>CM050650.1:32961303-34211303 GCA_027574665.1 Rhynochetos jubatus
TGCCCAGACCACCTCCCAACTTGACTCTCTGCATAGGTCAGTAAAGGACAGTAAAACTTTCACAGGTTAGCAAGACACAAGGGTGTTGCCTGTTAGACTGAGACAATATGGTTCACTTGTCTTATTTTTCTTTCTACAAAAAAGGTCGCAAACCATTCCCCACAGAAGTGAAGTAGGAAATCCAGGACTCGGCTAAAAGACTTTTTTTACATCTGGCATGGTTCTTGTCCTGAAAAACATGAAATTCATATTGCAAGCACTGATAATGCTGAGAGGGAAATGAAAGGTCAGCTATCCCAAGTCCTGCTGGTTAGCATAGTCCTGCAGAGACTGTCAAGTGGCTAAGGCAGGCTGAAAGGCTCGTTCGCTTGGCCCTGTGTGCTGCTCCTGGTCATATGCCAGCATGTTGCAGTCAGCTCGGAACTCCACATGAGCAATCAGGATAAGCCAGTCGTTACATGGCCCTGTGAAAAAGGGTGGCAGGAACAAGACTATGCTTTTCTAGTGACCTTGAGCTGCTAGGGAGCTGTGGATAGTTACTACCATCCTTCCCCAAGAACTCTTGCCTTGAGCTGATCACGTATTTAATGTGCCAGGGGCCAAGGGGATGGCAGAAATAGAGGGTTTGTGTTCTGTTGTTTTGTATTCTAGACTGTGGGGTTGTTTTTGTATTCTAATCCTCAAAGAATTTCTTTTTTCCTCTCTAAGGAGCAACGAGCTTTGATTTCTCTGTGCACAGACACTTGTACAGCAGCCCTCCTAAAGCTAGCATTGGTATAGCTGCTCTTTCCGCTGCCTTGAAGAAATGAAGTTAAATGAATTTAACTTTATGTGTATTCTCATCTTTGTGCACCTCTGGCATGTTTTGTCTCTGGCTACCAAAGTGAGCATTGTGGTGTGGCAAGGTTTTTCTTAGCAATATTGCAGCTGTCTTTGGAAGTGAAGGCTGGGAAGAGAGGTGAAATATTTTAGTCTCAAGAATATATAGGTTAATATGAAGGTTTTGGAGAACTCAAACAGAAAATTTTAATAAATCATTACATGTATACACCTCATATATCCAGACATGGAAAGTAACTGGGTGAAAAAGGTTTCTTTGAGTTTTACTCATTGGTAAAACCATTAGCTGCATAGTTGGCTTCTCTTTCCCATTCCTTACCCAAACCCCAAGCTGCCAAGATACTTAAGTGAGGAAAATATTTTCTGGTGAACAGTGTCCTCCGTTCAGTCAGGACACCTCTTAGAGGGAGGGGGAAGGCAGTTGGCTTTAAATATTTTTTTAATTATTATTATTTTTCTTTTATTTCTGCTGTACTATAACTCAAAATAATAGATTATGGCATTTATTATTATATTAAATACATATTTCTTGCTTAACAACTAGACACACAATCTTAGTCAATAGATAAGCTATGGCAGCTGTCAGCCAGGATTAATATATTCTTAGTTTGACTGTGAATCTATTACTTTTGATCTAGCTAGAAAGTACTTACAACTTCAGACTGTGCCTGTGAAATAGCTTCTGCTGCTTTTCATATGCAAGCATATGTCAAAGTGCAATGTACCAACAGGGCAGGAAATTTCTGGCCATGGCAACTGTGTTGCCTGTCAAGATGATGAGTTTGAGGAAGTTGTTCTGTCAGTCTAGATGTGACCACCCAGAGATTTCTTGTCCTCAAATGGGATGCTGACTGAGAGGGTGTCTTTTTATTTACAAGTAAACCTGGGACGATATTATCTAGGTCAGCAGAACTTTGTAATGCATGTCTGACCTGGGAGTCTTAACATGCGACTCAGGTTTTTTTATAATGAAAAGCTAAACATTAACAATTAAATGTTTTGATTACATTTAAAAAAGTCTGATTATTATAAACAGCAAACTGCTACTGTAACTTTATAACTGGAGCCAGAAAACCCAGGTAACTGCAAAAAACATGTGGGACAACTAGAAGTATGTGCAATTTGCATGGAATGGATATTTATATATTTTTATAGTAATTTAGGAGTTACTTTAAGCCTTTTCTTGATGTCAAAAGCCATGAAAAAAATCCATACATCTTCTTGTACCACTTCACCTATTTGTTTTACTCTGTTGCTGCTAGATTTGTTTAAAATTAAAATCTGCTTAAAGGTGAACAGCAGTATAGAGTTGAACCTGATAATTATAAATTTAAATCTTATTACCTGGGACAGGCTAAATTGTCAGTGTGTATCCATGATCATCCACAGTTTTCTCTGTGTGGGTTTTTTGGTTTGGTTTTTTTTTTTTTTCAAATTGTGTAAAAGACTTGGAGGTCAGTGTGAAAAGTGATTGCTGTTGAAGCTTTATTCACTGTAAGAAGGTCTCTGAAGTACTTGGTAGATTTGTAATTATCAGTCTTTTTCTGTGCATTTAATGTTTACATCCTCAATAACAGAACTTGAGAGAGGAGGAAAATTACTCCATGTTCCTTCAGAGTCAGAAGTGAGGACAAAGCCTAGGAGTCCTGAAAGGATGCAGCAGTCAGCTGTGAATTGTTCTTTATGTACATGGTAGTAGTCTGACAGTAGAATGAAAGCCACTGGTTCTGATTTCAGGCTTAATAGTTCAATTACATCTCCTTTCTTATGGAGAAACACTTAACATTTGCAAAAGAGAATTGCTCATACCACTGGGAGAAGCTTAAAACTACTACTGGAATTAAGAGTCAGCTCTGCAGGGAATGCTTTGAATAACATGGGAGGCTTCACCTCTTCAAAAGAGACCTGGCACTGAGCAATACTTGGCTGTTCTTTTTATATGTAATAGGGTGCCTGTGGGGCAGGATCTGTGGCTCTAGTTTATGTATCCTGTTTATTGTCTTGTGTCTGTAGTCTGGCCTATCTATCTATCTGGCCGTAAGTATCCCAGAAGTCCCTTTTTCTTTCCTCATTGTTATCAGATCCAGCTAATCCTTATTAAAGTGTCTAGGTTTTCAGACCAAATATGAAATTATTCCTACTTGATATGCAACACCTGTATCAAAGCTTTCTTGCAGTCCTTAACTATTAGAATAACATCACTAACCATGTGTGGATCCATGCATAAGTGCATGCTGGGGGCTACTCAGCTGGAAAGCAGCTTTGCAGGAAAGGACCTGGGTGTCCTGGTGGGCATCAAGTTGAACATGAGCCAACAATGTGCCCTTGCAGCAAAGGTGGCTAAAGGTATCCTGGGCTGCATTAGGCAAAGCGTTGGCAGCATGTCAAGGGAGGTGATCTTCCCGTCTACTCTGTACTGCTGAGGCCACACCTGGATTACTGCATCAAGTTCTGGGCTCCCCAAAACAAGAGGAACATGGGGCATGCTGGAGACAGTCCAGCAAAGAGTCACTAAGATGATAAAGGGACTGGAGGATGCTCTAGTCCTATGAGGAAATACTAAGCGAGCTGAGATTCTTCGGCTGGAGAACAGAAGGCTCGGGGGATCTCAAATATATATAAATATCTGAAGAGGGAGGGGGCTAAGAGAATAATCTCTTCCTAGAAAGAAAATAAGGCCTTGTTCACTTTTTCATGCTTACCATGGCAGGTGGTTATAGTTTTGTCCTACTTTTCCTTCTTCAGGCCAAGAAGCCAAAGCAAAAGGACAAATTCCACATGCTGGGTTATGATAAAGCTCAGTTGTAGGCGGTCTCCAATGTGCTCCTTCCATTAGCTTTACACCCTGGCATTATTTCTACAGGGACAAAGTGTCACTCTATTGTGAACCATTTTACCTTGCAGTGTTATTGATCAAATTTCAAACTTAACCATCCCTCCTGCTAATACAAAGTAGAGGACAAGTAAGATGGGTCTGCTGACTATTGCAAGCTTTTAAGCCACCTTAGAGACTTGCCCTAGCAAACCTTAACAGGCCAGTAGAAACCACAGTTCGAGTAAATGCATTAATACGTGGCTTCCCACTTCGGGAAAACCTTGCTGCTGTTCTGCACGTGCCTCCAGCAGAAAATGGAGAATTAGCATAACTGGAGGTAGGAACATTTCCATAATACCTAAGTGTGTCAAGGTTTCTCGCTATGCTCAAATTTTTTATAGAACTTTTCAGCCCTGCGGTTACTCATATAGGGCAGGTGCAAGTGGCGTGTGTCCATAGCGTCTGAGACAAACTCTTCTCCTTTGCCCAAGATAGAGGAGATTTAACAACCAGTTCTTATGATATTTAGTAAATCTTGGGCAAACCTGGCTATCAGAGGGTTAATAAAAATGTCACCAAGCCCAGGAAACACAAGGCTGTATTGGAGCAGTGCTCAGGTTTGTCTGTGCAGAAGTACCTGCAAATGGAGCAAATTGTCTGCTTGACACTTTCAAGTATCATCCTGGTTTCTACTTGTGTTAATGTTGTCAGAAGATGTATTAGTTTTATGTGTGTCTTAAATCTCCCTCTGCAATTGTGAGTCTGTTTACTTTCAGGAATAGCTCCAGGGACTCTAGATCTTCTTTTCCTTTTGCCAAAGTAGGGAGTGAGGAAGAGGAGGGGTTTTTGCCATGCGGGGATCAAATTTTGTCTGAAAATTAAGTCCTGCCTTTATCAGTAGACTGTCATGAGGTGGGGTTTAAGGCAATGTGTGAATTCCAGGTTAGTTAATTATTTTCAGCATTTGAATTGGGTATACTTGAAAGATGTCATTTAGGAAATCTTTTCAAGACATGAAGAACACTTGTACCGTCTAGCCTCTCCATGCTTGCCCCCTTTTTTCCAACCGAAAGGCTTTTTAGACCAAATTTTCTGTAGTTTAAGAAAACTAGCACAAACACCTTGAGGCATTCTGTATCCTAGCATATGAAAATAATGTGTGCAGCTTCTTCCCCTTGGGTCTGGGCCCCCTTCACACCTCCAGAACTCCAATGCTGGCGGATCTTACACTAACTGTACGTACGGGGAAACTGACCTCATTCGCTTAGACTGAAGGTGGAGTAATGCAATGGCTCAGTGACAAGGGAAACAGATACTTCGGTGTGTCTCTCTGAGGTCACTTGCTCTGTGAGGAAATAATATTAAAAAAACCCAAAAAACAATATACAAGTTCACTTACAGCATGGAAAATGACCGGAGAGCTGGTGTTTGTAACATTTAGTGCAGTGTTGCTGGGCAGTGGAAGAAATCAAGGCATCTTTTCAGGGATAATAGATCACAGATTGTGTTTATCAGGTACTTTGGACGTCCTTTCTGAATTTTAGGATGTTTAGCTGAGACTATAGCAGAAATGCATGAAGTTACTTTGATTGGCCTCTACTCAGATAAACCCTTGTGATTCATTGTACCTGCTTCAAGTATATGTATTTTTTTATTAAAGGGGGTGGCATTGTGTGTTTATTTGCCTGTTCTCGACCTGCCCATTTTGGGACTACTACTCATTTCGACACTACTTTCTTAGAACAGATGACTGTCTTGATGAGAACTCTCTGGGTATCTTTTTCTATCCAGAGCCTGTAGGCCTAGGAAAGACACTGCATACAATTTTGCACACAGTGAGTTTACTGGGGAAAAAAAATCTAGTTCTGTACCTTCATTCACTTTCAATGCGTCTCCTTTTATCTTCTGTAATAGCTTGTGTGTTGAAAGTGCATGTTTAATTAAATTGTTTGCATCTTGTATATGCACAATACATTCACTTTGAGGGCACTTTTATTACAGTAGGAGGGTGGTGATATGTAATAAGTCTCAAGAATAATTAAAACCTGTGTTAACTTGTGTATGTTTTCAGTAGTGATTGAACTTTGTGTTGAGTCTCTGCTGGGTCCAAGATCAGATCTTAATCAAGTAGGAAGGAAGGAAGGGGTGACAAGGAAAGGAAGGGTTTGTTGTCGGTACCTCTAAGATCTTTCTAGTTTAAGATCTCACCTGTCGTGTGTGTTTGGTTTTTTTGTTTTAAAGTATATTGCCTCCAATTTTAGGTATTTAGCTCTCAAGGTAGTTTTTGTATTCAACACATTGAGGGAGACACACAGAAAATGGGATAATGTTATGAATCAACTTTTGGAGATACCTTCACCTTTCCTGTATATGGATGTAGACTCAGAGTTCAGGCAACCCTGGTTTACATTGAAGGGGAAAAAAGCTGAGTAACCTGAGAAGGCTTTAACTGCAGCATGATGTAACAGAGAAAAGATTTAAATAACTAGGGATTTCTAGCAGAGAATATGTCAAATTGCTTTTCCCGTCTGCTTTGAGGAGGTAGAAATACAGGTGAGAATTGGCAAGATGCATGATTTTGATCTTAAAGTTTGATTTTTCTGCACTGAATAGTCATTAGGGTTTTTTTACCGGCTAGCTTTGGGAAGGGAGGGGGTGGGAGACTGGATCTTTCAAATACCTTCCTACAAAGAGTGAAGATTGGTTAATAATTCTTGAGCACCTGAAAACCTGAACAGATGTTAAAAAAAAAAAAAAGACTTGCTGAATCTGTGGAAATGCCATGAAACTATACTTGCATCCTTAAAATGTTGTGAGTGCTTTGCCGTTCATCACGGCATACTAGATTCAAAGATGGCATTAATAAAGAGGCCTGATTCAAGGGCAGTGATTAGACTCCCGTTGCGTGAAATACTTTGGAAAAGTGTTAATTTGTCTTTGCTGAAAAGTGCTGGTTTACACTGGCTTGTAGATGTTTTGACTTTGCCAGGGGCAGCAGGTGAATTAACATTAATCACACTAGCTTTGACAAGGATTCTATGGTGTCCTACTCGTATCTAAGTCAAGCAGAGGCATGTAACTGTTTTGAAGTGGATAGTAGTTCTGAAGATGTCCCTGGTATCAACACAAATTCAAGAACTGCACTGGAGGTTAAATGCTAGTTCAGTCTGGAGGAGTGTTCGGTCTCTGGAAGATATCCATTTGGGTTAAACTGGTAAATCAAGTAAAAGCTTATCTAATTAACCCCCCCTATTTAAATGTTGGAGCACCTGCACTACTCTTTCTTAAGTGAAGGCAGTTTTTAACTTTTTATAAAATTATAGTTAGTGAATATATTAGGCTAACCTTCACAAAAAACCCTGAGTGATTATTCTGAAAGTATAGCAAAGAGGGAAAACCTGTGAGAGACACACACATCTATTTTTCAGGCTGCCAGGATTTTCCAAGAATGACTGTAAACTGTTTTCTTACAGGTTGTGTCAAATGCTGCTGGACAGGGGGTTGCCATCACTGGGAACAATACTTTCAACAACTGGAATTGGCCTAATGCTGTGATCTTTGCTGCTACTGTGATCACTACCATCGGTAAGTATTTATTATATCAAGTTTCCTAACTGTAGTCGTCTGTATGCTCTGGTGTGTTTGTACTCTTCCATTTGTGTGCCAAGCTAGCCACTGAATAAAGTCCCCATGGCTGGAGTACGTGCTCACCTGCATGTTCATGGGGTGGGGGTGGGGGTGGGCGGAACAGGGCTTTGGAAGTCTCCCCATGGGTATACGGAGGAGAAATGTGTACCTTTCCAGTAAGTAGCAGATTCAAGGTGCTGTTGGGGGATGACTAGTGTCATTTCAGTTTGGTCCCATTAATGCATGCACTTAAATTTCCAAATCCTAACAAAACTCCCAAAACCAAGTGTTACAAAATATTCCATTGAACTAATTCTTAAAGCATGTGCAGCTGAGGTTTTTGGGCAGCTGTCCTGTTACTCACATGCATCCTCATAAGCTACTGAATTATCAGTGTTCTTGGCTTGCAGCACAATCCAGACTTTTTATCTACCTCTTAAAGAAAGCAAAGCAGAACAAGTGTTGCCTTCTAAATCTCACTACTGATTTGTGCTTGTAAAAACCCTCTGCGTTGAAAGACTTCTTCCTCCTTTGATATACAGATTTTCAGGGGTCAACATCATCTGCCTTCTGCTTTTACAGAAAAATCTTTGCTACTTGGTATTGCTACACCTATAATGCAAAAAAAAAAAACCCAAACCAACACTCCACTAGGAATAAAAAATAACCAGAGAAGGCTAGAGGTATATAGAAATGCAAGTCTTACTGTTAAACCACATGCAATACAGTGGTTTTCTTTATTATTTGAAACTCACAATATCCAGTTTATAATGTAACTTATGATAAGAAGTTCAAGTCAGGAACATACATAAATAAAAAAAGCTCTGGCAGAAGTTCAGGAAATAGGCTGTTGATTTTAGAGCCTGAGGCTTTTAATGACCTGTTGGGTTCTGTGATCAGCCAAGAAATAAACTCAGTTGAAATACCTTGCTATATCACAACTCACCTTGCACTTAACTCACAAACTCTTACCCTGGAAAGGTGCCAGGTCACAAGTTATAGTGGATCTTTCGTGTGGAAGCTAGCTCAGGATGAATTTTGAGCTTTTATTTCTAGAAAAGGGATTCAATCAAGTTTTTAATGGTGCTACTTAAGATTGGGGATCATATTAGAAGCTTTGAGATGACAATATGAAATAAAACTCACAGCTTAACCCTAGCTGGCAACAAAGCACCACACAGCCACTCCCTCTACAGCAGGATGGGGGAGAGAATTGGAAGAGTAAAAGTGAGGTAAAAAAATAGTGCGTTGAGATAAAGACAGTTTAATAAGTAAAGAAAAAGCCACACGCAAAGCAAGGAATTCATTCACTACTTCCAATCAACAGGCATGTTCCGCCATCTCCAGGGAAGCAGGGCGCTCTGTCAAGTGTAACGGTTACTTGGGAAGACAAACACCATAAGTGTGAATCTGACTCCCTTCCTTCCTCCCCCAGCTTTATATGCTGAGCATGACGTCATATGGTATGGAATGTCCCTTTGGTCAGTTGGGGCCAGCTGTCCCGGCTGTGACCCCTCCCAGCTTCTTGTGCACCCCCAGCCCACTCACTGGTGTGGTGAGAAGCAGAAAAGGCCTTGACGCTGTGTAAGCACTGCTCAGCAATAACTAGAACATCCCTGTGTTATCAACACTGTTCCAGCACAAATCCAAACCACAGCCCCATGCCAGCTACTGTGAAGAAAATTAACTCCATCCCAGCTAAAACCAGTACATGTATTTATCTCAACTTGTCAAGAAAAATGTGCACAAAATCTAGGAACCACTGAAAACGCAGGAATCCTCTCAGCTTCAATTAATGGAATACACATTTGCTAGAGTAGAATTGAAAGGCATCCAGATGATCAGCAGCTGGACCAGACGAAAGCTCTTCTAGCTGGTGAAGTAATGAGCCTCTGATACGGCAGAAGCCCACGCAATGTTGTTTTGTGCATAGGTAGAATTGCCTTGAATTTTCTGCAACAAGAACAGACCATGCACATACTTATCTCTTTCAGGTTACGGAAATGTTTCTCCAAAGACACCCTCTGGGCGTCTCTTCTGCATATTTTATGGGCTCTTTGGAGTGCCTCTCTGCTTGACATGGATCAGTGCTCTGGGGAAGTTCTTTGGAGGACGTGCCAAGAGGCTGGGCCAGTTTCTGACAAAAAGAGGAGTAAGCCTGGTAAGGCCCTCTCTTGTTTACCCTCATGCTATGTATTTTTGATGCCTGAATTAAGCTTATGCACCTTAACTTACCTGATAATCTTGGTAGTAAATGAACACTTGCATAAATATGAATTTTCTCGAATGGTGTTGCATAGAAATAACTGAAGGGGGGATTGGATCAGATATATTAGTTCTGCAAAACACTTTAGCACAATCTTTAAGGTCCCTTCCAACCCTAACCATTCTATGATTCTAAAATGAGATCTTGTTAGAAACCTTTGGTATTAAATATAGATCTTGAAGCTTCTGTGGAGACAAATGTATCTCCTTATGTTAGAAACCAGTGGAACAAATGTAGGTGAGGCTCTGTTTCACAGATATTCTGTGCAAGCTCCTCTGGCACAGAGATAAGCTGTCCTGCTCTTTCCCCACCTGCTTGTGTGCTAGCATGAGTACTTCCTCCTGTGCAGTGAACCAACTAGAAAATAATGTTTTGTTCAGAGTTACTGGCTTGTGATTTTGAGTTTGTGACTTTTTTGTTGGGTGTGGTTTTTGGTGGTGGATTTTTTTTGTTTGGGGTGGGGGATATTTGTGTTTTCGGGGGGGAGGGGGCGTGGAGCAGAGGAGGAGGTGTAATGTGTAGTGTGGTTTGTTTTTTTGTTGTCGGTTGTTTTGTACTTTTGGTTTGGTGTGTGTTTGGTTTTTTGGGTGTTTTTTTGGTTTTGGGTGGGTTTGTTTTTCCCACCAAGTGAGTTGTATCTCAGTTCTAATTCTTCACAGAGATGGGAGGCAATGCAGAGCCATAGTGCCTGGAGGACAGTGGGACTGGTTTAGGTTCCTCATTTTAAAAACAGAGCAAGAACTTTCTCAGTTCAGCACCTGAGAAGAAAGTACAGAAAATGCCGGTGAAATGCATGCGTGTGCAGCTTTGTGCAGAGGTTACATCAGTGGCAAAGGGTAGCAGGCGTAAATAGGGGAGAAGCATCTTAAATGCTTCTGATCCTCTATATTCAAAAGGAAAATCAGAGGTACTGACTGCATTTTAGACTGGAGTGCTGTATGTCTGTGTCCTACACCTATTTATAAAAAAAATATCAGGAACACCATAAATGTTTCAAGATTGTGAAAGAAAGCTAGGAGGAAATAATCCTGTTTGAGCAAGTAGTTGTAGGAACAGGGAGTTCTGCACAAAGGTAAAAGATAGTTGTGCTTACTTCGGTCAGTGACTTCTAGTTGTGGCTGATACACCTGAAATGTCTGACACTGTCAGATGATGCTTGATGCCATGGATGGGAATAAAAGTCAGGAGAAGATGTCCAAATTTTTTTTCTTCTTTCTTTACAGAGGAAAGCACAAATTACATGCACAGCTATTTTCATTGTTTGGGGTGTCTTGATCCATCTGGTTATTCCTCCCTTTGTCTTTATGGTGACCGAAGGATGGGATTACATTGAAGGCCTCTATTTCTCGTTCATCACTATCACCACCATAGGATTTGGAGATTTTGTTGCTGGTCAGTAATTGTATTTTATATATTATTTCACTATGTGCATAATGTGGAAATTCCATTTCCAAACTCTTAATTCAAAGAGGTGATTTCTAAGCTTTTCCAAAACATTTCAGAAGCTTAGAAATCACCTTTTTGAATTAAGTTTGGAAATAAAATTGTTGAATAGAAGATTCAAAGCTGGGTACTGATCCAGTGGACTAGGTCTGGTTCTTCAATCTCTGTTTAGAGACCCAAGGCCTTTACTGGGCTAAGTGTGGGGACAAGTTCTGGCGTTCATAGCTCTTTCAGGTGCTCAAGGTCCCTATTTCAGGCAAGGAGCTATCTTTTCCACGATGATACTTAAGCACCTTTGAATGGGATTCAGTATGTTAAGCAGGGCACACATGTACTGGGGAGCCCTCTCTGTTTAGCTGTCTAGAACTAGTCAATGGGAAATACTGGTGTCTCCCTCCTAAATCCTGTCTTTCACTAAAATCTAATACCGTTTTGAGGGCTTTGGAGATGGTCCTTGTAAGTGGAATTCTGAATCCTTTTCTCAAGGAAGATACCTGTACCTATAACTCAATGGTAGGGAGAAGGCTTAAAATTTTCAAACAGGCTCAAAGTTCACTTTCATAGCTTACAAGGAGAGGATAAACATGCTGCCATTTGATCTTGTAGTCCAGTGGTCAGAATACATGCAGCCAAAAAAATGTAAGACCTGAATCAACTTTTTCTGTCAGAAGGGTTTCAGATCCCCACTTACCACCTCTCAGAGCAGTATTCGAACATGTAGGCTCTGTTAATGTGGAAGTGAGTAGTTCTCAGGGTTATAACTTCAAGCAAGGGTTTATCAGCTGTGAGTCCTCTTTCAGTAACGTTCTTGTTTTTAATTCTTTGTAGGTGTAAATCCAGATGCAAACTATCATGCCCTTTACAGATATTTTGTGGAGTTATGGATCTATCTGGGGCTAGCTTGGCTTTCACTCTTTGTTAACTGGAAGGTCAGCATGTTTGTGGAAGTTCATAAAGCAATCAAGAAACGGAGGAAAAAAAGAAAAGAGTCATTTGACAACCATCCTCGGTCTAAAAAACCCCTTCAAATGGGTACATCAAAGGATGTCAACATTTTCAGCTTCCTTTCAAAGAAAGAAGAGACCTACAATGATCTTATTAAGCAAATTGGGAAGAAGGCCCTGAAGACAAACAATGACAAAATGATAAAAGTAGAAAATGCCAAACAAAATATACAGAATGCCAGTATAGATGCCCAGGTGACTTACACAAAGACAGAGTCATTTGAGTACGATGAGGCTTCCCTGGACATTCAAAATGGTCATGTACTGAGACCCCTGCATGACAAACGTATTGGAGACAGCCCTCTAGAAGGAACCATGTTCGTAAACCAGCTAGACAGGATTAGTGAAGAAGAAGGTGAAGTGTGGGATTCCAGGGACTATCGACCCTTAATATTTGAGAATGCCAATATAACATTTGTAAATGAAGATGATGATGAAGAGGAAGATATCTCAGATGATGAGGAAACGTCAAAATCCTCCCTGGATGATAACCTTGCAGAGGAATCGGAAACTGCAAAAAAACTGGTAAAGTTCCCATCCTCTGATGATTCTACCTTTACCAGTAATGAGCTAGAGCTTTCTGTGCCTTATGAACAGCTGATGAATGAATATAATACAGTAAGCAATGTGAAGGCTGCAACGTGAAGCGTGTTTTGACAATGGTTTTCTGAAAGCGGTCAGTCCATACTGAACAAATTAACAGAGCAAGGAGAAAAGCATGCTTTTGCAGCTTCTCCTGTCTCTTTGAAAACAAAAGCAAGTCCCAAACTAATAAACTCCAGTGTCCCTTTCCCATCCTGAGTTGGTTTCTGAGCCCGTCAGCTTCGCTTATCTGAAAAACTTGTAAGATAACAGTTGAATTTGGAGTCCTGGTCCTTGGGATTTTATGGTTCTTGAACAAAGTAGAAAAGAAAAGACTAGTTAATACACTGGACCTGCTCTGTGTTTATGCATTTCATTGAGGAATTAGTTTGGGAATGTAACTAAACTGTTGCAAAGAGACTGTTTTGGGCATCAAATATGTTCGGTTACTCCATTAGCCTTTCACCTCTGAAAAGCTGGATTTGAATCCTGCTTTGATCACAAATGAAAGCAAGGGGTTTGCCTTTTTTTTTTTTTTTTCAGTTGCCCATTGTTAAGTTGTTACCACAAAAAAATGGTGCAACCACTAGTGTTTAATGAGAAACTGTAGATGGAATACCAGGATACACAGATCTGAGCTGAGGTGTGCTGGCAGACTGAGGAGGAAGCTTCTGAAACATCTGTCTAGAATATGTCAGTGCTTGTCAAATTATAGTGAATTGTAATTTCATGCATAAAATATTAAAATTAAAGATTCCAAAGGAGTGGATTGAGAAGGAGCCCTCTAACAAGGAAGAATCATCGGGGATGAAGCTCACCAATTGGGCTGCTAAACCGCACATCAGCCCCAGAACTGTTAAAGAGTAAAGTGACTGGAAGACCAGTTGATCAAAGCATGTATGAGCACGAGCAGGATGCAATGAACTTTTTTAATGTTGAAAGTGTCCTTCCACTGTCCATTTCCTAGAGGAAATACTTGAATGAACCTTATACAGTATCTATGTACAGGTGAAGTTTTATTGACACTGTTCTGAGGGAAAAGTCACCTTGAGAGGCACAGATATTCTCCAAATGCCCTAATGCCTCTCAGAAGGGACCTGTAGCACTGCTGCTGACCTGTGCAGTGTATTAGTCAGTATTGTTGTTTGTTCCTCCTTGCCTTGGTACTTCAGACTAGACTTGAATGAGAGATGATTTTTTGAAACAGTTGATTACGCTTTCCTTATTTGTTTTGAAGTTTGACCTATGTGCATATACAATGGTTATTCCGTCCCACTTTCAAGAAGGCTGGGCAGTGTCAACTCTTGGGCAAACTGAGATGGAATCAAGTGACTTAAGGCCATAAGGCACTTTTTAAAAAAAAAAAAAAAAAAAAAGGAACTTTGGCTCTGAACTCCTGAAAGTATTACCTCTTGGTTTGGAGATGGGCTTCTTATTGAGAAGGAAATATGTCTCTTCATAACACTTATGCCCAAATTGTTTTGGCTACAAAGAAAATTTTACCATGGTTTTATATTTCTTTTTTTTTTCCATATCTATGCGTTAACCCTGACAACTCTTTCAAATGAGGCTCTTGATTACATGTTGGCAAAAGGTACTGACTTCAGTGTATTCAATATATTTGGAACAGAAAATAGCGAAGACCTTTGAACCTTGACATGTCAAGTTCTGTTGTTCTGTTTTACTTTGACAGTATTTAAGTCATTCCAGTATGTCCGAAAGTTTCCAAAGTTCAGTGAACATTTAGAAGCTGCCTCATTCTCATTTTTGGTGTAATGCTGGCAGACTCACTAGCTCTGTAAGAAGAGCTGATGGAATCTTGCTTTACTAGGTATTTCTAATGTTGGCTGCAGCTTCAGTTGCAGGCCTCTTCCATAGAAGGAGGAGGACATACGAGAAACTGGCACTCTGGTTGGATACCCTGTTGATGGGAAGTTTTGAAGTCATCTATGGTGAAACAAGGGACTGTCTTTAGGATTTTTTTTCAGAATTTTCCATGTATATGATGCTTTTTCAAATGGAAAGTGAACACAAGGGTAGGGCCAACTCTGTTATACTGGCAAAAATGTGGAATCAGCATCATTTGATTTGGTAGTTAATCCATATTTTGTGACGATATCACTGAAGAGAGATTCCAGTTTGAAAGCAAATTTTATATTACTGCTATTTGGAGTAGTGGGTGGCTGGATGAATTTGACTTGCATCTGACAGGAAAGAGGGACAGGCCCTGTTGAAGATTCTGACTTACTTCTGATAGACACTCACACCCCCATCATTTTAAAATCACTCCAAGCCCTTCAAGTATTTCTACGTATCTGAAGGGTTGTTGTTGACAGCTGTAGCTTGTAACTATAAGAAATGGTAGGTAAGACTACATGCATGATACACAGGATGCTTGTGTAGCAAGTCTAGCCTTCTCTTTTTTTGTTTAAAAAAGTGCATATTAACTTAAAAGAAACTGAGAAAGCACTCCATAGAGCTTTTGTGGTCCTCCAACTTGTCTTCCATTACTGATGCAAAGATCAAATTTTTAGTGGCAGTTAGAAGCTATAGGACAGGAGAGAAAAGGCTTGCTGAAAGCGTATGAAATGTAAAAGCACAGTCCAATCTTCATTTAAAAAAAACCCAAACCAAAACAAAAAAACCCGAAAAATGTCTCTCTAATACAGAAATAATACAACCCAGACACTTGGCTGGGCCGCTTTGACTGGGAGGGGATGTTGCACACTGGAACCGAGACTCTCCGTTCTCCAAAGCGAAGTGCACTTGTATGCCAGAGCTGAGAATGGATCGGATCTGTTTCATATTATCAAGTTAGATGTGGCTCTGGCCTTTCCCAGTGTAGTCAGCATAGACTCTAAGTCTGCATAATAAGTATCATGGGATTTAAAGTAATTGCTTAAATTTATTAAAGTACAATGTTCCTGCTTTTTTGGGAAACACGATCACACCTCACAAAACTGTTCTCAAGACATCCCACCATGTGCCTTAATCTATTCCTAATACTGGGAAGAAATTCCTCTTTACACAGGGGCCAACACAATCGGTCTCCTTAAGCCCTACTTGTTTTCAGTGTTTTGGAGGGGTTTTGTTGGAGCATAGCTTTTATACTGGCTCTTTCCAAAAAGTTGAACCATTTCCCAGGGTTTTTAAAATTACAGTGCCATCTCAGTACTGCTGAAGTGCTAAGCAAGACAGCTTTTTGACTGCCTGTCTTCCTTGTCTTGAAAAAAGCAGCTGCCTGGGGGATCTAAATTAATGTCTTTCTGCCTTCAAATTTATATGTAGTGAGTTAGAAGAGTGTCCAGGCTGGATTTTGAGCTATTCAGCCCCAAAAGTGCCTCTGAGTGAATTCCCCAGTGCCACTTGGGTAAGGTCTTGTAGTTATTTCAGTTATCTGGTCAATCTGGAAACATTTTCTTTGGATGCCACGTAAGCTTTCATTTGGCTAACCAGTAATAGTAACAGCTCTCTTAATGCTATGGAATTAGTTTTATTAGTGAGATATATCTCTTCCTGGGAAGAGAGGAAAGGGTATTTTTTTTATAAAGAGGATGGGGAGGGGGACCTTAAAAGCACATGTAAGGAGGGGATGGAATAGAAGTAGAAACTCTTCTTTCTAGCTATTGCCTACAAGTAGATCGTATTTCCAGTCACATCATGTGAATCATGGGTCCACTTTCACAATATAAACTTACTAATTTTGCCAAGATGAGCCAATGCTTTAAAAGACTTTTAAAAAAAAATTAAAAAATGCTGAAATATGACAACAAAAGTCTGTTCCTACAAAAGCCCTTTTAAGTGCTATAGATTATGTGACCCCCTCCTTTGTGACATCATTGTGACACTTCTTAGTTTTGCCTTGTGCTATTGAAGCCTATTTTTACCAGAAGGGCATCGTTTTCAGATCCAGATCTCACAGCAGGCAGTCTAACAATCTGATACACTGGTACGAAATCACTGAGGAAACACAAGGGGTGTTTTAAATTTTTCTGAACTAGTGATTTGTGAATCTGTTGCTGGCAATGGATGTCACAGAACACACAGAAATGAAACCATAGACTGATAACAGCTCCATGGTGACACAGTTGTATATGTTGAGATTTTCTTTTTTCCTCCGGTTGATCTAGGAGAGTATGTGTAGAGACAGACAAGCGTCACTGATGAGGAGAGCAAAAAGCAATATACAAGTCTGTTGACCTAAACAACAACAAAAAAACCAACAGAGAACTCTGTTGTAGACTTGTAATTTTTGTGCCTCGTGGGATTCGTTCCATTTGTGATGGATTTACCTTTTAAAAAACTAGCTTGTCTTTCATATGGCTTTTGAAGTTTGTACAGTTCTGACTCTTATCACTCCATAATATGCCTGTCTGTCTGTTCTTTGTTGCTGATTGTCACTGGAATCACACTGTATGTAAATATTTGCTAAGTCTTTGTAAAATGTAATTTATTTTAATATTTTGCAATAAAAATTTTACAATTTATCCTCTCTGTCGTGAGGAGAATGGCAATCAAGATGCGAGATTCCTTTTTACAACTCCCTGCACTTGTAATGCGCCTCACAGGTGAGACTGGTCCTGGTCCAAAGAGCTCGAAGGTAAGTAGCTGATAAAGCAAGGTCTTTTATGCAAGCAGATGCCTGTACTTGTATGGGGTATTGATGACTTCAGTTCAATGGCATCTGGTCTTCAGTAGGTACAGCACAGCAAAGTGTTATTTAATGACGATTTTGGACAGCTGTTGAAAGATAAACAAAAGGTTACTCTAAGGGCTGTTTTTAAAGAAGGTGCACCGAGAGAGGATGTGTTATAATTGATCAGTACTACAGTAAAATAAAATGGGTGTTTAACTGCTATCTGAATCTTATGCCAGAGCTGTTAAGATATCTGAGTAGCTGTTTATGAATTTTGTCAAGATTTCTAGCAGCAGCGCTCACCATTTGGCAGTCCAGAAGTATTTGCCGTCTTTCAACTCCAGCCTTGGAACACCTTGGAAAATAGATAACAACCTACCTTAATGGTTAGAAAATGTGACTCTGTGATACCCGTGATGGAGACAGAGCCACCTAAAGAAATTGGGACAACCTTAGGAGTGAAGAGACTGAACTTCAACCTCTGGACAGCTGAGTGAAGTGGCTGAGGTGTGAGCTAGGGAAGTGGGGAGATGCACAGGCACAGGAGGGATGGCTGGATGCTATTGTGACTTTGGTAAGGGCAGCCAATGTCTCCATTTTCCCTCAGCCTCAAAACAGAGGAGTGGTGAAGGAGGAAGGGGTGCCTGATGGGGTGATGATGTCCAAAACAGCCAAAGAAGGAGGTGGTGCTCACCCATGAAGCTGAGGGCAGGACATAACACCGAGCCTGGTAAGCACCCAATAACATTTCTATTGGCTCCCAGCAGGTTGGAGCCCACAGACTAGTTATTGTTCACCTCCTGCCCTCAGTATTTTAGTAGAGTGTTAGTAATTTATAGGGGGTAGGGTAGCAAGAAGCAGGAAAACAGGATAAACCTGTATCATTTAAGCGCCTGTTCTTGTGGTCCGTGCCTGGCTGCGGGTTCCTCTGAACACAATAGTTTAATAGATAAAATCGCAGACCAGCTGACACTTAAACCCATGAAATCTTTTCACTGAACCCTTATCATGGGTCTTTACAGTGTGTGGTGTAACATGATACCAGCAGCTTGCAGCTCGTGGACATGACGAACTCGTACCTTTAGTTCTGGGAGATGAAGATGGTGACATACCATGTAGAGAGTTGCTGTTCAGGACTGTTCCTGTACAGGAAAAATGCTACTTCAGCCCTGTTGGGGCAATTTCCTGTAGCTGGACTTGAGGTCTGAAGAACCCATTTCAATGTTTATGCAAGGACCTGTGGGGAGGTGGGGGAGGTCTGTATCCCTACAGTTTGAGCAGGAAGAGTTTTCTTTTCAAATTCCTGATTGCACCTTATGCCTTTCAGCAAGGGTTGGGTGGTTTTTGTTGGGGTATTGTTTTCAAATATTGGAGGTTTTTTAACCTCAACTTTCCTCTGGTAAGGTAACTATCACTGTAATCTCTAGGAATAAAAGGTTGGGCTGAGCACAGCCCCCATTACAGTTTAGCTGCTTCTTGTTAAAAAAAAAAAAAACCACACCCTTGGAGAAGTCCCCTGACCTGCATGCAGACCGTGGGCCTCCTCCACATGCTCTGGCTTCACGTTGTGATTGCTGGCTGTGGCTTTACTGTGACTCCATGCCCGAGACACAAGGGTGAGCCGTGGGTGGGTGTGAGCAGATCTAGCCCTGCTAGGGGTCATGTATCTCAAGGAGAGCAAACCCGTGGCATTGCCTTTTCCTGGCAGGCCCTTGCATTCTTTAGGTGTGTTTGTCACCTACAGGTCTTGTGCAGCCTGGGGTACCTGAAGGGCTTGCTGAAGGATTGCTTTTCACTTCCACGCCGGCAGGTACCTTCCGCAGTGCAGCTAGCGCATGACTCATGGCACGCGGGCAGTCTCGGGGCAAAAGGCGTGTGCTGCTGACCTTTACTGCCTTGGTTTCCACCCAGGCTCCCAAGAAACCCAGACCAGTAAGTGATGGGGTTTTTTGAGGGGGGGTGACATTTGGAGGAAGCACACATAGGAGTCCAAGCAGGTGTGTTGTGTCTTGGGATGAAAACAAGTTGAAACAGTGGTTATCTTGGACTACACAGCCACCTTAGCACAGGGAGTGGTACCGGGACTGATGGGAACAGGGAAGTCCGAAATGAAACGCCCACAAAGATTCAGCTTGCTGACCAAGGGAATTTTGCTCTTTCACATCCGAAGGGCTTATCTGGAAAGAGAGTTGAGGTGGGATGGGATGCTGGAGGCATTAGCCTGTACAGAATCTCCCTGAAGGCCGGGTAACATACTCTAGCTGGGAGGGCTTCCTCCGGAAGGCCAAGTTTCCAAGTACAGCCTGTAGCCAGAGCTCCTTCTAGTTAAAAAAACCCACATATATATGTGATAAATATATTGACATGGTAACAACTCACTCTTCGTATTTTGATGGTTATGTTGTTCTCTACATGGAGGAAGTTGCGGAAAACATGCTGCTTCTCCCCCCCTTTTTTCTTACTAGGGTGGGGCTATGAATAACAGAGTGGAACAAAAAGCCTAAAACCATGAATTCTGAAATTGGAGTGAGAGGGTTAACACACAAGACATCTGAAGTCAAAATTAACATTCTCCCCCTAGACATTCTTTGAAATTTCCCATGCTAGCCTTTAATAAAGTTCTTTTGGATATTTTCCTAAATACGTCAAATGAAAGTACTTGTTTTTTCAAACTTGATCTATGCATTATTTATTCAGGAAAAAACCAAGTACTTTGACACACTCTTAATCTTATTTGAATCTAAGAGTAGCGTGTGGCACCATGATATGCCGTGTAAATGCGAGGAGACTGAAGACACGCGGTATCGAATGGCCCTAGTCCCACACTGACATCACATATCCTGTTCCAGGTCTTTCAACAGCTTTGCACTCTTCTGTGGACTTAGGGCTTTGGGCACTTGTTGATTGTATTTTTGCTTATCTAGTTACATTTCTGGGTGTATAAGGAAGTATCATAATTCCTAATGCCGTTAAGATCAGAGACAAAAATCCTCTTGTGTGCTTATTTGTGGGTTGGGCCCTACCCGCGCTGATCAAAATAAACTGGGTGCAGAGGAGCACTCGTTCCTATGTACTCCTGGTTGCTGGGCAGAACTGCAAAATATGTGCATGCGAATGTGAAAGAAATCTATGTGTTGAAATAGAAAGTCATAAGCTTCTGAAGCTAGAGGATAAGTGTTTATTCATAAAGCTGTGTTCTTCTCTGGCAGCCTTCATGTTCGCGGCTTCTCTGTTGTGCGTTGGCAGTTAGTGAAAAGCAAAGGAACAAATCAAGACTTGAGACACAGACAACCTCTTCTGATATATTCTATTCCTCTCAACCTGGGACTTTTGCCAACTCCATCTCTGGCACGGCTGGAAAGGAAGGAAAAATAGTAAGCTAATTGGCCTGCTTTGTGATGGGTGATTAGAATGGGAAACGAAACAGCAGGAATAAGTAATATGCCTTGGACATCTAAGGTGGACGCTGTCGTCTTGGGCTGGGTTTGTGGCTGTCAGTTTTTAATAAAAGATAGAGAATTGGAGGCTTAAGAAAGGGTCACAAGGTGGGGCTTTCATTTAAGGAAGAAGGCTCAGGTTTTACAATTTTCTTGTGTTTCTTCAGAAAGTGAAGTTCTTGAAAATATCAGACTAGACTCTGAGATGTACAGTAAGGATCAGATGAAGGGAAGAAGGTAAAGCAAACACCTATTTTTTAAACTTTAACCTCCAGCAAGTTCTCCCTCCTTCACAGCTGCAAAAATTAAGGAGAGAGTCTGACAATTAGCACCTACCCTGATAACCCCAGCATGTCACTCAAGCAAAGTTAAAGGAGTGGGTTGCGGAACTGAGAACAAATTTCTTTAGAGTGAGAGACAAAATTTGTATCAAGTACAAGAAGAAATCAGAGACCCAGAACTATAGTAGCTGAGGAGTCTATTATTTGTGTGAGGATTTGCTCTAAAACACCAGGAAATAAGTTTTTTGGCAAATAATTAGAAGCAGTTTTCTGAAGATGTTTTCTGGCCAAGCAATATTGATTTTCTGAGGGAGTTTCATTCTATAAAGGTTATCAGTAACTAAAAACTGTAATCTTATGGGGGCATGAATAGCTGGAAGCTGCAAAATCTGCAAGAAAGAACTGGCAGCCTGTTAAAATGTGTAGGCTTCAGACAGACTTTTTCTTTTAGAAATGCAATAAAAATAAAAAATAAGGTGGAAACAGATTGAAGCTCTAACTGGCTTTTATTTAAAAGTTTCTGACCCCATATATTACTGGGCCTTCAAACGTTGTGTGGTTTTGGAAATGCTTGGGATAAACTTAGCTTCCTCTGGCACAGAGAGGGAGGAAAAAGCGTTGGGGTTATCACAGTTTGTTTACTGTAAAATGACCATTCCTTAAAACAACAACAAGATTCAGGATGGGGAGAGCAGTGACTTGTTTCAAATGCTCAGGCCTGTGCAGTAGTGTCCCAACTCGTTTTTCACGGAAGGATACCGTGTCCACCCTTCTTGTCTGTCACTTCTGGCTCACGCCACTTTTCTCCTTGCTTAGATGTCTTAATTTTCCCTTTCCTTTGCTGCGTTGCATCTGTTCTGTTACAATTCCTACCGCCCTCTGGGAACGTCACAGCTGCCTGCAGGCAGCACACAGCGTCCGCTTGGCATTTGAGGCTGAAAGCCAGAAGATAGATTTGGCTTCCCAAAAGAGTGCCAGCTCAGAATTCCAGCCTGACCTGCTTCAGCTAAAGGAGGCAGAGGCCGAACAACCACGGAACCCAAGGGAGTGGTCATGGCTTCCTTCAGTGAAAAATTTAAGCTTTTTGCACATTTTCAGCCATGCTTTTTATATCTGCTGTGGGTTTAGTCTCACGGGGATGTGGTTTGGTACGGACGAGGGTAGACCCCCCACGTAGTGAGGTACGGGGCCCCGAGTGGGCCATGAAGTGGACTAGGGAAGCCTATCTGAATACTCATAGAGACTTGTTACTGAGGCTGGGGGTCAAAATAGTTTTTGAAAGAGTTTGTGCCTTTTATGAGTTGTAGTTGCACCCTTTCCAGCTCCATATTCCTCCTCCCCTTCTTCCTATCCCAATTCCCTTTTACCACCACTCCTGCGCTCCCCAATCCCTCTTTATGACCACAGTTGTCTCCACTGCTCCAGCTGGGAGGATAAAACTTAGCTCTTTTCAGTCTGGAACTCTCCAGAAGGCTTCCAAAGCCTTAGAAACACTTTAGCTTGTTGCTGTGTGTTCAGACTGCTTGACAAGACTACATTTGGCATGTAGATGTGACCTAAAACCATGTTCCAGTTGCACCAAGTAAGCAGCAAAGTTATCACCTGTTTAAATACACCTTTGGCTCCTAATCAACAATTCAACAGAAGAAAACAAATTGAATAGGACAAAATATGTTTGCTTATTTACTGAAGACATAATGGCCTGGAGACTGAAAACAAAGAGTGGGACTGAGAGCCAGATGGCAACCAATATAACCTAGACAGCCTATGCATGAGTCTTTAGGGTACAGAAAACTCCCACGGTGGATTTTTTTTTTAAATACTTGAGAAATCCATATGTGCTACTTTTCTAATCACAGTTATTCAAAATAAGTGCCAAAACTGTGACTTTAAAAGTATCATAGATTAATGTCAGGAACTGTTTCTGTATGCTCCATTCCTGGAAGTGTTCAAGACCAGGTTGAATAAAGCAACCTGGTCTAGTGGAGGGTGTCTCTGCCCATGGCAGGGGGGTTGGAATTAGATAGTCTTTAAGGTAGCTTCCAACCCAAACCATTCTATGATTTCATAACACTTGAATGCAAGTGGTCCCAGAATGCTGGCGAGAGGGCAGGAGAGGGAATGAAGTCTCACACCACATCCATGCAGAAGCCCCCATGGAGAGATTTGCTGTCTGAGTTATCAAGGAGTCTATAGAAAGCTGGTAATGCATGAGAGCACAAGCTCACAGCATTGGTGGAGCTGGTACCTTGTGCCACAGTTAAATTCAAGTGTATTATGGTGCCAGGGAGCGTAAAGGGAACGTTTTAGACAGGGACAATCGACTGAGTACAAACACAGAACAGACCATGAATAGCAGGTGCCACTGGCCCCTGGCAGAGTTAGTAGCATTCACATACTTTCCATACTCCTGGCTGGCTACTCACAAACTGAGGTAGATGAGTGGTTTTTCTTTGTTTGTTTTTTGTTTTCCAACTACCAGGGATAGATAGCACCATCAAAGTCATTTGGAATTGTACAAAAAGATGTTATCCTGGGAAAGAGAAACAGGGCAAGATGGGGACAGTCATCATCTAGAGCTATAGGAAGAAGGAGGACAGAGGGGTGACCCTCACTCCAGAGTATCTGCACACAGTAGGTGCCCTACACAGGGAAGAATAATCTGCCTTGTTAATAAAGAAAATTCTTCTACATACCCATACTTTGGCTTATGTTTAGGGCTCACTGATATTTGAAGTGGGAAGAGTAAGAACATAGTTTGGGTGATTGCAACAGCTTTAGGACACTTTATCTTGTTGGAGCTGAAGACTCTCTCTTCAGATATCTCCGTGCACTGGGGCTCTGGGATGTGGCATGTTCCCTAAACATGAGCCCGTAAGAGAGGAAGGCATAGCATGTGCTGCCATATGCCACTTGCTGGAAAGGAGCTTGGGGAAGCAAAAGAAACAAGCAGTAGAGAGGTGTTTCCTCTCTTCCACTGAATCAGCACAGTGATCTTCAAGGGTTAAAAGGGGCTAAAGCTATATCTTAGTACTGAAGGTCTTCACTATGTGAAATTTAAACAAAAACTGGTGTCCATGTGCTTCATGAGAAGTGCACAATCTTCTCTCATTGAGAATACTCTCTTGAGGAGGCCAGCTGACAATTACTGAGGAGATAACCTTGTTCCCTGTTGCTCCAAACTGTGAGGGCTCTTATGTCTTCTTGCTGCTTCTTCATTCTTCTCACAGGGAAGGCAGTGGTAGTGGTTCCCTCGGGATCAGACCAGAATTTAGTCAGGTCTCTTTTCACAGAGTCCTTATTGCAAGCTTAGTTTTCCTTCAGCTGTTCAATGCTATTTATAGCCTTGGAAGGCCAAAGAGTGCGAGCAGACCTCTTTCCTCCCTCTTGACAGTAAGCAAACCTGTACAATGGTGTGCTGACAGCGAGTAGGCAGCTAATCTTAGCCTTGGTGAGATCTACTGGTGGTGTTTTCACCACCTTCCTTGGCAGATTATTTCTTTCCAGGTAACATAATTATTCCTATGTGTAATATTCAACTCTCTGAAGTTTAATTTCATTATCATTTTCTGTTCTCATTAACCAGTAGAAATAATTAGTTCCTGTTCTCATCTTAATTCTAATTCTTGGCTGCCCTGGGTGCAGAGGCCTCTGGGCAGCAAAATAAGAAGAAACTAAAACCAGAATTCATTAGAAAATAACCCAAACGCACGTGTTTCAGCATAGAGCCCGTATCAGGGAATTCTTAAAATCCCGTCCTCTGACATCAAGAAAATCATCCCAAGCACTTTAAAGATTCAAATAAAAGATCCAGAATAGCATCAGAATTACTGCTGCATAAAAGGATCTGGGAGGTATAAAAGTTCCCCCACCAAACAAGTGTGTTGGCTTCTAAAAGGATGAGGGTTACCCTGGGATGTATGAGCAAAAGTAGCATGTGTGAGAGGTGGGAGGTATTATTCCACTCTCCAGGACAATGGAGCTAGTATGGGCTCAGATAATCAGATTTTAAGGCAGATGTAGAAAACCTGAGAGTAGTCTGTGTCACAGCAACAAGAACAATGTTTTAAGAAAGCATGATGTTTCAGAAAACTAGTGGAAAAAGCTGAAAAAATGGGTTTATTCAGAGCAGAAAATAGAAAATTCTAGTTACTACGCTTAAGTTTTCTGAGGGATAAAAGGCTGCTGAAGAGTGCTAAAGCGGGGGGCTAAACTGTTTCCTATAGACCCGAAGAAAAAGAAGAAATAGCATTTCTACAGAATGCTTTCCCACTGTAAGAGCAATAAACTCTCCCAGACGGACACAGAATTCAAACTATCGTAGGCTTTGAGTACAGTTTAGCAAGCAGCTGCCAGGGAAGGTCTTGCTACATTTACTGGCCCCCAGTACAGAAGGGCAGATTCAGTAATTTTGTGAGGTCTCTTTCAGTTACATACCTGTGGTTTGTGTCCATTTCTAGGAGGTCTGGTACCTTTTTATTGCTCCATAACATTATTCCTATATCGTAGAACTAGGATTACTCAGCAGAGTGAGTGTCTGCTAGAAATCACGTGTAATATTTCATGCGCATCTTAGAAATACTCTTCCATTTACCGAGGCTGACTGGCTGTGCTAACATGGTTCAAATGCACTAACGTAAAAAGGAATTAAACCATGTAAATAATAAAAAGATGAGGAGACTTCATATTCTTACAGGTCTTTTCCTGAGCTTCCTTTGTTGTTGAGGCCATTGGAGAAAAGATGTTGTATGGCATTTTCTAGTTCATTGCCTGGCTCCCCTTTCCAATGGCTGGATACGATAGTGGTAAGGCAAAGTCTGCTGTGCCTAGGCCAGTGTATTCCAGATGTTTTTCTTCTTGAAAAGAAACCAGGATTTTTAAATTTTCAAGCAGTTTATCCTTGAACAGTGTGTTTTCCTTGCCTATCTTTTCCTCCCGCCCCTATTCACCTGCCATTGCTTCTCAACCGTATGGATGGATGTTTGTGACTTGGATGAAATGGTTTTATTGTACATCAATTATCATGCCTTTCAAGTTAAGGAAGTAATCTCTTGATTATAGCCCATTGGATTCTGAATTTGATAGCCTCTCACTGCTGTGTAGCAGGTTCCTGCTCATTTACCCTGCTCTTTAGTAGAAGGGATGGAAAAAAGAGGTAAGAAATTCTCTGAGTGGCTTTGCCTTCCAGAGAAGCACAGATGCTTTGCACGGCCACAGCTAAAAAATAGCAACTGGTATCTCAGAAGAACATCGTTCCCTTTGTGGGTGAGAGAACTGGCAAAACCTTTGACTGTTGGGTAGTTTTATAAAAACAACTCTCAGGAAAAAGAACAAGGAGCTTATTTACAATTTACTTCCAATTTTATCTTTTTTTTTTTTTGTGAAAGTTTTTACATCAGCTCCTGAGACAGACTCCTACAATTTCACAAAATGTTAATATCTGTTTCTAGAGCAGAGGAATAAAGTCTTCTCATACACCTAGGATTTACTTGTATATAAGAGAAGTATATTCTAATGAACTGATAAATCAACTGGACATCTGACTCAAAATTGCAGTAAAGAGAAAAAGTTCCTCTACTAAGGTCCATCTGAAATACTTACTGATGTAAATTAGGGAAAGGCTCTAAATAAGGTCTGCATTTCTGAGTCTTAATTTATTGGGTTATTTGGATTACAAGGCCTTTAAAGCTTGTTTATATCCCAGCTAATTACATTTCCTCAGACTACAGCCGAAAAACTTGTTTACTCTTGCACTTAAGCTTTGCTGGTAAAGAAATGGGAAATATTCAGCTGCCACAAGGTCCCACATGATGCCAACGGAAGGCCCTTCCCTGTAGCCCGTCGTGTTAAGCACTCTGTTCAGGAAAGTCGGAAGGAAAGCTGACGGGAGAGAGGGTTGTCCCAAGTGGCCTCTGTTCACAGTAGATGCAGTGGCCAGGCCTGCCCCTTTCCTGGGCATGGCAGGGACCGACAGCACCTCAGCCAGACTGGGACACATCTGCCCACCGGGTTCCGTCGGGTCGGAGGCTGACAGCCCCGTGGGTCCTGCAATGCTCTCATGGCAGCGTGGGGCTCACCACCACGATTCACGGCGCTTGGCTGTGTTGCATGGAAACTTGTGCTCACCAGACAGGAGAAAGAGCTAAGAAAGCAGTCTTGGGAATCCTCTTTTCCCCGAATACCCATTCGTTTTTGCATTTTCCCCTAACTCATGCAATTTTTCTGCTCTGCAGGGCAACCTGCGTGATTTCTCCTATCAAGCAAAAAGTCATCTTTGCCCTCTACTGGCATCTTGTAGAAATACAGGAGCACATCAGGCAATAGCTCCATCACTTCAGCGACTCAGAGTCCCCAGACAGGAGGAGAGGGAAACAGAGACGACATGCAGCCAGTGGTGGGACCATACCCTTGAGGTGGGTAGCAAACCTGTGTGAAAGCTCAGTGAGTGAGCAGCTTCCAACAGCTCCTCTAGCAGTACCATCCTGGTGAGATAAGGCACGGCAACCCCTTCCCCTCACCCTGTTTAGATGTTTGCAAGGGAAAAATTTGTCACTTTTTAAAGTGGTGTCTGATTTCAGGTTATTTATGAACAAGTCAATCCAGAAAATGAGAAATGGCTCTGCCAGTTGCTGTTCAAAGTGTGTCTTTCTTTCATTTCTAGGTATAATGCGCTCTGGCTGGTTGGCAAACTTGGAGAATGGGAGCAAGGCTGGCATAAAAAAATGGCTCGAATGGCTACTATGGATGTGAGAGCAGGCTGCGATAATCGTAGGTGGCACTTTTAATACTGAAGGGTTACGCAGCACTTGAACATAGTTTAGGCTTGAAACATTGCACCGGCACTTGCTGGAAAGCCAGCTTCGGGGTGGGATGCAGTGACTGCTCAACAGTATGTAGACGTTTGGGGCAAAGTGGAAAAAGCATTTTATTCACTTGAAACTATGTGGGCACTTAAGCTTGGCAGCAAATTACTGGATAGATGGGGCCAACACACCAATACTTCTGAAAATCTACACCACAGTTTCAGGATTCAGGCTGACCTATTCCTATCTTGCAAGTTGTGCAGGGATCTTTCCTTCAGCCCTAGCTATAAAAAACAATAGATTTAAGTTCCTGATAAAATACACTATGAAAATACTCACAGGAAAGCTTGTTAATATAAAATAGCTTGAAATAGCTAGGTAGCTAAGGCTAAATAAGCCACTGTTAGTATCATTATTTTTCTATTTTTAAAATTCCATGTATCAGAAATAAACATGAAACTACAGAGCAGTGACAGTTTTCAGAAAATAAATATAATTGTTCTCCTCCCTCAATTTGTACATCAATAAGACTTAGCGAGGGACACATCCAGCAGTGGCCAAATAGCTTAGAGAACAGCAGTTGTTTGCTTGGAGAAGAAATGTTCAAATGGTGGCTGTAATTCAAAGCTTGTGGTGCTGTTTGTACTCTTTAGCTGTATATGTTTAAAACAGAGCTATCAAAATAACTTTTAATCAGGTCTTAAAACAGCAATTAGAAAACCTGGATTATTCGCTGAGACGTTGCCAATGGACATGTTACTGTGCATATATGTGCATACCCTGTGCCTAGCTCAGATGTTTTGCCTTACCTTTATAGCTGTGCCATTGGTGCTATATCCTCCTTAGCCCTGACGACAGGAAAAGTGGTGGAAACTCCCCATTCTTCAGTTTCTCTTAGGCAGCTCCTAGTGTGCTTTTCCGCAACCTGTTCTGATCAGTCTTCAGCCCCCACACTTAGGATGGACGACTTCTCCACCTTTTTCCTTTGCTTCTGCTTTTTGCAACACAAGTTGACCTCAAAACCAACTCTCACGATGGAGGTAGTAAGACCTTCTTGAGGAGCTTTCTGCTTTGGCTTTTACCAACAGAAGGTGCCATTGTGGTGGTATATTATCCTGAGACAGAGAGAGAGGCTCAAAGATGCCATTGGATCCTACCCCAGCATTAAATCAACTTATTTTTTTCCTCTGGGAGGATCTCTTTGTCCTGTTATGCCCACAGAGACTTGCAGTACAAGCATTTACCTTAAAACTACATGATCTCTCAACACCTGACTCTGCAGTATCACTGGATTCTCCAACCCTTCCCATCATCTTGTTACCAAGATTTGTGTCTGAGACAGATGGCACCAGGACTTCACCAGTTCCAGAAACCAGCACCAGTTCCACCTAGTGCAACTATTCTGCATTCCCCACCCTCTTTTGAAACTGTGTCTGTCTTTACAATAACAAACACTTGTCTTTGGTGCACGTTTTGGCAGAGCCAGGATGTTTAACTTTGCATCCCAGACATCATTCCCATATGGCTTTGCCCTTGGACTCTAATGTTCTGGTGGCTCACAGGAAGACCATATACCTCAACAGATTAGACCTTGGACTAAACTTCAAAAGCTGGGCTTTTTCTGTTATTGGTTTTCCATCTCCAGAGTATAGGGAATTTGTGGAACTGATTTACTACCAAAATGAAACCATTACAGCCTTTCTGCCCTGTAGAAGTGATTTTTTTTTCGTCTGAACTAAAAATACAAGTATCTGAGATACTCCATACAGTTACCCAAAAGGCTATATCTTCCTCTTACTCATGCAGATCTTCAGAAATGCCCTATACTACAACTAACGAATGGATGCAGGCGCTCAGCTATTTAGATCACCTTGATCGTTACCTCCAGCTGCTGGTCTCCCACCTAGAGATCCTTCTTTCAGGATCCTGCTGCACTGAGACGTTTCTTTTCTACTGGCTTCTCTGCAACCTTAGAGAAACAGTGGAGAAGCTCTGTTTTGGGATGTGAATGTTCACATTAGCATCAAGCTTCACCACAGAAAAGATCTAAGGTTTTTGGTGCGCTTGCATTAATTACCAGAGCTTTCATGGGAGAGGCAGCCCACTGCCCAATGTATTACATAGTGAGGTAGTCCAATAGATGTATAAAAAATGAGTCACAATATCATGTTATTTATCAAAGAAACATCTCCTGGACTGCTTGTTTGCTTGTCTGTAATAAGCTCCAAATGTACCCTGCTTCCACAGGATCTAAGAAATGACGTCTTAGGTAATTTAATTTTAATAACAGCTGAGAAACTGCAGTTTTGCCCCTGTTTTTGTGTAAAGTAACATTTTCTTTCAGACTGACCCTTTGGTCACCCATTTCTTCAGTTGGAGAAGGAGAAAACTTTTTCCTGTGTAATTTACAAACAAGGCTTTTATTCACTCGTAGCAAGAGTTCCTAAGATGAAAGCGTAAGAGGCACCTGGACTACTGAAGTCACTAGCAGAACTCCCACTGCCTGCAGCACTGTCAGAATTTCACACTAAGGATTAAGCATATCCTAATCTATCCTGATCTTTTATGCTAAAAACCGGTAAGGCAGCATTTGAGATTTTATCAGATTAGACACACACATACTCAACAAATCTAAGGCCTTTTAAAGATAAATCTTGTGCCTCTAAGAGGCCTGAGTCATGATATGTGAATGTTTGGAGATTGTGACTTAATTCTGCTGAGAGATATACCTTCTTCAGTCTAATGATCTCACCAGAGCTGATGCCTGAGGAATCGTGTTGGCAGCAGAAAAACAGAAGAGGCAAGTGTACCTCAGTAGTCTGATGTAGCAAAGGCTTGGCAGGCCTGATTCCCCATTGACTCTTCTGCCCTCCACATTCACCAACTCCCCTTAAATTAGGTGTTTTGTTTCCTCTCTCCAGTTGCTGTCTGGGCGTACTAGGGAAGACTGCTTACACTCCTATAAACATGTATTAATAACTTAATCTTTGCAATTGATAGATGTAAAACAATACTGTCTTGGAGGAACCCGGCAAGGTCATTTCCAAAGCGATAGTTTCTTCCTTTTATCCTTCCTGCTGAGGGAGTACATTCCTGGCTTCTTTCCTTTGGGGACAAAATACAGCATGGGGGGAAACAAGTAACTTTTTTTCACTTGTTGAAGACTTGGTTTTGCTCTGTTTGACTGATAACAACCCTGAGCTTGAGTAAGGCCATGTTTCAACTCTTACTGGCAGATGCGCAAGAGGTGCCCCTGCACTGCCCTGTAATTGTATGGCAAAGACATCCCAAGGTGTTTGTCTGAGATTTTTTTCATGCTGCATGCAAAAGGAAGGGCTGAAAATAACAATGTCAGGGCAGAATATCTCCCGTGTGATCGGGCATATTCCATGGGCATTCAGCTTCCTGGATGTAAGTAATCCCTCATTTATGAAAACAGTGAGGGATTTTGGACTTAGATGAAGGCTGTTCCAATTTCTTATTCCTCTGGGGTTTGGAAACTTGGTTTCCAGCACAGATTTATTCTTAGCCAGTCTTACCCATTTTTAGTAAACTAACATTGTCCTTCAGCTTAAGTATTCTCTTCCTTTCATAGTGTTATGTCCCAGTGTATTTACTTGCAGTAATTGTATCCCCAGTCCACTAATTTGTCCTTATTTTGCTAGACTAAACAAGCTGATATCCTTTATCTTCTCTTTAACTAGCATATTTGTCTTTCTCTGTTCCACTCCAGTGTGCACAGGAGTAGTCGGGTATTTTTACAGGTTGAAGCTCATCAGATACTCATTTTCCACTCCAAGAAATTCCACGATGAAAACTATGTTGTAGCAATAAACTCTTGGTACTATTGCTATTTCATCAATAGAAATAAACTGTAATGTATCTCCTGCTCATGCTACAATCAACCTATGCGTTTAGTTTTCTTCTCCCCTTTCAAGGTACCCTGAAAATCCATCATGGCTGAGCTATCATTCTGAGGCCTTAGTTCACTGGCTCCTGTTTTTTTCCAGCTAGAACTGTAATCCTGGAGCGAGAGTCACTTGCTGCTTCATGATTCACACTGTATTTCTAACATACTTCAGTGTATGAGAGCTGACATCACGTTTTAGGTCAGCTTTAACGCAGAATCTAGCGGAACTTTCCCAAGTTTCTCTAGGGGAACAAAACCAAACCCTAGGTATATGAGTGTTAGTGCCTTGTGATGAAAACAAAATACTGCTGGATTTTAGGAAGCAAAACCAACTAACTTGTTTATCATCCCTACCCCACACTGCTTCTCATTCCTTCACAGCTGCTGAAGCAAGCAGCTGTCCTCATTCCAGCTCTATCTCCTTTTGATAATTCTGCAATACTGTCACGTGTTTCCAATGTAGTTTTGCAGCACACTGAAATTTTGGAAGTGTGGAGGACTTATAAACCAAATTGCACTTATGCATAGAAGTAATGTTTTACCAGCTTTCTCCAATCTACGCTTAGTTCAGTAAATAAATACACATTTAAATGACCAGCAGCTGAATTTTCTCTTTCAATTTGATATGCCCCCAACTCTAAACACCTTGCTGTCACAAGTAGGTCTAATTTGCCAAAGAATTGTTGATCTAAGTAAATATCCAGCATGATTACATGGCCAGCATCTTTGCACTGAAGACTTTTGGTTATGGAACATAAGGAGCTGCATGTGACAAGGACTACAACTGTCTAAGGCCTCAGTGTGAGAAACAGAAACTGAATTTCACTGGCAAATAGATGAAAACTACTGGTTTGCGCCCTTTTTTTACCTCACCCTATGTACTGTAAGGAAACCTGTAAGACTCTACAGTGAAAAATTTTAAAACCACAAAAAACTTCTCCCTACCAAAATGTTCACTCTGAAAATGCAAAAATGTATTTAAAGATGTGTCTGGCTATACTATTATTCATCAGTTTCTTTGCCCCTAAAGCAGAAAAACAAATTAAAATACTTGAAAAGGCTTTGGGAGAAGGAAACACCAGCATCAGGGAATGAACCACTTAAGGGAACCTGCTGTTCTTCCAACATCTCCAATACCTTCAAGTGATAGTCTTACTCTGCTTCTGGAAGCCCAGATTCATAGAAACACGAAGAGCAAAGGTAATCTGAGTGTTGATCTTGGTCCACACTGGATCATTCTGGCCTATCTTCCTTCTTTCCTGGGGATAGAAGTGTCATTGTAACAGGTCCTTATTCCTACACAGTTTCTGAAGCTGACTTTCAGAAGCAAGGATTTGGCTTTGAGTCTTGTTAAAGAACTGCTGAGCACCCACCATGAAGACACTCATCAGGCATTTTTGAATGTATGTTTCAAAATGCCTGCAGGAGAGAATGCAACAGGCAGAAATACTGGGACAGACTCTTAGGGAGCTTGTAAGGAGATGCCAGCTCATACAGCTCTTCCTGCTCCACATGTGACACTTGCAAAGACTACCTTTGTCTCCTTGAACGTATCTCCAGGCCTGAGTCACCCACACTATGTTATTTTAATTAATAGAATAAGCAGGTGCTCTTTGGAGTGTTAGGTGCACTGAGTCCTGGCTCCCAGGTCCCATGTGTCTCTCCACGTAACTTAGAACATGTTCTGATACATCTTGTCCCAGCCAAAAAAGGAGTGAAGCACTCCAGTGTCACCCTGGAGTCAAGTGCTTTGAAACTGGAGAGATCAAAAGAGCTTCCAAGCAAAGAGCTATATTATCGCTCTACGGTGTAAGCAAACTATTCCTCTGCATTGTGAGTTACTGATTGCTTCTTGTCCCCATCTCCCCAGAGTGGCAGCTTCAGAAAAGGCAAGGCAGGTACCACTGATCTTATCACCTGTTTCAGATGAAGGCAGAAGGAAATGGAAGGGGGAGAGCCAGAGACCAAGTGGGGAAAAGCACCCGTCAGTCTGCATCCCCACTTCAGACAAGGTTAGTTTTCGCTGATTCCTGGCATACATCTAACCTGGACACTACCCAGAGGCTAATTTTACACTGATGAGAGCACTAAAGCCCCTTGTACCACAGCTTAGGCTCCCACCTTGTTGTCAGTGTAACTGATCGAGTCGGTGAATTAAGAATCCCTGATTTAGCCTGAACTTGCTGTTTCTTACCATCTGCAGGAACATGTCCTGAGCGCTAAGTGACTTAGAACAATGCTCTGAATAATCAAAGGAATAGTGTGTGCACCGAGTGGTATATTATACTGATGAGTATGATAAATGAATTGACCTGTAATTGCCCGCAGCGTGAGCTAGAGCTAGTATTTCCGTTTGTAGCTTGTATTTACGGAAATCTAACTGTAGCAGGTCAGAGTGACTTGATACACGGCTGAGGCGAGCAAAAATCTTTTTAAAGTCAGACAGGCTGGGAAGAAGCTTTCCTCCCATCAGGCTCAAACATGGTTCTGGCACTTCTGTCCTGCAGCTGTGAGAAACCCAGGTACCTGCTCACTGTCAGTCATACCACAATAACTCAAGAATTGTCACAGGTGAATTATTTGCAGCGCGCAAGAGATGTCTGTTCAGAAGGGCCTTTGAGAGGATCACTCCAGGTTGGTGATGGTAAAGCACTACCACAGGTACCCAGTTTTAGTTTAGCACAGGCAGAAATTTGGCAGAAATTAAAGATCCAATAACTTTTAAAAAGAAATTTGATACGACACATCGGAAGAATTTACTGTCGTTTATCTAAGTAATGATTTTTTGACATAGTCAATACAGAAAGGTGACTGTGTATTATGAGATTGATGCTCTTGTGCACTTGGAAAAGGAGGAAAAATTTACATAAGAAAAAATAGCATGCTAAAGGCAGCTGTCAGTCTCCATGCAGCTAAGCTAACTTAAGGACCTTCCTAATTGCAGACAGTCTTTTAAACAACCTAGGCACTCAGAATCACTTTTCCTGATTCATAACAAAGCCTACTTAAAATCCCCAAAGGCCTTACCAAGCCCAGACTCAAGTGTTCAGGCACACCCCTTCCCCACTTCTGCGCCCCACTGGACCCAGCTGTGCTGTCAGGTGCCTGCCCTGGACAGTGTCTAGGAAGCAGGCAGCAAGAGTCAGCATTACCTGAGCAAACTTCAGCACAACAGTTTTTAAACAAAGAGTTTACTGTAGTGGCAGTAATTTCCTCCCCCCTTTTTCCTATTTTTCTTGCTAGCCGGGGCTGGGGAACACACTCCCCACCCTCAGACACAAGCCATTTTTTGAGCGTGAGTTGTACATATTTCGAAACTTTGTATTATGAGTAACTCTCCAGAGCCCCGTGACGTTCCAGCCCAACTGACCAATCCCAGAAAATTTCTAATATGCCACCCTCTGTCCCCTGCACTTCCCTTTAGTTGCTCTTCTCTTTCCTCCTCCCCTGTCCAAACTGCTGGGAAGGTTATAGTAGCTAACGGGAGAGAAACAGGGAACTCACCGGGGGTGGGTTTTGTCACAACCCTGGCTCTGAACCCTGCCCCTATTCCCCTTCCTTCCTCCCTTCTGCTTTTCGTCTTGGGACATAAGGAAGTGGCATCCAGATGCAAAGCCTTCTGCTTGACCTTCTCTAGGGCGGGATAAACCAACCCTCCTCCTCACGCTCAAATCCTGTCCCCTAGCACATGACAGGCAGCTTCACCACCCTCCACCTCCCACTGTTTCCCTCTGCTACGATGTGCTGTTGCCCACAGTAGGCAAACAGTCATCATCAGGGTGATTGTTGCTGTAACCTGATGGTGCTGCATCTTCCTAACCATAAAAAAGTCAAAGCCAGTGGTTCCACGGAATAATGATGTCCCTGTTAGAAAGTGAGGCAGTGCACAGGCGGCATGTCTGGAAGAGACCGGGAGATGCTTCTGTTCCTTTGCTACAGCCAGGATCTGCCAGATGTTTTTGCAAAGTTCACAGCGACACCTCCACTGGCGCTCCTTCCTTTTTCTCTGTACCTCTGCGCTAGGAAAAAAAGAGACACTAAACTGCCGCTGTGATCTTGGCAGAGCAGTGACAAAAGGTTACCAGTATGTATGCAATAACCCTCATTTCTCTGTCCTCAATATAAAATAGTCCGCTAATATTCTCAAGAACTTTTGGACTGAGATCACCACTCCCTTAGCAAGAAATACACTATCTCCACCCAAATGGAAAGAAAGTGTGATTCTTCCTTGGGGAGGGTGACTCAGGGTTTGGTGGCAATACAATGTGCCTTTTGATCACTACATTAAACAAAAAAAGTCTACAGCGGAGGATTCCAATAGCTCTTGCTCCATGAGAGGATGGTTAACACAGTGTTGCCAAACACTTGCATAATATTTTCGACTGACGGATGCCCAAGTGCTGTGTAAGAACAACGATTAAAAAAATACTCCAAATCATTAGCAGATCTTTGCAACATGCCTGTATTATTAATCCCATTTTACTGCATGTTAGATGGAGGTACACAAAATCAAGGAATTGCTCCTGCTGTGGACATTAATTCAATAACACAACCACAGATAAACATCACATAAACACCCAGTTTGCTGGTGTACAACTTAACCATCTTAAATGATGGAAACATTAATCTGTGATGTATCTCCATGGACTTTTGTTATGTTGCTCAAACAGAATTGAAAGGCAGTTCAATGAATCAACATTTTGCTGGGGGAAAGTATTATATGAGCCTATTAGCATAAATAGGTATCTATATCGTTAAGAAGAAAAGTAACTTAAACCTGAAATAATGCAAGTAACTATATTGTTATACAGAAGCTGAAATCTGCAGTTAGAAGAGAAACACCTTTCCTGCTCCATAAAAGTGCATCCTCAGTGGCACAGGCCTTCACAAATCTTTTGACAAAGGCACCACACTTCACAATAGGTATCACAAATGGCAGTGGTCAAGAGGGATGATAAGGGCTATGTGGAAGGTGAAGGAGGGTTGATGTATTCAGTACGGGTGAAAGACAGCAGGTTGTCTGCTAACAGATTTCAAACATAAAAGCTTTTGGAAAGATGATAGTCATCAATTGCTCTCCATGTCCTGCACGGGCAGGACAGAAAACTGAACAGATGAGCACTCATCTGCAGAAACAGAAAGAACTTTCTAAGTTCAGGAATAAGCTACATAGGACGTTTTTGGAGCCTGATATCATGGGTTTTTAAACCAGCTAAGTTATATACTAGGGAAAATCTAGGTCCAGTTATTCTTATCTGGAGCAAACAAGCTGTAGGTGGTATTTTGAGGTCTTTACAGCTTTAAACTTCTGTGAATCCAAGATACTCTCCCAAAGTTTCAGTTCTGAACATTTAGAATTTTCTGACTCTTTTATTATTTTATTAAAAACAAAACACAAACAAACAAAACCCCCCAAAAAAACAAACAAAAAACCCCGACACACAAAAAAAACCCCAACCAAACAAAAAACTCAAACCCACTAACAAATTCAATAAGGCTATTTAAAATGGTCTCTTACTGTCTTCATGTTTTCTTGGTAAGACAGAAGCACAGAAAATATTACCGTGAGGTAATATTTATTTATAGAAAATATGCCGTGAGGTGCTCAACACCAGCAGCTACCGCAGCTGCTTTCTCCTGGACTCCCCCTGTAGTTCCTGTTACTCAGTGTACAACTAATACTTAGTCTAGTCATCAAAGTCAGAAGAAACAACGTATTGGAAATATGCTCCAAGTAAATGACCTAAACCCAAGTGTGGCGGTCATTTTTAAAACCTGCAAAGAACGTTGTTGCAAGAAATTCTTTCTCAGTCCCCAAAACTGAGGCAGAGTCCCTAAGTGATTTTAAAACCTGAAGGATTGGGGGGTGTGATGAGTGTTAAATTTGCTGAAGGCTGGCTAGCTCTCTAGCACTATGAAAAAGCTGAAGAAATCTAATAGGAGGCAGCAGTGGCCATTGTGTCTTTAATCGCCTTGTTTGTTAAATTAGTTCAAATCACACCAAAAAGAACAGGCAGCTCTTCTTGGCCCACCTGGGAAGCTGAGGTCTGTGTCTCCTGGTCAACAGTGACTCCCAGGACTGTACAGCTTCACTGTCGCCTCACACACATACACAGCATCCCAGAAACACATGTTTGAGGAGGAGCCTCAGTGAGCCAGCTGATAGCTCTGAAGGTGTGGAATTACACGGTGCATTGACCTAAGCAGCTCACTGCTGGGCAAATCTTGGAATAGGAAATGTCACATGGCATGATCAAATCTTTGTCGAGGTTTAGGCCCAGCCGGCACCTGAGGCCCACACAGCCGCTCACTCCCTCCTTCCCACGGTAGGATGGGGAGGAGAAAATTTAAGGAAAGTCTTGTGAGTTGAGACAAGTAGAGGAAGGGATCCCTCATCAGGGCAAAACAGACTCAGCTTGGGGAAGAAATTAATTAGTTATCAATCAAATCAGAGTAGGATAATGAGAGACAAAACCAGATCTTAAAAATGCTTCCTCCCACTCTCTCCCTTCTGCCTGGGCTCAGCTTTGCTCCCCATTTCTCAATCTCCTCCCCACCAGCACTGCAGGGGGATAGGCTATGGGGGCTGTTGTCAGTCCATCACACACAGTCTCTGCCACTCCTTACTCTTCAGGGGAGGGATCCTCACACTCTGCCCCTGCTCCGGCGTGGGGGACTTCCCACGGGAGACAGTTCTCCATGAACTTGTCTAACGTGAGTCCTTCCCACAGGCTGCAGTTCTTTGCTAGCTGCTCCGGTGTGAGTCCCTCTGATGGGGTGCAGTCCTTCAGGAGCAGCCTGCTCTAGTGTGGGCTTCCCACAGAGTCACAGGCTTCTTTGGGCACAGCCACCTGCTCCAGTGTGAGGTCCTCAGGCTGCAGGGTGGGGGTCTCTGCTCCCCTATGACCCTCCATGGCTGCAGGGGCACAGCCTGCCCTCTCACCCACAGGCTGATGGGGAACCTCTGCTCCAGCCGCCTCCTCCCCTGTGTTCTTCACTTTTGGTGTCTGCACAGTTGTCTCTCTCACATCCTACTCCTCTCTCCGCTGCAGGTTTCACAGCAATCTGTTTTTGTCCTTCCCTTCTTAAATACGTTATCCCAGAGGTGCTACCACTGTCACTGACTGGCTCAGCTGTGGCTGGAGGTGGGTCCAACTTGAAACCGGGAAAGCTTCTAGCAGCTTCTCAAAGGAGGCACTGCTGTCGCCCCTCCACTGCTAACAAAACCCTATCACATAAACACAATACAATCTTTAAGTAAAAATTAGAGATCCAGGATTGATTTACATCTGTTGTTCTCAACCTCTGGGCATCCAAGTGACTGTCTTACACAGATGGTAAAGCCCATGTACGTGCACTCTGCCCCCATCCTCCCAGCCCGGCCCTGTGAGCACTGGCCATAAAGCTGGTGGGAATGAAGGGAGGAGCAACACTAGCTGGTGAGCATCATGGTCCAGAAAGGGGGCTAAATTTTAGGGACTTGACTCAGGAGAAGTAATACTTGCTGAGGGGATTGGTTGAGTAGGGGAGTCTGAGTCAAATCCAGTCCGAGGAAGGGTGCCTCATATCCTGCGCTCATAGTGCTTTTAACTTCCGGAAACTCTACTGCCGGTGTCTGTACAAAGGCTGAGAAAGAAAGATTTAAGTCACTTCAGTCCTGACAGCTCACCGCGCTGGTAGTACAGCTTCCCATTAAGTGAGTGGTGCTGGATGCAAAAATGACTCAAGATTTGGCTTCCAGGGCTAGGTAGAGTGGCAGGGTCTGAGCTGCTTCACTGCTGTCTTCTCCCTGCCTTACACTGCATGCATCAATGAGACAGACCACAGAGAAGCTGGAAAATAAGCTAAGAATTATTTGCTGCTGAGTCATGGTATTGAAACAACAAGGACGTAAGTGAAAACCCAAGCGTGCAATAATGTGGTTATATAATACGTTCATGATGAATGTGGCAGTTAAATAACATTCATTAATTGCATTTATATAGCTATGCTTAGCCACCGTAATGTGGCAGCTTTATGCTCCACAAAAGATGCAGCCCAAGGAAAGAGCAACAGAATTGTTTTGTGCTACCTATGCCCTTGGCTCCCTGTGGAAGCGCTCGCCCACTCACTCTTGTGTAAGTTACGGGAATCCTGGGTGGGTTGTTCTAATTTCCATATGGCTCGTCAGCATTAAATATTGGTAAACACAAATGCTGCACGTGCTCTGGTTCTGCTCCGTGCCTGGGGTCAGAGAGCAAATGCTGAGGAAGTGGGCGGCAGCTGCTCCGATCCTGGGCTGTGCGAATTCCCCGTGTTTGTTGCAGCCTTTGTAGTCTGCAGCACGGGAGCTGGATTTGGACAGAAAGAAATGGACCCTGAATTGGTGCCTTATATGGCCACTCAAGCAATTCCAAATCAAGTAATACACAAAATCAGGCCATTTCAATTATGCATTTTCATGTTTGGCAAGCAGAGGGATGGATAAACTCCCAACAGGACATGTCCTCACTGCAGTCTGAAAATGGTAAAGGTAGTAGTGTAGCACAAATCTTTCTTGTTTCAAACATCTCCTCCTGACTTTCAGTAAAGGTTTGAAATGTTCTTCTGTCCCAAGGAGGTTTACATGAGATCCATCTTTTTTCTATGAAGGCTTCATTGTTTTCAGTGTACACTGTGTACTGTCTGCGACTGTTTTTTTCCCACAGAGACTTTAATGCTCTTGGTCCAGGTATTGTGTTTTTCATTCATTTAGTGTTATGTTATATTTTAGCGTATCATATTACCTTAATTTTCTGATTCCCCCTAATAGGAGTATAAAGCAATTCTTCCGACCAACCAAGAACTTGCAACTTTCTGCATACTGCTGAGAAGGGGTAACCATGATGTCCTTTCAGAAGAGGGGATGTGTGTCATTCATTGGCATACAACAGTAGAACATTTATGCAAAGCCTGTGGTTAGTGTTTTCTCCTCAAATCGTAAGTAGTTAATATTTATGCAAACTGCATGAAATCTTTCTTTGTTGCACATAATAACAACATTACTAAGGATGGTGGAAAAAAACCCAAACCATCGAGACACACTGAGGGGTTTTATGACTAAACCTAGCTCCTTGTGTTGACTTTGGCCTTGATTCTTGACTGGACCAGACATAGAGAGCATTTCTTCCACTTGCTGTTTACCTGCCCTTCTCATGCATATTTCAGTGCAATTTACAGGACTTGAAAAAAAGCATGTAAAGCCCCCAGTCCAGTGAGCTTCCTCTCTGTCCTCTTCTCACCATAGACAGTGTTTGCAGCTGTTCTTGTTTGCAGAGACTTTTATCTGATTTCGTTACCTCCCAGAACAAGTTCTCTCACAGTGATGCAAGTTGCTTCTTCACAAGTTCTTGGTAAGTACAACATCCCTCAGAATGAGAAGGCTTAGCATTTAGCAGCAGGTCCACCCCTGAGAATCCAATTGCCTGGATATTATTTCCTGATATTGTGTACATTCCCACATTTCTGCAGGGGCTTTTTCCTCTGTTGAAATACTGACAGCTTAATTTCAGAAAAAAGAACCCCAAACTGTTCCTCTTTGCTTTGTAGAAGAACAAGGAGTGAAATACAGCACATTTTGGAAGCTGGACATTAACATTGCATACAGCAGGCCTGAAATGGTTGGTGTGCTCAGTCTCTTACTCATGGAGCAACTCCAGTTTTAATGAGGCTGAAGTTAAAACTTTTATCAGAAGGACTTTGAACAGAGGAAGTTAGCATTAGTTTATATTTTCTAAGTAGGCTGATGCTATAAACCAGTCAGCATTAGCTCCTCTGTCATCCAAGTTCCCAGTAAATGGCTCTGAGCTTCATGGGTAAGAAGAGGAATAGGAGAACTCCGTTGTTTTCATAGCTGACTGAAGTGAGTCACAAGGTGACAAGAGATGACATTTGGTGGCAGCCTTGTGGTTGGGACACTGTGTGTCTCAGATTGCTGAGATAGTTTTCATCCACTACTAAGTTGTCACTGAACTTGCTTATTCCTTTAGAAGTTTCTTTTTGGGTCATTTGTCAGTGCTGAGTCAAGAACTGAAATAATCTCTAAAGCCGTGACATATATGGTCAGTGCACCATTGCATGATAAAGAGTCATGTCACTTTTACACCACAAAACCTCAAATGGTTTTGCCGAGCAATTATGTGCTGTGGACTTGACCTTTATCTTTTCACAACTCGGTGCTTTTCCTCTTCTCCAAAGGGAATTTTTGTGCGTGTAGGTGGTTTATGGGGAATCTTTTTTCCCAATGCAGCAGCAGCATTAGGAACGTTGGTAATAAGCCAGATCAGCTTACAGCTTTGGAAACAGCACCATCCAACCACAGGACAGTAAACAATAATTTAAAAAAAGGGCAAAACTATGCTTTTTGTAAATGTGTGGGTGTCGTGGTTTAACTCCGGCTAGCAAAATACCCTGAAGCCGCTCTCACAAATCTCCCTCCCCTCCTCCAGTGGAGGGGAAGAATCGGAGGAAAAAGAAATAAGGAAGCTCGTAAAATTGAGATAAGAACTATTTACTAATTAAATCTAAATCAATACATACAGGTACTACTAATAATAAATAATTAAAATAATAGAAAATGAAACATAAGGTACAATATATACAATATGTTACACCTTCCCACCATCCACTGACCAATGCACACCCAGATGTTGAGTGATGAAAGTCAGACCCAGAGAGCCCGAGACCCACAGCCCGAGAGCAATTGCAGCCTGAGAGCCGCGGCCTGAGGGCCGGAGCCCGGGAGCCTACGCAGCAGATTCCGAGCAAACCTTATCACTGATAACACGGCCAGAAAACTCAAAACAACCCACCAGCTCCCACACGAATGAGCCAGCACAGGAGTTGGCAAAGCAGCTAAGGCAGGAGGGTTAGCAAGTGCCCGGAGAGACGAGCAAAGGAGTAAGGGAGAGAGAGAAGGGAAGAGCAATGGCTACCGGACCCCCTTCCCCACCCAAGAGACCGGAACATGACGTACTATGGGATGAAATACTTCCTTGGTCAGTCTGGGTCAGCTACAGTATCCGAAGTGGACAAAAGACCTTGAGTTCAGTACAGGCCATCCCCAGCACGAGCAGAGGCCTGATCAATGTTTTCACTTACTGTCCAGGAACAGAGTTCCCTGGTAACCAGAGTAAAGGGAGTTAGCCCTTTCCTCACTGAACCCAGCACAGTGGGTATGGTGGAAGTAAGAGGAGGGAGAGGCAGGGAGAAGGCCTCTTTTTCAATCCCCATGGACCATTTCTTTTGTATGCCCAGGTAGAGGTAATTGTTACCAAAGGACTGTGTACATTTCATTGTATTGAGCTAGAAAAAGAACTTAGCTGCATTTTCAAAACAAAACCAGACCAAAAAGTAATCTTGGAAAAATATAACAAACTTTCTAAATGACGTTTAATGCATGATAGGAAGCAGTTCATTCTTACAAAACCTTAACGACATGGTGACAAGGTGGGAAAAAGCTTGTGCATTCTTTTCTGTACTATCAAGCCAACAGATCTCAGTGCTCCATACTTTTACCTCCTGAGGACACTCCACAATAAAAGCTGTGATGGGGTTTCATGGATAAATTTACGCTTAAATACAGATTGAAACGTAAGTTCTAACTTCATGGTGTGGACAGAGGAGGAGGACTAATTTAAAAACCTGTGGGAGTCAGTTTTTTCCTGGATGAGTGGGTGTAGGATTTTGGGGAAGGTTTTAGGGTAGGTCACAGACTGTTTTTTAAGTTGTGTGGGCTGGGTAGAGGAACTGTCTAGTCTGAAAGCCGTAAGCATCACTCATAGGGAGAGTTTAAACACCCCCACCACGCACAGGTTTAGTAACAGAGGACAGAAACCAGAGGTGCTGTCAGAAATAAAGGTACTGAAAAGAATAATGGACACAAACACCCCTATATCACTAGTTATACTGGCATCCTAAATAATTTTGTTGGTTTAGAGTCCTTTATATAAATTCAGAGCATCATCTTCTGACCTAAACTTTTCTGGTAGCTCAGGGAGTTCTAAGTCTTCTTTAAGTTTCATTAAATGCATGTCCAGCTATCCATCCATTTTCTTCAACAGGTCTCTAGGAACAATTCTTAACATCTCCCTGTCTCCAAATGCAGTGCAGGGGAAAGCTCTCCATGTAACCTCAGGATTATTTGTTTTGAAAGGAATGGGACCTGAAGGTGGGACAGTGAAGGCTTTGCCAACAGCCTCCTCTCCCTGCTGCACAGATACGATTTTGCCCTTTTTGAGGGGAACACGAATGCACAAAGGAACCTGAAATAAAAGGCAGTGAAGAGCTTTCTTTCCCTCACAGGTTTTCTTTTCAACTGGTAAAGCTGTATCGTTTCAAGTGCATATACAGCCTATTAAAACTGCCACAGATAACACATGGGAGAGAAGACTGCTAGCTGGCAGTCACATTTATTTCCCGTAGAGAAAATTAAAGGACTGATAGTGACATCTGAATTATTCTAAATTCATGCCTCAGTCACGTATGTCTCAAGTTTTGGCAGAGGCAGAGAAGCCCTACAGTGTATTTTTTGGGTTTGGGGTTCTTTTTTTGGTTGGTTTTTTTGTTTGTTTGTTTGTGGGGTTTGTTTTGTTTTGGTTTTGTTTTTGTTTTTTTTAATTGCAAGATGCAGAAAGTAGGAAAATCAGAGAAGCCAAAGATGAAAACCGGAATGGACATTAAAAAGATCACTTCACCTGTGTAGAGGTGAGCTCCATTTGTTGTTTAATGTTTACTGAGAAATCTAAAGAAAGACATGGTACATTTCTTTAGAGCTGCTGAAAATATCTAGCATTATCAGGCATCGACTGTAGTTAGTGGAAAAGAAAGCCACGTGCTGCTTTGCTTTCTGCTGGAAATGGACAATATAAATGAGGTGTTCTTTTACGCGATGATTTACTTTGTTGATGATGTTATGCACTGGAACTGCTTGTGAGGCTGTCAAGTTTGAGAAGCCAAGGAGGTTTGAAAGAAAAGCGTGCAAATACGAGGGGGGGAACAAATAATAAAAACAATCTCAGAGATATGGCTGGCAACAGTTCATTAAGACAATGCAAACATGTGAAGGACCTCAGGTCATCGGAGCAGACGCTTCATAAGATAAGGCGTAGGTTAGCTCACATGCACCCTGTGACTTTGCCAGAGCTGGAACAGGAGAAACCATGCATATGGCCAGGTGAGGTAGGCTGCAAACAGAGAGGGGCACACAAACATGAGTAGTTTTACCATAGCCTGACAAAATCTGACTTCGGAGAGAAAATGGACAACTAAGTTTATAAATAGAAGAGTGTGGAAACTGGTCAATGGGAAGGATAATTTGGGGGATTAAAGTTGTTTTGTGCTGCTGGGACACTCACAAACAAGATTGCCTGGACCCATTGCAAAATCAGACCTCCCTGTCCTTTCATACAGCCACCCAGATCAAACATGGAAGATAAAGTATTTTCCCAGCCCTGAAGTAGCACAAGCTTCAGCTGGTTAAAATGTTTTGCCCAACATCAGACCGTCTATAAAATTTTGTAGCTTAAATAAACAAGTCCTTCCTTGTCTGCCTCTCATACGGGAGATAAAGACCCCTTGGCTGCTTGTTTAAAAATGTGAGTAGACTTGCAAATATGGTATACGCAGAAACATTCTTTCATGTTTTTTAGTCTGTGGCCCAGATTCATTCACATGTTTCCTTCTCAGCAATATTCACCCTGAGAATGGCACAGAGGTCCATTTCATTGTGAAGTGTTCCCAGGGAGGATAAGTTCATCTTTCCTGGGTGTTACACAATGTTGCTGCCAGCTGAGATGATAGCCTGAATAGCCCCTCTATTTCCAGCAGATAGAACAACTGCTATTCTCTTCTACAGAGCAACACTCCTGGGCTCCCCCTTACAGACATGCTGTCATTGCTGGTTTGGTCGCTTCCAGGAGGGATCGAACATGAGATGCCAGAGCTCACAGGGACTTTTCCCCTTGCAGAAAAGCCAGATGTAAGAGTCCCTGCACACATGGCAGGAGCTTCTGCTGCCCTTTACCGTGGTAGTCCCTCTCTCCCTGCCCAGACCTTGATGAATGAGAAACAGCAGTATTTCCTTGGAAGTACTGGTTGTATCTATAACGCATGCTTTCCTACAGCTGTTGTGCAGGCTAGGTGGAACTCATCCTTGTTGAGTCTGTTTTGCAAAACTAGCTCTTCTCTTGTATAAAAACCGAGCAGAGGAACGAGCTGTTCAGGACCTGTTTGTCTGGGCAGGTTGGAACAGGAGGAGTTGCACAAAGGCAGCTTCAGCCTAAGCTTGTCTCAATTTGGAGCCATTCTGCTACAGTGGGGGAATCTAGTGGTGTAGGAGTACTCGTACCACAGGTGCTTCTGGGGGATGCCCCAGTGAGGACTGGGGAGCAATGGAGTTATTCCATTTGAGGGTTGCAGAGAAGATAGCCCTTGCCATGGACCCTCTGGTTTTAGGGGTATCTGGCAAAAATGCACCAGGGCACTAAGCGCAGATGTGGGGGCTTGTTCTGTTTTGTTTTGTTGCAGATTGTAGAATTGGTCACTGAGTTACTGGGTTCATCTGCTCCTGCTTTCAGTCACAGGGTTGTGCAACCCAAAAGTCTGTGGGAGTCTGTGCAGGCAGAAGCTATGCGGCAGCAGAGTGAGGTGAGGGTGTCTTAAATGAGAGCAGCAGATCTGTGCCAGGGAAGTTCCTTATATGGCTACTAAATGTCTGTAGTGCGTTTCTTGGCATATGGCTTACGGTAAGAAGGTTCAGGTGCTGTGCTCTTGCAGCGCTGTATATCAAATGCTTTTGCTGAGGTTGCACGGAGCTGCGCTGAGCCTGGGCCAAAAGGAGGTATCTGGGAGTCATTCAAATGCTGGAGCATTTGACTCGCCAGCCCTCATATGGTCTGCAAAGATGCTGACAAAAATCCCTCCCTTGTCAGTGACTGGCCAAGGTGGCAGATGTTAACGGGGAAGGCTCGTCCTGCAGCTGGCTGAATCTCCTCTCATGGTGGGGGGGGACGCGGGATGGATCTGCCATCCTCTCCGTAGCTAGTGGGAGCAAACAGGGCAGGGCGCTCTCAGGGTATGGTCCCCAGCAGAGATTAAACCGAGCCAAGGACTGACCACTTTTTATGTCAGGCTCTGATTTGGTTTTTTGTTGCTTTGGCTGAGAACATCTAACTGGAGTGGTCCTATTTGCCAGGAGGAAGCTTAACCTATGTCTGGGCTACGGTGTGATGCTGGCTGCTGGTCTGTGAACGGTACCTGTGCACAGTACCTGTGAACAGTACCTGTGCACAGCGTGTTTGAAACGACACCTATTTATGTTTTCAGGGTTTGTGTTTAAACTTTCTCGAATCGGCTGCTACTGACGATCATCCACTAGCTCTGCTTCTTTGGGGGCTTAGCTACAGTGAATCATGCTCAGAGAATGGGCCGTGTTCTTGTTTGCTGAAACATTGCTTTTCTGCAATATGGGATTTTTAAAGTGCAAATATTTGCAGCTTTCTCAAACCCACAAAAATACTGTTTATCAGTGCCCTGGAGATCAATGTTTAAACCAAACAATTTAGTGCAATCAGGATGGTGTTTTGACTAACAAGAAATATATTTTAAAGGCAAATAAAATGCTTTATAGATGCATATATAACTACACACATACACATATAGGAGAGACAGAGAGGTAGATGGTTCAGGCAACTCTGATACTCTAAAGTCATGTCTTAAAATATACATTTTACAGCTGTTATAGTATGAGTTTTTCATGGAAGATTGCTGTGAGTTGACATTTTTATAAATAATGTTTGAGGCCTCAAAAAAACCCTTATTTGTTTCCTGTCTCAAATGTCTGCCAAATACTTCTGATTCTTGGGAGACTTCAAAAGTGATAGGCTTTCTCTAGTTGTTCAGTAATTCTGCTACCAGATCGTACAGTTATATTCACTGTTTTTTTGTTTCTCATTCTTATCTGAAACACTGAATTCTCTTTCTCATCTGTTCTTGAGCTTTGCCTACGCTGGACATTCTTACATCCTTGTTACCACTGTAAGTTTTGCTATAAATCATCCCTTGAAAATATCAAAGTTGTCTCAGCATTGGTTTTGAAACAATTGGCTTTTATTCCATGGTACAGCTTGGATTGCCTTTGTTTTATTTGGAACTCCTAGGACCTTGCGATGAGGATAATGGTCTTCTCATGCTTTTTAAATTTTAAATATCTACATTTTATGGGACCATCCTAAGGAAGAAAGAGGCTGTGGCATATTACATCCAGGAATGAACCCACCTAGGGATACGTAAAGAGCACCCAGGCTCCTCTACTACCGACCATGGTTTTGAAGTTGTGGTTATGAAGCAGCGAAAGCATGCTCAAATTACTTTTTAAATTGTCAGGCTAAGAGGAGATTAATTAAAACATCATAAACCATGGTTCTTGAAACGGAAATGGAGAAGGCACTGACTTCTTGTTTTTACAGCAAATGTAGTAGGGAGTTTGTGATGAAGACTTCTGACCACAGCAAATTCCCAGAGGGAAGAGTCTTGAAACATAACAACAACAAAATGACAGAAAGAAAGGATTTTCTAGTCTGCATTTAAAAAAGCTTCCAGATGCTAATGGTCACATTTAAATCAGATGTTAGAGAAAGTGAGTAAATACTATATGCATGACCTTGGATGAATGTGTAAGCTTGTTTGGAAAATGTTCAAGAAAAATAAATGCTCTGTGGTGTGATGTTAGGTTAGTACAGGAGAAATACTTCAAAGTACCTGGAGGGGGGAGGGGGATTTGTTTGGTTGGTTGGTTTTACTTTTGCTGGAATTTGGTGATGCTTTAGCAAGGGTTGCATGGACTCCTCCAAGCTCTTGTAAGAAACCGTGATATTCCAAGCTCTTGTAAGAAACCGTGATGTTCGCTGGCTGGAGGTGGGCTGGGCTGCTGGGAGAAGTAGGCAGCATCTGCAGTGAAGTTGTTATCTAAAACCTGTCCTTGTTGTTTTCTCACATTCTGCAGAATGAAAGCAATTTTATGTATTCCCCATTTTAGGAGAGGGTAGAATTCACATTTCATTAACAGCAGTTTTAAAACTATTTTGCCCACTGCGATAAATTATGCATCTCTATGGAGGCACAGGAGTGTAGAGTAGAAACAGCTGTATAAAGTTACCCCGACAATCCTGACTTTCTTTTGTGTTGTAAAAATTATGTGATACTTATGATAAGGAAAAGCAGGTTGAGGATAAAATCAGCTATAAAAGGAAAAGTGAAATCTGCATCTGTCACAAAACTAAGCATAGTTTAAACCACGATGTAGTTCCCACAGGCTGCACGTGAAATATCTTAGGCTCAGTGGTGAACAGCTACTTACTTTTTACAATGTTATGGTCTTGTGCGGTTTTTCTTCTTTTGGGAGAGGTTTGGGGGTGGTGGGTTTTTTTTGTTGTTTTGGTTTGAGGGTTTTTTGACCTTTATCTCCCCCTCCATAACAGATCTTCTCCCTTAGAAATATGCTGTTCTGGGTTTTCATAAGACCATTTACCAAATGCCCTGTGTTTCTCATCCAGGACACCTCTTATTATTGCTTTAAATTACTTGGCACATTCTCTAACATCTCTTTTTGTGATGCCTGATAAAGAAGGTGTATGTATATGTCTGCTGCATCCCAACAGGGGTGTAAAGGAGCAAAAAAAAAAAAAGGAGGTGAAGGCAACAGCTTCAAAAAGCTATTCATGCATTTTCAAAAGAGACAAATTGGACTTCTGTTCTGCCAGAAAAATCAGCTGCTGGAACTATTTTAATCTCTTGTGCTGAACATACATTTCATCTATATTTTGATTCTTTCCATGGTTACCTCCTTGAACATGGCATATGTTTGACATTCTTGTTCCTGCTTGCTTTCTATGCAAGTCCAACCAGCTTGTACCTCAGGCCACGCCCCTAATAACATCTTCAGAAAGGGATGATGAGAAATGACCTGATGCAGCATGGAGTGGTAAAAACCTCTTAATTCACTGATTCTTATAGAGAGTTCTGGGAGCTCTGGTTAATGGATGATATGGAAACACCTAGTATTTGTAGATTACTATTCTTAGCAGATTTTTGGAATATGAGTACACTTTTTAAAATAAACTTTCAGCTAAGCATGTGTGCCTATTACAACAGGAGAGAGCAATATAACCTTGAACTGACTATGTCATGCTGCTCTTTAAGCTGTAAATTCTCTTGTTATGTTCAGTTATTTCTCATAATCATCATGAGTATTCATTTATTAATAGCATTCACCAATAACTAGCATTTATGTGTGATATTGTGGACTGAATATAAGTAGTCTCATCCTTTCTAGATCTCTCAATTTGCTTCTGGTATGAGTTTAACTATTTCAAGAGACATTCAAAGGTTATAGAACAGTTCTTTTCTTTACAGGAACAAAATGTCATGGAAACACCACCTCTCAGCTCCCTCCCCAGCAGCAATAGTAAATATTTGATCAGCATGTACTTTCCATTCAGCTCAGCATCCTCGGGCTGGTTTGGCACATACGTTCTTCTGGAGAAGTCTTACATTTGTGATAACACGATCAAAGAACAGTCGAGTGGACCTTCCCTAAGTGCGTCAGTGAGATTGGTGTAAAAAACAAAACAAGGGGAAGCGATGAAAAGTCTCTAATGAGATGCATGAAAACCTGAAGCCATTGGTCTTAAGGTATGTCTTTAAGGTGGGTAACAAAGTGGGGCAAGTCATCCTTGCTTTCTGTGACTTCCTCTGGATTTGTATAAAAATTAGAGAAATCGCATGTGCTGGTTCTTACTGCTCTTCATGCTTCTAAATCATTATGTCTCGGGAGCAGCCAAGCCCGTAGCTCTTAAACAATGTTGTTGTTCCCACACGGGTGCTGTGGCATCTGTCCAGCGGTATGCCATTGGGCACCTGTGAGCTTTGAACGTCCTCGGCTGTGAGATACAGCACAGCAAGAAGCACTGAGCTTGAATTTGGTCATTTGCTCTTGAACGCAGCCGCCTGCCAGAGCCAGCAGGCAGCACCTCTGAACCACAAGAATCCCCATCACCTTCTACCTGTGAACTACCCTGCCAGCTCCCAAAGACACAGGGCATGTGTCTAACGGCTCCTCACTAAATTCTTTGGGTAGGAGAATGGGAAAGGGAAAAAGTCCTATAAAGCCACAATGCCAGCTCAGTGCTGTTGAGAGAGGCCTTCTGTAGGTATTCTGTGGGCTCTTGCCAGGAAGCCAAAGGAAACCAAAGCATAAGTGAGGATCAGCCGGTTGCTGTTCACCCCAAATATGGGCAAGAAGTATACAGGAGCTGCTACATAACGTGCTATTGCCTTGAAGGAATAGAAAAAGTCTTATTCTTTTAAATCTGTGCAGAGAAACTAAATTCCAGGGAAAAAGCACTGATAACTATCTGCTACAAACTCAAGATTAGAGTCCAGACAAAGTAGACTTGTTCTTGTTCTCTAAACAAGAAATTTATTAGTGCACACAACCCATTCAAAAGAGCCTCTGAGCAGGTAATTAGAGTCCAGAATTCTGCTTTCAAGGTTTTGTCATATATTACTCTCTGTTTGTTTTTTATCACGCAAGCTCAGACACTCCAGTGATAAACTGTTTGCTCCGTGGCCTTGCTGTGGTACATGGAAAACTTTCCATGACTGTATTGCTGTGGAACAGAAATAGCTAGGCATGTCCCAAGCAGCTTTTGAAACACAGTTTGGATCCTGATGAAAAGAGGGATTGTTCAGAGGCTCATCAGTGTCCCATTCAACTTGTTTGTTTCTCTTTAAATGTGTTATATGAAAGAGCATAAAACGCTGGGAAGAGATTTTATTTTGTATCCTCTTGATAGCTTTTAGAGGAGCAGAGTGCTATGCTGTGCTCTTCTTGAAAAAAGTTTCTTTCAGAATTATGCAGGGGAGCATTTATCATTTCTTACCCCTTGACCCGCTTTTTTTTCCCCCCAATGCTGTACTGTATAGAGGGATAGAGAGATCTTCCCTATTTTTCAGGAAGTAAAATTATCTCTTTTTTTGCACTAATTTTACCCTGATGTATTGAGAAATGGAGTGTTTAACTGTTATTCCTTCTGGAGTTTTCTACAGACAAAATTCTCTGCTGGTCCATACTGAGTCTTAGTGTTGGTGTTTCAGATACAGAGATGACAGGAGAGAGAGCACCATTCGCTAACTCAGTCCTTAACATTGAAATCAGAGCTGACTTCATTCCTTCCTTCTCTCCAAAATGCGTTAGGTGACTTCACGTGAGTCACCTAGCTGCTTCACGCTTCTTTTCCTTCTTTGAAGGACACCTTCAATTCCCACCTTGGTTTTGTTTCACTGGGACACAGCCCGTAGGGCTAAAATAAAAGTGGCTACAGCAAATGGATAGCTGACTCTATCAGACTTGCTTGAGATTGTATCAGGTTACTCTTTGTTCTCTAGCTAGAGCTGGCACTAAAATAATTATTCCTGTGGCTTTTATCATTAAGAAATAATCCTTAGTGTTTTATATGTGAGGGCAAGCCGACTCATTACTTTTCTTCCTCCAGATCACGCTGAAATTTCTCAGGTAGTTGTTGTGGTTTAAAAATGTTTCGTAGTCTTTCTGGTTGGGCTGATTAATCCTAGCTGGGCCCTTAAGCCATGCAGGAAATTCTGTTTATCTTTGGAAGGTTTTTCTAAATGTCTTTTTGGTAAATCTTGTTACTTAATTTCCGCTGCTCCCCCACCCCCACCCCACCCCCACCCCCCCAGGTGCTTCTTAAGTGTGTTTCAAGCAAATATTAATCTCAGAAGTGAACTGTAGTCAGTAAAAGGGCTTGGGGGAAAAATGGAACCACAGAAGTTGTTGGTGAGGAAAGATGGAATTTTGCACCTTCAAGGAGTGGGCATAAAAATCCTGTTGGATTTGGGTTTTCACATTAACTAGATGCTAGTTTTGTAGTAAGTCTATTAACAGAAATATTGCCTTCATTAGCAATCTCAATAGAGAACACAATATTTAGACAACTGATGCTAGACAGGCTAAAAATCTTCCCTGGAAGTGACTTCACCCAGAAGGATTTGCAGAAACCGTGTGCCTCGTTGTTCAAGTTTACCCACTTTCTAATGACTCTTAAGGCCTGAGTCCCTAGGTCTATCCAAATTCCTTCAGCATTACTCTTATACCACTCTTGTCATCTGTAACCTCAGAGAGATGCAAGAACTTTGGGTTCCATTGGTCAAACAGGAAAAAGCTGAACATAAGATGTTTCTGTATAAGGTAACTCTGCCATGCATTCATCTGCATGACTGCATCCTCCGCCTTGAAGAACATCTTTTTAACATAGATCCTCTTCTCAGTTGTCCCTCTGGATCTTGTTTGATCCTAAGTCTGTAACTCCTGCTCTGCCATGCACAAGTCATGTCTGTGTCATACATCTGCTCCCTCACCTAAGCCTATGGTGATCTGTCATCATTTCATACACTTCTGGAGCTTGCAAAGAGCCTGTGGCATGGCAACATGGCAATGTAAGCCTGCCTTTGGGACTGGACAGGACTGCACCATAGCTTCTGACACTGCGCTTTTCCATACACAGCGCTCTCACAGCTGGGGTTTCCAGAAGGAACCCTATCTATAGCTTAGTACCAAATCCTATTCACAGTGAACGATGGAAAGCAGAATCTTGAGCTAAATACCCTTAGGACAAAAAATACTTCAGCACTCCAGCACTTTTGAATTGGAAACTTGGAGATCCTGTTATGATGGATTCAAGGTTTCCAGCTGTGACACTGTGACCCGCTGTTTCATTTCAGTGATGTCACTTCATAGGATATAAGCAACTTTAAAAGTTTCCCAGGACATCATAATGCTGTTTAATAAACAAATAAACTATGTCTTAAGATTGTGGCTCTGAACTCAGAACAGTTAAAATGTTTTTGACTGTGTGTATCTCCTGATAAGCTCAGGTTCTGTGAGTCCCTCAGTCAAATCTGGCAGAACATGAGGATGCTGGTGAGGTATCTTCCTCACTAGCTCCTGGGGGCCTTACCAGAGGGTTAGAGAAGCCACATCTGGTTGTTCAAACATGCTGCTGAAGTTCCAGGCAGCTTTGGGGATGCTGGGGGAAAAAGGAGGTTGGGGGATAGAAGACCTCTGGAAGGATGAGGAAAAAACTCACCAAACTGACTCCAATAGGACTTCTGAGTCCTGCTCTTGGCAAACTTCTTCCCTGCATGGGAGCTGCCGCAGAAAGTCTCCCTCTGATCCTGACTGTTCCTGATCAAGACAAATAAAGCGGGAAATGGGGTTGATGCAAGGCTGTAAACAAGCTTTATGTACGCATCTTGCCCTTTTCCAGAGGAGATGCCACATGTTGCTGTTTGGAGGATGGAGGGATCAGGAAATCCAAGTTGGGTGTCTGTACAGCGTTTAGCTGGTGGCATTAGTGCGCTGCACAGTCAGCCTCCCTCAGGAGCTGTTGGCAGCCGTTTTGCAGGTGCTTGGAATGAATGTAAACAGTGCAGGTAGAAGGCAGTGATAACCAAGGTCATCTGTGTGCCTGAGTCACGCTGTTAGGGCAGTACTTGGGCTGGGGACCTGACACTTGGTTGGAGTTCATTTCTTCCACCTTTGCCTGCGATCAGAGGGACGGCAAGAAAGGATGTGGCTGGTTGTTTCATGAACATTTCATGGCTGAGCAGAGACACCGTACTGGAGGAGAAAGGGAACCAGGACTGGAAAGAGACATTGGTGTCAGGATGGGACAGAGCTGAAATGGGACATTTTTGGTTTGCTTTGTCAGGAGCGGGTTGCGTTTCTGGAGGTTGCTAAAGGTGGTGGGGGAGAAAAAGGCAAGCACAGGGTGGAGGAGGCTGTATGGTGAGGGCCTCTGCTTAATGACAATTCCCCCTGCCATCAAAGAGGACAGTCTCAAAGTCCTTATGCGGTATTTGACCTTGTCTTTCCCACAGCACTGTAAAACTGAGTCACCTCCATAGCTATCACTTCTTTAAGTATGTCCTATAAACCATTCTCCTTTTGCCCCTTACATATAACTAAAAGCAAAGAGAGGTGGTTTTGGAGAAGACCTCAGATGAATATGGAAGAATGTCTACAAAAAGAAATACAAGTGAGGAAGGGGGAGCTATTTTAACAGCTTATTCATAACTTATTTTCTTGGGACAAATTGAACAAACAGGGAGGACAATTTCAGAAGTGAGAACTTGAGACTCTGAAGTGGGTGGTTTTAAGCATGGTGCGTTACAAAGAAATGGATTATCTGGTTAGAAAATCCTAGCCAAGACACCTGAGAAATAACAGAGGCTGTGTGTTGTACAGGTAGTGGAAAATCACCAGTATGTTCCAGAGCAACACTGCAGCTCCAGAGCAAGTCCAGCATTTGGGGTGGGGAGAGTTGGGTGATGCTAGTTAACCTTGGATGAAATAATAACTGAATGTGCTGGAGAATTTCTGCAACAGAAAGGGTTTCTATCTTGTGTACAGATAAAAGTGGATGGTAAGAAATGTTCCTCTTCTGGAGAAGTTTTTGCCTGGAGCTGTAATTTACCACAAATCAGGGGAGTAACTTTTTTTCCACTGTAGATTACAATGTAAGAAGAAATATAGAGGTGCTTTTATAGCAGGGCAAATTTTCAGGGCTGTAACCATGGAGTCATACTCCCCGGTGCTGTCACGATTAACCTCTTCACTGCTGTCAGAAAGCACCTTTAGTCCAGCAACATACTTCTCCTGAAAATATTCCCCCTTTTTGACATTACTGCTTTGGTTCTCTGTCTCATTCATATGCTGAAAACCAGCTGGAGTATCCTGCGGGGAAATGCTCATATAAGGGGCTTTTTAAGGCCTGCTGTAGCCACAGGAATAGTTGTGTACTTCTTTACAGCCCACCATGGAGAGAAAAAGGGGAGGCCTAATAAATAAAATACTAAAAAGAGTTTGGAGAGGGTGGTACACTTCATGCTTCAGGATTTATCCCAATCACTAGTAGCTACAGTTTGGATTAGGGTGTAAAGTATGTGGGGTAGGGAGGGTGACCTTCTCTCACACTCGCCTACTGGCAGTTTAATTAAGTTTTTCTTAATTTACTTGTTAATCGTTACAGTGAAGTGCTAAAGGAGAAGGATTTTCTTTTAAAACACTTTTAAATGCCTTTTGATTCTCTCTGCTCTGTTCAGAGACCCAGACAGTGCTTTTGCTGATGTAGCTTAACGTTCAGTTGTGTTTTTAAATTCAGTGAAATTATAGACGTGACCTGGATACAGGCCTGTCTAAATGTGAACAAAACTTGGCCCATAGGCTGCAAAATCTGCTACACTTACTTTCAACTGGCTGTATTCTGAGGTCCTGTGTATGCATGGCTGTATATGTACCAGCAAGAGAACGTGCTCTTTTCTGTCTGTCTCCCAGTGAACCACTTTGCATTCTTGTTTACCAAGCTCCCTCGCTGGAGTTGCTGTGAAAGGGTCACTGAACTGAAAAAAATAGAATTACCCAGACTTTTATTCACTGATTGTCAGCTGACACAATACAGATCATTCAATCCCAGGCTAATAAAGTCTTGAAGAAACATTGCTATGAACAAGTTCTGACCTAAAGTGTCTTCTCATTTCATTTAAGCTTTCATAAAATCCTGTTCAAAGGACATTCTAATGGAAATAAAGCATTAAGACTTAATCCCTAGTGGAAGTTACCCAAATAAAACATTTAGTAGAAGCAGACATTTCAATCTGCTTTCACTGATGGGCCAAGATCAGACGAACTTTTCAGGATTTCAGTTCCACCTTACCCTGGGAATGACATTTTCTTATATTTAAAACAAACTGCACTATGTAAAAAGACAGAAACTAGATACACTCTGAAAAGAGGAGTAAATGCTTTTCCTCCCTAGTAGTATTTCAGGGCAAATTTACCTGTGTTTTCCTTCCTTTCTTTCATGTGGAGTGAGAGGGCTTCTTCCCACCGTCGTGTCTTGCAGTACCTAATGAGGCAGCAGTCACTGTTAGGCTGGCAGAGGCACACAGGGTGGAGGAAAACTCCTTTTGGCCCTCCATGACCATTTTGTAAAACACAGTCAGTAAATCCAATTAAATGTAGCCCTGGAATTGCAGAAGTTGCTGAAATGATTATAACATCTCCTGACTAAAGATCAAGTTTTCTGCTTATAAGCACATTTTACTGTGGTGATATGTTCAGACAAACAGCTGAGCTTATATTTCCATGTAACATTTTTGCATTTTTCAAAGGTTATGGGGCTTCCTTCTATATTTCTGGGCTTGCTTCTTCTCCTGGGCATTGGCAGTACTTCCAACACTTACGCTTAGTCTCATTCCTTATTCCTCACTTTGGGTGAAGAAGGGTTGTGGCTAAGTTAATTTGAAAGCTTAGAGCTGGGTGACAGTGATGTGCTTGTCCTTTCACAAAATACCGTCTTTCATTGGCAAAACCTCAAGCTACTTTTAGGCCTGCGTTATATTGGCCATTTTCCCTTTGCTTATACCTTTCTGATCTTACGGCAGATTTAAAAAGCTTTCAGCTTGAGAAAGCTTGCCTTAAAAGAGGAAGGTCTGGGAGTCTGCAGCTGATGCACACAACTTGCTCTGGAAGGGTCCAGAAAAAATTTTTTTATTTGCCTTTTTTTTCTCCCTGGTGTTTAGTGGTAATGAATGCAAGAAAGGGCGATGCTAAGATAGTCTAGGGGTTTATTTGCATATCTTTAAGGTTGCTTGAATAGATTAGTTTTTAAAAATGCTGCTCTAAAATCTTGTTTTGTTGGTTCTGGAGCCCACAGAACAGCCTGAAGAGGTATTTCTTACTTAAACTTGTACACAGAATTAGCTTATACATAAAAATAAGTCTTTTTATATTGCTAGAGTTCAATCCTAATGCTGTGTGCCCACCAGTCATTCCATTCCAAAAGCTAACCATGCCTTTCCTTTGAACTCAAGTTCTGGGTAACTGTTTTTTCCTGGCCCTTGAAACTGACCCTTGGTGTACAGCATACCGTCAGCTTGCAATGTATCATGCTGCAGAGAGCTTGGGATAGAATTAAATGTTATGTCGGTCAGTGAATAAACCAAGCTTTTCCCAACAATTATTTTTTTCCCCTGGTAATCACTAGTGACTTTAAAAAAACAAACTGTGTTTGAATTCAAAAGACCAGATCTCAGAGGAGTTAATGTAATGGCCATGGTGCAGATGGCCAAGTGTTCTTTCCTAGTTTAGTCCTTGCTTAACTGCTTTCTTCAAAGCCGCGTGTGCTTGGATGTATTCTTTGGTATTTGAATTAGGAAATGGAAAATTAAAAATAATAATGGAGAAAATTCCCATCTGGGAAATCTGTTGTGTGTTCAAAGCACCTTTAGTTGCAACCTTGCACTTTGTGGCCTTGACGCATATTATACCTAGAGATCAAGCTTGGATTTGAGCTTTCCCAAGGTTTTTGGTGAGTGGGTGGGGGGCCTGGAAGGGGATTAAGTCAGCTCTGCCTAAGTCCATTGTTATCAGCAGTTCTGATGCCTGATCCACATCCAGATGCTCCCTTTTCAAAGGAAAGGGAACGCAGAGCTTGCCTGGACTCAAGATCAAGCTCAATATCAGGACTGTCCCTTTGACTCCTGTGCAGAAAATAACCATAGCAGCGAGCAAAGGTGAAAAAGGGATGGTCTTCTGCCTTGTCTTTTAGCCAATCATCAGGAATGGTCTGTGACTTGGGGGAGGGTATGAATAGAGTCTGTGGGAAAGTTAGGTGAAACTCGCATGATAAGTGTAAATTATTCAGCTCTCTTCTGGCATAGATGAAATAATAAGCATCGTCCAAATTATAGGACTTATAGAAAGCTCAGTGACATTGAGAGCTCTGTAGGCAGAGTTTATGGGCAGCGAAATGAAAATCAAAGCTGGTGCTGACCTTCCTATGGAAGTGTGGCTTGGGGAGAGCAGCAGACAAGGAAAGCCTACAGAAACAAAATGCAGATTTATTTGAAGCATGAAGCCAAGAGAGAGAAGGAGCTCTCAGGGTTCAGCTACTAGCTGGAAGGAGGCTTGTCATCATGAGCAAAGAAAGTGCTTCCCTGAATGCTCAGTATTTTGTTTGCTGATCTATTTTGTAAATAAATGCAAATGTCAGAAAGAGAGGAAATTAGTAGTGGCACAGAGTTTGCGTAGGGCCAGGGTAACATGAAAGCCTTCTCTGGCTGATTAACAGGAAAGGTCGTAGTGTGCATTTGTAGTACACTTCTCTCGTGACCCAGGCATCCAAGAAGACATTCTGCTTTCCTAACTTCCTAGATGGGTAGTTTTGTTGTCTGTACTACAACCAAACCAAGTTGCTGCAAAAGTTATAGCAAATCGCTTCTCATAGTCACTTGCCTGCAGGTTACAAAGAGCTGGGTGTCTGAGTTCACTTGAAAGCAACTCTTTTATGTAATATTTTACTTCTTTCCCCTGTGATGGCATACAATCCAGAAGAGGCCATAATTCAAATTTACGAAGCAACTAAAATCTTATCTCTGGCTCTTCACAACTTTAAGTTCATTTCCTTTAATAATTCTTTGGTATGTCCTTGACCTGCTGACGGCCAAAAATGTATACTTTTTCCTGAGACCACTGTGAGTATGTGCATGCGTTTGAAGCTAACAAAACTGTTTTACAGGAAAAGTGTCACTTCGATCTTACCTATTTGTATGTGCAAATTGAAAAAACAAAACAAAATTGTGCAATTAGTCTTGTTCTTGCTTCCCTACAGCTAAACATGGCTGAGAGCTTTCTGGCGGCACTTGGCAGCCATGAAAGGGCAGTGCAGCCGGCAGGCTGGTTTTCAGTACAGTGAATGCTTTGCTGATTCTTAGTCATTCACTTGTGCTTTGTCGTTCACCTGTGTTGCATTTGGCAGTTTTAAACTTCTTTTCCAAGATGTCACTCTAGTTTTGCCTTCATATTTCTGTAAATTCCTATGACCTTCAGTTTTAGTCTTCAGGTCTTCCCCATTATCAGGCAGTTGTTTGTTCTGTGCCTTCACACCCCTGTGGGTCTCATTTAAGTTTGTAAGATCTCTGAGATCAAACATTTTGCCCTTCTTCTCCCTCACAACCGTTGGAAATGGACTTGCACTTTCCCCTTGAGCCTGTCAAGTCACAAACTGTATCTTCCATTCCAACTAACTGAGTCAAGTTCACCAAAAAAAATGTTTCAACTGAGGTAAAGCGGTGCCCATCTAACTTTGCCCGTTCCTGAGATTATCTTGCAGAGATTTTTCTCAGGGTTCTTGGGCTTCTGGGTGGGGTTTGCTGCTGTTGTTTTCCAGTTGCAGGGTTCCAGTGACGCTCTTCCTTCCTTCGACCCGGAGCACCACAACCCGCCGGCCAAACCTCAGGCGGTGGCGTCAAATGTCAGTCCAGAGGCCACTGCAGAAAGCTGGCTGGGTCGTTGTTGGCTTTGGGGTTTTGCTTCTGAACGGGGGTGTCTTTCTGGAGCGGGAATAAATGTGTTCCCTACATACTTGTAAAAACATGCCCTTGTTTCTCAGGGCTTGTCACCTTTTGAACATGTTGTATTAAACATAATGGACCCTTTGGGGGCTGACCCAGGAAATGTATTGATCTATTTCTCTGACTTATGAAAGTCCTGCTTCTGCTGCCTGTTTTAAAGCTTTGGGTGTGCTCTGTACCAGTACCAAGCTGTTGTGTCTGCTGATTGTCAAAGCGTATAGCAATGTCCTGATAACAAAGAGTTTGGGGAGGTTTTGTTTTTAATCTCAAAAGAAGTGTACATTTCTTTCTTCTGCAGCTGAATATATTACTTATCTGTATGCAAAAGTTACTCTCTGTTGGTTGTTTTACATGCAAAACTTCGTGCACTTCCCCCCTCTCAATTTGCATGCAAGCACAAGTATCTGTTGATGTAGAAGTATTGAGAAAGTTAATTCCTTATTTCAGGGGACTATGTACTTCTGCAGGACCTAGATCTTGGTACATAACCCATTCACCTGGTGTGCTAATCCCGGCACTTGCTTTAGGAAAGTGGAATATAACGTTATCTCGCAGGCCCTGCGGCAGGGCAGAAGCAGCACAACAGCCATCCTTTGCAGTGAACTTCCTTGCTTGTACTTGCTGCTGGGTCTTTGAAACAAATAAGAATGTAGGAGAAAAAAAAAGAATATGATGGTTAATCAAAATTTTGGATGCCCATGAGTAACCAGTGTGAAGTAGAAGTGAAAAGCCTAATGTCCTTTCAGGGCATGCCGAGCGAGATGTTTTTAGTGGAGATATCCAGGCATGTGGCAATGAGAAAGTTGTTTAATGTATAGATGACATCACCTAGCTCTAACAAAGCCTAATGTGAATTCAGGCAGGTGCAAATGAGGATTAGTAGGCTGGTTACAAGAATGGGATGGATTAAACATTTCCCTGTTATTCCTTACAAAGAGATAAAACTGCCTTGGTTTGTTTAGCCTGGCGGGCAGAAGCTTATAGGGGATAGGCCAACTATTTGCAAAGGGATTGGAGAGTTATGTATCAAGGAGGAAAAAATCCTATGTAAGAGGAAAATACCAGCCCTAGATCAAGTCTTTATTATCTGGTTATGAATACTTTAAGCTGGAAAATGGAAGTTTCCTGAACACTCAGAGTAAAGATCCAAACAGGGCTGGAGGGAGTGAGGAGTTTAAATGGTTGGGAGATTGAGCGCGATAAACCTATGGAAGGGATTGTGTAACTAATTTGGAGAATTCCTGAAGATAAGAAGCTATGTGTATCTGCTAGGTTCAAAAGGAAGCTGGATCACTGCTTGCACTATATTTATTTTTTGGTAATCCTGTGCTAAGACTTCTACCCCTTTCTTGTAGGGATCAGCCAGAGATGTGTCCCCTTAAACTATTTAACAAACTTTGTTTAACAGATTTATTGCGTATTGCAGGGATCTAGCCCATCAGCAGTGGCTGCAGTCTCTCTTTTGCTGTCTACTGTCTACAGCGGTTCTGTCTGAGCTGTTCTTTAGGTCCTTGTTTGGTTAGGAATACCAGGCAGGTATTGTGTGGAAGTGGGTACCTGGACATCTGTCATGTGCTTTCCTGGGATTGCAGGAAGCCTTGCTGCAGGACCTGTGTCCCACTTCTCCGTTCCTGCTCAAAGGGAGAGCAGCTGATTATTTTTTCTCTCAAAAGGTGCTGGTAATCCAGTAGTGTTCCCCCACCCTCTGTTTATACAGACAGCTTGTGTCTTTAAAGTCTATTTATTTTTTTGTTTTGAACATGTCACGAGACACATCGCTGTTTACTCAAGCAAAAGGCTGGAGTACAACTGAGTCCTTGTCATGCTGTACTAATTGAGTCCAAATTTATTTTGCCTCAGTTATTCCTACTTTCCGGTGCAGCAATATATATATATATCATGGGAGTGGAGCTCTCTCTGGATTCCTTAAATATTCATTGTGTCCCAGTGCTTTGGCAGAGCTCTGTATGTAACTGTAATGATAGCAGGAGAGATTCTCCTCCTTAGGATGCACAGGCAAGGAGCAGAGTTATTTACTTTTTTTTCTCTGATGGCTTTTGTACTTTGAGTTTTGCACAGGTGAAATAGCTATGAAATTTCAGAGAGTATCGGTCATACCTTTATCTACCAGTTTACTTTGCTCAATAGTGCATAGTTAATTCCTTTTTTCTGTAGGGATTGCTGTTTAAAAGCACTAGCTCTGTAGACAGCTACTGCGTATGCTTTAAGCTGAGGAACAAAAACACACTGCCAGCTACAAGGTCTCGCTGCTGTATTTTTCCTTGCAACCTTTAACAAACCCAAACCATTGTTATTGTGCATAGAATCCAGCAAGGCTATAATCACCGTTAAAGAGTGTGGCTGGTTTATGTTTAGTTTGGGTTTCACTATTTCAGGGCAGATGGGAAAAATATTGACATAATTTTTTTTAGGATAGGAATAATCTTTTCTGTTTACATTTGCGGAGCGAGCACAGACAGGTCCATGCAGTGACTGGGATTCCTGCACCACAGTACACAAGTATTTGTGTTCTTGCTTTTCTCATCCCCCATCACACTGATCAGTGGGTAAGCAGGTTTCATCTGACTGAGTGAAATGTCTAAATAGTTAGGAACCGTTGCAGTAGAAAAACGCTGTTTTACTTCTGAGCATCAGAAGATGCTCAAGTCAAGTTCCCCAAGTCTTATATTCCAACTTTCTGCCAGTAAAAAGAAATAAATAAAAGAAATTAAAAAAAACCCACAACCTCCAGATTTAACAGTTGCACCTCTTCTGAACCCTCCACCAATATGTTTTTGTCCCTTTCCGTGTTCCCTGCTTTTCTGCTCCCTGCATACATACTCTTATCTTCCTCCAAACCACCATATGGGCAAAAGGCATAGGGTGAGGCCCCCCTCCATACCCACCTCATGGGGAGAGTTGCTGCTCCCCTGTTCGGCCTTTCCCTCAACGTGGGTATTTGCTGGTATTTTCTGTCTCATGCAGATCTCCTGCAGCCCTGTAGAAATTTGGGACCTGCTCAGTCCATCCATTCAAATGTGGCTAAAGCTGCCTGTCATGTTCGGAAACCACTAGGGAATGCAAAGCTGGACAGATATACAGCACTATTGTATAAAGCCCATTTTATCAGCAAAGCACCCTGAGGAGACTGGATTTCCAGTTGTTATATATACAGATATGTATTCCTAGCCAGAGATACAATGTTGGCTCCGAAGATGTGCTGTTACATGCATTCTGCAAATAGATAATTGGAAGGGGAGAGGGAAGAAGGAGGGGTATGTTTGTAGCATCTCATGGCAGGTAGCAATGTCATAACGCACCTGGGTGCTGCTGACCCTGTTTCTCATGCAAGTGCTAATGAAATATTTTGTGGTTAAAAAATAAAAAAAAAGAGCTTGGAAACCCAGTATCCAAAGGGTTTCAAAACTTCATTGTATGTGCCAAATATTTCCAGCTGTTATTGCCTTCCACTGATTTCCCACAGCATCTTGGCCTGGGTCTGCTAGTGATCTTTCTTCGTTGATGGCATGAGATGTTAGCTGAGCCAATGTTTATGCTGCTCAGAAGGATATTCCTCAAGTCTTACTTCATTAATGATTTTAAAGCTTGTTAACCTGTTTATCTTCAAAGGATGAAAGCTTTTAATGCTAAATAATTTGGACAGCATTTATGTAGATATTGATAATGTATACAATTGGGTATCAGACTCCAGTCTGCGTTACAAACTAGGAGCTATCAATCAGGTATACTTCAGTTGCTTCTCACTGAGAGGAGTGAGATTAGACCGCATATATGGGTGTCTTAAGCAGCACTACATCTGCTAACTCCAACCCATTGAGTGGTTATAATGTACAGCTTCTTCAAAAGAAAACAACTGCTAAGATATTTGATACTGGAAGATGTGGGGACAGTTTACTATAGCTTCTGTGATCCCCCATGGATTGCCTTGTGGCATAGCATAATCCTGTGAGTGGTTTAATTTAATTAAATCTAGAGCAATAGGGGATATCTTGGATACTGTGTGATCAACGACTCTGTATCACCAGACTTTATAAAGTTGTATATGCAAAGCAGCTACAAAGTCTGTTTAAGTTTTCTCATATACCAGCCTATGGTGCTTTCTTGCATTGATGTCAAGCTACTCAAGTTATTCAAAACCACAGTCTGGTTGATTGACTGCTTTTTGTTGTTGTTTTGGCTTTCAAACATTCATTAAAATGGAAGGACGTTTTTGCTTTAATTTTATATTCCACCATTCATGTTGGTGCTGCTTGCATTTTACATTTCTTTTTGTTTCGGTGATGAAAACATCCTTACTCGGTTGTTAATTGTTGTAAACATTTACTTAGCACTTTGCTAATGAATTAATCTCTCTAATGCTGGGTAAGTGTTATGTGTATTTTAGAGCTCAGGAGTGTCGATGAGACATACCCGAGGCCATAAAGTGTGTCTGTAGTGTAGAAGACGATTTAATTTGAGAACCTTTCTGTGACTCACTGTACTTAATGTGCTAGTAGTGTCAGTCTGTGGGTTTGTGTATGAGCCAGGATTTGCAGTATTATAGAGATTACATCTTTCTTATTGTTCTAAGGCAGCTCTTTCAGGTTGTGTTCATTTTCCTTTGAGAAGTGGATATTTTTGAAAGCTTGCTTCTATGTAACTGAAATGTTAACTTGAAAGGAAGTCTGATTTACAGCTAAAGCAAAACATCAACTGTTGCAGTATCAGCCATAAAAGTTAGGCTCCAAAAGGTGAAAATCTCCTCTCCTTCCACCGACCGGGCATAGAGAGAGACCTAGTTCCCTTTTCCACTTGCCTGTCCGCAAGGACCCCCATAACCAAGGGGGTTAGGCTGCTGAACCTGAGGTGTTCCCCAGTCTTGCACGACAGAGCTATGGGTAGCAAAGCCAGGAGGAATCCGACATCCTATCCTGTGTGTGGTAACGCAGCCTCAGATCTCACAGACTCAGGGCTGTGCAGCCTCTTGGAGCCAGCACAGGCAGACTCTGCCCAAAAGGCCTCTTTGCACCCCAACTCACAAACGTAGCACCCTGTTTTTTCTGGGAAGATGAGGAAAAAAACCCCTTCCTTTTATTGTAAAAATGACAGAAACAGAAAATGTAAAATTGTAAAAATGGCAGGAAAGGTGTCACTTTGCTGTATTAGCATCAGCTCAGAGCTGGTAGAACAGAACGTAAGGGATGGCTGTGGCGCTGGGTTAGTAGAGCTGTAACAGATCACGGGATTGTAAGGTGCTTGTATCCCATGTTTGCATTCAACATCTGTGTTTCTGTTATTTATGCTTCCCAGCCTGGGAATACTACTGGATCTACACTCACAGCCTGGGCTTTACCACTTAAGTACGTGTGACTATGGCTGTAGGGTTTTGGCGAGGGTTTCTGGTGTTTTGGGTTTTTTTTCTCCACAAATACACTTGATGTTGCTTCAGTCTCTCTTTCAGATTCAAGGTAGAACTAGAAATTTGCTGAAAGAAGTACATGGAGTGGGGAGGGAGATATAATTTTCCAATCACGTATTCATTTTTCCTCCGTTTTTCCCTCACGTCCTTTCCCAGACGGTGTTAAATGAAACTTCGATCTCAAAAACATAGAGGTGGGGTGTTGTAGCTGAACACCTCGTTTAAAGGTTATTTATTTGAGTGAAGTAACAATGCCAACTAGTGGCCAGATCCTTCACAGAGAAGACACTTGGTATTCTGGAAAAAAAAGTAAGTCGTAACAGCTTTTATGACAATCTCACTGATCAGGTTTCTGATAGGGAAAAGATTGTATTTATTGATTTTGTTTAATAAGGCATTTCAATTAGTAATGTAAGTATATCATTAGATTAATGATGTGTTGTCCTTTGACCGTGCATTATTATGCTTTTCTTTTTTACCAGAATGAATTCATTCCACTTGTAATCCGATCACCTGTGATAATGGTTCCAGAAACAAAGAAAGGAGTATATATCATCTCCATCTTGTTTCACAATAGTTACTGGGTTCTCCTTTCCTGAACGACAGATGCAGCTGGGCTTGAATAACCCCCTCTGGCTTCTGTTTGAAAGACCATGGCTATTTTAACAAGGGATATTTTTCCAACATCACTGAAATCTCCCCCCCTCCCCGCATCAGTTTTAAATGTGTATGTCACCATATCAAAGCTCATGAGGTGCTGTGCCACAAGTTACTTGTTTTTACCTCACATTGCTTAAGGACTCTTTTGTATCAGGATTGCAAATCAGATTTTTGGATGAGTATATGAGTAATACTGCCTGTAATCTGGATACCAGAATCTAAATTTAAACATCATCTTTATGCATTAAAGAAGTGAAATGGTACAGAAGCTATTTTTTTTTTTTTTTTTTTAGATTTTGGGAGGTTTTGGGTTCCCCCCCCTCTGTCAAAACTATATCCTTCCTATGTGTTCCTGTCGCAGCACTCAATTGTGTTAGAAAACTTGTGTGCTGAATAGCAAGGCAATTTCACTAGATGATACAGGGAAAGGCACAGATCAGGAAGACAGCTCTGAGTTCTACAAACTGGTTGAAGGTAGGGTGTTTTTTTATTCTGCATCAGCTGGATGTTTTCAGAACCTGCAGTCTGTAGGCACTGTGTCTTCAGTATCTACATGCACAGGTTTCTAGGAGCAGTTTGATGTTGGGGTACACTACACTTTTGGTGTTAAACTATAGAAGACATTCCCTGTAATTTCCCTGAGAAACTGGCATAACTACCTACCTGCCTGACTTTTCAAAAGTAAGCTTTTCACGTGTTATCAGGTACGTATAATTACTAATTTTTTGCATTCCTAACAATTTTGAGCATGTCTATGCTATTCATCATGTTTTATGGCTTCTTGAAGTAAGTGACCTTATATATTCTGTGAAGTCAGCTAGTTCGTGTGTGCCTTATAAATACAACAGTCACCTGCATTTTATTGTATCCAAAGGCAAGTCCAATGCACTTCTCTGATGCTTAGTGAACTTTGGATCAATTCCTTGATCTCATGTGTTTAGCTGTGATACTGAGAATAGGAGCTCTGATTTGCTTTGAGCCACACAAAAATATGGATCACACTTAAAGGAAACATTTTTGGGGCTAGTTTTGATTTTCCCTAAACTTCCAAATCCTTCTTCCCCTTCTGATAGGGTTCTGCAAACTCTGTCCTCTTCCATCATGGGATTGCCCTGACAGAAAGTTCCCCTCTCTTTCCTTCCTGCAGAATCAGGAATTGCAGCCAGCACTCTGTGGCGCTGAAGTAGTGAAGTGACTGTGAAATGACTGCTTGTGGCACTACCGAGTGTCAGATTTGTATGAGCATCCCTGTCCAATGTGGTCCTTCAGCTCTGCTTCCACCTCCCCGACAGACTAATACTGAGCTTTGTCATTCACTGTTTTGGTGCCCCATATACTCCAAGGTGATCCTGAAGTTTCCCGTGTGTTTTGGAGGAGTATGGACATACACCATGTTCTCTGGCTCTTCTGCACCCCCAGAGGGTTTCTGGGCTTCCCTGTCATTCTTCTGACTCCAGACCCTGGGATCTTGATTTTTTTCTTCCTACCTTGCTTGTTCAGTGCTGGCAAACCCGGAGGTCACGCATATATCAGCCACACCTTGTTCATTTATTTTTTAATCTGTGACTACTCTGAAGATCATTTACTAACAACCTTCACAGAAACAGCTTTCTAGCACTACTACTGAATCTGAAAGTCCTTCATGTTGCTAGTTGCTCAGCTATCTTCAGACCTGGTTTTTTGCTTTTTCTCCCCTTAACTACAAGCTTCATGGTTTGCATATTGCTTTTATTCTCCACTTCTTTCATTTTGTTTGGGTTTTTTCTTTTTGGTTTAGCTCAGAGACATCAAAAAATTACTGCATTTCTGGATGTATGTATTCCCTGCTTTCTTGTCCTTTGTAGCCTGAAGGCAGCCTGAGTTCATAGTTAAACTATGGACAAGATGGAAAACCACCACTGTTTGCTCCATGAACTCAGCAACATTAACCATTAACAATGGTTCCATTTATTTATTTTTTAACGAAGGAAGAAGTGGAAAAATTAGTAATGTCTGTCTCTCACCTGTATTGATACATGGAGTTTGTGGAGGTGGGAAGCTAGAGAAGAGAGAGAGAAAGATGCAGCTATTGCTTTCTATGATTGTTTCCACTTCTGCACCTAGAGAGAGGATTCCAGGATTTATTTCCCCCCACTACATTTTTCCCTCCCTTTCTTTCTCCCCTCTCCCCTGACCTTTCATTACTAGAAATTTAAAGAGAAGGAGGAGGGAGTAGAAAGATGAAGCAGTTCTCAATCCACCATTCTTCTCCCCATTGCAGCCTTTCCTCTTCCCTTCCTGGCAGAAGAATGCTGCTTGCTTGCTTTTGGGGTTTCTCCGTTGCCAGGAATTCAAAATATTTGTGGTTTTTTAAAAAATAAATTTGGAAATTGCATCAGTGCTGAGGCCCTGGGGCTGGAAATGCCAAGCGTTACCTAAGTGGAATACTTGGCAGCCCAGCATGGCACTGTGTGATGGGAGACGAACCTGGGGCAAGAGGAGCCAAGTGCCAAGGGTAGAAGGGCCTCCAGCCGTTTCTGAGTCAGGCAGGCAGCAGAGCCATGCCCTGATTGCAGAGGGTCGGCTGGCTGCTGACGAAGATGAACATTTGTCCTTCGTGAGAAGCAGCCCACACACAGATCTCTGTGGCAGAGGGAAACCAGAGACTACACGGAGAGGTGAGCAGATAAGGAGCAGAAACATTTGCCTGGTAGGAAGAAAGAGGTTTCCTGAAGAAGGACCAAAGCTGAGGGAGACCCAACTGGCCTTAACCTGTCGTGCTTCCTCCTTTCAAGCCTGCTGTTTGCCACAGAAGTCTGGGCAAATGCAATTACTTTAATTTTTCACCCCCTGTACAAAACTGCCCTACCTATCAGATGGAGAAGGGAATGGTGGGCACGGCCAAGAGACCAGCAGACTCGTCATAGGAGTCTGGACAAAGAGCTCCTCACTGGGAAATGAGTGGAAAAAAACCAGGGGAGTCGTCCCTCCCTCACATGGGCATAAGATGCAACTCTGCGGAGTAACACACAAACCAAGGGAATCCTGCCATCTCTAGGGAAGGCTTAAGATGTTAAAATTCCTGTTTACTTTGGCATGTGTGGAAATACTGTTTGTTGTTTTAAACCCAATATTTCGGTAATGCTAGCAGAAGAATTTACAAATCACATGTACAATAATGAGCAGGGTAGTGTCTGTGTGTGTGACATCTATGAGAAAGAATCTGGAGTGTTCCAGTATGTCCCAGTCACCCGCTGTAAATGTGTACGTTTGTTAGTGTGGTGCCCTTTACAACATATGGACCGTTTGGTTGTTTCATTTCCCCTCCAGAATTTGGATGCCTGTTGTCAGCAGCAATGACTGTTCTTCAGTCATCGTGAAGAGACCCTTTATTCTCTAAAGAAAGAGCCTTACATTGTCAAGAAATTCTACTCAAGCAGAGGGAGACTGGGGTTTTTTGGGGTCTGTTTCCCGTCTCAAGCCAACTGTCCTTGCTAACAGCTACACTGTAGTTCATGCGATGGTCCGACTGCTTTGCTCCTCGGCACTGCCTGGCATTCTGAGAAAGTTTGGCTGAACCTGCACAGGATTAGTCACTTTCAGTGATGGAAAAATGTTCAAGGATATACTCATAAATATTGGTCAGTACCATTTTGCAACAATATACATGAAGGAATTTTCTGGTTGCCATCATAAAGGCCTACAACTAGCACTGGGCTGCTGCAGTGCAGTTGTTCATACATAGCTCTGGGGAAATTTTTATGGGCTGTGTTGCAAGCTTCTCAAAATCCAAACCAGAAATTTCCCATGTTGGTCCAGTTAGGTCCCTGATGGCTTGCTTCATTCTGTTCCTGAGCACTCGAGGGTCCAGTGCCCCATTTCCTTCTGTCCAGAGATGGAGTTCAAATGTGATGCGTGTAGGACAGTTTGGGCTGTGCTTCTCCAGATGCCTTGGAGAACACACGGGTAACACAGACTTGAGAAACTTGGGAGATGTCCTCCTCTGACCCCTTCTACCTTTCCTGGGATTTACTTAGGGGAATGCTGACTTGGCCAAAGTTTTCTGCCCTACTTCTTCCTCTAGACAAATTCCATTCTCCACTCTCCCCTCCTATGATGAATTAGGGACAGATACCTGGACTGCAGAGACTTTTTCTTGATAAAGATGACTACTTTGCATTCTCTTCCTCACCCTAATATTTTCTTTCAAAAGCTATTTTGTTCTTGTTGATATCTGGTAAATGCAGACTGAGCTTTTGAAAACCTGGATAAAGGAGGAACTCTGATTCCTTCATTTTATCCTGTAAGGACAGCCAAGAAAGGAGAAGGCTTTAGCTGGCCACCCAGGTACAGGGGAGGAGTATGGCAGATGCGTACATCACCAAAGCTGAGCAGGAAGAACTGAAAAGCTGCAGAGGATTTGGTGATCTGAAGCCAGGACATATGTGGGAAACGAGCTGCAGATAAAGGGGACTGTGTGTATGGGATCAGGGTGAGCTGGAAGAGAGTCTGAGAACAGGACAGAGGATTAGGAGTGAGGGGAGGAATGAGAAAAGGATGGTAAGAGGCTCCCAGGTGGGCTGTGGGGTCAAGACAAAGAATTTGAAAGAGGAGAGAGTTTAATGAGGAGATGCTCCTGAATGGCAGAGACTGAGGACACCGGAGAAAAGGGGAAGCACGTACTTGAAGCAGGAGTGGTGAGAAGGGATTTGGTATCGGAGGAAAACTGGAAGGAAAGGAGGCGATGAGGACAAAGGAAGGAGTTGTAAACACAGGTCATATGAGCTCTTAGTGGGTTACTGCAGTGCAGGGAGATGAGGGATATGACATCTGGGTCAGAAGAGAGAAAGTACTGGAGACTTGGAGTGTGGGTCAGAAGCAGGATAGGTTAGGAGGATGCTCAAGGCTGCCGGGACATCTGGTTCAGGAGGGATTGTGATTGCCAGTGGGCAGTTCATGTCCCTACTCATCCACCCTTCTCCCTCAGACACCTGGAAGCAGGATTCAGGGACAAAAGACACCCAGACCCACTTCCTTGTCTCTCATCTCTGCCCCTTCCATGTGCTCCATACCCGCAGGAGCCACCTGTGAAGCCCTCCTGCCATCCTTGCCTTCTCTCCTACTCCCATGCCATAGAGGGTGCATACCAAGCAATGCAGCAGAAACTCAGACTCACGCAGTCCAAAGTTCTCAGAGCTTCCTGTTCCCAGCAAGGGGGATGTTTGATCTTGCGCAGACTCCTTTTTTTAGGTAAACTTGGGCTTTGAACACACGTTCAAACATGCAGAGCAGAGTTCAGAATTACAAACAATGACCTCAGTCATGATTTCTTGTTTCTAAATACAAACCATGGGTAGTAGAAGATAAGAACAACTTCATCCAGGTTTCTGTACATTCCCATATTGTTTGCCATTGCTGCAGGTGTAATGCTACATCAAGAACCATGACACTTCTATTTTCAGATTAAATGTTTTTGGTTAGCAAAGTCTGAGTGTGTTTTAATGAGTCTGTAAAATGAATTTTACAGAAATTACTAAGCACCATATGAAAGGCAATAATTGCCTTTCATATGGCCTACTAATTTTCTATCAGGTAATGAGAGAAAGTATCATCATGGCTTTGCAAACCCTATTAATACATAATACTACTTCAAAGATGTTACATGCATGTTACAAACAGAAACCAGTACCGCACATTGTTTTAAATGAATCTGTATTCTTCAGGGGGTGATTTGTTAGAAACATTTACGAAAAATGGTATAGGAAGAAATGCCAGTGTATGTGCATGTCCCAGCAAGTATAAACTGTTCTGGAAAAACAAGGCACTTCTCTTGTCGGGGGCCTAGGCAGCTCCCATGTAGGCTGTACCTGCAGACATCAATGTGACTATATCCTTAGGGCAGTTTTAATATTTCTGTTCATTTCAATTATGTTTCATGTTTCAATATTGGCAATTTAAATAGGTAATTTGTGAAAGTAGAGCAATAAAGTGAACAAAACTTGAAATCTTTTATTTGAGAAGCTTAGCCTGTGAATGTGGCCTGTAAGCAAGCAGCTGGGAAGTTGTTGGTGTTGTATAAAGAGGAATACAAACTCCCGGGCAGAATGTTGATGAAAAATCACTGAGACATGTTTATATGACCTCAGTAAAGTATATCTGCAGGTAAAGTAATATAAAAAGTATTTCAAACTTTTTTTTTCCCAGGGCTCACAGCACAGAAATAAAAGTTTGCCTTCAGGTGGTATGCTGTTACCAGATATGGAGTAAGAAACTCTCTGATGGGGCTCAATTAATACAACGGCCTGAGGTCCATCTTGTTGATCTTTCAACATTTTTATAACAAACTGTTAAGGTTCATGTATCTTCTTGGCCTTGATTACTTGCCCTAAAGAATAGCATTCAGGACTGAGAAAAATTGAAGGTGGGAGTATACTCCCACCTGTGACATACAATTTAACTTCCTAAACAACCCAGGTGAGATACCTACTTTTCTGCTTGTTTGTTTGTTTGTTTGTTTTAAAGAGCAAAACTACGGATGTTATGTTGCTTAGAATGGAAAACATCTAATAAATGTTATGGTAAATAAAAATTAACAAAAACAAACAATTTCACCTGCAGATGAATTTCAAGACTTATTCATCCCTCCCCAAGAAACGTCCTTTTGTCTATTGAGGACATTCAGGCTCCTGTTTTGGACTAAATCTATTCCCTGCATTAAGCCCAATATCATGTAAGATAACATGTTACTAATTAATCTTTTGTTGCCTTTTTATAGAATCTTCCAGTTCAAGATTTTTGTGTTAGCACAGCAAATGTCTGTGTTTCCAGTGTCCCACAGTAAGCTGTTGCTAGAATCCAGAACAAGGGACTGAAGCTCTTGATCCAACTCTGTTATATGGCAAAATTACTGAATATTTATATACAGGTAGCTATCCAAAGGCATATTGTTCCATTTACCTTCCTAATATTTGAAAAGCGATACAGCTCACATTTGTAGGTAGGTGAGTACTCAAAGTCTGAGCCCTGAGAGTCCCAGAAAAGCACTCACTGACTTCATGTGTCCTAATCCCCTAAGTAACACCCATCTGGATCTTTTGGGAGAGTGGATACAAGTGAAAATGTGCATCACTAAGGTAATAAACATCTCTGGTCTAGTGAGAAAGGTGGATTAGGAAAAATCTTCACTTCTTTTTATGTTTCTATTTTTACATTTCTGCAAAGTAAAAAATGGAAAAATTTAAGCTTTTGTTGCCAAATTCCGTCCTGCACAAACATGACTTTCATTGACCTTTTGAGGGAGGGCTATGGACTTCACTGAGCACAGCACAGAATAGCATGGGCTTGAAGTGGGAAAGTTAAGTAACTAATAGGGACTTCAAGATATTTATTACCGAGTCAGAAGTACTTGATGAGCAAAAAATGGCCAGTTATCTCCACATTGGGGTGTGGAATAGATAAAGACACAGTAAAAAATATAAATCAGCAGAATCAACGCAACATCACAAAGCCAAAGAAATAGGAAAATGATGAAAAAAGGTCAAGAAAAACAGAAATGCCAGGAAGGCAACAAAAGATGTGACAAAAAAGGGTTGAAGACTGTGAAGACAAATTAGGATTTTTAAAATTATGTCAGGAACAAAAGGTCTGTGAGAGACTGCTTAAGCCAAGGGGAAGTTCTTCATGGATGCGTTAGATAGTGCTGGGAAACAGAGCACTTTCTTTACCTCAGCATTCACCAGGAAGAAAAGGGAGAAACCTGCCAGAACCAAAAAGACCTTTTTGTAGAGCAAAAAATGTAAAATTCCTGAGCACTACGTCTGCCCACTGCAGTGACAGAAGAATATAATGGCTCAGCAGAGCTGTCCCAGGGCAGCTGGCACTCTCCCTTACCCCAGGAAAGGTAAAGATGGCAAGCGGTGACAGGAGGTCTGGCAAGAGCCAACTGCCATAGCCGTACTGCCCCAGCACAGTATGGGTCATACCCGAAGAGCAGCCCTTTCTTCCCTGTCTCCATGCATGGTGTGTATGGGTTTGGGATTTTTTTGTGTGTGTGGGTGGGTGGGTTTGGGTTTTTTGTGTGTGTGTGCAAAGCCTTTGGATTGAACTTTAAGTCCTCCTTCTCCTTGCCCTCCTTATGGTCTCCCCTTTGTTTAGGATGTTTGCTTGCTCTTCTTAAGGCAGCACAATGTGCTCAGAAAACTTTGGCTTTTATGCTCAGGGTCAGCATCCCCATTTGTCCGGGCTCTGTGCTTACCCAAACGCTCTGGGGCTCAGACAAACAAGGTCATGTTACATTTATAAATAAAACTGTGCATGACTAACTTGTGCATCTGATGAGGGGAAATAAGGTGGCACTTGAGGTTGCAAAGCTCATAGTCACAAATTGAACGAAGTTAATGAAATTGCACAGGGCAAGACAGCTTATTACTACTGCTGCTGGACCATCATCCATGAAGAACATGACAACAGAATATTCTATTTAACCATGGGATGGGTATGGTTCAGACATGCAAAAAGGGAACCTTTTTACTGCTTGCATGCTAACCCTTATTTAGAGAAAGCACTGGTAGACATCAGCACAGAGGCAAACAATTATTAGGTGAGAAGGAGATGCTCCGGTCACTAGCCTCTTCTTGCTGTCAGGAGGTAAGAAAAGGTATTAAAGCTTCTAGTAGCATGACACATGCAGCATGTGCTTCTGGTCACTGGATACCCTCTTCCTGCCCAAATCTAAAGTCTGATAAATCTGTAAGATACTTAATTACGTGACTTACTGAAAATGTCCACTTTATTTCATAACTGAGCTGGTCTAACTTTAGTTTCTGATTATTAACTCTTTGGTGAGCAAGGCCAATCTCAAAAGAAAGGGGCCAAATTGACTCCTATGGTTTCTGAATGTCTTTCCCCTGGAAATTAGATCAAGAACCTTCAGCTCTTGTGATGTAAATTGCTGCTCTCTGACACTTGTTTGGCAACTGAGAAGAGCAGGATTCAAAACAGCATCTTAGAGGTGAAAGGCTACATATCCTGTTAGTGGGAAAACTTTCATCTACAACAGCAATGGTATTTCTCAAGAGGCTAGAGAAGATTTGACATCAGGAAAAGCCTTTGTGAAGTCCATCATACTAAGAGAAATGGATTCACCTTGATTTAAAGCATTATTTTCACAGTGAAATCTAAAAGTGGAGCAAGGTAGTGTTATAACTTAAATGCAGGAACTGTGACAAATGATTTACGTGAGGAAATGGAGGTGGCACAGGGATTGAGTTTCAAGGCAAACTTGTCTTGTGAAAAGGATATGAAGTTAAGTAATGGTCAAATAAGCCAGGGTGGGGTTTTTGTTGTTGTCATTTTTAATATTGCTTAAAAGAAAGAAAAAAAAAAAAAAGAAAAGGAAAAAAGATAAATAGCAGAAGAACAGGACTGCCTGATGTTCAAGAAAGGCTTATTTGTGATTAATATAGCAAAGAAATTGCTGAACAGTTTATCCCTGTGAAAGTACTACCTCTAGAATGTTACTAAAATAAGAAAAAAATGTGGATTATTGATTACCTTGCCTGTGAATCAAACCTGCAGGAATGCAGGAATGAAAATCTAATATAGCTGGTCCTGTTTGCCTTGGGACATTTTCTGAATTTTTGCTCTTGTACCAATTCAGTTTTAATAAGCAGTTAGGGTTTGTTCTGTTTGGGTTTTTTTCCTCACTCTGCTTTTCTCTTGCAGAACAGTAAGAAGTCAACTAAATTGCAATCTGATGAGGATTTCTCTCAAGAAGTCTGAGCTGCTGCAGCTTACACACTAAGGAGCTGGAGAAGAGAAACAAACTGCGTCCTTCCCAGTGCTACTTGGTTGGTACGAAACGACTACACAAGTCGTTCTGCCACGCTTTCTACTAGGCTCCAGCAGTAGCCTGGATGCTGGTACATGCACAAGAGGAGGCCAGGCAGTTTGCTGAGCTTTGCTTTTTTACTCTGAAATCGTGGCTTCCCTGCTCCATTGAACAGAGATGGTCAAGAGTTCCTGGAGCAATTTTCCATATAAAAGATATTTTTTTTGTAATCCAAATATATTGCAAGAATGTTTCAGCAGAAGATGTTTCCTGTAATGCGGTATTTCAAATTAACATGCTGAGAGAGACCTGCAGATAAGCAGAGGCTGGGCAGAGACAGACTGCATCACTGTGTCCCCTGAGGTGACGCAGCAGCACTAATGTGGAGGTCACAGTCTCTGGTAAAGCTGCTCAATGAAGTCAAGCACTTGCCCTGAATCAAGCAGGGCTAGGATTTGAATGAGAGCTCTTTCTTGGTTTATTTTCTTTCCTTTCCTATGTAAATGCCCTAATTATTTTGAGGCAATTATTTTTCTCTAGTGTCACCAAAAATAATCTGATCTTGCATTTAAAAATATTGAGTTTGTCTCTGTATGGAAAAGGAAAGCTCCTGTGAGATCAGAAGTTTTGTATTTTTTTTACTGTGCTCTGGTGCTAGAAGTGTTACGGATGTGGAGCAGGAGATCAATGTGTGGGCCTTTAAGCTTGTGCTAGAATCTCCCTCCCAACAGATAGTTCAGTTAATTAATTAATTTTAAATGAAGTAATAATGCCACCAGAACACCATGAACTGCCTTTACCTTGCTCCCCTCTTTGCCCTCTAGCCCTTTCCCTAGGGATGGCATTACCATATGTAGTATACATTGAAGAAGCGAGCTGAACGAGGAGCCCACCGCGCATCTGACAACCTGCATGTGTGACAGCATCGCCGGAGGAACATGGCACTGGAGCATTCCTCTGCAGGCTTTGGGAATGCTTTCAGTGAGAACGTCCCCGTCCCCAAGCATTCCCTTCTCCCTGTTTTGTAGTTTGAAATGTCAAAGCCTTTGTTGCAATTTGCCTTCCTCACATCTTCCTCTAGTTTGAGAAGCATTTACTCTTTAGCAAGTCCCTGGTTCAGGATCGATTCCATTGAAGCTTCTCAGGGGTTTTTTCCCACCTACCCACCTAGACCTTGGCACCAGGCCTGCCCTGCAGCTCCCCGGGTGGGCTGGTGGGGATGGGTGCCTCACCCAGGTGGGAAGAGGAGCCCTGGAAGCCCTTCCTCTTCCAGTAACGCCTTTTTGCTACCACCTAGTGGACACCAGCAGGTGTGAGAGAACAGGCTGTGAGAGAGGTGGGTGTCAGTAATGGGGACAGAATGTGGAGATCTGTGCACAGAGATTTCCCCTCAGTTTCTTTACTGTAAGGTTTTGCTTTGCTGCTCCTGGTCCTGCTGCTCCTACAGTCCATGGTGCAGTGCAGGAAGGGCAAGGCAGAGCTGTGGCATGTTCCTGTCTGAGATCTGCCTGCCATGATGCTACTGCTCCTTCATTTGGTGCTCCTCGGTGCCTGATGCTTGCTCGTGTTTGGCTGCTTTGAGGTGATGCACGCTGTAACGCTGCCTGGGATCCCAGAAGGTTCACAATGCTGTTTATATTGAAGGAAAGACCACAGTTGCCTTCTGACCCTGCACTGGGTTTCATCAAGAGATCGATCAGAGGAACCTTTGCTTCATGTCCTGGACCATGACATGAGGTCCACATTTCAGGAGATGCCAGCCAGCAATAGCAAAACACCATAGCAACTTGTCTGAAGGCCATAGAAGGGTACATCAGGTCAAGAGCCTTCATTTATGTGCTGCAAAAGGTGGCCCTTGGCCTAAAGAGATTACCACTCATCAAATGAAGTGAATATTTTTGTCTTAAACTGGATGCAATAAAGCATTAAGAGAAACAGTTATAATGGAACACCTAAGCATTGTCAGCAGGAGGTGGCCCTGCTAAGTGTTGAGGAGGGGGCGGGAGGACCGAGGTGGTGACCTGTGAACGTGGATTCCATTTGTCTGCAGTCAGCCAAGACTGGAGAACACAAAAACTTAGCACAACAGGAGAGGGCATCGACCCACTTGTGGAGTGAGGTACAGTCAATGCAACTGTAGAGCAGATGTCGTTTTGTTTGGTTTCCAAGGATTTTTTTTTTTTTTCAGAGACAAACATAGACACTGAACTGAGCCAACCATTAGGCCTGCATCTTCCATAAGGAATATCAGGCCAGACACTTGCTAGTGTATGTACATGCAGCTCTGGAGATTTCTATGAACCAGCTGATGGGCACAGGGAACCTGGTTGGTTCTGTCCTGTTGACTCCCATTGGTTTTGTTGTTTTACTGCAGGCTAAATTCGGACAACAACAACATGCAGCAAAAGCAGCTCTGGGATAACCATGTGTTTGTTCTCCCTTAGTAAAACTTCTGTTATTTCATCTATATAATCACTATTTGCTTTGCACTTCTCTACTTGAGATCACTTCTGTTCAAAAATGTGTATGAGTACTGATACCCAATGTTTTAAAACAGCTGCCACCAGAACAGCTTCTTTTAATGAACACAGAAGAATCTTTCCTAGCACTTCCATTTAAAATGTTGATGCTGAATATAAAAAATAAACAAACAAATAAATAAATAAATTACAGAATACCAAATTTCCCCTGGAAAACTGAAATTGAACTCTGACATCCATTTAATGAAACAGGCATTAAATATACAGGAAGACTTGATCCATTTTTGGCTCAATACACCACAAAGTTTCTAAAGAAAAGCATTTTCTTGGTATTGGTCCAGAGTTCCTTTCTCAGTATCTCACGGTCTGGAGACACAGATGCTTTTGTGTAGATCACAATATTATAAATCCAATATATTTCACTCTGTTCATGTGTGTGAGTGAACTAAAACAAACTGAGATTTATCCATTCAGTTCTACAGCAAAATGTCCACCTCCATAAATGCATAATTAAAGAGTCTCTGTATATGTGATTTTAGTTTTATTTTATAAAATTTTTTACTCCAGAACCAGAAACATACATCCATCCCAGAAGAGAAATAGAAATTAGAAAAAGAGGGAGTATATATTCATCTAATGTAATGCAAATTGTACTTAAATCCCGAATCCTGGAATTAAATCCCTTCAGGCTTCTTTAGTCAATCCACAAATATGTCTTTGGGAGATCAGTGTCAGAAAGGGCTGTGTCTGCAGCAGGGAAAAGGAATATGTAATCTAAACTCATACTGTGCAGCTTTCCAATGTTAGCTGTATGAATTACACAAGTGAAGATTAAAGCTGTCTAGGTCTTGGGCTTGTCAGTCAGAGTGGGTTTTAGAAAACATACGTTGAAATTCAGTGTGCATGTAATAAAAACCACCCTTAGTGAAAGAGAAGGTGTATTTTGAAAAGTGAATTTTCGCTCACATAAGTAGATGGCACAGATTTAATATTTCAGTTCTTTTTACATCCCTAAAGATAAACTAAACTGGAATGTGAAATCTTAGTAATTTACAAAACAATAAAATAGAAACAGGTCACAAGGCAGTCACAGTCTTTCTAACATTAATTAAAAAATATGAACCAAATATTCTAGTGGCTTTTTCCCAGAAAAGATGAAACTACTGAGATTAAGAGCAAACTCTAAGGTAATAATCTAAAATGACAGCAGAGGGTGCTATCATTTCTCCTTCGGTTCATGGTGTCATAACTGCAACCGTGGCTCTCCTCCCCCTTGTGTTGTTACTCCCAAGGATCTTGAAAAAAAAGATTCTGAAACGGAAGTTATCCAGAATGGAGTTAGAAACCACTGATGGAGGAATCAAATACACACTGGTATGTCGTTAGGGCCAGACCTCAACGTGTAACTGTGAAGGCTCTGCAACAAGCACTTTGATTTTACAAAACTCAAATGCAGGGAATTTTGCTGTTGTCCGGTTAAATTTCTCTTTTCTCTGGATCATAAATGACAGACCTTTTAATCTGTAAATATTTCTCCCTTATGAATTCACGTTTCGTCTGCTACAGACCGTTGTCCTGACTGAAGTGCTCAAACAGAAATGATAGGATAATATCTCTAAATGTTCGCAATGTCCTGCCTATGAAATCCACTTAGTCACCCTTTGGAAGAACCGACAAAGGAACGTGATGCATCCTTCGCTGCCCTGTGATGTAAACAAATGTCCTAGAAACAGTCATCAGTCTTGTCTGCCATCTGAAATCTCTATTTATCCAGCATATATGAAGCGTGGTTTCCTTGAATTTGGACTTTTTCCCACTATCTTTTGAAGCTTGATTGCTCAAAGTGTGGCCTATGAGGCCCCAGTCTAGCAAAGTACTTAAATACTGGTGCAGTTTGACTGAAGTGAACAGATAGTGCAGGCGTTACCTTATATCCTGAGTTTACTGCTGAGTGTGCAACGCTGAGTGTCTTTCAGGATAAGCCTCAAAAATGTCAAAAATGGCACAATATAGCCCATGGTTTCTAAACCCACTAGAGGCAGGATGAATGCTCCTCCTTCTCTTATTGAGAGAATATATTCTCTACATTCTCAACCTGGAGAAGCCTCCAGGCAGACCTCATTGCAGCCTTCCAGTACCTGAAGGGGCCTACAAGTAAGCTGGGAGAGGGGACTTTTTACAAGGGCCTGTAGTGACAGGACAAGGGGTAATGGGTTTAAATTGAAAGCAGGGAGATTTAGATGGGATATAAGAAATAAATTCTTCAGAGAGGGCGATGAGTCACCGGAAAGAGGTGGCCCAGAGATCTTGTGGATGCCCCATCCCTGGAAGTGTTCGAGGCCAGGCTGGATGAGGCTTTGAGCAACCTGGTCTAGTGCAGGGTGTCCCTGCCCATGGCAGGGGGGTTGGAACTGGATGGTCTTTAAGGTCCCTTCCAACCCAAACCATTCTATGAGTCTATGATTGCCCTAGAACCAGCCAGACCGAGTTTTGAACTTTACTTGTCTGAAACAAGTAGGACGTAAGTATGCTTACTTACAGTATAATAAGGAGTGTCTCTGTTCTCGCCTCCGCTGTTCTCACATGCATTCCCTCATTCTTCTCTCCTACCTGTGCATTCATCAAGTTCCACCTTCCTGGGCTTTACACCTGAGATTTTGTCTTGATCAGTAACCAGAGGAGACTGCTGCTGAGGCTCGGCTTGGAGTGGTGCTTTCTATGGGTCTGCAAAGAACTCTGTTGTTCCTGGGCTGACAGCCCTACGCAATGGATGTAACTTGAAGAGACAGTGGTAATGGGTGGAACACTGAGGATTTCCCATTTTGGAGGATGCTGAAGGTAGGCTTCTGCATTATATATTAGATTATGGAGTGCTGAATAGGTGATTTAAAAAAAAAAAAAATTTTTTTTTTCAATTCAGCGTTGGCAATGATAATCTAAACACTTATTAATGTTCGCATCTGCATTAATGCATTAATGTATCTGAGAGTGCACTGGCCTTGAATCATTGCACTGGTGCGATATAAAGCTTTCTGCTCCTGCCTTTCTCCCCAGTTCACGAGCCTGTAAAAATCCCTTCCATAACTGGTAGATCAATTTAGGGATTAGGTTCATCGCTGGTGTACCTGTCTTTTATTGGTGTATGCCACCCAGTAGCTTTCATTGGTGGACCCCAACACAGCTTAGAGCTCAAAGCTTCTGTTGCAATGACCATCAGTTATTTAGACTATCCCGTAGTAGAGTTTGGAAAGAAGTAGTTGGTATGATGTGATGTGTTTAAACAGCATTTGGAAAAGTGTTTTCCTAGGTCATGCTGAAATGCTAAAGTTCTCTTGGTGGATTGGCTAGTTTGTTCCTGCCTTTGTAAAGACAAGGGAAGGGCTTGCCCCTAACATTTCCTCATGTTAGCTGTGATCTCGCTGCGCAGCTTCACTTCTGGTGGCAACCATCATAAATATTCCCAAATCCCATTTAGGTTTTGGAGCTAAGAGAGGATGATGATGAGGAGAAGTTGGCCAAAAGAGTGAACTGATGGTATTTCCATACAATATGACAGTTTGTCTGAACTAATAATTTGAACTTTTGTCCTGTGGAATACATGGAGATATACATATGTAATTCTTTAATTTTAGGTAAACTAATTTCTTTCATGTAGAGCCAAGAAGGAATAGGACTGCCATGATGTCTCCCTCCTTCATATTATGTTCTGCTGAATAATTTGTGGGAATTAAGAAATAGCGCTAAACCCTAACGCCTGATATACCAATCTCAGGGATGTAGGTGCAGTCTCACCCACATTTGGATTGATTCTAGGCAAATTATATTTATCAGCAAGAGTCTGAGGCTCCAACCAGCAGGCTGGAACATCACACATTGCCAAGTGTGATGACAGCCCATTGCTTTTGGATGATGATTTGCACTATCATATAGGGCAGAGATATATAGGCACGGGAAAAAGCTGTTGCAAAGCCTTTCTGGGCATTCTGCTCCTCTAAAAATTAAACCTGTCAGTGCCTGCTGCCCTTTGCGTTTTTGTGGAAGTGGCTATATAAAACTGGCCGTCAACGTTAACATTTAAGTTCATGGTGTACTCTTAACAAAAGGCTTCTGAAGACTGAGTGTGTATGTGTGTAATGGGTTAATGCATTCCTCCTTTATCTTCCTCACTCTTTATCCACCTTCTGCTGTATAGTATTTTCTATATTTTAAAATCCAGTGGATCTGAAGGAAATGTTCTCTGAGGTTCTCTTGACTTCATTTTGCCTGTCTGTAACATGGGAGAAATGCTGTTAGAGCATGTAGTTATGGATTGTTGTGGTTAAGTGCTGTGCAAACCCGGAATAAAACAATATTCACTCAGAGCCCCAAAAGCCTTATGCATTTCCAACTTCACAAAAGGGCTTTGATAGTTAAGTTACAAAGTATTAAAAAAAAAATATTTTGAGAAGAGTGAACTGGTTAAACCCAACATAACAATGTTGACAGGTAGGAGAAATCAGGCTTCCTTTCACTTACGTTATAGCACTTCAGGTGGCAGCTGCATTTTTCCCCACCCTATCTATATGATAAAAATCAAAAGGCTGTATTCTGATCTTTTGAAGTTTTAGAATAGTTCTAAAAACTTTGACTTCTGAATCAGATCAAAGTTATGAATATGGCAAAATAATCCCAGCTAGAATGTGTATCGGTATTATCTTCTAAATATAATGAAATAGCTTAGCTCCCCTTTCTGTTACAATGATTCCATTAAATATCTGACATTTACAGCTGACATTGGGCTAGCAAGGGATATCTACTGTGTTCTCTTCCTCAAATGGAAGTTTCCCATGAAACGATAAGGATTGTTTCATGGAGTTGTGATGGAAACATTAATAATTCTGCTCTGCCCATGTTTTAATGTGCTTAAATATACAGCACTTCAGCCTATAAAACAGTAACTTAAGTGCTAATATCTCAGCACCTTTTAGCCTGCACTGCTGAATACACAAATGCACACATTTTGAAACCACGCAGATGTGAAAATTTGCAATTCAGAATCTCAACTAGTTCAATAAAAAGACAGACAAAAAAGTCTCCTTTATCTCTAAAGCCAAACTACCCTGATGCTGCTATTTTAGGAAGGAAAATTAATGACCATTTTTTACAAAGGAAGCAGCTCTTCTCTGCGGTTTAGAACTGATTAGTAAATGGATATGCAGAAAGCTCTGTATGGAATTAGACAAGCATGAGTCTGTGCACTTCAATCTATTTTATACATGTTCTCCAAGATCTCAACAACTAAAGCTAATGCTCCCTCAGCTCCATTGAACTAATTAAGCTAGGTCGTTATATTAATAATGGGTTGCCCTTCTGTCTGCATTTATGGCACTTAGCAAGTCAGTGTGTGTGTGTGGATGCTTATCTCATGGAGGAGAAAGCTCCTGTCAGTGAATTAGACTAATCCATCAAGAGAATTAAGGTGACTTGATTACTGTCGATGTATCTGAAAAAGCTGGCATGCACTAACCGATATCTGCAGCTGTGGGAACTAAGCACCAGCACTCCAAGCTGCTGAGCGAAGCCCTGAGCCTGTGCTTTTGAATAAAGAGCTTGCTGACACCAGAAGTTCTGGTGATGGGCTGCTGATGCGAAAAATGCAAAGGGTGCCACGGGATATGTTCATTGCTATCAATGCTTAGCTTAACTCAGTTGGCTTGCTATTTTGCCACAAATAATAGTTCTAACGCTATGTAAATGTCACTAATGTCATGTAAAGGTATTTTCCCCAAATCACTTTTCAGTTCTCTTGCTTCCTTAAGGAGCGTGAAAGAGCAGAGACACTTGAAAAATAATTAAGAAAAACTCTGCAGTCGCCCCCCAGAAATAAAAAATCGACTGCACTTTGGATGTGGCTTCAACAATTTTCTTGTTTTGTCGATTCTTTCAGCAGTGACTTCATCTCCTTCAGTCCTCTTGCTGATGGAGTGCCACAGCCAAAGTTCTTATGGTTTGGAAGTTCCCAAGTGCTGGAAAAGGAGTCCCTTAAGCTGGTGATAATTGGCTGAGAGCAGAATGCAGAGATTTTTTGGATCATAAATATTAAAATATAATGAAAAGTTGATAGCTGGCATAAAGGAAAAGGTTTTGAAATTGCCGAAGTGGAAATACATAAAGAACAATTTTTTCTTCTTGGCAGAGACAAATATGCCTGTGGACTTCTTTGTTTTAGCGAGATGACAATTTAAATTTAGCATGAAACCAAGTTAAAAAAAAATCACAAGTTTTTAAAGTGATCTTAATGCTGCCTCCTGAGAGTTCATCGGCAGATCCAGAATTTCAGTTAGCAAGAATGAAGCATTGGAGTTCTATCAATCAACAGCACCCAGCATTTGTGATTAATCATTAACTTAGCTGCAGCAAAGGGAAGGAAGACTTGTCTCACAGTCTTGCACCTACAGAAAGACTATATTCAATTTGTTTTCTCTCATACACAGTGAGAAAGGCATGAAGCAACTCAAGAGTTTCAGAGAAGTGTTCTGCAACCTCTCCATGCCCTCCCTGACCTCCCAACCACCGGCCAAGGATCCAAAGATTGGGCTTCGTTAACTGCCCAGGACTTTAGTAAGCATTGGAGTAGGGAACAAATTGTCCAGATGGTTTCTCAAACAAGCAAAACTGTCTATTCAATGAAGCTGTTTAAGAACAGCAGTAGTTTAAGACTTTATGGATACAGATTTCCTTAGGTATTTGTCTCAGTGTAAAACTCATTTACCGATGGTGTTACTGTAGTGCTCTTAGGCTTGAAAAGCATGATTGATGGCACCCTTTTATGTGTTTCCTAACAATACATGGCAATACAGGTAGCCTGACACAGCTATCAAATAGCTATTTGGCTGCACAATAGCAAACACATAGTAAAACCAGTAAATTCGGAATAAAATCTGAGAGCATGTGAATCACTGGGTGTGGCTTGCAAAGGTGGTATAAAGCTCCGATATAACTATTAGTTTGACTAACGATGCCTACAGAACATAACATGGAATTATCCAGCGCTTCTTGGAGAAGCTGTTTCTGTGAACAGTAGTACATGAGAAAGAAAAAAAAAATTAAAACAAAATAATGTCCTTTTGCAGGCTATCTTAAAACATTTTTGACTCTTATTTCAAAATCAAATTTCCACAAATAAAGAGAAAAATGTCATTCATTGTGGCACTTTTTGCAAAGTCGGAAGGTTAAAAGAAAGTTATTTTGTAACCAAGCATAAAATAGGCATTTGAAAAATGATTTAGCTGGGAAAAAACACAATTTTTTCCACATTAAGATAACTTAAGAACACCCAAATTGATTTTTATTAGACTTCTCATATTCACATCTGCGCTGACACATGCATGAGATATTCAGCCCTAAAGGTCACTTCTGAGAAAGCTATAAGTAACTGGAAACAGCACTGCAGGATGAAATGATGTCTCATTGCTAACCATTACTGCTGGAGAGTGATAAATATTTTACTCCTGAGGCTAAGAGCTGGCTCCTGTAAATAAATTTCTATTTCTCGTCTGTACCAATAGCTGAAAGATGATGTGACAGAGCTGGTTTTCCTGACTTTAATTATTTTGTTTAAAGAGAGGGTGGGACAGACCGGCCTGGTTTCAGCAGATATCCATGCCGAGGTACACTGGTGAGGCCTGCAGGCCTGAGTTGGAGACAGTGTGCTGTGCGCTTCTCTGTGGCCAGGAGCAGGTGGCACAGGGCAGGCCCTGGCTCCTCTCACCTCACCAAGAGCAAGGCCTACTGGCCATACCCAGGATGAGTGACCTCCTCCTCCATGCCGGCCCTTCCCAGCTCACTCAATGCTTTTCTAAAATGGCTACTTAAATGCCTAACGCAAATTTGACGCTGCCCTGCATTTGACACTGACCCATATGACATCCTTGTCTCTAAATTGGAGAGGCATAGATTTCATGGATAGACCACTTGGTGGATAAGGAACTGGCTGGCTGGTCACACTCAGAGAGTTGCGGTCAACAGCTCCATGTCTGAGTGGAGACCAGTGATGAGTGGCGTTCCACAGGGGTCGGTGTTGGGACTGGTACTGTTTAACACCTTTGTCAGTGACATGGACGCTGGGATCAAGTGCACCCTCAGCAAGTTTGCTGATGACACCATGCTGTGTGGTGCAGTCAACACGCTGGAGGGAAGGGATGCCAACCAGAGGGACCTGGACAGGCTGGAGAGGTGGGCCTGCGCCAACCTCATGGAGTTCAACAAGGCCAAGTGCAAGGTCCTGCACCTGGGTTGGAGCACAAGTACAGGCTGGGAGCAGAATGGAAAGAAAGCAGCCCTGAGGAGAAGGACCTGAGGGTACTGGTGGATGAGAAGCTGAACATGAGTCGGCAGTGTGCGCTGGCAGCCCAGAAAGCCAACCGTATCCTGGGCTGTATCCAGAGAAGTGTGGCCAGCAGGTCAAGGGAGGGGATTCTCCCCCTCTACTCTGCTCTCATGAGACCCCACCTGGAGTGCTGTGTCCAGTGCTGGGGTCCTCAGCATAAGGAGGACATGGACCGGTTGGAGTGAGTCCAGAGGAGGCCACGAAGATGCTGAGGGGGCTGGAGCACCTCTGCTATGGGGACAGGCTGAGGGAGTGGGGCTTGTTCAGCCTGGAGAAGAGAAGGCTCTGGGGAGACCTTATAGCACCTTTCAGTACCTGAAGGCTACAAGAAAGCTGGAGGGGGACTTTTTTACAAGGGCCTGTAGTGACAGGACCAGGGGTAATGGGTTTAAACTGAAAGCAGGGAGATTTAGATTGGATATCAGGAAGAAATTCTTCCCGGAGAGGGTGGTGAGGCCCTGGCACAGGTTACCCAGAGAAGCTGTGGGTGCCCCATCCCTGGCAGTGTTCAAGGCCAGGCTGGATGGGGCTTTGAGCAACCTGGTCTAGTGGAGGGTGTTCCCTCGCTTCGGCCCCGTCACCCGCTCCGGCCGTCCCGCCAGGCGGCGCGCCCTGCCGGGCCACCACCGCCCCGGGGGCGGGGCTCTCCTCGGCCCCGCCCCTCAGCAAGCGTCACGGGAGCGGCGTGACTGTCGCACCGCCCTTGCGCAGGCGCGGAGCGGTCATGGCGGCCGCCGTGGAGCGGCGGCTGGCAGAGTTCCGCAGCGCCCGCGGCAGCGCCGCTGCCTCGCCTCGCCCCGCGGAGCCGCCGCGAAAGGCCGCGGCCGCGGAGGCCGCCGAGGGACAGCGGGCCGCCGCGGCGGGCCCGGGCGGCGGCGCTCAGGTGAGCGCCGAGGGGGGCGGGGGTGTGGGCGTGTGGCGGCGGGTACCGGTGCCTGACGCCACGTGTCGCTGCCGCCTCCGCAGGCCCGTCCCGGCGGGGCGGCGGCTCCGGCGTGGGCGCGTCCGCTGGTGCTGAAGGTGCTGCTGTGGGCGGTGCTGCTGGCCCTGTTCGCGGAGCTGGAGCTGGGGCTGCCCTACTTCGTCCTCTCCCTGCTCTACTGGATGTACGCCGGCACCCGCGGCCCCGCCGAACGGCGGCGGGGCGAGCTGAGCGCCTACTCCGTCTTCAACCCCGGCTGCGCCGCCATCGCCGGGACGCTGACGGCCGAGCAGCTGGAGCGGGAGCTGCATTACCGGCCCGCCGCCGGGAGGTAGTGACGTAGGCTGGCGGGGACAGCCGCTTTGCTGGGACGGTCCCCGCCACCTACAGCCTCCGGACCCGAGGGAAGGGCTGCAAAACACCACTTGCGCCTTACTCCTGGCCCGGTTTCCCCAGGCGTGGTCCGGCCCCGAATAAAGGCGTAGGAAAGCGTGGGCTCTGGTCTCGTTTCCTAGGGGTCCGGGTCCAGCTGGCAGCAAACGCCTGGGCAGCTGGTTTCGGCGCTGTTGCAGCGGCACCAAGAGACAGGACTCTGGCAATGGTCAGCTGGTGGATTTTGGCTCCCGATGACCTTTGCCACTGGTAACAGGAAGACACCGTTAGTGGAATGAGCAGTGTCTTCTCTTTGCAGCACTGGCTCGAATCCTTCTGAAGAAGGGGCACGAGGCACTATCAGTACACCTAAAATAAGCAACTGCTCCTGTTTACACACGTCTTTCATCTAACACAAGCATCAGATTTCAGTGCAGGGTCCCTGTTCACTTCGTATTAATGCTTTCATCATTTGTAATGTAAGCAAACCTGACTTACTACCTCTGGCAGGTATATACGTTCTTTAACCATCATTTTGAAAAAAGGTCAGGGTAAGAGTGTGCAGCACATGTGGAAACGCAAGAGGCCGTCGGACAGAAGGGGATTTGCCCTGTCATTGAATCCAGTCCTTTTGCCACAGCACAGCTTCTCACTATCATCCCACAGGCTGTCAGGTGTACTTACTGTATGATGCACCAGTATTTTTAATATGTATATCATCGTGTTAAATCATTAAGTCATAGTGAAGAAGCAGCTGGCATATGCCTGTGAGGACTGTGTTGAGAAGAGTCACAAATTGGTCTTTCGAATCCTGTTTCATGCTTTGCCTATTTTAAATTACACAGTGTTCAGGCTTGACTTACCCCATGTTCTGTCACTGGTTGAGGAAATTAAAGAAAGTGTCTTTTATTGAATTTAACTAGACTGGAAAGAGAATAATAGATTAAAGCACACGTAATATGTTTAACACTGCTAAGCATCTCTCAGTAGCTCTGCACAGCACACTCTTACCTTCTAGTATTAGTCTCCTACAAATTCCAGATGCTGCCATTTAAAACCAAGCCCAGAATTTTTGGATTTGCACATATTCCACCATCCTCTGGTAAAAAACCCCTCAAAGTTCTCACTATTCTTACTGATTCCTTCTGACTATAGAAATAACATGCTGCATTTCAATTAAGAGCCTCTGTAGCCTCAAAGGCCTTTTTGTAGTTGCCAATACAAAGCTTTGTTTAGGAAAACCATGAACTGTGAGTCTGTTCTTAGAAAGTGTTCTTCTAATTACAGAGTAAGAAGTAGTCGGGGGAAACTTAAAAGTAAATACACCAGTAACCGACAGAATTTTGTGAGTTCAACTTTATTCACAAGGATAAAAATAAACATAAGTATAATGTTTATGGGGAGTTGATAATCTGACATCTTGTACAGTTAGATTCTGTGGGTGAAATACATGCAAATAAATATTAAATATAGGGTAACATCCATGAAATTATAAAACTTCATAGCAGCAATGCTGGAAATAAATGCTGGAAATTTGCTATAATCTCTAGTTACATTATGTCCAGGTGAATTTATAGACTCTTCTATTTAATGCTTCATGAAACAAGTTACCACAGTAAGTGAGCATGAAGCTGAAAGGCACAAGAAATAAAACTTCATACAGTTCATCTGTTCCAGTGCTTTGTGTTGCTTTGCTTATTTCATGCTACTCGAATAAATGCAGATCATAAATTCTGAAATAAAGATGGCAGGAATAACAACAAAGTCTTGTAAAAGGTTTTACAGAAAGAGACAAAATATGATGGAGAAATTGGTGTTTAGGCCTTGCTGAAAGTATTTTTCAAATCACATGATTACTGTAATTCTGCTTTGGTGGCAGTTACTTTCCCTCAGTACTTAGATGGGATTGAAAAAGGTTTGAAGAAGTGAGAGCTTAATTAGAGGGAAAAAACCTACACCTTCCACCACAAGCCTCTGCATGGCTAAGATCTCACTTTGTCATCTTATTTTCCTCTTGGGTTCTAAACAAGGCAGAAGTTAGAAATGTAAGTTTTGACATCTGGTGCTGGAGCTATTCACGTGGGCCCAAAGCCCTCGGTTCTGAAGTGACTAGGAGGGGCAAAAGGAGCCTAGTAACTCAAAAGCATGTAAAACTGTTGAAAGAATCTTGTGGCAGCAACTAGGTACAGGTTTGTTACCACATGTGTAAATGTCTCTACTCCTACGTCTGTCCTCTTTCATTTGTTATGTATACTTTTACCAGCCTATATAGTGAGTTAAAACACTTCCTAGCTTCCTGTCCTCACAGCACACAACTAAGTAGGGCCCTGGAAAAGTAGCACCCACTCTTAAATATTCATGAGGGAAATTACTCCCTCCAGTGTGCATTATCATACAGCTGTAAATTTCCTGTCGTCATGCTGCCTTTTCACCTACCAGTGACTAACTTTTATCAGTCTTTTCCTATTCAAAGCACTTAAGGGTAGAAGTTAAATAGAAACATCAAGCACACTCTCTACGTACAGGAAGCTAATTAATTAAGTTGCAGGACAGCAGTTAACGTAGGCATGTAGTGGTCAGGTATTGATGGTCACACAACATAGAAGCTAGTTACTAAATTTACAGAAGAACCTGAGGTGCTTCATTCCAAGGGCAGCTCTGCAACGGATGTTAGGAAGGGAACGCCTGGAAACGGCCGGTGTCGAAGGCAGCATGCTGAATGTACATAAACCAGCCCGAGACCTGTGGTGGATTTCTACAAACATGCCTGACTTCCCCCCTGGACTTCAATTACAATCATTATAGCAGAAGAAGGTAACCCATCCTCTCTAATTCAATTCTAACCTGATGATTGCTAAACTAACCCACCCTGTTGGCAATTTGGATTCTAATACAATGATTAAATAATCCCATGCAAAGCAATCTAGCTTTAGGCAGGAAATATGCCGAATTACATCCCAGAATATCCAGTCTACTTTCTCGACAGTGGGGGCTGTTAATGCGAGTGCAAAGAGAGACTTGTAAATCAGGGTTTTTTTATCTCTGCTGAACAGTCTATCTGCTACGCCACGGGAGTTACTTACTACAAGAAGTCTAGGGACAGGGATAGCCTCAGAGGGAGTCTTTGGCACCTCGCCTCTGTTGTAAAGAGACCCTGTCGTGGGTGACGCAGCGGATCACGCCCTGCTCGTGCAGGAACCTCTGTTTTTCCCCAGCAACTCTTGTAACATCAGGGCGGGTAACGTCGTCAGCAGAGCAGATGCACTCACTGCCAGGGCCCTCGCAGTTCTGAACAGACAGAAGCCCGTTGAGTTTAGGACTGCGGTGCGGGGCGGGATTTTTGTGAATGCGGCTGGTGGCCGGCAGGCGGTGGAGGAGGAGGACGTGGGCAGCCCGCACCGGGCGGGCGGCGGCCGGGAGCTGTCCTCCGTGCTGAACGCGCAACCGCCCGAAGGCCGCCTTCCCCCCACCCCACTTCATCCCGGGAAGGCGGCACCCGGCACCTGGGGAAATGCACAAGGCTGGAGGAGAATTCCAAGAGTGAACCCACACTGCAAACTGCCGAATCTTGTCCGAGGAGCTGAAGCCTGGTAAGACCAGCCGTGGCCACAAGCTGACCTCTGTGTGTTGGCACCCACGAGAAGCAGGGCGTAGCTTAGAAAGGAAATGCCCTCTTGAAGCACCAGGCCTGCTCCTATCCCTGTTAACACCTGAACGCCAACTGGAGAGGAGTATCACATAACACCAGAAGGGCTGTATGTTCAGGGGATATTTCCATCCATGTCAAAAGAGGGAACACGCACCGACTAATAGCAGAAGAGTCCCATACCAGACACTGGGTTTGGTTTATTTTCAAGTGAAGAAAAAAAAAAAAAAGAGCATCCAGAAATGTACACCACACTACCTGCTGCATTGATAGACTTTCGGGATGCTGTTCTTCACCTGCACAGAAAACAGGTGAGCATATTTTCAAGTTTAGCTTTGAGAAGCTCTTACTACAAAACTGATTCCTCCCTAAAACACGAGTTATGTCCCACTAAGTTATTTGTTTTCTAAAACTGGTGACAGTACCTTACCCTATATCCCCATAAAAGTCTAAATGTATTTTTTTGGCAATCATCATATTCTGTATCCTTGTAATTTAATCATTTGATCTCTCAGCTCGCCCACTCAGCAGTAATAAGCCATTGACCCTGTGGGTTCAGACTGGATCAATGCTATGTTTAAGTTTTGGACACCTGGAGGCCTTCTGTGCAAATAGGAACAAACTCTTTTAACTTACTTTTAGACGTGATCAATTTTTCTTCTGTTGTGTTGATTACATTAGCAGATTGCTTTCCCTAGAAACCTTTGTCCAATAGCCTGCAGGCAATGAGCAGCATATGCCTAAGTTTCTTGCTGGAGATGGCATGCTTGCTTGGGTATTTAAGGGTTTTCAGGTATATTATACAGTTCATTGTTCTCAGTCTGATTCACCTGCAGAAATCTTAGCTGAATGTGGCCTGACAAGTGGCAGCGTAGACACTACTGCCTACTGTGCCTCCACTACTGATGCTGTTGGCTGGACACTTCAAAGGTTTCATACTGCTGTCTCTCTGGACATACAAATGTTCCAGTCTCCAGCGTTCCCAGCTTTTCCGAAACTCCATCTGAACCTAACAGAAGCAAAGAAGGAAACAAAAGGAATGAAAGTCGAACTATTCAGATCTTTAAATGACTCCATTAGAAAAGAGCAAGGAAAAAATAAAAATACCATGCTACTGAGAAAGGCTGGCAATGCTTTAAACCTGCATATTATTGCTTCAAATTATCCAATCTTCTCATTAGTTCATTGTAGGGTAATTCCAGTTAAAATAATGACAGCATTCACTTTTACTTGTAGAAATAAGGCTCTTTTATGCACTAGGAAATCTTATCTTCATTATTTTATTCTAAATTGTATTCAGCTGCAATATTGAATGTACTCTATGCCCTACCAGTGTGAACAATTAAGTTGATTTTGCTTATCATCCATGAAACGACTGAAAAGGCTGGCTTCCTGCTCAATACTGTCACCACAGGTATTCTTAAGAGTTCTGTTTTAAATTCTGGTTTTATTTAAACAATATTATGTTTCGGATTATTTTTGTTCTTTGAACATTTATGGGGGTTTTTATGCCATTCAAAAATGAAGATTTATTCAGAACTGAAGAAAACAACAATTAAGCGCATTAAAGACTGTACTTTTTCTTCCCTTTTTAAATAACAATTACAAGGTCTCATTGCAGATGCAAGTTTTTTTGAAGTTAAAAAACATGCTTATCTAGTAACAAGTTCTGGGTTAAACTGTGCAACTTATGTACATATGTGGAAGTTTATCCAGGGTCTTGTAACTTCGAAGCAAGAACAGAATTTAGATCTTCCTGTTCCATGGGCAAAGTTCTTGCCACTTGACAGAAGTAAGAATTTCCATTAGCTTTTAACACATAAGGCAGAGGACATAAAATTGAACCTTTTTTACTCTATTTAGAAAAAGGCAGGAGTGCAACTACAGTAATCAGTTCATTATGGTGTGTACTTCAGCCTAGAAGTAAGGTCATTATAGGTGGGTCGCTCAAGTAAGCCTTCTCTGGAGAGTTCCTTTTTGGTTCCTTTTAGGGTCCGGTAGTGACCACCAAGAGACTAGATAGGTTGATGGCAGTTCCAGCACAGGCTTGTCATCATACCAAGGCTGCTGAAACCTTCATACTCTGAGGGAAACTTCCTAGGGAACCAGCTGTTTTATGTCTTTCTTCTCTCCTTATTCACTAGGAAATACTGAGTCTAGGAGGCAGCCCTTAGAAAAGGAGCAAAGCCTTACATAACCCACGGTCTTTCCTTGGTGGTTACCTCTAAGTAGTACCTGTCTGCTCTGAGCTACAGCCCTTGTACTGAATACGGTCCTGGTGGGAGCCACCTGCATCTCTGACAATGGCATCTGTCCCTCCGGAATCACAACCAAACATGACAGAAGAAAAGCTGCGGAGACAGCAGCTTGTATTTTACTGTGATAACTGTGGGTCACTGTTATCAGAAGCTGCACAAAGGCACCAGAAAAACACAGTGTATCTGAAACAGCTTGACATAAAAGAATGAGGGAGAATGGCCTGATAAAGCCAGGGGAGGAAACAGTGAAATGCAGGGACCGTAATGTCTGAAGGAGAAGAATTGACCATATGTTACCCCAGTACTTGGTACCTTTTGTGCGCATGGAAAACAGATGTTTTAACAGGCAGCACTGGGAAAAAAACAGTTGTAGACATTTATAGGCAGATCCTGAAAGAAAGTATGAATGCACTTACTGACAGAGTAAGTCAATGAGCAATAGAAATGCGTATCTTAGAATCAGTTAAAAGGAGGAAATGATTCTTCAGTCTGGCTGGACATGACAGGCTGTATCCTAGAGCTATGACACAAACAGCCTGCAAGACTGAGGTGAAGTGAATGGGAAGACTGGAACAAAAGACTATACCAGAGATGATGTCTTAGGAATGGATCTGAATGACAGAAAATGAGTTTTCTTTCCAGGGGTTAGGAAAAGGCTAAAGAGCAGCTCTGCTCTCCATGCTGAATTGAGCTTTTGCCTAGACAGCTGTGAACATGTGACAAAGGGAATAGGTTAAGATTTATTTTGGTAAAGAGGCAGTTCTTGAGCATAGTAGATCTACAGACCTTTCAACAAAACAATTAGCCTAGTAACTTCCATGTGTGGATAAGATTCCCCAGAAATAAGCTATACAAGGATAAGGAAGCCAAGAACAAAGCTCCCGTGAGAAAGGGGAAGAAGGAACATTTTTATATGGAGTATTTTGAAAGAGAAAGGGAAGAGGTATGAGAACTTGGAAAAGATGGTCATGGAGGTTAAGTGTAGAGAAGACTTCTCACAGAGAGCAGCTGACTGGGCTTACTGCAGCTAACAGCTAAGGATGCTGAGAGGGTAGCAATGAATTTAAAATCAGATTTTAAACTTTGCCAAAAAAAAAAATTCTCAACAAATTATAGTGAAAGGAAAGCAGATCTGAAATGGGATGGAATGGAGTTGGTGGAGGAGTTCATTGGAATATCTGTCTAGAGAATGAAAAGAAATTAAAAGAAAAAAGGAAGATTGGGCAGTAATTAAACAAAACAAAACCAACAAAAACAAACAAAAAACCCCCACAACAAAATATCAGGAGTCCTGGAGTCAGGACAGATTCTTTGAAGACAGAAGAGACTGATGTGTACTTCCACTATTCCCACTATGATAGGAAGGATGCAAAAAGGAGAGGCAGGACTACAGAGAGTGCAACCTGAATCAGCTTCAACTAATACTGGTGGAAAGCCTCAGCATCTCTGGTTAGAATATTTCTTACAGAAAGCAACACTAACTGCAAAAAAATGATCATATTAAGTCCAGCTTATTTTTCCTAGAAGATTGGTGTTAACAGGCAATCTGATGAGACCCTGCAGTTCGCTTGAGAAAAATATCAGAAAAAATCCAGAATCTTACAGGTGAAATATTAATGAAATATGAACATATTTTAATGTTCTTCCATAAGTAGATACTACAAAAGGACATTAATATAACTTCTAGCTTCATTTCTACTCCTGAGCTGCCACAAGGACTTGCAAAACATTTCATGCTGTATGGTTAAGCGAAAAGGAGTCAGAGTGTCACAGACAAAAATATAGACCACATAGTAAACAAAGATGTGCTTCATGCACACGTAGTCTGTCAGAAGAAAAACAGTTTGAAAATCAAGAATTTCTCATATCATTTAGAAAAGAAATAGAAAAGATTTGACCTAATCAAACTTTCTACATGGCTTTATGTTATGAATGCTGACAAAATCCTTCTCCCTTTTTTTAACAAGTGTTGTAACAAGCAAAAGAATTCATCCTGGATTGTCTGTCAGCTTTCTGTGACGCTGAGCACATTGTGGTTAGATTTTTGGAATTAGATTACAAAGGCAAGAGAACTATAGCAACAAGAGATTTGGAGGACCCCTTAAAAATGTAGGTAGGCTTCTTCACAGTAAGTTCCCTCAAATGAAACAAGCCTACCTGTTTCAGGATTCGTAATGAAATTTGGTCTGTGATGTAATTTTGCCCTTGTATCATGTGGAGGAAATTATTGGGCATTACTCATGAGAGACCTGGCTGCAGCTGCACAGGGGATATATGAGCAAAGGCCAAAGGGAATTAGAAAAAATGCATGATACAGCAGTAGACGGTGCTACATTACAGTCCTGTAAAGTTGTACAAGGGATTTGAAACAAATATTCTCTAATTCATACTTCAGCAAAGCCTGCTGCAACCCACCTCTGACTTTTGTAAGCAGTGGAATTAACACATTCACTTAAACAAAATCTTACTCACAAGTTACAAGAGTGAGCAGTGTCCTGCAGGGCTTAATTCAGGATGCCTGCTGCTTTTCTATTGACTCCAGCCTGGCCATAATGACACAAGTAGATTATTTTCCCTTGATTCCAATTCCTCAATGAGGCCTATCTCTCAGTAGGTGAACTTGAATGACCATGCCATATTTAAAGGGAGATTTAGCATGAATGTAAAACACATTGATGTGCATTAAACTTAATAACGTGCTGCCGTATTAGGAGTGTTTGCTTCCCTTGCAAACCTGGCTGTTGAATGAATGAATAATAATAATCACTTAGAAGGTAACACGAGATTCCTGCAGTACAGAAACAGAATGATATTCTTGCCCCCAACAGGACTGGGATTCAGCAGAAACCACAGAAGATGGTACTCGCAAACAATTGACTCAAAGCCCTGACTACATTTCTTCTGGGCCTGTGGAAAAACTCACCATGGCATGAAGTTCAATTTGAATGAGAGCACAGTGATGTCTTCAAGTAGGTGTGCCACAGGGAAACCAAATGAAACCAAACTATGTGGGCCTTAGCCCAGAGGACTCTCCAACCTCACCAGCCTCCTGAGCTGAGTTCTCAGAAAAAAAAAAAAAAAAAGTTCTACTCTCACCAAAGAAGCAAACAAGAAGTGAGACAGATTAAGAAGAGCAGCCATAATTCTTAATAAAGGAAAAGCTCCAGCAGTGCAAACTATACAATAATGAGCAAGACAACTTGCAAGATTTCATGCCTACAAATAGTGACCCTAAATTATACTGCCTGAACTCCTTCCAACATTTTTCTGAGGAGTTATCTTGTGTAGCTGTACAGAGGAGGGTCTATAAAAAAAAAAAAGTAAAAGTCCTGAACAAGGACAATTAAGGAGTTCAAGACCATTTTCAATTTCCTTTTCCTATAGTGGATGCTGATAAGGCAAATTGGAACAACTAGTGTCTCTCTTACCTCATTATTGATGAAACAGTAGAGAATTGCAACCATCAGCCCCTGAAATCAACAAAAACCAGAAGAGCAGTGAGCAGAGCAGTTCCCCTGTTTCAGCAAACTAACTTGCAGAGGGCTAAAGGCTCCACACTGGCATGTCCTATGGTGACAGAAAAACAAGGTGGGGACAATCTGTGGTCCCCAACAGCTCTGATGGCAGAGGAGAGGTTTGACCAAACTATGTCTCAAACCATATAATCTTAGGAAAAAGGAATATCTCTTTTCTTCAACCTGTTTTTTTCTAAATATTCTTTTCCCTTTCTTTTTCCTTACTTGGTTTCTACTTATAACCATTTCATAAGTGAAAAATTCACAGTGATTTTAAATACAGCTCTGTACTTGGTAAACAGAGAATGAGTGGGTGATCAGGGAAACTAGAAAAATTATTCCCTTAGACAAGGAGACTCTTTTGAAATGGCCTCACCTAAGGCAACAGCTAAATAAAACCCACAGTAAACCTACATCCTCCTCACATGCAGTTACAGCTGTAGGCAGCTACCTCTCACAGCACAGATTTCCCAAGGAGTATCAAAAACACCAGAGAAAGCACAAAAGTTGCTTTCAGCAATGCCATTATACAATTACAGGAAATCACAGACAATTTCATTGTTGCCTTCAGGTGTCCCATAGGAAGTAGATATTAATACAGGGTCAGGAATACCAGTTTATTGTGGCAAATTTAAGACATTGAAAATAAAAGTATGTGACACTAACATCTAAGTTGGCTATTAAAAATTAGTCCTCATATTTTCCCTTCCACTGTCATAATCCTGTAACATCCAGTGCTAAATTAGAAATACAAAGAACGGGGAACATGCAATGAATGAGAGAAGGCAGGTCCCCAAACAGCAGTTAAATATATCTTCTCCACATGGGCACAGTGTGAGTGCTACCTGGAAAGAAGCAAAGGAGAGTTCAGTAAAAAGCTTCACAAAGCGCAGCATCCCTTTGGCATGCTCATCAGTAATAAAGGCAAAGATGACCTCATGGGTCCCCAGCAGTGGGATCAGAGTCAGCGTAGACTTGGCCAGCCTAAGATGACAAAGAAAGAAAAAAACAATACCACTGAGTAGGTCATTGTTGATCCCAGTCATCACAGGGAGTCACTGTTTCTGCATTCTGCTTCTGACACACTGTCACCCTTGGTAAGTCACTGCACCGCTTTGTGTCGCAGCATCCTCCTCCACAGGCCACAGAAAAAAAAGATAATAATCCTCAAAATAGCCTTAGTAGGTCTCGACATGTTTTAACTGCCACTGCCACTCCACTACAGATCGCTTGCTGCTGTGAACAAAACTCTGTATTAAGCTCCTGGTTGCATTTCACCTGAAAAAACTTCCAAACTCATGAGCAGGTTGTATGCTTTGTTGTACCTGAGATGTCTTTTTGTGTATCCTTTTCCCCATCTGTAGGTGGGAAAGATGACCAAAACCCACCTTATTGTTGGCCTGAAAAAAAAATCTATCAATGGCTGGAATATTTTTATATCTTGGCAAAGGGAGGCATACTTGCTATTCCTTCCCACCTCTGTGGCGTGTTAAATCTTCAAAATCTAACTAACTGTAACTGCAGAACACTTTGTAAAAGCAGTTAAACTGTCTTAAAGTGAGTGATGACTCCTTGATTTAAACGGCAAGTTCAAAGACACAGCTAGCAAAGGAAAAAAGACAACCATTTTTCACCAGTGAGAGCGTAATGCTCAGGGATACAACCACAGGAGAACATTCGCCAGAACGGTCCGTAACTCTCTTTTAACAGACATACACGCTAGCCACCCAGCAGGATAATGAAAGATGCCTGAGCCTCACCTGGGAGTTTATAGGGCTACCCTGGGCCAAAGAACCTGTCAGTGTCTCACAATGACCTGTCTTGAGATGATTCAGTAGATATAAAATCACTCAAGTAGCAGGGCTGTCAGTACTTAGCAGATCTTGTGTGCCCTAGGGCACGTTGGCTGCTGTTCTGAATTGTGTAATCATTCAGTTGGAAGGGACCTCTGGAAGTCTCTGGTCCAACTCCAGGTCACAGCATGTTACTCAAGGCCTTGTCCAGCCAAGTTTTTAATATCTCTGAGGTCCTCCACAGCCCCTCTGGGCCTCTCTTCCAGCGTCAGACCACTCACACTGTGAAACTTTTTTTTCTGACATGCAATTGGAATTTCTCTTGCTATAACTTGTGACCTCTGCCCCTTGTCCTTTCACTGTGCACCTCTGAAAAGACTCCAGCTGCATCTTCTGTTTAACCACCACTAGGTAGCTGAAGCCTGCAATTAAATCCTTGCTTAGTCTTCTGTTCTCCAGACTGAATAAACCCAGTTTTTAGAACCTTCTTCTGTATCTCCTAGTCCAGCCACTGAACTAGCTTGGTGCAAAACTGATGCAGGTCCCATGGGATTGCAGGGACAGGACACAATGTCTTTCTTGTACTGGGAAGCCCCAACCTGGACACAAGAAGCAGTCGCACAAGTGCTGAATGGAGGGGATCAGTCACTTCCCTTGAGCTGCCGGCTATGCTCTTGCTAGTGCAGCCCAGTGTGCAGTCATCCTACACTGTCACTAGGGCACACTGCCGGATTGTGTTCAACCTGTTGTCTTCCAGCCTCCCCGGGTCTTCTGTAAAGTTGCTTTCTTCTCCGTCAGTGCCCATCCTGTACTGCTGCATGGGGTTATTACATACTAAGTGCAAGGCTCCTGTCAGCCCATCCACCAGCCTGCCAATGTCCTTGGTACCAAAGGACTGAGGGATGGTGAATCAAAGCAACCATTGAATTTAAACAGTTTAAAAGCACACAGGTAAGCAGAAATGTAGATCTCTAGTGGACCTTAGCAGACTCTTCCACTGGGGGATGGGAGTCTTCTTTCAACAAGCAGCTTACCAGCAGGTCTTGAAGCTCTGCTCCATCACCACCTGCCTGAGAGAGACATGGGAGCACCAGACTGATGCTAAATTGGCTCTGGAGACACTGCCTGGGTAAAAAAAGGGAGTTGTGTGGGTGCATGGCAAACCCCTAATTTATTTAATAAATGCTAATTGTTCCAGATGGGATACTTGGAGATCTCTGCATTAAACAGGAAGACTATGAAATGGCTTCCTGGGTAATTAAGACCTTCATAAAAAAAATCATTTCCCTAAGCAAGGGGAGAAGTTTCTCCAAAACTCCAGTCCTTCCACAGAAGACAGGTATGTGCTGCTATCCTGAACAGTGTGCTCTTTCTCTTCATCTACTGAATGGGAGAGAGGTGGAGGAAAGATTGGCCTGAGCACAAAACGCTTTTCTCCTTTCCATACACAAATGTATCTAAATTAGTGACTTTCTAGGGTACGTAGACTGGTTCTTGTTTAAAAGAACATGTTCCATCATGGCAGTTCTGTCTTCCTTCCAACCAAAATCTTTTTCAGCGTTTTTAAGCCGCAAAAAAGGGGGGTGGGGGGAGGGGAATCTTGTTCAGGAAGCTCTGGCTACTGGTCTTGTTACCATCAAAGGCACACCAACTAACTGAAGTCTTTGGGGTAAAAGACTTCCTCAAGTTTCTGACTATAACCACCAACCTTCGGAAGGACCACCAAGACTTTAACCTTTATCAGTGAAGAAGGCTGTGTTGCTGGGTAAATCCTTTCCTGATAAAGCTTTTCTGTTTACACAGCAGATTCTTGAACATGCAACATGAAGAAATAAATGAACATGCACCTCTGAGAAATGGCTCAGCTGCATCTAAAGTCCTTTTTGCTTGCAGAAGTCATGAGGGCAAGGACTTTCTGCCTTGACAGAGTAAATTTACAGTCAGACTTTTAAATGGCTTCAACCCATCAAAACTTGAAAATCCCCCCTTTCCATCCCTGCAAATTTTACCCTGGCAAATAAAGGTCACCTATATTCAAAAAAACAATAGGGAATAAAGCAAAGCCTACAGCTCCCTGAAAGGAGTTCTTTTCTCTGCTTTGAGCTCTAAACACACATTGTAGTTTCCAATGTGTGTTCCAAAATTTCGTGTGAGGTAAAGAAGGTAGGTAACATACAAGGCAACTTTATAGTCTGATGAGAATACACCAAAATACATTCTGTGTCTAGCTTAGAAAGCTGCAGAAGTGAAATACCCGACTTCAAACTAGCCAAGTCAACCACAGCATGTAGCTCCACACTGGTTAATTCACCCTATTGCTAACTTGTTATATCTACATTATTTTTCAGACTGCAATACAGAAATAATCTCCAAGATACAGAAATGAAAGATGTGACCATGAATCTTAGCAAGGTGATTAAATAACAGGAATAATACACACATGGACAGGGTGAAGCCTGAAAAACAAAAATTGAGCACTTCTGTGATAAATCTCATATCTCTTGAAACACCATATGCATTAAAGATTCAAAGCTTGACCCAATAACAATTGGCATGAAGAACAAGGAGCGATACTCAAAATTACCCCCGTCTTGATTTCCACTGAAGTTAAGCTTTATTTCTATCACTCATATATTTATTTTAAAATTATGCGAAGTACTTGCATATGTTGCAAGCATTTAAAAAAAATACCTGCTTAATTAATATTCTTCCAGGATTATGGAAAACTGTAAAGTGACAAACTTGGAGATCAAGCCTTCTGTTTGTCTCTAACAGGTATAACACCTGCCATGCTTTCACCAGGAAGCTTCTCTGGGGTCAGACTGTCCAAGCAGTCATACCAGTGTGTGACACCACACCTGTGCATTACTCAGGGCCAGTGATCTTTAACCACCTTTGTCAATCCTTTTCACATACCTCCTTGCCTACATCCATACTGAGAACACAAAAAATGTCAGAACACCAAACGACATACCTGCATTTTATGTCTGTTTTGCACATCAAATTAGCCTGTAGCTTGGAGATGATGATGCATATGACTCTGATAAAGATCAGGAAATTTACCTGGAGAAATGAAAGGATTTCTATCATTATCAAGAAACACACGTGCATAAGTTTTCAAAAAGCTAGGTTGTGTATGCACGCATAGGTGCCCCCATGCATCCTGTCACTCTGCAGCTGCAGAATTTGCCACAGAATTCAATTCCTCACTATGGAATTGTGCTCTCAATACATCCTCAGTGAATGCACTAGTCACCTTTGAAAACGCAGGCAGTTCACTAAAGGTAAAGGAGCTACATCTCTGGGGAGTGAGCCACAGTAAACGTGTGGGCTGTCCCACTTGCCTTGCCTGGAGGTTTGAGACCGCCTCAGTATTGTGGCTGATGAACGTGGCATTTCTCCACAGTGCCACATAATTTGTTGCTCTTCTGTAGCCCACTATGTGGAATATTATCTTCTGGCTCCCTGTACTACCTGCTGCAGCTTTCCCTGCGCCGGGGAGTTAACTGGATTACTGTGGCTTGCTCCTTTGTTATCACGTGCTGCCACTACAACGTTACAGCATGTGGCCAAATTAAACAAACAAAATATTAGTTGGGAATTCCAGTGACAGAAACCAATTGGGTTTCATAAAATCACATTTCAGAATGAAAACGTCAATAACCTCAAAACTTATTAGCCTTTGGACATGCACTACAGCCACGTGCACACCTGCTCTTTGTACTGTATAATGTCCGCGCCCCATACTCACCCCAATGGCGATGAGAATGGGAAGTCTGATGATCAGCCAGTAATTCATGTTATAGTTTCTGGTCCAACAACTAGGCAGATGGCAAAAAGAGGAATACAAGAAGAAAAAAGTTTCAGTTCATTACTAAAATCTCTTGCTTTTCATTCTGTCACAGCAATGCAGATAGAAAACAATACTGAAGACTAGATACCAGGAAAGCACATCATGCTGACATGGAAACAAGTGCAGATGCTTCTCAGAAACACTGAATGCTTTGTACTACTGCAGCTATCATAATCCAACTGGATACTACTCGCCTGTCTTTCTTGCCCACTAATGGCTCGACCTCCTCCACAATTTGCTGTGAATGATCGTGAGGATTCACTCCATTAAAACCAAGGTCGTATTTGTCATGTGGCTGAGAGAAGTGGGGGTTTATCTGTGAGTCAGACCTTTCCTGTGTGCTTCCTATCCTAGTAGGATAGTTATTTTTTTATTACTCTTCAGTCTCCAAAGCCGTCTTATTATTTAGCCCTTAGTTCTTTATGACATTACCTACCATCACTTTTCTCCCATCAATACTTAAACCTATCTATTTTATTTTCCCTTATTTTCAAAAAGGACCTACTAATTTCAACCAGGAGAAAGCAATTAAGGCAGCAAACTCCAGTTCCTTCAGTGTATACATACAGGTTTCAAGCCAAAAGAAAGTTTTAAAAGTCATAAGCAAGCAAACCAAAGATGGGGGCAATAGTTCCCAGCTGAGCCCTCTGCCAAGCAAGTAACATGCTGCAGCCAATATAATACTTCATTCTCCCCATATGTCTCATTTTAGTTTTTTTAATTCCTGCATCCTTGACCAATATTGGAGAACATTCACGAGAAATGTGATGCCTGAAAGCCACCGTTTAGGATCACTGGTTCAAAGTGAACTTTACACCGGGGGGTTGTACATCAGTTCATTTGGACCACAGCCAGCCACTCCTGACTCTATGATGGGCCACGTGTATGCACAATGGCCCAGTGTAGGGCCATGTTCACATACCACTTGACTTGCTACAGTGACAGCATTCTTAATATTTCCATGAAATAACTTTGCTGATCTCCTGCCATATTGCTCAGCATTACTCAAAAGCAACAGTCATCAGGTAAGCCAGCAGGTTTCTGAGCTACACAGGCTGTGAAACATAAATTATGGAACAGCACTGCAGAAAACGGTTCCTTCACAAAACAATCTTCTCTTCATCTCCAAATCTCATCTGCCATAGCATATGTATGCTCAGTTTTCCTTAAGTTTTCCTAACAGTCCTATAAAACTTTAGTTTGGGTGATGTTGGTGGAGAGTAAACCCTCCCCAGCCTTGTAGTGGGACAGTCAACTTGAGAGAAACTAGCAAACCGTGCAGCATGTGGTAGGGGTCTGTGCTACAACACCACACTCACGTGCGCTCACATCCCAGAGAGAACAGTGAAGCGGCCTGGCTGTGGCAATTCCATACTCCCTTGCAGGTACTGCAAGCCTGAGAAGGGCTCAGGATTTCATTTTTCCTTCCAATTTCAGTTTAATGCATATTACAAGCATATTATTGCAACCAGCAGCTCTACAACATACAATTCAATTGTATTTTAGGTACTGGAGAAATTAGGTGTACGTACTGTGTGCAGTTGGTGTACCTGAGCTGTAACAAAAGAGCTTCTTAATTGGTACGCATGACTCAGACTTGGCTTCATGGAGCCTTGAAAATTAATTTTATTTGAACCCCTCAAGACCAGTGGGATAATAGGCATGGCTGGCGTGAGGTTCTAATTTTCTGACCAGCTGCAGTGGAAGCACAGGCAATTTTAACATTTCCTGATAATGATGGAGGCTGAGAAATGATTCTTTACATTAATTCTGCTACATTTCTGTGTGTATTGATTTGCTTCCTGTGACACACAGCAGTTTCAGCTACTTTTAAATTTATACAAATATGTGCAATAAAAATGCCCTTACAGCCCAATTAAAGTGTCACAGCTATTAAAGTGTCCAGAAAATTGATAGATGTGTGCATGATTTCTTGTCCATTTGTGCTTTCTGGGATTGCCGCACTGATAAATACACCAACATCTATTGTGTTTGGGACCTTTCCCTGCTCAGCACCACTCAGAAGATGCTTGGCAACTCATCACCTCAGAGCTATGAATGGAGAATTGGTGCAGGGAAACAAATGCTACTGAGAAGTTTCTGCCTTTGCTCACCAATCTGGTATTCTAAAAATGAAAACACTGAATTTTTACCTTGAACAGGTACAGCTGAATGGCTCCATTTTTAAAAGAGACTATAAGCTGGCTGTCTTGCTCACATCATTAATTGCAGATAGAAACAAAAATGTGTAAGTATCAGCTCTTTAGGCACAGTTTTGTAACTAGGAAACACAGTTTGCCTTGAATTTTATTTATAAGCTAGATAAAGTCTATTTCAACAGCCCACTTTTCAGAACAGCAACTGCTTTCTGAAGGAGTTTACACTTACACACGTAAGGAAGGAAGGAGTCAGTCTGCAAGTAAGTCTTGCAAGATTCAGTCCTTCATTCAAACGGCTGCGTTCACAGGACTGCCTCAAATTCCCAGCCCTGACCACCTTTACTTTCAGTTATTCCTCATAGCCAGGGAAGTAGTTAAGTCACAAATGAAATTTACAGCCCACTGCACATCCATGGTGACAGCGCTATGGCAAACAGCATGACAGATACCCCTTGGCTGCTCCAGCAAATGCCCGCCCAAGGCACAGAAATCTTGCCTTTCAGAGAAGCTGCTGCATGTGGTTATTTATTGCTGTATTTTACAAATATTTATACAAGATTTAGAAAATTCAATAAGGTGAAAAATTGCCCCTTTTAAGGTCCGCTGAAGGCAGTGAGTGACAGTTTTCCTTAATAGAAAACATAAATCAGCTCTGAGCACCACATAATGCAGGAGGCTCAGCACGAACACTTTGAATACATTTTCTACATCAATGGGAAGATATACCCACGGAACATCGCCTGTTCAAAGGCCGCGTGTTCTCTGTACCTATTCTGATAGTTTCAACAAAACTTGCAATACATCAGGAAGGCCACAATCTTGCTACAGAATATTATCAAGTCAACCTCGAAAAGGGAAGTCAGAAAATCCTATCATTGCTTAAGCCAGGAAAGGCAGCTTTGACTGAATGGATTCAGTACTATGAAAGACACTTAAAAACCAAGCTGGTTCTTAACACTCATGAGCACCAGAAAGGATGTCTGGGGGTGGCTCTGACTACACTGAATTTTCACAGAGCTGCGTCTCTCCAGCAGGGACTGTGGTTGGGGAAGAGGGAGGAAGGACTCTTTACAAAAGTGCAGGCTGGATTTTTTGGAAACTAAATCAGAGGAAGATCCAATAAATAGTATATTTAGAATAAAAAAGAAATAGCATAAATTTTCTTATTTAATCACAAAGACAGCTACCCAAACATCTCCAGGCACTCGCTGCCACTAAGCAGAAGGAGCTACTTTCCTCCCTTTTTGTTTTTAAAATAAAACCCCAACAAACAACAATGCTATTTGGTACATATATGTATACAAAGGCATTTTTTTCTGAACAGCCACTATGGTAAAAGTGTACAAAAAGTATTTTGTGTTTTACAGCAATCCTGTGTGCGGTATAGTTGACTTCAGCAAGACTAACATAAGCAGGCAGAGAAAGTGCCTTTATTTTAAGAAGATCTAAATAATGGCAGCTTAAACAAGAAGAGGCAATCATATCTTTGCTGCTAGGCATAAGCTAACCACTACAAATCGCAGGCAGCATCCTGTGGGAGGGTTTTGCCTTCCTCTGAAGCATAACTGTAAAGGCTACTGCCAAAAGCAGAGTATCAGGAGTGGTCTTGGTTGGGTATGATGACTTCTACTGTTGATACTGTAACTGCAGAAAAACAAAACATACCTTTCCTTGACCTGCAAAAGGATAGATTCATTCAGACATGCAGAAAATTCTGATCAGAAAGAAGCATATGCTCCTTTCTGAAACGTTATGCAAGACCTTCAGACAAAACAGAAGCAATGACGTGAGGTTTCAGCACATTGCCAAAGCAAACCACACTGAACAGAAAGCAAACAATGGCCTGCCAGTGCACACACACAGCACAAATGAGGTAGCTAGAAAAATCAGAACTAAACCAACCCCTCATCTTCATAAAGGTACTTGACAGTTCCCCAGAGGATAACAAACAGCATTGGCACACCTGGGAAGAAAGGAGACAAGATTGACACTGACATTAAGAGACAGGGAAAAGCAGAGAGTAGGACAAACCCCCCACATAATGATGAGCAACACAATTAACTGGTGGCAGGGTTGCAGCTCCTACCCAGTGCAGATGGCTGTCAGTGGTGGGAGGAGGAATCTAACCTGCAAGAAACTAGTACATGTAGCTGATTTTGCCTGGACCCCCACTTAGCTCCTAGCAGGCACAAAAAATGAACAACACCTCATCACCCCCATGCCCAGCACATACCAGCTTTTCCGTGGGAAGTTTCACAGAGAGGCCAAAGGAATGAAGTATCTGGAAGCTCTGCTGGCCTCTGTATTCACACTAGAGAGGAGTGCAGTGCACTCTGATCTGAACATTTGCATCCACGTTTCTCCCTGTGGGCCAGCGGTGCTGTATTCTGGCAGCACCAAGCTCAGGTTGTCTATTGGCATCAGGGCTGGAACACACTCAGCCACCCATACCCCGGATGGCAAAGGGGAGTGTGGCACATGACCCATAGCAAGTCTGCTCAGGCATCCCCTGTAGGTAAGTCCCAAGTTTGGGCTGAGGTACTAGCATAGATTTGAATGGCTGCAAAAAAGACAGCAGATGCATCTGGTCTTGAGAAGAGGCTTGGTCTACACTTAGCTGACAGTGTATGTGCTACAGTTGGTCAGTCTATGTGGGGTGTAAAAGGAAGAGAGAAAAGCCAAATAAAGCTGTCAGTCATTATTTGTTTTACAATGTCAAAGGCTCTCAAATGAATTCATTTTGTTTATGAAATGCCTAGATCTTGAAAAATAATTTTAAAGTGCACCTACCAATCAATACTCAGTACAGCAACTGTCAAAAAAAGCCCACAAGGAAGGAGAGTGTGTTGACACTCAACAAGCAGGATGAGGAATTTCTGCCTAAGGATGGATCAAGATGGTCTAATTCCTCTGTGTACCTCCTTGGACAGGGTCCGATGTTGTGCATACATTGTATGGGCAGGGCAACATTTGATGTGCTTTGTTATTGCATTCTTAAGAACCAATATAGTAAGGGACCATAAGAACATCAGTGTGCAGCAGTAAGCTGCACAGGTCTTGACAGCAGAAGCCATAGGGAAACGGGTGAGCTCTTGCAGTCTGAAAATCTACAAGCAGTTATTGTAGTGAGTATTAGCAGTAAAAACCTTCTCCCTTGTTGTACTGTATTTCTCTACTATCAGAACAGCTAATCACTACAGACATGAAAGACCCATTATTCTCCTTAATTGGTTAAACAAAAAAGAAATAAAAAACAGCAAGAAAAAATATATCAATAATTATAATAATAGAGAAGATAAAGAATTAAGTAGAGATTACTGGGGCAAGTAGTTGAATATGTTCCATGGATGCACCTGACACCAAAAGTACACAATATTTCAGGAAAAATTCACTGAGAACTCTGTGCTGCTTTGATAGTGGCATATGAAATTAAAAACAGGCTCACTGCAAATCACTTCCAAACACAAATGAGCCTTTGATTCATTGAAAATAATTACAGTTTGAATTATTTCTTCCTTGACTTTGCTGAGAATTAAGACATCTTAATTTGAAACTTACAGGATAAGACATGAACAGAGAGCACAAAAGCTATACGTCAGTGGAGGGTGTTAACAATAATGATTTGTGAATATCTCCATGTTCTAGATAAATCAGAAATCTCTCCATATTTAATCACATTACTTGACATTTGAATTGAGAATCTGTTATTATCTTTGAAAAGAGCCTAGCTAGACACAGGCTGGTATTATTGAACTGCATCAGCATCCTGCTATGCAAATATTATACAAATTAATAGGCAGCATGTACAAGGTGACGTGTTCAACATCCTCTGCCCACTCCCACTTGTGATGCAGGCCCCTGGTGCCTTGGTGTTGCAACACGTTACTTTCCATGCTAGTAATGCACGTTTTAGTCTGAGACACCAAGATTTAACAGTGCAATACAAGCATGTAGGCTTTGAACATCAGTGCGAATTCTACAGATACAATCTGCCAGCTACCAAATTCACAAAGTCTTGTCCTCAGTAATGGGTGGCTCTGACAAACTGTCTGGGACACACCCTCAGCAGATGGAAATGCTTTCAGTGTTTCAAAGTCTGAGTCTAGATCTAAAGAGGAGACTGCCCCAAGAACATTCCCTAGCCCACCCCAAGTCTGTAGAAATTACTCACAACAGCAAAAGAGCAAGTCTGCAGCACCTCTGCAGTAACTGCAGTTTGCAAGGATCACCAAGGCACCACCATACTGCAGCACTGCTGAAGATGCCAGAAGCTGCAACAGCCTGCTGATAATATCCTCTGCCACGTTAATTCTTTCAGGCTGGTAACTGACCAAAAATCTTTGAACACTACATGGTGATTATGAATCTGTCAAGTATACTAGGAAATGAGCATCCTGACAGCTCAGCTACTAAAGTTCAGCTTCAAATGACAGTGGACAGGGCATCTGAATTATAGGCTGCGATAATAATATATATTATAGATGACAAGAAAGTAATGGAACTGCCAAATCAATATCTTTACACCCCACTGCATAAATAAGCAGCACAACCTGCTTATTTTCACTCTAGGTTACATATTCTACACCTGTCCAGGTGTCTGCATAGTAAGGAAAAAAAAGAGTTGGAAAACCAGGCATTATCCATAATTACAATAGGATGGGGCAGGTAAGAGGAGAGAGCTGTGAGAAATTCTGCACTGGACCCACCATTTGGTTGATTTTTTTTTCACTGTCCCTAATGAGCAGAGAGCTCATTCGTGGAGCTGGCTAATGGGTCTGAGATATTTTGGTAACAGAACAGAAAAGCTCGGGCTTGTTCCGAGTCCACTGAGTGGCAGTTACCAGTAAAGGTGTCACCAGGTGGAGCTATTCCATGCCATCTTATCTCCCTGACCTCCATGTGCAAGCAAATCTTCATTTTTACGGCCACACGGTATTTCTAGTGTTGCGTTGTACTACATTTTATGTAAAGGCAGTTTCAGGGAAGAAAGATGTATAAGGAGCAGAAGATCCCCCCATTCTCACGTGCTGATGAGAGATTCTTCCCGAAGTAAATTTGTCTTGGTAGGACCAGAGCACTGCCATCATGCAGAGATCCTTAAACAAGGACATATTCTGAACACAGCATTTTAGGACTGATGAGTTTGTGCATAGGCTCAGATCTGAGATGTAACCTGACATCTCTGGATTCCACGTGGGGATAAGTTTAACCTCCCAGAGAGGCTATCAGGCACATAAACCAGGAGGACACTGATGCTGTCAGAACTCCAATCCTCCTCTTTCTCTCAGGAACCATCCAGGATGGTCTGACCTCATCAGCTGCTTTGCATATGAATGCAAGAACTATGTGATGAGGAACTGAAAAAAGTGATAAATAAATATGACTAGATGTAGAAAGAGTAAGAGCACTGAAGATGTGAGAAGATTAATTTTTTTTTTTCTTTTAAGATAGGAAAAGCAAAAGCATGAAAGAGTTTAATCCAGGAAACAAAGAGCGATGAGAATGAAAAGAAACTCCTGACAGATGCATTTCCTACCAAGATCAGTCTGGACACAAAACTTATTTTCACATCCTCGTCTGAAATACAGTTTTCATTTGGAAAGAGACAAGAAGTGGTGAGTGCAATGAATGCATCCCGTTGCTACTCTGAATGCATACTGGGTGTCAGAAGGAAGGTTTCTTACTGGCTCTCTTCCAGTCAGATCTTTCTTCCAATCAGGATGTAGATTTTGACACCCTAGTCAGGCTTCCTGCCTTTAATAGCTTCATTCCCCCAAAGTATTCTTCCTTAGAGCAAGTTTGGTTTGCCAAGGCTTGGGAGGAAGGGGTTTATTTATTTTTTTCATGGCAGTTTCCCTGCTGCAAGTGCAGTTGGGTGTAAAATTGCATAGGGGCTCAGAGAATGTTTAGCGTTTTTATTAACATTTTTGTCTTAGCCTTTAGTGCTGAAAACTGTCTCCCACCATTCTTCCCACCTGGATGTCGCACACAATCACTGTGGGATGTTGCTGTTGTTTCCCCATTCCTCCCTCCTCCCCACTTCCGAACACGAACAGGTCGTTTTCCCAGTAAAAGCTGCTGAAAGATGCATCCAGCAGCGTAACAGTATAAACTGCTCTTCTCTGGAGACTACTTGCACAGCACTGACGCAGCTGCTTGAAGTTAATGTCAAGCTCAGTGACTCTTCACTTGGGCTCAGACACGACGAACACTGAGTTGGTGTCCTGGGCACTCTGATTAAGAGCAGCCTGTACATCCCGAGAAACAATCAAAACAAAAAAGTAGTCATCACGATCTCCATAGTAACACCGTTTTCTTTCCACCCCTCTTCTGCAAATGTTTTGCTCTCCCTAGAAGAGGAGATCTGTGGGTAAGGATTTATCTTATGCCAGAGGAAGGAAGCACCATGTACCAGCAACGTATAGCAACAGATTCTTTTTTCTGCAAGCACTAATGACTATCTGAATCAACATCCTGTTTAGCTGCTGTTGTGCTGACCTCCAGACTGAAGGGAACAACTCATCTACCTGCCCTGCCATTAGCCTATTAAAATATTATTTGTTGATGCTGTCATTGTTTCTGGTTTGTGTTTTTTTGTTGTTGTTGTTGTTTGGTTTTTTTTCCCCACCTTCAGCTTTGAAAATGCCATAAACCATTGTTTTTGCAGTAAGATATGTGGAACTCAGGGTTGACACAAATATATGAAAGTTTGCTTTTACAAAGAAAAAGAAGTCATAAGCAAGATATTTTCCACATTAAATGAAATAGGAAAAATTTAACACTGCCATCTCAAAGCCTAGTATGGCGTGAAATCTTGGCAAGGAAGTGGCCATTACAAGAATGCAGTTACCCCACAGGTAATCAGGAAGGTTTATAGAATCCTATCAATATACATGATGTTAATATAAATGACTCCTAGTTCATAAAACTACATTTGTTTCCTCAGGTCTATCAAGATTTTATAACTTCTCTAGCTTTTGCAAAGTACAATAACATGAGATAAACAGATTTTTCCCTTTCTAAAACACTTCAACAGCAAAGAATAATTACTCATTTAAACTGATACTAAATGAACTAACATCTAATAACATTAAGAACTGACTTGAAATTATCATATAGCAAAAATAGTTGGAAAATATTTATTAATTTTTCTTTACATTCCTCACTGTCTGCTAACTGGTCCTCGGAAAACACAGATTGAGTATGGTATCTTTTATGTGCTTCTATTTCAAAAGCAAGTTTACCCTTTCCATGTTTTGAATTGAGATGAAATGAATTTGCTCTAGTTACTTGTTTGTTCTGAGACCTTGTTGTTCCTCGAAGTAGTACAACAGGGCAAACATCATGACCAAGAGTGTGTGCAAACACTGAGGTGGACAAAAATCCTGAGAAAAATACAGTTTTATTGATGTGTACATACGAGAGAAGTATAAGTGCAAACATATGTGATCACACAGGGGATTGCAGAAGCTATGCAGACAGCAAAAACAATGCCGTATAGTCTGTGCGTGATCACAAAGTTCAGTTATAATTAGAAGAAATAACAACATGAAATTACTAACACCCACTAACTTTGTGAACAATACATACATGACATTTTAAAACACAAATATTCATCAAATGATGAGTAATGAACAAATTAAAAAATTATCCTGTAAGAGGACAATTCATTAAGAGAACAGAGGGTCAGGATATCAAATCAGCTCTGAGAATCAGATTTTTTTGTTGTTGTTCCAGCTTTATTTTTATAGTTGATAAACTATTTTAAAGAGCAGGACTCTTTGAAGAGCAGGACTCTCTTAGCTCAAACAGGAACCTACTGTGTCTCTGAAGCCCCAGCATTATGTTGAGGCTATTGTGCTGGCCAACCCCCAGCCCACTCACCACCACCAAAAAAAAAAAGAAAGTCTTCTGAGCATTGCATTCAGCAGAAAGGCACTGTGAGTGATGTAAGCACCCAAAAAATGGAGTCACCAGTGAAGAAGCAAGGAATAGCAGAAAAAAAATCTTCCTATCTTTCCACTAGAGACAGAACTGTTACCTGCTATAACTAATCTGGGACCATGGAAATAGCACATGCTTCTGCATTTGAAGATGGAGAAACGTTGGCAAGGTTTACACATGCAGCCATGGCTGGAATAGCAAGAAACTGTACATATGAGGACTGAATGGCACAGGCAGAGCTTTTCTAGGAAGCCTGGATGAAACCCCTATATCCAGTGCCAAGTTCTGGCATTGCCGCTCATTTCCACAAGCTCATCCAGAAATTCAATATACAGTAGCAAAACTTCCATTGTAAATGAAGAACGAAACCAAAATAGCATCTTCTGCTTCTGCCTTCTGCTTTTGTAAGAGACAAACTAGAAGTGATTCAGATCAAAAACATCCTATCCCTTACTTATAATACACCACCATACCCTCAGGATTTGGCTAGATAAAATTTTGCTCTAATTTCCATTTCCCCTCATGACCTTAATCAGTGCTTCAGGATAGGTCCCGAATTTTTTTTTTTTTTTTTTTTTTTTTTTGATGGCATGGATATTCATAAAATATGATTAAAACATACATTGCTCAAATATTATACAAGATGCTGTTGCATTTGCTGCATGTCCTATATGAAACAATAATAGAAGATATAGAACATTTTAACTAAAACTTTCCATCAGGAAACTGCTAATATTTGCATTTATTTATTCCCATCAATATGCCAGGAAGACTTTGCTCCTCATATATCACTGATTCAGTAGAATTGGATACTTCACAGTAAGCCATTTATATGCATTTTACCAGTGAAATAATTTGCTAGAATATTCACAGTTGGCAAATCCATAGAGAGAGAAGGACAGTCAAAGCAATTTAAATGTTCAAACTACTATCTGTGAAAGCACTTGCAGTATTTGCTTGGATTTACTTTCAGCTTTCCAAAAGTTGCCTGATTTCCACTAAAAGGGGAAGGGGAAAAAGAGGGAGATAGAGAACACAATAGAAGCACATAAGGGATCATTCAAAAAATAGGATTCATCTTGAACAGTAATGTATTTTCAGACGAACTGGACAGTGAAAGAATCAAAGGTTTAGTATTTCCTCAGAAGGTGACTCTGGCTCAACCAACTGATTTCATGACATCACAGTCCTCAGTCTCAAGCACACACATGTCCATGGCATGTGCACCCTGACCACTCTTTTGCCCGGCAATCATTACTGGACCTGCTCTGCCCACGGAACCAACCCGACAACTTCCTGCCACTGGCCTTTTGTTCATCAGCCCCTTTTCATCCCCCCAGCTCATGCTGCCACCATTTCTCTACTGTTATCCTTGACCAGATACACGTTATCACTCCTGTTTTGCACCACAAATAGTTAACACATCTTTGAATGTGATGGGAAACTTTCAGGAGATGAAAGAGGGCCATCCAGCGAAGTCCACACTCACCTGGAATCACCCATCCATAGTTTGTACTGGGAAGCTGATGTCCTGCAGGAAAAGGACCATGTGCCTGCCACTGGTTTGGGGAGTTCCTGTGGTGCCGCATAGCCCCTGTGTTATGAACTCACAGCCCCTACATCATGAGCTGTGCCGGCTCAGCACCCTCCACCTCAAACAAGGTAAGGGATTGGGAACAAAAAAGGAATGGAGAGCGCAGGACTTGAACTGGGCAGCACTATGATAGATACAATATTTTTCCGTATTATACCACCTGCCGGTGCAGGGAGCCACAGGCAAACATACGGAAAGATCAACTTACCCCAGCCAATGCAGAGATAAAGCCGAAAAATCCTCTGCTCAGAAAAGACAGAAAGTACCAGCAAAGTGTACAGGTACATGCCTTCCACCAGCAACCAGTAGTAGTTTGCAGCCACACAATACTGCATCATCACGAAGACCAAGCGGCAGCTGAGTGATTCCTGTGACGGGAGAAAGCACAGCCCAAATGAATGCAACCAGGGTTGAGAATAGAAGGATACTAACCCAAACGACTGGTCCTCTCTCCTCTTGCTCCTCAAAACAACGCTTGCTAAATAAATCACATTTGAGTACTGGAGGGACAGAAGCCAGTCACAGGGGGTATACACAGCAGATAGATGCTTTCAACATTCCTCCTTAAAAAAAATAATTGTAAATTACATGTTCTGTATTTCCTCTCAAGAAGCAATGGATTATAATTTGAAAAACTCAACACAAAGATGAAAAGAACTGAAAAGTACTGAATCAACCGCACTCAGTGAATCTTTTAACTTCCCCAGATATTCTGTTCTGCAGCCGAGAATTTCTCTATTAAAGAGCAAATAGTGGATGCCATAATGTTGACTAGTTTCCAAAGCAAAAGATTTTTGATAGAACAGCAATATTGCCCAGTTCATCACATTTAAGTGCAAAATCTCTCTTGGCTGTTAAATTACGGAGAGGTGGTCAGCAGGGCTTTAGATAAGTATGAAATCTGATTACCTAATTAATATATCCCTCAAATCTGATGAAACCACTGTTGGATAAATCATTTGTGAAAGCATAAAGCCTAGGGGGTTTTTTTGGAAGGAGGGAATGACTGGCAATTCAATGAAAACATTTCCAAACCACTGAAGATATGTATTAGAATGTTATTTTTTGCCAACTGATACACTGCAGATGAGAAGAAATCAACTACCACGAGAGATTCACTACGTGGTATTAGCACTTACACATTTTGCAGAGTGTCAGAAAAGGATGGGTACTACGCATGCATCAGAAAACAAACCCTTTACAAGCCCAACCATGCTTTGCAGTAGCAAACACTGTACCCATGTTCTACAATCACCAGAGCTGTATAGATAATGAAAATCCCTTCCTTTGGTGATTCAAGTACATTTTGTATTCCAAATCTGAAGGGGGAAAGGCATGCTTTCATCATATTCACAAAAGAGCTGTATATATTCTCCCTTCGATTATAAGTATTTAATTAGCCTGTTCCTCCAAAGCTTTTCTAAATGCTTTCAAATTTGCATTTTAATCAGATGCTTCCCTTTTTTCTGTCATCAACAGATTATAAAGATCTTCAAGAACGACCAACTAATTTAGTCATTATACAAGATGGACAGTCCTATCACAAAAGGTACTGGCTTAGGGAAATAAACATCCTCTTTTCACCGCTAGAAGAAATGAACCTGCAGCATGGGAGGAAGACATGGGCACTTGTACATAGGCCAAAAATCCACCTCTTCATGTTTGTTTCCTCTGTCTAGTAGGGGCAAGCTTCCCACAGGCAGAGATACATGCCATGGTATCAACTGCTTCCCTGTACCAAGCCCAGGGTGGCACAACCACAACCGCATACATTGTGCTGAAAGTCTCAGAGAGACTCTGTGGACTGAAGAACAGCATTTTGTACAGCCCTCATTGTACAACATGAAATTGTCTGCTGTCACGCAAGCACACCACAGTGATGACTCCAATAACCCAAGAACCACCCCCAGTGTCTGCCCCTACCTGGAAGGAGATAAGTCCTTCCCACTGGTGCTCTTGTGTGGCTGTGCTGTACATCCACTTCACCACCGAGTCTTTAATGAAGATGGATATAGCTCGCAGGATAAAAGAGGTGAAGAGGTTCAGGTGAATGTAATTCCTTGTGCAGTGCAGATGTCTGTGAAAAGGAAGAACCAAAAATGATCCACTACCTATGTAAAAGGTGCAACAGCACACACGGGGCTGAGGGAGGGAACAATGAACCCTCTTGGAAAGCAGGAGGTACCAGAGGAAATCCCGTAACTTGAGAATGGCTGCAAAGATTTCAGACTTCCTTGGGAAGAAATCACTATCAAGACAGACATTCCAAATTTCAGCCTTAGGTGTAAATGTTTGAGGGAAGGAAAGAGATCAGTGAGTAAGGAAAAAAAACCATATTTTAAAAGCTAAAAAAGTGTAAAAATAAAGTAATTTTCAGAAGATGAATCTGAAAGGACTAAAAAAAGCCAAGTTTCACATAACGCTGAATCTAATCTCTTTGAATTAACCCCAATGTCACTGCACAGTTTTACCTTGGCAAGGCTCAGGACCTGGTGTGCAGTACAGCTTCTGGCTGTGCTCAGACCCACAATGAAAAACATCGACCTGTAAATTACTGCTTTGACAACATGAGAAAAATCTGTATTCAGATTGCCTCCTGGGGGAATTGTAAATACTTTCTGGAGAACTAAAAGGAACAGAATTTTCACTTCTGCATTCAGAATTGAAAAACCACCACAACAAAAAACAAATAACAAAAACAGGGAAAAAAAAATCTTGAATTTCAGCAGCCAGCTGCAAAGACAATAAAATTGCTACTAGTCAAAAAAGAGCATATTAAGGGACAGCAAAGAAGCTGGAGTCATGTAAATGGCATCCAATGGCAGAATGCTGCCAATGTTTTACCTGCCTTATCCACAAACATTTTTCTTCTAGCACTGCAAAGGCACACACTTTGCTTCAAAGGAAGTTACACTGGGTATGAGTCTTTCCTAAAGTTAGAAGATACAGGTAACATACGATAAACAGAAATTGTTCCAGCAAGAGTTTCAGTGAACCTATGCTTTAAATGTCTATTTTTACTGCTCTATAAATTTGACAAGAAAAAAAGACTTGGTCTGAAAGTTAATGGTTTTCCGCAGAAGAAGAAGAACTTTTTTCCTTAGGTCAAACAGAATTTTTTGCAGCACTTTCAAGTCACAGTTTATTTAAAAACTTACATATCATTAATATTTATTTTCCTTTAACCCAAATTTATTTGTTGCTACCCTTCAGAACTGCTACACATTTAAATCTGATTGAAGAAATTATGTAAATTAACCAATTGAAGAAAATAGGTTGCAAGTAGTTTCTGAGTGTTTCTGCCACAGGCAATGCAAGTTATTCAAATTGTTTCAGTCGTGAAGTTATGGGCCTAATTCAGCTTCCATCACTGGAATTATGGACTTTTCTTCCATTTCTTTCAGAGGATGCAGAATTGGACACCAGAGATATATTGCCTCTTCTGTTGTATCATTATTAGAAACAAATGTAAAGGTTATTCTGTAGTCTAAGAGCTTTAAAAAGGCCTTCCTATTACAGTAGTGGAAAACATCAGCATTTTGGTGCCACTGAATCAGATTTTGATCCTCCTTTCTTGAGGTTGCACAGCTACTGTGGAGAGGCCATGAACAGAGGTTCCAGTCAGAATCCAGCACCTGCAAACCATGTGGGGGTAGGTCTCATGTATTTCACGAAATCCAGGACCAAATTGTCTCCAGACAGACAGTGTAGACAGGAAAGCACAGAATGGATTGGTGGCATAGTTTTAACAAGGCTCTCAGCCCCGCTACCATCTCTGAAACCTTATTTCCAAAATCTAAAGTACACACTCGTGTACACCTCTCCAGTCCCTGCTTCACCGTTACAGGAATAAATGCAAAAGCATCTTTCCACTAAAGTCAGGGCATCAAAATTCCCTCTCTCCTACCAGTCCTCGGTGAGAAACTTGCTCTTTGTTCCCTGCCAAAACACATGTGCATCCTTCCTTCCTTCAAAAGCCTGTGGTTGTGCCCTGTGACCTCTACAGTTGGATCACTAAGATTACTCAGAAAGTGTCCTTGATGGGTGAAACAAGGAGAAAACACTTATCCTGGGAGACATTTGGAGACTTCAAGACCATCTGGTGTTCTGTCAGATGAGTCCCAAAGTTGCACAGGTACAACACGTACAAATTATCACATGACATTCACAGAGGGTGAGCATGTGTCTGCATTTCTGTAGTCATTTTAAGTCTTCTTTGAGATTGCTAGCCTAAGTTCCTCCACTGGAAGGAAGAGGGATAATATGGTACCAATGCTAAAAGGTGTGGTACAATATTAGAAGGAGTGTCATTTTAGTTTTGGAAATTAGAAGCTAAAAGGCATAACCGATCTTTTTAAATATGTAAGGGCTATAAACACGTAGGATGGAGGAAAGGAGAGGTCTTGCTAACAGAGTGCTGGGAATCAAATGATCACTGACTGGCAATGGCATTCTTAAGTCAGGGAAGAAAGTTTCTTAAGGACCAGAGCACTGAAGATTCCTGACCTGATTTCAAATAGGGATACCAGGAGTTGGAAAACTATACCATTTTTAGGAGGCAGCTTCATTAGAATGTAAGAGGGATGATGGGACTGGGCTATATACAGCAGCAGAGAGCGGGATTTCATGGCAGAGGGACTTCCTTCCCACAACAGAACAGGATCACATCTTTATGGTTTCCAAATATCAGTCTCCTGTGCTCACTAACCCCAAACTGCAGGGAAGTCTGGCTGGAATTAATACACCTCTTGCATTTACAGAGGAAAAAAAAGATATCTCTCTCTTGGAGTCCAAAGTTTTTTGGGTTTTTTCTTTTCTTTTTTTTTTGTTTGTTTTAACCACACCTACACAGTGCATCATTGGCTTGTGCAACCAATAGTCTCTAATTTTGATGCACTCCATGCAATATCTTGGTGCATACCTGGGTGAACCCAATAGACAAATCTCACCAGGTGGCAGCAATTTATTTCACAGAAACTTTTTGAGTTTCAAAATTAGGTTCTCTTCCATTTCCAAAAGAAACAGGAATTTCTCAAAGTTCTTGAAAAGAGAAATTGTGTCAAAAATCCATTCATCACTGAAATATACCCTGCATGTGAGGGCTGGGAAATAAGCAAGACTAAGCTTTATGCTCTATGTAATTCCAAGCAAGGCAAGATGAAAACTTCTGTCCTAAATGTCCTTTCACACCCCAGACTAGTGCCTCATCTGCAAGGCAACACTATGAGGGAATGCTGGGATCCCTTTCTTTTTCCATCTCTTGCAGTGGAAGTTTCATTGACATAAAAAATATTTCAAGTGATACTCACAACAAAATACTTCAAGTGATAAAAAGCATCTGTTTCATACATTCATACAGGTAACACTTTAAAAATTTAGGGATTTTACTTGCATTTTTGAGAATAAATGATTGCAGGAAGGAACACAGAAGTGACGTGAGAGAGAAATAATGAGGTGACAGAAGAAGAGGAAAAAATATTCAAATATTTGTCAAAGTCTGAGACTATCATACAGAAAAACATAACACCATTTCTCCACTCTCTTCAGAGCTTCGCCAGTTACCTGAATCCAAGAAGAATGGCAGTTGCTATTACAAGGGCAGAGAAGGAAAGAGCATATCCAATGGTGTATATGATGGACAAGTTCAGGAGCTGTTCTTCTGGTGCATCCTGAGAGAAAAAAAAATAAAAAGGGAGGGGGGAAAGACAGAGCTCATGGGCTTCAATTCTTTTCTCCCAGCTGCCTTCTAACTTTTCTTAATGATAATCAGAAGTCATTCTCCTACTGTCAAGTTTAAATGCACATTATCAAATCAGTCTTCCACTTTCTGTATGCTCTAAAGAAATAAAAATTGAAAATTCCCAAGCTGCTCCCAGGTGTTCACTCAAAGAGTTGGCTTTTGCAGCCAGGCTAGAAAATAGATAGTGTGACATTATTTCGTAACAAAGTTGGAGAGGCATGAATTACCGCACAAGTAAGTCTTAAACAGATGGCAGGAAGCACAGACACAACTCAACCTGGCAGTAAAAATGGCAAAGCTGATGCTTTCAGACTTGAACATTTAAAACAAGTCTTCTTACTACTGTAACAAGGAGGGCCCTTTAGCTACAACTATATTTAGAAATAAAATAAGCCAGGTCCCATTCATTGACTCTGAGGCAAAGCGTGTCTTGCATCATGCAGCTAAACTATCTTCTCCACCCAAATAATCTCTCCTCTGCCTCAACTACGCAACCTCCTGGTAACAATCTATAGCCCAGCACCATCTCACGACCTAGGTGTCACAGCACTGCCTGGGAGGGAATGACCCACGCAGCGGTGAGGCTCGCACCCCCCTGATAGTCCTGGGCTGTGGTTCTCTTCAGATTCACTGCTGAAGACATGACCACTCAGACTCTTGCTGAAAATCCTTAGGGAGAAGTACTTGAAAAGCTGCAGGCAGGTCTGACTTCTAACACAGGCTTATTGCTCAGCCTCTGAGGCACATTCATATCTCTATTCTGGTTCATTCCTAAGCACGTATCTTTGTCTAAATAGACTCAGGCATTTACGTCTTCTTCAAGATGCTAACTCTGCAATTGACTCCTGAGACCTGTGCTGTACAAAAGAACACATTCGTTTTACTTCAGAAATAAGTACAGGTATTCAGATGTACTTTGCACAGCCAGAAGGATTTAAGGTGAACATTGAAGCTGTTCCTCAGGGATTTGCTAGGTAAATGTTTTAAAGGGAATGATATGAGAGCTGCCTTACAAAGAGAAGAGAAAATCTCTTTGGTATCAAAGCTCAGGCAAACTATTGAGACCTGACAATTTGAAAAATCTACGCAGATCAAAACCATATCATACACTTAAAGTAACCAATGTTATTTTATAAGGATTCATTCACAAACCCTTTGGATTTTGTTTTAGCAACAGCTGTAACACAGAAAACAAATCAAAACAATCCTTTGTTCTCAAGTACAAGATGCATAAAGCAAAGTAGGTTATTAGAGGGTTCTATATACATCAGCCGGAAAACGAGTCATGGCTGTTCATGTTTCAGGGAGTGACCATGTACGCAGGGTTTCAGAACCCAGATCAGTTCATGGAAACTTGGAGGCAGATGCCAAATGACCTAGTGTTACCATTAGGTATCTCTCTCTCCTTGACATGTCCCAACACAGCTCTGGAAGAAACCATAATGGCAAAGAAGGAAAAGTCAAATGACCAGGCTTACAATTTACGTTACATAACGTGCTCTGCTGGGATACCCCAGAACATGGGGCAAGGAATAAGGCTGCACATTAAAGGAAAAAGTTAAATTTGACATACTTGGAGAATTAGAAACTCTCTCTTTTCCCATCTCCTTATAGTCTGCAGCCATTTATGCCTTCTGAAGAACAAGGCACTGAGCAACAGGAACTCCAGAGGACACAGATCCCATAGCACTTGGAAATTATTATATACTTGAATTATTTTGGCTAGCTATGTGCTAGTTCCCAGTACCCTGGGACAGAAAGAGTGCACTGAATTCATGTGAGGAAAAACATTGCCCTTGGAGGTTCACAGCAGTGATGGTATCACGTGTCATGGGAACGCACACAGTGCACTAGCTGACGCCAGTGGCTGACAAAAATCCCCTGGAAATCCCTACTCTCACCTTCATTTGGTGCCAGGTGTCTCAGCTCCCTGCAGAGTATTAAGCACTAGGGCAAGAAAATAACACTGACAAGCCTAATTCCATTGCCCACAGCAAATTAAGGTAAAAAGACAAAAAAAAACCCCCAAACAAACAAAAACCAGGGTCTGACCCCTGCCCAAAGGTGAAAAGCAAATATCCTTCAGTTCAGTTCATCTTAATCACCTTAATAGCTGCTAACAAGAGAAAGAGAAAAACCAGTCATTTTATTGTAATGATCTGCCAGTGGAACAAAAGGCAAAGGAATAACATTAGGTCACTCCTCCAGCTTGTGGGGACTGCAGCTGAGCCCCCTGCACTGCACCACAAGAGAAGTTCACTACTCTTGGCTCCCTCACATACATTTAAACCTGCTCTCATCTACACTCCACATTCCCTTTATTGAAGGGGAGAGGCCTGACATCCCTTACCATTAGGTTCACCGAAGTGAAGCACCCCAGATGAATCAGTGAAGATTACTTTGACAGGACAGAAAGGTGGGGGCATCAATGGCTATATTTTTCCTCTCTTCTGGGTTTGGGGGTTTTTTTTTCCTAAACAACAACAGCAAGCGACGAAAACTCTTACCTGGTCAGAGGGCTCGCACTCGGACAGGTTCCTCCAGGGCAGGGTCGAATTCTCCTTCAGCAGCCACGTCCCCTCTGGGGTGCAAAACCGGTACACCTGCCCATGCAGCACTGCCAGAGGCAAAACAAGCCATGGGGTTAATGGTAGGAGAGCCTGCTCCTGGGGCAAGGTGTGCAGGGCAGTCTGAGGCTCGGTCCACCTTCACCAATCACTCTCCTAGCTGGAAGGTAAGCTGCCGCATTTCTGGGGGAGTGCTTTGCCTGCTCCCTGCCTGCAGAAGACCTTGTTGCTGCTGTCCATCTTCAGGGCCAGGGAGCGGCTTGGGAGGACAAGGCTGCAATGGGACCAGGCAGCGCATACTCCAGGACAACTGCTAACCATTCAGCAGCAACAACAGTCTGAAATAGTTGCTACCACCTTTGTGTGGATTTTACAGTATGCATAAATTCCAGCTCCCTGAAATGTTAGATTTTAAGAAACAGAAGTTGTGGAAATGTTAAGCCTCTGCTACAAAAGTTCACAGGGAAAAGATGACATACAAAGAATAAACGTGCATTTTACATTCCGAGATCATGCAGACCCAGAGACCTCAGAACAGGTATGCTAACACAAGCTCCCCAAAATGTAAATGCTTATACAAACATCTGTGCTACAAATTGAAGCTGTAAATCTTTGTATAAACTATCCATGCACTCTTTTTATTCCTTCTGTCTACATGTCTGAATAACAAAACCAGCAATAAATAAAATGCTTTTCTGAAGCAGTTAGCAGCTCGATCTTGCAAAAGCAGGTATGATGAAATGGCTCATAATAAAATTACATCAGGCTGAAGCACCAAAATAAAAGTACAAAGGGGAAGGAGCATTCAACCATAGTGTACCAAAAGAAATCCCCTCTCTGCTGTCTGGAGTATTGGGGAAGTCTAACAACTTTTACAGCTGTACATAAGCAACCAGGAGGTGCCCCTCTATCAGAGCATAGCTAGAGTAATCATGTCAGCTGCTTTGTAAACCAGATTTCTTACTAATCACATTTCTGACCCAGAAAACTGAGCTATTCTATGTTACGAAGCTATTCCTCAAAAAGCAGTGCTGGGTCAATCCCTCAACCAAGGCAAAGTTCAGAAATAAATACTTAATAACAGTCTGAGGTACGAGAAGCCAAGTTAGGAGGATTCAGTTCTACCTGGGTACCAAAATACCTCTCAATTACAGCTTTTGCTCAAACCCAGCCTTGCCTGCAGCCCCCTCATCCTGTTGTCAACTCCCTCTCTACTGCAAACCAGAGCTCACTAGAACTTAGAATTCCTGTTCAATGCAAAAATATTAAAACCTATTTGAAATAATAACAACCCAGTAGGCTATTTGCATATTAGTTGACAACTGGTAATTTGTTTGATAATTGTCAGTGGTAGATTAGTAGTAGGTACTAAGTGAAGAATGATGTTTTAAAAAATAATATAGACGTTCATATTCTAATAAGCCATTTCAATGAGTACGCTAAATGGTAACTGATAATGGTTTTGCCAGGCAGTCTGCTGTTTTAATTCGTGTACTCAATATACCAGTAAGAGATAATATAAAGATGATGTAAAATTTAAGTTATGCCGGGTGGAGGTTTTTCCTTACTATTAAGGATGTCTGTTTGCATACGTTTACACAAAACCAGAAGGAAAGATTAGTTCAGCACATGCAACAGATACATTTGCACCCATTAACTGCTCTGAGCATTTTGTCACCTGTTGTCATTGTCTGCTGCCAGTGCCAAGCACTTCCCCTGGTCAGGATGTTTCTGCAATGTTAAGGTTCTCATATCTGATGGAGAGTGGCAAGTAGGAAAGCATCATTTTTTTCCTCTCAAGATAAACGGTCAGCCAATGGAAGTAAACCACTCAAAACACCTGTGCAAAGGCAGCTCTAAGAATCAGAACAGTAAATATTATATATTAGATGCCAATGAAGGTGAAATCCAGGAGCTTGAAGTCCAGAGGGTCACAAGACTTGGAAATTCAGTCTGACTGCCAATTGCATGGGCTGTAACCAAGTAGTACTACAAGACAAGATTATTATAAGAAAATTTCACACACAAGGAAATTCTACTATACTCTAAAAAAAAAACCAAAACCCAAACAACCAACAAAAACTTGCTAAAGGAGAATTGATTAAAAAAACTACCCAAAAAACAACATTATTTGACATTCTCTGAAACTCTCTGTGAATTTTTTTTCCTCATTATTTCTTAATGTCAAGGTCTAATTGGGATAAAAGCTTAGCACCACTGTATTTATTCTCTCTCCAAATCATGGTGACACATTTTAATTTTCTTTTTATTGATAACACTTCTTTAGAAATAATAAGGAGGAAAATCTATTGTATGCTGAAGCCTGGCATAAACTGGAGAATAGAAGAGTTTACAGTAAATGAAACATGAAATTTGCCATCAGACAGAAAGACAAATGCAATTCATTTAAATAGGAAGAAAACCAAATCTAGTGGAAGGTGTCCTCCCATGGCAGAGGGGTTGGAACTAGATGATCTTCAATGGCCCTTCCAACATAAACCATTCCATTATTCTATTAATGTAACTCTATTGCACTGGAAAAGAGAGTTCCTGCCACATCTAGGAGTCACAAGCAAACTGGACTGACAACTCTTACAGACCTCTAGTTAGCCACAAGCCAGCTGTGTCAGGTTGTCATAGCCGCACTGCTCACCAAAATAGTCATGGTCAGTGCAGGACTCAGAGGCAATTAATGACCAACTGGGCTGTCTGTATCCAGGGAGAGCCTTAAGAAGTAAAAGAATTAATCAAACCAAAAATCCAAATAGATGAGACTGAGTGTAAGGGTGTATACATCTGTTCTATGGAATTATTTATTAGCTAAAAAGCTTATAAGAGAAGAAGTTAGAAAAAGAAATCTTAAGTCTTCAAGTCAGCGTTGAGATCCTTGCTGATACATGGAGAGACGTTCATGAGTGAGTTGAGAGACTGCACGAACCATGAGATGAAGAGATGGCGGGGCTGACGTACTGCAGGCAGACAGTTATTCTCATGAATGTGAAAACAAGTCTCACTGGTGTGGAAATAGATTATTTTCAGTTATGTGTCAAACACCACAGAACCCACACACCATCAGCAGCGGTTTACTGTAGGGGCCATGATGGACACACACCACAGTAAAACCCTTCATCCCCTGCAGCTGAGCACATCCAGTGCCCTCAAAATGCAGGACCTCTGAGGCAAACCTAGTCCCAGGGTGCTGGCATGTTTGCATGCTGCATGATTGGCCGCAGAAGCCCTCCCAGAAAAGAAGGCCCAGAGCCACAGTCCCACAAGCCCTGGCCTTCAGAGAACATGGCTTCTGTAGAATGCGTCTGCAGAGAAGATCCCTCCTGAACAGCATTATCCTGCAGCCATTCCTGATTTCTCTGTTTCCAAGAAGCACAAGACAAACAGTCTCCATTCGCTCATGCTATGGGCAACAGGCTCCATCACAGGCTCCATTACCTGCTGCCACCCAAACACAAGGAAAAGGCTGCTAATGACTGACAGCTCAGAAGAGATGTCACCTTAACTGAAGGCTCTTCACTGGTCTTGCCTCATTTGAAGGGGGGGACTGCAAACAGTCTCAATGCCAGAAACTCTCCTCTGGTGTGTCTCCAAAGTAACTGATAAAAACATGAAGATTTAGATAATTTTTGTTTCATTTACAAGCTAAATTCTCATCTTTTCTTAGTGAAAGCAGTTCCACCTAATTTCAAAGAGATCCACTGGCTTTTAACTAGGGACTTTTAGATTCAAGCACTACAAGTATCTTACCATTCCTACTGCTCAGAGGAAAGCACGTGGTTTGCATCAGAGCTACCTACAAAGGTTCTTAAAACAATTTTTTAGATGGACTTTTTATGACTCTCTCTCTGCACAGCTGGTCAGAGCTTAGGATGGCAGAGATCTTCAACCTCCTGAAATGGATAAAGGGATAGTATTCGTACATATTCTTTGTCGTGGGCCTGATCCAAAGCTCACCAGGAATCTCATTTCCTTCAGGTTTTGTATGAAGCCACTGCTGAAAAAAATTCAGCTATTAATACATATGGAAGCAAACTAACCATGACATGCTTGGAGATTGCCTGTGTGCCATGACAGAAGGAAGGCACGCACACAGCTTCCCCCTCAACTGCTGAGCGATTTCAGCTTCTTGCTTGCAGGTGGCTTAGTCAGAGGTGATTCACATTTGTCCATGTCTGAATTCTGCAGTGACTCAGGCCCTCTTACCTTTAATGCAGTGCAAATACCAAACATACAATGATCGGCTTCAGTTCTAATAGATCAGCAAGATGAACAATATTTTTTTGAAGGTTTGAGTGGTTGCTGCCTCCTTGCTATCCTAACAATACCTTTTTCCTGTCTTGTAATGGTTTTTGTTACCATATAGTCAATGTTTCAAGTCACACCGATTATTACATTCTAGAACTGGCTACCAGTTCTGCAAACAAAATAAAAAAGAATAAAATCTATAGGCAGTGCATAGGGAACCTGATATTCTTTAACCTGTAAGCTAAATGCATTCACTCACAAAGTTGCACCAACTTTGGAACAGCAGCTTCATGATGCCAGTTTATTTGAACAGTGTCAATCATACCTCATTAGAACTACATGGTAAAACATGGACTGATGCCCAAAATTCTATAAACTGATGAAAGACGGAGAGGAGAGCCCAAAAGATAGCACTGAAGCATCTATCTAGTTCTTTGGTGAGGCTGTAAATCAAATCAAATCCTGCAACTAGCTAAATACTTTTATATAGAGAGAAAGTATGTTATCACATGGGCAGGAGTCTCACAAATATTTCCTTATTAGCTCCCTTTTACTAGAAATAAAACCAAATTAAATTATTTCTCTGCTTAAAACAACCAACCTGATCTGCGTTTTACAACACCAAGGTGTCAAGGTCGGTGTGAGATAACTCACCCAACTGTCCCTGAGGATAAACTAGAACATTATTCATTGTAAAAACAAATTACAGCATGTCCTATCCAATCAATTCTATTCAGACAGAGAGATGAGAGAATGGGAAAAAGAACAAGGGAGACTGCAGTTTTGTCTAGCTGCTGTGTGTCAAGTATTATAGACCTCTCCTCAGATAATACCTATTCTCTATTTCCTGCAGTGGAAATGTTTTGGAAAAGGTAGCAATTTCCTCCGTAAAACAGGGATTCCGTAGTCTGAAAGTATCATGACAGTCTTCAAAGCAGACTGGTTTGTTCCTGAAATGAGCAACTTGCCCTTTGATGGGGATGACAATTTAGCAGAATTTAGGAGGTTGTGTACCCAGCAGCAGCTCTGTTCAGCTGTCATTTCGTGTGACCTGGGCACTGCTCTCCTCAAAGGAGCCACTCTTGGCTGTAAAAGCTGCTACATAAGCGTCACTCAGTCCCAATCCTGGTGCTGCTTCAGTGAAGATGTTCTAAACCCAGGATTCATGCACTTACCTATGAGCATGCAAGCTGGAAATACGATACCAGGGAGCAGCCTGGGTCACAAAGCCTCCGGGGAGCAGGAGGAGCTGCAGTCTGAGCTACTGTCCAAGAACCACATTTATCAAAATGCGCGTTTATGCTGGGCTCACTGCCACATCGTCCAAAATTTTATTACCTCAACAGGCAGCTTAACTATGAGTACTTTATTTAGTATCCCTTCCCACTATTCCTCCTCCTTCATAGCATATTAGTCATCCCAACTCCTTTGCTTTAGTGATGATAAAAAATGCTGAAAAACAGCTACGCCTTGCATTTTGCCTTGAAGGCAGAAAGGTTGGTGGTCACTTCAAGTCCTTGAAGCAGGAAGAGAATAATTTTCAGTCATATCCTAAGGTTTGTGTGAGAGGTGGGGAAACATCACTACCGTGCATTTTCCCCATAACTAATTCCTGCTTGAAAGATCCAAGAAACCTTCCAATCCTCTTCCAATAAAAAAAAGCCACAATTACTGCAAAGAGGAGTGACAAGAGAAAAATAATCATGCACCCACCCTCCTACCAAGAGATGGATGTGAACATACACGGACCTAACAGATACCTTTACATGGTGCAGGGGGAGATGCAAGTGAGTGCGTGCAGGCCATACCACAGGCTGCACAAGCCCACCCTGCAATCCCTACAAACCCTCAGTGCCTGAATCCTGTGCTGTGCTGTCAAAACCACAGAGACTCTGCATATAGAAATGATGCTGTCTGGCATAACACAAGGGATATTGCCTGCATATTAATTCTTATTTAAAAATATTAATGTTGGAACGAAATTAGCATAACAAAACTAAACATACAAGAATTAGGAAGTGTTAAGCTAAAGCTACTTGTGTGGGTTTTAGTTCCACCCAGTAACACTGTTTCTACATACACAGTCACATATTTTTTCCAACAGAATCCACTGGTTTATTCAGGATACAGAATAGAGGGAAATCATTTAATGGGAAATTATTAGTCCTTACCCTTGTGAGACGTCAAGTCATATTTAAGCATACTGAATCAAATCTATACCAAATACAGTATTTTCTTATTTGTATGGTCCTTTAAAAGACCACCAGTTCAGCTCCCCAATGAACACTAAGCGCTATTAACTCATATGCGTACACAGATGATCCTAAAAATGAAGAGCATATTCTAGTCACATTGTAAAGCCAGATTTATAAAACAAAGGAAATTATGCAGCCACAGAATTTGTTCTGCATGGGCATTCAGTTCTCCTAGTGCAGAGATCATCCTTGCCAACTCTGCAATATCTTGCCTCACTCAACACAAACTCCCACAGTTAATGAGGCAATGATCCTGCAGAGAAGAGCCCCTTTTACTACATCTCTCACAAGCAGATCCATTCTGCATAGCGAAGGAATACAAGATCTGTGGAAAAATGATAGAATATAGCTTCATAATTAAAAACTACTTGCATAATGATCACCAATAAAGGTTGTGTGAGCAAAGCAGAGCAGATCATGCCAAAGCATTCATTAAGTTGTAATATTATACATTGTTGAGGGCGAGTTAATATCTCATAAAAAATAAAATATCTTCCTGAAAGCACCTCTTTTTTAAACAGAGTATTACCCTAAAAGGAGCTATACTCGCCAAGCATTTCAGCTGAGTAACTAATATTGAGAAAGAGCTGTATTAGCTATGCTAGACCACACTGAAACCTAACATAACTTTTTGAAATATACTTTCAAAAACAACTCATAAAAATGCACACATGTACGTGTGCATTAGGTTTAATAGAGAGTGTTTATGAACTATAAAAGTTATGTGAATCAATGTAATAAAAGAAAGTTGTTTATGAAAAGCAAGTATTTACGATGATGGTACAGCTTTGTGAAGGTTTGGTAAGATACCAAAAAACACCATTAAAACTTTTGTTCGGAATAAATAAAAATGGGTAGGAATAAATTTATTGCAACAACAAGCGTGATTGGAAGTTTAATGCATAATAAACCTGTAAAAATGGTGCTAAGAGGCTGTGTTTTAAAATTATTGGATAAATTAGATAATTAATTAATAGAAGACATCTCAGAGGATGTTAAAATGAAGCAAAAAATTATGCAATGAAAAGTTTTCTTAAAAGGCTTCAAAAGACACAACTGGAGTATTCCCAAAGCAGAGAAAGGGATATATTTTACTGTACCCATGCTCTAAGGACTTATAAAAATAAGCAAAAAACCCACAAAACCAACAAAATAAACATAACATGCAGACAGTGAAGGAAAAACAAGCTAAAAGAAAAGGCAACAACTAGGCAAATTGTTAGCATAATGCTTGCTGAGCTAAAGCAAGGAAAAACAACTTTGAGAAAAACCAACAGATAACTAGCATGTTAAATATGCACAGCTAGGACGTAGAGGGAAGTACATGTACAAACACCAGTTGCTTGATGCAGCTTCTGAGCAAAACAAGAAGCTCCAGAAGATGCAGGCTGAAACCAACGCCTGGTGCTGCAAACAAACTGCCAGTCTTTGGCAACAAGGAAATTAGTGGTATTTAGTTATCCTCAAAAGCAATGATATATGAACCAATGATTAAATAATCCTAATTTACTGTCTCCCACAGGACATAAAGATCAAGCGAAAAAACCTAAACACCTGGAAGCTTTCAGCATGGACACCTGCAAAACACATCACTGAAAGGGACCCAAACAGTCAAATTTTATTTAGAGAGGACTATAGTTCCACAAATATTACCCATTATGTACAGAAAGTAAAGGAAGTGGATACTTCAAAGCAGAACAAACACAATGAAGCATCTTGTGCTATTCAAAGACTGAAGACATATTTTTATTGAGCAAGCTGTGCACTCTGGCATTGGCTAAAGGTTTATTACCTCTGTGTTCATGAGCTAAAGCATTAGAAGCTGTAAAGAAAAAAATCTATCAGCTGATAAAGGCCTTCCTACAGACTTTGCTCTTATACTCCCTGCAGACCTAGCATTACAGATATGTGCACCAAAAGCACATCCGGCCTGACAGTCACACAGGATTTGAGGAGAAGGGACCAAATGTGGCCTTTGGAGACAGTAGGTACAAACTCTAGGAAGTCCACATAAGGAATTCAACTCTGTAAGCAGAAGAGGTGTATCACCGAAACCATCTTCCTCTTCCTCATTCATATGCTGAAATACAGAACAATGTCTTGACAAATGTTCTTGAATAACATCAGCCTTAAAACAGACTTCTAACATGTTCAATCTCACCCAAGCAAAGTTCTGCAGACTAAATACTAAATACAGCGTCATTAGACGCTGCTAAATACGAACACCTACAAATAATAAAAAGAGCACCGCATGCTTTTATTATGGAAACCATCATCTTTCCAGTCAATAATGACAATAATTCAGCCTCTAAAGCTGCAGTTATGTCTGTATTTACCTTTCCATTAAAAAGACAATCTTTACACCAACCTCTGGTTTTTACTCTCTATCCCAAAGTTGAGACCTACCCCCAGATCTAAAAAGCAGGAACACATTACACCACTCTATTGGCTATGTTCCCCAAATTTTCTATTCCATTTTTGTTTCCACTCAGTTTTCATTGCTTGAGAGGTATTTGGATGGACATACAATCCTTTTGACTTAAATTTTTCTTTTCCTGCCAAGGTGCAATCCTCTCCTTGAATATCCACTGCCAATGCTACCTCACAGTTTCAGAAACTTTGAGGCCCACTGTCATTCGTCAGCCACACAAACACAATGTTTTCCACATTTTTACCCATGCTTTCATTCTCTTTAAAGGAAACTGTTGATGCCCTGCTTCATTAAGCTCCAGGACAATTATCAGGCAGGTTTTGCGTGTGTAAGCCAGTTTTTTGCTTTCAGAGGAAATATTCTGATGAGCACTTGATCCTTTTCTTGCCTAATTCATTTCTGCTCATTCCAATTGTCAAAAAGTAAATTAGTTCCAGAAAGGTCAGATGAGTCTGGCTGGGTGCCATCCACCACTGTCATCGTTACTGTCATTGAGCTAGTCATGTATCCAGGTTCTCTCATAAACGTGTTTCCCAGAAAAACTTTGTTCTTATTCAAAGTTAAAGTGATGCATGGGAATCCTAATAGTTAACTTTTGGAGCATGTTTGAGGAGGATTAGACATACTTTCAAAATTCATAGCAGGAACCTGAGTCTCTCAGGGAAAATCCAATCTGTTACAGAAAACTCCCATGGGGAAAGTTACCAGCAAAACACGCCAGTAGAAAAGGATAATACCGCAAAATAAATAAAACTGGGTAGATGATGAACAAGTGCAATCATTGTATAGGTTAGCACATTTTCAAGTCAAAGCTGCATTTGTGAAATGGTGTGAAAGGGAGGATGGTCTATCATTAAACTACCCACATGCACCATTTAAGTCAGTCCACATTTTTTGCACGAATACTCTGTCAAATGAAAATATAAAAAATTCAAACACAGAGCTAATAACTTCAGGAGGCAAAGATTGTGATTCACCTTTACATAAAGTATTTACTTTTATAGTTATCTAAGCAGAATAAGTTGTATCTTCACCCAGATTCAACTGAGGATCTTGGGAGAAGGAAGCAACGCTTAAGCTCACTATCACACCAGAAGCGTATTTGTTACGTGAGGACACGTGTAGGTTGGATTTAAGAGGACCATTTTCCACCACCCAATGGTGAAATGCCAGGGATTCCTGAAAAGAGGAAGAAGTGGGCTGCAGGTCATTATGGCTCTTCTAGCAAATTGTTCTCCAGCTATGCTGTTTTAAGACCAGGTATTCATGTTTTATCCCATCTTTAGGTCTTAGTAAAATATTGGTGGATTATTTTTTTTCCAATTAGCGATGTTTAAGTAAACCAGAAAAATAATAAGCTGTTTTCAGCAAGGCATTTAATTATGTAGCACACACAAGCACTATGTTTATTCAGGTTCTTAATTAGTTCAGCTTACTCTTCGTTCACTGTAATTAAAATCTGTGAGTTCTTAAGTGCAAGTAATGTGAAGAAAGGTTTGAGGTCGCTCTGTTTAACAGAGTACGCTGGTACTGAGAACAAACACAAGTGGGTAGATAATATATACTTTAGTTATGCAAGACCTGTAATGAGAGCATAGATGAAGTTTAAGGTAATTGGTGAGCTCAGAAGTGTCTGTTGGAAGCTAAGCTCCCTGCTAGACAAGCATGGGCAATGTAGAAGGAGTCCAGTAGCTTCCTTGCAGCTAGGTGTAACAGTGTGTATTTCTCACTTAAATGTGCTGTTCACAGATCAGCTGGGGGCAACTTCTCAAGCAGTTGCAGAATGAGGCTCAGCTATGTCTCTGCAGAGGTGTGCCTTGATATCCCTGAGAGTACATCTCAAGGAATGACTTTAACAAAACAAACACAGTATACAGTTATAACTGAAAAATTGCTGGAAAACACGTAGTCCTGCCAACGACTCTAAATCCCACAGACGCAGTCACAGCAAGCTGATAGCCTACAGCAAGGCTGTCCAGCATTTATGTTATGGCCAGCAATGCAGAAAACTAAATTCTTCCCAGAGGGTCTCAGGTGACCCGATCTGTACGTGATACATGAACAACATGCAGCTGCTCCCATCACCCATGTATGTCTTGCCACATGCAAAGTCTCCTTCTGTTCTTATCACACATTTGATGAGGAACGCCCATGTTTCGGTTGCAGAAGTGGAATCAGAGCATATAGGTTTTCACTATCCCTAAAGGAAGTCATGTATCTCACCTCAGCTGAAAGTTCGTAAGCCACTGCTTTGTTGCACATACCTCAATCTGAAGTTAACCAGCAGTTTATTTTAAAATAGCTATCTCTTATTTAAACAAATAAAATTGATAAAATGGAAAAAGGCATTGTCACATGGCCCACAACACGTGCATGTTAATAACATCTGTCTTTTAATGATTTTTTTAAATTATTTCTCCCAACAGTCCCTACATCTACCCTTGAGATGTGCAGGAAATGTTCTAGAGTTCTCTGGTGTACTACCAGATGGAGACAAACACACCGCAGACAGAGGTGAACTTGAAAGACTAGGGTTTTTTTAATTTTTTTGTTTTTATAAGCAAACTGTGATTGCCAATTAGCTTGAGACAAGCTTCCCGTGCAAGGAAGTCTAAATTTTGAATTGCTTGTGCATTAGCAAATGCGAAGCAACATCTTTTTCATTGAAAAAAGGTCCCACCCCTTCCCAGCATTATGGAGAGCTTTCTGGAAACTTGGTTTTATTAGAGCAAAGAAGGGAAGAAATGTAATAAATGTCTAATTATCTTCAGTGTATCCAATATTTGAAGTGAAATTTATTCTCTTGCATGTTTAAAGGCAAACAGGTGGTTTAGCTGTACGTTCACGTAGCCATCTGCTAACTATCTTGGTTTTAAGATCTCAAACTGTGAAACTGGATGATTGAACAAAAAGTGGGAGAGATTAAACCAGACAAAGTTTGACCTGGTGCCCCAAACCAAATGTTCCAGCCATGCATATACTTCAAAACTGTCTGAAGGAAAGCTCTCAAGCAAAAGTCTGCTTCCTCAGCTGTAGGGCTTTCTGCAGGTGCCCCCAAAAGAGCAGCATGTGTTGTTTCCTTTGCACAGGTATCAGCCTTTCACCACCCCAGCATCATTACTCTAGGAGTCTCATGAACAAAAGCAAGTATCTTTTTTCTTGTTTCTGCTTTTTGCTTGTGGCACTATGGCACTCTGTCCCCAAAATTCCCTCCTCTCAGAGTCTGAGCAGTGCCCAAACAGGGCACCCTGGAGAAGGGAGGACCAGGACATGTGATCCTGCAGCACAGCAAATGCCCCAGGACTGCCGCTCAAACATCAGCCCCCCATGAGAACACTGATGGCAGGGCAGGGTCGGGGGAGAAGGCACTAAATCACTTTAAGGAAAAAGTTGGCTGCAGAAGCTTTTCCTATGGCCGGCAGAGAGTGGGCCCACATTGCTCATAGGACAACACTTGAGCAAGACTTACAGCTAGATGAAGTTGGTGATATCACTCTCCCGACTCCAAACCAGTGCTTCCCACCACGCTGTCACCTGCCCAGCCTGGGAGCAGTCTGCTGTGGGGAGAGCATTACATTATTGACCATCCCCACCAACAGTCAATGACGCAAAACCCCTGCCAAAACAGAAGTCTACTTGTAATCCTCTCTCACCTGGGTCATGATACAGCATGCAGACCCAAAGCGCTTGTGGCAACAACCTGACGAATGTGACAGGAGTCTCTTCCCTTTTTCAGCCCTTCTTGGTGGGTAGAACAGCCATAAATGAATCTCCAGTCCTGAACAAAATCCATTTCAACACTCACATTTCTGCTGCTCATGTAGCCAGGAACGGGATTTGCAGTATTGCTGTGCATGATGCCATTACAACTGCATAAACCTATAATCACAGCTTTTGGGGAGGGAAAGACGCCACACAGGAGGGAAGTATTAGGGACTGCTTAGTTCCTTATTTAAACAGGAGCCAGGAATAAGCTAGACATTTAAACACTAATGCAGGGTAGAGACTGTGCAGGCAATTTCTATAATCTCTACTGCACCACAAGAAGGTTTGCCTATGATTCTATCTCATAACCCTAGGGAAATTGCTTCTAAGAAGCATAAAAGCCTCATAGTCAGACTGGTAACCTCTGGCACTTGGCAGTAACCTCTGGCATTTCTACCCAAAGCTTCACGCAGAGCCCGCACCTACCTAAAGACACAACAGAAAAAGCAGAGATGGAATGGGCAGTGCTGAAAAAAAAGTTTCAAATATACACTACGGCAGGTGGAAATAGGAAAGAGCTGACCTGGATGTGTCCTTGCATTTAAAGGTACTCTGGAGCAGCAACCCAGTCTCTGGCTTCTGCATTGTCACACCCCCACATGAAGCTCGGTTCATGCCGTCTCTGTGCCTGGGCAAAGCTACTGTGTGAAGTACAGCTGCGGTCCCAGACCCCCACGCCACCCTTCAACTGATTAGATTTAATCAGACTCTGACTGCATCTCTAGCAGCCAGAGGCAGCCACAAGGTTACTGTCAGAGATCATCTGATATTACTGCCGGGTTATTCTGCCACCAGAGAGGCTTTCAGGTCTTTCACGTCACAGACTGAAAAGCTATGTTGTTTCCAGGGGTCCCCAGGCTGTACTTTGCCTGGTCTTCTGGGATAACAAAGGAGCAGGTGTCACCACTGAAACACGTAATATAGTAAAAAGAGGATAATACAGAAAATAAAGTGAATTATAGGAGACAAGTGATTCAAACAAAGGTGAATGACGGTAGAAGTTACTAGATAAATGAAGGAAAGGATTTCAAACTAGGAGAAAGGTGGATCTAGAGAGCATGGGGAATTACAAAACGTTGATGCCTAATGGTCAACAGCAACTAAAGGCAGACAGACCATCTGGCTCTTTACCTGGCACAAGAAACATTCAGGATTTAAAAAGAGCTCGGTGGTTCAGGAGTCCTCCAATGACCCATGTAGGCTCCGATTGGAAGACTTCATAGTAGCAAAGTCAAATCGTTAGGTCTTATGTCTCCAGGACTGAAGAGAACCCAATGCATATCTAGGGCACAGCTACTGGTTTAGTTTCCTCCAAAGAAACAGACCTCAAAACTGCTCAAACTAACTCAGTCACATCAAATAGGGCAATCGAGGGGTTGCTTCAAAATTCACTACAATATCATAGCGAGATGCCAATACAGACCAGCAGTCAAGCCACTTCATGTGTCAGTCATCTCAGAAGCAGAGACAGGTCCTAAGCTGAGGCCAAAAGCATTAAAGGAGCTCTGGAGATTTTGAGTGGAGGTCTGAATAACAGCCACATCTTTGTCAATGCAAGTTTGCAGTCAGCCTTTGTGCAGCCTAGTGCATATAGAAGCAACTGATGTGGCTACTGTTCACATAACTCTTGTCTGAAACTAGTAACTCTGGAAGGTTTTTTTAATTAAGAAGGATTTAGTGCTATTAAACACTAAAATATCAGACCCCAGAGGAGGCATAATTGCAAGATGAATTGTACAGCTCCACAGTTTCCAAACCCACATGGTGTTATTGGCAGCTGGCCTTCAATTATAAGAAGGTAACAAGAAAAAGCACACAGTCAGTGACAGTGAGGTGAGGTGCCAGCTGTGTTGTGAAGGAATGCTGCACCCCTGGCCCTAGTGTAACTCATGATAATCTCACTGCCTACAATGGGGATAGCAAGATGTGCAAGGTTTACCTGGTGTAACTGCAGTGTTACCATAAACTGAGTAGGCTTCCTGGGTTTTCCCAAAAGGCAAGGTTGGACCCAAGACACATATGGGAGCAAAGGCTTTGACTCAGGCAGCCAGAAGTATGTGAAATTTGCCTTCAACAAACTTTGGCCGTGGTCCAAAATCTGTGCTGGCAACTTCACAGAATAAATCCTTTTAGCAATAACCTCCCCTCCTGCTACTTCAGCATCCCCGCTTGAAGACCTGCTCAACACTGAGAGTTGCATAAGGACAAAAAGAGGCAAAACAGAGCTGGAGTGAAACAGCCTAAACAGGTTTGAAATTGCTGTAGTTCGCTCTGTCAAAGACATATAAGCAAATTTTAAAAAAGCTTTGGTTTGGGTTTTTTTTTTTGTTTGTTGGTTTTTTTGGTGGGGGGGAGGCGGTTGGGTTTTTTTGGTTTTGTTTTTTTTTCATTTTATTTGAGGGGTGGGGAAGGAAGGCATGGCAGAAATTAAGCATGGCTTAATTTTGATAATCCAAACATTTCACTTCATATTTTCAAAACACCACTTTGAAAAACAAGAAGCCTTCCCAAAGAGAAAGTTTATAAGCTACACTACAAAGTCCTGAACAGAATGCTTTGTTTCATAAAAATTAGATTCCCCTCCATCTTCTGTTTGCCCCAGTGCCACTGCTTCTCATTCTCCCAAAGGGCTTCCTCCCTATATGCCAAAAGCTATTTTATATGGCAGTAGAGAGGCACAGATAACTTTATGAACTCCTGCCATGTAGTTACAGCCAAGCAGCGTCTGGGCCTCTCATGTGCTATGAAACCAAATCCCTGCACTGTGCTGTAAGACACATTAGCCACCTATTTCTCATTCAAGTGACCATGGTTTAACTTGCATTGAAACAGAGGCTGCTCTAAACCTCAGTTCCTTTGGCTTTACTGTAATACTGATTATCCAGATATCTATAATATCCTTATTTCACAATTTCCTGTTAAGGCAATACTATAACAACCAATATATGTTAAGCAGATGAACGGTAATACAGCTGCAATCACATCAGTCAGGAAACTGATCTGCAGGAGAGTTTAAAAAAAAAAAAAAAAAGGAAGAAACTGAAAGGAATAAGGACAAAACCCCATATTTCACTTGGGTGAAACTTCCAATCTAGTTTGCTGCACAGCTACAGCTTCTGAAGAAACATGTAATAAGTCAACCTTCGGGCCACATCTAAGATGTGCACCAACTACCCAATGGCTAGTTTTTCAGTGTGAGATATAAAACAAAAATTCCTCTTAAAAAAACCAGGTTTAATTTACTTGCCTGTCACAAAGCAAGTCTGTAGCAGTACAGGGTTACATGGTTTCAAGCATAAAATCTTGGTCTAACATTGTGATCTTTCTTCTTCTATTCAGTAATCACTAACATATTCCCAGCCTTCAGAGTCCATCCTTGCCAACGGCATGCCAATACTGAGGTTGGCAGGGATGCTGACACACCGGCTAGGTAACACGACAAAAAGAGTCTCAGGCTCAGCATTTCTAAAGAGATCTGACACACAAGTGGGACAATATTGATTGTCCCTGCGGTACTTTATAGGCTGCCTTAGCAAGGGGCACTTTCAAAAAGGGCAGAAGACAAATGTTGCAATCACAAGGAGAGTGATGCTGTCAGACAAAATCTTGCAACTGCATGCATTGCTTAGCACAAGACCTGCAGGCCCATCCTCCACGGATTTGTCTTGTGAAAGACTGGCCTTGAGTCTCCATATGCATGCAGGTCTGAAGAGAGGTACAGCACTGAGAACACCAGCTTTGTTCTCAAGTTTTTCAGTTAACAGATTCCCACCTCCCTGCAGTTGCTCTCACACCTTGAGATAAACGAGCAATCCAAAGACCTGGAGAAAGCGTTACTGCTGAACCCATGCCCGCAACACAAGCACTGATTCGTAAGGTGCCACATTAAGGCTGCAAGAATAAAGTTACACCTCAGTGAGCCCCTCTGTGGCTGCAAGCAGGGACAAGAGCCTACTAACATCACATGGGGTTGGGACTAGTGGCACAGCACATACCTGCTGAGCAGGTAAAAAGTTCTGCATATCATTTTCAGCTTGCCACTCTGCTAGGCACCCTGCTGAGCTCCATCTGCTGTTGAGAACTGCAGAAGGGCAGGCTGAAGCCTGACAGCCACTAGGACAAGAGTGGGATACAAACAAAAATAAAAGCTGTAAAGTCTAAGGTTTGTAAAAGCAGCATTACAAACCCTTCCCCTGCAAGTTCTTTTCCCCATCTCCTATTTTGGCTGATGCCAACAGAAGTTTCTAACACCTGACGGTAACTAGTTACTGAGCCATTGTCTCAAAAAAAAAAAAAAAAAAACCAAAAAACAACCCAACCAGAAACAGAGAATCACAAAATGGCAAAGATTGGAAAGGAAGCCTGGAGATTTCCCAGCGTGACACCCTACTCAGAGCAGGATGAACTAGTGCAAGTTGCTCAGGTCCACATCCACTCAGACTTTGACCATCTTCATCAAGGATAGAGACTTCAAAACCTCTCTGGGTCACCTGTTCCAGGTGTTTGACCAACCTCACAGTAAAATAATAATGTTTAAAGAAAATTTCCTGTACTGGGACTGTACACATTGATAAGAGCTCCCCTGAGACTTCTCTTCTCCAGGCTGAAGAACCTCTCAGCCTTGACTCATATGAGACACTCCTATCCCTTAATAATAATGATAATTTGCTGGACTTGCTGCAGTATGTCTATATCTCTCTCATACTGGGGAGCCCAGAACTGATCAAAGCCCTCCAAATGTATATAACCCCTCAGAGCAGAGAGAAAGGATCATCCTCTTGAGCTGCCAGTGATGCTTTTCCTAACATAGCCCAGGAAGTTGGTGTTCTTTGCCTCAAGGGCACATTGCTGCTCATGCTGAGCTTGGTGTCCACTAGGAACTCTTTTCACAAAGCTGCTTTCCAGCCAGTTAGTACTGGTACATGCAGCTATTCCTCCCTAGGGACAGGACTTTGAACTTGCTTTTACAGAATTTCACAGGATTCCCATCAGCCTGCTTCTTCTGCCCCTCAAGGTCCTTCTGAATGGCAGCAGAATCATGTGGTGTATCTGCCACCCCTCCCAGTTTTGTATGGTCTGCAAGCATGCTGAATGTGCACTCAGTTCCATCACCCACATCATTAATAAATAGATTAATCATTATTCACCCTACTAACAATCCCTACAGTACACCAGTAGGGACTGTTTTCCAACCAGACCTTTGTGCTGCTGACCACAACCCTATACACCCAGCAGCTCAGCCAGTTTTGAGTTAATCCCATTGTTCACTTGTCTAATCTACCCATCAGCAGTTTGTCAATGAGGATGTTATGAGAGACAGTGTCAAAAGTGTTACTAAAATAAACACATCCGCTGCGCTTTCCTTATCTAGCAAGCTTGTAATCTCAATCAGGTTTGTCAAGCATGACTTGACCTTCACAAATCCATGCTGACTACTCCCATTCACCTTTTTGTCCTTTATGTGTGTGGAAACAGGTTCCAGGATTATTTGCTCCATCACCTCCCCAAGGACTGACACAAGGCCAAGTTCCCCATATTCTCCTCCTCGTGCTTCTTGAAGACAGAGGTAACAACTGCTTTCTTCCAGTTCTCAGGAATCTCCCTCAATCACCATGACCTTTCAAAGATGAGTGGCCTCACAATGGCATCAACCAGCTCATTCAGCACTGGTCAGTACATCCCACCAAGTCCCACGGACTTATGTATGTCCCATAATCTAGATCCCCCTCCACTAAGGGTCTTGTTCCAGTCTTCACCACTGATCTCAGGGGTCTGGGATTGCTGAAAGCAAGTTTTACCAGTAAAGGCCATGACAAAGGTGGCAGCGAGTAGCTCAGTCATTTCCCCATCTTTTGTCCCAAGATTCTCCTGCCCCATTAAGCAGTGGATCCAAATTTTCTCCCTTGTTTAGAAGCCCTTTTTGTCACCCTTCACATTCACTTGCCAGATTTTGTATGGGCTCTGGCTTTCCCAATCCTATCCTTGAAAGATCAGTGCCTCTACCTCCCAGGTCACCTGTTGCTGTTTCCAACTCTTCTACACTTTACAAAAAGGCCAGGTCATAGACACTTGCACTCAATGCTTGCTCCATTTCAGCACCCTATCACAAGCAGTATTCAGTTTCAAGTGTTTCAATTTATACCTCAGGGGACTTCTTGGGGTATGGTGTTGTGGTGGGTTGACCCTGGCTGGAGGCCAGGTGCCCACACCAAAGCTGCTCTATCACTCCCCTTCTCAGCTGAGCAGGCTGAAAGGCTCATAGGTCAAGATAAGCACAGGGAGACATCATTCAACAATTACCATCACAGGCAAAACAGACTCAGCTTGGGGAAAATTTAGTTTATTGCCAATTAAATCAGAAAAAACTAAACCCAAATATTAAAAGACCTTCCCCTCACCACTCCTTTCTTCCCAGACCCAACTTCTCTCCTGCTTTCCCCAACTCTCCCCCCACCCCCAACACAGGGAGATGGGGAACAGGGATTGCAGTCAGTTTTTTTACACATTGTCTCTGCCGCTTCTTCCTCCTCACACCCTTCCTCCTGCTCCAGCATGGGGTCCTTCCCCCTGGGAGACAGTCATCTGTGAACTTTTGTGACATGAGCCCTTCCCACAGGCTGCAGTTCTTCACAAACTGCTCCAGCATGGGTCCTTCCCGTGGGGTGCTGTCATTCAGGAGCAGCCTGCTCCAGCCTGGATCCCCCATGGGGTCAAGTCCTGTCAGCAAACCTGCTCCAGTGTGGGCTCTTCTCTCCAGAGGTCCTGTCAGGAGCCTGCTTCAGCATGGGCTTTCCCACAGGGTCACAGCTTCCAGCAGGCATCTACCTTGTCTGGTGTGGAGTCCTCCATAGGTTACAGGAGGATTTCTGCTCCACTGCAGACCTCCATGGCTGCAGGGGCACAGCCTGACTCACTATGGTCTTCCTGCAAAATTTTTATGCACTTAAAAACCTGACTCCTAATCAAAGAAATAGCAATCATAAGTGAGCAAGCTTGGCTGAAGTACTTCATACTTAATGATGACCTTCACTGAACATGTTTTGAAGGTACTTCCCAAACAAGGTCTCATCTTCTCTTATTCTCCATTTTCATCAGGTGAAGAGATTGGAGCCCTGCAGTGCTAGAATCTATTTCAAGTTCCAAGCAGGGGGCAAGGCAAGAATAAGTAATAAGCATACTTTAGCGATTTCTGTAAATCTCAACGTGTGGAATTTCCTATTGCTCTAGGATCTTCCGTTATAAAGATGTTACCTCTTCATCATGGCAGTCCATTAGTATTCACTTTGAACATGACTCCACAAGACGTCACAAAATAGTATTAGGTCATGGTAATTCAGGCTCCTAAATTGCATATCTGGCACCAATTCAAGCTTCTTATTTTATATTAGACAATGAAAGGCCTCCTTGTACCATTCTTATTCCTAGCTGGTAAAACCGAGACTGAGGTGTATGCACAACAAGAGAACACATCCAGAGGCTTAATGATTTTCTGAAGTACTATCCTATCCTCCCTAGCAAGGGGTTATGCAAAATGCTGCTGTTCTTTTCACTGAAACAAACACTGTTTTCAGGATATTTTTAACACACTTATTTCCAAAAGCATGAAAGATATTGCACATTCTAATAATTTATTAATCTGCAGTATTGTGCCTTGGCTCTCTCCAACAGTGATGTTTCAAGAGCAGTTGGAAGTCAAGTAACTGTGTCCAGCGTCTTAAAGGTTGAATGTAAATAGGTTTAGAGGAAAGAAGTTTAATCCTGTGGAGAGTTTTAGAGATCCAGAAAGATTAGAATGATTGGAAAAAAGTCTGCAGCATCCAATAATTTTGTCAATTAATTACGAGGTAAAAATTAATTTCATACGCTTATAAAAGCTTGCTTATCCATTCTAAAAACGTTAGATGTTTATTAATAGCCTAAAGAGGATTAACAAACAGCATTTTAACTTCAGAGGTTATCAAATTTCCAGTTACTACCTGGAAGAGTTGCAATAACACAAAAGATGTGCAGAAGTTAGAAATATGGACGCAGTAGCATAATAAACACCTGGTAGAATACAGAGAAATACATTAGGGCAGGGAAGTCACCCCAACATAGATGTTCAGCATCAAACAATACAGGAATAGAACTACTAAAGCACTAACCAAGTGGCAGCAGGACCGCAGAGCGCATGGGCAGAAAGTGGAGCAGATCATCCCTCCCCACACACAGGTGTCCCTAACCACTATATACACCACAATGTTGGTTCCCATCTCTTTCCTTGAAACCCTAGTGTAAAAGATGCACCAGGTTGAAATGCAAACAGCAATCCAGACTCAGCAATTTTCTTTTAGCAACTTACCTCTGAGACAAGCTTAAACCTACCCAGGAAGTTAAAGGGTTGCAATAGTTGACCATTTCCCCCCCCCACACACACACCATCAACAAACTGGTACATTTCCAAGCATCTCTCCCACTGAACAGTAAGTGCCTTTAAGTGCTACAGCAGTTACCATGTGTTCTGGGTGTTTGTCTGGGTGTTGACAGCGGGGGATGGCAGGGTAGCCTCTGTGAGGGAAAGTTAGAGCTCCCCATGCTGGAGATGGCGAGTTCCAATGGACTCACCACAGGGCACAGCTGAGCCCCTCAGCCAACATGGTGCCACCTCAGTGGAAATGTGCATCAGGAAAGGGCCAAACACCACCTGGCAGTGAGGGGTGAGAAAATAAAGGGGGAGACTCAGTTCTGCAAACACTGAGGTCAGAGAAGATGGAGGGGAGGAGATGCTGCATGCACCAGAGCAGAGACTTCCTTTCAGCCCCTGGAGATACCATGGTGGATGTGGTGAGCTGACCTGAGCCAACTGCCAAACACCTGCCCAGCCATTCCTCCTCCTCAGCAGGACAGGGGAGAAAGAAGAGCTCATTGGTCAAGACGAGACAGTAACTAGGAGAGGTGATGGGCAAAACTGGGACTGGACACTGTCAGAGAGGGAAATAACTGTGGGGAATCTTTTGAGGTTGTAAAGTGGTGAAGGGACAAGGGATGAGGATTTATTGTGCAAATTGTACACCTTTGTTGGTGTTGTGATGACATTCCCCACACCCCCCCATCCCTTCAAGATAATGACAGTTTAATAAAGAAAGCAAAAGCCACATATGCAAACAAAGCAAAAATAAGGAATTTATTCATTGCTTCCCATCAGCAGGTAAATGTCAGACACTTTTTGGAAAGCAGGGCCTCAGCATATGTAAACATTAATTGGCAAGACAAACACCATAACCATGAGTGCCTCCACCTCTGTCTTCCCCCTTTCCCTGAGCTTTTATTGCTGACCTCGGTGTCAGGTTTTTGGGAATATTCCTTTGGTCAGACCAAGTGAGCTGTCCCAGTTATGTGACTTCCGAACCTCCTGCAGGTCCCTAGCCTACTGGCCTTGGGCATTGGCTGGTGAGAAAGCTGTGACACTGTGCAAGCATTGATAATGCACCAGTGGTTGGGCTGTTGCTGAACAACACATCTAGCAACAGATACAAAAACACCACCATACAGGCTGCTATGAAGAAAGTTACCTCCAGACCCAGTGCTATCTCCACCCTTTATTCCATAACATTTGCATCACACCCAGGTCCCACCTTATCCAATACATCTAAGTACCCCCTGACCATCCCATTTCTTTTCTTTCTCATTCCTGAAATCCCGTCATACTAACACTTACAATGTGTACTCCACACAAGCCATCTTTACATCTAGCAGTCAGATTTATACCACCTCATTAACTACTATCCTTTGTCCCTTCAGGGGACAAGGTAGCCAGTTCATAAACTGTTTCATTTAGACTTCAAACCATAGAAAGGTCTCCACAAAGAACAAGCTGTACAAGACACCAGTTTCAAAGACAGAATAACAAACAAAGCAATCTAATACACATCGCCTTCAAGTGGCAGGAAGTGTACATGTACATAAGGGTGTAAAATCTAAAGGTGACATTAAGTCCTTCAGAGGAAAAAAGTCTTTGCAACCACTGACAATGCCTTCGTCTTGCAGCATTCTGAGAAATAAGTTTATCTCAGGAAGCAGCACAAAACACTTCCACTTTAGTTGCTTTTGTCTTTATCTGCTACAGGATGACCTACTGTCTAGCTTTGCTACCTTTCTCTCAGTTTTCAAACTACACTATTATTGTTAGATAGTCTTCAACCAGCACCTTAGTACTATTAACAGGCACCACTATTCAACCAGCAAAACCAGATGAAAACACAAAAATCCATACTAAATGCCACCCCTAAGAACAGTATCTTCTCTCATATTCTTCTGCTAAATGGAGATAAAGAGTATATCATACTGAGCCCCATTCCTACTTTTATGGATGTACTCACAGCCATTTAAGCCAGTTTTATCCTTGCTAAGACTGTGCAAGGAAAGCAGGGTTGGTTTAAAGCTGTGCCTATACGGAGAGGCTCTTACCTGTGTTAGCCCAGGGGAGATACGAGGGGCAGCTGACATTCACATAGGTGCCAGGCAGTCCATCTGGCCAACAGGCATAGTTGTCAAACGTTCTGTTGCAGAACTTGCCTTCTGCAGAGAGATGGAAGGGAGGGTCATGTCATTGCCTTGTATTAATACTACAAGGAAGAAGACTAAAGATCAGAAAAATAAACACAGATGTGTACCTAAGCCGTGATAGCAATATGCAGTTAAGCTTTGATGTGGAGTTAAATGAGATTTATTGGTCCAAAGGAGTTTATCCCCACACAACATGAAACACTTGTTTCAGGGGGAGAACTGAAAAACGGATTAGGGCCTTTGATTAACTCAAGAGACAAGAAAGGTAAATCAATACTGGTCCTTTCCCATCTTTTCTTTTACACCCTTATGTGTCTCAGTTTAATTTAAAGTAATTTTTGCTATGAATACTGTAGATAGTCATTACTGAGAATGGTTCACAGTCGTGCAGTTGAGAAGTCTAGGCTAATATATAGATCCATAAATGAAATACCCTCACATAACCATAAATTTGCATTACAGCTTAATCAACATGAGAATACTTCAACTTCAGATTTATTAAACTGTCATTCTTAGAGGGCAGCACTCAATCGCTCAACAGCATAATGGAGTGGAGGGAGATGAATGTATCCCTGTCATTGCTGTCATCAGCTACTGCTCTCACTCTGCCATAATAAGGTAGTTAAGAGTTAAAATTAACAGTTTTGAAATAATTCTTCACAGATACAACTTTAGACCCATCTTATCCTGTCTGAGCGTGTCACAAAAGCACTGAAGCATAGAAGAGGTCACACTGCGTCTACTTGTGAGCATCACTGACAAGTCACCAGTGTCCTCTAAACACCATGATGCCGACACATTGCAGCTGCTCTTGGCACATTACAGCAGCTGAACTGCTAAGACAAGTGCATTCTCATTTTCACTGACTTTTTTTTTTTTTTAAAGATATTGCAGCATTTTACAATGCACAAAATAATTTATTTCAACTTTAAGGCCCACAAACTGCCAAGGTCAATGTGAACAGCATGGTCCCAGGTTGCTTAACATCTGTGTGCTCTCTCAAAGCTGACTTCTGAAAGTTTCAGGTGTATTACATTGGTATGCTGCTGTGATGTGCTACAAAGCATGGGGGAACAAATGGGATGAAGAAGTGGACTTGAAAGTAAGCTGGAGAAGTATTTTCAAGCTCAATCACTACCTTGCTACTCTTACCACGCTTTTTAAAAATTAACATCCTATCCCTACACCAAGCAGGCTTACCTGCCACAATGGGGGGTGCCTCATACAAGTATTTCAGGCATTGGAGTTGATACTCCTTCCACTTCTGCATAACCCCAGAGAGGGACCCATCTGAACTCTGAAAGAGAAATCATGAGTCTTGGACATCACAGGGTTTTGAACTGTGCTTTTCATGCAGCCTGAGCAGGTGGGTGTGGAAATGACTACCACAAGCCAAAACACCACTGCTTATCATAAACGGTACAAGATGCTGCTATACATTTGCCTGACTCCAACCAAAGAAAGCCCTTTCTATTTGTACCATGAAGAACAGAAAAAACCCACAAGCCACTATACCATGTCCTCACTGAAACCCAAACTGCACTAGCCTTGCTCTCTTGAACACGCCCCAGTAATGTTATTTCACAAGGAGACAGCAAGTCCTTTCAGAAGTTTTCTTTCCAACAGCAGTATTTCTGCTACTTCATAAATGAGACCAAATTAATTCACTGTTTTCAGCAGATATTTGCAAACATTCTGCTGGAATGTGGATGAAAGTTTTTCCAGCTCAGCTTTTCTTTTCCATGAAGAACAGCTTTTCCCCCATCCAGCATGTTTTTCCTGAAAACATAGAAAAAGCAGGGACCTCATTTTTGCACCAGTTCCACCAAGTACTGAGGGGGCAGGGGAAAAGTATGTACAAACTCTGAGCACAAAGGAAATTATCTGTTAAAGTACAAAATGTAGTGCTGACTGCTTGTTCAACTCTAGGAGATGCCCCACTGCAGAGACCCAGCTTACTCACTGCATTTAAGAGACACACCAGTTCTTCTCTACCCTCTCCACATTCATGTACCCTGAATTACAAATGTCAGGATTAGCAAACTGTAAATGACCAATAATGCTGTTTACTCAGCATTCTTTTTCCAGCAAAAGGCCCAGATGGATGTCTCAGACATACAGTCAACAGCATGAACCTAATGGTACAAACACACTAACACTGAGTGGGGGAAAGCTCATTTAATCCCAGCTGTTGATCAGTTTATTAAGTGAAGCATGAGGGTAAATAATCCTTATAATTTTACATTCACAGCTTCAACTGCTAATTCTTCTATTTTCCATTTGTGCTTCTGAACCTTTTTTAGATGCTTGGAAGGAAACCAGGGCATGGAAAAGACTGTTTTAAAAACTAAGTAATTTTAAACCTACACTGCATTTCAGGGAAGCTAAACTGAATGCTGTCCACTACAGTCAACGTGACTAAGATTTAGACACCAGTGCAATAACCTTGGTATAAAAGAAGAAAAACAGAACTCACATTTTTGGAGTACAAACTTCTAGTGTTCTTATCTCCTATCTTTCCAAGTAAAGGGTTTAAAAAACCCCACACCAGGTGCATCATGCTTCTGTCTGGATTAAGCCACTATAATTAGAAAGATGCTCTTGTACATTTATCTTAAATGTTGTACTTTATCACGTATGTTGTGTTTCAAGAATAACTACCCATATTTACATGCAATTTAACTGTAGCTAAGGCCTCATAGCCATAATTTTAGAAGAATTTAGTCAGTTCCCCCTGAAGTCAAAACAAGCACAAGCCTGTGGATCTTTGAAACTGACCCTCGTGTGCCTCATCTAAATCATTTTATCTATGCCAATAAATGCTGCCAAAGTCTGTCTGTGCTAGTGTCCCTAGCGTAAAATGAACACATCCTACTGAATTTTAACTCCATGTGCCTGTGGAAACACAAACCTGTAGAGTAGTGATCTATGCTCAACATACCTCAAGGAGAAAGAAAACATCACCTAAATTATCACCTAAATTAGGCCTACAGATGTGTGTAGAGAAACACATAATCAGTATCTCTAAAACCAAAATACCATCTACAGGTCCACAGAGGCTGAATAAGGATGGATGTCCAGAGTATGGGGAGAGGGAACAACTTTCAAACCTAAGTTTGTCTCAGGCAGTCTCTCAAAAATAGCTTTCAGGTTATGCATAGTTTAAAAAGCTTTTCATTTTACAAGGGTAGTTATTGTAGCTATATAGTACTTTCTCCACCCTTTTATCACCAGGTTAACACTTTAATAAATGAAATAGAAGGAACATTTTCAGGATGAACTCTTAAATTACAATTCAGAATAATTTCAGAAGCTACTGTCACACATCTTCCCAAAAAGCAACTACCAATCATGCATGCAGATGGCCACACCAAGTTAATCCAAATTCAGCTTTAAAAATTATTACAAGATAAAGATGCAGACATTTAGAAATAAGACTTTACCTTTTAAAATACCCTGAAAATATCCTAAAACTGCTTGTACTAAAAAAAAAAAAAAAAAAAAGCTCTTTTGGAGTCAGCAAGCCTTAAAGTATTTTCTTCTAAATCAAGTTTTCATCTATTGCCTTCATGAATGCAGGAATAACCAGCTTTAATTACAGTTTAGGAAAAAGTAGACCTCTATCCCTTGGGTTTAATGAAAAAGTAGAAACATTCTATTTATATTAGTTTCTTATGATGTGAGCAGAAAACTCTAACAAGGAGATTAGCAAACCATAAGAGTAAAATAATTAGACATGCCTTTTTGCAGAGATGACAGATTTGGTAGACAGTTTTCTATTATCTATAGCCTGTTGCGAAAAACCAGTCAAATATAAATCCCAAGACTACATAATTTGTTCTCTCTATGCAAGTTTCCTCTGGTTCAGCTAAATACCGTGTTTTGTTATCCAACAAATTGACAAGTTTGATTTTAATATATGCTAAACCCTATTTCCCAGGGATTTTGACCCATGTGAACAAAAAAAAAAATCGTAAGTTACACGGTGCCACAGGTTTACAATGTGAGTAGTTATTCAAATAACAGATACTGTATTTCTTTGGAGTTACATACCTCCCTCTACAACATCAAAATACTGAACACATAGGAGGGACAAGGTTCCTGGGTCAGTACCCAAAATTTGGATCAAATTGCAAAGGTTCAAATAGCTTTATTAAACTCAGGATTATATTTTTGTTAAAAATCTGGATCCTGCATTTTACTTGTGGGTGTTGTGGGAAGGTTCTTTTTGTTTTTTGTTTCCCCACATTATACTCAACCATGGGAGGAAAATATATCACAGAAGGATAATGGAGGAGAAAAGGATGGAAACATGTCTGAGTGGTTAAGGTGGAGGAGTCAAAAGGCAAGAATGGATGAGGGACATTAAGGAGGTGAATAATGGTGCAGCCTAAGGAGCGTAAAATGGATGCAGAAAAATTAAGACAGGCAAGAGCACAGAGATTGGGAGCCTTATGTATATAATTAATCTCTACTGCTAAATTAGCTCATTCAACAGTCTGAAGACAGAATCCCTTACAAATCCTTAACACCTTCATAGGAAAGACTTGTTCTGTAGCCATAATTTCTCTTCATAGACCCTACTGTAAAAGGAAGCATTTTAATCACTTTCAACATCTTGGAATTATTCTTGCTGTGACAAAAATGGCATTCACACAGATCCAAGGTGATCAATGCTACAAAAGCACTATTCCAACACAGTGAAATCTGAGCATGCAGAGCACAAACCCAGGAGTCACCAGCTGCTTCTGAAACCGAGAATTTTCCCTTCCACTATGGATGATGCCATTTCATGGTGCATATTGTCTGGTCTGACCCCCCTGCAGGTTTATCTTCTTCCTTCTCCCATCACTATAGAAGAAATTCCTCCTTACATTTGTGTTTATTATGGTTTTGGTTGTCTGTTTTTAAATGGGAACACTTATGTTACAGCTTTTTCCATGTTTTTAACACTTCAGGATAATAAGCATGACTTCTGCTTGTTGCTAAAGGCTCATATGTAAAATTATAACCACTGGGACCTCCAAAATGCTAATCTTCATCTTCAAATGCAGAAGCTAGTTGAACCACAGGTTCAACGGCCTTGGTATTCTTCCCTCAGATAGTAACGATGACATATCTACCTCATGAGAGGAGGGTTCGGATTACATTTACTGCCTTTTATCTCAGAAGCACCAGTGAGTTACTTTTAAACTTTACTGCCCTTTTTGAAAAGTCCAATGTGACACATTATTTCAAGGCCATTCTACTCAGGATCAGCACAGCAACTAAGTCCAAGATAGGCAAAGATTGCACATTATAGCTTTATGATCATTCTGACTTGACATTCTTTCCTGTATAATATGGTTCTCATTAAATCACCCGTTATGTCAGTATAAGCTATAGGACTGCATCAATAAAAGCCAACATGGAATGGAAGCTAAGCTGGCCACCTAACAGGTTTATACAATTCATAGCATGGCCATAAGCTTGAATTTACAAGACAGTTTTGTCCTCAGTTTACTGCCCCAAAGGGGCAGAGCATAATGCTACTGTCCCAGAAAACTTTGCTGTGACCCAATAACACCTTACATTTACTGGGATGAGATTTCTCCTGTCCAAGAACAAATATTTTCAGGTTTCAAACTTAGATAAAATAATTTGTGTGGAGCTTAAATACAGTCACCTTCCTGAAAGCTCTCTCCCACTTAACAAGACACTTTGGCTTGCCAAAGCACTTATGGGAACAGAAGTTTAAAACCAGACTGTAGCACAACACAACTCTGCCACAGGTATAGCTGTTGACAGAGCAAACTTATCTCCCCATGCAATTTGTCAGCACTTTTCTCCACTGCTAATATGAATTAAATATGAAAGCATATGAGTGGCAGGATGTGATTACTACTTCCCTAAGCCTATCAGTCAAGATCCAATTTCTCGACAGTTAGTATAAATTCGTCAAAAGCCCTGCAAATACTGATGCTCCAACCACCAGTAACTGTTGCAGAAAGATAAAAAAAAAACCACAAACAAGCTCCAACACTAGATCAAAACACACACAACACTAAACTTCATATTAATAGAGTCCTTTGACCCACTGCTCATCTCATAGCAAAGTAATCCTGTTGAGGATCAGTCCTTCATGCACAATCCTTCCTGAGAACCAAAAGATATTTTGGAAATGCGTTAGTATGGGAGCAGACTTTATAGTTCTAACTACTCCACCTCACTCCCCTGAAGAGATGAGATTTAACCTGTTTTTAACTACTTACTTCAACTTCTATGTAATAAACAAATCTGACTCCATTACAGTCAACATCTCCAACAGTCCGGTGACTCTCCTTTAAGTACTGAAGCTTTGTCAGAAGGGGAGGTACATAAAAAGTTAAAAAGTTACAGTGCTGTCTCTACTACAGACCATACAAAAGAAGTGTCATTAGAAATACCACAGCAATGCCTTTTCCAGAGATCATAAAATAGTTTAGGACATCTGACATCCCCTAGATATCTGTATTTATCGCATTCACTTTGCCTATTACGTTGCCCAGTATCAAGCTTAATGTAGTCATCTGACATCATGCAAGACTCAGCGACCCTCTGAGATAAAGTCATTATTCTCAGTCCCTTCTGTGGGGCTGCTTGACTGACCAGATGATATAACATTAATTATGCTTCCCAAGCCATATTTTACAAGATACTTCATCAGCAGTTGGATCACTAGACAAATCCCTCACCCTTCGGAAAAAAATAAACAGGGGATCAAAACAACATTTCTTTCAATGTCTAGTGCCAGCTTCTAGGAGCTTTTCCTGTAAACGCTTCTGTTCCTTAGTTACTAATGAACCAATGACTTCAGTAGCTCAAGAGCGCCAGAAAAAGAAACCTTTTACATTCTCCCTGCTAGTGAAAAGCAGAAAATGAGCTCCCAACAAAAGGGCTACTGGATTCAGTGAGAAACTCCCTGGCGACATCTGCCAGTTGAGTTTTCTTAGGCTGCAGCAGTTTAGCACTTACAAGACCTTAAAGAAAAAAAGTCGTCCCAGGACTTTGATGAAGGCAAATTGTGAAAAAGGCTTCACCAGTTGTCTAAACATGGAAACCCCTGTAGACTGTCGTGGTTTTAAAGACTTCAAGATTCATGACATCATGCTTTTGAACGCAATGCTTCAAGAGCAAGCACTCATCAGGCAATTACATCCAATCAATGCACTGAAGAGACACGTCTCCTGTCGTTTTAGAGCTGCTCGGCCCAGACTGACAGCATCCCTCCAGTCCTGAACAGTAACATTGGGCTTTCAGATAACTTGAAAACACACAAGATCCACACATGCCATTTCATCCTCTGCCTGAGCAGCTTCAAAACAGTGTTTCAGCCCATCCAAAGAGCATCCTGGAAGAACAAACAGCACTCCTGTCAGAGACAAGAATACATATAAATACACCTGTGCAGAAGTTTTTTGTGGTTTGTTGTTCTTTTGCTTGTTTGAAATCAGAGGCTGAATCTCAGCATTCCTCGCTCAGCTGAAGATAACCACTGCACCACACAGTCCCTCATCCTGGCGTGCCTGCCCTCCTGCCCTTTTCTTCTCTCGAGCACACCTTCAGAAGGAAGGATTGGTTGTGCTCAACCCTATAGCATCCTATAATAGTGCAGGGCACTAAATCCCTCCCCTCATTCTTAAAACCTGTTCTTGCTAGATTAAAGGAAAAAAGCTAAATGTATGCATCCCCTAAGGAATGTTTGGAAATGCAGATTTCCAAATGCAAAATGTTTCTGCCCAGAGTCTCAAATAAGGCATTTTAAAGAACAAAACCAAGATTGACATGAGGCACATTCTGCTTCTCAGTACTTCTGTTGATTAGGCACAGGCAGCTCCTCATTCAGCTGACTTGCCCTTTCACAAAGCATTCCAAATACATAAACTGTCTGAACAACTCAGAATTCAGCCCTGACCACAAGGGTTTACACTCCAGGACCAAACATCTCCAGTCTGTCCTGGGATGCTTCATTTGTGCTTGGAAACCAGCCAGCTTTCTCTTCTTATTCTGAATTTTTGTTTTGATAAGTGCAATTCAATGAGAATGTCATCTCTTGGCCCCTATGATTTTCTGGATCAGGGCAAAGTATTTGGCATTCAGAGCAATAGATGTCAAAGCAAACTTTAACACCTAAATCAACTTGCACAGTATACAGTCTCAAAACCAAGGGAATAAAGTACAGCCTAATATTTCAGCATGCTACAAAATTAAGCACCACCTTCTAGAGACATAAAGAAAAAAAATCAAACTCCTGTAGGTCAGGTGATAGACAGAAAGTGTCAAAAAAAATGTTCAAAGGGTTATTCTATTGTTTCTGTCTTTGGTGATGGACAGACCTGGGACAAGAAGAGTTACCTGCAGAGTTTTTCTGCCCTATGAAAACCTTTCCCAGCCTGGAAAGAGATTCTCTTTGGCCACTGTAGGACCCATGAATCCATAATGCTTACAGTTGAAGCAGACACGTATTTAGATTGAAAACCATTGTTACCAGTAAATGTTATTTTCAATACAATGTCTTTCATCTGTTCTGGTAAATGTCCCTGTCAAGGATGTATTACATGAGCCAGTCAAACATGACAGAATAAGCTACTGAGTAACTATGCAGAGAGACAGAAATAAAAACAAAATTCAAAAGCAACTATAGCTCCCCAAGTCTTGGAGAGCAGAAAACAATCCCACAATTTTAGTGGAAGACATAGTGTGCCAGCACTCATGAGAATTACATTAGCCTAGGACCCCTGTACAAAGAGATTCTATTGTGCATTGCAAATCTAGACACATGCTTCGTGAAGTGCTCTTTAGAAGAGGACTTTTATTGATGCAGTTATACAACAGAGCAAGCAAAACAGCAGAATAAAGAGTTTAAATTGCATTTTTAGACAGACACAAAAGGTGTAGCACCAGGAACACTACATAAGGAACAAAGTTGAGCACTGTTGTGGGAGTAGGGGAAGCTACAAGGTTGAAGATGAGAAGAGCACTTCAGATCTACCCTCACAGATTTAGGAAGAAAATGCAGGCAATTCCACTGGAAGAGGAAGTCAGAATTTCATTAAAAACATTGTCATAACATAAAAATTATAGAATGGGTTGGAAGGGACCTTTAAAGATCATTTAGTTCTAATCCCCGTGCCATGGGGCAGGGACATCTTTCACTAGATCAGGTTGCTCAAAGCCCCATCCAGACTGGCCTTAAACACTTCCAATATTCTAGCTCTTGGATCATTTTCATGGCCCTCCTCTGGACCCACTCTAATGAGTCAATGGGTCCATATATTCCTTGTACTGGGGGCCCCAGGGCTGGATACAGTACTCCAGGTGGGGTCTCACAAGAGCAGAGAGGGAGAATCACATCCCTCAACCTGCTGGCCACACTTCTCCTGATATTGCCCAGGATACTGTTGACTTTGTGGGCTGCAGGCACACATTGCCAGCTCATGTCCAATTTTTCATCTACCAGTATCCCCAAGCCCTTTTCTGCAGGTCTGTTCTCAATCCATTCATCACCCTGTCTGCACTGACACTGATTACCCTGATCCAGGTGTAGGACCTTGGCACTTGACCAGAACTTCATGAAGTTCACATGGGCCCACTTCTCCAGCCTGTCAAGGTCCCTCTGGATGACTTCCCTTCCTTCAAACAAATAAACTGCACCACTTGGCTTAGTGTCACTTACAGACTTGCACAGGGTGCACTGAATCCCAGTGTCTTATTAATAAGGTATTTAACAGTACCTGTCCCAATACAGATGCCTGAAAGATCTCTATCATGTACTATCACAATAGAGTACAGAGACAGTGAGGGATATAGAGAGATGAAAAAGTAGAGGGGATTTAGGGTGGAAGTCAGATGGCTGACCACAGGCCCCTACTGTTCCTCTCAACATGCACAGATGCCTTGCTTTGTCTCCTGCCACAGCTCCAGAGTGGGGCAGGCCTCCCCTGCACCCAACATCATACCCGTCAGCCCCATACAGGGCCTTGAAGACTGTAGGAAGTTGAGCAGCACTAGATGCCTACATTTGGGCAACTGACTCATCCTGAAGGTCTCTGAGCTGCCGAAGCAAAACAAAGCAAAGAACATCTGTCAAAGCCAGGCTTTTGGCTCCTCTTGCTGTGGTTTAAAAAGCAATTAGTTAAGCTGTTTCTTTATGACATACCAAACCAAGCACATCTAAAAGGATCTCTCTCCTATAAGCTTGTAACTGACTAGTTCTCTGTAACAGCCAGCAACAGTTCAGTCCCAGAGCTGGCTGAGTAGCAACGCAGAGGGACCCTGCAGTCCCACAGAGACAAGGAATTGCAACATTTCAGTTTAAGCACAAAACACCCAGAGGATTAAAAAAAAAAAAAAACCCACCAACAGTAATCTTCATCACTACCTCAGGGACTGAGCAACCATCACTTTGTTGTAAATAACCTGTATTTTCACCAGGCAAGAAAAACTTTTTCACCTTTCACACCAAAGTGTCCTAAGTTACTTAAGCTTCCCTCAGCTTCTCAAATAACTATTTAACAGTCACTTTTCTTAAAGAGCCATGGCACTGGGTCAGAAGGCAAGATGTAGAGTTATCTATTTTTCCTAGGATCACAAATTCTATAGCAATGTAAACCTGGTCACCAGTTTGTCATCCCATCACCGCAATCCCAGCAGTAAGCTCAATAACAAGAAAAACACCCAAATAAATCAGACATTAACCTTCACAGACCTTTCTCTCACTGAATGCATTCCCATTTACAATTTTTAAACATAGTTCCCCAGTTAAAAAGGGAGGGAAAAAAGAATGATAGAAAAACAGTCACCACAAAGCTATTTAAAAAACACCACCACACACAAACCCAAACATTCCAGTATATAATTTCATGGGTTCTGCATCTACTGTTGTTTAGAGATTGCTAGATAAGAATGCAATCAAATCTGTATTGCTTTTGCAGTTCTAGTTGAGGGCAGTAGTTTATTTTGGTTGTAGCCATTGAGAATTAACTCCCTCAGCAGTTCATTGTCACAGTGGCTCAAGGTCCACCGTCCCATTATCTGTCATATTGCTGTTTCCTGCCTACCTGTGCCCCTGCCAAGGCAGTTATATGTAGTTCCTTCACAAATTGCTGCTGTTTTCATCAACAGTTATGACACATTTGAGAACAGAGCCTACAAGAGAAGTTCTGCCAGTGAACCTCGATCTCCAGACATCATCTGTTTTCCTTCCAAATATCAAATAAAAGACAATGCAGAGGTACACCTTTGTGTAACACAATGATGGGACATAACCTCTACAATAATACCCTTGCAGTATTGTATCATACACAGCAGAGTTCACATTTACTTGGTTGGATGCAGCGTGGTGTTTTACAACCTGCATAAAATCTTCCGTGTTTCAGCACTCAACCCACACGGCTGCCAAGTGTTATGTTCCAAGGGCTTGATTTGTCAAAAGCAAGACAGGAGCAATGTTGCATAAAGGCTAGAGTCTTAACTCTGCCCAATATGGAGAAATATTAAAATGAACAGAAAAAATAATAAGACCAATGAAAAATGTGTACTGAGCTGCTACCCAGGGGCTGCATTCTGATCACGTGAAAACACTGAAGTAACACAGGTTGACAAACAGGGAAAACATCGACGTGCCTGAAGTTAAGCTCACATTGGATGATGTTATTTTATCCAAAGTTTCAGAGGAAGATCTTGCAGTTCCTGGACATCAAAATCAATAGGGGCACAAAATAGAAGAAAAAAAAAGCTAGCACCACAATCTACGGCAGCAGCATCCTCAGAGCTGTGTTCCCGGGCAGGGGGAGACAAATGTTACCACTTCCACACACCATCCAAACACGGAACTTGAATTCCTTCTTTCATCCCACCTCCCATGTCCTTTTCCTTCTACATTCTTTTAAAAGTGAACATAGTTTAGCTTCTCTATACAGGACTACTTTTTATTTATTTTGGCTATGCTCCTGAAAGCCTTTAAGCAGAGAGGCAATTTAAAGCATCATCTTGACAACAGTCTGCTGTATTTGTGAGGTCTTGGTAGCTAAGGCTGTACAGTCATCTTTCTCCAGAAGTGACCTCACATCAAGAGCCAACAGCAAATATGAGTGCGCTACAATGTTTGTTTTCACTTCTACAGTTTTACATTTGCTTTTATTTGCAGCGGCCAATTCAGCTTCTATGAAGGCAAAAACAGAACAGCTCCAACCTGAAACCTAAATTTTCTGCTTTCTCATTCTGAGGACAGTCATCACCACCATCTACAACATTAAAATTAATCAGACAATGTGTCTAGGTACAGGAAACAGGAGTGAAAGCTATTAAAGCCACAAGCTTTCATTAATACACTAATGGACACTAGCTTTTTCTTTCCCCCCTCTCCTCCCCCATCTTTAATACAGGACCGATGCTTTTGGAGCTTTCCATAGGACTATGCAGGTTGAAGACGTTGAAATCAAGGAATTCCAAACAGTTCTTAGCTGTTCAGTATTTCATCATAACAATACTATGTTACCACCCTTGACTCAAATGATTTGGAGGGTCAGTAACACCCTCCCCTCTTCCCCCTTTACACAAGTGAAAGTACCTGTCAAATTTATCCAGACTAAGCTTACTTCCCAGTTCTCCTACAGTCCCTCAGAGCTAGGGAAGCAGACTACAGAAATACAGGCAAGTCAAGTTGAATCACAGACTTCCCTTACTTTAGGGCTGCAAAGCAACGTATGAGCCACACTATTACTATAGGAATCAGATCAGGCTTTTCCTCAAGTCCAAATTAGTCTACCACAACACCTCTCTCAAAAAAGATGAGCATAGTTTTGTCATTTTGGAAGCACAGCAGAACAAAAGTATGAGATACACCAGTGTTAGAGCAAGCAAATGGGTGACCGAGACAAATAGACTCTGGGAGTTTTGTCTTCTAGGTCCTCAAGGAAATGACAATAATAATAGTCCTCTGAAGTTAGGACCATGACAGCTGCGTGTGTAGATGGAAGAAATTAAAAAAAAAAGAATCCTTCTGTATGCTCAATCCTAAGATCTTGCTTCAGTACTTCCTTTCCTTGAATTCACAGGATTTTGTAGTCTAAAATTTTAATAAAAACAATCCTTAAACATTTATTTCAGGAGTCAATACTGGGCCAGTTTATCAGACATTCTACACTGCAAGTCTCTCAGATGAACAAAAGAGCAATTTTCCCAATTCCCTCTGCGAGTATTTTGATTGGGTAAGAAATGAGTAATCAGACTGCAACCCATTTCAGCATCATGCATGTATCAGCTCACTGTTCTATTCCTTTACGTTTTTACCTTGCATACATAACACATATGCACAGTCCCTCTTTTACCCAGAGATCCTGGCACTCACTGCACAAGCTGAATTAGTAGCAAAGGGTCTATGCATTAGTTCTGCAAGGCAGTTCCGCATGCTACCATGCTTCTGCCTCCCAACATCAGCACAAGAGAGGAACCTCTCGAGGCTGCATGCAAGGTTACTTGCAAGATGTAACAGAGGTTTATCCCTATGCCATCTTCAGACCACTTCTAGCAGGCTTTGCTCTTCATCAATTGGAGTGTCACAACATCGTTTTCCCCAGTATGTGGAAAAATCGGTAGGTTTTCTTCATTCAGAATCCTTACCAGCCCCAGGGCCAAATCCTTTCTTTTCTCCTGGCAGATATCACAACCTTCAGCCCTGCAAGTCTGCTGTGGCAACAGCCAGTTTCAAAGACAAGTCATAACCCTCCATGGAAATCGGCCTGCTGCCCCCTCAGCCCTTCTTTCCTTTCCATACTCTTGTAGAGGTATATGGAGCTAAAGAGGTTTGTGGCTTAAGCTACAGAAGTGAACTGTGATTGTGTTGATGTTAAAGCTGAGTAGACCTGCATTTCTTCCCACCTTTCTTTGGTGAGACCTTCAAAAGAAAGGGGAAAAGCAAGCAGCAGAACACGACTGCTCTTCAGGCAGCAAGCACACTGGTTTTCAGAAAGCAAGGGAGAGGATAAAGCCAAAGAGCAGAGTGAAACAACTTCATAAGCGAAGCAAAGAAAAACACGCTGAGAGCTTCCCAAGAAAACTGTCCACTCTGGACAAATGGAAACACAGAAGAAAGAGTTGCCCCTCCAGTCAAGTCCCTAACCTTCGTCAAGATTAATATTTTAAGTTTTGCACAAAGCTTCCCCTCCCCCAAAGCACTGACCGTGCAGTAATAAAGCTGAAATGGATATGTCACTTAAAGGAATTAAAATAATTCCATTTACTTCCATGTTAGTAGTTTCACAGCCACATATTTCCCATCTGACATTAACCTTAAATCCAGCAGCACTTGTAGGAACAGAACAGATGCACAGAGAAGAGGCTAGAAAAAAGATCTCAGGCACTTAAATAGCAGTGGCTTTGACATGTTGTCTTTTCTGAGGAAAGTTTGCTCCATGAACTAACTTGCTCTGCAAAGGATTGTTGTGTTTTACATCTCAGTTCATCCTTAAGACATACTTCTGGAGCAGAGAGTCATCTTACAGAACAACTGACAGTGTTTAAAGCAGCATAAACGAGTCCTGCTGTTGAAGAGAGTGTCATCTCTGTCCCCAGAGAAAGGTTGTGATTTCTTCCCCCATGTCTCGCTCCCCTCTTTTCCTTATGCCACCATAAGCCCTCATACCATCACACTGAGCCAGACAGGCAAACTCTCCAGGGTAAAATTAAACAGACAAAATGTTTAAGAGGATAAGAGTTGCTTTGAAGCAGAGACAAAAGCAGCACAGCTCACACCGAGGCCTAAGAATAATCTTAATTATCCACCATTTTAGGACTAAGAGGAGCCTAAAATGAAGCCCATTACCTCTACAAAAATATAGAGGTAGGAGTCAGCTGCCTATTATGACAAAGAAGCAGACTCAACCACTTCAGCTATTGGAGAAATAGCCCTTAAGATCTCTTCATCTACACTTGTTACTAGATGACTCATGATTTTTCACCTTTTGTCACTAGGAATAGTACATGGCAACCATGGTGACCTTGAGGTCAGAAGGACCCATGATTATAATCTCGTGAATTTCCTGCACAGCACCTCCTAGAGTCCCACACCAGCTTCTGTACCATCTCAAACATATTAGCTTAAGCAGAAAATATCACTCACACACATGTAACTTTGAAGACTCCAAGTGACAGAGACTCCACCGCACCCTTAGGCAATCGGCTACTGTGGTTGTCTACCCTCCGTATTGAATTCAACACTTATTTCTGGTCTGAGTTGAATTAACCATGCAAATAAGTTTCCTTAAAAGGAATTACCTTACAAAATAAAGTATTTCACAATAGTTTCAATTCATAGGAAGGAACTGATGTAATTAAGCCACAACTGATTGAATTTTCCCTAGACAACTGGTTGGTTAGTATTTGTGACGTTAGATCATTTTTCAGCCTTTTTTACAACACTGTTGGATGAGTACCAGATTAAACAGCTAAGAGTTACTAGTGAAAGCAAACACAAATTGAATTTTTCATCTCTACTATATGGTACAATGCTAACACTGTTCTGGAGCCTTATGGAGGAGAGACCAATTAAAACAGAGTTTGTTTCTGGCGAGAGAGCCAGGTGTCCATCAGTGAAAGTTCTGCTCAAACATCACAGCAGCCATACACACGTGTTTGTGTACACACACTCCTCTTACACCCTTCCAAAGCACCCAGAGAATATACCTTACATGTCCCTTGCCTTTTTCCTTCCTGTTTTCTTCCTCTCCTTCTTACTGAATGTAGGCAGAGTCTAGGAAGACATGACTCAAAGCACAGGACCTTAAGCGGATTCACAGTACAGAATCCTTAATAGTCTCCATTCACTTTCTAACTTTAATTATTTTAGTCTCCTTTCTTATACATATACCCACACACAATTCTTAAATTAATTTTTACTTTGTATGTATCAATATCTTCAAAGCTGTCCAAGGTGCTCTTGCACTTTTATTAGAAGAGCACCTTCTTTTAAAAGAAGTTCACTACTGTAGTTTCTCTCTCCATGTCTTATTGCTTTCAGCCTGTTGAGAGGTAGGTGTGGCAGAGTAATCACCAATATTCCTTTATTAAAAATAACAAAACACCAAAATCTTACCACACAACCAAAAAACCCACCCAACCCACAAAATAAACCAAGTTATTCTCCATCATTAATGAAATCAGAAATTTTAAGCCCTATGAAAGACTAGTCAGTAGATCAGATAGACCTTTGAGACAGACATGTGGTATGTAGACCATAGAATATACTGCAATTAAGAATATTTGCCTCACTAGTTAATATCTTATTACCCATGTAAAATTAAAACTATTAAGTGTAAAGGAAATAAAGGTCAGCTTTGATCATATTCTTAAAACCCATGGCCAAAAATCAGGCTAGAAATGGCAGGTACATGAGAAGCTTTGTGCTCCAACAACCTGCAGGGACAGCTTCCGTTCAGGTCACTAAGGCACATCCTCATCCCTTATGGCAGCCAAGTTTTATTCAGATCATGTGAATAAGTCTTTGTGCATGCAAAACTCTCTCAACATCCTTTACACAAGAGTTTCCAATTATTAAAATGAGCAAGTTATGAATTCATTGAAGTTTTATCCTTTTCACTTCCTAGCTCCAAAAAGACAACTCATTTAGCTACGTAGAGTGTTTAAAAAGAGGAGAAAAAAAGAGGACATTTCTATTAGCTTTTAAAAAACAAAAGAAACACCAATGCTCATCATAACTCAGCAAGGCTCCAGCTGAGTACAGGATATCACTGAGTTGATTGCTATATAAACAAGTGTTGCAGGAAAAAAAAAAAAAACAACTAAAAACTTCAGTCTTGACTGGAGTTGTTTAGCAGTGTCCATTTTATGGAATTCAAGGAAAGAAACAACACAGCCGAAAGGCAGTAACTTACTCCATGGAGGACAGGAAGACAACTCCAGCCAGAGCTGGAACACACTCCCTGGAGGAGCCCATTAGATGAGCAGCTTGGGCAACCGGACAAACACACAGCAGACCAGCCAGCTCGTCTGCTGCATTTCTACCAAAACTTCTAATGGAAAGGACACTAACCCACAGAATATTTCTCTTGTCAGATTACTTGGACCAGAAATGGTCAAAAAAATTCAGAAGGCGCCAGGGTGGAGGAAAAGACAGATGAGAGGGAAAAGAACGCTAAAGAGAAAGTGATTTAGTCAAGACCAAAGTAGGCTGACACTTTCCATTCCCAAGTGTTCAAATAGTTTTATGATCCAAAACTGGAAAAGAAACTAACGACAAGCACTGCAAAATAAGCACAAAGCAGCTCACAATGGTATTGGAAGTTGAATATTTCCATGTCAGCTGCGTGTCATCCCATATTTGACAGTGTTCCAAGCTTACTATAAATTTGCTATGAAATTATCTTCTCATTTCCCAGTGACATAGTCTGCTGCCCATGCTGCCTTTCAAGAAACACTTTTCTTCGGTGCTGATCCCAGCTGTCCATTGAGCAGGATACAGACACTTTGAACAGTATAATAAATCTGTTTATTTCCAGAGCTTGATCTTGCTCCAAATATTTCCAGCATGACAAAAACAGGGGAAGGAGGGAAGAATAAGAACAGCTATAAATTAAAAACAAACCCAAAAACACCAAACGCCATAAAGTAGCATCAATATAGAGATCATCACCTCAGACGTAGTTTGGGGACAAAAGAAAGTATTTGGAATTCAGGACTTCATGCAAGTTCTTAGAACACTAACTGGAAATTTAGTTTCTCTCGATGAGCCAGTACACAGGCTCTCGCTCTCTCTCCCTCCCCATCCTGAAGTACAGATATGTTCATGAATTACTTGAACGTATGAATTTTCTTTAAAGCTTCATTTAGGGATTATGCCAAGCAGCTCATCGAATGGCAAAGACACGTTTAAAGCAGACTGTAAGTCTTCCTGTTAAACTGTAGAGCATTTTCAAAGACAACAGGGGACAGCACACAGCAAAGATTAAAACCAGGCTATGAACCAAGTTGCTGAACCCAAGAACTCTACAAGAAAGGGGCAATACAAGGGAGAGACACGAAGGAAACTAATAATTGAAAGCTTGAGCAAGTAGAAAGTTAACCTTGTGAACTATAAAGGATGTTTACATTAACTTTCTTCTCTCAATATTACAGCCTTTGAGCTCCCTATATAGTATGTGTAGCACCGACTGACAGCTTAGTTGCTTATTAAGCGCCTGGCTCTAAACAGCACACTGTTTAATACTACAAAAAGTCTCACCCATTAAGATGCCTTCCATGCAGCTGTAACTCCTCCTCCCCCTGCAATCAATTATACAGGAGACGAGAACATTTTCAGAAAAAACACAGCCCTTCAACCCTGACTCAACATGAAAAGGGGTTTGTACTCTACTGCTTTCTGTAGCTACTACAGATATTTCCAAAGCACCTGTCATATTGGTACCCAAGCACACAGACTTGTTAAATTAAGCTCACACAGAAGAAAGCTCATCACTACCACTCCTTCACCAAAACAGGTATTTAGAAGGGGTCATCTTACCGCATGGATTGTAGTGATGCGCACGTGGGGTCACTTTACGTATGAGACAACTGCTTTTACCTTCTATCTCAGCTACAACCAGCACAAAAATGCATGACAACACTTTAAGCAATTTCCCTAACCAATAATTAAAATATTCCCACAGGAATGTTAATGACCTAACTTAACCTCCCTAAAATGAAGGGAGCAAGATACTAAAAGTTGATCATTTAAAAATCTTTGTGACAGTCAAAAAAAAAAAGTAAAACCACACCCAAACCTGGACACTTCCTGTCATCTAATCAGCCACAGGATGTTCCACGAGACTTGAACAGGGGCCAGAGGCACATTTAACATAAATCTTGAGGCACTTCTGTTTTTCTCACCTGACCATTCCTAGAAGAAAGCCTTCATCTGCAAGCACAGGCACTTTTTGTCTTTAGCTAAGAACCTTGTCCCCAGAGAAGGCCCCTATTACTTTTTTTTTTTTTTGGCTGAAAGCATATACTTCCCACCATCTCCACACAAATTTCAGTTTTCTGTTGAAAACAAGAAACATTTTACCCTGAACAGGTTTTGAAAGGGTTTCCCCACAATACACCCCCACCCCTCCCCCACAAAAACCTGAAAACCAACCACCCAAACAAAAAGAAAACATCACACACAAAAACCCATCTCTAATATCTTCTTTCTGGCAGAAGAAAGAGCATCCTGGAAGATCACCATAAAGCTCCAAACAAGAGACTGCTGTACAAATTTGGAAAGTCTGTGACACCCTTTTGCCAAAACCAAGCAGTCATAGCAAAAGCTGCACTAACTCAAGGCTTCCTTTACAGAAAACTGATGGTCTAAGACTGTAACAGCTTCCTCTAGAATTAATATGTAGAGGAAGAGATTAATCCATGTAATCATTTCCCCACTGCCCTACTCACATGATGTTCCATCGCTAGTGCAATCCTGTAAAGGTCTGAGTCTAATCAGGTGATTTATAGATTTATTGTATGGAGATTTATTAGACCTTTGCATCTTGAAAAAAGTTTTGAGTGGTGAAATACCATATATACACTCTGTTACTAGTTAATTAAGTAGTTTGAATGGTGGAAGAGTGGAAAAGAAGGTGAGAGTGAGGAGCAAGATGAAAGCTTTCTTGAGTCATTAGAAGATGTCCCAACCCTCATTTACTGTAAGCAGCAAGGAAGTAGGAAGACAGATTGGGAAATACAGCACTCTTGTGCTGCTCAATGACCCATCAGCATGGGTACTATGTTACCACTCAAGTAAGTAAATACATATTACCATCCTGGGGCAGGTCTAGTGGCCCTGCTTGAGCAGGGAGCTTGGATCAGATGACCTCCAGCCGTTCCTTCCAAGCTCAGCCATTCTGTGATTCCAGCTTTGAGACACCCATCTAGCATAGACATCAAACCAAGTGTAAGAAATGCAGTTTCAATCTCCAGCTTTGTTTCCTGGAATTTACAGCCATCTCTACTGTTGCAAGGTGATTAAGAGTTGAAACAATAAACCTCACATTCTTTTATCCACTAGTAATAGAATCAGTTTTATTCTGAAAAGCTTTGATAGCCTCATTCATTATCACCAGGTGTCTTCATCCCCAAAGAGCAATGAACAAATTCAGAGCACACAGAATGATTCTACACATATCTCCTAATGCAAGTTTATCCTTTAAATAACAATAGCTGCCCCTTGGAAGTCCACAGGGAGCTAAGCTGAATGAGACTGAATGCATTTTTTCAAAGTTTCTTGCGTCAACTTTTAACTAAATTCAACTAATAAGACAAGCGCTGATATCTAGATTTAAAGCACATCTATCACAACACTAAGTGTGTTGGAGCTTAGTTTTCTGAAATACTGTTTGAACAGGATGTTTCTGGCCACCTTTATACCGGAATATCTTCCATTCCGTCTCCCTGACACTTTGTATTTCATTTAGAGAAGTCACACATGTTAAGGATTTGGGGCTTTTGAAAGAAATCCACAACAAACACAGCTTAATTTGATGTGCAATTTATAACTAGGCAGTGTCACTGTAAACAGCATATAATATCTTCCTTTTTTTTCTTTCCAAAGTGTACTCTGCTTACAGTATCAGAGTTTAAAAGGAATGGAATTGGTTATTCTTGGATTGATGCATTTCAAATGGTACTAGATGTATTTTTCTTCATTAAGAAATGGTAATGAATAGGGCAATATATTAGTGGACACCACAGCATCTGAAAAAAGCAAAGACCAATAGCTACTTCAAATAATTCAGAGCAAATACCATACCTTTAGTTTTCTCACCTCGAGGGATAAAAACCAAAAGCTTCATTTGTTCTGTGTAACTACCTTTGTACGGCAGAATACTTTGATTTGGGAGGAATGGGACTCAAGAAGGAAGATGGGATTGACCTAACAATATCACTGATATGGTGATACAGGCCCGTATCTCTTATTTGTAACCTGTGCACAATTGTACCTATATCCACAACACCTTTAAAGGTGACTTACATGGAAGCATAGTTTTTTCCAGGCTCTCGCTCTTTCCACAACAGCGGTAGCATCCCTAGCGGTATTAGGCCATAAAAAGCAGTCTGTTACTTTCCTATATGTTGGTGTTCCCTTCAAGCTTCCCACTTCCTACTCGATTTCATCTACTGAAACAGAGTGAAACGTTTGAGCACTGATGTCTGGATTCTCACCCTGTCCCAAGGTGCAGAATTTGCACTTCTCTGTACAAACTCCTCAGTACAACGATCATTCTGTAGAGGAGTCACAGCCAGCCATAAAGGCAACAGGCTTCTGGACTTCCCAAACCAGACCGGTACCTTGCTCTGCCACCCTGTTCCAGCTCCTGAGAGGCTTACTCTGACAGAGTCTGAACAACAAAGATCAAATCAGTACGAGTAAATGAGTTCAGTTCATGAAGTAGTAACTTGAATAGAGCATTCTATAACTTATAAGCCAAGTCTTCTGAAGTTTTCCCTGTTTTCCCCCTCCAACTCTGCATACAGTAAGACACTTGATGGCTGTCAATACTTCTGTACACTCAACCCTTTCTGTATGTCAAAATGTCTTAGAGCAGCTCTTCAGCAGCTTCTGTACAGCACTCTAGACATGTCACAGGAGCAAACAGAGTTATCAATTTCCATCTTGAAGAAAGATCTATGAAGAGGCTACTGCATTGCCAGGAGGCTGGGCAATGTTATGATAGGGCCTCGCAGATACCAGGAATGTCTCTCCCAGAAGGTTTGAAAGGCAATAATTACTACATTTTCACACCACAGGTTAGTAGTTGCATTAACCCTATATTTCAGAATTTCTACCAAGCAGCTGCACAAGCAGAAAATTAGACCAGAAATGTCCTCTAAAGGGAGCAAGGCTTCTGCTATCTCTTTACCTGCAATAGTCCTGAGTTACTGCCCTTTACAGGAGCAAGAAAAAAAAAAAAACTGCTGTGTTGCTGACAGCACATGTGGCATGCTGTGCCTTGGATTTATCTTCCACTCGACAAAAAGCTCAGGGAGACAAATATCAGAGAAGGATGCAAGACAAAAAAAAAGAGAAAGCTAGTCCAATGTCTCCAACCCCTCCCCAAAGATGGGACTTCAGAGATGATCTGCAGCATAGAGTACAGTCTCCATCCACATCCACCAAGGCTCCTACTAACATGCACATCGAACACTTTCTCACATACTTTGTGCATACATCGCCTCAAATCTAACAACAAACTTAAGAACAGAGTCTCTCCTGACTGAGCACAGGCGCCCTTTGCCCTTTCTTCTCTCCATTAAAAGCTGACAGTGTCATCTTGAAAAGAAATAAAACATTTGGTGAGGAGATCTGCAATTGCAGGGATGTACCACACCCTCTCACCTACTGTTCTCCTAATGCCCTACCCAGGGAGAGCAAACTTCAAAAGGAAAAATAGTGGATGTTCTACAATGCTGTGGAATTTCATTTCAGTTCTGGTTTAGGGTAGTGGTGTTTTATTTTTTACTGAAGGTGTGGGTGGGTTTTGACACCCATCAAGGTAATCCTCCAATTTCTTTACTCCAAGAGATTCTTAGAGGACTGAGAAATCTGCTTGTCACCCCCTTCTTCATTCCCCACAGTCACACCCTACGCTGCCATGCGGTCTAGGTACACTCCTTGTATAAGGTCTTTTTACAGCCTCAGCTGATGAGACAGATGAGTGTTTTGGGTTGGTGTGGTGGGTTTTTGGTAGCTGGGGATGGACCACAAGGCTGGTTCCTGTGAGAAGCTGCCAGAAGCTTACCTGGCTCCAAGTGAGACCTGTGTCTGGCCACAGCCAAGCCACTCAGCAACTCTGTGATTAATCATAGAAAGGTTTGGGTTGGAAGGGACCTTAAAGACCATCTAGTTCCAACCCCCCTGCCATGGGCAGGGACACCCTCCACTAGACCAGGTTGCTCAAAGCCTCATCAATATTTAACAGGGGAAAACCAAAAAGAACTAGCAGCAGAAGCAGAAACACAGTGTTTCTGCAAATGTGAAATTTGACTCAGTCTGGTCACATTAAAAACAAACTATTTGGAACTTAGTTGCAAAGAGTTGAGATGCAATGAAACAATTGGAACATGCTTTGAGGAAAAAAATAACGTTTTTCAGAATGAAACAATACGTAAAGATGAACATAGCATCCAGGAGATCTTGGGCAATACCATGAGCAGTGTTGATATTTATAGAGAACAAAGAGTAGAAATAATTAGCAAAAGGAAAAATAAGACAGTTGTTTCCTATGGAAAAGGAACACCCAGAAGTTTGTTGCTAGTAGAATTCAGAGGAAAAGGAAAATTGATGCTACATATCTTGAAATATCCCAAATCTGGTTTTAAGAGGTATAGTCCACACACTCCCTTGGCAGAAGCTTTTCACATCTCCCATGATTATCAGAGCTCAGTAGACAGCATGGTAAAGCTTGGTTAAGGTGCCAGCTGCCATTCCTAAACTTCCTTCAACACAAGATATGCTCACAAGTGGCTGGACCACTTTTTGAAGAACACAGAGAAATGCCTGTTACGGCCAGAGCACTCTGGAGGCAGCTCTTCTGGTAGCTGAGCTTCTTGTCTGCATTTGGCTCATCCACACGTAAGAACAAGTCAGTCTAAACTACTCATGCTGACACAAAAACACACTCTGGTGTAGGAGCACTGTTTCATAAGCTTCTGCCAAGCACCAGACACACTCAATGCAAAAGTCTTTGTGAACAACATTCCTCCCATTTAGAGGGCCCGGTTTTCTCTCCAGCTTTTCCTTTAGGCTGGTCAGAGAACAGTTTGGGTTTGCCTGCTTCTAGGTAACAGAACCTTCCAGTGTGGCTCAGTTTTCAGACTGATGTGCTGAGCAGAACCAGAAGGCAGGACACCAAAAGAGCCACAAGTTTCCCAGTTGTGCTCAAGGAGTGAATTGTCTATCACTTGCAGAAGTTTTTTCCACACAGATCTTAACTCTTGAGCTACTTCCAAGGCACGATCAGAAAGCAGGTTCACTTTCCTGAACTTCTCTCATACTGCAGCAGAGAGCACATGAGAGTAGCAACAGAGCAAGGAAAAGGGCAGCAGCAAACAACAGGTAAAACTACATGTCAGGACAAGTACCAAAAATTGTCCTGAAAGCATCAAAGGCAGCACTGGGAGAGTGGCATGGCACGTGTGTAAGTGAGACAAGGCAAGAACAGAAGAATGCAGATGAACTCAATGGACAGAAGAGCATAGGACAGAAAGATAGAGTAATTGGGAAAACTAGCATAAAACACTTTAGGAAAAAAGATAGCGAGAGAGTGAGCTAACAGGGAAATGCAGTCAATTGCAATAAAAATAGCAGTCAATATCAGACTGCACTAAGATGGCAATCCATTAGCAATCAATTATAGTGAAACAGCAATAAGATGTAGTCAGTAAAATGACCAGCTGAAGGAACTATTCTATTCCACGTGTGTAAACTACAATTTCCTCTACCCAGCTGCCATTTTTTAATTGTTCATTCAATTAAACAAAGCCTGTGTCTATTCCATATACACCTGCAGTATTTATGAGACTATTAAGAAGTCATATTGAACCTGGGGCAGAGGGTTGCTGACAAGGTTTTCACGTAAGCATTTGGGAAAAGAGATTCTTATGCTGTCACGTCTGCATTTAACAAACTATCAATTCATTCGCGTACATCAGAGGGCAGGGATCATTGTTTGTTTATTTAAGAAGATAAGACACTAAAGATTAAGGGGAAGATAACCGGCAGAAATCCACTCACATTCCCCTCCATAAAGATCTGCCACAGTGTATCCCAGGAACACTATGTAAGGCTTACTGAGGTCCTGATAAAACCACAGGGAGTTTCCCTTTACACGGGAAAACCTCAGTGGCAGTAAGGGTAGGGTCATCTACTTTCCTTCAGCAGTGCAAGTGGTGGACTTCCCATGCTTATGCTTACAAACTGCAGATGTTGCTGCTGTTTCTTTACCTGGAGATTCTCCTCCTACCTGTGAGGGCTGACACACATTTCCTAAGCTCCTCCATATTCACACCAAAGGATCACTGGAACGCAGCAGATCACAGGCATCTGTGGTTGCAATTTATAAACACCAGTTTCCAATATTGAACCAAAAGAGTCAAAGAACAGTATTCAGCCACCAGCAGAAAACCTCTATTCACCTCCCATAAGTTCAAATTTGCTGCATTTTTTATAGAACTATGACATTTGAAGGGGCTACCCTCCAGTAGGCAAGTTAGGGTAAAGCGTATCTAGGGATCTCTATCTCTCTTTGATGCAAGCATGAAACTCTATCTTTTCTTGGGTAGCTAGGTTTGGAAGATTTAATTAAAGAAGATCCTGTCCAATGTTTTAATTCAGCCTCACACAAAAACAACACTGTAGGGCTTAAATGGAAGGTCTCCTATCTACTGGGCAGCCAACTGTTTTCCATAGCAAAGACATCTCTGCTATTGTATAGTTACTTTTGTTAAGACACAAACTAATGGAACTGATGCGCTGCGCCAAGGAAACTTGAGCAGACAGCCTTGGCAGCAGCACATACACTGGTTTACCACAGAGAAAGAAACACAAAAGCTTTTAATGAAAGAAGCCGAACGCAGATAATGGCTTTCATTTCACTACAGCATTGCAGAAGGAAACAATCAGTTTTCCAAAGGACTTCTCCAAGTTATAAACTATCGAAGGCCTTGTGATTTCAGAGATAACAGCTCCTCCTGGTCTGTCCTCTCTAAATAACCGGCGATCAATCAAAGAAGCAAATTAAAGCTCAGTTTAGTCTGACGGGCTAACAGAAACAGGATATGATACAATACCTTTAAAAAAATCTCTTTGACAGCTAGCAGACAACTGTTTATGCTTTCTGTATCAGGCCTAGTCTCACTGAACTTCAGTGCAGCTATACAGCTACAACTTTTAGAGGGCTGGAGATCTAATTATTCAAAGTTCCACCTCTGACACTGTGAGAATACGAGTTTTCCTTCTCACAGGAGAGCGCTAGGTGTGATAGAGCCACAAAACGTCCTTCCATGCTTAGATCTGCCTGGACCAGACGTCAGAGGTTTAAAACAACACAAAAGGCTGAGTCTTTGTCCTGCTGTGCAAAATGCAGTCCTTTGGCCCTTGGAGATCTTAAGCCTGAAATGTCCGTGTCTCCCCTCCCCCTATGCATTAAGGTTTGGTATATTATGACAATGAAATATCTTCTTCTTAGTGTGTATAATCAGGTTTTCTGCATTAGAGCATCTGGTTTTATAGCACACACTGTCACTAGCTTTATAAAGTCTCTAGAACATTAGAATTGTTTCTAAAAAAAATAAACAACAAAACCTACATTATTTTCTGAATACATAAAGGTGTCATTTCGGATGCCAGTTTAATCTGTATTAGTTTAGATGATTGTACTATTAAGCAATTTAAAGTTTTACACCATATTAACGTAGTCATGAATTTAAGTGGCCTGTGAATGTTAAGTTTTAAAGAACCTGGCCATATTCCTGGGAAAGGAGCCCATTACCTAGAAGCCAGCCAAGTATCCTTTGGTAATAACTACAGCAAGGTGGCACAGCATCAGGCCCTGTCTGTTCACCCTTTTCTCTGCTGCTTTCCATACCCCTGCCCAGCACAAGCTGCTGAGACTGGCCTAGCAAGCTTTGATTCCGAGTGCAGGCAGCAAGGCGACCAGCTCCATGAGAGCTTCTGGGAGCAGAAAAGGGAGAACTAAAGAGAATAACACAGAAATTCCAGCTAACCTAAGTCTGTGGAGGGGGTTTTGCCCAGGTGAAGAGCCAACTAATCAAGACGTGGTCCAAGCCCCCATCCCTGCTTCTGAATGGAGTTTCCAGGTCACTTTTCTATTTGTTTTTCAGCCAAGCTGTATAGCCATTTTCCCATCTTAGTGACTTTTAAGGGACACAAATCTAGAGGACAGGTTCAGTTCTCTCAGCATTAGGGTATGCAACGGAAGACAAAAGTCAAAACAGTCATGGTCCTGGAAGCCTGTACTGGGACATTCAAACACACCGGGCAGAGAACAGCAGGCTGATGGGGCATTCACAACCATCCCTGGACTGTATCTTTTCATCGGGGCTTACCAGGATTCAAAGCTAGCACCTTCAGAAACAAATACCTGATCCTAGGTACCCATGGTTAAAGAAGCAAATGCTGCAGAACTAGAAGCAGCCACGGCAGGCTTCAGGAGGGTGAGCAAATAGCAGCAACTATATGGGTTTGGCATTGTTAGGTTAACGGTTGGACTTTATGATCTTAAACATCTTTTCCAACCTAAATAATTTTACGATTCTATATGCATCCAACACCTGCAACCTAAGAAGTCCTGCTGTGGGCTTTGAGAACAGAGTAGCAACTGTATCTAAGTAAGCCTGAATAACACAATAGCAGTGGAGAGCACCAATAACATACATATACCTAAATACCCATATACTTTAATTAATGTTGATATTGATGTGAGTACTTTTCTATTCCCATACAAGAGCACTTCAGAAACAAGAGCTGAGGAGAGTAAAACATCTGTAACCTTTCCACTGAATTCAGCTGTTTGTACTTCCACCCAGGAGCCTGTATTACCTACATTTTAGCCTGTGGAACAAAAGCACTGGGGTAGTCTGAAGAACAGAAACCCCAGTTGAGAACTGTGGCACAGCTCCTGTCTGCTCTTTGCTGACGTTTAATCTACTTTCTTTGAGTATCTTATCAAGCCTTTTAGCTTAAGTGCTACATAAAAAACTGTGAAGCCAAGTCAAAATCCAAGAGACACCCAGATGACAGAGAATCAGCAGTCAGCTGCATATCAGCTCTGTCAGCAGCAGGGCATTGCTGCTCCAGGTCAGGCAGGGAACAGACACAGGCTTGTCATTAGTAGCAAGATTCTGCAATACAGCCATCTGCTACCAGCTCGTGGTCATTTTAATACCCTCCCTGCAGTAAGGAAGATCTAGACACTTATTAAGCAATTTCCAGTCACCCTGCATTTAAGACTATGGCAAGTAAGCAGTACCATCTCAAATAAAAACTCTGGACTTAAATTTTTCTTCCTTTTATGTACATTCTCATCTTTCTCCCTTTTCTCACTTGTTTGAGGGGTTGGGAGGAGAGAGAAGGAAGATCAAAGTAAGACAGGAGTCACAGCACCAATAAAATACTTCCTCCCCCAACTCTATCAAATCATTCTACCTTCCTCTCACATCTGTCTTGCCCATTTAAACTAGAAGACCTTGCAGTGGACGGCTATCACCTAGATTTTACTATCCACTACTGCCTAAGCGGTGCTATTTTCAGCTTACTTGAAATATTACCTTTAATACGACTCTGAACTGAACCAGAAAGAAGACTCCTGACAGCAAGAGTCCCACGCTTTGTACGCTTAGGATCAAGCAGAGTATTTTGTACATTTTCTCAGCATACAGCCGGCACAATCACTGCTCTACACAAGTTGTTAGATAAGACCCTCTAGTGTCAGAAGAGGCTATGAAAGTACTCGTTTCATTGCAAGACTGAAGTCAAAGGGCAACCATAGTGTTGAGACCAGAGGAGACTTTCTTCTCACCTCCCCCTAGTTCTGCATCCTTTGCTAGGAGAGGTACTTCTATTCTCTGCCTCTGGCAGCCCCACCATTAGTTTCCTCAGTGGTACAAGCCGAAGATGCTCAGTGCCTTAACCTGTCAAGTAACAAGCACCTCCAAGGACAGAGGTTCCTCAGCCTCTCTGGGTCCCCATTTCAGTGTTTGATCATCTTCACAACCCAGAGATCTTCCCGACTGGAATTTTCCCTGAGGCAACTTGTGTCTGTTGCTCCTTTAAGGGCCTGATGTCCATAGCAAGGAAAACAACCACCAAAACCCCCAGAAACCAATACCCAAGAAAACACATACACCTAGACCTAGTTGGGAACCAAACAGATCATCTCAGTGCTATTATGCATAAATCAGTATCCTCAAAAACTTTCAGCAACTGCAAGGAACTAGCACAGACTGTAAACTGTCCATCATCAGCTTCACTGCACCTTCCTTCACCTCTGCAGCCCACAACCTCAGCTTCCAGTCTGTCCTTGCCCTCCCTACAGCAGGGGCCATCCCCCTGTCACCTCCAACACGAAACCTCCATCCTCTCCCCCTCCCTCCCAGTCTCTGTCCCCAACCCCAGCAAGCCCCAGTTAGCCCTCTCTGTCCACCACTCCTTCCCTCTTCCCCAGAGCTCCTCGTCGCTCTTCCCAAACGAATCCCACCGCGTTTGTTTCCGCCGGGCGCTGCCGGAGGAGGCATCAAGAGTAACTCGCCCGGCGCTTGGCGGGGGCAGCCCCAGCCCATCGCCCCCCGCTCGATGCCAGTGAAGGGGTTTCCCACCCGCTCCCCCCGGTCCGGCTCCGCGACCCCCCCGCCACGACCCTGCCCGGCGTTTCCCACGGCACTACGCTCATCTGACATTACGAACGAGCGAGTTATTTCCTGTGGGTGAGCGGGGGGAGCGTTACCTCGAGGGCAACGTCCTCCCGGTGGCCGCGACTCCGCTTCATTCCTCCCCTCCAGTCGCCTTAAACCCGAACCGGCCCCCTCGAGGCTCCTGGCGTGCGCGCACCCGAGAAGTAACGGGGTTCACTTCCAACGCGCCCTCGAGGCGCGCCCGGAGCCGCCGTCCAGGCAACCGCGGCGGGAGCATCCCGGGGCTGCCGCCTGACGGGACGCGGGAGTAACCCCTGGACCCGCGGAGCCACGGCCGCGCAAGTTGGGCGGCCGGCGCTAGCGCCCCCGCGGCACTCACCCGCCCCACGAGGAGGGACCTTCCCGCGGCCGCCCGCAGCAGGAGGGCGAAGCCGAGCAGCAGCGGCACTGCCGGCGGGGAGAAGGGCATGGCCGGGGCGGTCCCCCCATGCGCGGGGACCCGGCGCGGCTCCGCTCCAGCTCCCCGCGGAGGATCCGCAGCGGGGGACGGCGGTGCGGGTTGCGGCGGCCGCTTTTGTAGCGGCGGCGGAGGCGGGGCCGGTCCAGGTGCGGCCCGGCACGGCACAGCACGGTCCGGCGGGGACGGATGGGGATCCGCCGCGGGTCGCACGGGCTGGTGTCGTCAGCGCGAAGGGCTGTTTCGGGGAGGGAGGAAGAAGGCAAAAAAAGGAAAACAGCCGAGGAAACGCCTTTGCGATGCTGCCCCCTCTTCAACTTGTTTGATCTGAATCTCTGTCCCGGCTCGGGCAGCTTCGCGCTGTCCGTGACGCCCAGGTTTTGCTAGTTTGCAATCACAGTAAGTGCAACTGCCCGTTCATCACACGAATTTGCGGAGCTGCACGTCAGAGCAGAGCTCGGCTTCTACGTTAAAGTCAGGGCACGGGTCAGTCCTGGCAGTGGTACGATGTGTCGGTTTAGGAGATTTGGAAAACCTATCTTCTTGCCTAGCAAAAACCCATTTGCTAAGCAAAAGGCTGCTCTGAATTGCTTCGTTCTGGATTCACGTTGTTGTCCTTACGTATTCACTTTGCGCTGACTGGCAAAACTAAACCCTTAGTAAATCCCGTGTATTTGGTGAGATTGTACGCCGGAATCAAGAAGAAAAAAGCATACAGAACCTAACAGGTTCAGAAGGAGATATCGAAATTGAACTGGGGAAACGATTTTACAATGGTCTGTTAGGTGCTACTGGAATATAAAGAAATGAATAGCTTAAATATTAATGATGTGTATCAATTTCAAATACCACAGCACCAGGCTGAGGCCTTGGGAATGTAACTAGTCAGAGCATCGATGCTGCGAGATCATGAAATCAAATTCCTCAGCATGTGAACTGCCACAGCAGCGGTTACATCCCAACCGCTAACACCGTGCAGAAAGAATTATTTGCCATGGTGGTTGGCTTGACTGAAGGCTGAAAAGCTATTTCCTTCAACTTTTCTGAAGTGAGAACAAACAAAAGTTGAAGGGAAAAAAAAAATTGCTCCCGAAGAAGAGAGAAGGAACATACATTCTGGGTTGTTACAGATGATTCCCCAAAACAACCCAGATTAGTTGAAACCCCTAATGTCTGCCTCAAGTGATGTTTTCATGTTGCTCATTGAGATTGTTTTTTTTACTATTCCAGTAACATAAACACTCTGTTCCTTTAGAATAATTATATCTGCTACAGACACTGCTGAAGGCTTTGGGAACAGTGAGAAGGAATGAAGAATAAAAATCTAATTGAAAAAGCATGTTCAGCAACAGTAATGTCACCTGGAACAAGGAAAAGACTGATTTTTAAAGAAATTAGCAATTCCCTGGATTTAAAAGATTTAAACCCATACCTAACGTTTGCCTCAAGGGGATGAAGATAATGAGACACGGAAAAGCCTGCCTATTTTGCCTGGCTCTATATTTTGTGCGTGTGCTAAGACAAATTACAGATAGATATAAGAAAGTTCTGTAAAAAATTATATTTCTGTTACCTGTCATTGTCACATGTCCTTCAAGGAAGGAACCAGAGAGCATCTGCAATGCCAAACTCCTGAGAAGCGTGACTAGGAAAACCAGCAGTTGGCTGTTAACTAACAATTTTTTGTAGTTTGTCTACCCAGGAGGGCTAAGAGACAACCCTGCCCAAGCCTGTTTACACCTCACAGGAATGCTTGACTTGAAGCCCAACACCTGATGCCATATGGAATTGCCTATGGGCTGGCCTTACCTCCTGACACCTGAAGATGGAGCATGTGACAGCTGCTTTCAATAAACCAACAAATATAGTGGGCAACTGAGCAAAATCTTCTCCAGCTTCCTTCAGGCCAGGCAACAAACCTTTAAATAAAGGGAAAGAAACCCTTTCTACCTGGATAACACCACCAGTCCTAGCTGGGTGTACCTACTTCACGTGTAAATCCCTACTGCTTTCTGTTGTTTCTGCACCAGGCTTTGGAATTGAGTTTTCCAGCTAGGACTTTGGCTCCGAAGACAACTCCCAGCACCTATGCGCAGCAGAGGCTCAGCTGCTTTTTGTAAGAGCTGAACAGGCTCACATCTCTGTTGAAGAACCTTATCGGGGCTCTGGGGGCGAGATATATTGCTCGGGAAGCAGAGGTATTACTTTGGACTAATTCAGCTACTAGAAATAATCAAAGGTAACTTTTTAGGTATGATGACATCATATGCTAGTGTTATCTACATTAATGTTTTTGGAGGTTACAAAAAATGGACTGGAGTAAAGTTGGAACAGGAACATTTTCATTGTGCCCGTTAAGAAGCTGTTATCAAATTTCAGAAGACTGAAAAAATATTATTGACTTAAATCAGTGTAATAAAGGAGAGGTCATTTTCTGACAGAAGGAAAAGTATGTGTCCAATAAACTCCCATCTTCTGGGTGGGGGAAATGCTGATACAAGTTGTCTCTAAAACCTGTGTCTGCTGGAATTTTGTTATATTTATTCTTGGTTTTACTAAGACTAACATTTAACTTGATCTTTTACCAGTGTTAATGTAAGCAAAGAACAGTTACAATAGCCAAGCGAGCCATTAAAATTACACTGCCCACGCTGGAAAGGAGCTGGGGTCTTTTCAGTTGGAAAACTACAATGCAGTGAGTTGAGGAAGCTTTGTTCAACATCAGAATTTGTTTTGTTGAGGCAAGCGCCTCTTTTTCTGTATCTGAAGGACTGTAAATGCGACTTACACTGCAGAACTCTGTAACTTCTCTCCTGTTCCTTTACCTCTGGGCTGGACCAAACCCCTTGGATCTGTTAGGGAGAAGCTACCTTGCTGTTACGCTGCAGCACAGAGATTATTGGACTCCGATGACTGTTGAGCATTTTTAGTGCAGTGTACTGTATTTTGAGGGCAAAACTGCATTTTGAAAAAGCTCAGTGTCTCTTTTAATAACCTCCCTGGATGATCCTTTTCTGCGGGAACAGCGTAACGGGTGGCTTGCCACAGGAGGGTCCCGTGGGTGAGAGACAAAGCCTCCGCAAGGGTTCAGGCTGTCTGCTGCCTGCAAACGATGACCCCTAGCCTCGCCTGTGCAGACAGTAACATGCCTGTCCCACGTGAGACGGCATGCTTCACCCCCGAAACTTTCCAAAGAGAAAAATCTGTTTCACGGAGAAACTGCATGTTTCTGCTGTGACACTTGCTGAGTAACACGTTTTCCTAAGCTGCCTTAGGCAGTATCCTAAAGAATTTGATCAGTTTTCAGCCCAAGTCATGCACTTTGTGCTTCTCCATGACCAGTAATTATTCACTTTTATAAACATTGTCTTTCACTGTAAATTTGTTTATGGGATAGAGACATACAGTTCTCAGAAACGACCACAGTGCAAATAGATCTAAACTCTTAGTGAAATGTTGTTCCTTTCTACCTTGTATCTGTATATTTGAAGTTACAGGGTCGCTGAGATTTGGAGAATGAAGTGTTTTACCTAAACTCAGGATTTATATGAAAAATGGAGGGAGTTGCTGCCCTGTACAGTGGCTGTGTAAGAGCTGCCTGTTTGTCTGAAAGGCTGTTAGCTATTTATTCCTGTTTTGTAACTGCAGTGTGCCACAGCAGTGACTACACTTTGGCTCATCTTATTTTCTTTACAAAGCCAAGAGGAACTGTCGGTCAGGGTCTTTCCAGACTCAATAAAACCTAAACAATCTGAGCTGAGGCCCAACACCCATGAAGCTACTCAAATGTATCACTTAGAAATTTAATATATATATTTAGGAAATGAAGCAGAAGCATTTTAGAGTTGAAGCACTGAATGTGAATGGTCTTTGTAGAAGTTTAATTTGTATAAATACCTACTTAACTGAAGTAAGAGTTCATTTAAGCTAAATCCTTCTGTAGACCTCCTGGGGAAAGAAAAGAAAAAAGCTGTCTCTGAGCAGTGTTATGCACATGAGAGTCACAAACACAGAAGCTACAACTGCGATTACAAGCACATTGGTGTTCAGAAGGGAGATCATCATGTCTTGGGGCCATATATACTTCAGTATCTTTGGGGAAACTAAATCATCCGAATTGTACCTTGAAACCTGGACTTTGGGGAGTGGGTTATTTTAGCATCTTAGTAATAATCAAAATGACCTTACAGTATTCTCTATCAGAACATGACTACAGCAAATAGTTATATGACAGATTAATGTATAAAACTTTAAAATGTGCATTAGCAAGCAGGAAAATTTCTTCTGGTTACTGCCCACAGCACACCTCCATACATTAAATCTCATAGAATCAGAATGGTTTGGGTTGGTCACTGAAAAATCTCACTATTTTTAGTTTAGTGCTTGTAAGTGCTAATTGTTCTGTTACTTCAGTTACCTGCCCACGTGTAGGAGAACATGCTCAGGACATGAAGTGTCTCATGGTAGCTACCTAGTGCCGGAGGGAAGGGGGTGAAATCGCCCAGTTTTCTATAACGTGCAGTATTGTAGGTGCAGACGCAGAATGAATGAACCTAAGTTGTTGCTACTCTGCAGTTCCAGCTGTAAGGGCCAGGTCATATGTAAATATACAAAAAGGGTAGTGGTTGAGCAGAATGGACAGCTCCGTTTTTCAGCTGTCAGATAGCATGGCTTGTACGTTTTGGGCTAGATATTTCTTGATGAGAACGAAGAAATGAGTGCAAAGGTTTTTTGGTTGGGTTTTTTTGTGTTTGTTTTTTTTTTTTTTAACTAAGTGTATGTGACCTACGTAATGAACTGAAATAGCTGTATCTACTTTGGGGGTCTAGCTGCCTTCTGCAATTTATTTTATGTAATGATTTTATGGATCAAATGATTTAGGCACTTAATATCAATACAAAGATTACATTATCTTGTAAAGAAGAAATTGCTTTAAATCTTTCACATAAAATGAAGGATTCATATGGCCCTGTGTTGAGTAATTTGTGAATCGACCTAGACAATCCTATATTTTAAAATCTTAGAGTTATAGAGATGTAAACATTGTTTGCAGTCATGCAATATGACAGGATACAACTTTATTACAGTTTGACTTTCTTACCACAATCCCTGATTCTTAATTCAAATTTCCTAATTACAAATCCTCTGTTTAAGAATGCTTTGTTAAGAATTGTATCTTGGACTAGAGAAGGCTGCTAGGATGAACAAAATGAAAAGATGCTAGCACAAAGGAAATGATGGCAAGAAATACTCAGTAACACATTCAATTTCTCACTGCATTTTTCACAAGAGAAAAGTAGGAAGCTATGAATCACAGAAGAAAGGAAGAAAAGAATAAAGTTAAATTATTATTTATTAAGTACAATTGACAAAAACATTACTCTCCTCTCTCCCTTTTCTCTAGCGGTAGCTTTTTTTCTGTGAGAAAATTATTTGGAAATCACTCTATTCCGTATCTTCTCTCCAAGGGAAACCTTGATACAGAAAAGGAAAATTGCTTCGTGCAGTTTGATACATGTCTTGTGCAATGATCATAACGCTGGTCTTTTCCAAAGAGAGAGAGATGATTTCTGTGTACTCTGCTGATAGATGCCTAGTAGGGTAGAACCTGGATTTCCTCAGTAAAAGGCTTCCCATGTGTCCAGCCAGTTATTTAGTCTCATCTGCAGCATCTGATGGGTTTTTGAGAAAAATACCCTTTGAAAAGGGACAGGACATGTCTCTTGAGAAAGAGGTGATTTTTTGTATAGTCTAGCACTTTGAATCAGAAATATTTCCTGGAATAATGAGTGAGATGGTGTACTTGTTTCATGGGTTTCCCATGTGCTGCCATGGCTATGACTAAAGAGGGAGAGAAGGGTACTGTTTGGATTAAATTCTCTGGATCACAAAAATTCAAATAGAGGTTGAATCCTCCCCATTTACACTTACATAGTCACTGACATTACAGTGATTTTACTTTTTGTGCTCACGTGCCCCACGAGAAGGAGATCACAAACTGTTAATCACAGTGTCTTTTGAGGCCATAGGTTTCTGCGTCATAAACATCCTCCCAAAAAGAGGGTGACCCTAACCCTCATTCATTTCCATTGCTATTCAGCAGCCCGCTCATAAGTCATTTGAAGCTGGAAGGAAGAAGGGCAATTATCTGTTTAATGCAGTTCTCTGAATTACTGTGTCTGTAAGGCAAATAGTCGTTCTGCCTTTGAGTATCTGTTCACAGAAATCCCCATTTGGTGATTAGCCAGCAGACTTTGAGAAATTAATATTAGGAGTTTTAATTAGCTAACCTCTTGAACAACCACTTGACTAATCTGAATATCAAATATAAACACTGGTAGGAAAAATTACTGATTAGTGAATATGTGCAGGAAGCTGCAGCCAGCTGATCTGTTGAGATATGCTGCCAAGATTGTTTTGGAAAAAGGAAATGTAAGGTGAATTGGAGGAGTCAACCTGTTGATATTCTAAGACACTAGAAGTTGCAGATCTGCAAGGAAAGTTCTGGAGTTGAGGCAGGGGTGGGGGGAAAGGCAAGGGGAGAGGACCTGTTTTAACTTCAGATGCGTCATTTTGTCATAGAAAGATGAAAAGGTGATGTTTTCTTAGTGTCCAGGGAGTGGTATCACATTTCCCTGGAGCTGAATGAGGCTTAGGGGGAAAACCAGTGAATATTATATGTTAATCAAGCTAAATGTTGGAGCTGACATCAAGGATAAATTTTGGGTGAGAATTCGGTATTTATGAAAAATTATAAAATAATTTTGCTGAAGATTGGACCTCACCTGGATGCTGTAGAGCGTATCTTGTTTAATAAGAAAGAATACAAAAATATAAGGCAAATGATAGGATTATCAGCAAGATAAGGACTAAGTTCATGTCCCAAAAACTAGCAGCACACAACCACTAATCTGTTAAGACATTTCAGAATGTGAAGATAGTGGAAATTGGATAAGTCAGGTCTTGCATTCCTGGATATCTCTTAATTGCTAGTCATGTAACTAACTAATACCTTAGTTGAGTCATTGCTTTATGAAATAGTCGATGCTGAAAATCAGAGATCCCCAAGGACCTTATTAGCATGTATTTGTAACTAATGAATTAGAAATCATAATGGAAAAAGAGGCATAAAAATAAGTCATACATGTTAGCAGTTGCTTATTGCCCTCTCCTAATCTCTGCTATATAAGAATCATGTGGTATTTCTATTTCCAAAGTCTGTTTCTGGATTTGACCTTTATAGTGGACTGTTGCTAAGTAAAAAAAAAAAGTAAGTTTTCCTGAATTTCTGAGAGTTCATCTATGCACGTTTCTTTTATGCTCTGAAGGCAGTATTTACTGGAAAAGGCATCTCTTGGCTTTTTTACAACTAGGCTTGCCTCAGGAATACCCTGCTTGTGCGTTGCAGATACAGGTACCACATCCTACGATGTCCGGTTTAGTATGTGTGATGTCTGTGTAAGTATAAATGGCAGCAGAGGCTCCTGAGGAAATCTGAGCAAGAGACTCCCAGAGCTGTGCAATTGTTAAAAAATCAACAGAAACATCAGTATACCTAAAACTGCAGCTTGCACATCCTGTACATCTGATTTTCAGTACTCGTGTAAACAGAATGATACGTACTGCTGCTGAATGTTCTTCCAGACTATCAAAAAATAATGAATCAGTTTAAATATTAGGAATAGATACAGTTAGTGGATGCGATTACAAGAAAACGATAGGTCTTTCTATAAAATATTTCACCTTGAAAATGAATATTCTGAATCTCTGCTGAACAGATTTTAGTTAGAATCAACAAGAATGTAGAGGCGCAGAAAGCGTGAGTAAAGAAATATATTCTGTGGAATTAACAAATCCTTTACGTTAAGGTTTAGCTGAAATGTTACCTTCTTGAAACAAGCTCATTCCGAGTGGTTTTGTAATATTTAGCAACCTGACCAGAAAATAAATCACTCCACCCCCACCATTTGCAAGCTCTTTTCCATGGTTTTTATTAACTCTACCCATTGTTATATAAAAGTTGCTCATACAGCCATGCTCCAGACTTCTCCTGAATCATCACCTAAGTACAAACACTTCTATGAGAGGTGAATATTGTGACATACAGGCAGATCAATGACTCCCAATTCATGTGTCCACTCTAAAGCAGCAGGATGGAGTATGCCTTCCCGCACCTGCTGGAACTTACCTAACTAACTAACTGAGTTGGTGCATGTAGGAATTTGAATGCTTGTTGCAAGGCCAGTAGTATCCTGGTCTGCATCAGTATCAGTGTGGCCAGCAGGACTGGGGCAGTGATTGTCCCTCTGTACTGGGCACTGGTGAGGCCACACCTCGAATCCTGTGTTCAGTTTTGGGCCCCTCACTGCAAGAACGACACTGAGGTGCTGGAGCGTGTCCAAGGAAGGGCAATGGAGCTGGGGAAGGGTCTGGAGCACAAGTCCTGTGAGGAGCAGCTGAGGGAGCTGGAGTTGTTTAGTCTGGAAAAGAGGAGGCTGAGGGGAGACCTGATCGTTCTCTACAGCTCCCTGAAAGGAGGTTGTAGAAAGGTGGGGGTTGGTCTCTCCTCCCAAGTGACAGAACAAGAGGAAACTGCCCCAAGTTGTGTCAGGGGAGGTTTAGGTTGGATATTAAGAAAAATTTCTTCACTGAAAGGGTTGTCAGGCATTGGAATAGGCTGCCCATGGAAGTGGTGGAGTCACCATCCCTGGAGGTATTTAAAAGACATGTAGATGTGGTGCTTGGTGACATGGTTTATTGGTGGCCTTGGCGGTGTTGGGTTAACAGTTGAACTTGATGATCTTAAGGGTCTTTTCCAACCTAAATGATTCTATGGTTCTAATATCCTGGATGTAGAGAGCATTTGTGGGAGTGGAAGGTCTCAAATTGAGATCTTGAATTCCTATAGATTATGTCATCTGGGAGGAATAATTTATGGTGATTCAAGTAATTAATTGCACCTTGTTAGATGTGTGAAGAGCTGACTGTCACCAAATTAAGTGTAAGAATTTACTATCCCACATATGACTAGGACAGAGAAATACTTTGTGAATATTCTTAAAGCATGCAAAGACAAAAAAGGACCCTTCTGAATAGACAGTAGATTTGTGCTGTCACAAAACATAGATTATTTCCATAAACTATATGGAAACTATGGAAAGATGTATATGGAAACTATGGAAAGATGTATATGGAAACTATGGAAAGATGTATATGGAAACTATGGAAAGATGTATATGGAAACTATGGAAAGATGTATATGGAAACTATGGAAAGATATGTGGAAAGTAACACTTATTGTAACCTGGAAGTAATGAGCTAATGTGTGATATTGAGGAAACAGAAGGGAACAAACCCCCTGACAGGCTCAGAGGAGATGGGAAATGGCGATTGGACTCTGACAGGGGAAAGAGAATCTGGTGCAGTACATGAAGTAGCTGAGATCAACAATATACTATTCATCTCTGTTCTTGATATTATACAGGACGGAGAATAAAATCCTCTGCAGTGTAAGTTATATAACTCAGCATATTATTAATTTGCACCTTCCCTGGTATTTTCACATACAGACTTTCACTTGTAAATGTGGCAAGGTACATCTCCCACCTGTGGAGGCATTCACAGGGTTATATATTGTTTCCCAATTGAAATTAAGCTGAAAGGTCAGACCAGGAAGAAATCTTCAGGAACGAATACACTACAGTGGTGCAGTTTTTTGGATATGAACTTTTTCCCCCTTTGCCCCCACAGTGCGTAGACTGGTAGTGAGCAAGAACATGTGAGGAAAAAAGCCAGGACAGCTGACCCAAACTGTCCAAAGGGATACTCCATACCATATCCTGTCATGTTCAGCACCAAAAGCTTGGGGAAAGGAGAAGGAAGGGGAATATTTGTGCTTATTGCATCTGTCTTCCCAAGTAATCATATGTGCTGAGGTTCTTGGTCAAATAAAGGTATCTGAAGGAAGAACAAATTTTATGCAGATTATTAAAGAGACAGCGTAGACTGCGTATCTTGGTTAGTATTACATGCGTAGAATTAGTTTAATACTAATTACGTTTGGAAAACTCGTGGATGTTCATCAGGTTTACCACAGAATAGTGCTGTGATAGCCACCCCAAGGATTCGAGCCTATATTTTAGAGCTAAAGTGAGATGCAGGAAAATAAGTGTACTTGTAGATAATCTGGTTCTCTCTTTTAATTACAGAAACATCCATATCAAGTAATTGGCACTGTTGTAATTCTGTGGCTATGTTCCCACACAGCTCTGCTGAACAGAGAATGTTCTGGTTTGTGTTAGGTATTCCAGACGCAAATATTCCTAGTGCAGTTTTGCTTAATCTGTGTAGTGTAACAAGAACAAGTGAACCCTGAGAAACCCCAAGCAAAAAATATTGATTAAATATACTATTCTGTCTTAAATACGAAGTTTCCTGCAGAGTCAAAGAAAACAATGTAGAATCATGCAGATCATGCAGAATCCAGGAATATTATAAATCTTCCATCTAGGAGAACTTAAATTTTGTTATGTTCTATATTGTCTTCTGTTGGCATCGTATTTAACTGAAACACAAGTTAAAGTTGTATATGAGAAAGAATGTGAAAAAGCTGGTTTTCTCTTTTAAGGTTTAGCAACATTTTATATTACATTAATTGTATTATTAAAGCAAATATTCATTTTTTAAGCGCTATAACGGAAACATCACAGACTACAATCAGTGAACTTATTCTGAAAACTATCACCAAATAGCCAAGACAAACTGAATTTCTGGAAGCAGAGAAAAAAAGTAATTAAGACTGAAATGAAAGTTCAAGGATGGCCACCAAAATAAAAAGCAGTAGAAGAATTACACAAGTAATTGGTTACATGTGCCATACATTCTGTTTCTGCTATGGTATGGAAAACAGTTTACTTGATGTCACACAGGAGAGCCACTCCTCTCAATATCCAGTGGTCTGGAGACACTACTGTCCTTAAGTAGATCACGGTAATATAGTTCAGATCTGTTCTCTTGGGCTTCTTGTAAAGAGGGCACACGTAGAGCTTGGGATCCTTAGGACTGGTTGTATTAACAGCAAATATATGCACCACAGGCAGCTGAACAAAAAGAGTCTTTGGTGTCGATTCAATGAGTTTGCTATTTCGTTTGTCCCAGCCTGCACCTTCCAAGTACAGCCCGTAGATATATACTCCTTCCTGTGTGGAGAGTAAGCAGATACATCATTCAAATTAAAGCATCTGTTTTGTAATACAAGTAATTGGCTTAAACCATTAAAAGAAATACATGCTTTATAGTAAAAAATACCTGATATTAAAATGAAATAGTTTGAAAAGATTCAAACTATAATATCATCCTTTTTCAGAAGATAATGTAACTGAAATGGATGGCAATGAAAGTTGTTTAATAAAGCCCACACACTACACAATTTGATCTAAAGTTCGCTACAAATACCCAAAATCAAGAAATAGTACAATGAAATGGTTCTTTTATGAAAATATTTTTGTAACTGCAAAATAAAAAAAATTAAAATCTATATGCTTATTGTTATTAATCTTCTATGCTGAGCAAAAAAAGTGAGTTAAAGACAATAGTAACTTTTTCCACTAGCAATCCATCATGGCTGAATGGTACAGTGTAAATGAAATATGAAATTAGTACTGAAGCAACTTGGCATGTCATACATACAGAAGGAGGTGCTGTGATTTCTTCTTTGTTTTGCTTCAGCACTTCGTTATGTACTGTAACCGTATCTAAGGCCCAGCCTTTATGTGCTCGAGTTGCTTCTTGTCTCATTGCTGTCAGGAATCCTTGAGAAATTAAGCCAGAGATTTAGTATATATCTCACATGACAAAAAAAAAAAAAAAAAAATTGCTCAGTTATCTGCATGGTTCTGCACTGAACATTAAAGAAAGATAATCAGAGTTCTATCAAAACTAAGCACCTTGACCAATGATAGCAAATTTTGCTTCGGGGCCAAAATAGGAACAAATGTCAAAAGTGGCATAGAATGCATTACACTGAGAAAAATATTTTTAAATGGAATATTAAAAAAATACTGTATTTGTTTTAAATACTGAATTATTCAGTTATAAATGTTTGCTCAGGATAGCTGATTTACAAATTATCATTAGGCAATCAGCTACAGGATCCATGGTAGATTTGTATTTTCAAGAAGGCAGACAAGATATCAATTATGTGAGCTGATACTTAGGTAAAGGCAATTTAGGAAAAAGGCACATTTTATTTTAAATGAAAGAAGTAGGAAAATAAATTTGATGGAAAACAGAAAAGGCATATCTGAATGTGATCATAAAAATAACTGAGTGTGGGGAATGTACACAAGGCAGTGCCTATGAAGGATGAAACATTTATATTTTGTTAGTGAAGAATAGACAGTCCTAGACAGAAAAGCAGGTAGAGGATGACACAATCAAGCAGCGAGCTAGGTGATTTTTGAGTATTGTTTTGAGCACACTTTACAATAAAGTTTGCAATAAAGAAGGTTTGAGGCAAAGTGCTGAATAGTGTAAGCACAAGATGACAAATAACTAGGCAGGAAAGAGATTTGGATGTGTTATAAGGGAAAAAGCTACAAAAATGAAACACTTGTAGCAAATACCTGTTGTTTCTGTTGAAGTGTCTCAACAGATGACAATGCAACCACCAGAAAACCAATAGCTGCTATTTTATGCTACTAGATGAAGAGCTACTCGGAGTTGTCAGAAAGAGATTGAGGTGAAGAGAGAAAAGTTAACAATAGAGAATTGCATACTTAAGAGTGATTACTGTAAAGATTTAAAGACGAAATGGCATCAGTTCCTTCTCGATAGGGCATAAAGGAAAAGATGACGTGTTTTGTGGGCTGTCAAGCATCTACAAGGAGCTGAAACCACTGACTGAAATACTAACAAGCCAGCGGGGAAATCATGAGAGTACATGGGCATGTCTACTGAAGACAGCATTTCAAGATTTAAGAAGTGGTTTAACATGCTAATTAGGATAATGCCAATTAGAAGCTAAGATATTTGTCACAACTAAAGTATTCATTCGTGATGCAAATACAATTAATGTAGTATCTGAACATGTATTCATTTCTCAAATAATATATATCCTCGTAAAACCAAAACTGTGTGATCTAGGCTTCTAAAAATTAATTATATCTCTATAATATGATATTTGGGTTTTCATAAACCTGTTCATCCCAAGTGCCATGTCTACTGAATGGAGTATTGCACCACCACTAACATACAATCTCCCTTAATAATGATAATTTGTAGGAGACAAACACTGATAATTGCTGAAAAATCACAACAGGCTTAAATACAATTATTGGTGATCCTTTATAATACTATAAATAGATTTCCCTACTAAACTGATAAAATACATTCCTCATGTTTTAATCTTATAATGTATTTGCCACTGCTGTGATAGATTTAGATCTTGATTCACCAGTGCAATTAGTCTAGATTTTCCTGCACTGGCAGCACAGGGTACTCCAATTTCTGATTTGCCTCACACCAGTCAATTTTTAAAGTTTACTGTATGATCTGATTTACTCAGAATTTCAGGTGGAGCAGTATTATGAATACAGTAACTACACTTACCTCACCTCTAGCCATAGCACACATTTTGTGCTGAGCAGACTTTTTTCTACATCTACAGGACTATTTTTTTTGGAAGAGAGGTTGCAGTAACCATCAAGTTCAAGACAATCTGTGCCTCAAGTTTCTTTGCTACTGGGCTAGATGTTTTCCTTGGTCAAAAGAATCTGGGACATTATGATCTTCTACACCTCCATGACTACTGCTCTTGAATCACCAGCAATCTGTATGTTTACCAGCTGTGCCATATATGATACAAATAGAATGATGTTTTGTCTGACATCGCAATATCATCTTTTAATGATAATTTGTATGTGCTCCAGGCATTTACACTGTTTCTGAGAATGACTCCAAAAAAAACTGTGATATTAGTACTTTTTACAGTCCTAGTCACTGAACGACCATGAAGAACAGAAGCATCACAAAGTGAAGATAACTCATGAAATATTCAAGGTTTCAGAGGTTAATCCTAATGAAAAAAAAACTACCTTATAGCTGTTACATGGGAGAAGATTCTCATGAGAATTTTTTATGGACAGTTGTGTAGGCTAAATGAGATTTTTCTATGAACACGCATCTAATAAGGAAACAGGTTTTGTTACTCATGAAGATGGTTAAAATTTGGGTTTCTTCCTCTTTCCAATAAAATGACAAATATATCAAGCTATAAAAGATAATGACAGATAACATTTACTTATTATCTGTCTGATTAATTTCAACAAAATGTTCATTAACTTGTGAAATGGAAACACTGTGAAAACTAGTTTGATGTTCTCCATGGAAGTTAGAAAACTGCTATAAATTCTGGCATAGTTGCATGTCCATAGAATCATAGAATAGCCCAGGTTGGAAGGCACCTTGAAAGATCACCTGGTCCAAACTTTCATGGGAAAGAGAGCTTAGATGAGATTATCTAGCACTCTGTCCAATTGTACCTTGAAGACCTCCAGCAATGGGGACTCTACCACATCCCTGGGGAGGTTGCTCCAGTGACTGATCATTCTTACTGTAAAAAAATTCTTTCTGTTGCTACTGTACAGCATATAAATAACACATTGTTCTGGATTAAAACTCTTCCATACAACTTAGTTTGGAATGACTTAGTTTGAAACCACAGGAATAGCATATTTTCTTTAGAAGTTGTATCATATCATGCTACACTATGTCAACAAGATAAAGCATTTTATTTAACTACACGTTTTTCTTCTTGTAATATAAAAACTATGTTTATGGGTCAGACTAAAAGACCATCTGTACAAGCATACTGTCTCTGACACTAGACAAAGGTGGGTGCTTAGTGGAATACTACAACAGGCAAAATGACACATAAATAATTTCCCAACTCGAAAGTTAACTTTGGACAGTCATGTTTATTGCTACCATTGGACCTGTTTCCCATGACTTTGTCTAATTTTTTTTTAATACATTAATCATCTTAGCTTCTATGACATATTCTGACAGTGATGAAAACATTTTTTCTAGGTGTAATATTAAATTAGATATGTAGTAAAACCCATTAAATTATGATTAAATGCATTATTACTCAAGTCCTTTCAGTATACTTACCTTGTGGATTAAAGAATCCAGTCATCCAAAACACATTTGGTCTTCCTTCATATATCCAAGTGGAGAATTGATTATTTCTTTCCAAAAGTTCAGTAAACCAGAAGCCAAGTGTCGAAGAATCCCAAGATACTCTTTTCCATCCTTGAGGAATTCGAGCATCATACATATTATCAAGTGCATCTCTCAAATTCTGAAGGAATGAAATTATAATATACAAACTGAAGCAATCAAAGTAAGAGTTTAAAATGGAGTATTGCATATGTAGAAAATATACTTTTTACTTGCCTCACTCATAACAATAGTTCCTTCTATGGCTAATTTAAGATCATTCAAACTGTTGCGGACTAGTGTGATCACCTTTTGCATTTGGTCAATTTCTTGCCGAAGAAAAATATTCATAGAGTTAAGTTGTCCCATTTTAACTAAACGAGCTTTTACCTAAAATATGGGAGTGCAGAAAGAGGAGTTTAGTTAAACCTGAAATGTCAAAATACTGTTGTCACATATGACATGTTAACTTTCTTGTGTTCAGAAAAGTAAACAGTGGACTTGTTCTTCACATTATTCAACTAACATTTATCCCCTTAAAACTGCTGCAGCTTTTATTTTTATTTTTTGTCTGATACTACCCAATTATTCCTGATTTTGCTAGAATAGGACTTCATCCAGAAGTCCCAGGAGACTGCTATCACAAAAAGTCAAGACGGGTTTTTTCTGTGTTTCCACATGCAGCTTTGGAAGTCCAAGCATAGTCTCCATGACATACCTCCATGACCAATTGTTAGATGTCTTGATTTTAAATAAAAAAGCCTTTGATTCACACTGCTTGCAATAAAGATGTTGGTTCCTTACTTGAATCTGCTACTAGCTATACAATCTTTCTCTACAGTTCAGGGTTTCTTTTTCAGAATGTCTTATATGAAAACTCAGCAGAGAGTACAGTAAGAAAACAACTAAGATTAGCTTGCCTCATGGGGTATGTAATCTGGAGGAAGTTTCTCTAGCATGTCTTCAGCTAAACGATAAACTATTGCTTCACGAGTTTCTCCAGGTCCCGCACCACTTTCTTTAGGCTGAATGTTGGTAATATTATCTAAAACATCAGCCGCCGTATTGCTTTGGTATCTGGCAGGATAAGAAATATGTTATAAATTACACAGGAGTTTTTAATAGTTAAAAAGGATGCATACAACTTGAAAGTTCAGGAAAAAAAAAAAGTGTCACCAGGTTAAATCAAAACTCCAAAAAGAAATTGTTTTCCTTTGCATCCTGCCCCAAGCTGAACACCCTGATAGTGAACAGCAGGGGGTTTTCTATGGTTGTAAAGAATTTCAGTTTCCTTCTACACACCCTGTTATGCACTTGCTGTTTTTCAGAACTACTAAGAAGAACAAGTTCTGCAAACTGCTGCTCAACCTTTGAGAATGTTTCAAACAGAATGTTTCATATGATTCACAGGGATTCTAAGGACAGGGAAGAAAATGGCATATGCCTGAACTTCTAAACCAGCTATTTGCTGGGAAGAAGCAATGAAAGTTTTGTAACAAGGAAGAACAGTTACTTCTTAAAAGTGGAACGCAGACGAAAGAAAAGGTGGAGGCATAACTCTGCAGGCTGCTCCTTTATTAACTAGTAAATTCATTCTGCCTTGAGGTATTTCAGGATTAATGATAAAGCTGCTAGATTTACAATGTTGGAGATTAAAACCTTCTATTTCATAGTACAGCATGGGCAGTCCTACTGTGAATTTATGTTCTGAGTCAATACAAAAAAAGGGAATTAAATTCATGCGGGATTTGATGATAAAAGATAGACCACAACAGTCCTTCAACACCAGCAGAATTATAGAATTACTTTTGTTATAACGTTATCAAGTGGCACAGAGCTGCGAGAGGCAGTGAGAAAGAAAACATAGCAGTGCATGTGTTGGTACAGCAGTGCTGGCATTGCCTACATTTACCTTATGGAACCAACTACATGAGGAACACACAGCCTGAGTCTGAATTAGAACATAAATTTATACTGACTAAAAGCATCGTTTTGCAAGTCAGTTTTACTTTTCAACCTCCATATGACACCCATCTCCTACTGCTCTGTCATACCTAATTACATAAGAAACGGAACCTAAGATTGTGCCACAGGATAGAACACATGAAGTTCTAAAGTATCTAAGCTTTGGAAATAGTGTTGTAAGACTACCAGAAGCTGGATACTGCAGCATTTCAACATAAAATGTTTGTGAATGCAATTATAAAGACTATAAATTAGAGAAACACAGGAAATCCTACTGGCAGTTTGCTTCTCAGAGAATATAATTTCTGCTTCTGAACGTAGGAATGGTGGGGTCTGGCAAAACTCTCAAGGTTTTTTCCCTTTATGGCCCCATTTAAGGAGTGGCAGATTTATTCAAGAACACACATGAACAGAAAATTTGGATAAAATCAAGTTTCTCTTGGACCCATGGCTTCATTCCTAATTTGGCTGACAAACTGGTGGTTGTAACCCTTAACTCTGGGTCTCACTGATCTAACAATTAGTGATAAGATGTGTGAACCTTCCTCTTCACACTGCAAGTACTGTCTTCTAATACTGTCATCAGACTTTTCTATGTGGAAGAAATAGGTCCCATCATTATTACATCAATTAAATTATAAATATTACAGAATTAGAAAAAAGAAAGGTCTTTCACCGATCTAAACAAAAATAGAAGCAATTTTAAAAAGAAGGAAATATGCAAGCTTTGGGGAAAAAGCAGAGAACAGTTTTTGAAAAACAACCTTGAGTGAGCAGAATCAAAGGTAAGCAATATTCCTTTCTTCAATGACACAAGCTAGGAATCTTCTGCAGAGGAGAAATGATCATCTGAGTATTGTATAAAGAAGCAAACATGAATAGCAATAGCAGTTTGAACAACAAGAGTTTTAGTGTAAATAAAAATAGGAAAGAAAAAGATGCATCTCAATTGGACATAATTAAAAATATTATTCCAGTGTGGAAGTGAGGAGAAAATAGAAGAAATTTCACTCACTTAACAGTGGGACACAGTGAATATAAAAGACACTCTGAAACAAATTTTTTCTGGGCTTTGTAAAACCTGACTGCACTTTACAACGCAAATAAAAAGTTGAACTTCAGATGCAAATAATAGTGAAAAAAAAAAAAAAGATTGCACAGGTTTGTAGAAGTAGTACCATGTTCCTGGAAAGGAAATCAGATATACGTGACGCAGTGTCCCTGATCACATTTAGACATCTAAGTGTAGATGTCTACATAACAGCAGTTTGTCTAGGTTGCCCTCATAAGTAATGCAAAGAAGCTCATGTATTTTAGATGTCTGCTCTGCGATCAGAGGAATTGCACTCTACAGGGATCTATTTTTCTCTATTACAATAAAGGAAGTCTTGGGTAGCCATAAAGGAAGGTAAAGCAACATTAAATTAATCTCATTTACAGTGTCAATTTTGTATGTAAGATACAGCACTTTATATCTGTTTGTATTCTACTTCCCTGAAGCAGTATTGCAAAGCAAATTGTGTCATAAGAAGAAAACAGGAATTTTATATGGATTTTGATTTGTTCAGAAAAGTATTATTAAGGGTATTTTCTTATAGAGTGTGGATTCAACAACCTATCATAGTTTCACAGCTCTCCCATCAGGAATTTTCCCCTCTGGAACTTAAAACTAAGAACATATGCAGTTTGATAGAAACATCTTCGTGTAGAAAACAGCAATATCTGTTGCAACGTGGTACTCAAACCTCACGTTCTTCATGGGACAATGGGAGATTCTGCTCTGTCTTCAGCTGGTTAATAACAGCTTGCAGTAACTTTACAATAGTTCAGTTAGATTTAAGTTTTCAGTATGGAACCTACTGGAGAAGGGGTTTTGACAGAAGGTTGTCAGAATATTCCTTGCCTGCTCAGGTACCTGTTAACTATGTTGCCTTTGCAGAGCCTATGGTTCACATAGCAAGTTAAAATCAGTCACAATGACTTCAGCTGTTAATCCCAAATGGATGAAAGCATTGATATTCAGTGAAGGCTTACAGTTGGAATCAGTGCATCAAGCTTTTGGCTGTACTGGAAAACTGGGACACTCCTTAATTAAACCAAGGTCTTTCTTGTCTTCAGTAATAGTAACATGGACAGATCCTGGCTGTCTCAGGGCTCTGATTCTAGCAGTTAGCCTTCTGCATATTCTGAGATGAACTGATAGGGTATTTTAAGGAGATTTAGAATGCAACTTTTAATGGGATTGTATGGGACACTAATCCATTCGGTTTGTGCATCAAAGATGAAATTCAAACAGACAGTACATGGGCATAGTCACCTATAACAGGCTGTGACAAGACAAGTTAAAAAACATGAATATATAAATTAGCCCTCCTAGAATTCTAATTTTGGATCCAAAGCATGTCTCTTTAGGACTTGGTTTATTTCTCTGTTAAATCTTGGCTCTTCTTTAATCAGTACTGGAAGGGGGGCCTTGCAAGTATCAGAGAACGACTTGAAACAGAATCTACCCAGATTCTTTTCTTCAGAAGTATATATTCATAGTGGTAGGTGCTAGGCAGAGCTAACAATAAAACCTTGTACTGTTCTCAAAGCATGCTTAGAATACTGGGCTTTTCATATGGCATCAGCCTCTCAAATTTGAGACTGAAAAATTGTGGGAAATTATTGTTTTGTCCAAAAGTGTTAGAAGATAGTACGTTTCCACAGCAGTTGGGCATTTGAGTAACATTTGTTTTGTTTAGAAATACCAAAAGGGGTGTTAAGAAACAATAAATATCGACATAATGAAAATGCAATAATTCATGACAGAACTATTAAGAACTTCAGTGAAAAAAATACAATAATGATTCACATCCTTTCACAGGGCATATAACATTAGAAGGAAATAAAAGCCAAGCTGTTACACACATTATTTGCAATGAAAAAGTGAATTAAGTCAAAGATAAAATTTTAAATTGAGTTAGTACTTGGTGAGATTGAAAGCCTTTTTTAAATAATGGGAATGGCAGGACTGATGGCAACAAAAGATTGTAGTTACATCCAAGGACATGCCGTAAAACAAATGACAATCTAGCAAATCATTTAACAAATGTGCACAAAAAATAGTATACTACTTGGAACAGAAGGCAAACATTAGAAACCTTCTCCAATTGAACTGTATGGAACTGTGTATGACCTGTTCATATGAAAGTTTTATAATGTTTTTAAATTTAAAAAAAAATCTAAAACCATGAGGAGCATGTAATAAGAATTCCAAATGCTTTAAAGGAACATGTGAAATGTAGCTGGAGATACTGTATTCACAATCATGTACATACACATCAAGTGTTCCATGGGAATAGTGAAATTCAGGAGTCCTAGATTTCCTGTGAAAAATATACTTTACTTAAGCATTTCATAGGGATTTATTTCCAAATACTGAAAGAAAGGGTCTTTGTTTTCAATATGTTGAGACCTACTTACATAATATCAGCATTAGGATGGAGACCAAAGACCTTCGGGCTGTCCATGGCAGGGAGTGACTGGATGTATTCAAAATATTGGTCCAGGGTTTTGCACACTGGGATTTTATATCCAGTGTGAAAACAGAAAGTGCTGTCAAACATTTTTTCATTAAACCATACCTGTGAAAAATTCAGAGAAAAAAACCCAAGACAATTACTTTTCTACTCAGAGGTTTTTTAATCTCATATTTACTTTTGGTGAATTAAGGTTCTTTCTTTAGCTACTACATCTAATTTTACTTGAATACACAATTAAATCATTAAAAGCTATGCCTTCTAAGTTTGAGTTCCAGTTAAGACTTTTTAATAGTTTCTGCTTCTCACTAAAGAGAAACCAAGGGAAAGAACTTTACTGCCAAAGAACAATGTTCTGAAAAATTCATTTTACTCTGAAGGGTCTTATAAGAGGGTGAAGAAGTGCACATTCAGCAGAAAGAAGGTCTTCTGATTTCGGTATTGCAGCTGCCAGTAAAAATGACAAATAACTGTATTTTCAAGGTCTCTCACCCTTGCAAAGCAATTAAGAAGACGCTTATCAAAGTCATCTGTGACTCGGCCCCCATATTGGACTTCTCCAATCATGTAGCGTACTGTGTTCCATGATATCCCCTGCATACAAGTAAAGTAAATAAAAGACTGCAATTATAACATGCAAGAACAAGGCATCCAGCCTGTAATTTTCCTATCATCTGAAGCTCATAAGGCTCTGAAATGTAAGCTGAAAAGGTCATTGTTGCAAGATAAAAATAATGCTTTACTTCTAATGTAATTTCAGAGCTCAGCTGTGTAATTTTATAGTAGAGTTGGGTTTGATCCTGCTATTATAAATATATCTGATTATTTCTTGTGCAATCTGAAATCACTCTCAGCTGCTACTGCCTCTCCTCTCCTTCCCCTTCTCCATTTCTCATCCTTCTCTACTGACGAAGTGCTGCTTTGCAAGGAATGGTTATTCTATTACATTATTCCCTGACAAATAGTAGAATACCAAATGACAGCCATTGAGAAGTTTGATTTGCTCTGTCAAATTCTGTACATATTTTAGCTCCCTTTACATAACAAATACTGTATAGACATGATAATATTTTAGATATTGTACTAAGAAAAACAAGATCAAATTCGGAAGTTCTTAACTGTTACATATTTTTACATTAATGATAGCATACAAAACATTTCATCTTGATTATCTTACAGAGAATCTGAAACTTTGATCATTAGAAGCTGCACTGAAAGAACAGCAATGAATAAAATTTTACAGATAAACTTACTATAAATAGTAGCATGAAAAAAATCCAATTACAGATGCTGTACAAGGCAATGAAATATGCAAATTTTAGGATTTACCTTCTTGATGTCACATTCTTCTAAGTGATTTTGTATAAACTGAACACTGGCTGTAAAGTCTGCTGAGTTAAATTCATAGGGGATATTCCAACCCAAAGGCCCAAATTTGCGTCGTTCCTTCGAAATAGAATTAAAACCAAATATGATTATGAAACACTATATAATTTCATTTCATTATTAAAGTTCAATAGTAATAATAATAGTCGAGGAAAGAATTGAACTGAAGAAGAAAGGTAGCCTAGGAAACAGCTGTGTGCTTCACACACATCAGTAAAAAAATGAGTTGATTTTTAATTTACACCATGAAGGATAAACATTTATAGAAAAAGCAACAGAATCATTTATTGCTACCTTTACTAATCTATGTATCAGTCATAGGTTTGAAATGTCTCATGTCTGCGTGGATGTTCAGATTTTTATATTATTTAATTAAGGTAAAGAACTACCAAATCTCTGCATTTTCAGCACACTCAATAATTCCAAGTTCCACAGTTTTTCACTTTTTTCTATACATATGATTTATTAATAATAGTTTCAATTTTTCAAGCTCCTCTATTAATGCAGTTATCAAAGGCTTCTTGCCCCTTTTGTCTTACTGTTTCACTGTATTTTTTTATTAAATTATTTTCAAAATTCACAATTTTATTCTAGGATTTCCACCACTACATTACTCAAATTTATTATTGCATACATATTTGAAAATAAAATTATAACACTTATAGGAACAGTAAGATAGCTGACTATAAAAGTAAGAGAATATAATCAGTAGCCCAAACATTTTAAACATCCAGCACTATTAGATTTCTCACAAATTTGTTTTAACCACTTCAGTTACATTGCTCAATAATTTTTTTCAGAACACAGAATAAATTAATCCAAGAATTTAAGAATTAAATTGCTGAATAATGCTGACATTTATTAAATGAATAAACAGTCTAATACTGACAATCTAAAATTAACTAAGTTATAATGTATTTACTAGAGTTTAAATTATCAGGTCAACAATGACTGACAGTCTTTGACATCCAGCTAAGCAGCATTTAAGTACCTTAGCTACAAAATTTAAGGAGAACTAGAACTGAAAAAGCCCTTGTATTTTTTTCAAAATCATGTATTGTTTATAAACAGGTGAGACAGCAATAACCAACAATACCCTTCAGAAAGGTATAATGACTTTCTGCCAAATTCTCTGAATTACTTCTTAAGCTATATTTATCACAGCAATCTTGTCACAAAAGGATATTAGGAACTGGTCAGTTTAGAGGCAGGGCAATGTATATATTTCTTGCTGATTGGCAATCCATAAATAATTTTTTTGAACAGATGAATAGCTATGATATTTTTTAAAAGTACTGATGGGTGAATAAGCTTAGGTCTTCCAGTTCCACCGAACAATATAATTCTGAGGCAGTACACAGAATAACTTTCTTACTGCTTATAGAAAAGTAGTATTAGGAAATGAATGCAGAATGCTGTATCTTAACAGGGACCTCAAAACAATTGTCTTTCTCTTTCACCATCTTTGCTACACTGAAAATATGAACACCTCAATAAAGCCTAAGGATTAAACAGCATTTTAGAACTATTTGAGATCCTTGCTGAAAAGAAGGTGCATTCAGAACGCTCAAAACGTTGGTATTTATTGTGATCTCAAAGCTTACATATCTTTAAAGTACCAAGTACAGATACTGTGCTCACATTGGAATTAATGTAGAAAGCACGTCAACACAGATAAAAACAAAATAAAATCAAGACATTAAGTGATAGAATTTTATTTCATTTTAACCATCTAGAAAAGAGACAGCCGCTCTAAGCTAAGCATCTGGATTGCCTTTAAAATAAGTGGACAGAGTGATATATATCCAGAAAATTATTTGCTCTTTTATAGAGAGACAGCTAAACCAGATAAGATTACCTTCTTTTTCAGGGTGCTTACCTGTTTCTCTATATTGACTACAAAGAGCTTTTTCTCTTACACCAAATGACTAACTTTTGGACAGCTAAAATTACATGAGAAAAATCCTCATTCTAAATGTCCATAGTATGGAAAGCATGTACAATTTATAGAACAATTAAGAGAATAAAAAACCCCTTGAAATATAGATTATATAAATTTAAGCTTCAGCCCTGCAACATGATGCTGCAATAAATACCAGAATGTGTATCCTCAGGAACCTCTTTTACAGTGACTCCATATATTATAACACTATTTGCAAACCTTGTAAGAAATACCTGAACAGTAGAATGCAGGAAAGCTACAGTATAAAGCAAAGGTTTCCACACAGGCATATTGCTAACATCTAACAGATCCTGATTAATTCCAGAAAACGTTCTTTTCAAACTGGCACGTACACCTTGGGGAGGTTCATTTGTGAACTTTATAGCAATCTGTCATGTAAAAAAGATAAAGGAAATGGATTTGTTTACCGAACAAAACCAGCAACATACAAAAATGTCGCAACTGTTAGTTATAAACGAAACGTAAATAGTAGATGCATTGTAGCTACAAAGCTGGGGTGTAGTTTTACTATTAACTGAAGAAAAGGAGTACATACTAGATTAGGCCACCAAACTTTGTAATATACAATAAGATTTTGAACATAGACCTTTGATTTTTGATGGTACGAACATCACTGACAGAACCAATCGCCATGCTTTTCAGAAGGCATCATATGGTTCTCTATCCCTAATTCAATGACTGAATGATAGAACTATCCAGAGTAGATGATAAGAACCCCTCAGTTTCACGCAAACTGCCTAATAGGAATAGTTTGTACAAAATTTTAATTGTCAAACCACACCTGAAAATCATTTGAAAGAGAGCTAGTTAGCACAGGTTTTCACATCAGAGAATATTGTAACTACTTACCCCTATGGACTACTGCATTCCAGTGCTGGGTAATGGTCATGGGCACACTTGAATGTGTTAATTCAGAAACAGACAAGCCTTACCAGAATCTGTATTCCGTGAGACACTTCCAAATGCTGGAGGAACTCAAATAAAAAAGTATTTTTCTGCTCCAACAGTAAATATGTTTCTGGCTGGCTTGGATAACATGGCAGCATGCATTGAAAGGATAGTAAATGCTAGGCTGCCCACGGGCAAGCATGACTCTGAACTGTCTGCACTTTGAGAGACACTTAATGGAAGACACTGATAAATATGTACTTCACCTGGTGGTTTTACTATCTCCATATTTATGGTAAAAAAACTTCAATTATATTTAAGGAATGACTTTTCAACGTCAGTCTCACAAACTTATTTCTGGGCTACAGAGCCCAGGCAAGCTGACTCAAATATGAGCTCTAGCCTCTGCAAGGACCTATCTGCACATGAACACACGAGAGTGTGGACGGCATGGGAACACTTGCTAACCAGTCTTTCCAAATTTCAAAGGATCTATTGTTCAGTTTTTGATGAATGTTCTGTACAATAACCCCAAATTATTCTCTCCTTTTTTCTGAGAAAGAGCTGATACTCTCTCCTTTCTTCTGAGAAAGAGCTGACCTTTGGTTTGTCAGTTATTCTTTTTTTGGAAGCCCTGAATATGTTCATATTTAACTGGTAACTTGTCACTATAGACTGGAAAATCACATGTGAAACATTTGAGATAAATGCAGATTCATCTAGCAACCCTCTCAGTTTTCTATTCTCAGTCTTAGCCAACTTTATATACCCCACTACTCAGAAATACTTTGAAGATGCAAGATAATTCCATTTTCTCTTGAGAGAATACAAGAGGATGTAGGTCCATACAGCTAGCTTTCTATACAGTCTTTTTCCATGGTGATGTACATTTCTTACTGAAGGTTGTCTCCTAGATCAATTCAAGGAAGGAACCCTTCCACCTTTCACATCCTAGATATCAGATATGTTATGTATTTTTATTTAGAGAGAATGAGGACTACTAAGGAGACTCCCACTGCTTTTAAGAGGAAAGGGAGCTATGAACACAGAAGTGTCAGCACACAGCTATTAGATAGTAACTAGCATTATGGCCTGCTGTGAGAGTGCTAGGAACCATCACAAGTGACTTAAATCCACTCCATAAGAGTTCAGGTGGTTTTCCTGGTACTGATGAAAAATGTGTCCTTAAGATCTATGGAACAACTATTTATAGTTTATTCAAAATAGAACGGGTAACTTCTTGGTAGATTATATTCTTTGACATGGGCTGTCCATGCACATTCGGTCCCCTTTGTCCTTTACTTCAGACAGGGAACTTCGTAAGAGTCCAAGAGCGGTTGCAGGCATTACTCCGTTCACAAAGTTATCTGACTGGGCAAAAAGCCATACTGGAAAAGCCTGATAGTTCTGATTCAAATGTTGCTGTGCACAGGATTAGTGCAAATTCACACATACGTAATGCATCTTTGAGAAATTCCAGTCACTGGTAAGTAACCTTGCTGTTTAAAGTGATATTTGCGTTGTAAGGTATATTGATTTTTACTTGGACTGTGTTGGTTTTTTCACCCATTTATTAAATTATTCATAATAAGTGTTTAAATGAAAATTATGGTGGCACAAGGTACCTGAATTAAATATTTGAACAAACCTGTAGCAGTGTAATTGGGAATTTAGGATGTGGTTCAGTAGTTATCCAAACTCGAAACGTCTCATCCTGTATCTCAGCAGTAAGAAGTGTCTCCAGTAGTTCATCCATAAAATCCAGTCCAAGATGACAGTTCTGAAGCAACACCCAGCCTCCCTAAATAAGAACAGTGACTATTACCATATAAAATTTAGAACAAGTTATTTCTAATGCTAAAACCATCTGTCTATATTGGAATTAAATTTGGTCTTGCATGCTTTGTTTTGGGGTTTTGAGGTCTGGGGTTTTTTGAGTCTTTAAACTTTTGGTATGTTCCTGAATATGTATTATAATTTGATTTTGTATTGGCACAGTTGAAGCAAATAGAAAAAATAGTGCAAAAGTTATTTCCACACCCTATTTTTCACAATAAAAATAGCACAACCAGAGCCAATATTCTAAGTAAAGTATCAGTGCTACCTAGTGGCAAAAAGAAGCAATTCCTGTCCTCTCCCAGCAAAATACCAGTGATGATAAGCAATCCTGCCATCAGATCCAAAAGAATGTGAGTGGAAAAGTAACAGCCGAAATCTAAGGAATAGATATATTTTCTAAAGTTACTTGTTAATAACATAACCTAAAGTGTGAAGAGGTGGTAACAAGACTCTAAAACTTTTCAACTGCAATTAGTTTATCAGCAATAAATGCGTATGTATGAAATTCAACCTCTGCATATTAATTTCCATGTTATTCAGCTCTCAAGTTGCATGAAAGCTCTATTTTGATTATTATCTCTCTGCATTTCTGCTTATGAATTTAAAGTCAATCAGCTCTTGAAGCATCATTGTAGAAGCTTGATGAATCAGAAGCCTGATATTAAAACAGGAAATTATTTAATCAGTTCTAAACAGCGATGTGTAGATTTCATTACAGCTTGTAATTTCATTTTGTCTATTTTGTTTTAGTTGATTTAAAAAGAAATAAATAACATTTGGTGACAAAATATAATTTAAATATTTATGGTGAACTGATGGGTATTAAAAAAAAAAAAAGATTAAATGAAGGGTTTGTTTTCCTTCTTTTATGGGGAACCACTTTTTTGAGGAAGGTCTTTAATTAACTTGTCACATTTCCAAATGAATCAGGCTCAGTTTTTAAAAAAATATTTAACTGTAACACAGCACAACAGTTTTAAACATATTATATGCTCTTGGACAGAGGCAGGAAAAAAATCCATATGTTTGTCTTCATATTCACTAATTACATTTTGTTCTTGTAAATCTGATATTCATGTATCCCTCTGTAAAATGTGTGCACCACCAAGGCCTTGAGTTCAGAAATTGTTACTGGTGGCTCACTGGAGTTCTGGTTTGAGTATCCTTGTGGTTTTAATTAAGGGCAAAGAAAGGCAAGGATGACCCAGTTTTCACCATTCCAATAAATGGGAAGTTCATGATGACCATTTTAGATATACGAACACAAAGAAGTATGAGAGAGGTACGTGTGCATTTGCACATCATAAAAAATGCCATCTGCTATAAAGAGAGTTATTTTTTCTATTTTTCCAAAGTGGTGTACACCTATATTCCGGTACTGGTGTCACAACATTTGGTAGGACTTGAGAGGTTACTGGGATACAATATAGAGAACTTCCATAATCAAGACGGCATCAGCTAGGCAACCTTCCAGTATACAGTGAAGTCTAGCAAGTGTGCAGTAAAGGGCATATACAAGTATTATATTTGTCCATAATAAAGAAGCACAAATGATGCAGAGTGTACTACGGTCAAATGAATAACTATGATCTGGCAAGAGACAGCAGGCAATACGTTTGGAATTCCCTGGATTGATACTGCCTGACCTTTTCTTTCTTCTGCATGAAAGACAAGAAGCCCTGGAAAGGCTCTGAAGCACTTCCGTCTATCAGATTAAGAGGACAGGACTTTGCAGAAGTCTAAAGAAAGTACCATTTCCTCATCTCACTGGGATTAAACATTGGAGAATGAAGTGACAAAAGAACTGTTTAGTTTTGATGGAAATCTGAAATAATCTTAATAATGAATCTGCAACTGTCTCAAAAGTACATTTGTTCTTGCACAGTGCTCTGTGTTGTGATCTCATTTTCACCATTTGTCCTTCCAGAACTCTTATGGGTGAGGACAGAGACCCAGGGAATCTAATGGATGTCATATATTTAGAGGAACAAAGTCTTAAATCTCGTAATGAATCCGTCTTTGACTTTTCTGTCTAACTTGATGAATACTCCCACTGTAGGTATAAAAGCGTATACTGGTTAACAAATGGCAATATGGCACCAAACATTTCTTTAGGTGAATATTACAAGCAGTGCTGTAGTGCTGGTTTATTAAGGACTGATTTTTGGTTATGATCACACGAAAAACATTTTTCATTTATCAATATAGTCCTTGCACTCTTCTGCTCTCTATTAGTAGAGATATTCTAGTCCTTCATAATACTGGAATAAGACTGATTCCTGATATTCTGAGTTTACAGGCAACATTGGCTGTATGTATTCATTTGCAACACTGTCTACAACTCTTCAAAGTGTCCAGCTGAGCAGACTGTGCTACATTTACACCGTAACTTTTATATTGTATTTGAGGTGTCAATTACCATCTTTCTGGAGCTGCTGCTTAGACTTTTCATGTTTTTACTGTTTATCATCTGCCACAACAAAACAGTACTTGTTTGGAAATACTTAGACATTACGGGACTCAAAACACAAAGGAATTAAGAAACAAAGAACCAAGACCAATTGCCAGAGAGCAAGAGTCCCCCCCACTAACACAGCTGTGAGGGAAATGTGAGGCACTACAAGGAGCCAGGATGCCCATCCGCATCTACAGCTTTAAGCTATGCATGCACTCACTATTTTATCTAGGAGAAACTATGCAACTTCTAGGTAGCTCTCATTGGGGAGGAGATAAAAAAAAAAAATCCAGTAAAGAGGCGGGATTTGCAAATCCTGCAGGATAGAACTAGGATATGATGTCCTTTCATGTTTGGATAACAGCACAGTGGTAAGAAGGTAATGTGCTACCTTTGAAAAGCTGCTCAATATGACTGCTGGCAGAAGTAGTGACTTGGACTCCACTGGCACATGCATATCCCACAGTGGAATATTTTTAGGTTCAGGCACTCAAGGAGACATTTTTACCTTGAGATATGCCTGATAGTAAGGTGAAAATGCAAAATATTAAAGACTGCCTGCAAAAGAGGTGTAAAAGAATGGTCATACAGACAATCAACTTATATTGCAGTGGTTTCTCCCACCTGTTGCATTGACATCTGTATGAATTTGCGTGCATGAACTTCTTGTCCTTGACCCATAGAGATGGTCCTACATTCTACAACATATTTGACAATATAGGATTAATGAACTTACATTCTTCAGGAAAAGTTAGAATTCAAACTCAGTCTAAAAAAACAGTGTTATAAATACAGCACAACTAAGTACATTTTTGTACAGAATTATATATTATGAAAGTAGAATCTGTTCACCATCACATTATTCCACTATGTAAAAATTTTCTTAACATTTAACCTCTGTAAAATAACAATAAAATATACATCCACAATATTTACACTGTTTGTAGAAGTGAAAGACTGTGACTAATATTATTATTGTCAATAGGAAATTGTGCCAAATCTTAATGAAACTGCAGTATTTGAAATACGAACCCAGATTTTTAAGTGTAGGTAATGAAGCCACATAAACGAGCACAATGCATAATTGTAAAATTGCATTTGTGAACATTTTAATGTCACTCATATAATTAAGATATGTATCCACTTCCTATGCATAATTTTTCAAAATTTCCATACAATGTAGCCACAAAGTCCAGAATATACAAATGCAGATCTTGTGGGTATTGTTTTATTATAATCTTGTAAGCAGAGTGCTGATTTTTACCTTACCTGCAGTTACAAGTTAAACCAAGAAAACTGTATTGTCACCATGCCAGAAAACAAACAAACAAACAACACCAAAAAAAACCAAACAAACAGAACTCCTATAGTTAGGGATGAAAAAAATATCATCACTGGGAAGGATGCTAATTTATAGAAAAAGAACTGAAGACATTACTGTCCAACTGCATACAGAATGATCCTCAGAATAGCCTCCTTTTTTAAAAATAGTATTTTATCTCTAAGATAATGTTTCAGGAACAATCAATATTGCAACAGAATTTACGAAATACTTCTCAGGAAAAGTATCTCTGAAATTACTTACATTATCCTTCTGTATTAACAAATTACAGTGACTAATTACTTCATACCTAATTTAAGCTTCCTTGCCAAAGAACCTATCTGAATAGTTGGGTCAGATCCCATAGACAAGAAACAGATGAGAGGTGTTCGTGTGTCACTTTCCTCCCAAGTTTTTTCTAAATTCAAAATGACTGGTTCTGTATACTTCTCATCCAAGGAATCTGCAATATATTTCCTGGCTTGCGAAAGTGTGCGGTCTGGACACCAGGACCTAGAAATAAAAATGTTTACCAAGTTACACATTCAATACCTCTCCTGTTGCAAAGACCAGACTTAGAATAGAAATTCTATTATTATCAAGTAGATTTTTTTCTTATTAATATGTGTACACATATATATACACACACATTTATAGATATGTTTGTAGGCTTGTCTTTACAGATGTAATAATAGACAGTGCTAATAATCTTCCCTGTACTTAGGACTATTCAATACTTTTCGGTTTCTTACAATTTTGTTTAAGTAAACTATTTTCACTGGAATTTTCTGTTCTGGGTACCTTTATCGCGTTGGGATATCCTTCATTTTAAACATAGCTTTGGTATCTGAGGATCGAAGTAGGCAAATGTAAAATTGTTTCTGCCCTTTGGTGAAATTCTGCAGATGTTTCATTGGGCCTGTTAGTCTTTTAGGATACAGATCCAACTCTTGTGCACTGGATTGTATTTGTTTTGGGGATGAGTATTTTTCCCATGAAAAAAAAAAAAACCCACAAACATCTACTTTTGGATAAAAGATATGACTTTTCAACTCTTCAAATTACAGGATTATTAAAGTCTTAAATGCTTGCCCTCCTACTTCAGGGTGTATAGCATAGAACAGTATAGTACTTCTTCCATCAGATTCTGGCTGCCTTTACTGCACAGGTTGAATCCATTCCAAAGACAAATCCCAATCTAGTAATTAATGCTATTGTCTTTTCGTAGTGTCTCTGATTTATTTGTTGCAGCACTTGGAAAGTATACAATGAACATAGGAAGATATGATCTCATGCATAAGGCAGCTGAATGCTGCTTTAAGGAACTCTATTCTACCCCAAGTCCTGCCACGGAGATCTTGGCTGATGCAATAAAATAATCTATAGTCCATTTTTCACATAGGGCTTTTAAATACCTGTTTTGCATTTTCACAAACATATATATATCTTATTTAAAGTTATTTAAAATAGTTCATTTTAAAATAAATGAAGAAAAAAAGATTAAAACTATCTGAATTATTCTACTTTTTCTGTGCCTTCTTGGACAAGGCTGCAATTTGGTTGTCAGTTTCCATTTGTCATGCTATAAAAGCAAAGCTATAAAAATATTTTCTAGAAGTAACTTTTTTAGATTCTTCAGAGAGTAACTCTGAAGTGAGTGAATTAAATCACATTTCCTATGACATATTTCACAACTACCTGAAAAGAGGTTTCAGAGAATTGGGTATTGATCTCTTCTCCCAAGTGGCAATTGATAGGACAAGAGGAAATGGCCTCAGGCTGTGCCAGGGGAGATTAGGAAAAATTTCTTCACTGAAAGGGTTGTCAAGCACTGGAAAGGGCTGTCCAGGGAAGTGGTGGAGTCACCCTCCCTGGAGGCATTTAGGAGATGCGTGGAGGAGGTGCTTAGGGATGGTTTAGTGGTGGTATTAGCAGTCTTAGGCTAATGGTTGGACCTGGTGATCTTAAAGGACTTTTACAACATAAAAGATTCTATGATTCATATGCATGAATTAAATAATATTTCATGTCACCCAGAAATTAAATAAAACCATGCTCTTATATAATAGCATACTGATTGACTGAGACGTGATGCAAGCATGTGCACTTCCCAGTTTTCTGAAGATGCTCACCTGATGAGTAAAAGCTTGCGAAAGGTATCAAGTGAATCATTATATCCATCAGGTATAATTTCTTCTTCAGGAGCATCTTTATCAAACCAGCTTTTCCATCCCTTTTCATTACAGGCTATCTAAATTTATTACATTAACACACATATATTTATATTTCAGTTATAGAAAGATCCCTTTGTAAATATATATTTTAATACAAGTTCATTATTATATTAAGGTATATTACAAGCAACATTAAGAGTCTATAGCATTTAAGATATGGCATGTGAGTTGCAATTAAGATCCTATGAATAGAAATTTTAGTAGTAAAATGCAGGCTCAAGCTAATCGTTATCCATGGATTCCCCTCCCAAACACATGCAGCTACTTGAGAAAAATCAAAAATTAGCAGAAGGATTGTATACTACAAGAGAAGTATACTGTGATTCATTTATTCCTTCTGACAAAATACAAAGAGGAGCAGAAAAACCTGTCCCAGTACAGTCCAGCCAGCCAAAGAATCACAAATTAACAGACTCTACTAAGCTTTTGACTTGAGAAAGAATAAATCTGACCACAAATATGATCATCATTTAGGCACCTCTTAGAACCCATGACCTGATAGAATAAGGGATACTGGTGGATAGAACATAGTGAAAATTGACATGCAGTTGAGCCTTTAACGCAGTGACTGAGGAGAGTCAGCTGCTGTAATATTGTCACATCACTGGAAAGAGAACAAGGAACACACTGATACAATCTGTCCTGAAATACCGTTCTATATGCCTATTATAAATCAAGGAGCTCTGTCCAGTTGACTAACTTGGCATCATATCGAAGTAGTTTCAGAACAATCTACACCAACAGTGGACTGGGAGAGGAGTGAGAAACAAACATACAGGGACCTCTTTCAACCATCTATTTCCTATAATGAAACTCACTCAAGAGAGATTCGTAAACACCAAACATCCCTTTCTCAACTATAATCCAAGTTTGAGAAAAAAAATTATAAGTAAATAACTCAGTTCTACATTAACTGACATCCACCTGAGCAAATGCTGAGAGAGCATTCAGAGGAGGTACCTTCTCAAAGCTAGGCCACAGCAAGAGAGGTTACTGAGCTAAAGGGATGTCTGAAACAAACAATTTACTTGCAAAAGTCTATCAGACTCAAGACATAAAACATTGTCATTTAAAACCTGACACTCATAGGATAAAAAAGTAGAGGTATCAAAAAGGCTCAGAAAGTTAATCTTTCTCCTTATTACTGTCTCTCTTTCACTGGCTTCCTTTTTTTACTAGTTCTTTGCTCTTGCTCCCTTCTCTTTCTACCTCTATGACTATAATACCAAATACAATAATGCAGATAAAAACTATAGAGAAAATAAATATACCTACATTCATGCTACCTAACTATTCATTTCTATGCCTTTATTCTTAACTACATCTCTTGTGCATTCCAAATGTAAAATATGGAAGCACAATTATGATTGGGAAACTGGCTATTATCATTTAAAAAATAATCAGTAGATATCACCTGATTCAAAATTTCTGCAAACTGTGGAAGTTTGCTCAGTTCCACTAGGTTTAGCCACATCATATCAAGAATCCAGTGGAAAGGCTTGGGTGGGCAAGCCTGTAGATCCAACGCTGCACCTCCTATAGATAAAAACATTCTGATGAAATACACACGATATTTCAGGAGTCAAGATATATTTGACATGTATTTTTTAAATTGTGGTTTTCTGGTCTATGTAGTTTTCACTGGGGTACTAATTGCACTTTTGTGTACTTAGCATTTATTTCATAAGATCATAGGATAATTTAGTCTGGAAGGGACCTCAGGAGGTTTCTGGTTCAACCTGTTCTAAGCAGGGTCAGCTATGAAAAAAAAATCAGGTCTTTATTCTGTCTGGCCTTGAAAATCTCCAAGGATAGGGACTGTACAGTCTTTTTAGACAATATGTTCTAATGTTTGTGCACATAATGAAAAATAATTCCCCTTACACCTACTCTGAACCTTTCCTTTTTTTTCAGTTTATTTCTGTTTTCTCTCATCTTCCTACTGTGCACCACTGTGAAGCGGAAGGCTCTGATTTCTTAATGGCCTTCTCATACGTGTTGGAAGGCTGCTGTTGGGTCTCCCCAAGCCTTCTGTCTGTCAAGCTGAACAAGCTCAGTTCTCAGTCTCTCATCTTAGATCATGTGCTCCATATAGTTTGTTGTTATACATTTATACAATGACACTGACTATATTTGAAATATGAGAAATACTTTAGTAATCACTTTTCCTTTTAATCTGTGCTGATAATATAGTAAAGATCATTTAGTATGTTTTGGAAAGATAAAAAAATTATTCTGAAGACCTTCCCTTAGACAGTCTATACTTTACCCCGCTACTCCTAAAAAGAATTAAAAACTCTCATTTTCTCGACTGCAAGCTTTTACCTTTTCTCTAATGAAATGCATAGTTATAAAATCTGAAGAATGTTACATATATTAGCAAAGTAATCTCCTGGGATCATTGGGAAAAAACCCCAAACACAACAAGAGAAGAAAGAAACTATGGACTGATGGAATCCATCAAACCTAGACCAGCCTAAGAAGCACAAATAATTTTAAATAGCATATATAAATCTAGATAACCGGTAGATAATACATGTATTTCACATCCTCTGATATGATATGCAATTGCAGAGGAAATACAAAGGAAAACCTCTGGGATAAGACTGCAATCCAATTTTAAACAGATTAACATTTACATTTTTATCATCATTTTCTTCTTGGAGTTGCGTCTTCCCCAGCCATGCACAAAATAATGTTACTTCGTGGGAAAACTATGGGGTGTTGTTCCAGTGGTCTCCAGAACTAAGATCATTTCTTCATTTAGATCACCGGTATAATGAATTTCACCAACTTGTTACAAACAAACTAAAAAATCACTTTGCAATAACAATTCTTATTTTAAGCACTTACATGTATGTGAGCATCTGTGTGTGTGTGTGTATAGTCTATATCAATGAGCTTTAATTATTTTAATACTTCCAAATTATACATACATGCTTATCAAAAACTACATACACAAATATATATGTTGTTTCTTTTCAGTCAATATATTACTACTTTTACAAACCGTGTCTAATTATTCCATAGAATATCAAGAGGTTTTAACACAGAGATCTTTTTTTTTATTCTGCACCCACCTCATCCTCAAATTCTCTATGAATGGGATGTAGATAAAGTGAATCATAAAAGCAAGATGGAAAAGAAGAGAACACAAATTTATCATCAGAGTGAAAGAGAGATTAGAATATTAATTTCTTAAATAAAGCCCAAATTTTATTATTAAAGAAATTATGCAAAAGATGTCATATATAGTATTTCTGATGTAGCCAAAGAACTAAGACTTAAAGTTCTGAGACATTATAGGACAGAGTTTATGGTGCTGAAAATTCTATAATGCAACTAATTCTTTCTGATTTTACTTTTGGGGAAATTTTTCAACCTTAATTTTTTGAGGCAGATTTATTGAGTAAAGAAGGAGAATTAGAAAAGTGTAACCAATCTGCTTCTCATTGTAATACTTGATATTCTTGCTATTAATATGCATATATAATATTTTGATAAACCCTGCTAAGTTCTTATGGTTAGTAATGTGTTGTGTTATTGAGTTAAATGTACAATGCCTGAAAAATTCTTTCCTTTTACTAGTTTTCATTTTGCCATTCATATGCATATGTGAAAAATTCCAGCATCTAGAAAAAATTGTGCAGTGCTTTCCTCACATATGGATAGTTAGATAAAATCAAGAAACAGAATTAGCTATGATTCATATATAATACGAATGTTTTCATGAACTACTGAAGGGTCGATTAAAGGGCAAACACTTGTTCAAGAATGTGAACTTCTTCTGTACAAATCCAAAATGTTTCTGTCATGCAAAACTTAAAGCTACTTCTTGTGCTTTTATTATGAAGTATTCCTAGTCTTGTACTTCATCTGCCCTTTACCCTTTCTGAAAAGCTTCATTAACCTCACAGAAAGGAAGGGCTGCTTCATGAAATCTGAAGTGCAAATACTGATTTTACTGCCTTTCTTCTAACTACCTGTTAAATTTTCCTCCAAAAATTCTCTTCTGTCTTTGGCATTAGGATATGTACTTTGAAATAACTGCCTGGGATCCATGTATGGATCCCAGAACTTCCTCTTAGTATCTGCAAACTGAAATAACGGAAATCAAAGAAAGGCTGAAAAATGTGTTCACTTAAATCTGTTATATATTATTAGCATTAATATTACAAAATGATAACACATTCCAGAACAACAACTTTTGCAAATGTAATACAATAGGCCAACAGGGATACTTTTGCAAATTATTGAATTCTGTGAGAAAATCACAATCGCTTCAGCCAAAAAAGACTTTTTTTCTTTTCACTATTTAACATCTTTGTCAGTGACATGAACGTTGGGATGAGTGCATGCTCAGCAAGTTTGCCAATGACACGAAGCTGTGTGGTGTGGTTGACATGCAGGAGGGAAGGGATGTCATCCTGAGGAACCTGGACAGGCTGGAGAAGTGAGCCTGTGCCAACCTCATGGAGTTCAACAAGGCCAAGTGCACGGTCCTGCACCTGGGTCAGGGCAACTCCAAGCACAAGTATAGGCTGGGTGGAGAATGGATGGAGAGCAGCCAACCTGAAGGGAAGGACTTGGGGGTACTGGTGGATAAGAAGCTGGACATGAGCAGGCAGTCTGTGCTGGCAGCCCAGAAAGCCAACCGTATCCTGGGCTGTATCAGAAGCACAGCCAGCAGGTCAAGGGAGGGGATTCTCCCCCTCTACTCTGCTCTCATGAGACCCTACCTGCAGTACTGCATCCAGCTCTGGCACCCCCAACAGAAGTAGGACATGGACCTGTTGGAGCAAGTCCAAAAGAGGCCATGAAGATGCTCAGAGGGCTGGAGCACCTCGGCTATGGGAACAGGCTGAGAGAATTGGGCTTGTGCAGCCTGGAGAAGAGAAGGCTTCAGGGACACGTTATTGCAGCCTTCCAGTACCCGAAGCGGCCTACAGGAAAGCTGGGAGGGGACTTTTTACAAGGGCCTGTAGTGACAGGACAAGGGGTAACAGGTTTAAATTGAAAGCAGGGAGATTTAGATTGGATATCAGGAAGAAATTCTTCATGGAGAGGGTGGTGGTGAAGACTGGCACAGGTTGCCCAGAGAAGCTGTGGGTGCCCCATCCCTGGCAGTGTTCAAGGCCAGGCTGGATGAGGCTTTGAGCAACCTGGTCTAGTGGAGGGTGTCCCTGCCCATGGCAGGGGGGTTGGAACTAGATGGTCTTTAAGGTCCCTTCCAACCCAAACCATTCTGTGACTAATTTTAAGACGTAATCATTAATTTTCCACAAAATAGCATATTTGGCAATATTTCTGGCTTTTATTTAAGTCAACAAAGCCAAAGATGTTTTGTAATTCCTCTGTAACATGCTCTTTAATATATGCAGACCTTCTTCATAAAATATATTTTCTGCTAGAGAAGATAATATTCTTCACTTGTGCCAGTCCCCCACTTTCTACTGGTAGAGAACACAGCCTAGCCCAGTATCAAGATACCTACAAAATTGTCAATGAACTCTTTCAATTTTCTCATATCTTTTGGGTTTTATTTCTTTCTACTGTTTTAATAAAAATTCTATGCTACCATTGTCAGACACTATTTTCCTATAATTTGGGGACCTGCTTTCTCTGTTTTGCTGACTTAAGGTTACCTTCAAGCTATAGCATTAAAATATTTAGGAAGAGCCTAAATGGCTCCAATTCCATTTGGCTTTAATGGAATACAGTAAATAGAATGAAATTCAATTTATGGACTTTAACAGAAGGAAAGATTTAGAGTTGATAGTCTCCTGAGACTAGATGAATAATGAGTTTTAGAGACTTTTCCATTTCAAATAACAATGCTTATTTCACTGAGACACTCCCGATAATATGGTGATGTTAAGCCATGAAAGCTCCCGTGGAAAAGAAATGGAAAGAAGACGGAGAGAGATTTATTTTTCAAATAAATCCTTTCTTCAGCTGCCCAATGATGTTTGGTAACACAGCATTCATTTTGCACCAAGAACTTCTCATCCAAGAAGGAAAGTTGAACAAATCATTCACTGCACAATATACCTAGGAGTCCTGGACAATTTGACTAGGAATCTGCCCACTTCCCAATCTGATCTAATAGCATGTGTATAATTATAGAAAATCTATTGCTACTTTGATGTCATTTTATACACGAGAAGAATTTCTCACTATCAAATCAATGGTGGTAAAGCTAGGCAGGGATCTGCAATCGTATGTTCTAGACAAAAATTGCTAAAAGTACTCCTGTATTTCATTACAGATTCTCGTCAGTTAAAAAGGGGTAAGTGATCAGTTTCTGCCTCAGATGCCTCAGGTAGATTTTCCTCTGGCAAAATAAGAATCCATGAGATGAGAAGCCAAGAAATATGGTTCCTTGTCTAATGCTTTACTAAAACAGACCATTAATTTTGAAAGCATTTCCAAGCATGTCCTGACTGACATCAGTGGTAAATATGTAGCTGGATACCATTCTCAAAGGATAAAACCAATGTGACAAACTGGAAAGCAAAACAGAAAGTGAATTTAACCTTGTTTCCTACCCATTTCATTCATTAAAGGCAGATAATGATCTTCAAATCTAGGTTCACCACTTTGACATTAGACCTTTGCAAGATTCATTTGAACACTGTAAAATTCAAACAGGTTTGATATGGACCTCCGCATAGGCAATCCTGATCACATTTTTCATCAGAGGCACAACTTCACTGACTACAGAGGAGGCAGACCTGGCCAATTAGGCCACAGAAACCATTATGTTCTCTAAAAGTCAGTGTTAGCTGGTTGGCAAAAGTCAAGGAAAGCTCAAGCTGAAACTGATAAAAGACTGTAGCACTTTCTGGACTTTATGTGGACTTGTTCTGGCAACTTAGAAGATACCTTTATTCAGCTCCATCAAAGCAGAGAAGGGAAGGAGCAAGAAATCTAATTTATAAAAATTATGACACAAATATGATACAAAAGTTATTAAACCAACTGATGGAGAGAAGCAGAACTATCATCTTGATCTCAGGACAGAACACAGCCTGGGTAAACGGCAGAGGTAGAACTGTGAAGGGGAACTACATCTAACTTCACTGGACCACAGCAGGGATAAGGACACACACAGCTCCCACAGAACAGCATGGTAGAAACCATGAAGCCAAAAATCATACTTTGAAATGGTATTTGACTTTAAAAGGTTGAAATTGGCGCTACAAACGTGTCATGTTTAAACTTACCTCTAATGAGTGCATGGAACTCCCTGTTTTTCACATGTCCTCTCTCAAGATCAATTTTTAATGTCAGGAGGAGGGTAAAGAGGAATTTGTGGTTTTCATACAAGCCTCTAACAGAATATGAGTAAATTTCAAAGGTAAGATACTCAATAATATTTGAGATTCGTTCCTGAGGTAAAGGAGACTTCTTAGATCTGCATCACGAAAACAAAGCACAAAGAAAGCATGTTAATAACAGCAAATACATTGATAAGACAAACATCTGAATGGTAGAAAAATCTGTGTCTTCCTACTTGGCCATGGACTGATCAAACAACTTCAAGAACTGAGCTAGTGAAGTTTGATACATATTATTGACCATGCTCATTTCTGTAATAAGAAAATAAAGAATGCTTCCACGTGTAGCAGCAGGTCGATATTCCTCCTGAGCAGTGTTAATCTTCACTTCAGTTTCTGCTGCCACAGACAACTTTTCAGCTACTTCAGCAGCTGTTTGCTTAGTTGTTTGCAGAACACCAATCAAGGACTCATCATCTACTAGTGAACCTAAAATGTCAAATAGTGGATGTTTAGTACATTTTTATAACATTTTTTTCACTTTATATATGTAAAAACTGAAAAGCCAAGTTACAGGAATTGTTTATAATAAATGGAAATGATTTACTAAATTGCAGAAAACTTTTTAAATGGAGACCAAACAGGATATGTAACACTAATAATTATTTTTATATTTAATGTGCTAAACAAATGCATTCAACCTATGTCAATATGATTGTACCTATACTAACAGCTTTGCAGCATGTACTAGGAACTTAGTTTCCTTATGCACATAACATACATATTCCTACACAGTACTTCAAATATTTTAATGTCTGTTGGTTGGTACATTCAAAGTTAAAGACACAGGATCCTCAAGGCAATGGTCACACAACAGTCTTCATGCATCTCAAGTACTTACTGCTTGATTTGCTGGAAGTTACCACTTTCATTTTCTACCAAAGAGATGGTACTTGATCATTTGCAGGTTCCTAATACACTGTAAAGGACTTCCAACACCACTTAAACAAGGCCATTTTAATTTGCATTTTCAATGAGTGAAGGATTTGCCCATGACCAGATATCTTATCTTATTTGAGGGGCAGAAAGCTCTCAAGCAATTGATTTGTTTCACAAAACATGTTTAGGTGTTAAAAATACTTAGTGTCTCGGGTTGTATACAGCAGCATGCTACAGTCCCAAATCCCTCATATACCGGAAGATCACCATACTTCAAATTTCTACCATTGGATGTTCTCTTATTGTATCTTGGATGGATAAATCCCTTTCTCTATGGAAAGGTTCTAATATAAATCAGTTTAATCTTCCTAATCTGCTTGATCCTGGTTCTTTTACACTTTGATACAGAACCTCTGGTTGCACTTAGTTTGTACAGAAGATTGTCTTCCAGTTCTTTCATCTTCCTCTTATTAAAAGTTACATCTTCCATGAGTTTAATTTGCTCTGCCTCTAGTTCCTATTATTAAAAAAGCAAGAAAATGGCATGTTACTTTATGTACTGTAAAAAACTTAAAAGTCATACTTAGAATTCAGTTGCTGATTTTTCAAGTTACCTGAAAAATTAAAATGCACATTTTCATGATCTACAACATTGTTTTATATAATTCTTTTTTTTTTTTTTAATCAGTGTTTATTAAGTAACTTATAAAGTAACTTATCAATGCCAAATGCTTGTCTTAATTGTTTGTGTCATACCGACAGCCATACGTAGAAGATCCTCTAGGTGTATTTTTGTTACTCTGAAATTTCTGAAAATACTGAATTGGGATAAAATATTAGAAAATGGCTAGTTTCTTTTTCCATTTGAACATTTCTTCTTCCATACATACTAAAAACAGTTTTAAAAATTAAGCATCAATGTGGTTTGTGTGTACTGTTAGTTTACCTGTTTTTCAGTAAGAATTACTCTTCTCAGTAACTGATTCTCAAGTCCTTTCATTGTAACAGTAAAATCAATAATTGATGTTTTTGCATTAATTTCAGGCGTGAAAGCAGGATTGGGTAGCTTTGTAGTAATGTACAGTCTAAATGAACTCATAACATCTACTTCCTTATCACCAACTTTCACCTGTGAAGTTAGAATAGTATTAAATAGAGGAAAATAAGCTTTATTCAACTCAGTAATATTGACCAGGAAAAAAACATTACATTATTTGAAATGCCAAAGAGAGGAAGTTTATTTCACAATTCAAATCTGTCATTTGTCAACAATCAGTGTCCAAAAGTAGCAGTTAGAGTACATTATAAAAGTAGCAGGTAAATATAGACATTAGTTCTGTGGTGGGTACTATTTAATCCTTCAGAACCATTCGGTTTAGGTTTTGTGCTTCTAATCACACCTCAGATGAAGATGGTAGAAACCAATGACCTTTAGAGAAATCACTGTTCTCTTGTGTTGCAGGAAAAAAAGAAATTATTAGATCCAACAATGAAACATAAATTATTGGAAATTAGTTCCATATTTACTAAGACTAAGCAGATCCTAAGAACCTTTATACAGAGCGTTCCATACAAATTTTTACAAAGATAAGATATTCCAAATCAGCAATCTAACTTGAAAGCTGTGTGTGCACAAGGAAACGTCATTCAAGGCCACTCTAAATATCTGGCTTAAGAAGGAGTAAAACCAAACCACACCCTTAAACCTATTGTTTGCTCTGACATTCAAAGTAGAGCTAGTCCACAAAAACAGCAACCATTTTATTTTCATTATCATCAGCAATATGGTCTACCATATGTCTCATATCCCAGACAGGTATTCAAGACTATTTGAGAAAAATACATGCAGAAACATACAGCATATGCAGTCATTTTATTTCAGGAAGCTTGAAGGGGGGTTGTTTTTAAAATTTGGGAGCGATTTCTTTATCTAATGAAGGTCAGAAAGACTCCTGATTTTTCAAGGTTGGGAATATACTTAATATTATTAATAAAATGTTGTGGGGTTTCACCTATTCCATCAGAAAACAGTTCTATTCCAGATTAAAGATTCTGCCGTTGCTACAATCAGTGCTCCACGCTAGGAAGAGAGAGATCTTTTCAATTCTATTAATTCTGTTAAAGGATGTAAAATGAAATTCCTTGAAAATCAATAGAAATATTGTAAGCATTCAGGAAGATAAACATAACTGGTTCCAGTTTGGAATCTTCAGTAGAAACTTCAGTCATTAAACTCAAATTTTAGACTCATGAATTTACTACTTAGCTGAGGCTCTTTCTCCCATATTTTATTAGTTCAATTTCACTCTTCACACTACCCTACTTAATACAAAGTTTATCTTATTCAGCAGAGGTTTGGAATAAAAGGGTAAAATATCATTCATCACAAAGCTAACTACTTATTCCAGGTTTTTTGTTTGATTACTAACCTTAGAAGAAGTTCCAGATTTAATGAAATTCTTCTCTAATATATTATCAAGGACTGGATCCAACTCTTCACCTATATCTTCAATCACAAGTGACCGTCCCAGTGAAAGACTACCTTCTAGGTGTGTACGGAAATACTTGTCATTCAAAGTCGTTACCTCAAAAAGTAAATTATAAATTGACATAAGGACAAAAGCATTTCTTCAGAGACATACATGAAAACTACAGATCTAACCATGAAAATTTTTCATCATTTTTGTTAGGTGGATTTTAAAGAAAGAAATAAACATTGGCCTTGTGGCGATTTATGCAGAAATACTTCATATGTATACAATACAATGAAAAGTACCATAAAAAGTTGAATAAAAGATTGGCTGTAATGGAATCTGCAAAACTTCATAACGATAATAATACTGTACCAAATAAAACTGGTACAGCTTATTGGGAACTGAAGATGTTACATATATTTTTGAAAAGAGAGATGTCTAACTTGTAATTTTCTATTCTACGTCCTGAGGACTAGATATTTTAATTTTAGCTTTGAAGTGTTGAAAATGCATTCATGCTAACAGATTAATTTCTATTACAATATTATGAACTTAGCTGTTTGAAATATCATGAAATGGGATTCATAATATATGAAAACATTAAAAGACATAAATAAACCACTAAATTTGTAGGTATATAATACAGCACATTATTCCTTTAAAACACTGTTCACCTGTAATTCATTATCCTGTTCTTTCTTCTTAATCCATGATTTTCCTTGTGTTTGTGGGTCTATCAAAAGGGGGTATCTAGTTGCCTTAGTGACAATGATACCATTCTGAATTGATAGATCATCTCCCGGCAGTCCTTGAAGATTCCACTCACTAATCTGAATAAAAACAAAACAAAACAAAACAAAACAACAAAATCAAAGTAGTTTGGAATAAAATCTCACTGGAATTATCCTTCAATTATGATTGGTCTAAGAAAGGGGACATCAAGCCAAAGGGGATGCATATATGAACCTTCTACCAAGTCATTATTGCAGGTGGGAAAATATTCCAGGATTCTATTTTTATGGATGTTTTTAACTTATAGGATGTTTAAAAAAATATTTTCAAAGTGTAAAAAAGTCAAAAAGCAGCTTGACGGCCAAATTAAATATTAGGAACAATTAAGAGAATACCAGGCTAAGAGAGCATTTGGGGCTTAATATTTACTGAGGAACGTGATTGTGTCTTTGTCCTTTGTTTGGTTTCTTATACATTCACAATGAATGAAAAGACTTTTTACATTCTTTTTTAAACGTTGTCTTTGACATAAGATTTATTTTTTAAGCTAGACCCAGAAAATATTGATAGAACCAAAAGCTAACAACAAAACCCAGTGTTTTAGTAGATATGTCATCTATAGCTGTCGTGATGGGTTCTCGTAGTAAGATGCTTCAAAGTCCATTGTCTTACTGGCAAATGTCTAATAGTATAATGTGTCACTTGTTTATAATATATGTAAATTGTTTATCTGCCTAAACATTGCTCAGCACTCAGATGTTTAGTGGAAATTGCCAAGGATATTTGGAAACCATGGAACAACACTGCACAGTAATATTGGGGATTATAGTTCGGTTCTAAGCAAGCATAATGCTGGCTAACAGTCACAGAACATGTTAATTGAAATTAAAGTGAAACCCACCAAGCATCAAGAACTTACTGTTGGTGGATCTACCAGCATAGAAATCAGGTTCAAGTTTTCAGAAAAGGGGATTTTCCGGGCTGTCATCTCTGCTTCCCATAAATCTTTAAGCAAAAGTTTCCTGAAGTTTTGGTTAAAAGGTCCACAGTATGAAAGAAAACCTGTGCAGAGCAGTACGTCTCCTACAAGTCTAGAAGAGGAACAAAATCATAATTAAAAGTTGACGTACAATTTCAATTTCTATTCATTTAGACAACCAGCTTTTTAAACATAAGATATCTGTTCTGAGGACAATTTAAGGAGAGAATTGTTGCTCTTTGAGAACAGCAAACAGTATACTTGTGCTTACAAAATATTTTTGTGGCAAAACTTCAGAATGGTATCATATGAAAACATTATCTTCACCTCTACAAAGTAATAAAGCCCTGGTGACAACTATCCCTTCTTTCATAACTGAAGTAAGAAATTGGTTTATTTTTAAAAAATATGTCTGCAGAACAATATTTATCAAAAGACAAAAGCTTAAGTCTCTTGGAATCACGGCCTCACCAGAAATGCCCAATTTCCCCATAGGAAATTTATGGAAAGAGGAGCATTCCACGGAAGCTGAGCCTAGACTTTCAGGCTCTTTACCTTTAACAACCATTTTGACAGGTTTCCTCTTTTCTAGACAGCTAGGGTCTCTGGCTCCTAGGCTGCTCAATATTTTGTTATTAGTACAGCAGCACAATGGGGACTCCCAAGTTTCTCAGAATAAGAGCTACTGCCCCACATGTGTTTCAACATGCAGACTATAGGACAAGGGTTACTGTCTGGTCTCCAGGACTCCCTGTTTTATTCAAATATGACATGACTGATATCAAAAGGGATGCTGCTTCTCCTATCCAGTATTAAGCTAGGAATCCTTCAATTTTTCGTAGATTATCCCTACCTCCCACCTACTGGAAATATTGGAAAGTGATGCAGTATTAGGGGGGCAGATGAGGCAGCTGTAATACAGGCACATAGTTGCTCTAGAAATAATCCTTTTGGAAATAAATTTCAAAATTGAAAGTATTGTTCAGCACTCAGCTATTCACTTGTGGGATTAAAATTCAAATTTCAGGATAGTTGACTTAATTGTGTAACTATACTAAGATTTCCAGGAGGAAAATGAAGTACAACTATTGAAGTTACTAAATTGCTTACTCTCTTCAGTTTTTATACATGTAGTGTTGTTTTGGTTTGTTTTGGTGTTTTTCTTTGATGAATTTGATACCTGTTAATCTGAGATTTAAATTCTTTACTTTGCTGAGTCCACCTAACTTTTTCTCCACTCAGTCCATCTATAAGTGCAGAGGCTGCTTGCATCTTTCTTCGGCACGTTTCTGCATCATTCAGTAAGTCCTAAAATTGAAAAACAAAAGTCCTACTTTATTTAATAACAGAATGCATAAATCTAAAGAAGTAATTGATATATTTTTTCATCTTATATTTATTATGAATGTATCAGTTATTTTATACTCATTCTTCAAAATTCTAAGTACATCTATTGTCTAATATGTTCCTATTCACAGAAAGAAGGAAAAATGAGAGAACATAGATTTAAATCTCCTATTTTTATACCTCAACCTTATCCGTATCAAGCAAGGTAGAAGTGCTAAATGTGTGTTTGTATCAATTCCTGATTATGTAACCGTATTGTATGCAAGTATTTTTCATAATGCTAAAATACTTTTATCTCACCAATTTCTCTTTCATTGCTGCATTAAACTTTGCCTGCACTTTATCCAGTTCAGCTTGCTTTTCATCTAATGCCTCCTGAGCTTTTGCTAATTCTGCATTAGCTATTATCAGGTAGCCTTCTTGTTTTGCTAAGTTAGCCTGCAAAGTAAAGAAATATGAAAATGATAATCATACAAGATTTGAATATAATTTGTTTAATTATTTTAAGCCTGCTTAGTTGATAATCATGAGACAATAAGACACCAAAATAAATGTTATATTAATATTTATGTAAATATTAAAATATTTAATCTGAAAACTATGTCACTTACATAATGCAAATGGGGTTTTTTTTGTTAAATAACAATGTAGTATTCAAGTTTCTTATTATATATTGTCAACTGTATTTTTAAAAAATTATATTTGAAGAAGCTGGTTAAGGAAGGAAGAGCTCTGATCTCTGCATATTGATTAACATAGAGGAACACTCAATCTTCTTGCTTAATTATGTGTTATTGTTTCTTTTTTGTTTGTACATTCTGTAGCAATCAACAATCAAAACGAGAGGAGATTGGTCCTTTATCAGCTAACAATATAGCCTTTACCCACTGAAAAAACATTGTCCTACAACAGTGAATCTTCCCACCACTCCTAAACTGAGATTTATGCTGAACACAACAAATTCATTACATAATTTTTTGAATCATCCACCTGCATTACTGTTGCTTTTAAAAATAACCCTTCTACTAGTAACTAAAAAATGCAGAAAAGATTTGGAATCATCATTCAGATGCTTTCCCTTTTCTAGCACAGGTAAACTGTGCTACATGTAAGGATTAAATACTGCGTTTAGAATTCAAAAAGCACCAATCACTGCATTTGAGTTTCTATATTGTCTCTACCTCTGATATTTTTTTTTAATTTAAATATTCACAAACTTCAAAAAGAACATCCACACTGAAGTAAAAATTACTTTTAAAAATATTTTACTCAGTTTGGTTCCCACTATGCAACATAACTCCTTTATTGATGTGAGCTCTGAATCTCTTCAGAATGCCAATATTTGGGCAAGATATCAGCCCTACACTTTCTCTAAGCTATCATGTGAAAGCAAAGGTGGTAAAATAGCTGCAAACCTCTACTGCAGGACTATTGGGAGAAGGAATGAAGATCCTCTTCTGCTACAACTTTTGAAAAACAACTATAAAGTAATTATAATAAAAACGAAGACTGAAAACAGCTTTCACTGTACACAGTAAACCAAAGCACTTAGATTTAATGTAGGCTAAATCCTACTAATATTAAAGTAAATGAAATGAAATTACATGAAAAGCAAACACAAAGCAAGAGATATTTACCTTAAGAGGTAAGACTTCTCTGTTAACACCATAAAACATTGCCATGGCTTGTGTCCAAGAGAGGAGTCCTGCCACATTACCACACACCTTTTTACCACACTCCAATGTATAGTCTTCCATGTTAAAGTAAGGCTGGAGTAATTCTACTGTCTCTTCATTGATTGAATCCTTGGGAAACTGTTGCAGACTCTGCAAGAATGGGCCACTCATAAGCTGCAAAAAACAATACAGGATATTTATAAGCTATTTACATATTTTATATTCAAAAACTTGTTCATAGGGGAGTATGTTAGAATTTTGTTCCTAAAATTCTTCTGTAAAAAAGTAATTCATACAGTTAATATTTGAAGTGTGCTATTCAGTTTTAACTACTCCCACCTGCCTTCAATTATTTTAAAATTTTAAGCAGTTACACTCCAGTAACTAGGCTTCAAAGTTACTGATGTACTTTCCATCTTCTGTATTTCAGTGTTAACACTTAAGAAGAATTTAAGAAACATCATTTCATAAAAAAACCAAACAAAAAACCAACAACCAATATAAAACCCCAGAGACACATTTGTAAGTTATTTAAAGAAAGCCAGAAAATCTGATTATGTATTTGTGAAATGTGATCTGAATTCTTCTGGAAAGGGAAATAATTGGGTTTAACTTTTTTCTAACAAATGTTTACCATGTTAAAGGCAACTCATGGAATAACGCTGTCTTGTTCTGAGGAAACAGCATCATAAATTCTCTGATATGCAAAAATTGCTATTTCTGATGTTTAAGAAACATTGTTTGAAAACTCTACTTACTTTTAATGATTCTCCCCACGATGGCTTGCAGCAAGGCTTTTCTGGATCCATGGTAACTGGATCTACTTGTTTTTGGAATAGCAACAGGCAACAGTCCATGACCCTCATAATTAGGTGAGGAGGTTTTGCAAGTTTTCTAACAGTAGCAATATCCACTGGTTTGATGGTCTGTTTGAAGGAAAATGTAAGAGAATCCTGCATCAATATCATTATTCTATTTTCCCATTCAATATCTTGATTTTAATGTTTGTCATACTTTTCTGAGGCAAGTGTGTACTAAGTATATACAAAAAAATGTAACTGGTCTTACTTTAAATTCTATAGTTTCATGAAACCTTAATAATTGTAATGAATATAGATTAGACAAGACTATTTTCACAACGCTAAAAGACATCACTTAAAAAATAAATTTAAATACATGGAACAGCAGTATTAACTTCTTTTGTCAGACTAAGTGACTGAAGAAAAGTATATTGTAAAATTGCATAGGACTTAATTAAAAGCACTTTCCTTGGTAAAACAGTATTTTGGATTTTTAAGGGTCATGTGTCATCTTTCATTCTGAGATGGATTTGGTTATTTTTATTGGGTTTTAAGGTACTACAGGTATGAAATAGTATCTTTTTATTTCATTTTCTATTAGCATCACTGACACATTGCTTAGTTCAATAAATAATATAAAAATAATGAATTATTTCAAATTCAAAATTAACATATTAATTAGTGTCTACAAAATACATGTATGCCACTATCATAGAATGGTTTATGTTGGAAGGGACCTTAAAGATCATCCAGTTCCAACCCCCCTGCCATGGGCAGGGACACCCTCCACTAGACCAGGTTGCTCAAAGCCTCATCCAGCCTGGCCTTGAAGACAGCCAGGGATGAGGCATCCACAGCTTCTCTGGGCAACCTGTGCCAGTGCCTCACCACCCTCTCCGGGAGGAACTTCTTCCTGATATCCAGTCTAAATCTCCCTGCTTTCAATTTAAACCCATTACCCCTTGTCCTGTCACTACAGGCCCTTGTAAAAAGGGCCTATATGTCTAGAAGGAGTAGTTACACACACATTATAGAAGGCACTGGATAATGTATGAGTCCACATATTTTAAAAGTGAAATTTATGACCATTTTTGGAAGTTTCATTTATCTCATTACCTAAATGTCAGTGTAAGATCAAACAATGCTCCTTTTCTGGCTTTTACTACTCAATATTTTTGTCACACAAATTCTGATAACTGGAACAGAAGGCCTTAAAAATAATAAAGAATTGATTTCTGATTTCAGGGTTCTTTACTTTTTAATTGTTCAGATCAGAATAATGAAATTTCTTGGTGAAGGAAGACACTTCCTTTTAAAAGAAAGATACAACTAGGTAATTATGAAGAAAAAATATTCTTTTAGCACAAGACATATTCTCTTAAATTCAGAGTAAAAGATACTCTAAAGGCATCTGTAACTTTCTGAAAGATTTACACCTTCATAACAATCAATATATCAATATCAATTTGTTCTGCGGGTGGACGCAGAACAAATACTATGAAAAAATCTCTGTGCATTTAAAGCAAAATGTTAGCTCCATAAGTATTCATCAGAGGCATGACCAGCAACAGTGAAAGGCTGCGGACAACAGTGAAAGCCTAATGACACCTGCATGTTGGTGGCTCTAGCCTTCTTCTTTGGCTGACTCACATGGTACTAACCAGATAAAAATGTAAGTATTTTATTTACATTCAGTGCAGCTTCTGCTTCTTCCAATGCTGGTTTAGCTGCCTCCAGTTTACTCTCTGCTTTCACTTTTTCTAAATCAATTTCATCTACAATTTTCTGTGCTTGGTCTTTTACACCTTGGACTTCATTTTTTACTTTAGCTGCAGCTTCAGCACTTTCTGTGACTTCTGCTAGTACCTGGAATTGATAATAAACACAAAACATAAAAGGCTAAATGGTGGTACAAGTGATTAAGTCATCAGATACAAGAAAAAACAGATATGTAAAGGCTATGATGCAGAAAAATATAAAGCTAACCTGAACTCTATATGGCATTATATAATTATGGAATAAAATTAATACAATTTACAGAATCTCCACAAAGAAATATCATATGATCTCTCAGCAAGAGATGGATATTGAAAAAGGAATTATTTTTATATTGGATAGCAGACCTTCAGTGGTTTTCAAAGCCAGTTTTTTATCTTATGATGGATTTTTATCCTCTTTGAATGTATATTTTTTCAATGCAATAAGTATCTGCTTCTTTCATTACAATTCTGCAGCTAAAAATAAAAATAGTATAGCTAATAAAACTAATGGAAGATGTTAAACCATCTCTACCAATGGTCAGCCTCTCTTTTACTCGTTTAGTCAAAAAGACTAATTTTTAATTAGTATATTCAAAGAACAGTCCCATGTGAATTCACAGAATGAAGTTATCCACTTGTGTCTGGTTCTTCAGCAGATATATTTTTAATTCTCTCGCACATGTGTGACATACAGTTTGTGTTAGAATGTTTTTTTAAACAGTATCAGCTATAGGTTCAAGGTTAGCATGCTGTATGCATTTACAAGAATATAAATAATGCTCTCAAATACCTGTGAGAAAAAAAATGACAGATTAAAATCCCCAAATCCCCTCAATTTTTTTTTTTTTTTTTTTTTTTTTTTTTTTGGTGTGAAATAAAATTCTGGGTTTTACAGGGCTCAGTACTAAAGGAAAGAAAGAAATAAATAGAATATGAACAATATTACATGTGGTTTAAATAAAAGTCTATTCTTTTGTTATGTGTCCATATGCTTATTACTACTGATGACTCATAAGTAGTGCCTTATTGAAAAAGTTGACAACTACAAGGCTATTTGAATGATTGCAGAGAGCTATTTCAAAATCTATATCAAATATAAATATTTTAAAAAGTGAACTCTACCATCAAATCCATCATAATCCTGAAACGTGAGAAGTATAATTTCATCCCTCTCCATCATAAATTTTCTCTTATGAGATAAAAGGCCTTAAAGAATGCAGGCAGTCCCTTAGCCATCAGTGGCCAACAGTTTGCTCTCCAGGGCATATTAAACATGCACCATCATAGCACCATAGTATCTTTCAGAAAACAGAACACATGTATTAATACATTCCCTAATGTACCTTTCCAGACAGTCATTTTGGAAGCAAGATTTCTACCAGACCACCAATCTCATGAATACATGGAATCCTTGTCAATGTAAAAGACAAAATATCAAACTGAACTGTGATGAAATTTTTTCTAAGCAATTTTGAAATAGTAAAGTCCTGTTATCATCTGTTAACTTATCTCCAAGTAAGTGTGCATGTAGCTCCAAATTCAATAAACATCAATCAAGCACACAAAAACCCATGAAACAAAAAATGGGACCCTGATGCTTATAGGAGTGGGTAAGAAATGTGAGAACAGGGAAGGCACTCAGCATCTGTTGCGGTCTTAGAAGTACCTCACTTTCAGAAGCAAGTGCTGAATCAACATGCTACAGAGACAGGAGGGAAACATTTTAGACCACGATGCACATTTTTTGGCTTGTAGAAATTATGTGCGAACTCTTCAATAGCACTTTACTCCACTGTATATCCTGGCGCTAACTGCTGCCTTTTGTTATTTATCACTTAAATACTTACTTTATCCGCCTTAATAGATGCCAAAGCCAGGTCCTTCTCCTTAATGGCCAACTCCTGAGAGAGTTTAGCAACAGATTTGCTGGCCTCCATCAGCTTAGACAGACCTATTAAATAAAAGATAAAATTCAGAAAAATGAAAACTATTTTTTTACTAGTTAGATAATACAATCTAGCTCTGGATCCTGAATGCCGTGTACCTTGAGCTCTCATTTAAATTTGTGTAAGGGAGAGAAAGTGGGTGTAAGCAGTCATACTGTCATGATTGTGCTTAGTATTCATTTTCATGGATATAATTTCACAATGTGCAAAATTATAATAAACAAGCTTGATACTTCAAAAGAGAAATACATACATTGTCATTCTAGTTTTTTATAGCTCTAAACAGTACTTATAAAACTATAGATGGAATATTACCTGCAGTAAAATATATCCTTATGTTCATTATACAGACTACTTAAAAAAAAAAAAGAAATATTACAACCCCCAGCTCCTGCATATTGAATTTACCCTCTCTTGTCCCTGCTGACAGAGAGTGCAGAACACATAAAAGTATCTGTACCCACCTGGCTTAGGGCCAGTCCCATCATAGCTCTTACCTGTGCTGAAGTAAACACCCATAGAGGCCATTCAGCCTTACACTAAGAGTAGCCCAGAAAGAGATGGGTTTGTTTCCTCTATAGTTATTACATACTAAGTCTTTCCCATGCATGTATGCATTCTTTTTTTCTCTCCTCTCTTGCTCATAGATTTGAACACTGATTTTTGGCTATTCCTGAGGTCCACATTACATGCTGAAACCCCTCTAGCCTCTCTTCTTCATTACTGAATCTTAAAATCTTAGAACTTGCCTGGAAGCATTGCCCTCATGCCCCTCTCTCCCTAAAGCCTGAAGTCAGAGCACACTTGCAGTTATACATTTGATGTGCGATGTTTCTCGGTGACGTCTCTCCACTTCTCTGTTGGCACATTGCACACAGACAAGCATTCTCTCCTAGCACATTTCTTGTTCTTCTGAGACAGCTGCCTCATGATAAAGCTACTGCCATTCTACAGGCCCTTTATTATGACTGACCAAAAGAGAGGTTATTTTGCCACTCAACAGCTGTAAAGTTCAAAGATATATTCACTGAACATTGTCTGGGAGACAAGAGAGATATTTTGAGAATGTTTGCTTTTTCTAGACATATGCCGCTTCCTAAAATGCTCTGAGGGATAGAGGTACATACACACTGATGTTCTACCCCTATCTCCCACTCCTCTAACAGCAACTTCCAAAATGGTTGTTACTTCATTTCACTGTAAAAAAGAGTTCTGAAAGAGAAGGTGTGAAAGGGAAAGTGATACCCTTTGTTTTATTAGCGTTCCCTGCTACAATCCTAGAGCGAGAAGAAAGAACGAGGGACAAAGAATGGGAATACGCAGAACAAGAATAGAAGAATTTCTGTTGTAAACAAGAAACCTTTATAATAGATTCAAGTCCCCTCCATACTCCCAGTCACAAGAAACACTACAACAGTACCATGCCAGCAGATAATGTTTTTTAGTGCTTGTAGTCAAAAAACAAATGCCTGATTTGGGCATTAGAAACAGGAATAGATTTTTTTCAGGGGGATATGTTGAACTCAATGAAAGATACTTTCCTGATATCAGCTACAAATTATCTAGAGCAAGTTAAAATGTCAGTATATGTTTTGAACCTGTAGAGAAAATCAAAGTAATCCTTATCCCTTGACAACGTATTTTGTAACTTTTCTGAACGATGACTTCAGAAAAGTAATGAATATAGAAAGTACTCTTAGCACCTCAAGGATGTAATTTCTGTCACTTTTAATTAGCAGGAGATCTAGCAAGAAGTTGCTCGACTAGACAACATGCCCACTTTCTCAAAGCTAAACTGGGGTCTTCTTGTGGAACCACATTTCTATATGAAAACACATCTACACATGTAGTGCTCTACCAAGGATTCCCCAGATGGATTCTGAGAGAAGACACAAGATGTTAAGCATTCAGAAATAATTGAAATGTCACAGGATCTCATCTTTTTCCTCATTTGTCTTACAAGATTTTTCACCCAAAGTGACAAAGCAGAAACAAGATTACTTTTAGCTTTCAAAATGTGTTCCTTATGTAGATACTAAACTGCTGACAAGCACACTTTCATTCTGCTCAAATCAGAGACTTCTCTAGAAATCAGTATTGATTGAGGTATTTCTTACAATTTTCCTGTTTTAAAAGCATCTTAAATTGGCCCAGATGACATTGCATCCAGGAAAAACATTTCAACAAGGAGATGGAAAGAGCAACAGTATCTCAGCTGAGTTTAATAACATAAAATTTATATTCCATATCACAATAATCTCTAACAAAATAAAAAAAAATTCAAGGCTAATATTTTAAACCTTCTAAATCTTTCTGACATTAAGTGATGAAAAGCTAAGAATTAAAGGCTGTATGTGTGAGGTAGTAGCTAAATAATTCATAACAAACTTCTTGAGAAGGTTCCTTAGGATGCAGTAAACACTGGAACGCATTTGGAGTCAGGGATGACCAGTATTTCTGTTGTTTTGTAACAAAACTTTTGGATGCAAGTGAAACTACTTAGAGTATTTTCTAACTGGCATGAGTATGGCCCATAAGCTGACACACATGATTTTCTGAGCATCAGTGATACAAAGATACTGCAATAGAAGATGTATATGTACATGGTCATTTTGTTTTGAAAACCACAGAAGGAGTCTGCGCTAATATGTGAGAGACTAGAAGAATCTGGCCATAAAACTTTCTTGACAGTGCTGAAGCTACTTATATTACTTCTTTTAAATTATTTCTGAAAATAGGAGAACTGGAGAAATAATACATAAAAAAACCCCACCCTCAGAAATCTTCAAAACTTTATCCTTATCTTGAGCAGGACTAATGATAAGTTCTGTATTCTAAAATTGGCAACAGATCCATATCAGGGAATTTGCATAACGTGAAAATATTGAGGATCACTCACTCTTCTACAGTCCACTTGAATTCAGCAACTCTTTATGAATAAAATAAATACCTACACATTCTTATTTCACTCTTTCTTCATGGAAAGTGTACCAGTTGTGTCATTGATCATTGTCTGAATACTACATCCTTTTACCTTTTTATGGAAAGTATCATCTAGAATATTCTAGATGATAGATTGAGATACAGTATCTTTTCCCAGAAAGACCAAGTTTCCAAAACTGCTCAGTTGCCTTTGTAGATTTACAAAATGTCTAGATTCAAACTGGAGAAAGCTGGAAATGTATTCTGAACCCATTAAGTACTAATCTAATGACAAAAATTAGGTAATTTCAAAAATATATCCAAAACTAGAAGAACATTTCAATCATACTTTTCTGTATTTCAGAACCCTAGTTATAAAATGACCACATGTAACAGCTACTTGTTCTAGAGCAGAAATCTGAAATAAATCAACTGTGAGGCACTCGGGTTGTATAGTGAGAATTTCCATAGACAAATTCAGAGGTAAATTAATAACTGTGTTTAGAAGTATCTCTCTTACACTAGTAAATCAGATACTCTGGCTATTTTCAGGTTCTACTTTCTATTTCAAACTATAAATTAGAAATATTAAAGTTTCATATAATACCAAGATGAATTATTAAACTGGCAACTTATTTGAGTAATTTTTTATAACAGTCATTGTGAACTGCTGGTAGCTAGAGAGCTTGGAAATGGTACCCATATGCTAACAGTTTCGACCATGATCCAATAAATATTATTTTAAGTGATCACCAAATATGTAGCCTAATAAAAACACAGATCATCTGAAACCATACACGGAAATGTAGGTTTACCCTTATTTTGCTTACCAATTTTCATACGTTCAGCTTGTTCATTAATACTCTCTAACTTTTCAGTATAAACTTCTTTGTAGCCATTGATGAAAGAGAGGTAGGATTTAGGTGTTACATAAGCTCTTCTTCGATACCTAAAAATAGTATATCAGCAACATCAACTTAGTATACATTTTATATATATATTTGCAACATAATACTAATTTTTTTCCATGGCTTTCGTGTTTATTGATATAGCAGATTTATTTTTGTATTAGCCTTCAAAGACACTTATTGATTCATATAACATAATGAGTTCAAACACACTATTAGTAGCAACACTTTTGGGATTAATTATTGCATTTGTATAAAATATTACCTTTGGAAATAATTCTCACAGCTGTCTGAAACTATATCATGAAAGAGACCCATGGTTTCTACTATTTGTGTTTTAACTGACTCAGAGCAGACCATGTGAAGTTCTGAAAGAAAATAACTGGCTACAGCTGTAAGAGCTTCCTTGGGCCATCGACTGAACCAATCCATGGTGCAGCCTGATATGAGACCAGGAAATTTCAAAGAACGTGCACGGAACTTCTCACCAACCTAAAGATAAAAACATTGTTACTTTATGATATGATACCTAATCAGGTTGGTCAAAATGTTTAATTTATATAAACAACTGAATCGTCTACTTTTTTTTTCTTGCTAATTTTCTGCTTAGAACACCCTGCACAGTTTTTTCTTTTACATAAGTATTTTGCAAAATTTCCAACATTCAATATTATATGAAATTTGAAGAAGTTCATGACAAATATAAATGTTTCTTAATAGTTTAAAATTTCAATTAACTTATTTTAATTTCCATTAAATTCTTGTTTTCAAGTAAGAAACAAGAATTTCACAAAGATACATTCATTGACTTGTATTAGGAAAGAGTATGACGGGGGGGGGGGGGGGGGACAGTGGGAGGGGGCGGGAATTACTGAAACTGGTAAGGAATGATTTAATTCTTAATTATTTTGTTTTTAAGTTCTAACAATGGTACCATTATTTTTATTATTTCAGCAATTATAACCAGACTTCAGTAATCTTTTTATCTTTAAATATAAAGCTTGAATAATCCTGTCACACCGGATAGGATAGTTTGCTAATGGAGGCAAGGGAGACAGATATGAAGAAAAAACTTACTGGAGTAAAGCAGAGGACAACATGCAAGTTCTTCTTTGCCCGAGTTAAAAAATATTCATAAAGATTATCAAAGGTAGGATGACACCGAGGCATCTCTTTTTTCATCACAGGTATCAATACTTGGGTGATTTCATCCAATTCATCCCGAGCAAATAAATTAGAAATCTTTTTATGAAATTAAAATTGATAAGAAAATAAATTGCATGGAGGTAATGATTACAGAATTTACAAATATTTGTCTGTATACATCTCTATATCTCTCTCTGCATATAATCGGTTTACACAGATTAAACTCCAAATTTTTCCCTGATTTGGACTTCATGTAACTCCAGTAAAAACTAGGAAGTCTAACTCAGGAAGAGTACAGATATTCACTGGCCAGTGAATATTCATTTGATAAAGGCTACTGTAATGTCCATCACAGCTCCTTATCTCTTCCTGGCTTACACTGAAATAAAGGAACTCCATATCAAGAGCACTTCTTATTTTAAAAGTGTTAATCATTATTAATTCTACAAATTATTACCAAAAGAAATAGAAATAAAAATAAACTTGTTTGAACAAATTCTGCAGTTTCCTGCTTCCAAAGTACATTGCTTGTCATGTTGAGACTCTTACCTCACCCAAAGACAGCACATTATTAACATATTCCAAAAATGACTCCTCTTTTATTTCATTATCAGTGAAAATAAAAGTGATGCCTTTTCCTTCTACTCCAGCTGTTCTATACAAAAATTTTAAATCATCTTTCAGATTACTTACATTATAGGATCTAGAAAGAGTAAGAAACAATTAGGTGTTAATTAAAACCAACTCAGAATACTGTTATTTTCAGATTATAGTGTTTTATAAATGATAGTGCAAACATCCTTTGTAAACACACATATTTTGATTCAGGAATATCTAACACATAGTCCATTTTTTTCAATTCAAACTTAGTCCAGTGTTGTATACAAACCAGATAAGAAGTTATTCCACATTTTTAAAAGGTGAAAAAATGAAGAAAAAAAGCTCATTGAAACCAAAACATTATGACTGTGTAAAGATAAAACAATAGGATAAATTAGATTTATAAATTTCTTGCATTTCTTACCTGGTTAAAGTAATCTGAAATATTTTATAGCCAGCAATGAAGGAGGCCAACCTTGAAAGACTTTGTTTTCCAGAACCACCAACTCCAACAAGTAATGCATTTCCATATTCTGTCCGAATTATCCGGGAAATCTATATAGGAGAAAATGGAACAAAAGGTCATTAATAAACTTAAATTAAAATATTAATTTGCAAAAATAAAAAAAATCTGTTATATGCTACACTTTATTCACTAGAGCACAATGTAAAGGTTATTAAAAGGATATTTGCAGAAAAATTTTCCTCTTATAAGAATGCTTGTATATTATTTAGGAATTTTGTGTACCTAATGAAAAGGCTCTACATAAGACTATAGGATGGTTATTATTAGTTACACATAGGATTTAAACATATAAAGGGAGATGCTTTGAGCTTCAATTTTTGTTGAAGGTATCATCTTGATTGTGTTTAAAAATATAAATTAAAAAAACTTTAGCTAGAAGAATAAACATACTACAAGCCTAAATTTAAGAGTATGAAAGACTTGGACATATTTGAACTATCCTTTACTGTTATCTCCTATTTTATCTACTTTCAATGTTTCCTTTGAGACAGTTTTCTTACCAAATCCCCCAGATTCAAATCTGGATTACAAATTTAGTATGTTATTACTTTTTTACACACCTCTTGTATATACATCACATCTTCCTTGGGTTTATTATACATTAGTGCACTATTACTTTTAAGATGCTACAGTTTCCTTTGCTCCTCAGGTAAATTATGAACAAAATCTGAAAGATTGGCATCTACATTAAGTCTTTGAATTCTATTCATCTTTTTCTACAAAGAAATTTTGGGTTTATGCACAGTTGCCTCTGATTCTATCCAAAAAAATACATTAAAATAGAAGTTGAAAATGTGAAATTATTAGGGTGACTAAATTTATTGTCACTATCTTGACAGTAGGGCTCCTTTCTACTACCTAACTGCATATCCCAGATATTCTGATTAATGCAAATGGAGTATCAGTGACTTTCAAGGTCTTCTGCAATTCACCTTGCATCACATGAACTGCCTTTAAAAATAAAACTGTTTTCTTCTGTTCAAATACCAAGCAAACAAAATAATTTACTTCACTTGAGGGCAACTAGAGAAGAATGAACATTTCCTTCTGTTTTGGTTTCACTGTAGCTTCCATGTGTTTTTCGGTAAACAGCCCATCAAGTTAAAGTAGTTCCTGAGGTAACTAACACAACACCTTAAACATAAGGCACAGCACTTCAAACACATCTCATGCTTAGCCCTTCCCCCCTCTGCCCTGACATGAATTGGATTCTGGCTTCAGATGAATTCTTTCCTTATATTCCTTTCTGAACAGGAGTTTAACTGACTGTAAACTGAGACTTTCCTCTTCCCCACACACTGATCCTGCTGCAGCCCTGATTTATATTTCTTTTCTTGTCTCTTATCCAATCGGATTCTATCTCTCATTGTTTTGGTCACTTGTCAGGTACAGATACCTTTGAAGTGTTCTCTGAATTCTTAATTATTAAAAATCATTCTCTAGACAAAATATAAATGTGCCTCCTTATGACCTCACCCTTCCTATCAAGGAAAATCTTCATTCCTCTGAATACACAGAAGCTTAAACAAATGCATAAAATCAGGTATCTATTACAAAACATGCAAATAGGTAAAATAACTGTAGTTCTTCCCTAGTTCTTGAAAACAGCTAGGCAAAGATGGCAAGTAATTTTGGAGGTAAGAGTAGTTTTCCAGAATGTGTCCTCCAAGCATAGCTTGCCAAACCTAGGAACACTGTTGCAACAGTTAATCTAGAAAAGAAGTAACAAAACCCAAACCTTAGTAATATGTGTCATTGCATCCTTAAAAAATACCAAATCAAGAAATAATCCTCTAATACATTCATTGTATTGTCTCTGATACATTTGCAATTTTTCACAAAGAAATTCAAAGCTTGGAACCTGGAGGGGGGGGGGGGGGGAAAAAAAAAACCAGTAATAACACTATATAATACAATAGCACTTCAGAATTTAAAACTGCACTGACATTTTTACACAGACTTCAGTTCACGTATTGGCCACACGTACTGATTCTCGTGCTAATTCACTGTAGTGATTGTAGTTGTGTTTAAGCAGAAACCTATCTGCCATTGGTGAGAAAAAAAGGGCCAAGGAGAATAAGAATTAATTATCTACATTTATATGGCATTATTAACTTTAACATCACTGAAATGATTTATTGCATACTAACCAGAAAAATCTAGATATATCTTCATAAAAAGTGTGATATGTATTCAAAGTGTTCAACAAAACGTTCTGAATTATATGAGTTCAACAATATAAAGTACTTAATAACTAAAGGAAACCATCAGTGCCTAGTATTTTAGGTGTAAAATTAAATACCTCCTCATAAACTTTTGGTGCTTCAAACACAAAATCTTCTGGTTCATCACCAGTTGGTTCAGGCATTTCCCGTAAAAAATCTACGAAATATGGTTCAGCTTGGAGAACTTCTGTTAAGCCTGTACCCACATATTCCTCAATTGCTTTAGTAATAGTTTTATTAAACCAGGCCCTATCTTCAGGAGTAATAAATCTGAAAATCATACATTAGGACAATTTAAAAAAAAAAAAAAAAAAAAAAAGAATAATCTAGTTATGTAGGGACAAAACCAGATAATTATATACTAAAAAAAATCCTTTAACGTTTCAAAGGACAATACATATGAGGCAATACATATTAGACAATGGTCACAGAAATGAATTAAGCAATATTCACATAAATTAAATGTTTCCATATTCTAAAGTATAATAGTCAATCACATAAAACATAGAAGCAACTGGACTTTCCAACTTTAACCTAGAACTGGGCAATGGCAGACCATTTAATTTCTCAGATGAAAAAAGTTGAATGATTTTCCTAATAAGCATGGCTAGGTGGCCCTTACCTTTCAACCTGCTGCAGAACAGCATAATTTATGTTATTATAGTACTACCTATGAAACTGCAGTGAGATAGGGACAGCGAAAGGAAGATAGTACATGTCACTACAACCTGACTTGATTCTCAATCCCCCTTACACAACAAGAAATCCATAATTAACAGAGGTGAGTATACACGGGGTGGGGAGAAGGGGGTTGGGAGGAGTGGGACAGATTGAAATAAAACAAAGTCTACAAACACAAATATTACATTTCACTGTTTAAACAACTGTATCTGCTTCCATTAATAGGTTCAAGATGGTTTTAATACAGATCAAGATCTTTTGACTACTATAATTATCTGAGAAGCAATCAAGAATGATAGTAGTAACTGGTAAACGTAAAAGGCAGGATCCAGAAAAGGGAATGTCAACTGTGAACTAGAGAAAAAAATAATTTTCATCTTTAATTCTTTTCCTTTTCAGTGTTACATCTGAGAGGAAAATAGGACAAACATGAAAAAGCTACAGAGTGTGCTCTGAGATTTCAAATAAGACAAAGAATACTAACAAACTGTAGTATAGAGACAGCCTAGATATTCATTATATACTTCGTTACTGTTAGAGGTTCTTAGTGACGGCATTGTAATGCTAACTACTGTGGAATCTAAAAGCATATTGGAAGAAGATGCTGCATGACTACACTCTTCCATTTTAGACTTCTGCAATGACGCTGAATACTGAAAAAATTCTCGTAATACCAAACCTGCCATACCAAACCTGCCAATTCAAGACATTTAGGTCTAATTAAAAGCAAAAGCAATATAATATGCCCTAAGTCCAGGGCAAAACATTTTTCATTGCTTTCACATTGTTATAGCTTTAAAAAGTAAATGTAGTGTAATAAAATACACATACATATTTTTAAGAGTGAACATTTAACTTCAATTTGTTAATTAGAAAGCATTCATTTTATTAAAAAAAAAAAAAAGAAACCAAAAGCCCTTCCTCAGGACTTCAGAAGGATAAATAATTATATTCATGAAAATCCACAACAGGGGTGAGCATACGTCTAGTTTTCACTAGCAGCCACAGTACTACATCTAGAATTTCACAAGAAATTGAAACACTGTAAACATCAAAATGTTACTGGATGTTTAACACATACAGCCCATAGCTGCACCTGTTTTATGAATATTTTAAAGAAGATTGGCCATTTTTTAATCACAGGCATGTGACACTTTTTTCTGAGAGGAGATCAAAGTAATTTCAAATTATATACTGTGTATAAATTTAAGACACCATACCATCCTCTTTTTTACAGAGGAACTGGCAGAGTATAGCTAAAGGTAAGTGCAAAAAAACGTAGGTTAGAACATAGAATATGCATATATTTTGAACTTCCCCATCCCATTACTGGTCTAATCTATCAGTACATAGCCTAACATTTGTTGGGATAATTTCCCTACGCAGACTGCATGTAAAATAAGACAAAGTTTTTCATATTGGCCTAAAAGGGTTTATGGTATTAAGAAGTTTTACAGATGCATGAGCATAAATGAAGTAAATAGCTAAACAAACTAACTTGAAAATGCTGTAGTTATTCTACCTGTCAGCAATTACTCTGGTACACTCATGTTTAAAAAGTGTAAGCAGGACAGTGCTGTTGTTGCATTCTTCTGCCTTTATAGTTAACATTCCTTGCCAAATTCTAGAAAGGTCTCGCAGGTTGAAGATATAATGGAATTTAGATGGTGTGGGCAGCATCTTTGCCTAAGGAAAAATATAGTTAATATTGAAAATCAGTAACATCGAGAAGGAATCAAGAATAATATAGAACATAAAATTATAACTAATAACATACAAAATATAAACCCAACAAAAACTACTATTTTTCACACTGCTGTTTTTCAAAAAAGTCACCAGAAATATATTATTTGTTTGGAAGCAGGATCTAGCACTACATGTATAACCCCAACTCTTATAACATATAATTATTTCATATGTTGCTCTGGGATTTATAAATTAAAAAATATAATTTATAAAGAATTTCACTCCCTGTTCCTTAGCTATAGTGATTAAAGCTTTGGGTAACATGAATAAAACTATAGGAATAAATGGACATTTATTCCATTTATTCCATTCATCTGTCTTGTAAACTGAAATCTGATATTTTCCAGATGCTATCTCCAAAATTTATTTAGCCCACCTTTCTTCTGTTTCTTTTTCTTGTTATAGATATGTTGTTAAGGAATATGTGCATAAATTACAGCAATAGGCGCTCTGTTCAGATGGCCTGTAATAAAACTTGCCCTGTAATGTATACCTTTGTCCACTGCCACAATATTCTGCCTGTTGGGACCAATTTTTTCACCATATCACATACTTCAGGGTTGAATTTTCTACATGAATGAAAGTATCCACAACCAATAATACCTGAAAAGATAAAAGGTAATATACAATTAAACTCCATTTGTAGGATATAATAAGGCAGGTTGTGAGCAAGACATATAGGTACTCATTTAAAACATTCATTTGCTTTTAAACTACAGATTAAATAGTTTTGTCTGTCTTGTCCATGTTTTCTGAACTGGTAGGAATAACTGTAGGAATAACTGGCATGAACTGCTGGCTTTTAACAATACACTGTATTGACAAAATTAACAGAACTGGGAACTAAAACCACAGAGGGCATTTCAGACAGTACAAAAGTGGAATGGTAACCTACATCGTAATAGTTATGTTCATATTCTTCCAGAAAATGTCACTACTTTTTTATTAATTATTTTGCTTGTCCAAAATTAGAAAGACAAGCATTTAAAGGAGTTAATTTCTCTTCTACAGCACTGTTTTTGCTGTAACCCATCTCCAGTCATTTCACTGGAAGCACTTTGAATTTGCATGACAGAAGCGAGAAAGAGAACATAGTTTTATAAATTTTAAGTCAATTATATAAAAAAAGAAAAGCTAAATCAAAAGAAAGAAGTACCAAAAATTTTGTCTATGGATGCATTGGATGGCAATGTACAGTTGAATACACAAAACTGTCTTTTTAAACGCTGGGGAATATCATTACGGCCTCCTCCAGGATGTATCATTGCTGCTATTAACTGTATGTCTACAATCGTAGTGAAGTCTCCAGGTTTATCCAAGCTGTACATTCCTTTCATTTCCATCATCTGACGAACGATTTCATTTGTTACCTGTAAGTTTATGTAACTTGTACAAATTAGAAATTTAAACAAGAAAAAAAGAAAATATACTTTCATAATTTAATTTCTTCTTGTAACTCTACCACTAAACCCCAGAGAGAGGTTTTCACTTGAATCTAAACCGAGATTAAACTATCTTCCCTAGTTATACAGGAAATCTTGGTTTACGTGATTTTAAACACCAGAAAAATTCTTTCAGAGTGGTACTACCAGATAATATCAATGAAATGTGTTTGCACTCCTTTTGACTAAATAAAGTTAAGACAATGAACTGGAAAAAAAATTGTTCCATATTTTGCTGCTGGACATTCAGTTCCAGATGTTCAAACTATGCTAATTCATTCTCCCATTGCCTTCCTTTGAAGCAAAACAGCTAATTATTTGGCCTTTACATTAGAATAGACATTCCAGAAGACCTAGCATCTTGGGTTGGAAGTATTTCAGACCCACTATGGAAAGCAAGCGTGAGACACGTTTGCCTGATTTTGGGTCTGTATAGCCATATGAACGTTACACACTCAGATTGTAGATGGTCTTGTCAAAAGCCAGAACTCTTTAATCCACTTTGCAAGCCAATATGTTACCCCTGAATTTGGACACAGCACTCCTTACTTTCTCCAAGGTATCACACATTTCGGTTTACAGAAAGTTTGTTTATTGGTGCTCTCAAATGAATGTCAATCTTGAACTTAATAATATGGTACTTTAGTACAGTGATGTTTTTTATTTAGTCTTACAGAAATATAAAAAAGTGGAGATAATGTAAGATATGATACCATTATCCTATATGTCTCATCAGTAAATCTTATTTCTTCTCTTTCTTCCATCATCAGTGTACCATAATTAGAAAGCATTTCCAATAATTAACAATTAATTAAAATATTGAGAAAGTCCATGTATGTATATTAAAAAAGCACAACAATTTGAGAATACGTCTTTTTTGTTAAAAAAAGTTTACCTGATCTCCCCATTCATTGATAAATGGCATATTGATATCATCAATAAAAACAGTCATTTTTCTGCCTCCAGGAGGTCCATAAGTACTTCCAATGTGTTTTTCCACATAACTCTCTATTGTCCTCTAAAAATTAAAGAAATCTCTTGGTTTTCATCTAAAGCAGCAATATTTAAAACATATTGTTAAAAAATGTGTTCCTTCTTGCTTTCTGCTATAGCTCTTATCCGGTGATTTCCTCTTTTTATTAGCAGTTTCACCTCTGATTCATCATTAAGGAACCCTATTCTCTTGTTCTTCACACTCATTCCTGTGCAATTCCCCAGCCTTTGGACTATGTTCTGCAACTCACTTCTGGCTACCAGAGAAGTTCTTCAAAAGTTTTCATACTTGGAAATTGCCCCTAACTAAGCTCAACTGTTTTATATTTTCAGTACAACTGCAGACCATATAGAGGCAACTTAGATTCCTTTTGCAATGATTTCCCAGATGTCTTGTAAGCTAAGTAATGCAATATTTTAACATTTTGGGGGCAATATTCTTTTAAGACTGAGTTTTGAACTAAATAACAAGCAGAACGCTATAGACTAATAAGACATTGACATGTAATCGAAATATATCTTCCAAGTTCTTCAGCTCTACAGTCTTTCTAAAGGTACTTGGAACATAAACAATCACAGAAAAAATTACCTTAAAAATGGTAGCAAATGTTTTCTTTAGACAAATTATCTTCTAGTTTTACAAGCATAAATATCATCCTATGTGAGTAATGTGGCATGTGCCATCACAAAGATAAAAGTATTAATAGCATTTTTTAAATAGAAAGCAGATACAAGTTTTGTCCAATGCTGTTTTTTTCCCATTTTTTCCCAACAGAAAATAAGCAGCTGAGTGTTCTAACATGTTTGCATATGAAAACATTGTCAGCATCAATGTTTCATTTGGAGACATGTGATTAAGATGAAAAAAAGAAACTGCAGAGAAAGAAATTGATTACATAGGAAATGCAGAACTTTTTAGCACATCTAACACATCCAAAATCACCTAATCTTTCAAATATCCTTAGAATAATGTCTCAAAATTAAAATAAACTATTTTGAGTGTCTCTCTCTGAAGTGTTTAGGGCGTGGCCAGCAGGTCGAGGGAAGTTATCCTCCCCCTCTACTCTGCACTGGTGAGGCCTCCCCTGGAGTGCTGTGTCCAGTTCTGGGCTCCTCAGTTCCAGAAGGACAAGGAGCTACTGCAGAGGGTCCAGTGCAGGGCCACTACGATGATGAAGGGCCTGGAGCACCTTCCATGTGAGGAAAGGCTGAGAGAGCTGGGGCTGTTTAGCCTGGAGAAGAGGAGGCTGAGGGGGATCTTATCAATGCTTATCAATATCTAAAGGGTGGGTGTCAGGAGGATGGGGCCAGGCTCTTCTCAATGGTGTCCAGTGACAGGACTAGGGGCAATAGCCATAAACGGGGAAACAGAAGGTTCACTTCTTTGCTGTGAGGGTGACAGAGCACTGGAACAGGCTGCCCAGAGAGGGGGTGGAGTCTCCTTCCCTAGAGACTTTCAAAAGCTTGTTCCTGTGTGGTCTACTCCAGGTGATCCTGCTCTGGCAGGAGGGTTGGACTAGATGATCTCTAGAGGTCCCTTCCAACCCATACCACTCTGTGAATCTTCAACTGTTTTCCTGCTCTCTCTCTTGGAAATCAGTAAGCTATGTATTCAGCTAGATAGATGAAAAGAATGAAAAGAAAGAGCATATCTTCTGAGGTATTACAGGACTGTAGCAGAGACAAGACACAATAAGATCCTTTCACATACTCTCTGTACCAGAGACCAGGAAGTCTGGCTTTTGTTCTTAAGAGAGTAATGTTCTAGAGACCCATAATACACTAAGTAAAGGACACTGAGAAACAGATACTGACTGTTCAATTAATACTGCATGCATGAAAGGGTGCCCACCTTACTTTGTCTCACAGTTTGATATAAACCACGGACAGAGATCTTATGCATAACAGAAAAGCTTAGCAGATATTCTGTAAGTTTGGAATGAAAAAAAAGTTTAAGCCATTACTTTTCACTATTTTCTGGATAACATTTACCTTGGCTTCTTAAAAAAAGACACTAGATTTTGGGATGAAGTTTGTAAGGCCTGCTCTATGAGCAGACTTATCAATCAAGAAATATTCCAAAATGATTACTTTGCCCTACTGGCAGATTGTCATCATGAATTCATTGCTTTAAAGATGTAATGAAGCCAATTCAATGCACAGGATCACTTCCTAGCAAATGAGTAGTATTGAATCCTAGCAAATCAGTAGTATTGAAATTTAGTACAGTGGTATAAATCATCCTTTCAGCACTTTCAGCATCTGTGGTATTTGTTTCTATTTATATGGAATTTCAGCAGTTACATTGTGAAAGGGAAATCTCTAAAAAGTTGTGGTGGTGAAGGACCTTAAAGATTGGATTTCTGATGCCGTAGTCACTCCTGAGCTGAGGAAAAATAAATTAAAAGAAGATTTCAAAATATTCTTTTAACAAAAATAAAAACCACAATAATAAACTAAAGAATCAGGAAAAAACCTGAAGAACTATAACCAAGTTTTTCATTAATCCAAAATAAAAAGGAAAAGTCTTCAGCAACAAATGGATTCTTAGAATTCCATCCTGAAAAAGCACACAACAATGATGAATATATGTATCTTTATGTAAGTGACTATTTCATTCTGATCTGCAAAAATTACTTTTTATAGAGTTTTCTGAAGTGTTTAAATTAGAGGAAAAAGATCCTTTAGACTTTATTTCTAAATCACTTCTTTTATCATGAGAATTAAGTACACTTGAAACACTCAGCAAGGAAATTATACGCAAGAATTGCCTAAGACCTTTATTTTTACCTGAAACATAAATGGTTCTGTGGCAGATGAAAAGTTTAAGCGTTTTGACAAATGCACTTCTGGGTCATATTTCTTCACATATGCCTTAATCATAACTGTCTTTGCAGTTCCCTGTTCTCCTGTGAGCAAAACTGCCTGTAACAGATATTTAAATCACATAAGTAGTATCAAAACTTATAAATAAATACACACAACAGAGCTATTTTAGAGAAAGGGATACTTGCTGTATCTACTTGTGAATCATATGTTATTATGGTAGGTTTTTCCTGTGTCTCTATATGCAGTGACACAATATGTCCTTTTTATCCCACCCAGATTCTCCAAGACACATTATTTACAAAGTCAAGAGAAAGGCTGAAGCACGAATGTACTAGAGGTTTTTCTTCCAGTTGCCTAACTTCTTCCATTTTCAAGCACATTCACTGCCGCAGTCTCTTGTAGTGGATGACCCTAAAAAGGCTTTCTTTATAATGGAAAGTAGGCTCTAATATGTAACTTGAATATGAAATTTCTACTGTTTGCTTATAGGTGTCCTTTGTGATACATGCTATATCCCCTCTCAAGCATATTACTAAAAGAGGTCTGTAGACCCACGTTTTAACAATAATTACATGTAAGAATAATAGATAATGAACTGTGTACAGAAGTCTGAACTGACCCAGAAATATCTATGACTTTGTAGTAAATGTTAGTAAACATAGGAAACAATCAGATGGATAAAAGACTGTTGCTTTCTACCTCAGGAAATGTAATCCTTTATGAAGCTCCTCCTATAAACATAAAGATTTTGCATGTTTTCATAATTCATGTCAGATACACCAAAGGTACAGCCACATTATGTTTATTATACAGTTTCATCAAACCCAATCAACAGGTTTTCTATCCAAATCCCAGAATTTTACAATAAAACAGGTTTCAGCATGCACCTGTAGTGTTTCTCACATTGGCTACAGCTACTATGAATAGAATAAATACGTTGTCTTATATGGCACAAGCTGACACAGATTTCCATAGGAAGTTCCTAGGGTTATTAAGAGCAATGTGCTAAAGCAAAATAAGTGTTTTTCAGATATTCCTTTGTTTGAAAATAGGCCTATATATGTTTTAATAACTAGTGCTTAATGCGGCCTGAGTCAAAAGCCATGATATGAGATTTGTCCTATTGGCTAAAGCTGTATGAGAAGTGTTCTCTCCTTTTCTATAGTTGTGGTTACTGCTATTGACTGCAGCTTTTCTAACAAGAGAAAAAAACAGAGTAAAGGCTAGGAATTTCAGAGTTTTAGTGAGCTGCCTCGTGAAATGTGTTTTCCTTCTTTCCCTATTCAATAAACCACAAACCAGAAAAATTATTATGGTGTAAAGACTAAGAATAAAGTTTTATGTCTTTCTCTGAGAAAAATGGTAGGTTCTTGGAGTTAAACCTTTATGACAATTTTTTTTTTTTTTAAAGGCTATTTTATACAGAAAATTCATGTTAAGAAAATAAAAATAGAGCAATATGTAAATAATAACACACCTGGCAGGTAATGACTAAAGACAGAAAATATGAGGAATGATTGAAACTCCCAGTTACTTAGTAGGTTTCTATTTGTTTCATATAGTAGGCAGACACTTAAATAAGTAATCCTGTACTTACCTTCTGTTGTTTTGCAATTGTGTTTATCAAAAACTGAGTTCTGGCATTGTCAACATTTGGAACCAGAATAGATGCATAGTCTGGGACACTATCTGTTGGATACACATATTCCTGAACTCTTTTACTCCAGTGCTCCCAGTCACCTGAAATGACAAAAAAGAGAAGAAACTATCTCACAATACCTTGATCCTGTTCAACATTTTGTTATTACAAAAAAAAAAAAAAAAAAAATCCTAGATGTTATGGGTGAAGTACTACAAAGTATAAAAAGGGATACGTTTTCCCAAATGTAGCTAAAATGCATCTAACAAAGGACATGCTTAGTCACGACTTCTAACTAGTCTACAATCCTCCTAACTATACGCATATTTCTTATGTGTATATTTACATACAGCTGTCTAAATATAAAACCCAAAAGGATGTTTACATAGAAACTCATTTAACACTGATGGTGAAAAATTACAGAACATGAGAATACAGACTGTATATGTGTACACTACATCAATATTGCTGGCAAAAAAAATCTGAATTTGGATGCAAGAGAAACAGATATATTCATGTGAGAATATATTCTGAAAGAACAGTAAGTTCTTTGCGAAATTGTGTGTTATTTAAATAAATATAATATAATTATTAAGTATTAATTAAATACAATATAAATACTATGTATAGTATAATCTTTAATATTATAATATTAATAATATATTCCTTGTGGGAAATATCACACTATTCAAATGATTAATATTCACAATATTCAGAATAAATAAGATTTATTACTGATTATTAAGTGGAATGAAAATCGATTACATTTTTTAACAAAAAAAACCCTAACTGTGAGGAAATTAAATCCAAAATCAATATTGATTTGGACTAAACTAGCCTAAGCATAAATTAAAAATTGTAGGCTGGGTAAGTTAATAGAAATCTGTAGGAATTAAATTAAAACCAAAAGAAATAATAAAGTGTTACCAATGAACATTCTATCCTTGTTTCTGACTTCCCACCTTCACAGAAGCGCTGCGTACAGAATCTGTGTTACTATACTGTTGTCAAAAAACTCTGCTCACATGACTGCAAAATAATGACTAAAGGAGTAATCTGAAATTTCAAAGCAGCTATACACAGTTTTAAAATGCCAGTACAAAAAAGAATGTTAGGGCTTTTTCTTACCATAATCAGTAACATAAAACTCATACATGGTTTGACTGGTGCCAGGAGAGATTTCTGGTAAGTCTAATTTGTTATCATGAGCTCTAATGAAGGCTTCAAGTTTATCTCTACTGTCCAGTTCCAGAAGGGCACCTAAACTCCACATTATTGCAAAGCAGAACAATTTATGCAGGTGAAATATACTTGATAAACCACCTTCTTCCTTTGACGGAATCAAACCCTCCAGAAGATTAATAGACTGAAAAGATTTTAAAATATTATGCATTAAGAAAATATTACACTTTAAGAAAATATTACACAATCACTTTTTATTTTTATATGTATGTGCACATGCATTATTTATATGTATTCAAAACTTAAATCATAATTTGAAAACGAATACAATTTACCAAAGAATAACATAAAATTCAGAAGCAAAACCCCAAGAAAATAGGTTAAAGGTAACTACATAAGGCTGGATAGATGTTTCAAAACTACTTAACTAATTAGATCATCATGAAATGATTGAAATTATGCTTATATAATAAATGTCATTTAAGAGCTAAGGTAAGAGAACAGCTTTTTAAGGGATTTTATAATATTTAGCAGAATTTTCAGAACTCCAAAAGTAGGTGGGGCCTTGCCATCTTTATGCATGAAAGAATTTTCAGTATCTGTCTAATGTATTTATCTTAATTATGGTCAATTAATGCATCTATCACATTAACTTCTACTTTGTGTTAAGAAAAACAGATTAAAATATCCTGGTTTATGACTTTGTTACTCTGTTTCAAAGGAAATACAGAAATTCCAGAAATCTAGTAACATGCTATCTACAATTCTGTTATGTCATTCATGAAGCTCATGAATTTTGACTGTGTCTTAAATAATATCATTCATATTCCCTTTCAATAAAAGACACTGTCAAGCACAAACAAAAAACCAAACCCTTACTTATAAAATCACACAAACGGTTGCAACAAATCAGATTAAAACTTCAGCTTGCCCAGCACCTTATCTGCAATACTGACCAAAATTGGACACTCAAGAGTAAAAAGAAAGAAGAAGTTCTCTTGGCTTGTGGTGGTACTAGGGCTAGTGCTACCTGCTAGTATTTCCTTCAGCTTAGGCCTTTCTGAACCAAATACAATCTTTCTGGGTTTAGTAATCCCCTCTGCATTTTTCCACCCTGAAAATATTGAGACTGGTCTCCAACCTACATAAAGTTTTATCATCTATAACCCCTTTGGCAAGATGTTCCATAGGTCTGCTATTCATGGCACTGAACAGTTTGTTTTTTTCCCTGTGTGAACCCCTTCATGCTTACCTTCACTGAATTTCATTTGCCATTTTATTACCTATTTATTCAGTCTCATAAAGTCTGTCTACAGTTCTTCATGGTTAGCTGTTTTGTCCTTACTATCCTGAATAATTTAGTATCATTGGTAAACTTCTTCACCTAAAACTTTTCCAAATTGTTTATGAATATTTTGAACAGCATTGGTCCCAGAAAAGGTACCTCAGGACCAGTAGTAACCCCTGTCCTTCCTAAAAACAGATACTCCAATCAAACATTTCTTATTTTCTAATCAGTTATTTAGCTAGAAATGAACACCCTATCTTCTCTATGACTGCTTGTCTTCCAGGTAAATCCCTGGTAAAGGACTTTGTCAAACAACTTCGTTCCTTCATGCAGACCATATCAATTAGATCACCTTTAGCTACAGGTTTATTGACTTTTCCAACAGGCTTGTGAGGCAGGATAACCCTTAACAAATTCTGTGTTGAATCTCTTAAAATAAATTATATTTCACCACCTAATGATTTGGGCTAGAGAATGGTAATCAGCCAAAAGAAAAACATATAAGTAAAAACAATAGAAAAAATATTCCAGAACAATACTAGAATATATATGGTTAGAAATTCAGTGGAAATTATAAGGAGGAAAGCAAAGGTGAGATCACTTTTTATATGAAACAATTATTAAGCGGTTCTAGATGAAAAAACAAATCGTGAATGCTAACAAACAGCAGATAATCTGGCACGTGGGCATGTGTGGGCATTAAAAATTGAACTTTAGAACTCAAATACAAGCCTGCTATCTGCTAGATGCAACTAGTTTGAGATAGTTTTAAATTTTAGACACGCGTGACCTAAACCAAAGCAGCACATCCTGAATCCCACAGTTAATAAAGAGACATAAGGCAGAGCCGCCATCCAGGAGGCTGACAAGGTACAGCGTTCTGCACATAGACCATTTATGGCAAAACTTAAGATTCTGGAAAGGAGAGGTGCTGCAGAAAAGAAGGGTCTACAATAGAAGTGGTCTTGGAAAAAAAGGGTCCCAGAAAGGAGGTGATGATCCTAGTTGGGGAAAAGATCCTGGAAATGGGGGATGATCCTGGATATCAGAGAGATGCACGTAGACAAACACTGGATGATGCCAAGAAATCTTGTCAAGTAATGCCCAATCCTAGTAGCTGTAAGCAGCTGCACAGCACAGAAATTGACACAACTTTTTTCCCTACCTTCCCACACCAAGAATGAAATCCTTACTGGGAAGGGAAATCAAGACTAAGTGAATGTAACACTGCAGAGGGGAAGTCAGTAAGAATCTGTAAAATGATTAAATAGGGTAAAAGCTCTGGTCTCACTGGTTGTTAGATAAACCCAAACAAGAAGGTCCGCTAAGAGTTGTTTACACTGTCACACCTGCGACAGAATTTTACTGGAGATTTTAATTTACAGGAAGAAACATTCAATACAGGTTAAATTGGGGAAATATTTCCCTGACCAAAAAGTATGAGTAAAACACTGACTTGCTCACACTTTCTAACAAGTCCTAATCAAAAGCATAGAAACTTCTAGTCCCAGAAAGAGTCTCCCATGAAGAAAACATCAATTCAGTCAGAGGTTTCACAGGTAACAAAAGTAGAAGAAAAAATTTTTTTTTCTCTAAAACTTTTGTGCATAGCATGTCCATCTTGTTTATCTTCATAAACTGGCAGTTGCACAGTTTCTGCCTGTGGACATCAATTCTGTAGATATCCTACTTCCATTTAATACCACAGTTAATCTTTGTAGCATGTAGTATGGGAATAAAATTGCAACAAAATACTTCGAACTGTTGAAAATCTGAAGCTAACTCCCTAATGGACAGTAAAGAGGTATTGGGTGAAAGTTGATCACTTTAATATTAAATTGAAGTATTGGCCAAAATATTATCTTGTCTAACCCTTTTATTCAAAAGCACTGCTGAATTTGTTACAAGAGTGTCAATATAAAACTGGTATTAGATGGACAAGTGAAAAATCTGGAGAGTTAGAATCTGCAGATGACAACAGACTCATAAACAAATCACCTGGGGACAAACTATAGGGCAGACAGTCTTGCAAAGTATGCCAAACACATAATATTATTATTAATAAATCACTGATAAAAGTTTGGACTCCACTCAAGGTTGAATTCCAATTGATAGAAAGGGACAGGCAAAAATTACTACATTGACCTTGGAAGAGCTGACTGACAGAATCACAGAGATAAAAAGATTATCAGAATTAGTCTTTACTCTCTCTGCTGACAATACCAATAGGGTTAGTCTGATCCTTACCACAATTTGTTTGGTATTAAAAGAACTGGAATGACCCCACTAACTTATTAAACATGCTTCTGAAAACTTAGTGAAGCCTGCAAATTCCAGTCAAGAGAAGACTAGCCTACATATGACATGATAAAGAGAAGTAAGGTTTTCTTCTGCACATCTCTAACAGTTCCTCTTATATTGCCTAAGAAACAAATACTGACTTTGAGGTTTCCTTTGTTAGGAAAAAATATTTGCAAATTAAATACTTTTTAGTATCAAATGTTCTCTTTGCTATTTCTGCACGCTTATTACAGTCAGTAAATTCATAGAGATTTACACAGTATCTGTTTTACCTGCATAATATAGTTACATTCCAGAAGCTCCATTTTTGGATTAAGGTTTAGTTTCATATATGTATATGCTGGTTCAAAGATTCTATCATACAAACTCTGTAAAACTTCAGCTTCTTGAGAAGAACGTTTTTTCAACCATGCCTGAAAAACACCCACAATATTTTTCTGTATAAGATGTATGACAAGGTAAAGTTAGGAGTAGCCAGTGATAATAATCTTACTTGCAATATTGGTTTCCAGCTGAGGGCAGAAGAACTGATGTAGACCATACCCATTCGAGAAACTGTTGCTGGAGAGGCATTCTCAATGTTGTGGACCTCAAATAACAGTTTACATGTAGGAGACATAGGAATTCGATCACCATTTGCTAGAGTGAGGGTCTTGTTATCATCCAAAACTGAATTTAGATTCTCAATCCAGATTGCATCTACAGGACCATCTAAAATCAGAAACACATTTTCACCTGGAAAAATAATCAGAAGAAGTGTAGTTCATATCACCATGCTGAAAGAGCAAGCAAATAAGTTTACGAAAGATGGTCTAGCACTTAAAAGAATGTATTTTATTTATTGTAATTTCTGCAATTCATTAATCAGTCTCATTACTGTGTAAATTGCATACTTAGTTAAAGAACTATTTTTGAAACAATTAGTAGGAAATGAGAACACAAGTGTATCTTACACTGCTGAGTATCTGCAGTAAGATTACCTTGGCTGGTTGTCAGACAGACACTGGACCCCACTCACTCCCCCTCCTCAACAGAACAGACGGAGAAAATACGATGAAAAAGCTTGTGGATTGAGGTAAAGACAGGGAGATCACTTACCAACTACTGGCATGGGCAGAACAGACTCAACTTGGGGAAAATTAATTTATTGCCAATTAACATAGACTTGGATGATGAGAAACAGACAACAAAACTAAAAGACCTTTCCCCCACCTCCTTGTCTTTCTCCAGGCTCAACTGCTTCCTTCCCCACATAATCTAACTCTTCCTTCTTCCTCCCCCCACCTCTCCCTTCTGAGTAGCACAGGGCAGGATGGGGAATTTAGCATTTAGTTGCTAACATAAGGTGTTGAAAATTCCCAGATCCTAATTAAGTTAATGAAAACTATCATCACTAATTGAAAATCTATTTGTTTTTCTTTTATTTTCAAACATAAATATAGAAGAAAAGCCCTAATTTTTGGCAATCAAATTTTTAAATTCTGGTTTTGTTTTGAATATAGAGAATTTCCAAGAGAAGATATAGACATGTCCAATATAAAAAATTCCACTTTCTTTTAGAAAGAACCTGTTTCTAGGAAGGTTCCCTAGAAGAATTCCCTTTTGTACATATATAGCTATTTTTACAGATACAAATAAATTACTGAATAAAGGAATTTCAGTATCCCATTCCTAAAATACTGAAATATAAGTAACCAACATACGAATAACCACAAGGAGAAAAAAATCAACATCCTTTTAAAGCTAGTGCAAGTAGTACAAGTAAATCTAAATGACAATTTGTCAGTTTCCAAGTAACGCACCTGGATTGCAGAAATGAAGTGGCAAGGAAATAATAATTTTCTAGTGCAGATTTACTACTGAAATAACACATTTTTAAACTGTTGCTTTTTCTTGAGAAGTGAACTGCAACCTCATCTATGTTCTCTATAGTTTATCTCAAGAAGGAACTTAGCCACATTTGCAAATTCCAGATGCATTTTTCAACATATCATTCAAGAGGTATTTTTACGGTACCACACACAAAGTATTTACATACCCTTTTTAGCTTTCAGTGTTTTCCTCCACAATGTGGAAAAGATTCCATCTGTCCAATCATTAGTTGCAGCATCTAGTTTTCCAAACATCTGAGGAGCAGTAATAGCTTTGGGGTTCATACGCATTTCTCTATGAGGTTGGCCACATTCTGTCAGTGCTCTCATTAATATAGTTATGACCATCGTTTTTCCAGATCCACTAGGTCCAAGTGTCATCAACCCATGACGTACTAGAGAAGTTTCATATAACTATCAAAAAAAGAAAAATTATTTTAATAAATATGCACTTTTGGAAGATTTTTGCTTGCATTTAATACATTTGATAATCAGTGATTATAAATGTAATAAGAATTTTCTCTTTTGCTTTTCAATCAGAACACACTCCAGGTCTATTTTTGGTTCTTTCATTTATAGTACCTATATGCATGTTCACTTTCATGCTTAACCTTGTTACAGGTTTCCATAAGCTTGTCATAAAATATGCTAAGACATATATGTTCCATACATCCTTATACTTTAACTGTTTCAGCTCAATACACATTACCCAACCAGTGTATAGGTTCTCAAAACTTATGTGAGAAAAACCTTTATATACTACAATGTCTGCTCAAACTCACCATGAATACTCTTCTCCATTAGAGAAACACATCTAAGTCAGAAATACATACATCCTACATTTTTCTTCATTCTTATAAAGGTTTTCTAGCTCTCTCCTCCTGTTTAGCAGGAGCTGTGCCCTGGCTATGTTTCTTCTCACTCTTTATTTACTGCTTTGGCCTTCAGAATGTCTCCCAATCCTTCCTATGCCCTACTGATCTTACTCTAGTCCAAGAAACTCATGTGCAGAGTTTCCATGTGGGTGCCTTACTGCTTCATTCAGATAACTCAGAGGTACTACCATATCTGGGAAAAGCTGGGTTAATAGCATGCTTTAAAGTGGGTTGGATTTTTTCATTCTGGATAATCTATGGAAATAAAAACATAAGTCCTTGGACTGGTCTTCCTTAGTGTTGTGTACACACAACACTAAGTTTTTCCCATATTAGAAGCACAGGTCCTTGAGTGAGACAGTGGTTTAGCTACCAACATGATGCTCTGACTCCTATTTGTTAAAAATGTTTCAGAAAAAAAAAAGGTTTACCTGAATAAGCTTAAGATTCCATGGTGGATGGTTAATCAATCCTGCCTCTTCAACCTGATTAGCTACTGCAGCCTGAAGCTCAGCATAGCTACTACTGTCCAACTGTAACCCCGGAAAGAGATCATTGATAAGACTGAGAAACAAAGGTTCATCTTCATCTATCTGAAAGAAAAAAATTTATTAAGTGCTTAAAGCATGGTGCCGTCGTTTAACTTCAGTCAGCAACTAAGCATTACACAGCTGCTCACTCACTCTCCTCACAGCAGGATGGGGGAGAGAATTAGAAGAGTCAAAGTGAGAAAACTCATGGGTTGAGATAAAGACAGTTTAACAGGTACAGCAAAAGCTGCATGCACAAAGTGAAACAACAATTCATTCACTACTTTCCATCAGCAGGCATGTTCTGTCACCTCCAGGAAAGCTGGGCTCTGTCACATGTAACAGTTACTTGGGAAGACAAATGCCATCACTCCAAATCTCCCCCCTTCTTCCCCCAGCTGAACAATACACCATATGGTATGGAATGACCCTTTGGTTAGTTGGGGCCAGCTGTCCCTGCTGTGTCCCTTCCCAGCTTCTTGTGCACCCCTAGCCTACTCACTGATGGGGTGGTGTGAGAGGCAGAAAAGGCCTTGACCCTGTATAAGCACTGCTCAGCAATAACGAAAGCATGCCTGTGTTATCAACACTGTTTCCAGCATAAATCCAAAACACAGCCCCATACCAGCTACTGTGAAAAAAATTAACTCCATCCCAGCCAAAGCCAGCACATAGGGTTATCCAGAGCATGTTCTCAACCCAAGATTATTCTCTATTTTAAAATAATAAACAGCAAGAATATATTTTCTAAATAAGGATGCGTGTGTTTATAAACATCGCCAGCCAACAGCACAGATCGCTACAAAAATAGCATTTTGAAAATGTCATCCATATGCCATGTGAGAAATAAATTCAACATTGAAAGAAATTTCCCACTGAGTAGACACTGAAGTCTATTTGTGAAATTGATGTGTAAAACAGTTGCAGCATATATTGGAAAGAACATCCGCTCTGGAAAGAAATCATTAAAGATCTAATTTAGTGGTTACTCAAATTATTCAGTTTACTTATGGTACAGTAGCCAGTCTGTACAGAAGTCAGTACATAAAATGTCATACCCACAGCTAAGCCGCTATTAACCAATTTGAACCTTTGCACCCCGAGCAGTGTTTCCAAGTCTAATAGACTCTCATTGCTGTTTAATGATAATATGATGGTTATGATAACATGTTTCTATTTTTAAATAAAAGGATGTTTGGGGTTTTTTTTCCGGTCTTCTACAAAACTCCATGACTTATGTAGTAGACTTGCCTATACATGGTCCTAAAACACTAAATTAGATTCTTACCAGCTTAGAAAGATTCATATCTCTTAGTCCTCTCATAACAATACTTAATTCACTTTCATTTGGCCTAGCTCTCTTTTGTGACCCAAGAGTCCTCAGTACTGAAAGGATATTCCTCAGACCAAAGTCATAATGGACCTAGTGGAAAAAAGCTTACGCATCAGTAACAAGTTTTATTTCATCAGCATATCAAAACTTACTTGCATATTTTATAGTATAGTTACCCTGGAAAAGGCAGCTAAAATAGGAACTGCTGCTGTTGTTTAGGAATTATTCTACTAAAATAAATGAAGGTTATTTTCAAGAAAGAGGGTAGAGGTTATAAGGTTTTTCTTTTCTAATTTGAAATTAATTGGCTTCACCATTTATAATGCCATAGAGCAATTATTTTGTAGCTCTCTATAGCAAGGTTTTAAAATAATTGGTTTTTCCATTCCAGATTGGGTCTTTCCAACCAAGGCAGCTTAAAGCCAAGACCTCAGATCAAAGCAGTGCTATGGGGAGAAGGGCAATTTAAATTAACTTGAGACCTTCCTTCTATAGTTTCCAATTTCCAACTACTTTGTCTAGCCCTAGATAATTCTTACAGAAAAAATTACATCACTGGGTTAATTTTTACCCAACTGCCATGTTTAGGCACTTATGCACTTGCAACTACAAACTTTCATTCTGTAACAATTAAATAAATGTGTGTATGTGACTACATATACATGAATTAACATGGCCATTTGTTCAAAAATTTTACAGACCTATTTGTATATTTAAACTACTTCAATATTTTGTAAAAAGCATAAATGTGATGCTTCAAAAACTACCTGCACAAAACAAACCCCAAAGGGTTGTGTTGTATAATATGAAGAAGAGAAGGAAGCGCATACATAACACTACCTGCTTAGTGAGCTGCTCCTCGCAGAGTTTATAAAGAACAAAAAATTTCTGAGACAAGACCACATTATCAATAAATCCATAACTTGCAAGCTTAACTCTTATAATTATCTGAAACACAATTTTTTATTAGAAATTCCGTTAGTTTTTCTGAAGATAGTTAAGCAAAGTAAACCACATTTGTTTCTTCCAGCTGTCACTAATTGTACCTGTCTATCTGGAACCATCATTGCAACAGTTCTAAATTGAATTTTGAGATTTTCTGGTAGTTCTTGTCGTCCAGCATATCCAGGATTCTATATAAGGAAACATACTATATCGTTATTTACAACAGTCAAATTAACATCCTTTTTATTGTTCAATAAAAGTAAATTTATGTATAAATACCTAGATCTGTGGAGAGTTAGAACCCTTGTCAAATGATGATTAAAATATGAATAAAAAACTTCAAAAATAACAGAGTAAACAAAATTAAACAGGAAAACTTTACAACAAAATCATACAAATGAAAATTTTAATGACCAAGAAAGTTTGACTAATAGAATATTTCTGGAAACTTTCAGCAAACATGAATAACTGACAACAGGTGACATTTAAGAAATCAGAAGCAGTCAAAAAATATTTACAACCTCCTCAGTTATTATCTTGCTTTCAAACATGCAGAGAAGATTTTAATTTTCCATAAAATCATCTTGCATTGTCATCTGTCTTGGCATTAGGAAACATACACAATAGAATTCCCTGCTCATGAGATTATAGGAATTAGTGCTATGAAGTCTCAGGAATCCGATGGCAACCAGTTAGCATACTCTGAACGTCAATATTCTAAATCCAGGAGTTTGTGTTTCTCCTTGGATAATGGTTGGTAACTGGTGTAAAATTATATGTAATGCCTGGCATATCTTTTTTGCATAGATTATCCATTCAGCTGTGGGACTTAACTATGGAATCTATATATGCTGCAAGATTTTTTCACAAGTAATCATTATAAGAAAGGGAACAATGGATCTCAGACACCACCCAAATAAACTTCATGATGTGAGAAGCACATCTGTCATAACCCCACACTGATTCCAGGATTGACCCACAGAGCATAATGGGCCCCTTTGCCCCAGAAGGCCAAAAGTCGACATCCAGCATTGTATTGACCAGTTTAGACACATCATCTATCAAAAAAGAAAAGGATTTGGTAATTTTTTGCACAGGTTTGAAAAGACCTGTTTCCATCACAGTATAAGGAGGGTGATTCACTTCAGAATCTGTAAATCAGCTTGAAGAATTCTCTTTATATATCCAAGTAAAGTACACCTTAGACAACACACGTATCTTTGACAAATATCTTTCCTATATCTACTGCCTTAAGTGTTCTTTTGGGTTTGGGTTTTTTTTTTTTTTTCTACTGTACCATTCTCACTAATACTGTTAAAGCATTTCAAGCTAAGGTGGTAAAGCATATTACTATTTCAGTCCTCCCAGTGACCACAAAGAATTCTGAAAGTTTGGCCAAACTCTCAGCCTACATAATGAATTGCAATACAGTAATAAAGGGACATAATTATGAACCTTTTCAATAGTCTTAAAGTAAAAATGAAGGTATGCAATTAATGAATAATCAGATTATTTATGTGTTCCACTAGTATAGTCTAATTGTATTGCAATAGCAACACTATTAATTTGGTTATTTTCACCTTGTCATTTAATTAACTTGTATATAGTATAATTTGTCACTTATTTGGAATTATTACTACATTTACCATTGTTAGGAAAATTCCAAGCTCTGGATTTAAATCTACACAGTCTCCATCAGAAAAAATAAACTGCTTTTTTCTTTCTTTTCTTGCAGTTAAAATAATACAGATTTGTTGTGCTGCTACTGACAAGACAGGCAACTCAATTCGGTTGAATTCATCAAAACATCCCCAAGATCCAGACTGCGCAAGACCTAAAATAGGGACAGGAAAAAAAAAACAAAACTGTTGTTCTTCATGCATATTTGAGATATCTGAACTGGATTATTTTTCTTTCAAATAATTAAATAAGTTTAATTTTATTTATTACCCTGTAGCCAAGGCCTAACTTCCTCCAATCCCCCTAACTATTTCCATATCAATCTAAATTAGTATTAGTTGATTTATACAAAATGCTTAAAAGTGAATCAAAGTAAGAAAACTTCTTTTGGTATCTTAGAGCATTTGGCAAATCTTTCTTCCAGATCTTTCTATGAATGTAGCCTTTTACTGTAATGCAGCAATTCAATTGTTTGTAAAAAGCTGTATTCTATTCTATTCACCTAAAAAAATGACAGAGCTAGAAAAAACTAGCCCTAAACATTACAACAACAAAATCTCAAGCTTTTTATTTTCATTTGGGTCTTCCAGTCTTCACAAAGCTTTTAAATTACTTTTTACTCATCTCTTGTAAAGAATAGGTTTAAAATTGAAAATTAAATAATTTAAACCCATTAAGTAGGGGTTTAAATAAAACTCTGAATCTCATAAGACAGAAAATATTAATCTTAGAGCACATATGTCTATGCATAAGCGTTACCATTTTAAGTCCATGCTAAACTACAAGTTTTTCATGTAATGGTACAGGATATTAACAATAGATAGTGGGCAATGCTCTGTGTGAACTTGTCTATGAAAGAAAGGGAGGAAGATAAAGAAATTTAAATGAAAAGAGAAATCTAGAAGCATTATATCAATAACAATAACATTTTCATAAAGGATTAATTTCATAGTTGCCCAGTTTCAGTTTGGAAAAGTAATGTATTGAGTAGCAACTAAGAGAATTGTTGTTCTGTGCTGGTTTTGGCTGGGATAGTTAATTTTTTCACAGTAGCTAGTATGAGGCTGTGTTTTGAAATTGTGTTCAGAAGAATGTTGACAATATAATGATAATTTATAATTGTTGTTAAGCAATGTTTATATTAAACTAAGTACTTTTTCAGTTTCTCATACTACCCCTGTCCTCCCAGCTTCTTGTATCGAGATGACACAATCTGGAGAGCTGAAGAAAGGGACATTTCATGCCATCCAACATCATGGTTGGTATATTAAGTTGGGTGAGTTATCCAGAAGGGGTAATTGCTGCCTGGGGACTGGCTGGACATCATTCGGATAGTGATGAGCAGTTGTATAATTTTTTTTTTTCCTTGCCTTTATTACATATTATTAGCATTAGTAGTAGTGTTTTCATTACATGGTAATACTACTATTATTTTATTTCATTTATTTTCAATTATTAAAATATTCTTGTCTCAACCCCCGAGTTCTCTTATCTTTTTCCTCTGATTCTCTCCCCCATCCCACAGGGGGAGGGGGGAAGGTGCGTGAGCAGCTGTGTGCTGCTTAGTTTCCAACTGTGGCTAAACTACAACATGTTCCTTTTGCAACTTTTTGTGAGACAATTTGTAGCAGGATTTTTTTTCAAAATTTTATACAAGTACCAGGAAGCAGTAGTTCTCTTTCACGTATACTGCATGATACCTATTTAAAAGTGAAAATTTTAGCCAATGCATTCAGGGTATATTATTGTTACACAGTTAAGGCTCAAGGGATTTATCATTTTAAAGGGATTCTGTCGTATAGCCAAGGATATTTTTTTTTTAATTCGAATAGCTTGACTTTCAAAGGGACGATATGTTTATAAACCCACAGCTTTAGACACTTTCATGCCACAATTATTTGTTGGTTAAATAAATAAATAAATAAATTCACTCCTTGCTTCTCAATAAATATAACATCATAACCCTGAACAATGATTGAACAGAAACCTCATGTAGTTCAAGTCCTTTATCTGGAACAGAGTAACTCCATGCAGAAGTACAGGCTCAGTGCTGACATGCAACAAAGCAGTTTGGCATAAAACTACCTGGCGTCCTGCTTAACAACTAATTGAGCATGAATTATAATTTATGCCCTTGTAGCAAAGAAAGACAACTGCATATTGGGCAAGAGTGTAGATGGCAGACTGAGGAAAATCATTGTTTGCCTCTACTCTATACTTGTGAGAGAGAAGCTGGAGTACTGTGTCCAGCTTGGGGGTTATCAATAGAGGAAAGACATTGATACACTTGCATGAGTCCAGCAGATGGCTGCCCTGATGGTCAGTGGTGGAGGATATAACACAGAGAAGCTGAAAGAATGGAACTTGTTGAGCCTGAAGAGAAAGCTAAGGGAAAAGTTTATTGGTGTTCATAATTAGCTAATAGAAGGCACTAAGAAATTGGAGCCAAACTCTTCTCAGAGGTGCAGTGGAAGAAGAAGAGACAATGGACACAGGTTTCAGTGTGGGAAATTCCAGGTCAATGGAATTATAAAAAAGTTTTACCATGAGGATGGTCAAACACTTGAACAGGGGCACAGAATTGTAGTACATCCATCCCTGGAGATACTCAAAACCCAACATGAATAAGGTCCTGAGCAACCTGCTCCAACTGCACCTGCTAAATGACCTTTGGAGGTCTCTTCTATTCTACATGAAGAAATCTTACCTTTGAAAATCCTACCCAAACCTCTGAAGTCCATTTGATCAGAACAGTTAAAGACTACTACATATTTTCCCAGAGCCTTTCCCATGTCTTTCGTCGTTTCTGTTTTACCAGTTCCAGCTGGTCCTGCTGGAGCTCCTCCCATGTTCATTCCCAAAGCCTGAGCTAAGGTTATATAGCACCTAAAAACGTTAATTCATATTAATTTATTAAATCATATGAAAGATGTGTGTATATATATATAACAATGAGTTATGTGATAGATTCTACAGCTCTTATGTTGAAATATTACTTCTTCATAAAGCAGTTCCATTGATTTTCATGAGTGCAGGAAGTTCAGAGTGGTAAAAGTCATAAAATACAGCATTTAAACATTACTTATAAAAGCAAAACAATGTATCTGGTGTTAATCTAGGTTGTTACAAACAGTGACAATTTGATGAGCTAAAAATTAATGCACACCGCAAAAAGAAATCTGTCATTAACTCTTTTTGCAGATATAAAGAGCAGATTCTGCTGGTGAATTCTGCCACCTTATCACATTCTGCAGTATCTTAACCTATAAACATTTCATTATGTTAGGTTACCTTTATTTGAACCCTCAGACATGAAAGAATAAGGATATATGCCCCATTCCACAATTAAGTGGAATTCAAATCTCTAAGTGTGTTAATTAGTAAGCCACTATTTTACCTTTTCTAATAGAGTATAATTAAACAAGTGTATGAGAAGATTTTCATGAATGACTTAGTCCACTCAACACTTAATTAACAATGTACCTCTTTGAAGATATATGTTAAATAAGCACTATCTATATTTAAAGTATTCATTATGTATAATTGTTTTTCTAACCTGTCTGTAAGAGGTGTTATAACCAGACGATCAGTGCAACCCAGAAATTCATTTTGGTAAACAAAATCCACATCCGTAATGGATACCAAGACATGATCGAAATCCTCTTTAAAATAGAATCTAGACTGCTTTAACCATTCAAAATCAGTTGGTGATTTGATGTGCATCTTTACCTTAAAAGAAGGCAATAAATACATACGTTATAACTGAGCATCCATGATTTTTGTTTTTGATAACTTTGATAAAATGCTAATTTCTATGAGAATAATGAGTGATTATTCAGGTTAATGTCCCTATGTATGTAAAAAAATAAACATATAAGAATCACATAACATGTTCTGATGTATGTTAACTGTTATTAAAAAAATATCCTCACTTAACCTGATCATTACAACCTCTGTGTTAATCAAATAAATCTTAAATTGCTTTCATAGTGCAGCTTACCCTCCAAGTGAAATTAGCAAACAACACACTGCTAAATCCACCAAGAACGTTGGAACAAAGGCATGACAAAGGAAGGATCTGACTGAGGTATGGAAGGCAAATTATATAAAATCTAATAACCTTGTGTTATCAGTAGTAAAAACATATGAGAGATGTAGAGTTTAGGGATGGCGTTCCTCAGAGAATAAAGGAATGTAAACAATTTCGTAAAATATAAAAAGTTCAAGTATAGGATTAGCATTATCTTTTGACTTTAGTAGGGGTTTTTTATTTATTCGCCTTCTATGTATTCTCCTTAGTAACCAGAAAGAGAAAACCAGTGGACTACTCTCCGAGGGAGTATGAGAGGCAGAACGAAGAAACTAGGAGATACAGACGATATTGTCATTGTTGCTGTAATTCTAGAATGGGTCAATCAAAAGTGCAGCTTACTGCCAACTACTGAGATTCTGTAACAAGCCAGAAGGAAATGATCTCTTATGATAAAGCTACAACACTCTTAGACAGCTCAACTCTGAGTTGAGTAATATAACAGCTTTTCAGAGAAAGGACATACTAAAATATTATTATGAACGAACAAATACTGCAAGAAGAATTGGAAAACTGAAATATTCTAAGGGAAGTGTAAAAATGTGGAGCAAATATTTAGATGACAGAACTGATGGATTTTATTCTAGTTTAAGCTAAAATGTACTATTTATACTATGATGAGATTATGGACATCTCTGTCTTACAAACACATGTATACACATGTGTAACTGTAACTATCACATATAAGAAAAATTATTATGACAGAAAATGCATTTAAATGTCAGGAACCAAAATCTCTACTTTACCAAATCATCAAAAATATCACGCTGATGCACATGAATGGTAATAAGCGTTTCAAATTTCACTCTGTCAAACTTGGAAAGATCACGTGTGGTCTGGCTAATCAACATATTCAGAATCTTCAGAAATCTCCCATTTGTTACTTGCATGATTTTTCTGTCCTCTTTAGCATTCTGTAGAGCTTCTTCTGAATCATGCGTCCACAACATTTGAATTCCCAGTAATCCAACCTACAAATTTAATATATGAAAGAAGTATCCAAGAATCACTCTTTGAACACTAGCCTTATTATAGAAGCCTTAGGTGTAATAGGAACAAGACATTATGGTGTAGAGTCTCCAAAATTATCACTACATGCAAAACAATGTTACCTCACCAGGATACTGTGCCTGAGTTAATTGGCTCTGATGTGATATTGTAAACTCCTGAGAAAACATTTTACAACTTTTATGAAAATTTGTCACATACTGATATACACACAAATTAAGGATGATTCTCAGTTTCACTTACAATCTGTTAAAGTACTCCAGTATCGCAAACATGAACATGTCTTAAACTGTGGGGAGAAGTTATGAAAACTTCCCACTGCCAATTCATAGCTAATTAAAGAACACTTTAAAAAATGGAAAAAAAAATATTTTTCAATTGAACAGAGTACTTACCTGTTTAAATAGTAGACTCTTAAAAATAAATACTGCTGAGATAATACATAATTATGTCATAAATACAGGCATAAGATAATTCTATTAAATATTTAAGTGTACTCATTTTTAAAAAATATTAGCAATTTATTGGCCAGTTTTAATATTTTCAGAATTTCTATTGAAACATTGTACCCGGCACTGTACTGATTAGCAAATTACAGGGTCAGAATTTGTACAGGATGGGAAACAATTCATTACTTGTTAATGAAATTTATGAATTATCAGTAAAATGGAGGAACCTCTAGGCAAACTATAATCCTTGAAGATAGGCTTCTACTCCAACTGCATTATCATAGTGACAAATATATGAACTACAAGGTAAACCTTGTAAATTATGAGATAATTAATCATAATCATAGCTCTTGCAATCTTAAATTATGAGAGAGAAATCAATCTGCACATGAAATTTTATTTGCATCTAGAAGGGGTTCAATATCTATCACAGAAAATATAAGCTCTATTTCATATCCCTCAGTAAAACAAAAAAAAGTCATTTTAAAGTAGATTACATGAAAAATATTTTGCTATATATAGGGTACCAAAACTGAAAATATTAATGATTGCCTTCTACTGATTAGATCCATAATCTTGTTTCTTTTATGAAAACTTCCTCATATAGACAATCGCCTATGGTCTGTATGTTCCACTTCTTCCCACACACAACCCAGACTGTACACACAAATCCACGTTCTGTAATCTCACCTGTGCTGGAAAGTGATTAAGAAAATTCAGCAACTGATATCCTTTGTCACTAATTTGGTAATACGCTGCCCTAATTATGCCATGCAATGAAATCTGCTGCACACGCAATAAATCCTGCAACCAAACTTCTACTGGTCCTTTCGCAATCACTGGAGTGTCCAACTGAAAATTTAATAAAGGGTACAAAACGGAACATAGTTACCAAACCTCTGTTCAAGAACATTAGTTACTAAATAGTTACTAAATTTCTATTAAAGACAACTACAGATTTAGTTTCAATAAACATATTAGAAATTCATTTAATGAAGATATATTATAGCATTGTTACACCAATCCTTGAAATTTTCATTTATAATTGACAATAATTCAGCTGAATAAATACTTATAAGTTCAACAACACAATGATTTATCTATTAACAACATTTTTTGGAAAAAAAAAATCAGATAATTACTGGAATTTTTTCGCCTTCTCTTGATATGACTGCCAGTATGCGATCATAATCGTTTGGGTGAAAGTCTACTTCATTTATATTGTCAGATATGGAAGGCAGATGTGGCTGTAAGGATAATTCAGAAGTCATTTAATGTAAATATATAATGTTATGAAACAAAAAAATCTTAAGTAAGGTTATCCTGCAAAGGTTCATTTAAATCTACAGATGAATTTCAGGTCCCCTGTAAGTAATAATAACAGAAATGGTTCTGTAGGATTTTATCTCCATTTGCTGGGGTTTTTCACAGTTTTCAGAGGTGATCTACAAGAACAGAGATCAGCTATTGGGTGAGATCAACTATCTTATCTCAATCAACCTCAATCTTATCTGAGTCTCAGTAACAATCTGGACTAGCTGGGCAAATTTTGCAATATGCAAAGCAGGAAAGTGTCATGGGCTCCCTTCTGTTAGAGCGGTTGTGAAAGGAACCACCAAAAATCACTTGAAGGAACTATATTCTAGTGTTCTGAATTCTGAAGATTTTTTAAAATTACAGATACTCATTTCATATTTTGTTAAAGACTAAGAAACAAAAAATTTTCTTAAGCAAAGTTTATGAGAAAAATGGTAACATTTAAATTTATTAAATGATTTTCCATATTCTAATTTTTTTTGTTAGAAGCAGAAAAAAAATCACTGTTTGTACCTGAATTGTATGAGAATCACTTGCTTGTCCAAGAATTTCAAGAAGGGCAGGATCAGAAACAAAAAAGAATCTAGGAAACAGTAGTCTTTTCTTCTCTAAGTATCTTAAAATTGAATAAGATTTTAATCAGAATATTTTAGCTATTCAAATTGTTTCTACATAAGAGTGAAAGTAAGACTGAAATACGATTAATATTTCATATAAACTATTTACAAAATAATTATGCATTTAAAATCAAACAATTCATACCCTGTAAGTGATTTCTGACATAATTCCAACTGTTCATGTAAATGAGGGAGAAGTTGCTCCATAGTCTCATCTCCAACACAGCAGTTAATTACATTTGGGTTTTCACCAGCTCGTTGCATTATTCTCACCCATGATTTGTCAATATTTTGAAAATGTTTTGCTTCCTATATAGAGCAAAAAGATAAGTACTTTCAGAGCATAATATCTTGGAAATTATTACACAGATTTTAATATGCAGTAATAGGCAAGCACTGTAAAGTTTACCTGGGGTAACTGTGTTGCGATATCTCCCCCTACAAAAACAGCTTCAAGATAAATCCAGAGGTTCTGCACAACCAGCCATTCTTCAATTATGTCTGTAGAGCTGCTTAGTTTATGAATCCAGCTCTGAATTTCCTTTTTAAATGGTGTATTGTATCTAAAAAAGCATGAGAAACAAATTATTTTATTCTAAAGAAAGCTACAGTAAACTAAATACTTACAATGGAGGGGGGGGGACCCCAAACCAAACGACGCTTGTTTCACAGCAAGAAGAATATTGTAGAAAGTTTCTACCAGCTTGTTTACATTCAAATATACTGAGACAATAGTTTGCTAGTAATACATGCAAGTCTTCCACCTGAGTTTTACATTAGACATTGTAATGTTCTTTTTCATTAAAAAATATTATTCAATTCGAATTTGATATGGGTTTTGCCTAATAATAGTACAGTTTCTATCTCAGTGTGTTTCTAAAAATACCATACACAATCAATTTAAATGTACCTATTGGTCAGTAAAGAGCCAAGAATCATTAAACTGTCCTCCATCAACATGATAATTTCTGATGATTCAGTTCCCTTTAATAATAACTCTCCTCTCCCTTTGAATGATGAAAAGCTCAGAATTTGGCTTCCCCAGATGTCAGCTATTTGAGATAGTTTGGCCTCTATATCCTTTTCTTTTGTAGCAGATATGCATATATCCTGAAAAAAAGAACCATTTTTTAGAATCTTAATTCTTCAGAAAATAAATCTTTCCTAATATTCTACATCTAGTAATACAATATTTAAAAAATATGTATATGAATTTTTTAAAAATAGTATTGAAAGGTTATCATACAAATGCAGAGACCACACTACTAATTCTGCTTACTGAAATTACATGTATGGATAACTGAAAAGTGCGCACTTGGAAATCCATGGGTACACCATTTCTGTATTCCGTTTTTCACATTTTGTTGGTTCTGCATAAATAGTTTTCTGAATCACCATTTCTACAAGGTTTAGGGTAGTGATGTAGACTCATCACCAGAAGAACTATCAGTCTTATGACATTTCAATTTATAGAATCACAGATTCTAAGAATACCTTAGGTTGGAAAGGTCAAGCCCAACATTCTATTCAAATCAGAGCTTAATTCAAATTTAGGATCACTTTGGATTGCTTCCCTATAAATCAAGAATGAACAATAGTTTTTCCATGCATATTTACCCTATATAACTTGCAAAGTCCATTGAGAGTTTTTTCAGGTTATGTGGGGGATGTTTTGAAATGGTTCAGAACAATCCATAAAGATTTAGAAAACGATATTAAATTTTAATAAGCATGTGGTCTTCTTCTAAAATTTTTGATTGATTTACAAATCTTTAAAGTAACAACAGACTTAAAATGTTAGGCAACCATGATCATTTGAAGGGGCTTTTTTCTGTTTAAAAACAGCTAAGAAAACCATAGAAAATAGGGCCAGAAAGAAGGTGAAGGGATTATCTAGAAATAAATGTCCAAAGATTCCAGCTGCTACCTCTGTACATATGGATAAGAACTTCTAAATAAAATAAAATTCTTTTAAACTAGTGTGGTTTGACTGAGAGTGAAGTAATTTAATGAAGTAATAAATATCTTTTTAAAGGTGATAATCTGATAAGTAATCATTATTTTTGCTGACAACATAAAATTAACAAGGAGGGAAAAAAAATGTATGTACCTACCTCAATATCATCTTTATGTTTAAGAATCGGTGCTTCCATGATGTTTCGAAGGCAAAAAGAATCAGATTCTATGTCGAACTGATGTCCTGTTGTTTCAGCAATACGATTCCAGTGTCTTTGCTTCATTGCTTTGTTGGTCATCATTTCCACCAAAGGACAAGACTCGCTAAAATCATCAATTTTTTTCTTGAGATCTAAAAACGCTTGCCACTGTTGGAGTCCTTTAGGTAGTCTACGGCACCTGAAGTTGAGTTAAATTGATAGATGAATCAGTTAACTGTCAGTAAAAATATATTTTGCCATGAAACCCTGGACTAGAAACCAGCAACAAAAAAACCCCAAACAAACAAACAGAATTCAAATTAAAAATATTCACATTCTGTAGTACAGATCCTCTCCCCCTGTTTAGGAAGGTTATGCTACTATTTTGGGGTTACCTGAACCCACCAGTATGATAAGCCTTGAAAAAACTGCCAAAGTAATGCCAAGAGGTAAGGTATGTTGACAAAATGGAGAACAGAAGGAAATGATGGGTAAATAGGTGGGATGTGTACTTAAGAGCCTAAGGAAAAAACTGTTTATACTGAAGGTTTTGCAGCAGTTACAAAAGTAATTGCTGGTTTATACACTCTTACTGGAATTACCTTAAATGAATGTCCATTTCAGACAGTAATATAATTTAGCCCTTGAGGAGCTCTGTGTTTCAGCAATTAGATTTTAACATTATCTAAGATTGATTTAAAGCTGTTTTAATAGGCCTGCAGTGCTCTGTAACTGTAGTATAGATATACCTTAAAATACCAAATACTGGCACAAGTACAAACGTAGGTCTGTCATGCCTTTATTTTGGAAATTAATAATGAAATATTCTGGAATGTTGTTCTAATAGGAGGACCGGGAGTGGAGAGAAAGTGCCAAGAAAGCTGGGGTTGATTTAAGATGAAGCTTCCCAAGTTTATAACAGAACTTAGGTAGTAGGAGAGTTGGGGACTGCATTCAATGATGCAGTTATTCTGTTGTAAAATACTCCTTGTCCTAGCATTCTATATTATATTTCTTCCCAAAATAATATACATACTGTTGAAAATATTAAAAATAGAGCTAAATTAAAAGGTTAGAAAATATATCTGAATTAAACTAATTACATCTAATCCTCTCAACAGTGTCAAAACCATTTTATGCTTTTGGCATTACTGCAGTATTTGTAATTTTTTTACAAGCCCATACTATTTAAGACATCCAGCATTGTTAATGTGTTTGAAAAGGCAGAAATGTTTAAAAGGAAAGCACAAAATACTCTAAAAGACACAGAAATGTTATTCTTGTGTTCATGACTTAAAATCAATAGGCTAACTCTCCCAGCTGAAGAACTTAGCTTTTACAAATAAACTTGCAGCTCTCCTAACCTCTTGGTTGGTTTAATAAGATCGATTCTTTAACTGATTGTATGCCCTTCAGTTATTAAAACTATAGGTAAAAGGCTGGTTAACCAAAAGTAGAGTGTTATTCCCCTCTTCCTTGAAGCATCTCACTTCTCTATCATAAATGTTTTTCATGGAAGTTTGTATCTTAATATATCAAATAGTTTTGCTGAAGTCACCTAAATCTTAATGCCTTTAACATCTGTTATAATTCATATTATGAACATACCTGTTTTGAAAATCCAGAAGCTCAGCATTAATTTTTTCAATATCTACATCTGTCCAAAGTATGTCATAATAACCATTGATACTGTTTATTACAGTATCATATAATCCATACAATTTCTGAAGTAATCCTAACTCCTTCCTGGAAAAAAAAAAAAAGCACAATGATAATTTCAATCATCTATTTGGATATCTCACAATAGTTAAATACATGGTGTATGTAAAATTACTACCAAAAAAAAGAGGTAGATCAATTAAATTATTTTTCTTAGTGTATAAAAGAACACTTCATGAATATAATCCACAAAAAAGAGCAGACAGATGGCTCTAAGGACCTAATATCCACACTAAATATATTTCAGGGAAGATATGCTGTAGTCTGGTCTGTAAAACTTCCATTCATCCAGACGGATCTTAGCTTATGTACCCTGAGCTGGGTCTGCAGTGCAAAGCAGAGCATGGCAAGTTGGGACAACTAGTCATTTTATTTTGGAGCGCACACTGAAATTTCACTGAAATGCTGATCTAAAAACAGCCAGGAAGGGTCAGATCCTCATCTGGTGTGAATTATGATCAAACTGTTGAAACATCTGGTGCAGAAACTTTAGAATCATTCTTATTTGTACAGCTGTCAAATAATTTAGACTTTCATAAAAGCTCTAAGTTTATTTTTTATATATGATGATACATTGACATTTCCTTGTCTTTTCCTTGTTTCCTCTTTGTACCATATCTTAACACTACCTTTACTCATCTACTTATATGTAAGTGTGTGTATGTGTGTAGATATATATTTCTAGGCCATGGTATTCTACTCATTTATACAGTATTTACATGTGGTAAAACAATCTATTTTGGTTCTGTTGCCATAATAAATAAATACAACTATTTTTAATTTTCAAATTCACTAGACCTCTAAAGTTTTCATTGTGTTTTTGGTGTTTGTTTTGGTGTTTGTTTTGTTTTTTTTTTTTAATTTAACTTAAGGCAACAAAAACCTTCTATATTGTAATATTTTCTTCCTTTGGTGTACCCTAAACTTTTCTAACATACTTAATAAACACCTGAGAAAGCGGTGTTTCCACAGTTACCTGACATTATGCAAAACTTCACAGTCTGTGACAGGCAATCCAAACAACTGTTCACCAGATGAGTATGTGATAAACTTTCTCCACAGCTCATCAAAGTTAGCCTGAGAAAATTTGGATTCATACGGACAAAAATGAAAATATGTTTATAGTGCAACTTTTAATTTAAAATTGTCAAATAACAAATTATTAAACAGTTCTAAACTTGTCTTAAAATAATTCCATTAGAAGCATATTTAAGTATCTGAACATCTTTTTGATCTAAAATTTTGATTACCGTCGTCATGTAATGTAATAGTCAAATACATATATTAAAAGAAAATAGTAAACATTCATATAAGAAGTAATAATTTGAAGATGCATTTTATACAAAATGGGATGTGAAATGATTTCCACATCATTGCAAAAAAAAGAAAATACTTGTATCAGATGGTAAAAATATACAGCCTAAAAAAAAACCAAAACACTGAAGAGTGCCAAAATATACAATTACTTTCGAAGTATAAGTGCTGTCCAAAGGATATGATCACCATTGAAAAATGGAAAGAAGAATGATTTTAACAGTTACTATCCATAAGTACAAATCATGCTCTTGGCAAAATAATAAATACAGCAAATTCAATCAAATCAATGCATTTTCAGCACATATTACGTGCATTAAGAGGTTTAAGCATCTTCTGTTTGTTACTTAGTGCTTTTCACGAACTTTGAATTTACTTTTTATAGAGTCTATACAATATGTAAGAAAATTACAAAGTCCTGTTGAAAAAAATCTTCATTGCAAGGTAAAGGAAGGATTAAAAATAGATTAAAAATAGAATAAAAACTAGTATGGACACATGAACTGAAGTTCATAAAAAACAAATATGAAGTTGAAAGACAATTATCTAATGGAAAATGTGATCTTTAAAAAATTAAAAGATTGGCCTATGTGACTGATATGTAATCTGGCTTCTTTTCTGTCATTATTGAGTAATTGTATTTGACTCTCTCCTCTTTTTCTCCTTTTACTCCCTCAAGTCAGTAATTTCTACTCCCAAAACACAAAGAGTGAAGCAAGGTTACACATCAATCAATTGATCCTTCCACATTAAGGAAAACACTGCCCGTCAGAAACTAAAGTATAGTTAACATGATAATACACATAGTATCCACCAATCTCTTGTAAGTGTGTCTTTTTCTAAGCTTGTTTTGATAAACAATAGCAGATCTAATTTTAATTATGGGAAACTCAACAGCTTACTTTCTTACCTGAAATATCTGTAGCCTGTTACTGGCTTCCTGAGGTGAAATATTTGGAACCATAGGTCCTTCCTTTCAAACAAGCAGTTAACAAAAATTGAATATTAATTCTAAAAGTGACTGAAGGCTACGGTATATCTACATATCAAACCAAAAATGTATATATTTTGGTAGTCAAAATCCAATCAAGTTATGTATCTTGGTAATGCAATACATACATACAATGGTAAATCTAAGGAAAGATAAATTCTATGAAATTGAAAATTCCTTAGCTTACTTAAACTGAATAGAACTAGACTTTTTTTTTTTTTTTTCCCCATATTTTGTTCTTTTGCTGGAAATAAAATACCCAGTGAGTGGCCTAAGCCCATTTTTTTAACACTGATGTATGAGCAAAGACACCACAACATGTGCTACAATTTCTAAATTGATTTCATGGCTAGTTGTACCACCAGGGACCCTTTCCTTTTTAAAGAGTTGTGTTAACAGCTATTTCTTCCAACTGAAAAGTTTGATATACAGTGATGACTGCTTAGCACCATGGCATCAAACACTCGGTAGCTCAACAGAATGAGATTCTAGTACCCAACAGGTGGAAACCAAAAACATTGAAAAACTAAGTACAAGTCTACAGGTAACTACTAATTTCATTTACCGTTTCATATGACATTTCAAAGTTCGACACATCCTCCTGAAAAACTGCAATTGATTCTAGCAAATTGCTCTTAAATTTGGGCTGAACTTGAACCAACTCAGCTTGAACTCTGGTCTGACATGCAAAAGATTAAAATCAAAGTTATCCAGAAAATCTAGAACAGGTATTTGAGTTACATATAAACCAAAATTATAAATAAAAAGTATTAAAATTCGGAACAAGAATTAATTATTTGAGCTAAATAGATTTTGGGGTTGGGTTTTTTTTTTCATTGTATGGTGCTATATGTTTAAGTTTTCAAATGTAAAACGGAGAGGGGAAAAAACCCAACCAAAAACCATAACAAATTTTCCCACCCATCTTTAAGTGAACATGTTTCATTACAAGGGATTGGGGAATCAAAAGGACATAGAAAAGAGGCGGGGTGGGGGTGGGGAAGGGGAGCAGTGAGGTGAGGTGTGTGTGCGGCAGGGGTGATCTTATGCTCTTCATTCCCTTCCTCAATTTCTACACTACAGAAAATTACATTAATAAACATAGAGCTTTTGAGGGACATAAGGCTGTCCTAAGCAATAAAAGTAAATGTACAATTGCCACTTAAGTGTAAGGGCACTGGCAGAGTATGCACTTCTTAAAAACAGGTAATTTAAGGGTAGTAATCTTCCTGATCAGTCAAGAATGACACAAAAAATAGAAAGGAAAGAAATCAGAAAGAGAGACATAATAAATTTCTCATTTTCTTTAGCGTTTTAAGCATGTATTTAAAAGCTACAGTAATATTTAAATATTAGAGTCCTATAAAAAAATAAAATTAGAAAATGAACATACTAATCAAAGCTATAGACTAGCGTGCAACTGAGGCCAAGAGTGAGAAGACAGACAGTGGAGTGACAACTGGTCTCACACTGTCATTTATACTCTGAAAAAGCACATGAAGGTAAGTGGTAAATAAATGGTTTATATACTTACAGCTTTGGTCTGTAATTTATTAAAAGAATATCTGAGTGTATCAACACCTTCTGATTCCTCTTTTGTAACTTCAATGTCAAATGTATTTAAAATGTCATAGGCTTCCTAGATGAAAAATTAAAACCTTAGGAATGATGTATTTTAAGTTTATTTGCAGGGACATGCAGTGATCCATTTTGTAAGAAACATTTCAAAGGAAATCTGTTCATGTAATTTAGGCATTAAATATTTTTTTTTTTCAAAATAAGGATAATGAATGAAGAACCAGGGAACAACAGTAAAAAATATCTCTTTAAAGATGTCTTGGATAAAATATTAGGAAAAAATGTAAACTTGATAAATGTAATAATAAAAATATACAACATTTTATCACCTCAATGGTATTTTTTTCCATTGATCTACATTCCACCTGACTTTAGATTTTGATGAATTTTTCCTAACTCTGAATAATTATGCACACTAAACTACATATTTTAAAAAGTTTTGCTATATCATCTATAAAATATTAATTACTATATGTTTGTCAAACTATCAAATGCCTACATAGGTACCTATTACAGAATAAACCTTTTTTATCTCTTGTTCTCATTTGCAATTTGTTTGCATATATTCTGCTTTCTTATCCTTCTCCTACACACATGGCATTATTAAAAAATATCATTTTTATATGTTACAGTTTCCCAACAGGTAGGCAGAAGATTTGCTGATAAAGACAAACAGCAGTGTGAATTATTTTAGCTGCTCCTTTGACCTGACTTGTGTTCTGTGCAGTTGTCATGCCTGATAAACACAGTTGTTTATCCACGCAGATATCTACACTTAGAACTCTCTGCTGTTCAGCTTCTGAGAGAGGTGTAGACTGAACCACTGAGGTTGAAAGGGGCCTCTGGAAACTGCCTAGTCCATCCCTCCCTGCTCAGAGCAGGGTCACCTAAAACAATTTGCCCAAGAATATGTCCAGTCAGGTTTTGAATACCTCCAAGAATGGAGATTAAACAACCCCCCTCTTCTGTACAATCTGTTCCAGTGTTTGAGCACCCTTACAGTAAATTTTTCTTAAGTTTAAGTGGAATTTACAGTATTTCAATTTGTGGCCATTGCCTCATCCTGTTACTCTCTGTCACTGAGTAGCGTCTGGTTCCCTCTTCCTTCCTGGTCCCCATCAGGTAAATAAACACATTGATATAATACCCCCTGCACCTTCTTTCTCCAGAATAAATATTCTCAGCTCTCTCAGCCTCACCTTATATGTCAGATTCTCCAATTGCTAAATCAGCTTTTGCTGAACTCATTCTAGTATGCTCATGTCTCTCTTGCATTGGGGAGTCCAGAACTGGACACAGCACTCCAGATAAGTCTCACACCCCAGAGTAGAGGGTGCCACCTCCTTCCACCTGCTGGCAACACAACTCCTAATACAGCCCAGGATACCCTAAACCTTCTTTGCTGCAAGGGCACTGCTGGCTTATGTTCAACTTGGTGTACACCAGGAAACTTAGTTTCTACAAAGCAGCTTTCTACCCAGCCTGCACTGATGCCTAGGGTTATTCAACTCCTGGAGCAGGATTTGGCATCTCCCTTTGTTAAGCTTCATGAGGTTCCTGTTAGCTCATATCTCAATCCAGGTCCCTCTGAAAGGCAGCACAACCATCCAGTGTGTCAGCCATTCCTTCCAGTTTTGTGCCATCTGGAAACTTGCTGACTGTGCCCTCTGCCCCATCCTCCTGGTACGCAGTACCAAACCCAATATGGACCTCTGGGTTACTGGTCTCTAACTAGCTTTTGTGCCACGGATTTCAATCCTTTGACCCTGTCAGTTTTCAATCCAACTCACTGTCCCCTCATCTAGTTCACAATTCATCAGTGTGTCAATGAGGATGTTATGGGAGACAGTGTCAAATGCCTTGTTATTGTTACAATAAAGAATACCTACTAGTCTCCCCTTTTGCCTTCCTAATTCACTAGTCATCTCATCGTAGAAAGCTATCAAGTTGGTCAGGCATGATTTTCCCTCGATAGATCCACATTGACTATGCTCAATCCCCTTCCTATCCTACTTTTTCTTACATCGAGCCCTCTTTCCTTCAGTCACATTCTAGTAAGAAATATAATGCCTAATCAATCCAACAACAAAGTTCTAAGAAAACAAGACAAAATATTGAAATTATTTATCAGTTGCCATTGTTCTGCATTCATGTCTTGATTTTACCAGCTCTATATTCTTTCATTATTTAAGGAAAGCTTATAAAAAAAGATCTGAGTGACTTGTTAACATGGCTAGCCCTGCATATTAATGGACTCATTATGTTAATATAGAAAGGGAGCAAATGTATGCAAGATAATATAACCAATATAAGTGGTTTGGGAAAGAACTTTTATCTTAACAGTCATTTCAAAGTGCCAGAAGCAGGCATAAATAAACAAGCAATCTTAATACTTCATAATTTTGTATACCATTTAGTTAGTTACAAAGCTTACATCGTTTTCTACACACCTAAAACCTAGCAAACAGTGCTTAGTTCAGTTCCTCTTGTTTATTTTACTTAACATTTAAGAGTATGATTATTATGTTTGTATCTTGAACTTGAAGACAGTCAGACTAAGAAACAACATTTAGCAGATCTGAATATTATTTTAACTGTGGAAATTATTTTTCAGGTTCTTCATTTACTAATTTAACCTCTACCCCTTTTGGATCACAGAACTGGTTATATTTTCCTGCAAACAGTGTCTGTATCATTACTGGCTTATGTTATCTTTACATAAAACTAGCAAAAGTGACAACAATCTAGTGAATGTCCTTTCTGGTATCAAGTTAATGGAACAGTCTTCAAGAAAGCAAATGTTATTATACATCAGTACAATTTCTTCTCCAAAAGGTGGATGAAAATGTAAAATCAGTATGTTCTATTAAACTGCTTCAGAGTCTGATAATAAATAGCAAGTATATATGAAACTTAATGAACTTCTTTTAGCTTCTTTCTTATAGGGAAAACGAAAAGAATGCTGCAAATTTCCAACAGTATACAATGGCTTTTGGCTTCAATAATACAATCTGGTTATATTTAAAGAGGTCAGATGATCAAGATGTTTGTTTATAAACATGGAAAATTTAAGGGGAGGATTAAGGCTAATGGAAAAGCTCACAGCAAAAGGAACAGTATTGCTCCATTCTCTTGAACTCGCATCTACTTATTTCTGAATGTTGTCTCCTAGATTGTATTTATGTTATAATTCGTGAGAGACCATTTGTTTCTGTTCTGCATGTATACAGTATCTAGCAAAATATCTAATACTGACTCATAGTTTATAACAAAAATAATAAAAATATTACTTTGTTCCCCATCTTCAGCCTACATCCTTCAGGACAGTAAATTCATTGGTTTAGTTCTCAGTTTATCTTATGACACCTATTCTATATTAACATTTTAATGAAGATAAAAAAAATTAAAGGTCATCTTACTTCAATAGATCCCAGATTCATATCCATTTGTATTGTATTATCACGTATGATAGATAAAGCTTCCATTGCAAGTCTGACGTCATCTAAGTCATGCAGAGGTTGAGACAATTTCTTTACATATTCAGTTATAAATGACATCATGTCTGTAATTTTCTTTTTATATTCATCATTTAAATAACGACAAAGGTGTATCTTCCAGGCTTTGGCTTCAGTTGCTAAAGCCATTTTCAGTGTTCCTTATTTAAAAAAAAAAAAAAAAAAAAAAAAAATTATTCAATCTACATCTTAATTTTTTTCTGTAAAAAACAAACCCCATATCATATGTGATTATTTAACAGCAATTAGGAAAAACAGACAGGCAATGAAATTACTGCATTTTAAAAGTTGCAAAACAATTTCAAATAGATATTTTTCTGTTGGTTTATTGTATAACTGTAAAACATTGGTAAACTTATGTAATAGAACATACAGAGAAGATGAATAAAAAAGAAAAAGCCTACTTATTAATCTAGATTCTTAGAGAATATCTTTGATGTATATTAACAAAATACATAAGGATCAGTGATATTTAAATGGTTTATACCCATTGAGGAAATGGCACCTTAGGATTTCAATATTGGGATTGGAATACTTAGCAACTAAAACTGTAAGATGTCACATCGTATCATATGTAGTTAATATAGAATTACAAACCAACACTGAAGACACAGAAAAAAACAATTATTAGTACTCTAACTTACTATCAGAATAAATTCAGATTCTAACAGGCAGTATTTTGTACTTTGGTGAAAGAAACCAAAAGATACTAACAGCATATAACCTTTCTGCTCACAAAACAAATTTTACAGCAGATACAGTTTCTTCTTTAATAATACGGATATTAGCATTATAAATCTGATTCCTGAAGGCCAGGGGTAAGAAAAGTACTGTGCCCTGTCCAGAAGCTAGAATATGTAAATGACAATAAATCAATTCCCAGATCTGGGTCCAAGAAAAATATCTGCTTCCTTAGATCATAAAACCATTAAATATCTTTGCTCTTGAACCTAGAGAACTTGGCTTCCTCTGATGCAGTGGTCACAGATGAGGGAGTAGTGTGACCATCAACAAAAGCCATATTGTTTTGGATACACTGCTTCTTATCATTCCTGGTCACAAAATATTAGACAGCTGGAGTTTTCCAGAGTGAATAATTGGCTCCAGAGTGGTTTGATTAATAAGAAGTTACATCCAGGAAGCAGATGAGGATATGTCAGTCAGCAGTCTGACAATTCAGCTCATTCACTGAAAGCAAGCTATGGATAACACATCACCAAGGCCCTGAAATTAACTCTAGTAGAAATGTGCAGCTTCTGTCTTCTCTGACGTATGAGGAAGAAACTGTAAAGAGATGATTTCTCAATCTACTCTCTGAGAAGATGGGCGTTACTCATTAGAAACATGACCACACCAGCATGTGGGGAAGGATACACTTACTACTTGCCTCTAGATGGCAACCATGGTAACTTCTGCCACAGAAAGCAAAAACAAAAACAAAAAAACCAACATGAACAATGACACTGGTCTAAGAAGACATGGTAGGTACATAATCTGCAAGGTGAGAGGGAAAAAGTGCCACTGAAATCCTTGCTTCTTTGTTATAGCACAAACACCTTGATTCTCCAATAAGCAGTTGTCTGAATAGAATTCATTTTTTCACACCTGACCTTCCGAGTAACATGTTCAATGAGTACTGGGTTGTCAGGGCCACAGAAGGCCATGTACTTAGGCACGGTGCTGTATAGAACTGAGGAACACCAGGTCTTGGTGCCAGCTTCTTTATCTTTAAAGACACTAGAGGTGGACAGGAAAACACACGATGTTCTGAGAGCTGTGGATGCTAAACACAGGAATGTCTAAGCAGCCATATCTCCTGCTGAAACAAACACTGGTTGTGAAAAAGAAGCTAATGCAGCTATGTGCTAGTCTTGCGTCAATACCAAAGAAGGTGATTTGTGCTTCCAACATTCTTTATAATCACTGACCGATCTGGTGTCAGAGATGAGTGCCAAGGATGATCAAGTCAGTGTCAATACACATTCATTAACTCTTCAGCAAGGCTCCATGATCACTTCACAGCCACCACAGAATTTAATTTCACCACTCCAAAGAGGAGAAGGTAAGGAGAATGGAGGGTTTATTCAAGTCAGATTTCTTAGAAGGGTCTGAGTGAGCCCTGGTTGATCACTCAGGGAGGTCTCTTCAGTAATTTCTATTCATATTGCAAGGAATTATTTCAGATAATAAACTATTATATTTATTATCTTCTTTACATACATATATAAGAAAATGTCATACCTGTATGCAATTCAAGTGGACCAAGAAGAATTACAGGTTTTAAATCTTCCATCTCTTGCTCAAACTTAGCATAGTAAAGTATTTCTTCTTTAATTTCAGTCAGGGATGGACAGCTAGCCAAAAATTGCTGTGTGTAGTTTAAAATGTCAGTCATCAAACGTCCTTTTTCATATTTTTGATAAAACAAGTGGCAAAAATTATTTGGGAGTTACTGAAAACGTATACCAAAATTATAGCTGGTTTTAGCCTTCTGTAGGCTTGCTAACACAGTAAAATGCATGTGATGAGGTGTTCATGTTTATCAGTTCCTCTGTCAGTAATTCTCAAGCTTTTGAGGAAATTCCAGTCAAATACAACAGTGAAACAGATATCCAAGACATGTTAAGTGCCTACTGTTTTTTTGAAAACAGGTGACAAAACAAAGATCAAAAAATACATGACCACACTTACAGAAAGTCTACACCATCAGCCCAATTATGCCTGAAATAATCACAATAAAACACATTTTCTAAGTAGTTCCATGAGCAGAACTCAAGTGTAGAAAAGTTTTGTGATTCCGAAGTGTAACATTTCTTAAATGTAGCTTAAGAGTTGTATTCAGTATGCCTACACTGAATGGGCAAGTAATAAATGTTGAAAGCTGTTTCCCACTTCTGTTCTTGTGTCTGAGAATACCCAGACAGGCATAGTGCTAAAGAAAGAATGTAGGAACTACGGCACATGTGTATAAACTACATTATTACTGAGCCTTTCTCTGTAGCAGTATCCTTTTCTTCAGTAGCAGCTAAATTAAACTAATAGTATATATTTGATTAGACTTAATAATTTAATTAGACTAGCAGTACTTAGTCAGCTCTACATATAAGGTAGGATTTTAGCCCCCATAACTGCACAACTTGCATTGTACACTCAAAAGTTATCAGTGCTCCTGTAGAAAACATTGTGATGTGATATTCACAGGTCTATGTATATAAAATGTATTCTAAATAGAAAAGATAATAATAGAAAACTCAATTAAGACAAAGTTAAATAAAGCAGGTACAGAAGCCAACTTTCTTCTATTTAACCTCGAAATTCGAGCTGTAAATTAAAAGTCTATTATAGAAGGACAGTGTGAAATAAACTGAAGTAGAAGTCCCAGAGGCCTCCAGTTCCTGGAAACTAATTTTTTCTTGCTGTAGTAGATGCTAAATTTTTCTACCACACTTGAGGATTCAACTTGGAGTTCAAACAACCAAGAATTGAATAGTGAATTCTTCTTGGAACAGAATGCAGAACTTGCCTTCTAAAATAACTACAGAAAGGGTTGTGAATAAAAGTATGTACTAAAATGTGCTGGTTTTGACTCAAAGTACACACTTTCCATAGAAAAAAGTGCACAGTTTGCAGCACAGATGCTGTGGGAATTTCTATGGGTTGTGGTATACATCTTGTCATACCGGGGTAGTTTCTTGTAGCCTAAAATCCAGAGTTCCACAAACAAAAATTAAAGCAATTAACAAATTAGGACCAGTTTCTCATTAATTAGAATGGCACAAAAGCAGAAAAAGCCAAACCCCAACACAAACTTTAGGAAGCATGCTATTACTTCTGCTTAGGAAATACACTATTACTACTGAAAGACGAAATAGGAATTTCAGCCATTAATGTGTTTTCCACATATTTTTCCTTGATTTTTTTTCCCTTCAAGTTTTCTGATTTCAGAAGATGAGATTAATGAAGAACAGTCCTGTACATCATCATCAGTAAACTCACCTGAATTTTGGTGTCTCTGTCTTCTGTCCACAGAACCTTATATTTCTGAAAGTCCTGCAGAACTTCACTAGCTCCTTCTCTTATAGAATTCATAGAAGAAGAGAGGAGCACAACTAATTTAGAAATACCTTCATGTTCCGCAACACCTGAGTAAAAGTTTTTTAGCTTTCTGACATGCATATATTCAACTCCTTCTGTAAAATAAAATTATATGTAAATGAATGTACATTAAGTCTGGTTAGAATTCTCTTCTAAATCTATGCATGCCAAGTTGAGCAATGATGCTCTTCAATAAGACTGAATCTTTTTCTTCAGATGTTCATGTGACTGTTTAATATGAAAGCACCAAGGGCTAATTCAGGCCAGGCTATATACAGCTAGAGCAAATTCACTCTAGAGAGAATGTTTCCATATGCAAAGAAAATAGTCGTCTTAATTCACAAATTTCATTTTTTTCTACTGTAATTTAATTGTAACTAGAACACAAAAAGGCCTCAAAAGTGTGTTATTTTATATATATTTTTAATTCATATAATCAAAGAACTTTTAATTGTATAAAGCCCTTAAAACAGTCTAATTTTCTTGAACTCTAACATGTTTCAAATAAATAACTTCTTGTTAGTCTATTTAGTGGTTTTAAAAAAGATGCTAATCTTTACCAAGTCAGACATTAATGAGTGCAGAAATAAAGTTTGTCATGTTTTGGAGCTGTGCTTGTCTTACCAACTGCTAATATCAAAGTCTTTTGTGTCACTTGAAAGAGGTTAGAACTGAATGAAGAAAGGAGAAGGGTGAAAAAAAGGAAAAAAAAAAAAAAAAAAAAAGAAGAGAAAGAACAATCTAGAGATTCTCCTAAACCTCTTGCGTCCAGGTATGCTTTCAGTTTACACACTGGTAAGCTGCTGCTCCAGTTATACTGTTGATGTTGAAACAGTAGCCCTGTCTCCTTTAAGAACTACAGGTAAACTCAGACAGAAAAGAAAACATCATTTATAATGTCCCTCCTCCATCTTTGATGAATTGCTGAGACAAGTGAGAGTCCATATAGACATCAATATCCCTGAAATCTAACTAGCTCCTTCTGTCATAACAATGTCTGAGCATTTTGAAGCAGATTTAAGAGAATGGAAAAGAAAAAATCCACTCCAACCACACACATTGTTTAATGGGAGGGATTTAGTGCAAATCCAACTTCTCTTTCTCTCTGAAGACCTACCCAGGCATCTGGTCACTGGAAACAAAGTTTCCGATTGCTCCATCCCTGTCAGCATATTCCACAGTTCTCATTGGCCAAACATAGACATATGCCCCCAGGTGTTGCTGAAGAGTAGTTTAAAGGTCGTGAAAATGGGTACTTGCTTATGTTGTATTTTGGCACAGCAGAGGAAAAGGCAATGACTGACTGAGGAGGATAGTTTCCTGCCACTCTGCCTGAAGCCCATTAAAGAGGTTAAAATCATACAAAGCACATCAGTAGAATAATGTCCAAGCTCTGGACTATCAAAACCAAAAAGCTTTCCAAGATGCTGAAGACTTTCCAAAAGGAATCACAACAAAGATACAACTCTATTGCAGATCACTGAAAGCGTAACTTTTTGCCTTATAGAAGTTTTCTCTGTTTAACTTAAATCTTGTTATAAGCATACAGACTTGCATTGATACAGAATGAGAATAGGGATGTTTTATCCAAGGTCCAGAGTGGCACATTTCAGTTCACAGTCTGAAAATTAGCTTCTATAATTATCTCACTAAACATGGTTCACCTTTCATTTGCCATTAGGCTGTGCTGGGTGTGTTAGTGTTCTCCTGCATTTTCATGTGCTCAGCCAAGCGGCTGAGAGAACCTGACGGTAAAAATATATTTGGGTTCTTCTGGATGCTTGCAAAGCGTAAGGAGATATGATAAAAATCAGAATAAAGAAAAAAGTATCTGACTAAAATGGATACAGGTCTGTCTACAGTGTGAATGTTCACATGAACAAACACTTGAAGTGTTTAATAATCCATTCTCACAGTTCAGCCAGCAATTAAAATCTTTACTGAAATCTAAACTAGCTCTTGTCTATCTCAATATTCCAATGAGAGCTAGTCTACAATCATCATTTATGGTTCCAACTGTATTGTTATGGCTACATTCCACCATATGTAGTTAAAAAGAAATCAACAAGCTCACTTTCCCTCACATTAAATAGGAGATTCAGAAGCAATGTTTTCAAAATTTTTTTTGCATATTGTTTCTCAGTGTTCTAACACTTACATAACCCTACATAGAAAAGGTATTTCTGAAAAATACAGTTAATTAAATCAAAATAAACCCAACAGATTAATTCAAGATAATCCACAGCTGGTCTCTGAAGAAAAGTGAGCTTATTCACAAACATTTATATGTGGCATTTTTATTAAAGTCAAAATTTTAAATAAGTGGGGGGGGGGAAAAAAACCAACAACAACAAACAAAAAAACCCCAAACCAACAAACACTTACTTTCCCCTTTTTTGACTACTTTTCCTGGTGATTCAAAGACTGCTGAAGATACTTGCTGTGTTCCTGATTCTGCTTTTAAACAAGATTTTTGCAAATGTCTCTGTCCCCACTGAGCAACTCCACGATTTACTTCCAGTATTAGCCGAAACATACGATTGATGGCTTGCTGTATATCATCTAAACTGGGAACCATTACCTATATAAAACAGTTGAAATGGTGTTGAAATAAATGTCATTTTCTAAGACCTCACTTTTACTCCACTCGTAGTGAATTGCAGAACTTGCCCCAGAAGAAAGGCTGGAAAATGTAACTAACAGTTTGGCTCAAAATTGCCTCTAAGGAAATGCAATATACTGTACTGACCTACTATCTATTTGTACAGTCATGCTGTGGGTAAAATGACAAGCAAGGGTATAAGTAGATAGATTTATTGGGGTTTTTGCAATTATTTTTACAATTCTTATAACATTTTAACCAGCATTTTTATAATGATTTTTTAATAGTGTGTAGGAATATATTATAAAGCCTTTTCTCCTGCATTCTAGTCATAAAGCACTAGCAATTGCAAGCCAAGATCTTCCTCTCTGTTGCTCCTAATCACTGGATCCTAACTTATGTGAGAGAGAATTATAAGAGGGATTGTCGTAAAAATACATATGGGCAGCTCATTTTAAATAAGATTTACAGCTATATAACCTCTCCTTCTAAGTGCTTATCCATACATATATTCACACCATGGGTAATTCCAGGCAAACAAAATCACCTGGATCAAAGTGTCAAAGATCCTAGTTGAATAAATACCGAATGTTTCTTTTCTCACAAAGATAGCATTAACTCAAAAACTTTTGCAAGACCACAGTGTTTAATAAATTAATGGAACTCCATGCACTAGCTTGAAGATCTCAACTTGTATGTTTGGCAAGGATTTTGCATCATAATTCTGAGGCCAATCTAATACCCATGTAAGAAGAGGAAAAGAACTCGCATACAACTACCGGAGTACAAAACAAAAAGAAATGGAAAGAAAACAAGGATTCTTGATCGGTATCAAGAAAAACTAGCAAATAGAACAGGGTCAAAACACAAGCACTGGTCTCCTATCAGCCATACTGTATAAATGCATGCTCCCTTAGCACAGTTTGGGATGATGCAAAAAAGCACTCTCCCAGAAAAAAAATTCAGGCACAGTTTGGCACGTAAAACACAACAGGGGCTGTTCCTAACACAAAGTTTGAATGTAAACTCCTGGATCCAGGAAGCATTTACTACTGTGGATGCACACCATTTCATGTTAGCTCACTTTAAGGTCAAAGAACAGTCCCTAGCCTGTTTTATTTAGTAGTACACACTAAGTCATAAAGTCCTGGACCCAAAACTTTTTGAATTGTATTGGCAGCAATAATGTTAATTGTGACTCTCGCCTGTCCTTGTTTGAAACTAATTCTGTGTAGGATAAGGTGGAGTAAAGGTACACATCAGTTTCTCCAAAATACTGAACAGGAAGAGGGACTTAACTGAGAGTGATCCAGGAAAGAAAAGAAAAACAGCATTTCCTGTTAAACTTCAGAAGAAAGATCACACTTGTGATACGCACAATACTCAAGTATAGTCCTTAGTATATCATCTTATAGCTTTCATGTGCAAGCCATTGCTCTGAACTGATGAAGCCATCCACAAGAGTGTTCAGAACTGGGATATAAACTGCTTAAAAGCGATTCTGATGTTTTATAAATCTGTTTCACAGATTGAGCACAGGCATGCATAAAACCAAGGATCTTGCAAAGTCTTATTAGGGTTAGAAAATTGGTATTTTATCCAGCATTACTTGATTACTGCCCTGGATCAGACAAGCATTGGGAAAGACTGGATAGATGCACTTCGCTTTGCAGTGGGTGGAGCTTGGAGCTTTATGCTTATAAAAATATCAAAAAGTTAAAATTCCTACACTAGGACAGACCCCATATATTATGTGTAAACATACACAGTGTGAACATACAACAGAATGCTAATATGAACACCAGTTCAATGTAAAAGGAACATCACCTTAGAACAGAACATCTTTCATTATAATTTCATTATTATAAAACTTTTAATATTTATAAGACAATTGGATAATATTAAGTTGCTTTCTTATATATAAAATAAAATACCATACATATTGCTGACAGATTGTTATCTTAGTCTACAAAAGAAAAATAAATGCATGCATCTGTTCTTTGCAATCAAACTGCCTTTTTGTTTAGTGTTCCTCCTCCTGGTCAGCTTACTTCCTACTGAGATGACTAAAGCAAAACTGAGCAAAGATAATGTTCATTATTTTTATTCAACAAAGGATATAAATCACACAGGGAACAAACCAGTTAAAATAAAACACAAACATGAAAAAATCTATTCCAACAATGCAACCGCTACACGTGAAGAACTGTAATCATTCTGCAAAGAACAGACTGCAATGTAACAGCTGAAACACACCAGAACAATAAAAGACCAGGTTCTGCAAGTACCACTAAGACAGAAACCAGGAACATTGGGACTGTGAGCACATTTCATAAGTCTTCGTAGTGCACTGAAAAGCCAGAGCGACTGTTCTCCTTTAGAATGGATGCTGGTTCAGTAGAGGTGTGCCCACACCTGCACTTGGGCAAATGCAGAGGTAGCTATAAACCAGTGTATTTTACCTTACCTACATGACACATAACTTACCACATTGGGAACAGCAAGGTGTACTTCTGCTTTTAGAAAAGCAGCAGCCTCTTCAGATTTGCTTGGACAAACAGAAAACTTTCTTCTCCCAAATGTAGTTTTGCTGAAGATAATTTTGAAACATGTTATAAATGCTTCACCATGAAACCCCCTCAACTTATCTTTGAAATATAACTTTGAGCTACTTTCCATCAGGGTTTGCCCAGAAAAAATTTTCACATTAAGTTATGAACTACTTGACAAAGCTTACAGAAGCTTCTTGTTTAAAGGTTAACGATAATAGTCAGGACTGGATCATTCAGACAAAGGTTACCTTGAAAGCAGCCATTGCTTTAAGAATTTTTATCCAGAATATTTTCCAGTTCTGGATTTTAATCTCTCAATTTAAGAATGACAGAACTCTGTCAGTGCTTTGAGACGGGCATAAGAAGGGTTTACAGACCATTTCATGCAACAATCAAGAGTAAAATTTGCTTCATTACATTTTAGATAAATCAAGGAAAAAAAGTTTCAAAGATGACAAGATAATGCAAAATGATAAATATATGACTCAAACACAATCAAAACTAAAACTAAAAACACAGTGCAAAGTACAATTTCTAAATGCTATGACATGGTGACCAAACAAGGGAGGATTCAACAATATGATACCATAGACAACTGTATAAGGACACACCTAAATAAATTCTATTAACTTCAATAAGATCAGGTTTCAATACTTTTTCTGTAAAAGATGTCCTTGGAAAAGATAATTCAAGTTTCAACACCCATTAATGACAAAACACCATCAACTTCACCTGCTTAAAATAAATTCTTTCAATAGAATTCTAAGTAGGCTTTTCAATATACAATATATTATAGTGAAGCAGTTCTGTCTCTGAAGTGACTGCCTGTCTGAGCACAGAAGAATCTATAAAAATTATACTGAATATAGGAGAATGATAAAATCGTATGGATCTTGCCGTTATCAAATAGAATTCATAAAGAGTGCATGGATGATCTTTACCCCATGGGAAACCACTCTGAGTGCATAGCCATGCTTGCAGAAATAATCTGAAATGAGATGAACATATGGGCACCTACCATATATGACCTAGAATGGTCACTTACGTTCTAATCATTTGTGTTGGACAATAAATTGTACTAACAGCATCTTGAAAGCAATCCCAAGGGAAATATATAGGAATAAAAACAAAAGGGTTCAGGCAGAGGGGAAACAATAGTAGAAATAAACTTCATTTTCTGCAGAAAAAAAAGTGCATAGGCTATAAAGAACAACAACATAAAGAATTAAAACACGAAAGTGTGAGCCCAAAGCATCACTGCAACAAAAAGTGAATGCTCTCCAGGTTTTGCTTGAGCTAAAATAGCCAAGAGGTCTGGAACTGTTTGACTAATGATACATGTGCTTGTATCATTACACATACGAATGTGTATTTGGATTATGATATTATCAGAGAAATAATTGTGTTCTGGTAATACTATTGAAGAAATCTTTCATTTTCCACTTACCTTGAAACAAATATTCTTTTTTTAAGACTGTCCAAAGACAGTCGGGTGGCTTTCTGCAGGCTGTCTAGCAGCTGGTGACTGAAATATGCGACCATCTCTTTACATTTCTGTAATAAATAAACCATCCATTGTTTAGCATTGTGTTCAGACAGGAACCTGAAGATTATTTCAAAAGGTTTTCAGTCAAACATAATAGCTCTTTTCTGAAGGAATTTATGCTGTATGCTACATGAGAAACACAAGGGGAGAAACTGGGGGAAAAATAGTTAGCAAGTAAGTAAATAAGTAAAAGCTACATGAAAAAGAGAATATAGCATCTGAGAAAAATCAATTTGTCTTCTTCAGAGACAAAATACTAAGACCGACTGAAGTCTCACACTCCTTCAGAAAAACTCTTCATATTAAAAAAAACCTCACAAATTATCCAAGAGTATTGGTGCATATGTACTCTTTTCAAATAAGAGACAAATACAGTAAAACCTGACTGCACTGGATAAAGAAAAACAAAAATACAGCAACAGGTAATGATCACTAGCACAAAAGAACAGAATGTAATGTTGTAATGTTGTTGCATGTGGGCTTGCAAGTTTGTGAGTCTTTGTTCTCTACTTCCACTTCCCTTCTCTGCTGAATATGAAGAGATCGTATTCCTCAAAGTACAAAGGTGATCGTTCGTGATGAGGTTGAAAAAGGAGGATAGAAAGGATGAATGTTTCTGCTCATCCAAGATGCAAAGCCTGTGTTATGGCTTAGGCACGATATTCTCGTCAAACTTTCACACTTACCACTCACATATCGAGAAATTGTTTAATAAAAGTGGTAACTGTAATAACATGGAATACATTTGGAAGCTAAAATTCTTCTTAAACTCACTTTGTAGGGAAGCTATTTCATCATTTTTACATGACATTGTATATTCTCTGTATGACATATGTCTGTAACATGGATATCCAGCTACCACAAATCAAGATACTGTTTACTAATCTGATCGGTCTGAGAAAAATTCCCTTCTTATCACAAAATACCTTTTTAAACTCATTTTCTTTATCATTGCCCTTGTTATTGTCACCATGAAGAGCTGCAGAAGTATTCTTTTCTCTTTCCTCTTCATTATTTCTGAACACTATATGTTTTTCTTTTACTGTAAATTTAAAAAAAAAAAGTATCTTTTGTTAACTGAACATTGTGTTCTGCTTTGAAGTATGCTGTTCACACTCTTTAGAGGCAGAAAAATATTGCTTTTTATTTGAGTAGTAACTGGATCAGCTAATTGGTTTTATTTCAGACCTTTTTTTTTCCACACCAGAAATGTGGTTGAAAGCCCAGCCTGTAAACCTCAGCCTAATGAACTCCATGCACTACAAATATGTTATTAAAGATAGGTAGGGAGACATGGATATATCAGCTGGCAATGGCCAAAAAAATCAATATAAACAATTTAACAAAATACAGAGAAATATCGTCAAGTTTTTCGTGATTGCATTGTATTAAACTACCTGGAGTATTGACCATGACTATGCCTCTATAGCTGGAAGAAACTAAACCAAGAAGGAAAAAAATCCTGTATAAGAAAAGAAGCTCCATTACTGATTAAGCCTCAATATAGATTTTTCTTTAAAACAGAATTTTTTTTCCAACTGTTAACTATTTCTCCTATAATGGTACAGGACCTTCTACAAGCTTTGTAACACACCCCAGGGCAGTGCGACCGAGCCATATTGATCAGCTGTGAGCCTTGTATGCGAGCTGCTGATAGTTAATTGACTGTACTAATTTAAGCTGACCGGACAGTAAAGCACTGGTATTTGAGGCACAATTCTACTGTGTTAGAAAAGTCACACAGAGAGGGACAATACCAAACACCTGACATAGCTGAAATGAGGGGAACACTGTATTTCACTTATGGAGCAGGGCGGATAGGAAAAAGTTATAATGAGTGATTAAGAGAACTTGAACCATAACATTCTTCCTCTAGAGCAAATCCCTTGGTAATCCATACTGAAGGACAGTTTATAGTTCTAGAAACTCCACCAATACATAATTACTTCTGTATTTCATAGGCTAATGGTTCGGTTTAACAGTGGTAAATGAAGGCAGAACTGTGACACAGATGAAACTGTAGTGGGAGGGAGAAGTCTGAAGAAAATTAGCTGAAACAATTCAATTTTGATATGTACTAGCTAAATCTACAGAACAAGGGACAGGATTTTTTATTTAAATAATCAACATTATCTACCTGGTAACACATGTTTTTCTGAGGTTTTCTTAGAGTATTGAATATCATAATTCTTTTCAAACAGAGATATGAGCTCTTGAATGGCATCTTCAATGTGCATGCTTTTGTGGTTCAGTAACTCAGCACATTCTTTAGTATAAGTCTGTTAAATCAAAATATAAATTAATTATCTTAGTATCACTGATTATCTTATTACTGTTCCTCTTCATGGAGAGACAAAACATTTCCCTGAATATTGCTTTCCTCAGACGGAGACCATTCCAATGAAACAGCAACAATTTAAAAAGAAAACTAAGAAACCAAACCCAAAATCTTTACTCAAAATTATAAAAATCTTCTGTTATATTATCACTATGTCTTTAATGCCTTTTTTTTTTTTTTTTAGATTTCCATCTTTTAAATGTAATGGTATTTTTAAGGACCTGAAGAATACGGAAGGGATGTCACAGTCAAAAATCTGAAATTGCCCAATTATGCTTTAAACTGTCCTTAACAGTTTTATTTGCTTTCACTCATTTACTCAACACATTTTTAGCCTCATTCAGAATCAAGAAAACCTTCAAATTCTCAAATATATTTTTTGGAAAGTATTTTTTGTCTCCTCCTTAAAAAAAAAACAGTTTGGAAACAAAATATATCGATGAGATACTACAGCTTAAGTATCTCAAATACCCAAGAACCTATTTATCATCACATCAAATATTTTAATCAAAATATCTTAATTTTAAAAAATTCTGTATTTCTACAGTGAGAAGTATTCTTTGTTAGTTTCATATTAATTTACTATTGCTATTGTTTCTAACATGCTCAGGAATTGAAGTTCAAAGATGTAAAGTGGCACACACCTCATTGCAGGCCAACATAGTCTCTACTTCCATAGGACCATCCACTGGTAAGACAATTAAAAGAGTATTTGATATTTCTTTTAATATTAAATCAATCCGCACCTCACTTAAATAATTAACCTAAAAAGAGAAAATCATATTAACACCACACATTTATCTTTAAAGCATAATGTATTATATTTTAGAGAGTTCTAACAGGTATACAGTGTTTTGCAGAACAATAAAAATTGTATCTCCCTAGGCAGCAAAGAAAATCCTCTAAGAAAATAAATCATAACAGAAAAAAACCTCTAGTGTAAGAGTACCAACACAAAAGATATCAAGATGAAAGAAGCAGAGAAACAGGGAAGTACAGCAATGCCTCAAGAGTTATTGTAACTTAGGGGATATTTACAATGGCTAATTATAGTCTGCTTTTACTGTGAATTATCCTCTTTTTCTATTATCTACAGAGGAAATTTAGGGAGAGAAAAGTACCCTACAAAAAAATTTAGCCTTTGGTAACATGTTCCCTTGCAGACAAACTGGAAAACAAACAATGAAAGAACAGATTATGTCTGCAAATTATACCGTTACTATTGTCACAGAAAACAAGAACTCAATTGCTAAGAGTGTACATATTTAAACCCTGCAGAGTGTGATAACACAATTCTAAAAAGATTAGTAGTTTGCACAATTTCATTTCAGGCAGTCCTTTAATAACAAAAATCTTGTAATTCTTACAGTTTCCCAACATGGAACCAGCGGATATGAGACACATGAATCCTTGAGAAAGTGAAATCTTTAGAGGCATTTGATGTTTTCACCCCCTTCTTCACAGATTTCTGGTTATAAGCACCGTATTTTTAAATTCACGGTATAAGTGAAGTTAATTCACAGACAGTATGATCCAAGACTACTTCTGCATCATAACAGCAGTGATCTAATTTTTGAGTGAGCTTCTCTTGACAGCTCTTTAAGCTGATCACTCTTGTAGATTAGATGAATGAGTGACAATGAAAATAATTCTCACAGTTTCACAGCATGCCTGTTATGAATACAGTTAATGCCAAGTTCTCCACTGGACAGCGTTTACATGGAGGTTGTGTGCAACCTCACACATAGACAAGTGCACGAAGAGAAGCAGAGGTTGACTGAAAATCAAAGTGGTAGTCACAGAATCTGAGGAAAAAACTGGAAATATATTCTACTGCAAGAGCAGAAGCAAAGATCAATCATTTGAGTGTAATAATTCTTCAAGAAAATAACATAATTTAAAAGGAAATTAACGTTTTGTTCTATTTCAAGTGTACAAAAGTAAGTACAGCTTCATTTCCAGTATGAAAAGCAGTGTACTGGAAATAATTTCTCTAAACGATCATTTCATTTATATAATGATCAAGTGTATACCTTTTTCAAAAACTGTCTAAACATATACAGAACTTGATCAGCTTCTTGAAAGAAACTTTCCAGTGTCACAGATGACCAAGTCAACGTGGTAAGTCCTTGCCTCAACACAGCTTCCACCTAAGCAGGAAAAATATATTTTCATAGATTAAGATAAAAGAAACAATTTAAAACAAATTATTAGATTCATTAATGTCACTGATGAAAGAAAGACCTGTGTCTGGTTTTCAAGGAAGGTTATAAGTTTTCAAGGAAAACATCAAATTCATTTATGGAAGATTTGGGGAGGGTAGTGCATATCACAGCCTCTATTCACAACAGTCAAGCATACACGCTCAGCAAAGACCTTCTACTTCCTGTTCTCCTGGATAGTATCTTTCAGTGGTTTCCACTACTTCCTAAAATTAAAATCAAGTCCACTACTGATCTTGCAATTAGTCCTTTAATATGTATCTTGACCATTCTCAACAGCATAATTACGTGTCTTTCAACTTCATGTATTTATCTAATGACATTTTTCATTCGTCTGTTTTTCAATCACACTGATCCTCTCCAAATTTTGCTATAGCTTTGATGCTATTTCTAAAAATCCTCTTTTCCCTACTCTTCCCCTTACTGAATTATTGGTAGTCTCTGGTCTGTTTCTTCTGTATTTATCACCAAGGTGTTCAGCATGTAGCTGAAATCAGCTCATTTCCCTGTCACTGTATGATCTACATCAAGGTAATTCTTTCATCGCAGGTCCTGTACCTTCAAAGGAGATGGGACTGTGAAGAAAAGGTCTTATACTGCTGCCAGGCTATGAAAATCAACCTTTCCAGACTCTCCCACAGAACACCCCTGAAGTTTTTTCCTAGCACTCCAAAAATTCTCACTGATTTCCCAGTATTTAGCCCCCACAATTTTAAATTTTTCCATCTCCATCATCTTGACATTTACCAAGTCACCACCTGGACTTCACCTACTGTCTTCATCCTAATGCTTCTATTTGCTATGTCTATATCACAGTTAAAATAATGAGTTCAGCTCAAATATACACACAGCTATTTGCAAGTAAAGCCATTACTAACACTTTAATATATATGATTTTGGGGGAATATATTTAACTCCACAATGCTGGGATGGTACTGTTACTTGTAACCTACATAGCCAATCTAGAAACAGTCTAAGGCTCTACGTGAGTTGCTGTCAAATTATAGCACCAATGTAGCCATAGATTATATTTCCTCATTCCATTCATGGACTTGTGCTTTCCTCTCTTGTTCTTATACACCGAAGACTTATCTCTGTTCTTCAGAAAAGATTTTTATCTTCTGTTGTTTGTACAATACTCATCCTTCTCTTTTGCCAGTTGTTTCCTCTAAAATAGAGAGGTGTATGCTTCCCTCTATGATATAATCATGTTTAGAGTAGTGTCACTAAGGTGAAGACTATCGTCACTTTTTCTCTTTGTCTCTCAAGAGCAAGGACAAGTTTCTTGTTTTTCACACTTTGACACATGCCAACTATGTAGTTACACAAACTTATGCAAATTCCACAACCTTCTGATATTATTTACAACCAAAAAGGGAAGAGTTACTTAGAACAACCACATACATACACTTGCAAGTGTCCAGCAAAACAAAATGTTTTGTATTCTGTATCTCCAATAAAACTGTACCTTTAGTGTAATATATAACCTTTCAACATCTCTGAAGAGGCTGACTCAATTCACAAGGCTAATAATTCTCTCCAAGCAAAGACAAGGATCGTGACATTTAGTATTTCAGCTAAATGAAAAGCACAACTTCCTGCAAACACCTCTAAAACTGAAATAAGTAATAATTTACTTCCATGTCAAAGCCAGAGATCTGTGTAGATAATAGGCTCACAAAGTCCATATTATTTATTCTACTGGGTTTACATTTCATAGACACTAAGATTCTACTGTGGTACATGTTATTTCAGCAATGTATGAGGGATGATTTTTTTGGTTTTAAAATTCATTAAGTTCACAATATGCAGCTCCATCTAAATATTTTAGAATTATATATAATTACTAAGTTATTCTAACTTCTTCTGAAGTATACTGAAATGCATTTAGAAATACCAACCTTTTTCATTTTTGGTGCCATTAGATTTACAAAAATCATTGGTGTTTCTTGACACAAATCTTCGTAACACTGGAGAAGACCCTGTTAATTATTAGAAAGTGTAGAATCAGGAAGAATATTTTAAGTGCTTTCTTTACTAAAGCAAACAACCTTAAACCATGGAAAGCAGTGAAAGACCACATTTGAGAACAAGTGTAGAATTTTACACAGACATTACAGGCCTACGTGTATAATTTCTGGAATGTAATGAATTTGTATCATGCTACTTGAGGAAGAATGAAAGGAGCCTTCATGCAACATGTTCTTTATGCACAAAGCCAGACAAAGCATGATCTTTCTCTAGAGCGAAAGACAGCTTGAGCTTTAGTGACTGTAACTTGCAACACCTTCTTGAAACTAAATATTGTATGCTTTAGATAATTAAAGTCACAAATACACGCAGTTTTAAAATACCGTTGTCTTATGCCTTACACACACACACACACACACACACAAATCTTGTATGGTACACCTCATCTCCAAAATGTAAGCTTCTTGAAATACTACAACAATAGCAACTATTATAACAGGTATCAGAAATCTGACTTCTCTAGCAGGTAACCTGCAAATCTCTTGACGTGTTTGTGGCTCACCATATCTTCCAGTCTAGAAGAATTCCAATCTTTGCTTCTCAAAAAAACCCTGTAAAGCTGTGTTATAGTGATTTTCAGAGAGTGAACACTTTTTGGATAGCTTCAATTAATACATCACCAAAATATATTTAACATGCCACAGGGTATAAAAAATATATATGCTCATACTTAAGTATATACTAGCTGACAGACCTGTGATTTTTCAAATGAGATCCTCTATGTCCACCAGTGCATTCCAAAAATTTACCTTACACTACCTCATACCAAGCTTTTTTCTTTAGCCAAAGAAAGATTTCTATGGTTAATCAGATTTAATTTTTTTTAAACAACAATTATGATAATTTTTAAGTTTACCTCTGAACGCAACTTTTTTGACTTCAGGATATTTTCTATTTTTACTAGCTTTTTCGCTTCTTTTGGTACTTCCAGACCCAACTTTATCATACATTTAGTTTCTCGGATAATCTCTAGAATTTGGGGATCAAAATTAACCAGGAACTTCCCAGTTTTCGGATGATGTGTAAATATTGCGGCTTGTAAGGCTGTAAAGACATTTTTATATCAGTTTCCAAGACAAACAATTGTTTCCGTTATAGTAATATGGAACCCAGACTTCTGATATTACTATACAGTAATGTATTATATATGGTTACTTGTGAAATAATTTCACATTGTTTACAGTTAAAGAAAATACACAACTGACCTTCACCATATTAGCTTTCTGCCATATATAATCTTTCTCTACATAAATTAAACAAGCATCAGATCCAGTCTTATTCGTGGCATATTTTTTCTTAGCTTGAGTTAGAAAACAATGAAATTCACTTTTTAAGGATCTGGAAACACAACACTTCCAAGATGTTCAGTATCTTACAGGAATTTGTTAACTCAGAGGATGAATTCTTACATATGAACATTGCTAAAATCCAAAATAAATGCATAAACAGCAACACAAACACCTCTGCTGTTTCATGACAAAATTTTGTTCTTATGGATCCACTCCTATTTTTGAAGCCCACGGAGTGCCTACAATTTACATGAAAAATCTACTGAAAAAAAATTATTTTTTTAAACTTCAACCCTTATTTAATCTTTAAATGATAAAACAATTATCAAACATCTTTTTCTAGGCATAAAGTAATATTTGTCCTGAATGTGACTGGGATAATACAACTGTATAAGTTATTATAGTGGAAAGAAAACAGGAATAATTATTAAATGGCATACATAAAGAATTTGAATAGAAAAATGAACAATTGTGTGCCTTAAATTTGTTTCCCTACTCTTTCCAGTCATCTATCAAAGATGGACCAAATTTGCAATCCTCTGCATCAAAACCAAGCTTTAAGGGCAGTAAGGGACAGATATTTCTAATACTGGGCCTGTTTATTGGATTAACTGGGATTAATTTGCACATTTTAAGGGTAAATGGGGCTTAAAAAGTTATCTGATTTAATTTGTAGTAACTTGACATTCAATAACAGTACAAAAAAGCCAATAACATATTTAATTACTTACGATATTGTAATTGTGACATTTGCTTCATCCACACATTATGATACAATACCTCACATTCCACCAACACATAGGTAATTCTGTTGTATAATCGAACAACTGCTTTACCTTCTGGACTTGCCAAGATATTTGATTTTTTCTATTAAAACACAGTACATTCAAATTAAAACCATATTAAAAGAAAACCATAGTATTTGGGGTTTCCTCAATTTAATTATTGAAAATATGTTATATAATTTAATATTACAAATTATACTTAGAGTTCTTAAAAACTCTATCAAGTATTTATGATTCAAATTTGCAGTAAATAAAGTCAGTAAAAACTTGTAAGTAATAAATACTAAATATTTAATGCAGGTAAGAGCAAGTACTTTATTATACTGTGACAAACACCTGTAATTCAAAGTGAAGTGGATTCTAACTTCTACTCAAAATTGGAACAGTAACTAAAAATTGATTTTCAAAACTCTCCTTTTTTAATCAGTAATGATACTTACGTCTGTTTTCTTTGGAGCAGAATTAGGTGATTGTTATTCCCATCTGAGGGAAAGGGGAAAGTGAAAACCCCTCTTACATGAAGTTAACTTGTTAGGTCACCCTAGATAGTTTGTAGGAGAATCATTCAAACCTTTCAAGAAATAGTATTGCTATAATGGATCCTAGTATAGCAAGTTTCTGACTATTCCAATGAAGAAAGGGAATCCAATATGAAGAAATTCTTAAGGGCCGTTAACACTTATGTGGCTGATACCAACCTTCAGCTGTATGTTAAGTAGTACAGAAAATGTAGAAGGAGAAGTTTGATAATGGAATTCCCTGTTCTCAGACTAGTTCAGAAACCATCTGCAGGGAAACTGGTGAACAGATTCTCAGTTACAGTACTGCAGCTATTGTCTGGGTCATTACAATAAGCTTGGTTTTCTGTGGTACCAGTACCTATACCCCAGACAATTTCAGGCAGCCCACATTTATGACTTAAGCTAGTTCTAGCAGCTGTTTGGTAAAGATCATGATCCTCCATAGCCAACCCTATGGGGCTAGAGAAACAGAAGAGGTGTGTACACGGTTAACATACATTACATGAGTCTTATGTACAAGCCCTGGTCTGCTCCATTACAAAAAGAACACCACCAGCAGCTGGAATGGTGACATATTTCTTTGAGCAATATGAAGACAGAGAGATAAACAATTCAGTGCATATTTCCAGCTAGGGGTGTGCATTCAGTGGTAAGTCAAAGAAACAGTTTTTTGGATTTTAGCAAGGGTTTTGATACTGTCCCTTGCAGCATCCTTCTGGACAAGTTGCCCAACTGTGAGATAAGTGAGTTTACAGTGTACTGGGTGAATAATTGGCTGAAGGCCAGAACTCAAAAGGTTGTGGTGAATGGGGCTACATCTGGCTGGCAACTGGTCACCAATGGTGTTCCTGAGGTTTCAGTTCTAGGGCCGGTTCTGTTCAACTTATTTATGAACAATCTGGATGCAGGAACTGAGTGCACCATTTGCAAATTGGCTGTGAGGTGTTGACTCTCTTAAAGGACATGAGGTTGCAGAGGGATCCAAATAGATTAGAGCATTGGGCTGTGATGAAATTTAACAAGTCAAAATGTCAGATTCTGCACCTAGGATGGAGTAATCCCAGAGATTTGGAGAGGAGTGGGTAGAGACCAGCCCTTCAGAAAGGGATCTGGGGGTGCTGTCAACATATTCAACACGAGCCAGCAGGGTACCCTGGCAGCCAAGAGGGCAAACCACATCCTGGGGTGCATCACGCACAGCACAACCAGCCAGTCAAGAGAGGGGATTAACCCCCTGTATTCAGTGTTGGCACAGCCTCACCTTGAGTGCTGTGTGCAGGGTTGGGCCCCATAATGTAAGAAGGACGTGAAGGTCCTTGAATGTCTTCAGAGGAAGGCAACAAAGCTGGTGGAAGGGCTGGAAGGAGTGTCCTGTGAGGAGCAGCTAAGGACTTGGAGCTTGTCTAGTTTGGAAAAAAGGAGGTTGATGGGTGAACATTGCTCTCTACAGCCTCCCCAGAAGGGCAGAAGGAGAAGGAGGTGCTGAGCTCTTCTCAAAGGTATCCAGTGATAGGATATGTGGGAAGAATTCAGAGCTGTGACAGAGAAGGTCTAAACTGGACATTAGGAAGAACTTCTTCACCTAGAAGGTGGTCAAACACTGGAACAGCTTCCTAGAGAGGTGGTCAATGCCCCAAGCATGTCACTGTTTAAGAAGCATTTGGACAATGCCCTTAAGTACATGATTTAAGTTTTGGGCAGCCCTGAACTGGTCAAGCAATGGACTACATGATCATTGTAAGCCCCTTACAACTGAAATAGTCTATTCTATTTTAACACTACATCTAGGATCTATAACAGTGGTTACTGCAGAGCATATTTTTTTAACTAGATATTCACATACAAATAAACAAGTTGCCTAGCATATGAGAAATGACATCATGATAGCCAGAAACATTATTGTCACTCTACTGAAGTAAGACAGTACACATCACATCATCTCATTTTCCTCACATCAACTTACACGGAAATAGTTTATTGGTTCATTTATCCTTCTGAATAGCTGTCTCACCCACAGTATCTTTCCTGCAACAGGTGGCATGTTTCGAGCAAGTGGAGGGTCACCTTTCTGAATTTGGTAATGCTACAATAAGAACAATATCATTAAATACATGGATTAAAAAAATCTGGTTAAATGTTAAACTGTTTTTCCTTTGGTACCACAATTTCTTTCTACTCCCAAACATATGAAATTTGTGTGGAACCACACAATTCATTGACAGAAAAATGGATTGCTTCCCCACTTGCCAGGCTTCTGAAATGCACACATTGAAACAACTGTCAGTATGTCTCCTGTCTTCATTATCTCATGCTGTCTTAGCTGTGCTTACTTAAGACAGAGCCCTGGGAACACCCAAAAGTCATTGCAAACCTAGGAGCTGAACAGCCAGAAGTGAAGGCCAAGCCTGACAGGTGCAGCAGTGTAATTGTGAAAGCAAGTTGTGTAGTGTTGCCAGAACCCTTATTGGAGCTTTTCCTCCTTGGCTTGGGAACTGCCCTCAGCAAAGGCCTAAGCTGTATTGTTAACTGAGAGGTTTTACCTGAATGGAAATGTCAACATTGTTCTTTGGACATATAGCTGTTAGCTGACTAATAGCTGTTAGCTTCAGGAGTTGGACTTCATTCTTGTGGGTCCCTTCCACCTCAGGATAATCTATGATTCTATGATAAACTCTTTTCTACTACTCATCAATACACGTGCAGACATTCCTGGGGGTAAACAGCCCATTCTTTTATCTGTGCCCAAAATGAGGAAAAAAGAAAAATGGGGGGGGGGGGGGAGGGGGGCCTTGCTTACTGAATGGCTGCATTATAGTCAAGAAAAATTTGGCCTAAAATTATCACCACCAAATCTTCATTGACAAATTACAGACTTTAGAACCAGTATTGCAGTGGGAACAACTTTTTGCTTGTCAAAGATAAAAAGCATTTCAATAATATCTAATAAATAGTTAGAATTAGTTAGTATAGTGGCAACATATTCATCAACAGAAGAAAGGGAAATACTTGTATCCAACCAACGTTAGGCATGCCAACTCATGCTGTGATAACAAACAGCTGTACTGCTTAAGCAAACACCACTCTCCCCTTACTGACATGCCTTCTTATCCCTATACTGTCTCCGGCACAGACCCAACACAAGAAATTCAAATAGCTTCATGGTGAACTTAAGAGAGGAAATGATCTGGATGAAATGCCCTCAGAAAATGTACTTATTTTTTCTGTCTGGGAAAAAGCAGCCAAGAGAGGGGTCAGTGATTTCTTAAGTAGGCAGAGAGCTGAAAATATGTTCATCAACTTAAGCCAGTAATTAGAGGTTCAGGAAATATTATACACAGTGAGTAGACAGGGAAAGGACAGTGTAAAGACTGGTTCAAAGCAGCTAAGCTTTTCAAGCTAAGCTACAGTTTTAAGTTACCGTTTGGAGGAATCATTTTCTAGTAAGTGCAGAGTTTACCAATCCTTGGCTCCTCATGTATTCATGTCATTCAACTGACAAAATGTAAACAGCTCAAATATTTGCATCAGTCTGGTTTTCCAGATTCCCTTTATACTCACCAAAGAAAAACGGCCATTTCAAGGGAATTATTTAAATCTTCAGGTTAACATGTAAAGTAGATATGATTAATTGACTCTAGAATACTCATGTCTTTCTTGTGTAGAAAGAGATTACAGATGTCTGCTTCTGATACAGATGGATTTTTTGCAGACATATAAAGTCTGGTTAGATGAAATCCTCTCTAAAAGTTTAAAGTCTAGTGACGTGAACAATCCCTAGAAGTTAATTCTTATTCATGCTGCACAAATCATGGAAAATTACTTATAATCAACATAAATGCAATTTACCTACATTTTCTATCTATTTTATGCTGCCACAGCATTAGATAATACCCATGTATAAATGCAAATTAACTGTAGTGGCCTCATAAAATCAGGAAAACAAAAGGTATCTGCAAGTGATGTACACAGCCAGTAAAGAACACAATTTTTTTTTTAATTGATGAAGGAATAACAGAAAAAAATTTGGTTTAAAAAGTAAAATTGTGATGACAAATTTGCCTGCAAGCGCATATATATCATATTTGCCTACACACTCAGGTCTGTTTTCTGTAACAGGAAAATACAAGTATGAGAAATTGAGCATCAACACTCAGTTAGTGAAATAGGCAGAATAAATAAAAATCAGTCATATTAAAATATTTGCTCTTATTTTAACATGATGTTTAAAATTTATTGCAAACAAATTAAATACCTTTTTTATATCTTCAAGTTCTGCTACATAATGTTGAAGAATACAACCAACTGTACGTACTGTTTCTTCCTGAAGGCATGGCATTCTCAGATTTTGAAACCTGTATTAAAAATGAATAGCCAAAATGATATTTCAAAACCAAAACATTTTTTAATTAATTTTTTAAAATTTATTTTTATTTTGAGGTACATGAACATTACATAAAATGAGAGAAGCACAAATCTAGGAAATGCTTCTGGATCTGGGAATTTTTTTTACTTTGAGCAAATTAAAGTGAGTTGAAAAGTTCTACCCTGGTGGTTTTTTGTCGGTGGTGCTGTTGGTGGTTTTTTTTAGTTTTTTCTTTTAGTATCCTCTTGTATATGTGAAATAAAATATAATGAAATTAAGAAACAGGATAATACATTGATTCCCATAAGAAAATGAAAATGCATCTTTCATGATGACTAAATGGTTCAGAACACCCATAACAAAAATTTCCTGATTAGGCCCTTTGTTCTAAGGTTAGCTGTGTCATTAAAATTGCAGTAGTCAGTAATTTAAAGTTACTTTGACATATTTTAAAATATAATTTCCAATACCTTTGAAGTAACTGAAGTGCATGCTGTGAAGACAAAATTCTCCCAAAACAGGTACGCATAAATGTCTGTATCTGTATCTAAAGAACATATAATTTAGTATAGTTTCTTCTAGTCATACAATACTATTCTGATACCTGATAATTTCTTAACATAGTAGCATTTGAAACTGTTACTGCTTAAAGCAAAAAATAGCAGCCTTGACTGGTCTGTGCTTAATATAAGCAAAAAATAGTGTCAGTCAAGTAGTGTCTTAAAATGCCAGGCAACTTTAGCGAAGAATCAAATAATGTATTGAAAACAGCTGTAGCTTTGTTTTGCCCAAAACCCAACCATGTGTCTCCAGGCTAATGAGCCACCTCCGGGTAGATCATTCTCTCAGGTCTCATAATTTTTATCATTTTGGCTGCGGAGTGACTGATCTTCAGTGAGGACTGTATGATGTATTTTACAGCTTCCTTTGTAAGGAAGGAAAAGAATGGAAAAAGCCTCCCTCCAGACAAAACCAAACTCTATGCTCTTTGGAAAAAGAACAGTGTAGCCTAATCACAGTCCAAAGTCTCACTGACATTCAGGGAGATACTGAGTAAGTCGTGGTAAGATTGTTCCCCAGGTACATAACAGGTAGCAATATTACTTACCTCTAAATCTTCAATTTTTGCCATGAAGTTTGCAAAATCTACATCAAATTCTGGTTTTCGTAGATCAAGGATGTCATATTGGTTTTTTTGAACGCTTTGGTAGACATTTCTGAATTTTACTGCTATATTATCTATCCCTTCAATGGTAGATAGATTCAGTGCACAAGAAGTTTGTACTACAGTTATCATCGCTGTAATCTGAAATACAAACATTATATTCATGCTCATAACAAATTATTTGTTAATTTCTCTATAAACTGAAACCTGAGTAAAACAAACAGTAGCCACTTTCCTAACTACTGCATTCAGAAATGTGTTGCTTCTGAGCTACTAATTTAAGTATCTCCAACAGAGCATGGTTAATTCAGTTTTCAACATCAGTTCTCACCACAACCCAATGCAAAGTAAAACCATACTGATTAATATAGATACTGCACAATATGGACAAACATTAAAGACTCGCAGAATTCCTACCCTGTGATGACTGCCCTATCCTCTTATCCCTTGTCTGCCTTATTCTGCACCAATGAACACTTATTATCTTTTCTACCCAAACTCTATAAATGATAGTTTAAAATCCTTCTGTCAGATTAGCAAACTAAATGTAAAGACCACACCCAGCAGCAGAATCATCTGAAGTGGTGTGTGGGATGGTAACAGGAGATTTAAATGGCTTAGGATCTCTTTTAAAAAAGAAGCAGCATGTTAATTTTCACATAATTTTAAACCTCCTAAAATAATTATCTAATTGAACTAGACTTAGATTATTTCTTTCCACACTAATAGAGATACATCGGCAAATTTAGAAGGGCATTGTGAGGTAATCACCTAAAGTATTGGGATGACTTACTGTGTGAAAGTGCATAATTTCTCTCAATAAAGTTACAAACTCCTTCACAAGATGGTTAAGAAGAGGATGCAGGTTGATAAGTTTCCACCTTGTAAACTGTTCTTTGGAGAAGCCCTTCTTCTCTACCAATAATAACAGGACACAGCATACTCACTTTTTCTAATCTCCTACAAAAAGCTTCAGATTTTCCAAAAATGTACATTTCCGATACTTCAAATGTGTTCTCTCCTAGAGTTTCCAAAATTTCTTGCTTTGTTTCATGAAAGCATTTATGATATTCTTTCAATAGACACATGCAGTCCTAGAAAGTGAACGAATAATAAATACCATACTCATTATGCTATGCTTAGGGGTGAGAGACTGGAGAACTCAAACCCACGGTCGTTCCAAAGTGGTTAATCATCACCAACTCTAGTTTCAGCCAACAGGCAGTAATGACTTACACACAGTGGTTTTCTTTTGGTATGTATAGCAAATATTTGCAACATATGAACATATACTACAGTACATTGAAAGACTTAACACTGGGAAATGAGTCACAAAAAACCACAATGAAAGTTGTAGTTCTTGTTAAAGTAAACAGCGGTTTAGAAGTCAGTGAAGAGCAGGTGATGACTCCTGCTCTAAAGGAGACATTTGAGTATTAATAAAAGCCATTACCTTAATTAAAAATGGTCAGATTGTCCTCTGGATAAGGACGGAATTTGGCATAACAGGGTAGTCCATTTGGAACTCCCAGGGTACTTAAAGGAAATTGGTTATACAAATTAAGATGTGTTGACAAGTCTGAGTTAAAGTAAGATTGAAAAATAATTCTTCTTTCTCAGTTGATTATTTACTTAATAAGAAATTGTTTACTTAAGGTCTTAGTAAGACCTTATTATCAGATGTAAAAATAATAACTGGTGAGAAATGTAAAGTCTGTAATCACTGGGATACAAAATCTCCTGTCAGTTATTGAGAAAAGAGAAAGCAAATTTTGTCACAATACACTGGCAGTCACCAGACTGAATATATAGGTATATATAACAACTGGTTATGAATTACAGGAAATGAAAAAAGGTCTTCACTGAAACGAATGTTCAGATCTTCAAGAATATACAGATACTAGAATGAAGACTGACCACCATGATTAGAAACTGGGCTTACATTTCTCTCATAGAATAATGAGGGTTTGTCAGCTGTAGAACAGGCACAAGATGACCTCAATGAAACAGATGAATCATATTATCCTGTCAGGTCAGGAGAGATGTATTCCATAAATTTTCTTTTGTACCTCTGGACCTAATTTTCAAAGGACTATGAGATCCTATGCCTTTCTGGGTAAGATAGGAAGCCAGTAGCTGAGGTCTGATAAAGGAAAAGGTGGAAATGAAATCAGTATTGGCAATGAGTAACCCCACAGGTGGACGCATTTTGCCATGGCATACTGCATGTGCTTTATTTGCTCTAAATATGTCACCATCAGCTGAAGAAGAGCAAGACTGTCTTAGCACTGAACTTTTTTTGTGTGCCAAGGAAATCTGGTACTGGAAGGAGTTACTGTAACAAAGTGGGGGGTCTATTCAAATACCAGGTTCCCCATAGTAGAGGAAGATGATACCATATCAGATCATAGAATGGTTTGGGTTGGAAGGGACCTTTAAAGGTCATCTAGTCCAACTGCCCTGCAGTAAGCAGGGACACTTTCTACTAGATCAGGTTGCTCAGAACACCGCCTAGCCTGACCTTCAATGTTTCCAAGGATGGGACTTCTACCACCCCTCTGAGTAACCTGTACCAGTGCCTCACCAACCTCATTGTAAAAAACTTCTTCCTAATATCTAGTCTAAATCTCCCTTCTTTTAGCTTAAACCCATTACCCCTTGTCCTGTCACTACAGGCCCTATATGAGTTTACCCCCATCATTCTTATAGGCCCCCTTTAAGTACTGAAAGGCTGCAATAAGGCCTCCCCAGAGCCTTCTCTTCTCCCAGCTGAACAACCCTACCTCTCTCAGCCTGTCCCCAAAGGAGAGGTGCTGCAGGCCTCTGATAATCTCTGTGGCCCTCCTCTGGACCTACTCCAGCAGGTCCATGTCTTTCTTGTACTAAGAGCTCCAGAGCTGGACACAACACTCCAGGTAGGGTCTCACCAGAGAAGAGTAGAGGGGGAGAATAACCTCCCTCAGCCTGCTGGACACGCTTCTTCTGATGCAGCCCAGGATCTGGTTGGCTTTCTGCGCTGCCAGTGCACACTGCTGGCTCATGTTCAGCTTTTCATCCACCAGCATCCCCAAGTCCTTCTCCGCAGGGCTGTTTCCAATCCCTTCATCCCCCAACTTGTACTGATACCAGGGGTTGCTCTGACGCAGGTGCAGGACCTTGTAGTACTTGGCCTTGTTGTACCTCATGAGGTTCATATGGTTCATACATCATGAGGTTCATACATCAGATATCCTCGAGATGGAAAAATGTGGATTATGCAGGATGACAAAATTCCTTGGTTGCACATACAGTGAAGATGCCATTTCCAAAGTCACTGACAGACCACCCTGATAGAGATGAGGCCATTCTAATTTCACCAAATGAAGGTGGGCTAAGAAATGGGAAAACACTCCCAGCATCATAAAATAAAACAGTAAAGAGGTGTGATGTACTTCCTTGTGTATATAAACATGTAATTAATAGATATGATAGGTACCTAATAAAATACCAGAATACAAACCTTAATTTTCCCAATGACTGTTGATGTCTCCTGCTCCCAGACATGAGACAAGCCACCATCTGTAATATATGCTCTGCATGTTCTGACCATTTGATTTGTAACCTAGCACAGAAAAATGAAAACAAGCAGGTCTCAAGCATAAAAGGAAATTTGCTTGTTTCACAAAATCTGACAAAATTCCCACATGCATGTTTTAGTATTATCAGAATTTGGATAAATACCACATGTGGGAATAATAGTGACCAAATATTACATGTAATATACATGAAAAACACAATATAGAGAGTCTTAAAACACTCCCAGAACTGTATTTAAGTCCAAAGAACTATCTGTAAGTAGTCTAAGTCCAGCAATACAAATGCATGAACACCCACCATAACTCAGTAACAAAGAGAAGTTATTTAACTATTCCTCATTTACGTTGTCATCTTTACACTTTGCAGTGTGTGCATCCTTATTTTAAACCAGCCATTAAAGTATTTTCTATCCTAGCGGTATGTCTTTACCTTGGTCTCCCACGGCTATGAAGAGGAAAGAATATTCTTCTACCTCTCAACCACAAAACCCCGAAGTTTGTAATGTCAGAAAGAGAGAGAAGAGTGCGGGAGTGAATGCAGATATAGAAAACACTTCTTAGAAATGCTACAGGTAGATAATATTTTTCAATTCAAAACAATTCTCCTGACATATGAGAGTACTCTAAGCAGGTCTTAAGAATTTCTAAGTGAATAAATGCTGAAAACTGCCACACCAAAGGCAGCCTAACACTGTAATACAATGACTGGTGAAGCTGTAGATAGCACCTCCAGTGTCAGCTGTGGTGATCTTTAAACGGAAGCAAACAGTAAGAGGGATCTTAAACCACTGGATCTTCCTGCTATTCCTTAGCACAGCTTCATGTAACCAGTTTGTTATTAGCCTCTATAGTGAAATGCTCAATCACTTAAACCATAAATAATAACACACTAGAAAGTGTCAATACACAAACATATAAAAACCAGTCAAAATTGCTGCATAATCCACACCTAACATCTGATGTATGGAAAACAGCTCCAGCCATAGATAAATATAGCCTAAAATAAGCATATATTTCTCTAATATCCTAGTTCAAATTGAATTGTACCAAAACATTGTACTAAAACCTGGGATGCCAAAAAAAAGAAAACAAAAGAAAAAAAAAAGAAAAAGTGGTATAATGAGGGCCTACTATGAATATATGCTTACTGGAGGTATGTATTTTAGTTATGAAGGATTTCTTTTTTCTAGAACTACTACACAATCCATCTTTTCCTGCAGTGAATACCTGGATTCCACAAAAGACATTGGTATGATTACCTAGCTGGTCTTCATTTTCTGTTTAAGGTGTCAAAATTTATGACCTGAAATTCAATTAACTTTTCAAGTACGACTTCCTACTGAAAATGAGAAGCTCTTGTCTTTCATAAATTTTGGAGGAATAGTCTAGTCAGACTAATGGCAATCTGTTTAATTTGGTGCTCAGAGCTGATAATAGAAAAATCTTTGTGTATTCAGTGATTTAGAAAACAACTGAGCAGATTAATTCAGATCAGAAGATTAATCAAGAAGAAAAAATTTTGTTGAACCAAGAATAACAACGAAATTCCTCCCAGAAGACAAGTCTCTAATCCAAGTGCAATCCTCCCCTGATCAACAGGCCTATCTTCCTTTCCAATACAGATGCCCACCATTTATTACCACTGATTTAAACAGAATTTCTTTTTTAGGGAAAAAAAAAAAAACCCAAACATCAAATAACCTGATTTTTATAATGTATATTATACTTCACATATTTACCTTTATAAACAATGATGTCATCCTCTCAGAAGTATTGTAATATCTTGAAACTCTGTGAATCATTCGTATAGCATTTATCAAGTATGGTATTCCACGTGTCATTGATACCTTAGAGCAGAGTTTTGAGTAAAATTTTACTTTCTATTCTTAGCAACCATATTTCTATCCTATTCACAACTTCTAAATTATATTTTTCCCTAAACCACATGAATCAATCTTCAAAATACCAAAAAAAAAAAGAAAAGCTAATCATGCTCAATAAGTTTTTAAAATTCAGCTAATAAAACCAATAAAACTCTTAAATGAGAAATCAGATTAAAAATAAATAGGAATATTCTTAATATGCTACTTTGATGAAAACTGAACGTTGATTCAAAAAGTACAGGTTGCTTGTTTTGGCACAAAAGGAAGTATTCTTCTGGCAGCTGACAGTGTTTGTCTGATTAATGCTTTTGTTTTCCTTCAGTACAGCTGTTAAATATACTTTATGCAATTACATTGTGATTAGAATCATTACATTAAATGTTTCATTCTAACATTTCACAAAATTCATTAAATAATTGTCACAATGTTAATTTCATTAAGGAGTGCCAAATTCATTCAGTTATCATATGAAACATCTAAATCTTCCATAAGTTTTATGAAATTGTTGTTCATATCATTAAAGTCAAATAGAGGTATTACAAGTGTTCTGTAATTCAATCACTTCCAAAGTATTTTGGAAAAAAAAGAGGAAGACTCTGTCCAGAGTGTAGTTCTTTTAAAATCAGGATATATTTAACTTGGATGTTGTTATTTTTAAGCTGAATACCATGGAAAACCCTATCTCTGGAACAATATTCCAAGAAATGAAACAAAAAATCAGATTTATCCAAGTTACATTAAGCAACATTAACCAAAGAACTATAGTTAACTATCCTGTATTCGTAAAACTATTAATTCTTTCATGGGTTTCCACCCACAAATGTCTGTTTATGATAAAAAGAATTTTATCTTAACAACTCGTATGAAGCAGCTCATCATTATGGCCTAGTACCTGGCACCCTCTAGTGATTACCTGAAGATAAACAGCATTTTAGTAGTACTGTTTATCATACTCCTCTCTTCTACTATTCCATGCAGTATTAGTTGTGTCATATAATACCACAGAATTTTGCTTCCCCTCAGTTAAAACTTTGAAGTAGGATCCTAAGCTATTACCAGCAATTCCAAGGAAATTAAATGCTTCCTGGCAGAGGACAGGAGGCAGGTAGGACCAATACAGAAAGGATTAAAAAACAAAGCAGAGCAAGCAATTTTTCCTAGGCTATTTCTTTCTTCCACCCTATTCTGCAACAATCATTAGAAAGGTACCTGTTATAATAATTAATAGTTAATATTAAACCTAATAACTTTTACCTTGAACTAGGGCTTACTAGTCCACATGGACAACCAATTATTTAAATTCTGACTAGCTGGTACTTCTGCAAATAGAACCAGGTAATACTGTTTTCAATATCAAGGTGTTCATTTACCCATTTAGGACCTCATTAGGTTTCATTATTCTGAATATAACTAAAATTTTGGTGTTTTGGTTACAGTTGCATGATTATTCATTGTCACATAGAATTTTCAATGAAAGACATATTTTGAGATTCTTGTATTATAAAATATGTACCAATTTGAGCTCATCTTAAAAACAATATTGGCAACATGACTTATTAGGCAATCATATGTATTTATTGATAAAATACATATTTTAAAATATTATATTTTATGTAATAAACTAATACTTTAACGTTTTGGTTGACAGGCATTTAGAAAAAAAAATCAGCAAAATAAAAAAGCAAATTAGGAAAAATTTACTTTCAAGCAAACACAAAGACAATTACTTTTGCCCTTGGCATTCTAAGCTATTACCTAAACTATGTTTAAGGAATGATAAAAGGCCTACTTACAAGATCGTAGTTGTAAAGTGGCTGACAAACCTTTTCAAGTATGCACAAGTATTTCACATTATCTTTTGATTCATTCGCAGCATCTGTGATTCTGGCATCTAACTCTTGCCACATCTAGAGGGGAAACAGTAGCGTAAAATACTTCATACATAGCGAACCACTTCTTGAACTTGTACTGATTTGCTGGAAATAAACCTCAGTAAATTAAATTTTCAAAGGCATTGTCAAAGCACGCAGTAGAAGTTATGTTTCTTTATGATAATTTTTTCTATATATCTAAAAATGTCTTGTTCTATCTCTTACTACATTAAGCACACCAGCACCATATCTAAATTTTCCTCTCATAATTCTCCTCAGGAAATCTCTCTTAGATGCAATGAAACAAAATAAATATCACATACTTTGTTTACTACAGTAAAAGAACAACATTAAAAAAAGAAGAAAAAAATTACCCTTAGTAGTTTAGAATGTCCAACATTCAAAACATCAATGACAGCTTTGCAGTTTGGTCCTTTGATCTGCTCAATAATAAAATTAAATTTAGCAGACATACATTTCCAGTGTTCTAGTTCAGTCAGTGGACCTGAATCATCAGCTTCTTTCCTCATTTGCTTACTCTCAATCAGAACCTGCAACCAATTTGAAAAAAGAACACAGATGTCTACAGCAGAGAATAGACAAATCATAGAGAAGAAAAGAAACACTCCGAGGATACTAACTTCAAAAGAACCAAGCTTGCAGTTATTGACACATGAAAGTGGTTCTCATTTGGAAGAGCATCCTAATTCTGAATCACAAATCATACTTCATAAACTGAAATGAAGGCAACTAATACATATGTTCAACCATTGTCATAAATTGGGTGAATCTGTGCAAATACCCATAATTCTTTCTTTAATCAGAATCTACAGATTGAAATGCACCAAATGTAACTTCACTTGTAAAAAATGTGAAGAGCTACTTTAATAAAAACATTAACTATCAGGTGTAAAGTCATAAATGTACTGATCTGTATATTGATAAATGTGCAGTCAGCACTTTTTGCATGTCTTTTACATTTTCTCATGAGCTAAATATAAGTAGAATATGCCCCAGTCTACAAAGATTCTGTATTTCGACAAAGGGTTCTGTGCTTTATCACATAAGTCTCAGACATTATTTTTTCTGATAACTGAGTCCTTACCATGTAAGATTTACACAGGATCAAAAATGTTCTACTGGGCCTTGTCAAAAATCTTTCTAAGAGTACCATCTCCTACCATGACTGGCAGCAGAAACTTTACAGGCAATGTATGGAGTATCCATAACTCCATATATACGAGGGCTTCACCTATCTTATTACGCCTGCATCCTTCAGTCCTCTCCTTCTTACTGTGTGTGTATTAACTGTTCAGATACTCCTATTCTTGCTAGATTATAAATCTCTAGAGATAAGGACTACCTACTTAACTTCATTTGTGCATAGAAATGAAGCACTTGTCTTACTGAGGTAGAGATACAGCTGAAGCCTTCAGCTAACTTCAGGCAAGTCTCATGTATCATTTATAAATATCTATCCATATTCATGCTGGACTGATGTGTTAAAACAACAATTTACCTGTTCAATTTGTCTATACCACATCATAAGTACCTCCTCTAGCTGGTGAACCATGTCAGGATTATCAGCTGCTGCATATATTTTCTCAAAGGACTGGAGTTCAGAAAAATCAATGTGATCTACCTTTTTCAGCTCAACAGTTCCTTCAATGCTTATTATAGTCCCTGAAAAAAAAGTGTAAAAATTACAATACAGAACCAATTAAGACTAAAATTAATTTCTACCAGTGTAAGCAATTTAAATTTGGGAATATATATCTGCAATCAGTGATGTTTCAATGTAATGACCATTTTACTACACTCACATAAAGCAGAAAATTTTTATTTGAAATCCAGTATTCCTCCTTAAAAGTAACATATCACTAGAGTATTTTCTTCAGTATTTACTACCTATGTATTTATTATGCAAGTAACTGATCATTTTATTTTTCCTTGCAGAATGTGAAAAGTTCTTAAGAAATTCTTAATAAATTCTTAAGTAGAATTCCCCTAGTTTGATTGCTTCCAAAATGCAATGCTTACCTTCTAAAAATGAAAGGTATCTGTTAATTGTTTCCACAAAATTCTGTTTGTCTTTTGTATCCTGTTTTGTCTGACTTAAAGCACCCCAATTATTTGTTGCAAGGACAGCAGGGAGAAAAATCTTTTCTATCATATTCTTAACACCATGTAAGAGTCCTTCAGTGGCATCCAAAACACCGAAGAATATATCCTGAATTGTAACAGAATGATGGTTAGTAATGCAGTAACTTAGACTGGAAACAGTACGATAAAATCAGTGTATTTTTTCATAAAGGCACTCCAAATTTCCCATGAAAACTTTTAAGGAGACAAAATCTTTACAAAATACTGATACCTACAGTGTGACCATAAGATACTGTTTTCAATAAAAAAGGGAAGTCGATAACAATTTAATACAGTTTTAAAAGGCTGCCAGGTTATAGTTTTGTTATTTCCCTATCATACACATGGTTTGGAAATTCTTAAATAGTACATAACAATGCCCCCATATACAATTAGGTACTAAGTCATGAAAATCAAGTAGCAAAAATGGTCTGAGTATTCCTATCTGAAATTATGTTAGAAGCAAATATCTGAAAGTATATATTACTTTGGACCAGGTTAAATTTCTGTCTGTTCTTCAAAACTAAACTTTACAAGTTCTGACTATTATATCCCAGTATTTCAAACGTCCTTCAAATCAGCAAATATTAACATTCTTCATGTAGCAAACTTCCTAGAATACAAATTTCCTTTTCTTACTACTTCTGTAAGGAATTTGATGCAAAAGTAATATTTATGACCAAAATTGAGACTCTTGCTGAAGACAGATCTTGTATCTTACTTCTAGTAGTGCTTTTTCCCCTTTCAATTTCTCAGCCCTCAAAAGGAATAAAACATTTTTAATATATAATACAAAGTATAAATTTAATAGATTATTTTCTGTCTGAAGTATTTGAAATCATATTAATAAGAAGATAATTATATAGGAGTGATTCTTATCAATTTACAGTCCCTTGAGCATGGCCTGAGTATTAAGAGATGCAGCTATGAACAGGAAAGAAGTCCATGCTTATCTAAGAACTGTCTTGTAAAGCAGAGAAACTCGTGATACATAATATACACAGGATAAATATGTATTTCACACATTTAAAAACACATAAAAGAGAAAGGTACAAGTAAACTTCTCCTCTCCTGGTATTTGCAATAAAGTCTTCTCAGTGAGTCCTCCTAGTTTAGAGATTTTGATCACATCCAAAATGTACTTAATGGCTTTAACATCTTCAAAACCAGCAATGAGAATGAGAAATTAACCTAAATGTTAACTTGTTTAACAAGAGTCCTGTAAGACACTGAATTCATAAGATGTCCTGAGTATTTGCTGAAGTAATATAGTTAGCTATTCATTGTTTGCCCAAAACAGAGAGTAAAGAACATCTGCTTAACATTCAAAACCAGTTACCGGTAACTTTAGTTATGTGACAATAGTGAAACGATAAGACAAAAATAGCTACTTCTAAAGTCTTTAGTTTTTAAAATATATGAGAGAATACCTCATGTATAGTTTTTGCACTTATAGGGCTGTCATTCTTACAATGAATAAAAAATAAGCATAGTCCTACGAATTTGTCTGGTGTATTGTCCACATACAATTGCATCATTTTACTTCCTTTCACAACTCCTGGAATTGTTCGACCACATTCTGAAAAGAATTTCATAGGTGTCACTATTTTTAAAAGTAAGAGTATATATGCTTAAAATCAATATAGTGAAATAAAATTCAACATAGAAATCAATCATTTATTTTCTTCTTTTGGATGTGAAATAATCAAAACCAGCAGAATTCGTAGCTGTAATTAACGACAGAATTAAAAATCTACACCAAACTCGTAACATGTCTTACAAAGCAATTTTGGCACACTGTACTGCACGGAAAAGGGAATTTGCTCAGGTCCATCACTCTGGGTTAATTTGCAGGTGAATGAGGTAGTTTGTTTATTTGTATTCATTCTATCAAACAAGATGTTATGTCTAAGTGAGAAAATAGTGTATGAGATACGCTCAGGCTCTCTGTGGGTATAATCCTATGCAATTTGATCATTTCATATAAATAGGTATGGAAACATCATCTTCAGTGCTTAGAGAATCATTAAGGATTTTAGACATTAAATTCTAATTCTCTACAGAGCATGTAAAACTAAAAAAATGCAAATATTTATAATAAATTCCAATCCAGGCAAGTTTTATGAAAGTGCTTTGTAATGATCTGGGGGAATAACTCCTTTAGGAAAAAGTTGCAACCAATTTAAGATTTCAGAAGAACTTATCTTTTTATAGCCTTCCTTCTAAAAATGGCTAAAAATTACTGAAATTTTTCTAAACAATTTAACTTGAAGCAAGCATTAAAAAAATATGAATTTTACAGTCCTTATAGAAACCAGCTGCAAAAGTATGAAGTAAAACCAGATTTTATTCTAGGAAACATTAAACAAAATTAAGAACAGTAGGCATTATTACATCTGCCTGTATTGATATTGCTAAGAATTTACCTATTCCTGGTGCTTCTCCTTCTTGATAGAAAAATTTCAATGCTTTACTTCCTCCCTTGGCAAAAAAAGAATCAAAGGCTTCCAACTGTTAAATCAAAAAGTGAACACTTGTTACCCAAAATATTTTAATGTGCCTTGATGTACACGATGACAAAAGTTTGCTGACCTCTGGAAGGACAATGAGATCACATCTGAGGGAGACTATGCTACCTCCTGATTAGCTTGCTGTCCATAAACTGACCACCCTAAAACACGACAGGTCTCTAGATGGCCATTCGATTTTGTCATGTTTACAAGGTGCTTTGGATAGTAAGGATGCAAAGCGTTGAAACAAACACTCTTGGATTATCACTCTGAAGAACTTGCCTGAAATTATAGCCATGGTTTCCAAAATGTGAATTTTCAAACTGCCCTAGGAAATCTGTGTGTCCCGGTAAAACCAGGATGTGTGGTATAGCAGGAAGTGAACAAAGCTTTGAAAAGCTCAGAAAGGTTTGGGGGAGACCAGAAGGTACTGATCTGCTCAAAATCCAGCTTCTTTCACAGTCTCCATAGTTACCTGCAGGCATTACTAACTTGACAAGATGTGACATGACTGGGTATTCAAACTGTCCAACTGAAGGGCTTAACCTTGGTAGTGAGACCTGTGTTTCCTCACGGTAAAAAATGTCAGAAGTTTAGCTAGCAAGTATGTTTGGAGATGCATCACCTGTTCAAGCACAAAGCACCTCGGGATGTGATATAGTTCTTAGGAGCATGTGGTATATTTCCCCCAGAATAAACAATTACAAAAATCTGAACGCAAACAATGTTAGGAAAATGAGTGACACCCAAATGAACAGAATTTAAACCCACTCTCAAAAGAACAACTTTGTGGGCAAATAAAAGAAGTAAAAGACAGCTCTAGAAATGCATGCTGCACACGCTTTCACTTTAACAGGCACTAGTGAATAACAGGGTTAAACTTGAGAAAAAATACAGAAAAAATGCCCTCCAAAATAGTGAAAACAAAGAAAAATTAGTAAAGTATTGAAAGGACAACAATAAAAATCAGAAAAAGATTCACAGCTACATAAAGCACTCCAACACGAGAGGAAGAGAAAGGCGAACAGTAGCTTTTGGGCTTGTGTGATTTTACACAGGAGGTAAGATGTGAGCTGCCCCTACTGATACTGCAAAGAGCTTCTGGTTCAAGTCTATGTGGTACAAACACTGTGTGAATACACATACAGGCCAACACCTTAAAGGGCAAAACTTAACTCACGGGTGTCAAAGACACGATACGTATATGGAAACTTACTTAACTGACAATTTGTTCAAGGACAATGTTGACACAGTCCCAGCAGCCTAAACTGTTTATGAATAAACTAAAACTGCTAAAACTGGAAAATGTCCAACCATAAAAAGTATTTGGATGGTTCTGGTGACAGGAAAAAAAAAATCTCCCAAAACAAAACAAACCTAAAAAAAAAAGAAAGTCTAAATAACCCAAAGGTTCTCAGGTGCCTGAGTTAATAAAATTCAGTGTAGAACAGCAGTGTTCTATGAAGTCAGGATGATCAAAAACTACATACTATTTAGCAACTGTAAAAAAAAAAAGGTAATGTTAGCTGATTGACAACACTTAAAGCACCTTCCTGTTGTGCATAAGAAGCATAAGAAAAAACATCTGTTTAAGTACATTTTACAATGTATAAATATCAGTAAAGCAAACAATAAACAACTAATTTGGATTGGAACTAAATTTGGCTTGTAAGTGAACAGCTGAAGCTGTTCCAACTGATTTGTTTGATCAATGGAGGCAAGATCTGACTGAGTTTTGAACTTTAAGTGAAAACTCCCCAGCAGCCAAAAATAACATCATGCAATCAGAGAATGCAAGGGTCATATCTTCTTACATATAGCCATGTTGACTTCTGATACTGTACTAACAGGACAGTTTAGCTGGTTGCTCCTGTTTGTTCAAGCACTTTGAAACACTAAGAAAGACACAACACTAAAGACAGAAAGAAATGACTGAGCTTTCAGATGTTCCACAGGTTTCAGGTCTATTCACTGTACAAACCCACTATCCCATCTTCCAAACATTCAAAAATAAACAAAGCACTCAAAAATGGATATTATTTAATGGGTCTTTCCAAACATAATTACATTAATTAAATGGTGCAGGATTAGTCTTCCCTCTTATTACTAAATAAAATTCTTAATTTTCAAAATGTTCCTATTCAGTTACACATATTTTTGCAGAATCTTTGGCATTTTGTGAGGACTTGCTTAACAAAAACTATCATCTTTAGAATATAAGTATGTCAGACTGAGATGGATGAAACTTATTGGAACTGGTGGATGTGACAAGAATCCCTTGGGTCAAAAGAGCAGCAGTAATTATGTTTTCCTTGAGGTAAGAAAGATGAAAAAGCCACCATCAAAAACCCTTGGAATAGCTTCCTGACAGATTTGCAAATAAACGGAATTATTTAGTTGGGTATCATTTTACATGGATTGTGTGCCTTATTAATCACATTTTCTGGCAGAAAAAATCTAAATGATGACACTTCATATCAAAGGGGTAATCTGTTACATACTTTGACTAAAAATTGAAATCAACAAACACACAGAACAGACTCACCGAAGGAGCATCCAAAATCATTTCTTCCACAGTTGTTAAGTCTAAACCTTGGCTGCCACTGAGAACTTCAAATATGTATTTATATGAAGCATCAACTTTCGTTCTTCGATATTCTCTTGCTTCTTTGTATTGAGCCTAAAACATTAAAAGTCTTTCAAACCAAAAACATACAAAGTCATCGCCAACAATGACCTGCTATGTAACTGTCAACTAATGATGAAATCTACTGTCTTGTATCATAAAACTACACAACTGCCCTACTCTTTGAAAGCATCTAAATTTTCAGAAGCTAACAGAAGAACAAATTATTAAGAATTATTATAAAATATAAAGACAATTCTGAGGATATGTCAAGGAAAAGCAAACATTAAATATACTACAGCTAGATCTTAAGATACTTGTGTGCCATATTAACTGGTTTTATTTTTCAAAATCAGTATTTCCATTTATTATATTAATACATCAAGATCACAACATCAATTTAAAAGTAAACTATCTAGAGTGGGTAAATATTTGCAGGAACTAAGCTCGGTACGGCTTTGCTTCAGTGTAAATTATTCTGTTAAAATCTCCTGTTTTCTTCCTCTATTACTTTAAAATAAAATCTTAAAATACTGGAAACATTAAAAACACTCAGTTACTACCAGGAATAATTGAATAAAAGAACTGAACATAAACAAAAAAGAAACAATTTATATAAACTGAATTTAATCATCTATGAAAGAAACAGAAAACCGTATCAAGACCTAAGTTTGAGTACTACACCTGTTTTTCTTTTAAAACTTCTTGAAAGGAAAGAACTCCACTAGTGTTCCTGCAAAACCTAGACAACTTGCGGCTTGCAGCAGAAAAAGACTCTTGGGAAGAGGAAAAGCTTGCTATTTGTCGAGTATGGCGAAGAGATCTGGCCACGGCATCTTTTGGTGTAACAGGAGCAAGCACAAAATTCTCCACAGCGAGATTAGGCCCAGCACTATTTGTAGCAGCAAGACTGGGCCCAGCATCTTCTCCAGTGTTTGAACTGTCTTTATTATTTTTTTGTACCCTCTCCATTCTGAAATTTGAAAAAAAAAAAAAAAAGGTATTGCATTTATAATAATCCAGATTTTTAAAGTCCACCTTTCTAAAAAGACTGGAAGGAAGAGCAATGTAGGGAATAAAAACATGAAAAATGAGAGCATCTTAAAACTCACTTCCCAGATACATAAATTTAATAGTTTCATCAAGCCCTCTTCCAGTTCTTAAGATAACAGACATTTACATACATTTCATGATAGTCTACAAATGTCAAGGTGAACATAATTACAGAGAGATTTTTTAAAAAACGGTTTACCATACATTTATATTTTGTGAGGTGAACACTTTTCTATATAATAAGTAAAATCTTTTAAATATTAATACTTTCACTGAGTATCTGATTACTGAGAAATAGAAACAGTTTAGAATATCGGTGACTTGTTTGAATTTAGTTTGCAAAATATATGCACACGTTCAGCAACTGAGCTTACAAAAAGCCTTGTACACACTTCCTGCCAGGTCTTGAATCACTGCTTACTTACACGTTTTTTATACAAATGCCCCCTACACATAACATTCTTAGCATGTGTGTTTGCAGAAACAATGCAATGTGATGGGTAGTATTTTTTCCAGTGGAAAAAATTTAATTTAGTATCAGCCACCTTCAGCATAACAAAACAGAGTCAGAATTTCTCTCTTAATTCTGTGCCTAAACCCTGGAACGCTGCAGCTCATAGGGAACTGATGCCATTCTTCAACAGGAGAAGGGAATTTCTCACTCCATCTCCTGGTGGCCAGTGACTGGCAGGTTAATCATCCTAGATGAGGATTTCTAAAATGGCCCAAAACAAAGTATATTCATGGCTGACCACTAAGCAGTAAGCTGTTAGGCAAATGTGGTTCCTTCCATTTTCTTTCCCCTTCTACTCCACTAGCACATAACCCTAAGAGATGTTTGGTTCTGAATCCCAAGCTACAAAGAAGCATTTAAACCCTCTCTCCACATTTTCCTATTGAGGGGCATACTCATCCACTTGCTGGCTGACATCAGTTCTATTCAGTAGATCTCCACACTCAAATATGTATAAAATGGAATGTTTTATTCAGTGTGCTGAAATCTAGACATGGATTGAGCAACCAGTTGTAAGGCATCATAATAATCAGTGCAGCTATACCTAAAGTCCTTACACCTTGTGCCTAATTTTTCTCCTAAAAGCAGCTTGTTCAGTTTCACAGGGATGTTATAATGGAGAAATATTTTATAAAACAAATGTTAAGATATGCCATTATAGTCATACCCAGACTAACAGATAAAAACAAAAGCACAGAAATCGCTATTCTACTCAGGGTACTATTACCATAAGGATTAAAATTACTATAAAAAATTACCTCTAGCTCTTGTGAGACTTTAGGGCAACCAACCACAGGTGTACCTGTGTTATGACCCTCTTAGGCACCATTGCCTGATGCAGGGCATAGAAAATCAGCAGCAAGGTTGACACGATAAGCAGCACCTGGTGCTACATTACTAGCCCCTTATTTCTGCCCATAATTAGCAAAGTGGCCACTGTTCTGTGGTCTTCAGTGTGCAATTACCAGGTATAGAAAACGTTAGTCTCCTGCTTTAAGTAAAAACACTGAGAGAAAACAACTTAGGAAAGGGACGGGGAAGAGAGGGGAAGAAGAAAATGTAAAACCTAAATTAATTCCTTCATTTCTTTTCCTTTATGCTCATCTGAGCACCTCAAAAAAAATCATGAACCTATTTTAATTGTAACAGCTGATGTGCTTTTATATTAAAACGTCCTTTTTCTCCTCTCCAAGGTGCTTTAAACCTTATCTGCAGGACCCGTACATGCCAAAATAAGAGCGAGTCTGGTTTCCAGCCCAGGCCCTCGAAGGTGGGTGGGGGGTGAGGTGAAGGACAGAAGGAACAGCGGCGGATTCGCCAGCGCAAAGCACAAGGGACACCGAATTTCGCCTCCCCCCTGAACAGCTGCGGTGCCTTAACCGACCCTTCGGCTTCGGCAGGGAGCTGGAGGCACAAATCCTCACCGACCTGGCCGGAGCTGAGCCCACACGGCGGGGCGAGGGGAGCGACCCTCCGCCGCACACCCTCCGCCGCACACCCTCCGGCCGTTGCTGCCCTCAGAGCGGGGAGCAGGCGGTTCAACGCCTGCCGCCGCGCGGTCCCTCCGCGCCTGCCCTCCCGCAGCCAGCTCTCCCGCCCCGGTGCTGGGCTACATAGCACTGCGGAGGGAGACGGCGAGTCGCAACACCGGTGCCTGTAACGGCGGCTCCGCGCAGGACCAGCCAGAAGCTGACCCGTAACTCCCAGCTAGAGACCCCGTCGGGCATCGAAGAGTTCCGCGGAGCGGAGTTCCGCTACTTCCCTTGCTCAGGGGTGGCTTTTCAGTGTACCTACGGAACGTGCTTCCGCGCCGCAGTGGGAATGCTGCGCTCCTAAAGTGCTTTTCACCCAGCTACCAGACGTGTGTCTTATTCCCGGAGTCCTGTTTTTCATGCTGAGCTTTTGTAGGATTATTCTTCTCTTTTAGGCCTATACTAATCGTTTATACTAAAACGTCACTGCGTAACTTCGAGTGTTCTCCCAGCGTCTGTAGGAACGGGCAGAGACCAGCACGTCGCCACGAGCGCCCCTCGGGTACGTTCGCAGGCAGGGCTGAAGGCGTAAGGCCGGATTTTCAAGCCCCCCCCCCCAAGATGCCGCCAGTCGGAAGGATGCGCAAAGGAAGCGCCGTTCCACTGGAGCTGGGTACCACGCCAGCCTCAGCCCGTTGTGCGGTACCCTCTGCCTGCGCGTGGAAGGATGCAGCGCCACATCAGCGCGGAGGGACGGCTCCGTTCCGCCCTTCAGCTCATTAACCGCGCAGTGCGGTGGGCCCCTTCCTATTAACGCTTATCGGGACGCACACGCAGGCACCAACACCTTCGCAACATCCCTTCAGGATACCCGCCAAGCAGCGCCCCGGCTGCAGGGCCGCCCCTCCCGGGGCGGAGCGGGGCGAGGCACCGCCTTCCAGCGGGCACCACCTCCACCTCCTCCTCCTCTGCCGACATGGCGGTCCCCGCGGAGCTCGGAGGCCTCACCGACGAGGCAGCCTACAGCGCGTGCTCGGAGCCTGATGCCAGCACGAAGGTGAGGTGGATGGGGGTGACGGGACAGCTCCGGGGGTTCGGGAGCGCCGGTGCCCAGCCCGCCCTGTGCCGGGCGGACGTGCGCTGCAGGGGAGGCGGTATGGGGCCGGGAAGAGGGCCGGTGAGAGGGAGCGCTTCTCGGGGTGCACCCGTCCCCGCCGTGCGTGGGGATACCGGCCCGGCGTGGGGCAGCCCGGCTCGGTTTCACGATGGTGGCGAAGGGCGGCTCCGTTGGACGGGTGGCTGCGAGCCCCGGCCTGTCCCGTCCCGCCCGGTAGCCAGGCCTGCCCTGCCGCGCGCAGCCGGCGCGCCGGTCGGGCTGGAGCTGATGGGGGACCAGCGCCCGCGCCGCCTCTGCCGCGGTGTAACCGGGGACCCTTCAGCCAGCACCTCCCAGGGCTGCAAAAAAAACCCCCACAACAACAAACCCAACACGCTTTTATTTTCATTAGGAGAATCTTGTAATTGCGTTTCACTTGTTGTACGATTGTTCTTTTGGTGCTTTTCTCAGTGCACCTGTCGAGGCCATCCTGCCTTTCATCCACCCTGTTGTTCAGTGTATAAAGTTACCCCGGGGCTTGAGGAAAACACTCTTGCAGAACTGCAGACCGGTTTTGCTGCCACTGTATCATCAAGCTTGACAGCAGTTCAACACCAGCGCAATGGAACAATAAAAATGATGAGTTTGGGAGTTTAGCTTTATTTAAACTGTGTCTGCAGTGAGGCCTGATAGCAAACATCCATGTGCCTAGAGCGTGTGTATGGAAAGCGCTTTGTGTGCGGTACAGCGCCGTAAAAGAATAGTAAAGATAACGATATCCTTTCTTCTTGATGCCACTGATTAATATATATTGAGTGATACCAGTTGTGGTTTTGTTTGTTTTAAACATTATGTTGCAAAACTGTATTTAACACAAATCTGCGTGTGTGGGATCAGGACAAAGGGTTTTATTTACACTTAATGTCCTACTCCCATTTGTTACTTCTAAACATGCTAGTTTTAGATTCATTATTAACTGGCATTTTTTTTAATACCCATAATTTCTGGTTCATGTATTAATAACAAACCTTTTTTCCCCTAGGACTTTTTGTTGCAGCAGACAATGTTAAGAGTAAAGGATCCTAAGAAGTCGCTGGATTTTTATACGAGAGTTCTTGGAATGACGTGAGTAGAAGTTGTATGACACAATAAGGGGTTTTTTTCCCATTATTCTTCAGAAAATTTTTTTGTTACTCTGATGTAATTATACTAATTGGTCCAACTACATAAACAATGCTGGCCCCTCAGCTGATGCCCAGTTGGACAGTCTGGCAATCTCTGAGAAATTCCACAGCACACTTCATGCCTTAGCTGCAAATGAGCTAATGTTGGCCTTGACTATAAATTTCTCTTTTTTTTTTTTTTTCTCAAATAGGTCATTAATTATCAGTGTACAGCTTGCTTACTTCCTCCTCACTGAGCCTGCAGCTAACTGGTAACTGTTATGACAGTGCTCATAATCAGGAGTTATTGCTACAGATCTTGAAATTAAGTTTTCTGCTAGTTTTCAGGGATGGCTTGTGACTACCTCTGGTCATAACAGACCAAGGCAGTGGAAGCTGGAGGCAGGGTCCAGACTCTTCTTTTTGGAGAAAGCTGTTGGGAGGCAGATGCCCTGCAGTACCCTAAAGTGTTTATGCTAAGGCTTTGTGCACATTCTTGACATTGCAAACCAAAGTTATAGTATTTTTTTAAACATCTTGAAATGAGTACAGACTAAAGTAAAATAAACTACTTCCACTTAAGTGAAGCTGTGGGTTTGAGGAAATAAAAATTAAATGCCTAGTAAGTTGAGAAAGAAATTAGATTTGTTTTGCATGCCTAGTTTTTCTGGTCAAGTGTTCTACATAAAAATGGTTTGAAGTATGCCACACCATCTCTAGGAATCACGCGAAAATAGAGATTATAGAGTACTTCACAGGAAAGCATGTGACTTCTTGCATCTAGCAAAGGAGTGCATTTTATAAGCAGCTTTTTCTGATCCCAGTTAATTGAGTAAATTGTCACATCTGAAATGGATATTATCATTACATCTAGCTACTGAAATTGTAAAAATATTTCATCTAAAGGTATGTTTGTTATTTAATCCTGATGTGTTCTTTAACTTTGTCTGGTGCTGGTGAGCTCCCCAGGAAGAGTAAGTGTCAAAGTAAAATGTTACCAAAGAATAAAAATATTTAAAGTGGATAAACGTGATAGTCTTCCTGAGGAAATACGGGCAACTAACAGAGTGATAGCCTTGAAATGTGAGCCTTTGTACTGGCTCTGGTATTCAGTTACTGATAATTTGGCTTTTAAGTGTCTGATTCTTTGAATATTTTCAGGTTTGTAATATATTCTGGAGTGTTTCTATTTGAGAGTTCAAAATGTAGCTATTTTAAGGGGATTACAGTCAGAAAGGAAAAAAAATCACAGCAATGGGGGAAGCATCTTGGTTTATTTGCAAGCCACCTGATTACCTTTTTAAGTTACTAATTCAAAGTAATTGTTGCCATTTAGGCTGCTGCAAAAATTTGACTTTCCTACTATGAAGTTCTCGCTCTATTTTCTGGCATATGAAGATAAAAATGATATCCCGAAAGATAAAACTGAGAGAACAGCTTGGACCTTCTCAAGAAAAGCTACACTTGAACTGACACAGTAAGTATTAATATAATGAAAGATGGCATTTAGCTTACAGTGATTAAACAGAGATGAATGAGTGTAATCCTGTTGCATTGAATAAAAAATGTAATCATTACTGTGGGGACATCTTTGCTGTCAGCCTGAAAATATGGCTGAGATCTTGCATACTTGGCAAGCTTAATCTCTTTCTTTTCAGAGCTCTTTCTAACTGCTAGATGAACATAAATACAAAATAATGCTTGCCATATTTTGAGTATGCATGCCATCTGGGTAGGGAAGCCACAGAACTTAGGAAAACCCAGTGTGGTTAGAATTTTTCTTTGGATCCCCAGAGCATCCTAGTAATGGATAACTATTGCTTTTGGAATCTAATCGGAAGAGAAAGTCAGTCAAAGCATACCCGTCCTGTAAACAGGGCAATTCGGTTAATGCTACTAATCATTGTAATTGTGCAGAAAGAATCTGCCAAATACCCCAGTGTCTTGCTTCAGGACCTGCTGCCCTCACTGGTTGTTCCCTGGTGATAGGTACATAAACTGACTTGTGCAGCACAACCTTCTCTCTAATCTGAGTGGGACAGAGTGTCTCTGTAGAACCCGAATGCTAGTGAAGGGCTGGGAATGTGACTGGGTTAGCCCCGAGACTATCCCTAGGGCCTGTGACTAGGGAAAAAAACCTTGGTAGCTTAATGAATGCAGCCAATAGATGAAATTCTCTGGTTTCTCAGTAGAAACACCTTATCCTCCTGAGGAAACTGAACTTTTAGGATTTGATAATTTTGATGCTTTTCTTCAGTGTGTAATAATTACTTCTTACAGCAACTGGGGTACTGAAAAGGATGAAAGTCAGTCTTACCACAATGGCAATTCAGATCCCCGAGGATTTGGTAGGTCTTTAGTTTTGTTGTTCGTAGTTTTTAAGCTTTGGTTTATTGCGATTACATTTTTCCTCTCATGTAATGCGGAAAAATGAAGTTTAAAAGTTTTCTAAAGAACATGTATATAAATTCTGTGCAAAGGTTGTTGGGTATGTATATGCTGTAGGCTTTATGAGAACTAGTGGAGAAAATATTTGAAACATGTATGGGTGGAAAGACTTTTCCAGTAGGTTCCCTTGAAGAAAACATACTAACATTAGGAAAGAAGGGAGCTTGTGTGTCATCCTTTATTTCTCTTATTTTTACAGCAGGTATGCTGTGAAAGATCATGAAAACAGGTCAACAAATGTCTTTTGGGGTAATGAGCCACAGTTACAGTTTTTATAAAGTATCTAATCTTTTGGCAAGCAAACACGTGCTAATAGTAAGTACGGAAAGAACACTAATTGCTCTTCTGTATCAGATTACCATGAAGTTTAGACTGATTTACATTTGAATTTATATTTTATTATCCACTGGTTACCCATTTTAAGCTAGAAGGAAAATTCTATTTCTGTAGCACTGAGGAGATAGTAGTTCTGTGGCTTGATTTGATATTTTGAGTGCTTGAAAGGTCACTGGCTTATGAAATAAGTTTCATACTCCATCTAGCCACTTGACATTTAAAGCTTCTGAACTGATCTGTAAGCTCAGGCCTTGCACAGTGCCAGTGTTAGACTCTACACATACAGCATTAATGATACACTCCTACTTGTTGAACTGAGCAAATGCAACAGAATCCTGTTACGTGGACGTGCTTTGAGAAAGTAAATTCAGATAAAACAGTTTGAAAATCTTATTTTTCCTACTCTAGATAACGTCATCTAAACAATTTGAGATATTTTAATTCTAAAGTTCCTATTTTAAAAGGTATTATCCAAAAGCCAACACAAGTTTTTTCTTGTATACAGTCATATCTTATGTGAACTACAGCACAAGATTTTGCACAAGATGAAACACCGAGCAAACTTTTTCCTAGAATACCCAGCAGTACTTACAGTGTAGTTCACTCTTTTTACCTTGTTGCACAGGACACATTGGAATTGCTGTCCCTGATGTCTATAAAGCTTGTAAGAGGTTTGAAGAACTAGGAGTGAAATTTGTAAAGAAACCAGATGATGGTAAGTCTTTATCAGAAATGCAAATCAATTTTTTTCCTTGTTTCTAATAAATTCTGCCTTGTAGATCTTCCTGGAAAGCTGAGTAGTGCATTTCTAGTAGTAGTCACTGCTTAGAAGGTGCTAGAACCAGTTGCCCCAGCACCCTCTTACACAGTGAGCAAAAGTGAGAATAGATCCCTCTCACTAACAACAGTTAATCAGCCTAGCTGTGTGCTTTTTGTATGTAGTCTGACCTTCCCTAAAATTCACATGCTCTGTTCATGACATCATTTATTGTGTATATTACTGCCTAGAGTTATTACAGGATTTACTTTAACATGGCTCAAATTCCCACATTTTATATTCATTTACTTCTTAGCATATACTCAGAAGACATAATTACTCCCACCCATTAAAACTGAGGAATTTGTGACTTTTCTGGCTACTTTTATAATAATCCACATACTAGCTATTATCATTTTAACTGTTCTGTCAGCTTTAGTAGAAAGAGCTTCATTAGTCTGTATCATATTTGACTTGTGTAATTTTTAGTAAAAATGCCTAATGTATAGCTTAAATGTCTAGACATTAATAAATTACATAAACAATGTCTCTGTCAAAATAGCCTAAAATGCAGAAATTGGTGGTGAGAAGTCTTGCATTTTTTAATTGGATTCTCTTTCATGAAGAGACCGCATGAGCGTTCAGGATGGATACGTTCCAAAACAGACATCTAGTACTCGGCAGCACACGTGAATCTGTGATAGTTTTTCCGTCTAGCTATAGGTAGTAGACTCTTGTGTGTACTAATGGTGGGATTTTTTTTGGTTGAAAGGAACGTTAGTACATGAAGCTTCGGTTTACACATCTTGGAATTGATCATGTAGATTTGCTAGAGGAATAAGAACAAGTAATTGAAAAGAGACAAGTGATTTTTATCTTACTGTGTTCTCAGCTGAATGAAATGTAAGTAGTGCAGCTGAAAACTTGAACACGGATGTCTTGATTTAGGAATTGAACTTCGTATTTCCAGCATTTTGGAGTTTCTGAGCTGTTTTTAATTTGTTAGCACCTGGTGAACCTTGAGAGTTGAGATGAGAGCTCCTGACTTTGATTCTGTGTCACTGCATAGCTCCAAGTACATAGGAGGGAAAGCTTAGACTGTAAATGGGATAAATCACAGGAGAGAACTGAAGCAGTCAGGAAGGGGAGTGGGGAGAGCAAAGGCTGTTTTCTACCATTAAGAAATAAAATTGGTGCAGCAAATGCCAAGGAAGAGGAAGTAGTTTGGAACTTCACATTAATTGTTTGTGGAGCAGACTGAGACCCCTAATATTTATTTATTTCCCCCCCCCTACATTACTGAATCAAATATCTAGTATTCTGTCAGAAGTTTTTTGTAACAAATATATTAATGATTAGGTTGGTTCTGTTGCAGTAAATAGCCTAATAGAGCAAGTACAATTAAAAGTGCATGGATAACACTTCAAGATAATGTGTTACTCTGCTATCCTGATCTACTGTTGAAGACAGCTTTTGCAGACCCTGTTTTAATGAGTAACTTTTTTTTCCATCAGTAAAATCTAAAGCATTCCTGCCCTGCATTTCTCTGTTTTATGAAGAGATGCAAATGTGTACTCTCAAACACTGTTTTTAGTGGTTGTCTAAATTTGAACTAAATCTCATGCAACAGAGGAGGAAAAAAAAAGAAAATCAAAAATACTTTTCAAAGTAGTCATATTTGACATTAAGAACTAGTCATGTAGTCCTAACCTTATCTTCTGTTTGTTTGTTTTCCTAATAGGTAAAATGAAAGGACTTGCATTTGTTCAGGATCCTGATGGCTACTGGATTGAAATTTTGAATCCTAACCACATGGTGACTCTCACTTAGTTCTACTGAAGTATGGTGTATAGGAGATGCACACTTTCAGTCCCCTGGAGAGAACCTGTAAAAGTGTGAAATTCTTGCTTAATAAGAGGAATCAGTTGTGCTCAGAGCCTCCCCTAAAACTATCCCCTGGGACCTCCATGTACTTGAATTCCTTTTTGTTGTCCTGTAAGGCCACTGCAGTTTGCTTCCAATTAGGAATACTCAACCATCTTTTGGAAGAGCACTTACACAGATTTTCCTCTTGAACACTGATTATGTTAATATTTCAATAAACACTGTCAAAAGATCACCAGATAGTCACTGCATCACACTGTTTAGATTTAAAGTTATAACAACAAAAATACAGTTTTACTACTGGTGATTTGCAGCAAGGAGAAAAAAAAATCAGGAAGTTTTTTATGAAGTCAAGATCTTGAAGGTTTCATGCCCTATCTTGTACGCTAGAAAATAAAATGTCAGACTAACTTTGACTTGAGTAGTAGCACGTTTATGAAAGTCCTAATCTGACCTCTGTTACGCCAAGCAAAACTCTTTAAGGAGCAGCCTTAAACAGCCTTGCCTGGAACAAGAAACTTTGCAGAGGCAATCAGTCAGTCCAGTAGGAAGAGTTCAGTCTTCTAGCTTCTGGCTGCAGATTGGCAGCCAGGATCAGAGGTCTTCTAGTTGCTAACTCACGGTGATCCTTGTCTCTTCCAACACTAGAAAGAACTTGCTCATAATTTTTGTTTCGATGAAAGTCTGGGGCTATGTTTAACAAAGAATCCATGTACAACTGTACATTCTGCATTAGGAATTTAATGAAAGAGAGTGTCTGGAACAACATTTTTCCTGCTAGTAGACGTTTTGATTTGCCCTCTCAAAACTAGTGATGGCTAGTAAAATGATACCTGTAAATAGCAGGAAAACATGTAACATTTACATATGTTACACAAACTATTTGATCTTACTCTGTTCCACCTGTTATGAACAGTGTAGAACACATCAGGTTTTGAAATCCTGTTGTTCCCTCCAATAAGGAAAAGCTGTCTCCCTGTCCTACTGTGGTTCAAGTAGAATTTACCTCCTATTAAGTCTTCAGTTACGTGACTATTCAGTAGTGTAATGGCATTGCTATTCACTTCCAAATAAAACATTGGTGCAAACTACAGAACAGTTTTAAAGCAGTATGACCTGTTGCTTTGCTAATTGTTGAATCCTAGGCAACTGAATGGCTATTTGTTTTGGTTTCTGGATTCTTTTTTGACAAGAGATCTGGTGATAAGACAGAATATGAATTGGGAGTACAGTAGTGAAGAAGATAACTCTATAACTTGATTAGCAGGATATTTTACTAATTCCATGTGCAGAGTTAATAATAATTCTCAGTAACTCCCTGACTTCTGTGTTAAAACAGAAATGTAGAAAGTATTGCATTTGTTTTCTCCTATGCTAATGCATGTGTTAATAATTTACTGTCCTATCTCTGCATTTGAAAAATCCTTAATTCTGTCTGCCTCGTCTTAACAAGATAGCATATGTAAACTCCATAATTTTACAGAACTCCAAATAAATCATTCATAAAACTTAAGCTGAGATACTTTCTTTACCCTTGGAAATGAGTAAAATAGATTATATGCTTCACCTGAGGCTTAGGTATTGGAAAAAGGAAGGTGAAAACCATTGCTCTGCTTAATACCCCCTAAGGATGTGCAAGCAATTGTATGTTCATGGAAGGTAGATGCAGTAACCCAAAAGATTTTTTTTCAGATTTCATTGTATGAAACAACCCTGGTGTTTTAAATTGTCATTTGTGTGGTATGTTCTGGCTGGTCTCTACAGTACCTACAGATACTGTTCTTTAGGTGGTGCCTTATCAGTGTCACTATATACAACAAATTCTTTCCCTTCTTGAACGTTTGCCAAGTTGCTTTTTTTCTGCAACAATAAACATTGCTGGTTCATGGCTGCATTTTCTATTTCTGCCCTCCTGTACTTCCAGAACTAATACCCACCCTGTTTCTTGGATGGTTCATTATGCTCCTGTATGTTAGGTCACTTTGATAAGGGCAATATAGTTACTCCTGTTTGGAGTGAGATCTCCTGAGTGAGCTGTCTTAGTAGCTGTCACCACGTGATCTCAGTGTCGTCTTCTTCCCACATGTGGGGCTTTTGACACTGCACCCCCTGCCCCAAGCAGGCTAATTCAGCTTAATGAAGTGGCAAAGACTTTCTTGAATTTTATGCCAAGTTTATTAAGCAAAAATGAGGAGCCAGTTCAAGACTCCTTTTTTTTCCTGAATGAATAAATAAAGCAGTTCCTTTTAGCATAAAGTTAGGTTGGCTCAGCTGACCCACAAAACCTCACCCTACATTAAAAAGAAGGTACACAGTTTTGCAGAATACCTTTCAGCAGCAATTAAGAGCTCTCTTCATCTGAAGACTAGTGTAACTTTAGTGCGATATCTTCTGAAGTTGGTAGGGTGGGAATAGTGCCAAGAAGCATCTGAGCTACAGTGCTGAGACAAAGCGTGCAATTGCAGCTCACACAGGTTTAGAAAGCTAAACTGGTGGTCATATACACTCCTGGTGCTGGTGTTCGGACATAGGAACTTAAAATGAAGTCAAACTCAGCTGAAACACAGCTGCTAACTGCAGTTGCTTACCATTCAGAATCTCGCAGTAGATTGTGTGAGTTATTTAGAAAAGAGTATTTAGAGTATTTAGAAAAGTTATTTAGACTAAGAGTAGTCTAAGAGGAGTTGTCTAAAGCCAAGCTTTATTTCAGTTGACAGATACATCATCTAAAGCCTTAAGACCAGGGTGCTGACAAGGAAAATCTCAGAATTTTACAAGCATGGAACTCTGTGGTTCATATTCTATCAACATTCACTGTTCCATTCACATTTGTTTCCCTACACTTCAAAGTACAGGTATGACTGGAAAACCTATTGACCCAATTGTATGGAATCTAGTAATTAAACCCAGGACAGTTCATAATCAGATGAGTAAGTCAAAGGGTGTGTGTAGGTAGTTCAGTGAGTAACTACACAAAGAGGAACAGGCTATGTCCAAGGTGCTCTGCTTAGTACTCAGAAGTTACTCTAAGCATGTTTGCTAGTCTTGGAATGACCCTTGTTTTTTTTAATTCCATGTACTTGACAAAGCATAGACAACATGATAGATGATGAGGTAATAAAGAGGAAACTTGTGAAAAAGCACCGTCATCTACAAACTAGTTACAGCACTATCATGAAGAGGGCAGGGTATGGGTTTTTTGTTACTGCTGAGAATTAATTAAACTGAGAATTAATTAAAACCAGTATTCTCAGTTATGAAATCCAAGAATAAGCTGCTAAAGACAAACATTTAATGATTGGTTTAGTCTGCAAAAGATATTAAAGATTTTAGATGTAAAAACTTTTGACATTGTCTGTAATTAGAACATTAAATAATGTTATTTTTACTTCTTCCAAGGTTACACTTCTGCTAAAAAAAGCATGGAGTTAAATAGCACGTAGTGCTTTGCCACATGAAGGGCCTAAGCTCAGCTTTACGCATTACAGCAGGAATTAATGTAATGTAGAGACAGCCCTCATTCTCCTTACGGACAGGACGAGGTTGTCATCGATCAGGAAAACAAGACCTATGGATTGGTGAGGCGCTGGCAAGCACAGTTAGCCTTTGTGCTCATTTTAGTTGGGGCAGAGTTAGTTTTTATCACTAGCTCGTACGAGGCTATGTTTTGGGTTTGTGCTGAGAAGAACACTGATAGCATAACAATGTTTTTAGTTGTTGGTAAGGAATGTTTACACCAAGTCAATGGCTTTTTCAGTTTCTGACACGGCACCTGTGTTCCCAGCTGCTTCTCTACAAAAAGCTGGGAGGGGACACAGCCCAGGTAACATCCAAACTGACCATAAGGATATTTCATGCCACCAAATGTCATGCTTGGTGTGTTAGTTGGGGGCGTTGGCCGGGAGGGGAATTGCTGCTCAGGGGCTGGCAGGGCATTAATCAGGTGGTGAGCCATCATCTCATTTTGTTTTCCTTCCCTTCTTCATAAGTAATTACATATTATTATCGTTAGTAGTATTTTATTTCATTTCCTTTGAACAAAGGAAACGCGTGGTTTGGATGCAGCCAAGTACCAGCAGATGATAACGACGGGGAAGGTTAAACATCAGCCGCTGTTTTACAACGGCTGGGCGTTCCAGGGTCCCCGGTGTCCGAACACGCGCCCGGTTTCTGACCAACGCCGGCACTGCTGACGGCTGCCCGCCGGCTGGACGCAGCCGTGAAGGTGTCATGCAGCCCCGCCCGGGACACCGCCGTTTCACCCTCCCGCAGAGAAGCCTCTCTAGTGTTGTAGCGGCCGCCAGGCTCCACGGCTCACCGAGGCGGGCCGCGGCGCGGTGCCGGCGGGCAGCTCGGCCTTCCCCCAGCCGTCCCTGCGTGGCGGCCCCAACTCCGAAGGCCCTTCCGCTAGCGCGGCCCCGCGAGCGCCGCTCTGCCGCCTGCGCTCCGGGGCCGGAAGGAGAAAACCGACGGCGCGCGGACAGAACTACGAAAGCGGAAGCGAACCCGCGCCGTTCCCGAGGCCTCTCGCCGACGTCAGCACGCAGGAGGACGGCAGCTGTTGCTAAGTGACGTCAGCGCGCCGGTTGGCGTAGCGACGGCGGCGGGAGGGGGGTGGAAGCGGTGGTGGTGGCGGCGGGGCTGGTGAGTCCCGGGCGCGGGGGGGAGAAGTCGGGGGCGGCGGTCGCGTCTTCCTGCTGAGCGGGCTCGTGACGACCGGGTGGCGGCTCTTGAGGCTTTTCCCGCGGCGGGCCTCGACCCCTTGGCGGGCCCCCACGCTGCTGCCGGTGGTTCCTACCGGCCGCGGACAGGTCGGCCCGGAGGCGGGTACGGGCCGAGGAAGCCGCTGCCGGGAGCATCGGCCACCCGAAGGAAGCGGCCGGGCGCATCGGGCGGTGAAGGGATTTGGCATGAGGCGCCTTTTTGTGGAGGAGGGGGGAGGCCGAGCAGGCGGGGGTCGCCTCCCGGGCGCCTCTGGGCTTGGAGGCGGCCCTGGCTTCCCCGCCGCGACCTTGGGCGGATCGCTGGGCCGCCCTCCCTTCCGTGGGCGTGATGCGCCTGCTTCACCTGTGTGTCCCTCCGCTTGGCGAGACCCTGCGGTGGCCTTTGGGGGTTTTGTGCTGTATGTTAGCTCAGTGTTTTGACCCTTAGATTGTCCGTACGATGTTCTCCCAGGTTCTTCTGGGGTCTTAGTACTTATTCACTCTTCCAAGTTACGTGCTGCTGTGATTCACTGAAATTACTTTTGACGTAGAAGAAGCTGTCATATTGTCAGACTTTAAAAAACTGCCTGTAATCTTGCTCGCCCAACAATGCTATTTGCTCCCGTTGTTTTTAAAACACAGGACACAGGCACCTCCCAAAGCCCTGTGCTGGGATCGCTTAATTTTTTATGTTTTAAGTTTTCATTTGGGCCTACTCATAGTACAGGTGTATTTGGCACATCTTCTGTTACAAATTTGTAAGTCAGGTGCTTGAAGTATAGGTTGGGGTCTGTTCAGTCATATTTATTTTAAAAAAATAATAATAAAACAACCCCACAAGAATTGGCATAAATGGCTTTTGAATATTTTGATAATACAAGCCCGTTTGATAACATATATTACTTGTAGGAACAAATATTTACATATTACGTGTTACTCTCCAAAATCTGGAGATCTTTGTCAAACACCTGATTTCAGTTTGGTGGAGTGTGGGTACTTTACAGTTCATGAGACTACCTGAAAATATTTTTTTCTTCCTTGCTCCCTTAAATGTACACCTTAAGGAAGATTAGAGTGTCTCTTATGAGAGATGTCAGAGATCAAGGGATCATCTGTTTAGCAAATTAAATATAGTTTATTTTTCCTGCTGGCAGGTATGATGTGAAGAATAACAATAATTTATACTTGTTGAGAGACTCATTATGTTGGTTACATATCTAAACAAATAAAGCCTCTATATTTCTGTATTTCCTCACCCTACAGTTTTGTTTTGTTTTCTTGTTTGTAAAATTAAAGGCTTGCACAGGAGCAAGGTCTGCAACTGCTTGAAGTTATGTAAAAAACCACAACCACCAAAACCCAAATAAAACCTCCAAAATCTTTAACTAGGCCACAACACACAGAGAACTTTGGATGTGTAGGGAATAAAATGTGTGTGATACAGCGTGTGTAGACCTGGTTTAGTCAGGACACCCATGTGGGAAAATGGTGTTCTCAGGGGTGTTAATGCTGTAGCAAGAATGTCAGGATGAAATTTTTGTGTCTTGTAGTGAACAAGTGAATGCCATTATGCTACCATCTGGTTTTGATGACTAAAAATGAATAGTCAGAATTAAATGATGGTGGCTCAAAAAAGGAAATTCTAACGCTATGTTCTAATGTTATTAGAAGTTTTTCCATGGAATGGAGGGGTTTTTTAAGGATTTGTTTCCACAAAAATTGCAACTGAGAAATGTGTATCTCCCTTTTGCCATGGGCTGCCTGCCCCCTGTTTCTGATATATTTCATGTATTGTTTCAGGATATGGTGCAGTTGTTCCTGTGCAGCTGGATGTTGCTGAATAGCGTTTCTATGAGCTTGCTGTTCAATCTGTCTGTTGTTCAGAATGGCAAAGAACCCTAATTTTCAGGAAGTTGGTCATCTGCCTACAGGCTACGTCCACTGTAGATCTTCAGATAGCTTTACTGGTGAGTGGACCAATGTATTTTCTTGAGATTTGAACTTAAGGGTTTAGCTGTATGCCATTTTAACCAGGTTATATCAAGTACATTAATACCTGTTTCATGTGTGATTAATAAATTATCTGTACTTCCTGTATTGCTGTTGGTACCTAGCTAAACTTATTCCGTATGGAAATGCCATATCATGTTACAGATTACTGACTAAAAAGACATATAGGAAGCAGAAAACTGTGGGGGTTTAGTTGTTGTTTGTCTAGCCATGACGCATATTGTGTAATAATTACCAGACAACGTTTTTCACATGCTGGCTTGGAAACGGCCGCCAAGAAGTGCGCCTTCTGGTGGGGTCTCGCACAGAAGCAGTTTGTCAGCAGCCTGACTTAGCAGATGCCTTTTGAGATTGTTGCAGTTTTAACGGCTCCTTAAACTCACTGAGAAGACTCTTTTGTTTGTTTCGGTGGCTGCAGCAGCTGGCTTCTGAAGTGATTAATTAGCTCTAAATACCTGGAAATAGGTTATGGTGCTGGCAAGAGGCTTGTGAATGACTTGGCTTTGTATTCTGAAGTTGGTTACATGTTCTTTGACTGCCAAGAAGAGTAAACACCTGTATTCTCTGGAAGGGGTGATGAGATTTGATGACAGAAGATGCCAGAGGGATCTTCAGGAAGGCTTTTGCCAAGCTCCAGGCAGCATCCCCCCCCTCTTTTGTTTTTGCTGGGTTGTGGGTTTTTTTTGTTGTTTGTTTGGGTTTTTTTTTATTGTAAAGAATACTTTGAGTTCCAACTAGAAAAATACATGTTTCGCTATACAGGGAAGTTGTGAGCTCATAGCAACTTACCACAACTAAAGCAGTATATTACTTTTTCCTCAAATAAGATATGTGCATATCACTTCAAGGGTTGTCTGAATTCATACCATTAATTAATCCAGTCAGGGAAGATCTAAAGTCATGCATTATTAGGTTCTATATTTTGAAGGTGGGACTGCCCTCGTTGGGCTGCTTTACATGGAAAATCCACAGTACAGATGAAACTTGCTTTGGAAATGTTTAGTAGTAAACAAAATAAATAAGTCTGAGTGCTTCTTCAGTATACTGATGTTGCCCGCAGAAAGTACACAAGGCATGTACATATTTTTCATGAAGTTGCCAGTTTCCAACACTTTGTGTCATTCCATCATTTGGAAGGCTCCTCAGCCAGAGGCTTGGAGCTGTCGTCATTTACAGGCTGTCTCGCTTGTAGAGGCCTGTGTTGCCCGCGATCAGCATGTTCTTGTTTAAACTGGAAATTTAGAATAATGCATTGTACCAGCAATTTGGAGAGCATTAAACATCAAAACAAATCTGTCTTCCAGCTTACAGGGATTTCTAAATTTTGTACTTTCATCATTTGCTGTAGTTCAGGGATTGATGTTTATAAGGACTGGCATCATGGCCTTAATAGCAAGCGTCCACAGTTCAGACTTTGTCCTCTTCTACACGCTGTTTCTTGTTTAGAGAGAGGTTTGTGTACCCTTGAGAGGGAAGTGATTCTGTTTATTTATTTAACCTGAAATGGAAACAATTTTCCCTTGAACTTTTCACCCCATTGATGCATGACAATATCTACAGCTACTGGAAACAGTTAGCCTGCAGCTGATGGCATTCCCTTATCTTTACCACCTTTACAGTCTCTCAGTTTTATGCAGACAGTACCTGCTCTTACTTTTTAGAGGTAAGAGTGATGAATGAAATAAAGAAGTAGGAAAAAAGGAATTAAAAATAGAATTTAAAACCAAAACGTGCCTGTTCTTGTACGTGTATGAAGTGTCATAAAAACCTCTCTGATCAAAATTTGAACTAGCAGAAGAGAGATAGTACAGAGTTGCTTGGTAATGTGCATGTAACGTGCACCTAGTTGGATTGCCTGACTATTGTGAATGAAGATCAACAACAGCAATTACGGACTTGTAAGGTACAGAAGTCTTGAAGGAATATTGAGGCTTGAGGATTGCAGCTGAGTAACAAATACATTCTTTTGTTTGCTCTTTTGGTGTAATAAAAGGCTTTATATTTTGAGGGCATTTCAATTTTACTATCTTCTGTAAACCGTCAAATAATTATGATGTAATAAATATTATTGCTAGTATAAAGAGATCCAACTGACCTGAGGTGATTTAAGTTACTCTCGCTTGCTACAAAATAAATGTTATTGAAAGTGTATGTTGGTTAAATCAGTTCAGTGCAGAGTTGTCTTAGCTAATTGTAAATTAACCAGTGCAAATGGAAGAAACAGTCTGTTATTCTGAAAACCCATAAAAAGTAATTTACTCTTGTGTTAGGCTAGGAGAATGACGGTACAGTGTTCTGTGCCCCTGTGGTTAGTCTGCCTCCAGTGTCTCGGCCAGTATTGCTAGTTCCATGCTGTAACAGCTACACAGGCACACAGATTCTAATCAAGTAGCAGAGACAGCCTGAGGAAAGCTGGGTTTTGTTCCCCTTTGTGCTGTGATGTCTATTATCAATTTACTATGCTGTATTTTTCTTAGAGCTTATTTTCTATTTCTATCACTTTTTTCTAGTTTAAAGTTATTTGGGACCGTGTTTCTACAGTAGCTTGATTTTGGGTTAAGTGTTCCCAGGTCTTACAGAAGTGCAAATAATACTTAACCCCATGTGCATTGCTTTCTTTCCTTTGTTGGGGTAGAAATGACTGGAAATGGATGTGTATTTTCTCATAATACTTTTAAAATATAGCTTAAAAATGCATTCATGTCAAGAACGTTTCACTTGAAAGATTAATGTGTTAGCTGTGTGCAGGGTATGGCCTCATCATTTTCCTGCTTCTTGTAGTACACCATTTTCTTAAGCACTAAGTATGTGCCTATTTTGAAAAGTGGTTAGTCATTGGAGCACAGAAGGTGTCTGAAAATATGGATGGTTATTGTTCGAAAAAGCCAACCTCTTCTTATTTAAAAGTAAACCGAGGTGTAACAATAGAAGCTTGTTAAACTTAAGTTTAAGACTTAAGTTCTCCTGTTGATGCTCTTGTCACTGAGACTATTTTCTTACATATATGAGGGAACAAGAAGGCATCAAGTAAACTCAGTGGAAGGGATGAAAGAACTGAGTTGTACATGGTGAAGCTTTGCTCTTTGGCAGACTTTGTGTGTTATTTATTAAAAGTTATCCTGATTGTTTATTTTCTCCCAGTTCTGGAAAGTTGATTGGACTTCTGCAAAAACACTGATTTTATTAGAGACTTGGGGGTTAAGATTGTGCTGAATTGGTCAAATTATTTATTTATAATTTATGTGCATTTTAATTCAGATAAAATAGCTTTCTAATGGTAACTTTACTTAAAATAGTTTAATTTTAAATTCCTTTTGTTAGAAGCTTTTTAAGTAGATGGATTGACAGAACAAGGAGATGGAATTCTCTGAAATATGTTCTAGTTCTACGGCTAGACTTGTTGATGCAAGCTACATTGAGTCCTATTGTAAATTAACTTTAATAGGTTTTTAACAGGTTTATGAAACCTCTTGTTTTCGTTTTTCTTGTAATATATGGTAACATAGACTGGTTGCTTTTCTTTATAATCGCAGCTTGATCTTTGCCTTTTTTTAATATTTGTGCCCTTTATAATTTTGGTTGTTTTCTTTTTCCCTTTAGGCTACCAATATCCCCATCCCTCCAAGATGAGTAACAGCCATCCCCTTCGTCCTTATACTGCTGTGGGTGAGATCGACCACGTTCACATTCTGTCAGAGCATCTTGGCGCTCTAATGAATGGGGAAGAATATAGTGATGTTACCTTTATTGTAGAAAAGAAACGTTTTCCGGCACACAGAGTGATCCTGGCTGCTAGGTGCCATTATTTCAGGTGAAGTATAGCTTTTTGTCAGGCTCACAGGAAATTTTCATGCAGATAAGATAAACATTGTTTCTCTATGAACTTTTCAGGGTGTAATCATCTGTCCATTGAGTGTGACCTTTTCTGTGTGAATGTTTCCCAGCACATCAAATCATTGTGTCCAAATATAAAAAGATAAATACCATGTCATGATGTTATTCTTTTGACCTTCATTAAATTGGATTTTGAAGTAGTTTCACAAATTCAAGAGAAAGATAACTTCAGAACAGAAAAGTTCTGCTGTAAAATTATTTTGATTTCTCAGAGTGTGGAGGGTGTGCTTCTATGGAATATACTGAATTAGAAAGTTTAATTTTGATGCGTTGGCATCTAAAGGTTAGAATATATATATTTAAAGCTAGGAATAATGCTAACACAACTTTAAGAGCTGGGTATTTTTCACTCTAAATGTAACTAATGACTTCCTGATAATCTTCCAGTTAATTTTGTCAGAGGGATAAGCTAGTAACTAAACTGAAGTGTGAATGCAAATTGTGTGCAAACCGTCACATTTTAAAAAATAATAGTGAGTACTTTGATTTTTCTCAAGATTCAGAATTTCATCTGAGTTGCTATGTGCTGGGTTTACAGTAAGGAATAGAGGATTAAGAATCCTGAGATTTGCTAATCTGCCACTGCTGTTATAGTGGCAAACTATTCATTTCACTTGCTTTCTGAAAGGTTTTTTTTCTTTCTCACTGATAGCATTATATTTAAAAAAAAAAAAGGTATGAGAATCATATCTCAAATTCTGCTTCATAAGCTATTGTTCAAAGTGGAAATGGAGCAAGTGTTGTGTGGGATAAAAACGTGGTGCATTAAAATGTTATTCTTGTGCAGCTGCTTTCAGAGCAAAGTCGCACTTTAAATGCCAAGTAGAAGGGCTTTTTCTTTTGTAGATTGTTAAACCATATCCCCTTTGTATTCCCCTTGGGAGTATATTCTTTTTGCTTTCTACTTTTTGCCTGGTTTTTATCAGGATATAAATTTCTCAAATTTTATCTTCCTTGTAGAGCATTATTGTATGGTGGAATGAGAGAATCTCAGCCTGAAGCAGAAATTCCTCTTCAGGACACCACTGCAGAAGCATTTACCATGTTGTTGAAATATATATACACTGGTCGTGCTACACTACGAGATGAGAAAGAGGAGGTTCTCCTAGACTTCCTAAGCCTAGCACATAAATATGGGTTTCCAGAACTGGAGGATTCCACATCTGAGTATCTTTGCACAATACTTAATATTCAGAATGTCTGCATGACATTTGATGTTGCCAGTCTTTATTCCCTTCCCAAATTAACTTTTATGTGCTGTATGTTCATGGATAGAAATGCCCAAGAGGTGCTCTCCAGCGAAGGCTTCCTATCACTTTCTAAGGTATATCTTTTGCTTGCACTTTTTCCCCAGGAATGTTAATCTGTGTACAGCTTCATGATAGAATACTAATGGGGGCACCAGATACAACTTTATAGGTATATAAGTTATTACAGGTTAGCAAGTATAATTTTATGCGGGTGAAAGTGTGACAGTTGGAAACGTTCAAGCCAAGATGAACTGAAAATCCTGGTGATCTGTTCTGATTTTTTTAGTTATTTAATTTTGGCCAGTCAGTTTAGCTAAATACAGTAATTCTCATGGGGCATCCTAAAAGGTGGGAGCAGGCAATCTAATTTTAATTTGTCTTTTTTCATCTGTTCTTGAAAGAATACAATTTGGCTTTTGAATGCTGGCCAGGGGATATAAAGATTTGAAGATAGCAGGAGATAGTCCAGTCTAATAATTTCTTGATATAGGCTGTCTCAGTGATGGGTGATTTTCTACTGTGTAAGCTAAAGTGCTGTGGAGGTTGTCATCATGTTCTGAAACTGCATAATCTGGTGGCATTCTAGGGTGGTTTGGGTGTTTTGTGTGATCGTTCTGTTGTTGTTGTTAAATGCATAAATATTTGTGCCTGAGTCAGGTTGATCTGTGACACTGAAATTTTACACTTACTCTGGAGTGGTCTTTGAGTTGGACATAACAGTGATCACGTTTTCAAGTGGTGTTCACGTGAAGCATCTTGAGCATCTTGAATGAATGATGGTTTAATTATTGGTTGGGGTTTTTTTAGTGATTTTAGTGGAAAAGCTGTGAAGCTGTGATGAGTCTGTTTGAGCAAGTAGGAGGCACTGCTCCGCTGAGTGACTTACTAGTTGTTGAGAAAAAATGTTGGGTTTTTTTTTCTCTCTACTGTAGTCTGTCATGCACACGTTGTTAATCTGGGCTCTGAGAGCATATGATTTGCTAATTACTTTATTGATACTGTTCATCAGGAAGCGCATATTTTATGACATCTTGGTCATGCCAGTCATGGTATATATGAGAGATTTATCCTTTTCTTAGGCAAACTCCTAATTATTCTGCTAGCTAAGTGAAAATCAAAAAGATGTTAAATTCTTTTTGTTTTCATTTTTTCTGCATGAATAAGAGCCACTGAGGTTTTTGCCTGCTGATTCTAAGTTGGTACCAAAAGAGAGAGAGAAGGAAAAGGGAGCGGGTGTGGAAATGTCAAATAGTTAAGATAGTTTAAAAAGGTGATTCAAAGCCATACTTCATTTTTCTCATCATTGTTCTTATACCATCTTAAGTTTGAGTGAATGCTCTGAGCTATACTACTAAATCCCCAAATCACTTCTTATATTCCAAAGTAAATTTGAAGTAGTAACTCAGACTAAATTGATTTGAATAGTTCTCCGCATTTCAATTCTGACTTATTTCTCCTAGTGGGATTTTAGTATTATGTGTTATTTACATGATGGATTCTATGATTCTTGCATAAGTAACTAAAACAAGCTGCAGTTTCAGGTTCACCCCTTTGCAGCTGATTTTTATATAACTACAAGTTAAAATACCCATTAATTTTTGCCTTATTTTGATTTTCTTTTTTTTGTCATTTCTAAAAAAACAACAAAAACCCTGTTTATTTGGGGTTTTTTTGTTTGTTGTTTTTGTTTTCCAGGCTGCTCTTCTAAGTATTGTACTGAGAGACTCATTTGCAGCTCCTGAGAAGGACATTTTCCAAGCTTTGATGAATTGGTGTAAACATAACCCCAAGGAGAGCCATGCTGAAATCATGCAAGCAGTACGTTTGCCACTAATGAGTCTAACAGAACTACTAAATGTTGTGAGACCTTCGGGATTGTTGTCACCTGATGCCATCCTCGATGCCATTAAGATTCGTTCTGAGAGTCGGGACATGGACCTCAACTACAGGGGCATGTTAAGTAAGCATCGAGGTTGTTTGGTTGATTGGTTTGTTGGGCTTGTTTTCTCCTTTAGTGACTGTAGTTGTTTGGAGGATACGGTAAATTTGTGCTCTGAGTGTTTGTTTATCTATTATTGCCTGTTTTAAAAGGCTTGTATAATTAGAAGATATTTTATGTACTGTTCTTGCCATCTCTGTTCCTCAAACGATATTAGTCCACACAATTTCTTGCTTTATAACACAGATACTGCTCAGACATAAATGTTCTAATAAGAGTGTGTTTTCGTAGAAGTGCAATTTAAATAGAGAAACTTATGCAACAAAAATTAATAAAAATGCATTGGCTGGAGAGATACACTATTTAAGTGGTTTTATGTCGATGGTGACTCGTTTTCTACTTCATGAATATTTTCATCTTTTCGCCACCTCTTTTGATTTTTCTCCTACTCTTTATGTGCTTGCCCAGAGAGTATAAACAAGTCTTCCAAAATTGTATTAATGGAAGCCTAAAAAATGTGAGAAGCTTTCTGTTTGACTTTTGTCTGTGCTCTCTGTTAATTCAACAAGAATATCTTAGCACTGAGCTTTGGAAAGATGTGTGTTTTACAGACAGTATTTGCCCCACAGCTAAGAATAAAGTTAAATGTTCTTTGAGAGCCTGCACTGTAGTCTGTCAGTCATGCATGATGAGCCCTGAAAATAACTGCTTTTTCAGAACTGCACCTCCCCTTTGTTCTCTCTTACAGATATTAATATTTAAACATTTGAGTTTAATATTAGGAAATTGTAAAAAAGCTTATCATGCAAGACATTCTGTTGGCAGTGCAGTAGATAAATTTGAACAAGTTAAATGGTGTTTTCTGACTTACTTTTCTGCATATTTATGTCTCAGTAAGAATATGCTCCTAATCTCCGAATTTCTAGCTTTGTCAAAATCACAGCTTTTTAGAGTTGAATTTCTGTGTTGGTTTAGTTCAGGCTCTCGGGACTTTTCTTTTTGTGGGAACATTGATGACCACTTGCAGTTATGCATTTGATGTTTTTATGTAGTAGAACTACAATGCAGTTAAAATGTTACCATTTCAAATTCTGTTCTTTAAATGTTGAACTTAACATCCTGTTAAAATTCATAATTTTCTTGCCAACTTGCCTGCAGAGTTTTCATCATTTAGCGTTCAGATCATGTTTTATAGGGACTGTCCTCAAACAAGACTGTTAAAAATGTCTTTTTAACAGGGTGGTTCATCAATTTATTGTTTTGTAGTTGGCGTTAGGCATCATTATCCCCAGTTATCTTGATAGAAGATCTGTTCCTAGGATGTAGCAAGTTTATTACTGTGAAATGGTGGCATAAAACACTTGCTTTATCATACTGGTTCAAAGCCCAGGTAGCCCTAAGTTTCCCATTTCACTCAGGTTCGTTTAGCTTTGCAGAGTACTGGAAGCTTGTATAGGTAACAGAATAGCTTGTGTAGCTCTACCTCTGTATATAGCGCACTGCAAATCTGTGATACATCCACATCTTGAACATTTTATGTGATTTTTGGTACCCTTCCACTTCAAACAGAGAAAAACCCAATTGAAATTAAAACAAAAAGTGGGAAAGAAAGGAGAGAAAAAAATGTTACAGTTGTGGTGAGAGGATGATCACAAGGAGAGACTAAATGGACCAAAACTTTAAAACCAGAAGAAAAGTGATGATTGAATGAGGGAGGTACCATAGAATTCTGCAAAATCATGAAGGGGTATGAGAATATAGGTACTACATGCTAGTGAATTATTACTACCATAAAATACCTGGCAGACATCAAATGAAATGAAGGAAGCAAAATTTCTAAAATACCTCTCTTCTTGTACTTATTTTTTCCTTGAGCATGTATTTGTGGCTGAGAAAGGATACTGGTCTGTGTTCTGTCCTAATACGGCTGATATTCAGAGCATTTAATTTGCAGTATGAAAGTGTAAAAATTAAGCAATTATTTCTTTTTCTTATTAGTACCGGGGGAAAATATTGCAACAATGAAGTATGGAGCACAGGTTGTAAAAGGGGAGCTGAAGTCTGCTTTATTAGATGGGGATACTCAGAACTATGACTTGGATCATGGCTTCTCTCGACACCCTATCGATGATGACTGCCGTTCTGGAATTGAAATTAAACTAGGGCAGCCGTCAATAATCAACCACATACGGATACTCCTGTGGGACAGAGATAGTCGGTAGGTGCCAAGTTGACATAAAAAGGGAAGGTAATGCATTGTGTGCTTGTGCTAATCTATCAGTGTGAAATAATCTTTAAATATTTTATAGAAACAGCATGATATGGTGTTGGAAATGACAATGACAGGTTTTATTAAAAAACCCACCTTGTTTCTATATGAAGTTTACACACCAGACCATATTTTGTGATATTAAACTACCCCATAATGTTTCAGCATATTTTTTGTGTCTTCATTAAGTAGTTTATATTGCTAATGAAAGTTTACATAATTTAAATTCACTTGAAAAACAATATTCTTGTTCTTTTGCAGAAACCGTATTTTTTACATATTTACATTCCAAATATTGAAGGAATATTTGTTCAGATTGTTTTCAATATATCAAAGTTGTTAACAAATAAAATACTTTGACAATAATTCAGAGACAGTAAAACTTATTTAGAATGTGAATTACTAACTACAGTAGATACTAGAAGCCACTTCATGATGACACTGGTGAAGTATGAACTATCACGGATGCCTAAGTCAATTTATGCTCAGCTGCTTTAGATTGTTATGGAATGCATGAAAGATCAAATTATGCATATTTGAACAATTGACTGCGTAAGTAGGAAAATTGCAAGGTTCTCTTTATCTGACAGTTTGAATGTATTAATTTTATAACTTGCCATGACAAAGACTTTAAAATTTAGCAGAAAGCTCATGCACGTATTTATAAGCAATTTTCTATTAAAAACAATAAAACAAGATACTTACACTTTTAACACATTATTATGCTTTTGATAAAAGATTAATTTTATTACTTCCAGACTAACAGTTTAGAATTGCAAAGGAGTTGCATTTTATTTTCTTAACAAAGAAGTGTTATTTTAGAACAGGGTGTACTAATGTTTTATTGATTTTTATTTTTTGTAAATTATTTTTTAAAAATGAATTAGAGTTATTAATCATTCAAAAAAACCTGTGTGAATTTTGAGCTGTTTAATTGTTTCAAGTAAGTTCTCCTGGTTCAGTTCAACTGAAATTTGTGCTACTCCGCTATTCCTTTTGGAAAGATTAAAAAGTAAAACTTTGAAGGTACAAGGAACTACTTCATACAATATTATACTACTTGTCCCAGAAGATCAACCAAATTTATAAACCAATTATCAACCAATGTAATGAAATTTGAAAAAGTATTAGAGACACTAATAATGAGATGTTCTCTAGCAATTTTTAGCAAGCTTGTAACTGGTAAAATGCCCCTCATCTGCAAGGCATAAATTGGCAGCTGCTGAAACGCAGGGGAAAACCCTTCTCCTTGTGACAGCTTATTAAAAAAGTTATCTGTTGCTTGGTGTCCTATGCCCTCCCTCTGAAATTTGTAGAACAAACTATTGTTGGTGGCAGAATATCAGACAAGATGGACCTGTACTGTAGAGTTTTTTTGTCTTCATAAAATACTGAGGGTGCAGTGGTTTCTGTGTCATCCTGAATTTTTTGGTTTTCTGTGTAAAGTTTGCCATTGGACTTCTTTTTGATTCTTGTCAGGTGTAGTACTTGATTTGACAGTTTTCTTCCACCTCAGTGGTTCAACTGTCAAAGATAAAAGGGAAAGGAAGAATTTGGAGTACTTTGTCCAGCTGCGGCCTCCTCAGTGTAAGATGCTGACATACTGGAGTGAGTTCAGCAGGGCACCAAGATGCTGAGGGCTCGAGCATGCAATGTACAAGGAGATGCTGAGAGAACTTGCTGTTTTAAGCGGAAAAGGCTTAGAAGAGGGAACTTATTGCTGTATTCGCCTATTTAATGGAAAAATATAGAGAATACAGGGCCAGACTTTTCTTAGAGCTGTGTGCTGAGAGGGCAGAGGATGCAAGCAACAAGATAAATTCCTAATAAATATTAGGAAAAGAATTCATAATGGAGTAGTTCAACTTGGGAAGAGTTTGCCCAGAGAGGTTATGGATATCAGTCTTTGGAGGTATACAGAACTTTACCAGCTGAGACCTTGCTCTAAGATTGTCCTCACTTATTCTAGAGATTCTTTCCAGCCTATATACTTTTTTAGTCTAGGAATTGCCAGCCACTTCTCTGCATCTTTCTCATGCAATACGTGAATAATGTCTCCAAAAGAGGTTTTTAGCCACTCTGGTGGCTTCTTGTTCAGTATATTTTTAATCTACACATTAATTTTAACTGTTTCTTTCAAACTCTGGTTTGTTGGATATCTTTATACAGATAATGTACATTCTTAATATAACCAAATACAAACAACAGGTGTCTTGCACCTCTAGTTCAGAGGTGTTATTAACAGATAAATCTTAGCTACAGAAGCGCGAGGGAGACTAGCTGTCCAAATTACCTCTGCAAAAAAGACACAATCCTTAAGAAAAATAAAAGTCATAGTGTTTTGTATGATAATGGAACTGTGGTTTTGAGATATTTTTTCTTTGCTTGGTACCTTCAGAAATCAAAAAAGTAACATAGTGTATATTAGTTATGAATTTCCATTAGTCTAGCGATGGTGATGTGAGAATCCCTCCAGTCTCATCACACAGAGGACAGACAGTAACTTTTGGATCCAAACTGCTGCCGCTGAAATGCTGGAGCCTAGTTCAGTCAAATATGCATGGTCTAGTAAAAATAATGTTGCTAGAACACAGTGTATTTATGTGGGTTGTGAATATTACACATCTGGTTGGTGTGAATGTGAAAGCTGATTATGCAATTGACATCTTAAAGGCTGCATTACCTTTCTAAGCAGATAAATTGGTATTAGCAGTGTTACCTAAGATTTTAAAAAATTTTAAACAATACTATTTCAGACATCTACCCCTCTAGGTCCTCTGCAAAAATTTGAAATATTAACTAAGACATTAATGTTTAAAAACAATGTCTATGTGGAACTCTGGAAGAGCAGCTCTTTTTAAAGCAGTCAGTGTGAAAGGAGGATAAGTGCTATCATGGTGCTGTTGAAATGCCTCTGAATGTTGGTTGAAATGCCTGTGAAAGTTGCAGGCTAGTAGGTTAAGAGAAATAAAATATTGTGAAATATATATTTCACAATTTGCTGATCCATAAGTGGAGTTTCCACTTCATTCTAAGTATCGCTGTTGTAGATATAATATGGAAATAGCTGTGGCTTTTAAGTTTTAGTTGGAGTTTGCTTTCTCCTAGCAGCAAACTATAAGCTAAATATAATTGATAAGCAAGAGGAAGCCACAGATTGTGTTGATGAGTTTATTTTTGATGAAGTCATTTTGGAGTAAGTAGTGACAGGCTTAACAGTGTATCATAAACAACTTAAAGGGCCAGAAGTGAAGAACATCATCAGTGAGAAAATAATGATAAATTTGCTTTTTTCAAGTGAAGGGTTTGAATATGCATTTTTCATCTGCTAAAGGTTTTTTGGTTTTTCTTTATCACTGTGTCATTAGTGTTGTAGATTCATTCCACACAGAAGGAATACAAATTATTATTGTTATGACTGAGTTGAAAGTTTCCATTGCATTTTTTGAGGGACAATGGTGCTATCTAATTCCTGCAGATTGTGAGTATTAGGATGTTTGAAGTCATTCTGAAAACATGTCTTAACATAATTGCATGTGAATCTGTTTCCAAAGCTAGTTTGAAAATAGGGTCTCTTCTAGATATCTTACGTACATGTCTGTGGGTAGGAACAAATAAGCCTTCTTTTCAGCACAACTGAAAATCCAGAAGGAAGTGTAAAATTTAATACCTAAAATGTGTCTGCTTGTATTCTAACCAGTGGTTTTCTAACAATCCATAGGTCTTATTCCTACTACATTGAGGTGTCCATGGATGAGTTAGACTGGATTCGGGTCATTGATCACTCTAAGTACCTTTGTCGATCTTGGCAGAACCTGTATTTTCCTGCCCGTGTCTGCAGGTTAGTTCATCAGTGTAATGTTGCATGGCTATCATTAAATAGCGTAGACACCAGAATACATTGCTGGATTTTGCTACTGCATTATATATGTTATATACAACTTCCATCATCCATCTTAGACAATTATTTTTTTTTAACCTTGGTGGATGCTTTTTTAATATAAATATAGGTGATAAATTGCAGGCATCCCATTTTGAAAACTCTGGTGCTTCCATCTCTATGTATCTCTTTCTCCTTTCTCTTTTATTGTAATTTTTTTTTAATATATTTTCTTTTTTTTCACTTTTAATATTTGAGTCATACTCAATTTTCTTCTTGCAGCTGATGTGTGCTTTTTACTCAATAATAAACATCATTCCTTGACTGCCAAAATGTTTAAAATATGTTTACATACTTGCTGTGAAACTTGGAAATGTATTTTTATGTATTTTATATATTCCCTGCTGTTGCAAGGGTGTTTTGAACAGTTGTGAAAGAGAAAAGTGAGAGTTAGGACTACTGAGCCTTGAGCAATGCTTTGTGTTAACCAAAGCACCTGGGTGGGTTTAATCATTATTAAGGTGATTATGTCTGAAGGTGCTGGCAATTGTGGAAAACAGTGTATGATCACACTGAAATTGTCTTACCCAAAAACTGAACCTAGCTCTTTGATAGAGAGACCACAGTCTCTAGTAGATTCCAAAGATGTTGACATCGTTAGGTTTTGGGTCATAGACCCAAAGAGGAAATTGTCTGTATTGTAATAATTATTCTGTAGACACAACATTTTTAATCAGCACAGCAACTCATGGAATCCCCAAGGAGGGGATGTGCTTTCTTTTCCCTAAAGTGACCTCTTCCTGTGATCTTTACTGTTCTGCCACGTGGGATTGCTGGCCAACCATTGTGGTCTGTGGGGAAAGAGCCTGGTGGGTCACTCGTGTGTTGCTCTTCAGATTACTTTCTCAGCCTCCCTGTCCTTTTAGTAAGTTGATACTCAGTGCAACTGGCTTGAAATTTATGTTTCCCGATACAAACAAATGCATTCTCACCTTTTCCCTGTAAGTTTTATGGTTGTGATTTTACTGTTTTCTCTTTCTGAAAGGGTTGGCACTGTCCCCTGCATTATGTGTATATCTGAAACATTTTGCTTAAAGGTGTGTGTGATAAATCATCTAGCAGTGATGAAATGCCTCATGGCATTCATAGATGTTTTACATTTCCTAGGGCTATTTTTGTGTGTGTGTGACCTTAACTTGGTGCTGAGTGGATGAATTGTTAGTGAACACAGCGTTTTTCTTCCAACATGTTAGCAAGAGTATTTGAAGAGATCTAGGGTGTTAAGGTGGGACTTCCCTTCATTCATCTTCTTCCAGAAGGGCAGCTATTCTTTGGCCTCATCCAAAGACTTGTCCAAAAGTGATTCTTTTTGTTTCAACATGAGTTCATCTGTTTGTCATTCTCCCACCCTCCGCGCCAGCTGCCTTCATCTGTGTGTGTGCATGTTGTGTTTTGAGAGCATTGTTCTGTTTTGGTGAAGGCTTTGTAGCCTTGCCTGAAAGTGCAGAGAGGGAAGAATGGAGGGGGGGAACGTTATTCTGTAGTTTTAGCTGGTGCCTTACTGATTTTTTTGGTTTTTTTAGCACAAGAGGTCCTCTTGTATATTCTAGCTCTTCGATGATCTCTTAATCCTCTAAAAGTGACTTGTCCTGTGTTGGAGAAGCAGATTATCAGTGGAGAGTTCATTTCATGTGGTGGATTTGTATGCATAGCTATATATCATCTACTTAAACATATGCACAAACACACCTGGAAACCTCCCTCTTGCAGTTTTATTTCAGCAGATATTTGAAGTATGTGGTTGTCCAGGTAATTACAGCACAGATTTCCTTATGACATAGTCCTCGTGCCTCTCATGTTTTTCTGTTGTGCTCCATGATCCCTAGTAAACCTGTTATTTTCTATAAATCTGTTCCTCATTATCATGTTCACAGTGGTGGGGAATTCCCTGGAGGTGCAGCTACTTTGAAGAGCAAGGGAAAGAGCTAAAGAGAAAGTCATGTAGCAGCATAAGTTTGAGTACGTATTGTTAAGGAGCAGTAACCTTAAGGCACTATGAGTTCAGTTGTGAGTCAACATGATAATTCAGGGTAGTTTAGATAAGACTGTTCTGTAATATCTCTTGACATCAGTGAATTGAAGCCTTCATTATATTAAGAATGCATTTACTAGTCAAAAGGAAAAGTTACTATAATTTGCTGTTCTTTTTATGTATATTTTTCTGTAAATAAGAGGGAAGGTTTATTTTAAATGCAATTCGAAACTAAAAATTGCCGACTTTTTTTGGAGGAATTACACTTTAAGAACTTTGGATTTATTTATTTGTATTAATGTAGATAGGACTAACTTGAAGGTTGATTCTGCTTTAATCAGGGGTCTGGACCAGTTGACTTCCAGAAGAGAGGCTTTGAGTGGAGGAGGCCATATACATACATATTAGTATTTGAGACTGATGTTTATTTGGCTTGTGATTAATATTCTGTGTAGAAAGAAGCAAGCAAGGAGGACTAGATTTTTTTTTTCCTCTCTCTAACTTCAGGGTTTTGTGATAATGTGTTTAAAATAGTTTTGTTTACCTAAATGAGTTAAAGTAGTTATCTCTAGGATATTAAGATGAAGAAAACAGAAATCCTAAAATATGTAGCAGTTTTTTGTAATCTAAATAAAGAGATGATCTCCAGTGTTGTGAGCTGAGATTTAAAATATAACCTGACTGTCAGAATGTATTCTTTTAGTATTTGATACTGTTTTTACAGATAAATTATGCATGCTTATCAAAGAGCAGATACGTCTTTTATATGCTCTGTTTAGCAAGAAAGTGTTATCAGATTATCAACAGATAATGAAAAAACCCCATTTATTTCATTTGAAGATGCAAATGCCTGCACTGTTTTTAAAGGAAGACTGTAATGCAACTCAGGAGATCACATTTATTAGCACTAGGTCAGTCGATAACATTCTTTACATCCAAAACTAGTTATGTTTTCATATTGCTCAACACTGCTTCTGCTTCAGTGTCGAGTCAGTGTGACAAGTCCCAGTGCCTAAATTTTCCTGTTCATGGACAAAAGTACTGAGCAGTGCATTGCAAGTATCACGCGTTGCTCTGTCTTCTTGCTGTGAGTTTTAACGTTTGTTTGCCTTTTGTCTAAGTAGTGCGGGTAATAATGTTTTTGCAAGCAACCACTTAAGGAACCACGCAGCAGTTTTTTTTAAAGGTTTGCACGCATTGCCAGTGGGAGATGTTGGACTAAGTATCTGTTCACAATGCTGTTTCTTACCTGTATAGATTTGAGGTAGGTTGTGTTTTTAAAACAAACCAAAACAAAAAGTTGATTCTAGCTGCAAGTGCTGTATGGCATCACTGTATAGGATATCTTCTTGAGTAGTAATGGAGATTTGCAGACCAGGGTTATTGGCTATGTTTTTTATTTACACACCCTTTTTCAAAGCGAGGGAGTAGAACATGCCAGATTCTGTACCCGTTGTTGAAGGACAGCCTGTTTGTGTCTGATACACTAGAGCAATTGTTCAAACATAGATTATAAGAAGAATATGAGCTATATAACATAAGGCAAGGTTAGTTGCCTTTTTGAGTTACCTTTCACATAAATATTAGTTATGCAAGGTGAGAGCTGTCAAGGGCTGAACTAAGGTGTTCACCCGAGTTTCAAGAAGAAGCTATTCAAACCTTTCCACGGGGATAAAAGTTGATGGTGTGTGTCTTCTGTTTGCGTGTGTACAGGTTGGGTTTTTGTTGGTTTTTTTGAAAACCTTTCACTTTTCTCTTAAGTGAATCTATCCAGTCTTTAAATCTGCAATCAATGCTTCTTTTACACTAGCTGGATTAAAAAAATGCAGCCTTCTGGCAGTTAGTTGTTAAATAAAATAAGTGATTTATACTACAATGAATTAAGACCCATCTGCTTTACAAGCAATTTATGTGGCATTATGTGTGTCATAGTCTCTGTCATGACTTTGATTTTTTTGACATATGGAGCATTGTGGAATAGTCACACTGGTGTTGGTTAGGGGCATTATTGTGCTTCCCATGAAAGATAATTTGTACTTGGCTAAGCATGTACTAAGCCATGCAAACTGATTAGGCAGAATCCGGTAAGTAACGTGAGATAATTTACACTCTCTTTTTCTTCCTATAACTTACTTGTATGCTCCAGTCTATGCTTAAATAGCTTCAGAATAACCTCTGCCAGACATAACCTTTGTCTAGGTTAATAGATGGAAGATGCAGGGCCAGTGACCAAAGACTCTGAAATTCTGTAATGAAAAGGAGATGAGAAGATTGTTTATGCTTTCTCACACACAGAAGATGATTTATTGGTGATTTATAGGATGTAATCCCTGATTTAGATATAGAAGCTAATTTGTACAAGGAAGATTGTTTCTTAGGTACCGAAGTTTAGTATAACAGGTCAGAGGGTGTTGCTGTATTTTGAGGATTTATTTTTAGCAAGAGGAAATGCTAGGTATAATACCTGGAGGTTTTGTTGAAGTAATTGTATTTTAGGAAGACTTTTGAAATTTTTGCTTTAAATTCTTTTAGGAGACATTATTCCACCAACTTTAAAAATTGAACAGCCATGTACTTTGCAGGGAAGGCAGGATGACAGGGCAATTTCTTCTTTTTTGATATGGTACTGTATTTTTTTAGAATTTCTTTTAGTCCTAGTTTCATCATTTGCACTTAGACAGCAATTTTCATGTAGAGCTGAAGACTTCCTGTAGAGGGCAGACGGGAAACAAAATAGTCATGTAAGCAGGTTGCTGTCAGAATTAGGAACAATGTCAGGTTCACAATTATTCCAGCTAGGCTAGCTTTTAATATCTAGGCAGTGTAGAAGAGAATTTGTGTTTGTTGTCCTTGGGTTGTTTGTTACTGTTTTTTTTTTTTTTTCAGTGAGTATTTTTCTTTCCTATTTTCAAGTATTTTTAATATGTACCTGTTAATTAAGCCAACTGTTTACCCTGTTATTAACCTGAAAAATGAATACCAGCTTCTTGATTATATTAAAAAGTCAATTCTTCCTTATGTGGGACTTAGGCCATAGTCCTGACAATATTGAATTGTGTTATCAAGTTATCAGTGATAAAAATCATTGAAGAGCTGCTTGTAGGGTATTTTTCATAACCCGTGTGGATACCAATTTGAATATAGGTAAGCAGCAACAGTTCATGGCAAAAAGAAAAAAGGCAGAGATATCAGAGTTGTGATGCTAAGCTGTGGCTCCTTTCTTGGGGATAAAAAAATGCAAATGCATTAAGTGAATGTTAATACTTCTAAAGATCTTTGAACAGTGATGCTAGGTTTTGTTTTATACTTCTCACTTTTTTCGTCCTTTGATTTTTTGTTTTGCGGCTTCATCTTTTTAATTAGTCCTAGACCACAAATTTTGAAGAACTTCATTAAAGCAATTACAAGAAAATGAGAAATGTTGAAGTCTCAAAGGCAAATGTAGCCAAAAGGTGTCGCCATCATAAAAGTGTAAAAGACTTAATTTCTGTCTCTTTGAACTCCTTTAGTGAAAGTCATATTCCTAGTGTATATTGTGCTTGTGTACTAAGCTTCCCAGATGTGCCGAATCATCCTGGTTTGCTATTTTTGCTATAGAGGGAGCAAGTACAGAGATGGTACACTGAACTGAGAGTTTCCTTCTGATTTATTTTCCATGTTTCATCTGACATTGGATGATGTTGAGTTTTAACTGGGGCAGTATTTGCCAAGCCAGACCAATTTATAGTTTAATATTAATGTTATTTTGTCAGTAATACCAGAACTTGCAAAACATAGTGAAAGGGGAAAGGGGTCAATTTTTATCTTCATTTGCTACTGTCTTGTATCTTCTTGAGATATTATAATGTGACTAATCAAAGGGAAATATTAATTATTACTGCCTAAATTTTTGGATCTAAAGCATGTTTCTTTTAAAAGAATTGATAGATGCCTGTAGAATAATGCTGTAAATGTGGGAAATTATTTAAGCTTTTTTTTTCCCTGTATTTTTTTTTAAATTTGTTTTAAATTGAAAAATGCTGATGTTTTCTGATACTAGTAGGTTGAGTTAGTAATGGTATAATATGTCTAAATGCTTTGTGCTTCCTTTAAAGTACTTGGCTGCTGTAGAAAGCGTGGTTTAGAATTATTTTTACTTTAGAAGGTGTACTCATGTATTAAATTTATTTAGCAGTGCAGAGAGAATTTCTTGCCTTTCCTTTTATTAAACATAGATGATATTACGTGGTGCTATTGTTCAGTGCTTCAACAGTTTGTGCTACTAATGATTACACCATTTGTAATCCTCCGCCTGAGTGAAGATAAATTAAATTGTAGACACTTTCTCCTGAGCATTGAAAAAAGAAAAGTGTGAAAAGAGTAAATGTTTCAGTACTAATGCAGTTCTAAACTTAGGAATGTTGGTAGTTGTGCACAATTATTTTGCAGGTACTAACATATGAAGAGATGTGGTTTTCAAGTATATGATAGGCAAGATTTTCTCCTTTAATTCTCCTCTTGGTCAGGCAGCCTCAGGTAGCTGTCATTCATACTGGTGGGGATGCAGTCATTTCATTTTACTTTCCACTTGGGAGAGTCACTCAATGAAATTAGTTGCTGATTAGCAGCGATGTCTCACTTTCAGTCTTACCAGTAGGTCTCTGACATCCTTATCTGTAGTAGATACCCTTTTTGCAGTTTTCATATGCCTGGTGGAAACAGTGATTATAATTTGCCAAAAGCCGATCCAAATAGGGTTCAGTTTAAGATGATGTTGAAACAAGTGAGTAATTAACTCTTGAGGAAAAAGCAGTGGAAGTAGTGTCCCAGGTACTTGTAATAAACTGAGGAGAAAGCAGTGTCTGCACATCTAATTAAACACTAGCTTTTTTAGGCAACTAATTCTGCTTTCCTTCCCTGTGGACAACTGTAGTGTTTAGAAAAAACACACAGTCATCCAGAAGAGGCTTTTGAACGTTGTTTTAACTTAAAGTGCAACTCTAATACATCACTGATCTAATTGAAACCCCTAGTCTGAGAGTTGCTGGCAGGAACTCTGGTAATGCCCTCAGTCAGTCTGAAAAGCACTTGAAAGCTTTATCACTAAGTCATATCTACATAAACGGACTTCTTGCAAATGGAATGATTAAGCTTAGGCAATGGAAATCACCTTTACCTTGGTTACCACACTTGAGAAATACAAATGGTTACAAGGGCAACATGTTGATTAGTTATTTTATTTGTACTGTGCTTTGGACTGTTAAGTGTTTTATTTCTAACTGTGCAATATGCTGATGTTTCAGGGTTTGGGAAAAAAAATACCTTGCTGCACACCGCAAATTAGCTAATTCAATTAATTCTAATACTGTATGTAATACAGCAATAATGTAATGTCCAGAGATAAGTAAAAATTATCATGGTCTGTATTACAGAAACATATTAAAAAGAAGCAATTTTGAAATGTGACTAGACTTTTGAGGGTTTTCACTGACATTATATTCACAAATGAATTTTCACTGCAGGCACGCAGCTTTCTTTTTCTTTTTCTGGAGGGGAGTGTGGGTGAGAAGAGCTAATCTCTTTCTAGTAGAAGGTGATCATATTGAGGGTTCTTTATTGACATGATTTCAGTACCTTGCTTTTTAACTTTGTGAAACACAAGGAAATAATTTCCTGAAGTCTCCATTTTAGGGGCTAGGTGCTGCTTGATTGTCTTTCAGTATTCTAACTTTTTTTCCCCCCACTATGTGTTCAGTCTGGCATTTTTTTTCTTTTCCTACGACAAGGTGATAAGTCTCAGATTTTTCAAGCAATGTAAATCATCTACACAGGATGAAGAAAGCTAGTGCCTCATTGGGACAGAGTGTTTATTGATTTAAAAGATCCCTTTCTTCATTTCAGGTTATGTATTCTTTTGATCTTAAGCTTGTACTTCTAAATTCAGCTCCAAATGTGGTCCTAGTGATACAGCAGCTCATTTCTCTGCAGGCCTAATCAATAACATTTTTCATCAAGAACTTTATCAAGGCAGCTTTTTTCTTCTCAGATTCCTGCTCTGTCTGCCACAGCAATTTCAGTTATCCTAACCTAAAGAGCCCAACTCAGCTTTGAAGAAAAGCAAAAAAGGTTGTGTACGTTTAAGCTGTTGATGACAACCTGCCAGACAGCTCATCCTCTGAAATGAGCTTTTGTCTGAAAAAAGGTGCGTAGAGGGGTCAATATGGCTTGTGTAGAAATACCTGAGGAATGTCAGAGGGAGCCTGCCAATCCAGTTTGTTGGATATGAATTACAGAAAGTGTAGTATATTCTTACTTTCTGGTTTGTAGTTTAGAGGTAATGATCATTAAGAGATCTAGATTACATATTTATCATGTTTGACGTTATCTTTTTTTTTTTCTGTAGTATGGTTAGAATTTGTGTATTCTGAATTTTGATGTATTCATTGTGAGTTTCTTAAACTGCAAATTGTTTCTATGTCTGTTTTTCAAGCTGTTTCACCTCATAAGATATCTGACATAGGTGAAAACTATCAGCAGTTATTCAGCTTGACAGTGAAACACGGAGATACTCCTAAACATGGAATTATGAAATTGTTCATAATAATTCTTCAGCAAGTTGTATTTTAAAGTTAATGTTGCATAAGACAAATATGTGTTTAAGGCATCTTCAACACTCCTTTAAATCCTCTTTTGTGATTTCTGTTACACTCTAAGAGCGTAATTAATGGTGAAAACTTGCCATATATATGTTTACAAAGGCAGACTTTTAGAAAAGGAAGTCTTGTTTTGCTAAATCTGTAAGAATTCTGGTTTATTTTAGTTTGTTGATCAGGGATGGCCATCTGTTGTAGTTTTTTGATGCTGTCATATAAAGCATTTCTCTTTTTCCCCCTTTCTCAGCAGATAATGGGTGTGGTTTGTTGATGTGTATCTGAAACACTGTACCACACTTACAATTACACATTATGAATATTCAAATGGTATATGTAAACCCAAATAATACACTTATGTGGATTCACTTTTCACTTTCTAAGTTTATAAAGCCATCTGTCAAACAGCACTAGGCCAGTCTCAGTTCTGGAGTAATTTGGATGACATGACAAATTTTATAGTAAAGCAAATTTGTCTGTGGTTAAACTTGTTGCTTCGTTCACAAACCTCAGCTTACCTTCTATGTAACACTTTTTGAAAGCATAAATCAGTGTACGAGTGGGGAATCCATGAACTGCTTTATTCTGTCTCCTTTTTCTCCTCCCAAGCAGCTTGTAGAACTGGTGCTGAACTTAAGCTTCTGGAGCTTGGACTGTATTTGCTCTTTCTCATCTCAGTTTCAGTTGGGACGATTAGGCTGATGGTTCCATTTGATGCAGTTTTTAAATAGTTTTCTATTACACAATAGGAATATTCACCCCCTAATACGGAAGAAGTTGGGCATAAAGAGTTGAAAATGACCAAATCAAGCTGAAAAAAAAAAATCAGTGAAAAATGTTTTAAAAGATAGTGGGTTTTGCAGTAGCGATAATTATAGGAAAACCATGTGTGATTTGTCATTTTCAGGCAACTTCTGGAAGCAGTTGGTTTATTGTTTGAAACATCTTCTAAAAGAGGGAGTGATCTTTGTAAAACACCAGATTCTGCATTTGGGTTTTGATTTTTACCACAAAGCAATTTTTACAGCATTATACATTCCTGTTTGTTTTTCATTTGTAGGATTGGGACAAATATTTCCATTCTTCACTGGAGATGTAATAAAGATCTTAAAAGCTTTAGATCTTGTCAGTAACATCATTAGTGATCAGTAAAATAGTGGCTTCATTACTTCATACCATTTTCTTGTTGTTTGTATTGGGGAATAACATCAGTGATGGAAGGTGTATTAAATATTGATTTCTAAATCTGTATTCTGTTCAGTTATCCTGTCTCTTAACGGCAAACTGCAAAGTTGGCTAATCAAGCTGCATTCTCATTAGCAACCTAAGTGCCCTGTTGAGTCAGATCATCAGGCACCTCGCCTTGTGTCCTGGCTCTGACCCAGAGAGCAGGAGGTGCTTGTTTTGGACAGCCTGTGAGCCTGACCATCCTGTATTCCATGCTCCTTACACTCCTCTGATCCTCTTCTCTTGTCTATTCATTTATGCAAAGTCCTTCTCTGATGGTGCTGTTACCAGCTGCTTTCACAGCTTCTAGTGGCAGCAAATTCCAAAGGCTCATTAGCTTAAGGATAAAGAAAGTAGTTTTATCTGTTTAGACAATTCTTTCACTAGTTTGTCTTCTAGTTCCTGTATTGAGGGATCTCGTGAATAACAACACTCCATTCACCTTTTCCACTTGTACTGAGATGTTCTGAATGTCAAGCATGGCCTCCTTAACCATTTCCTCTTTGGTTCCATCTACTCTGTTGCTTTTATGATTTTAGGTGATCTTCTCTGTACCTTCTGTGATTCTACTGTGCACTCTTAGAGGAGACCAGAACTGTACACGAGCGCTTGAGATACAGTACAGAGCGACAGAACAACATCCTTCTGTTCTCAGCGCCCTTCCCAATGATAGGCAGTATTTCACTGATCCCCTGCCGTTTGACTAACCAAAAAAGCTTATGTTCATGTGTAGACATGGAGACTGCAGTAACGAGAACTTAGGCTTATTAGCTCCCAGGCTACTTTAGAAACAACATTCTAGATCTCATGACTCTTCTTTTCTCGATATTGACAGTGTTCTGCAAAAGAAAACTGCTTTGGCTGTCACAGTTCCTTGACTAACTGTGACTCACATGAGACTTGCAGCTTTGTTTAACTCTTATGCGAATGCTTTACAAACCAAGATTTGTTAGTATTTATTTGGGTTGAAGTTGTTGCACTGTTTCCAAAGATTAATTCTCTAATATACGTTAGAAGTTAAAATCCAGTGTGGGTTCTTGGTTTGTTTTTTGGTCTTGTGTGGGGCGTTTTGGTTGGTTGTGGTTTTTTGTTGGTTTGGGGATTTTTTTTTTTCTTTTTTCAAAAAAATTCACTCTAAACCTATCCAGGGATTTTTGCAAGCTGACGCAATACCTATTTTGGGGGGCAGGATGAACATGCAGGAAGTTTTTTTTTTTAATTAATTATTAGAATTATAGCCTTTTAAAATGAAGGATACATTCTGAAGGTAAAATAATTCTTTTCAGTCCCCCCATGTAGAGTTGGAGGGGGGGATGGAATTTGTGGGTTTTGCAGATTTATTTTTAAGTGGTTACAATTAAATTGGACTGGAAGAATCCTGAGAAGTCCTTATAAATTTGAAGAACTTGTGTTTTTTTCTGAAAGACTTGATTTTCCAAATGTGTACGATTTGTGTGTGTGGAATTTATACTAACTTTCCATGTGATTTGACATTTTCACATTGAATTATCAACACCCTTGCTCTTTGTATGCTATCAAAATTTGGATAATGAAGTCTAAAAATAATTTTATTTAAGAAAGTAATCAATTCAAAAGAATAATGTGTTACTGTTTCTGTAACAAAGCTTTTTAGAGCCTAGAAGTTAAGAGTTTAAATATCACATGCTTGAACATTTGAAAAATTAGGAGTAAATTATTAGTACATAATATTAAGGCATACAATCAATCTTAACTGTGCTTTAGGGTGTTTCATACAGCAGTTTTGTTCTTCAGTGCATAATAAGAAGTTTGTTATGTGACAAAAATCACTTCTAAGAACTACTGAGCTTGGCTTTTTAATTTTGGTTTGGTTTTTTTTTTTTTTTTAATTACAGTATTGGTAGCAGGACTGTGTAAAAGAGCATTTGTGAAGACTTTCACTGATGTTGGACAATTTTAGGGTGGGGGGTTTTTTTTCAGTTTAACTAGTGATGTTCATGTTTTGTTTGGAGGGCAAGGGTTATTTTTGCTTTGTCTGTTTACAAGGGTATTCTTGATTTTTTTTTTATTTAATAAGTAGGAAAACTAAATCTGGGTGAAACACTATATATGTATATGCATAGACACTCTTACCATTCAGATTTTATTTCATCCCTTTTTTTAAGGGAAGGATTTAATGTATATTTAGATGAAAACTGATTTTAAAACTTCAGTAGATCAAAATAGGGTGAAAGGCTGGAAGATAGTACAGCTGATGATTCCAGTTTGTAGTAAATTATAAAGCACATATAAGAGCTGTAAAGAGAGATGACTTCCTTTGTCTTATTTCATCGTGCTTTCACAGATAAGTGTGTAAATGAAAGGGAAACAAATTGTTTCAATATGGCAAATCTATATTATTTCTTTGGAGTGAAAATGAATGGAATTGAAATAATTCACTCTTGGGTGAAACCAGAAACCATAAATGTATTTTATCCTCTTGCTGTGGATTGACATACTGCAGATTAGTAATAAGAGAATGTTCCTCGTATCATCAGCAGTAGTCAGGCACGTTCACGAATACTGAATTACAGTCAGAAAAAAGGGGTTCACTGTACTTTCATGTAATTTACACAGAAGAGCATGTAATTCGTCATTTTAACAGCAGCTGCTGCTCACTGTTAGAAAATTTATTTTTTCAGACTTTTTAAGTGCTTTTTATCCTTTGTATTTTGGAAAGTTTGTAGGTACCTGTGCTTCTTCTGCATCATTTATGCATGACCTGATTTCTGGGAAGATACAGAGGGTTCTTTATTGTCCTCTGTGTGGGTGTGTGTTGACACCATCTAGCACCTAACTAGTCTTCCCCACAGATGTCTGGAAATACATGTAATAATAAGGTTTGAGGTCAGCAGCGTGACCTACGTTCTCTTAGCATTTTGTAGAGAATGGTACATCCTTGGAAGGCTCACGGTGCCATATGCAAGTTGAGCTCGTGGGGTTGGTAGTAATGATACATAAGCATGCTAGCAGAAAAAGCTAGCGTTTGCAGCCAACAAAATTCTTTCGTTTCACCTATATGAATGCAAAGAGAATCAGAGCCGAACTGTTCTGGTCATTCAAAAGGCATATCTTTCTATCTTGCTGATGGGCATGGCAAAGTAGCTAGAAAATGCGTCTTGTGGAAATTTCAGTTGTGTTTCTCAGTCCTAACTTGCATGGTTTGGTTTAGAGACTAATAGTATGCTAAAATACATACCAATAGTCAGTTCATTCTTTGACAAAAATCAGTTTTTTATGTTTTTCGTAACTGGCTAATAATTAAGAATTCTTCTGTTACTAAGAGTTCAATGAAAAGTTTAGGAGACTGTTCTTAAGTCAGCTCTCCTTGTGTATCTGTTTCTTATAATCAGTGTGAATGCTGGAGAAGTGCAGATGCTCACTTTAACTTTCATATGACACGTGAGAGTCTCTGCAGAAAAGTATGCTTCTAGGTATTTAATTTTCTGGTACATAAGAGTTGTTTGGAGACCGCTGCTGTCAAATTTGTTACAGCATGGAATGGTATAATGTTTCAGGGAAATAGTTTGATAAGCATAAGGGTTGGCAGACTTCACAGCAACATAATTCTAGAGGCCAGTGTAAGGTAACACAAATCGCTGGAGGAGGCTAATTTTGCTGCATCGCACATATAATTAATAGAGAGCAAAGAACCTCTTCCAGGACTTGACAGAATGAACATAAATGTGGTGTTTTGAATGCTTCTTAGTGGAGCCTTTTTATGTTCCCTGGTAGTGCTGGGGAACCTCAGGTGATTATTCCCACAACATAGCCCTCCTTGTTGAATACCTGCAACTGAATGATGTGAATGATTCCTCTTTCCTTTGGGAATTGTTTCTTGCTGGGCTGGGACTGTTCATGTTATGAGCTGGATATATGCATGTGATGGAAAAGATTAATGCTTTCTTGGAAGAATGTTGTTACAGGGGCAAGGTGCAGGTAAAGTCTATGCTCAGAAAATTACTACTTGATTGATACTGGGGGAGAATTACTATTGGAAGGTATTTTCAAGAATCAGTGCTCTTGAGTTTAATTAGACAGGTATCACTTAAACTTTTGAGGGGGAAGAAATAGTACAAATCAAGTCAAGAGGATGTAGGTAGGAGATAGAGGTGACTGGATGGCTTGTATGCTCGGATAACCTAAGATTTCTCTACACTAAACATCTACACTAGATAAGGCAAGTGTGAAAGAGAAAGCATGAGTGCTCTGAAAGAAGAGCACTTAAGTTTGTACTTAGTAAACGGGGGAGAATTCATCTTTTAAATGCTGATGAGTCTAGATTTTATATTCAAGGGGTGAGGACCGATTAGATATCAGGAAGAAGTTCTTCACAGAGGGTGGTGAGGCACTGGAACAGGCTGCCCAGAGTAGTCAAGGCCAGGCTGGATGAGGCTTTGAGCAACCTGGACTAGTGGAGGGTGTCCGTGCCCATGCCAGGTTGGGGTTGGAACTAGATGATCTTTAAGGTCCCTTCCAACCCAAACCATTCTGTAACAGTCTACATATTACTGGCATTTGTTTCTGTATTGTCATTGTTTAGTATTTGATATTATCAGAAATAAGGTGACTGAGACGAGATACTAGAATTTTGGAAAGAATTTGGGTTTTGTAGGTTTCTTTTAACGATGGGTCATCTGAATTATTACACGTTTTTAATAAAACGCTTGGGCTTGTTGAATTAAATGAAAATTCTACTAGTAAGTAGAAATTCTCAAAAAAATGCATTTTAGACACAATATTAGTTTGTGTCTAAAATTAATCTAAAAAGGCAATTAGTAACTGGGGATAGGCAAATAATAGGCTAAGGAAAATTGCTAAAAGCAATGCATGGAATGCAAACTGAGTGTCTGCCCAAGTTGGCCTGTTTCCTCTGTTAGCTTTGGCTCAGTTGGACCTCAGTTAAAAATGCGATGCATTGTTCTGTGTGTTTGGGATGATGGCATTTAAACATTATTTATGGGAGGTGGGGAGAGTGGGAGGAAGTACTGTTCTTGACCAGCTTTTTTAGCATTTGGAGGACTTCATAGGTGTATGATGTATAAAATATTTTAAAAATAACTTTTTAAAATATACCTTCTCTCAATATTTTCTCTGCTCTTGACACTTTTTCTCGTTTTGTACTGTGGATGGCCAGTATTTGAGCTGGTCGGGGGGAAGGAAGCATCTAGGCACTGAAGAACATCTGTTACCCCATTTTATTTTAAAAAGCAAGCTCAGTGTACATTATTTAAAATGACCATTCTGGTGAAATTAATGATCTGTTATGTAGCCTTATGTATTACATTGTATGCAGCTGCCATGATGCAGTTAAAGTTGAATATACTTGTTCTCTGTTACCTAAAAAGGAAATATTTCAGTATGAAAATGTTATGGTCATTATATCACTTTCTTAAGTGCAGGTGGGAGGAATTACTATTGATCTAATAGATGTAATAGTTTGTATTCTAAATCTATAGAAAAGAAGTAATATTTTGCAGCTGAGTAACTGCTGAATGTAAACCTTCAGGCAGAATTCTGAAAGCAGCTGTAAAACTGGAAAATTACGTTCTTTTCTTCTTTCAGGCATAACTGGACTTGAATATCTTTGTTCATTTTAGCTTCTAGTGAATTATATCTGTATAAGGAGCTAAATTACATATTTTATTTCAATCATTCAGGTAAGAATTTGTTTAGGGTATTAAAATTAGGAACTGTATGCAGTTGTCATGGAAATTACTTGAAGTAGTTGAAATACTTAAGACAAAACAGAGGTCACCATTGTAGTCAGAAACAATGGAGAGTGCTTTTATACGAAGTACATTGGATCATGCTGATAGGACAGGACTGAGCTTTTTAGTTCCCTCTGCAGTATTTTTCCTGTTTCTAGTGGCCTTTTTAAAGGAGAGACGAGTTTTTCCTGGGGTCATCTCAAAGTTTTGTTTTTTTCCTCCCTCACTTTGCTCCTTCTCCTTGTAACTTCTTCTAGCTAGTGTTTGATGTAGCACCGACTAATTCTGAAAAACAGAAATGTCCTGGCAGTACTATGGAGGTTTCCTACCTACCTGGTCTTTTAAGGAGAACTTTTATGTTGACATTGTAGTTATTTTGAATTATGGGTCAAACAGGTTATGTACAAACATATTGATTCTTCAGTTATTAATAAATTCCAGCCCAGTGTTTCATTGAATCTGGCTAAAATACTCTGAGCAAGCAAAAGTTCCATGGAGATGGAATAGGTTAATGTGTCTCGTCTTAATGATGCAAGACTTGTCTTAAAAGAGGAATATGTACAAAGTAGTATCACTGTAGGGGAAGCAATAAATTTTTTTGTGGTTTGTATTGTCTTGTGCATAAAGTTTCAAATGTTCGGCCATGGTGATTTAGAGTGGAATATTCCATAGTAATTACAGGTAAGTATCTTTAAAGTTCTACATAGGAGTTAATAGATAGGGAATTTCTATATCTATAATAGATGTGGGAGTCACAGTGGGTAGCTAAAATAAAACAATAGCCACCAATATCAAGAACAAAAATGGGGAATTCTTATCCAGATACTCTGAAATACATATGTGCTTTTCACTTTGAATAGCAGATTATTATTTTTTAAAATTTATTTTAAGATCTAAGAGGGAAATATGGAAGAAATTCTGTGAACTTAATTACTATCATCTAATTAGAACATGCTGTGCCATATTGGAGGCACAGGGGGAGGATGGCCTTAAAAATAGGTTGCAAGTTTCACATTCTGTAGAGTTGTGGCCACACTTCAGTATTGTCATTTCAGAAGAATTGTCATTTATAGTTACTGTAACATTAAAGCTTTAATGAGTAATAATTTACTCCAAGGTCACTGGATTAGTTTTTGTGGCTTGTTTTCTAGAATTCGATTTCTGACAACTTCGAAAAATACAAATGGAACTAGTGTGTGCTCTCTGGCGTGCTGGATCATCTGCAGCTGAAAGGCATTTTTATTTTTGACTCTGCTTTCCTCTTTGCAGTTTCTGTTGAGCAAGTTAAATGTAGCAGTTCACTTCGCACATTAACAATGTCTCAATGCTCACATTCCTCCTCTATCTCTTTGGAGACATTTGTAGTTACAGAAACTGTTAATTCCTGATTTAACGCTTTCATCCCCTTTCCAGGCCAGGGCAGAATTTAGGTAATTAATTCTGGTTCAGAAAACCAAGTGTTAAGACAGCTGTTTTCTTGGACTAGTGTCTAAACCAACTCCCGTATGCCATGCTCTCCATCACTACTTCGTCTTCCTACAGAAAGCCTTATGGACTTAATGGGTAGTTCCTCTGGTCCTCCTCTGCCCGGAGCTCAAGATTAGCACTGAGGTGGAAATTTCTGAGGCTGAGCTTGTGACTCGCCTTCTTTCTTCTCTTAACCTCTCATGCTTGGACTGGGAGTTGGTACTCCCATGCTGAGTGAGTGGGAAACTGCCAGCTTCTCATTGAAAGAACAAGCTGATGAGTTAGATGTAGGCAGGAATTCCAAGGGTCACACTTGCGTCTTGCTTTTCTTTTTCTCCTCGCTTTCCCCACAGTGGTAGAGATACATGGTGCAATTGTCAAATCTTTGGATCACTGTTAGGTATCTTCTGCTGGCTGTGGATGCTTGACAGCAGTATCATACCCAGTTTGTGAGTGAAGAATAGTTTTGTTCCTGTGCATAGTAATTAACTGAGAAAAACACACTCTTAGGCTAAACATGAATATGCTCCTCGCCCCCAGTAACTGTCTGCAGGCCAGTCATCAGTCAAGTGGGAAACTGCTGGTCTTGTCATTCCCTGCAGCAGGCTGAGCCTTCATTTTGCTGAGCTGCTGTCTTCTTCTTTCTGCTGCTTCTCGTAGGGCTTCTGAACCTTGTCACATCAATCTTTTTTCTTCTGTGTTGTTGATGGTCTTAATTCTCTGCTGAGCTAATGCCAGATACTGACAGTTTAAAGCAATCTCATGTTTGTGCTTTTCCTTTGTTCTCAGTTTACCACCTATGGCTTAATAGCCTAAACATGCTCTCATGTTTACATAGAGGGTAAAGACAACCAGAGCTCTTTGTTAATTTACCTCAGTAAAACTGAGACCTGGGTCATACTGCAGGGAAGAAGGAGGGAAAAATGAAGAGGAACAGTTTAATACTCTGCCTGGGACAAGTGTTAATTCCTCCCTGGAATTGGCTGATGTTATTCTGGCAGCATATTACTGTCCTGAGTTAGAAAATGCTTAGGAAAATTCGAACAGCTAGGTGAATTCTATGGTCAACCAAGATACAACAGCTTGTAGGTACTGATGTTAACTTAAGGTCAAATGGTGCCAAAAGAATTAAGAAGGATGTTTTGCTGATGTGAAAATGATCTGATATTTGTGCTAGATAGGATTTGGAACTGTTTCAGCAATTGAAATGGCGGATACATGTGGCAGGTAGCCAAGATTATTTAGAAAGCATTTTTTTGTATCTTTGGATAATATAGTTGGATTAATACATAAATGCAGGGTAATACAATTCCTGTAAATGTCACTCTGATTTATTCTCAAAGTTACTATCAGAAAATCAGCCTGGTAATTACTGTATTTACAGGGAAAAAAAATACACTCTTTTATTTCTTGATCCTATTTTATGGCTTTTATTTGAAATAACGGAATGGTTATTTCATCCTAGATAAAGGCAGCTGGCTTTCTTCAGACTTTCTTCAAAAATGGAGTATTAGCCTGATCAGGGGGATTAAATAAGATCTTAAGAATTGTGTAGCTGTGAGGCTCAGTAGAGATTGAAGAGGTTTAGAAAGCCTGGATAGAATAGCGGAATAGGAGGATAAGCTCTTAAAGTAAAGAAAGCCTTTTAAACTGAGGGCATTAGCCAAAGGGTGAAGTAAGCTGCATACAGAAGACAGGATTTGGAGCATGTGTCACGTGCAAAACATAGAAACATGGGGTGAAGCAATAAAGGATGTCACCAGTAATTTCTTCAGGTTTTGTATGGTGCATGGATAATATCTTAGAAATCCTTTAGCTTGCAGTTATCCTTTCACAGACGAGGAAAACAGCTAAAAGATATTGGCTAATCTGCTTTTGTTTGCAGAACAAACTGAAATCACAAACTTGTTTTTAGTGCTCGAATGAAAGGTTAGGATGCTGTATATTAAAACAGATGCAATATTGGTTGCTGAATTTTTAATAGGGTATAAGATGAGTAAAGCAAAACATATCCAGCAATTGTGATATCTACGATCACTTTGTTTCTGTGGCATGTAGGAAGTAAGAAGTGCACTGTCAGTTATTGTCACGTAGAAAACTGTTCTATGGCCCAAGTTGAGATTTAATATTTTAAAATCTTTTCTGTTTTGATCTTTGATGGCATTTTGTTAATCCCAAGTTGTTTAGCACCTCTGGACTGCTTTTAGGATGATGGAATGAGTGATGAACCTGCAGAGATCTAATACCCTCTCAGGGGGATGGTGAAGCATCAGAGTTACAACCCTTACAGAATGAGAAGCTTGATGGTAGCATATTGCAGTGAGAGAGTTAATATTCAGTTAAATGAAAGTGGAAGAGGAGCAGTAGTGCAAGGGAAGGAGTGAGAAATTAAGTGGTATCTTTTCAGAAGTCTGCCTTATTGCTGCCTGCATTGCTCCTCTGGGATTTTTCTTCTGAATGCAAGAAAATCAGCAAGCTTTTCTTGAAAAAAAATAAGATAAAATTACTGCCATAATTTTTTTTTTTTTCCCCCATGGTGTAAAACTTTAATTTAGATGGGGAGGGTTTATTACTTACCAGTGGTTTCCTGGCATGGCTAAGTTCAATTAATTTCAGATGACAAACTCCAGGGTTTTCTTCCTCTCCCCCTTCACAGCCCCCGCTTCACAGTGTGTGGAAAGTACAATTTGTTACTGGTTTGCCTTGGGCTCTGGAGACCTCATTAAGGGCCCAAAAAGGGGGTTCTGTCTCTGCTGCTGGACTCCTTTCTGTTTTCTGTTGAACTGGCGCCATTTGCATTCTTGCATGGAAAGGAGTACAAAGGCTGGAGTATGAAAACTTAGGTTTATGTTGCTTGCCCGTTGATAAAAATTATGATACTGAACTAAAATCCTGCTGCTCTTTAGGCTGTGGTGTTATACTAAAATTTGAGATGCAGAGGCAGATCACCTTTGAGATGGGAATGTAAACAGGAAGTGTCAAGTAATTTTTCTGACAGTTTATATGCAGAATCCATTCATTTGAAACTAAGGAGAGGTGCCAGCAAAATACTTTGTTTTGTCACAGTTCTGAGACACCATGCTAATGCTTCAAATGCCTATTCCTATCAAAGTACTGTATGAGCATCTCTTGGAAGCAAGAGACTGGGCTTCTTGGTCTGCACAGTAGCTGAAGATGATATATTTGAGCAGTAAGCATCAAAGAACTATCATATATGCGCAGTGTATTTATTCCATACTTAGAGTAATTTTAAGATTTAACATGAAATGTACATAGTCACAGTTTACTTGGACTAGCAAGCAAAACTGTCTCTTATGTGTTTAACCCCACACAGGGTACTGAATTCTAATTTAAAACCTTCTTAATGATGTAAAATAAAGTGGGAGTTCAGTAAAACCAATTTTGTGATATAGGCATTGATTCCCTTACTCTTTTTCTCTGGTGTTGTCTAATAAAAGAATGTGTAGCAAATGTAGAATTGATTGTGCCTTTAGTATTTTCACAATATTTCAGTGCTTTCAGTGGCAGTATAAAACACTGATGTACACATGCACACACATTTATGTATTTGTATGTACATGAAGACACACACATAAACCTGTATAGAAGGATTTTAAGGCTACTCTCAGATAGGTTAAATAAAAGTTCTTACAAATATCATCAATAATTATTTTAAATGCACATTGTATGCCGCAGGGAAGATAATAGTTTAATGCTCTGCTTATACATGTAATCCAACATAAAAATAAAAAAAGTTGCTTACAATTAAGATCAAACCGGTAATATTGAATATCTAGTCAGATGCCACATGCCATATTTTAAAACATGCTTTTATAATAAAAGACTTCTCTAAAAGTCTTCATTCTGTCTAGAAGACTATATAACTAAGAACTATAGTTTGTTTGTTAAAGAAAATGTAGTAAGAAGCTCGGAATAACTACTTAGAAAATTCCGAAATTGTCAGTTCTGAAAACAACTGCAAGTTCATTGTTATGTACTCATTAAAATTAATTCAAAGATCAAGAATGCTTCAGAAATTATTTTAATTTAGAATAAATGTATGACAGCCTGAAATAAGAATACTTTCTTAAAGTTTAAAAAGGCTTAACAGCTATTTTTATGGCATTGAAAAAGCTACTTTCTTGGGTTTTGAGGTAGGATCATCCAGTGTGTAGTTGTTACTTTGCTATAAGTGAAAACTAAAAGGTACAAACTGTTCTAGCAGAGTCTTGATTGTAGGAAAAGTTCTTTCTGGGGAATCAGTTCATGTTTTAAACTTGCACATTGACAATGATCAATGTTTTATCTTATTGTGGAACGAAGGGGTTTTATTAGATGCCAAGAATTCTGCAATTTTTAAACCATCAAAATGTTTGTAATAGAACTCTGGCTAAAGGAATAAGCTGTCATGAGCAATGAGTTCATGAAGAAACACTGATGCTGGGCTCAAGGTAGTTTTCTGTCTTTCTGGATACCTATTAGAAACTGGTGTGTTCCAGGGCTGGTTTTTTATCTGTTGTTTTTCAGAAATTGTGAAACTAACATGCCATGAAAACTTGTTTATTCTCAGGGTAGCTTTTCAAAACAATGCATGTGCACCTTTGCCTTCAGTAAACGAGTTTGGAAAAGGCTAACAGGCAAGATCCTAAGTGCCCAACTTGGTGCTTTTAATTTAAACTCCTAATAAAAATCAGTGAGAGTCTTCAGAAGGGTGTTCAGACAGCCTGTATTCCCAATAGGAGTTGCTTACTCCTAGTTAACGTAAAACCTAAGAAAAACTCTGGGTTTTTAGGACTTTTCTAGCTTGTCTCTGGGTCATAACATCAGCTGGAGAGACATAGCATTTAAGTCAATAATGCTTCAGAGCTTGGACATGTAAGTTTTAGGTATGCAAAGAAAGTAACCCAACTGAGGGGTTTCCAGAGAGTTGTGCATTCCTCCAGCAGGAGGTGATTCCTTGGCTGTAAGCCTTTTGGATTGCTTTCTTGAACCAAGATTGATTTTTAGATAGGTAAGTCGGTTTTATGTGTGAGAACATTTTATGTCTACGGCTCTAGCATTTGTTCGGAACACTTTTGAACAAATATGGTTTGGCACTTGCTGTGAGCAGTGGTTCCTACCTGATGGAAAGCTCAGTGAGAAATCTAAGGACATGCCACACCAAACCAGCAGAGCTCTATTTTTTTTGTTTGGAGGATTGGGTATGAGATAGAAAGTGGGCCCAAATATACTTAAGTAATTAAAATATTTATAAACTTGTTTTATTCTGTACAAATCTTGCTTAGAAAGCATAATTTTGGATGTGATGATGCTTAAGAATGGGCCCTGTAAACACTGAGGAACTGACAAATGTAGTAAGTTGCTACAGCTCCTAGACTCTGACTGCAACTCTGATCCTTTCTAATCTAATCCTTACATCTTCTTTAAAAAAAAAAAATTAAAAAAAAAAGACTTTATGTCTACCTTCATGTTCTGAATCTTGCTTTGCAGTTTCTTTTATAACAGAGTATATTGGAAGTCAGGTGCTTATATTTATATTTTTAATATGTTGTAACTTCACTTTTAATGGCTCAGAATTGTTATAGACTGTTATTAACAGAATATTTACACTTTTGTCATGAAAATGGAATAGCCAGTCTTGTCTGCACTTGTTCTGTTGCTAGAATGATGCTAGTATTTTACTAATCCATCAGAAGAGATGCTTGTTCCTGGCAAGAAAAGCTAAAATAGGTTTGCTCTGAAGTTGTAGCGTAAAATTAGAGTTTAGGAACCAGCATGTCCCAAGTCATTAAATAATGAGACGTGTCTTGTTCCATTTGAAACACAGTTGTTTCAGATGAATTTACTTAGTGAATATGGAAATTATTTCATCTTGCGTTTGAAAAATAATTTTTTTTTTTTACATCACAAATATAATGGGAAACATGCACTGTTGAGCATAAGGATCTCATTGTACAATTGATGTTAGGAGAGACAGAGTCAGCTCATTGAAAGACCAGTAAATTCCTCTGCACTTCTTGCAGAAACCAACCTTGTGTCTTTGTTTCCAGGTGACAGATGAGTAAATTTGTGGTGCTATGTGCAAAACAAATACTTATCTTAAAATTACTTTAAACAGTACAACATAAAATACTATAGCTCATATAATTTTGTGTGCACATTAATGGAAATAGATGATCTTTGTCTTTATATGTATTAAGTACCATTTATTATATATAAAATGCAACTTACTTAGATGTGTGGGTATCCAAATCCTCATTTGTAACCTGTGTGTCATTAACCTCATGGAAATATACTTCAGGAAAAAGTATACGTGCAGATTGTAGAAACTGCAAGTTTCAAGCAGTTCAAAGTATTTTGTACTTTCGGGCTGTGCTTGAAGTCAGAGAACGTGGAGCATTATAAAAATGCTTTCTGTTTTGTTGTTTGTGGAATGTTCTACAATGATATGAATTAAAAGGCATAATTTAATGAAAGTTTCAAACATTACTAGATTCAGCATCAGTATTCTTCACAAAGATACTTGAAACATTTCTGTGAGAAATGTTGCATGTGATTGTAAAGTAGTTGAGACAATAGAACCACAACACAAAACTAACAAAAACCACTGCAAACAAAGGCACTTTTCACAAATAACTGTATTTTTCCCACCAAAATAAGAAACATTGATATATATTCTGTCATATAAAATAATTTATATTTTAAATGATACGGATACGTCGGATAGAATTGTTCCAAAGGCTTAGTTGACTTAAACACCTTTTACCACTAGAGAGGGCTATATAATAACTAAATTTTTCTCTCCAGAAAAAAAATTCTCCAACTGCACCTTTCCCTCTTCACATTAAACAAATAATTGGTTGATACTCTTCAAATGGCAAATTAAATTACACTTAACATGCAGACTTTAACTGTAGAAACTTGTTTGAATGACATTAAAGGTTTAATTGCAAGTTATTTAGTAAATTATAAGCTTAAAAATTTAAAATTCACATAATGCCTTATTTGACTAGATCAAAATGAAATGCTGCTGATGTTTTTAGCATTAATTTCATAACGTGTTTAAAAAAAACCCAACCAAAAAAAAAACCCAACCAACCAAAACCCCACCTAAACCCCTAAAATGAGACTTTCTAATACTTATTTTGTAGTCAGGTTCGTGAGAAGTTACTAGGAAAGAAAGTTTGAAGAATTTCTCTTTGAAAATTACTATTATTTTCTCAGTGGATCTATTATTGTCTTCCTTCTCTTCAGTTTTATAGTTCTTTATATTTCTCATGTTTCTTTTTTAGTAGACTTAGAGACAACAGTTGAAGCAAGTGCTGATTTGATGTAGATGCTGTTTCTACTAAATCTTGATTTTGCAGACCAATTGTATAGACTTTTTTAGTCTACAGAATGCTTCTGTTGAGCAGAAGTGAACATTGTGATTGCTAAAGTAACAAACTCAGTGTAATTGCCAGACAAAGGACTAAGATGTTGACTTACCTGATGGTGGTAACACTTGAATTCCTATCTCACGTTCCTGAAGTTAAAACCTCAGCATTCAAGCCCAGAGATCTCATCAGGAATGTTTTTGCTATTTGATATAGATTCAGCTAATAAAGGTACACAAAGGCACTTTATTGTGCAGTTTTAAAGGTTTGAATTCACTGAAATTAGACGACTGCTAGAATGGTGTAAAAGCCTTGGCTGCTTTTCTTATTTGGAATTCAATAGCTTATATTGTGTGAGTGCTCACTAGTACGGTGTTTTGTTATCAGGAGGCCATAGCTATAGCAGCTAAAAAATGCTCCCCAGTCTCATTATTGACAATGAAGGTACAGCCAGAAAAAAGTTGGTCATCTGTTTTCTTTTGGGTGCGGGAGGGAAATCATGGCATGTTTATTATTGCTATATTTTGGTTAGCTTTAGGATGCCTCATCTGGGGGTGCCCATCAATAAAAAGGAAAGCTAGCAATCTGGCTTACTGAAGTGCAAGTTTGATACTTGCTTTTAAAACTACAACATGTCAGCCAAAACTCCCGGTATTCTCCCCAGTTTAGGAATTTCCATGAGATCAAATGTTTATACATGTATTTCCTTTTCAGTTTTCTGGACTCTTCAACCAGACCTTCAGAATGGTCTCAATGTTTATTACTCTGTTTTATTTGCTGTTTTTGAAGTGTTGGTATAAGCCTTTACGTAAGTTTTATTATTTCGGTTTTAATTATCTTCAAAGATGTGATCGGGATTTTTTCAAATCCCCCTTTACTGAAGCTCCCTTTAAGATTCATCACTAATAATCTTTAGTCTAGGTGAGGAGCAGGAGTGATGCTACAGCCACCTGACCCCATTTTCCCGGTGCTCAGGGCACTTTTAAGGTGCTGCTGTTTTTCTCATCACATACAGAAACAATATTTAAGAAAGCTTAGGACAGGGTGAGCAATCAAAGTAAGAGTGAATGTTGCTACATGTCTTCCCATAAACAGGTACATGATATAGAGCTCAGTATAACCTATTATGGTTATTTATTGAATGCATTTCTTACTGAACCATGGACTTTCTTAATTTTACGATCATCTCTGACAACTGTGAAGTTATTTTGGGGTGAGTTGTCATACATAGTAATCAGACAACCTGTATGTCATCTATAAGAAATGCAGCGTTATTACAGTTGGACAGATAGGCTGCAAATTTTGGTGTAATACAGACTTAACATTTCCTAAAGAGATTTTGTATTTTAATCAGACCTGAAATGGCATAGCATGAATAAGAACAGGTGTGTCTTGGGGAAAGAACTAATCAATTTTGTTGCTACTAAATTTTTGCCAAAGAATAATTTCCTTGCTTAAGCATCTCTTTAGTAGTATATTTTAATGTTTTGTATGTGTTTCATTGCTTCAGATACATTTATGTTGCATTTTTTTCTTACATTTTAGCAATTTTGGAAGGAGATGCCTGCTTGGTTCCCTTTTTAAAGAAAATGAATAGGACATAAAATATATTTGAAAAACAGTGCTTCTGTCTAGGATTCTTATGCTTACTTGGGTTTTACAAAGTCTTAAATAATTTTATGAAGTTTTCTTAGTTAGGATTATGTGGGTTCAACTTTATAAGGATATGTAGAAATAGCTTCGGTGTCTTAAATACTGGAAAACATGTAACATGCACGTGATGCTTCATTCTAGGTCAGATGCTCTGCAGCTTAGTAGGGCCTGGTGACCACCAGGTCCAAAACCGCCTTTGGAAGTACAGCTGCCTGGCTTCTGACAGCCACATTGTTGTATCTGTCAGATCTCATTTGGTGACCCTTTGCCTTCATATTCATTAGGAAGGTGGAAGGTTGTTCTGCCTGAAGTACTGACATGGGATTTGGGTGTCTTGGGTACAGTTCTCTGCTTTTGGTGCTTTGTGTGGTTTCAGATGTGTATATCATTCAGGTACTTGAGTATGCCAGCTTCACCATATGAAATCTGTTCATTCCCTGCTTCAAAGTAATGCTGTGAGAAGTGCTTAAAGTTGGCGATCTGAATAGTGTCTTCTTCATCTCCTGAGATGCTCAGTGTTATTTTCCTCAGTAGTGAGGAAATGTATGCTTTCTACTACTTTGAAGCAATTTAGGAGACCAATTGGATCCTAAGATGTGTTTAGCTGTATTTGCAAGTAGAATCCTCAGCTGAATATTGGGAAGATTGAAAAGGATGGGAGATCTTATTCACCATTTCACCGTTCTTGGGTGAACATAGTTGCCTCTCTCCATTGTGCTGGCTCTGGCCTCTGCATGAACAGCTGGAGCTCACTGATCTATGATAGGGTAGTTTTCTACTTCCTAATGAGTAGTTATCACTGTCTGATAAGGACCAGAAGTGTTGCAAGGAAAGAGGTGGGGCTCCTAGGCTGGAAGTGGAAAAAGTGGTGGGAAGCTTGAATAAAATTGGAAATGGAGTAAGACCTCCCCTTTCAGGTGGTAAAGTTGTGGTTAGATCAGTTCAACTGGTTTTAATAATTTTATTTTGAGGCTGGCACATGAAAATTGATGATGGGAATGACCAGGTTAATTCAGAATGTCAGCAATACAAAGCTGAGTTACCTCATTATGAGATAAAACAAATAGTCACGTTATGATAATTTGAACCTAAGGAAAAGAAAATATCTATGAATCTAGCATGCTTGGTTCAAAGAGTTCGAATAAAGTCTTTTTCTGTGAAATGTGTCTGTAATGCTATTCTGAAAACGAATGTATTTTGACAGTAGACTCATCTGTGGTCAGTAGAACTGAATCCACACTGCAACTATTGGTCCCTATCAGTATACTTTCTATTAAACTACTTTATACTAACTCTGTCTGTCAGATGATTAGACTGCTGTATTAATTCTGTCTTTGCACTGGATTTCATTCCCCAGACTGAAAGGTAAAGCGCTCTGTTCTTAAATTTAACAGTAACCCTGTTGAATATCAAGAGACTGGCAGAAAATGCCGGCTTTCACTTTTTCTGCACAATGTGTTTTATAGAAGTAGCTGAGAAGCAAAGAGTAGCCACAGCTGAAATTTCCTTTTCAAGGAACTGTACCTTAATTAAATTCACCTTTTTCTTTGGCCATTAGTTGTTGAAGCATTTGTTTCTGGGTTGGCTTGTTTGTTTTGTTTCTAATTGAAGTCTATGTCATTGTGGGACATTGTCTAGTGTATGGTTTTCTCTTGTTTTTAACTAAACATTTCATTTACTGTAGCTGCCATTTCATGTTCGTTGCCCAGCTTCTCTTGATCTCAGTTTACAATTCTGAATGTAAAGTGAAGCCACAGGCTTCCAATGTTGGGGACCACTTGATGGACAGTTGAGAAAACCCTGCTTTACCTGGGGTTTTGGGCATCACATCAGAACTCTGTGCCCAGTTCAGTGCAGCATTCAAATACCTGAATCATGCACATTTCCTCTATTAATTCCTTTAGTCTTACTCCTCTTTTACTCTGTACTTTCATCCTCAGCAGTAATGGAGCGGGTGCCCTAAAGTCAGTCTTACACTTTTTTAATGTACCGTCATGAATGTCTCAGCTCCAACTGTATGCATACATCATTTGCTGACTTGTGTTAGATTTTACTGTGAGGAACCAGGGGTGTACATCACATTTTGACAAATGAATGGCCCTCTTCTTCGCATAAACTTGGCTAACGTAGCAGGATCAAAATCACATTGCGAGCATCAAATTATCCCTTCTAGCTAGGGAAAAAATCTTGCTTTGTGTAGCATTAAATACATTAAAGTCTTAACTGGTTTTTAAAGACACTTCAGTTTTAAAAATAGGTTGAAGTTGTAGTTGAGAATGTGAGATTTACTGATTTTGTTGTTGTATGCAAGCGTATATCTAACATTATGAATCCCCAAAGCTTTATGGAATATCTTGATAAATGAGATGAAGAGTATATATAAAGGAAATTAATTACTGTTGCTAAGAAAATTCTAAATGAAACACACCAGACTTCATTCAGTTAAAACTACAACTTTAACATTTTGTTAGTATTTTAGGCATTTTGTCAGGTGTTTTATTTTATGCAGATGCCAAACAAGTTTCTAAACCCTACAATTAATGTGTGATTGCCTTTTTACCCCACAAGGCACCTAGTAAAAGGGATACAACCCTGCTGTCAATGTTTGGAAGTTTCAGTAGGACTAAAAGGTGTGACTTTTTTTCTTGTTGTAAAGCTTCTCTAAAAAAAAAAAAATTAGCAGAGCAAATTGTAGACATGTTTTCTGATTTACTGCCTCATGCATTGCATATTGGAACAACAGCAGTGAATTATATAACTAAATGTAACTTTAATGTCTTTTCACTGTGGGTTTCAAATTGTTGCCCACTGACATTTTAGTTGGTCTTGTTGAGCTGAAGCTTTTCAGAAGAGCTATAAATGCTTTTAAAAAGTGAAGAAAGTGAGAGAGAATCAAAGTGGCACAGTTTGAAGCTAATATTAGCTTAGCTTTGGCTACGCTACTGGAGTTTTCTGTGGATTTTGAATAATTTCATATTTCGATCTTGGATTTTTCTGTGAAAATTTGGACACAAGTTAAAACAGCAGCTTAATGTCCCATCCTATAAGTGATGGTCTAGTATATCCTTGTCATCTAGCTTATACATCTAAGAGCCTAAGTTTCACATAAATATATATAGATACACACAGTCTTCTACTGTTTCTAGAGAGGAATGAATGTCAGTAAATGTAGGGAAAAAGATGGGGATAAACTCAGAGCTCTGCCCTTTAGAGTACTGCATTACCTGCTGTAGCGTTGAAGCACGTGGATCATGTGTCTTACAAAGAAGAAGGGCACTGAGAAGTGGAAGCACTTGAGGCTCCAGGGAGGAAGGTGAATGATTAACTCGGTGGGGCAGGAGTGGGGAACTGGGGTCTACGTAGGCCCTGGGACATTGAACATAGGGAAGAGTTCTAGTTGAATACATTGAGGGGTGTGCGGGTCAGATGCACAGGAATCTTTTGGGTAAGGATGCAGGACTTCCAGGATACTTTTTGACCAATGCAGAATTTAATGCTTCTGTTCACCTTTATTTGGAGGCTAGCGTGGCACTAAGGGTAGCAGAAGTTACTTTTTCACAGCTTAGACCATGCCTATACACAGTATGCACAATGATGATACTAGCTGATAATTTGTCATGGCTTAAGCTGACTTTCATAAAACCTGGCATATTGGGAGAGTCCACTGTGCATCTGTTGAGCCGAAAGAAACTGCAAATAAAATGACATAATATTGCTAATACTTGTAGTCTTCATTATTTAAATCTCAGCATGAACGACAGGCAAATATGAGCAGTATATTAGAAATAGAAGGTTCTACTGTTGCCAGCACTTTTGTGCAAGAGAAGAAGAAAAGAGACTGTAGGTCTGCTGGAAAATTAGCAGAATTTGAGTTAAGTATCATGTGTCTATAGTTATTACCTGTAACAGGGAAAGAAAGTATTTGCTTTTGGGAATCTTGCCAAATTTCTACTTTTTTTTTTATCTCCTGCCTATTTTTTTCTTTTTTCCTGGTGGAAATTCAGCAGTACCAGTCTACTCTGTGTATATTGAAATAGCATTTTTTCTTTCTGGCACAGATTTTATATGCTGTAACACAGTATGCTTTGTGGGATGTGGTATAGTAAAGTAATCTTTGAGGGGTCTAAAAAGCTCCTGCTCAGGCTGCACAGACCTGGCAATGGCCGGGGAGGACTGCAGAATGAACCAGCCTAAGTGTGAGAGAGTGTTACATATTAGTTAAGGATCTTGAATCACCATGATGATTCTGTCATGCAGAAATCAAGTAGCCTTCGATTGCTCTTGCTTAATCAGACAAGTAAATTTTAGTGGCTTGTTTGGGTCTTAAACAGTTTGCAGTATAAATATACCACCATCAGACCTTTGTAAGGGAAGTATTGTTTTCCTGCTATATATTATACTAATTTCATAACAGTATTTTGCTGGCGCAGTTATACTCATTCTACACTTCTTCCCTGCTATAGACATGCATGTTGGAGGTGTAGTTTAGGTTTGGTTTTACTTGTTCCCTATACTGATATGGCTACACAAAAGATTTGTTCTTAAGTATTACTGTGCTGGTGCTTTGCTAATGTGATAGCAAACAAAAGGTGCTCCCTTCCCTTTCAGAAGATTAATTTTAATTTTCTAAAATTACTTGTAAATGGAAAACTTCAGCTGTACAGTTTCAAGAAAAATTTTTTTATTGGAAATTTTTGTTAGCAGTGTGAATAATGATGTATTTTATAACACATTTTTAAGCTTTAGACTTTGAACAGTAGGAGTTTAGTTCATTATATAGCTGACATTTAAAGAGCAGAAATGTAAATATGTATAAAATAATATATCGTGGTGAATTTGGGATTTTTTTTGTGTATTGCAGACTGTTGCTGTATTTACTGGACTGTCCAGTTCCTTCAGAAATCTGTTTAAAATTCCTGCCTTTCTTTCTGAATGATAGATTTAAGGGATTTTCTTTTTTATTTAATTGGTGTTGATACTTTAATAATCGAATGATTTTTTTTTTATGAAAAATATTCTTTCCATGGGCTGTTCCTGGTTCAGAAACAATGTGGTGAATAGAGAATTGAGTTGAAAACAGACTTTCTATCTATGTGGAACCAGAAGGTATCCATTTTAGCTTACAAATAAAACTGTTCTAAATATGTTTGCAAAGTTAGGCATTTACAATTAGTGCACGTTTTGTAGCTGTCATAGTACTCTGAGTCTATTAGTGATGCTGGTATGTTGTTTGCATCTTGGTTTTTAATCTTTTATTTTCTTTCTCTGAGAGGCTGGTGTATTTGAGTCATTGCCATTCCTGCTAAGTCAATAATGTCTGAGGCTCTTGTAGCATCGTCTTTTATGTCATCACCAAAATTGACCCCCAACTGTGGACAGTTTGATAAGGAAAGTGATGTATTTGAGGTGATTGCTCTGGGTCCTTATCTCTCGGAGATAAACATATTGAAAGTTGGAATGATAACATGCCATTGAATGAGTTGGGAAACCATGGTTTGTTGGGTCTGGAAGTACATTAAATTTATCAAGTGTCTTAATACTGAGGGACAAGTTTGATGGGAAACATTTGCATGTCCACCTGCTGCTTTGCTACTGTCCCAGAAAAAAAATAGACGAATTGGAAATTACATTTGCGAAGATTAGTACTGTGACTGGAAGCTGCAGAATGAGTTTTGTTAGCTCTGATTTTATTCCTGCATCTATATTATCAGTAAAATAGTATTGTAATGAGCAGAATAGATTAAGATTTGAGATAGGCAGAGGTTGAACTGTTACGTGGCCTCTTATCACATCAAAACCTCTGTCTTACATACAGAAGGGCTGTATTGTAACTGGCAAAACAATACTCAGTCTGCTGCTGATGTCTTTTCTACCACGCTTTGAAAGCAGTGGGTGATGAGAGCAGCAGCAGAGTAAGCCTTAGAAATGTGCTCAGTAGTGGTAAAAATAGAAGTAATTCTCATTTTGTGGACTTAAAATAAGTTTTTCAACACTGAAATTTCTTGATGTTACTTGAAATTACAAGGTGTCAAAGCTACAGATCTGGTGGTTTTGGAGCCTCTCCTACGAAGAAAGGCTGAGAGAATTGGGCTTTTTCAGCCTGGAGAAGAGAAGGCTCCAGGGAGACCTTATTGCAGCCTTCCAGTGCCTGAAGGGGCCACGAGGAAGCTGGGAGGGGTGACTTTTTACAAGGGCAAGTACTGACAGGACAAGGGGTAATGGGTTTAAATTGAAAGTGGGGAGATTTAGAGGGGACATCAGGAAGAAATTCTTCATGGAGAGGGTGGTGAGGCACTGGGACAGGCTGCCCAGAGAAGCTGTGGGTGCCCCATCCCTGGCAGTGTTCAAGGCCAGGCTGGATGAGGCTTTGAGCAACCTGGTCTAGTGGAGGGTGTCCCTGCCCATGGCAGGGGGGGTGGAACTAGATGATCTTTAAGGTCCTTTCCAACCCAAACCATTCTGTGACTCATTCTATGATTCAAAGGTGCTTTTTGTCAAGGGGCTTATGTGTAAATGGCTCTCAGGTGTTACTTTGTTGTTCAGTGGTTTTTATTTACAGATATAATTTACTTGGTGTATTTTGCATGTTTTGATTGAGGTGTTAAGTGAAGAGGAGCTAATGCTGACTTTGAAATGAAAGATTTTTATTTTTTTAATTGAAGGCATGTGTTGGATTTCCTTCTCTTGCTCATCCATAAAACAAAAGTATTATTGAAGTAGGCAAAAGGACAAATTACAGCTGACGCTTCACAGCAATTTTTATTCTTAAAATTTCTTTAGTGTTAGCTCTTCTTTTGGTAACTTTTTTTTCGGGGAGGGGTTGATTTTTTTTGTTTGTTAATTAAAGTCAGCAAAGAAGTTAAGGTCACTGAAGCTTTGATGGTCAGGGGCCTTCTGTGACCAGAGTGCACTGAAGGTCTCAGTTTGACTTTTGCATGTTAACTCTGGCTGGATTGTAACTGGGGAAATGTGCTCAAAGGCAAGACCTCATCTTTATTTCACAGAGAAACAGCAATATGTATAGAAATACAGAATGAACTATTAACAGAATAATAAGATATGGATGTGTGTTGCTGTTTTGGTTGAATTCATAGTGAAGAGATTTCCTACAAAAGAAGTATGATCCCAGGGTGAAAATTAACTGTGGAACAGTGTCTTGACTTCCACTTCAGTGTTCTTCCCCATAATGACACGAAAAATAGATCCCATAAATTCCTAAGTGGGATATGGCTATTTCCAATCTTTGAAATTCTAGTACTAAACTTTCTTAACAGTCAGTCTGACTTGAAGGAAGATGAAACCTTGAAAAGAGAAAACTGTTACTGTAACTTTACAGGATGAAGAGTCTGTCTATAAAGGAAGGTTATGTTTAACAAGGCACAGACTTTATTTCTTACAGAAGTAAATATACTGGTACAGAGAGACACATTGGTTTTTGCTTTGAGAGTTCAAATATACATTTACCTTGGCTTAAAATTACAGGGAGGAGAGGAGGACAGGTACCTAAGTTCTTTCTGTAGGGAGGCTACTTTAGAGTGTGACAGTCTGTCACTTAAGGTCCTTCCTCTCCACCATGCCTCACAGCGGAAGTCTCTGAAAGGACTTCACTGGCGTATCATTAAGGACACTATAGCATCACATTAAATTAGAGAACAGAGCTATTGACATCTGTGGCTTACTGTGTCGGGTTTCTGTGGTGGGGTTTTGGTGACAGGGGAGCGACCACAGGCCTGGCTCCTGTGAGGTGCTGCTAGAAGCTTCCCCAGCTCCAAGTCGGACATACCTCTGGCCCCTGCCAAGCCAGTCAGTGACGGTGGTAGCACTGCTGGCATAATGTATTTAAGGGGAGGAAAAACCCTGCAAAAAACCTGCAGCAGAGAGAGGAGCGGGATGTGAGAGAGACAACCAGGCAGACCCCAGGGTCAGTGAGGAAAGGCAGAGAGGAGGGTGGCCAGAGCAGAGGTTTGCCTGCAGCACGTGGTGAAGAGGGCAGGCTCTGCCCTTACAGCCATGCAGGGTCACAAGAGAGCAGAGACCCCCCCTATAGCCACGGGAGGAGCCCACGTCGGAGCAGGCGGCTGTGCACCCAAAGAAGCCTGTGACACTGTGAGAAGGCCATGCTGGAGCAGGCTGCTCCTGAAGGACTGTACCCCATGGAATGGACCCACCAGCAATAATCATGTTAGTGAGGGGCAAGTCTTGTTCTGTCATTCATAAAATTATATGCAAATTGGGAAATATGACTAATAAACTAAACTTTAACATATATTGTCCTTGAAAATTTAGAATATGTAGGCCCCCAGTTTCTTGGCAGTAATAGTTGCAGTTAACAATTAGTAATTATAGAGCCAGAAATAAAGTTGTTCTGTTTGTGCTTCTAATTTATATTCTAATTCCCATTTTATTAATTTATATTTATATATCATTTGCTTTCTAATACCAAGAAAACAGGTTTTGAACCAGTAGTTGTAACTTATATGTATTAGCTTGGAAAAGTTAATGGTTTTATGAACTCAGGGAAAATAGATAATGGGCTACAAGTTTGTTCTTTTCCTATTTTGAAAAGGAGCAAAAAGAGGGAGCTGAGGAAAGGAATTGTGTCATATAGCACAACTTCAGTTTCCAGAAAAATATTGGAGCAAGTAATTGAACCAAATTGTTTATAGGCACTAGAAGATAAAGAAATTGCTGTCAGCTAAACTAGATTTGTCAAAAAACAGATAGTCAATTTTGTTTCCTTCTGAGGCAGAAAAACAGGTCACGGGTAAGAAATAAATCAGTTACCAGTTATATTTTGTCTTTAGTAAAGCTTTTGACAGTAATGTGGTGTTTCAGCATGCAAGCAAGGGGAACACGGTGTAAATGAAAATATAATTAAGTGAATATAAAACTGGAGCAGCACCTGTTGTAATCATAGTTACATGGAAAGATAGAGGAAGTGGGATTGATATGGGGTCTTTCTTGTGTTCTATACTACTTAGTATAGGCATAATGCTTTGGATGGTAAAAAAACACCACCATATTTTCTTAAATTTGAGAATAGCATGAAACTGTGAGAGGAGATGCAGTTATGTGAAAGGTCAAAATTAGAATTAAAAAGGATCTTGACAACTTGGAAACACAGTCCAAAATAAAGAGAGCGCCGTTTCCTAAGAACAAGCGCAAGAATCTGGAAAATGTCATTTAATGAATGAGGATGAGGAGCAAATGACCAAACAACACTTCAGCACCAGAAAGGATCTGCCATTTTTAGTGAATGCTAAACTGGATCAGGGATTGCAGTATCAGCTGTTGCAAAAAATATTTCAATACATAAACAGGAGTGTAGCTTACAGTATGTGTCAGCGTCGTTCATTCCGTTCGGTCATATCTGAATTGCTAATTCTGGACCCTCAGGGAAATTGCCATTTCATACTTCAAGAAGCGTGGGAAGAATCTAAAAGGGAGCACCAAGAACCAGCACAGTTTGGCCTACGAGAAAAGATGGTCAAACTTGTGACTGACTGGTTTAGAGAAGAGAGCTCTGAGAGGAGACATGAAAAACCTCTGAAGAGGTAAAAAACTTGGGTTTTACACGTTTACAAAACCAAGTCTTTTACAAGTTTACAAAAACAAGAGATGAATTCTTCATCTTCGTAATGAATAAGGCAAGAAGTAATAGACGTAAATCATAGCAACAGAAAGTTGGATTTGGCACTAAGAAACACTCTCTCACTGGCTAAATACGGGTTGTCTGTGAAGGCTGTGAAATCTGCGTAAGTGGAGAACTTTAACGGGGGTTAGAGAGTTATCTGTCTGGAGTGTAGTGAATGTGGTTTGATCTTTCTCTGTGACAGTGGGACGGGAGGGATGGACTAAATAACATCTTACATTCTCTTTTAAGCCTTTTTTTTTCAGCAGCTTCTGGACTCTGATTTCTAGATTATGTGTGACTCAAATGGGTAATTTGAATAAAAGCAGCATGATGACTGTACGGTCAGTACAGTGTTTCTCAAAAGCTGATGTTTTTCCTGTATTCTGGTTGTCAGCATGTGTATCATGAATTGGAAGTGATTCATGGGATAATCTCGCTCCATGGTATATAAACGATTTATTGATTACTGTTTGTGGGGACATAGTATGGTGAAGTACATTCCTTTTTATAGTGTATGTACCCGACCCCATAAAGAAATGAAGTCTACACTGACAGACACCAAATATAGGAAAGAGGTTCTGTTAATGCCTTCACTGGAAAAAGGCCTAAATAGTATCAGACATCATAGGATCTCCCTTCAGAAAAGGGTCAGACAAAGACAGCAAAAAGCTCTATAAATACCCCAGTTTTGGAGAAGCCTATTTGGAGTTTGCATGTGTCAAAACCAATTAAGTCTATGACACACATTAGTAGGAAACCAGGCTTATTTTGTTCTGCTACTCGTAAGTTAATTTTTTTCATAAGTTTGATAGAGTATCCAGAGATCTGAAAAATTTGGAGGCTTGCTAACTGTCTTCTTGTCCAAAGAATTTGGGAACCTTTGATTTAACTGATTTTTAAAATGCCAAAGGAAAAATGGTCCTGCAATTTTTTTCTCCAGTAGAATGTCAAATTTTAAATATATATATATTTTTTTAGTAGGATTGTCACAAATCTACTGCAATGTATTTTTACCATTAGAAGATAATTTCTGATTGTTTATGGGAAAGATCAGTTGAGTTCCCTCATCATACAGTCTTTAAAATAGTTGTTGAGCATGGTCATAATTCTCTTTTGACATCTGAATGGCTACTTACATGTTGCTGAATATTCACAGCAGATGTAATCATCCGAATTCTGTCCAAGTTAGATATGTACTCAGGGTGTGTGTGTGTGATTCAGTGACAAAGGATAACCCAGCCAGACCCGGGCAACTTGAACCATCCTCTGGAGCTTAGGTAGAATCCAAATTGCTGACTTAGGTCATATGAGTAGCCCTATAGTATACCGAATTGTTAAATTTATTTGCCTCACAGGAGGCTGTTTTCCTGGACAGCAATATCATCTTCTCAGAAATCATAGCCTTTGAATGATACATGGTATGGTTGCTTTAAGGGTTTAAAAAGGGAAGGGGGGATGGGGAGGGAAAGAGGTTGAAAAACAATAGCAAAAAGCAAGCTGATTCTGTATGTTTCCATAGGGGAGGAAACTTCTAGCAAATGAATGAGTTATTTGTCCTTGGTAATTAAATTTTATAGCATAATTAACGATTTTCGTGGTGGTCTGGGATGAGTAGAATATAACGGATAAAATTTTTCCCAAGTGAAACAAGTTTCACTGGTCACATCATGTTTCTATTACAAAGAACACATATGAAACACCTGGTTTTCCTTATGATATTCTATGGAGTCAGTCAGTTCATTTACATGGATTTGTTAAAAAAAAAAATCTAGCCCTTTTAATTTGTGAGATGATAGATACAACTGGGAGAGAAATTACTCCTGCTAATTTGCAAATAAAAGGATTACACGTGTATGTTCTGCTGCCCCCTTAAATTTTTTTACCCATTCAGTGTTCTATAAAGTGACATTGGTTCTCTGTTTCTCTTTTCTGTTTTTTTTTAGTTCAAGTGAGTGAAATTTTTTATGCAATATCTTTCATTGGAACTTTCTTTTTCCTAATCAAAGTGGTGCCACTCTCCTTTGTTTCTTCACCCAGTTTGTTTGTTGTCTGCTGCCTCTTCCCTTTGTTCACTTCTTACTCCCCTATGTGCTCTGTTCAGTTTTCTTCTTGAGGTGTTCTGTTTGTGGGGTCTTTTTCCCTTTCTAACGTCTTGTTCCCTGGTTATATGTTTATTACAGTGTGTCTTTGATTTCTCCTCCTGAATTGCCTTAGTGGCAGTATTTTGTGGAATTACAAACATGTTGTAGTGAACAAAGCGTAATGACAGTGCATGTTTTGCAGAGTTTAAAATCGGAGAAAGAGAAGAAACAATATGAATAACTGACTAGAGTAAGAGCTAATCAGTTCAGGTATCTTTTCAAGACTAGTAGTTTGAACAGTTAGTTATTTTTGGCAAATGAGGTAAAGGGGTTCTGTTGTAAGTGTATGAGCAAATGAAGTGTGGAGCTTGATAGGAAAGGGACTATTAGGAAAAAATGATGTGAAGTGATTGGAAATACAAGCAGTGTTCGAATATGTAAAAATGTGGAGGTAGAAATTATGTTTAATGCTATAGTAGGAACATTCACTGGTATTTTGAATTTGTTCAACTAAAGACCATGGAAGTGCAGAAGAGAATGAGCTGGAAACAGAGAGTGGGGCCATCTGTGCTCTCTCCCAGCTGCGGTCTTTCTCTCCATCAAAGTTCTTCACAATAAAGGACATTTAAATTTAGATATCCTACACCACAGATTCTTGTCAAGAGCAAATAACTAACAGAGATTTTATTTTGGATTTGAGGTTTAGACTAGAACTGTATAGGAGTGTAACATTTTGATTTTCCTTTGCTTTGGATGTCAGTTTAAAAACTGTGTGAGCTCTAAAGGCTCTAAAGATTGGTACCTCAAATACTCTTTACTTTAGTGACCTGTTAAAACCATTCCACATCAGAAGTGATGAATAGTTTTTGTGGGTTCTGAGCAGGTTCCTGGTCGATTGGTTGCTAGTTAATGAGGGAGAAGAAGGGCAAGAGGAGCTGAAGTCCAGCTGACTGTGTGAGAGCACACCTGCCTTTTCTCCTTACTTCATTTTCTCTGTAATGAAGGAACCAATTGGTTTAGAGCGATCAATGCTGACCTATTAGGATCAGGCAGTGTTCTGGCATTGCCAAGGCAATTAAATTCAGCAGAGCAAGGATTATAAAGGGGGAAAAAAAAGGGCCCGAGACTTAGAATTGAATAAGAGGTACATTGATATTTTAACGTTGACAAAAAAAAAAACCCCAACGTAGTTAAAAAGAATAAAATCATTATCTTGTTCTCTTTTGTGTGAGATTGGGAATGACAAGATCGTTGTCATTTGTCCTTTAAATTTGATAATCTCTGGTCCTGCTTCTGTGACTGGATTTCTGCACAGTGTAATGTATTTAATTGGATGAGGCAGTTTGCTTTGAAATTTCATATTCATACTTGAAAACTTCTCCCTTTGTTGTCTTGTTGTATTCTGTACCATTTAACTCGTAGGCTGTGTACCTTCACAAAATTATTCATTCCAATTGGGGGGGATAAAAAAAGCCCAAACCTTTAGTACATAATTTTAATACATAGTTCCTGACAAGTGATTTAGAAAGCTTGTCATATATTTTAAGGTTTAACTCAGATGAAGTTTTTACAATTCTGGCAAATCTTTTATTGCCTTGTGTGGATGTCCTTAAAAGGGAATGAATTTGTTCTCTTGTGAGAGTTTTGGCCTTGTCAAAACCGATATATTTGGCAACTTGGAGCTAAGTTGCATCAAATGTTAGTTACCTGCTCCATATTTTGACTTACAAATTTACTGAATGTGGACATTAACTAGCAATATTGTGGATATTAGATGCCAGGATGTCCCTTCTATGCCTCTTTCCTGCTTGAAAGAGGCTAATACGTTGTTTTTATGATTCATTCATTCTGAGTCAAGACATGTCTATTACAAAAAACCAAACAAAACCCTGTAGGCAAACCAAAAATCTTGAAAAAATATTTTAGAAGTATACTATCAAAACAATAATATCCACATATGATTTATCTTTGTATCTGATATTCTCAGTTTTACTCGATTGACCCATGTTTCTGTGGAAGTTAACCTTTCCCTCTTTCCACCTCAAAAACACCGGAGAGCCTTTAATCATCAATTGCATATTGTCATTTTAACCTCCGTCATGTGAGCATCCTCTAGTTTATGCTTGCCCTTGAGCAGATGAGGTGCATAATCCTATTCTTTCAAGCTTTTAAAGCATTTTTATTTCATCTTTGTAATTGAGTGCCATGTTAAATCAACTTCTCTTGAAATCTGAAGCTAATACGTTGTTTGTTCTAGCTGTTAACTGTGGCTTTGGGCTGACTTGTTAAGTGATTTTTAGAAGTACATATGTATGTACATATATGTGTGTTTACATGTATACACCATTTAATTTTCATTAGGGAACCCCAGTGAATATGATCATGTATTCTATAATGGGTGGGAGGAGTGGAAATTTTTATGATGCCACTTTCTGATGTGCTACTTTTTTGACATAATTGTTCCTCCCTTCAGGAGCCTCCACTAGTGAGTTTTCAGATAGAGTTGTAGAAACTCCTTATGTTTCAATGTGTAGACCATGGAGTAAATATTCTGCTTTAAAACAAAATACCAAGTGTGGGGACTTCAAAGGTTACAGTCGGTGCATTCCTGCCCTCTGCGTAGGGAGCGTGCTTATGATGGCCGGTGCTAATGACTTCTGTCCTGAATGTATCCTCTTTTAGGATGTGTCATGGTTCTAATGTCCACTGATAAGGAAAGGTTTTTGGAGGTCTTTTGCTAACTGCATGCTCATACAACGTGGGAGAGGTTTAGTGTTAATTTTCAGAGGGAATTTATTACAGAGGAAGAGCACTGAGTGTAAGCCTATGTTGGTTATCAATAATACAGTGAATTCTCTATACTGTGAAGAATACTGATGTTAAACACGTCTTGAACAGGCACTTTTTTAAAAAGGAGAGCCAAAGAGTGTTAATCCATTGACAGTAAGGAAAATCAGGCTTGCTTATCTTGATCTATGGGTGCAGTGTTTAATTGTGGCACTAAGAATAATATGTGTATAAATATAGAAGAAAATTGGTTACAGAATATTTCAAGCGATCTTTCTGTTTTAAAAGGAAAGGGGTACATTAGCCATGTATGAACTCACTCTCAAAAACGAATAGTTTAAATTGTGTGTTTCTTGTGGAAGCAAGGCTAGTTTTTCCAGGTCAAAGGGTTCACCAGGTTTTCAGCCATAGCCTTTTATTTGAATAAAGTTAGGTCTATAGTCCAACCCTTTTATTGAAACACGGGTGTGGAATGTCTCTTTCTGGAAAGAGACATCGGAGCATAAAGCTTATGTAATGCCTCTAAAAATCTATTTTTGATGACGATGGTTTAATATTTCAAAAGTCATGAAGGTTTAACTTTGACTTCTAATTTAAATGTGTCTCAGGCCTTTAGCATTAGTATTTATGAGAATATAAGTAATTTTGAAGTTGACTTTTTTTGGTGTAGATTAACCATGTTCATAGACTTCACTAATGCAAAACAAACATGGCTGGAGTCATAGTACAGCTACAGCTACAGTACTCTCCATTTGCAGTGTAATAAAACATACGTTTACATTTTATTTATTTATTGTAGATGTCCTTTTTCTGTTTATGTATGTGCAACATCATTGCTTTGAAACAGAGGTGGAAAACTAAAGCCATAGGTGTGGAACTAAAAGCATGTGCCCAGGGTTTACCTTTTTAGATGCTGACACTCGACAACAGTAGTGTAGTATTTATAATAAAAATAATAATCAAATTTGTACAAATTAACATTGGCAACGCACACCTGACGAGATCTTTTCAAAGTTGTGCTGCGTTTGCACAGGAGAACAGTTTTGTATTATTAGAAACAGAAGTAGCAATATACAGTAATGCCCCTTTTTGCTCTCCATAAGGGCCCGATGAGAGGTTTCCAGCCAAGTAAACTCAAACATGTGGTCATTGTGCTAAGGGGGATAAGCATTTCTGCTGAGAGGGGTTTTTGAGAGGTTTGGGGTTTGCATGGTTTGGGGTTTTTTTGTGTGGTTTGCATTATTTTGGGTTTTTTTGTTTCCTTCCCCCCCCCCCCCCCCCCCCGGCTCCTCAGTCTGGTGAATGTTTTAAAATCAGAAGCTATAAATATGTTAAGATTTGTCGCAGTAAAAGCAGATCTTATTTGTATGGGCAAAGAATTCTTTGTGTATATGTGTATTACTTTTTGCTTGGAGGTTAAATATTACTTAAAAAGTAAGTTTCTTTAAAAAGATGTATTGGAATAAGATAAATATAGAATAATATGGAACTGCCTGTTTATTATTGCTGCATTTTCTTCTTTTTTTTTTTTTCCTTTTTCTTGCTCTTCCTACCATTTCTATTCTTTCCTTAGTTATAGTTATGCTTTGGGGTTTTTTGGTTGTTTGGATTGGGGGGGTTTGTTGTTGTTTTTCTTTTTGTCTTAAATACAGAAACAGAAAGTAGATATCAAGTCTTTTAAGACAGTTGATCTTCTCTTATCGTTATGTATTCTGTTATCTGTTTATTGCCCAAATTCCTTGTCATGTACAGACATACATCTTTAAATAATATCTAATTGTAATGTTTTCACACAGTGGTTAATATATGGACTTGATCATGACATATAGAAAATGAAATCAGACATTGAGCAAATGATTTCTATTATTCCAGCTATGTAAAATTATTATAGCTTAAATTTGTTCATGTCCACTATGTTTTTTACTTATTTATTTGTGGAAAATCAGCAAATATAGTTGAAGCAATGAATAAGGGAGATAGTTTTAAATGCAGTTTGATCACATAGAAATCTTATTTGTATGGTGTGTATAACAAAACGAAAATGTGTTCCTAAGATGTTAGGCATGCCCATTTTAACTTTAATACGGCTACTGTCAATGATGAGAACACATGGGTTGTAGGGATGCAGCTTTCAGCTACTGTGATTCTGAGGCTTCTTTGTAAGTCTTGTATGTGCTTTAATCCACAATGTAGGGTGTAAAACTAATGGTATTGCAATTTGGAGTTGATATAGTTGAGCCGCTGGGAGTTGCAGGAAGTCAAGAAAGCTCTATGATCAGATATGAAATAGATGGATATGGTATACAGGAAAGGACATACATTCCATAAATCAATGTCATGATTACCTGCTAAATACGGTGACAGTAGGGTTCTTAAACATTTTACTACGAAAAGTACACAGGTTAGTTACTGATTTCAACTAAAATTTGGAGGCTGTATTCTAAGTATATCAAGATTCATTCTGAATATATCAAATACATAATCTCTTTCAGGATACATGACCTAGTAGGGAAATGGGAAGCACTAAGTGAGCTGCCAAGATGAAGGAAAGTGGGTATGAGCTGAGAGGAGGTATTCAAAGTGATCTAAAAATGAAGTGTGAAAATTTGACTTTGGGCATAGGTAAAGCAGGCCAGAAGGGTGTGTGATGAGGGAACTTTAGTTCTGATGTTCAAAGGTTCCACTCTATGAAGGACAAGAATAAGTCACAGACCTGTATTCTCTGTGAGTTTCTAGTTAATGAAAATACAGCAATAAATAATATTGACTGCTTTTATTTCCAAACAGAGATTTATTTCATTATACTGAGAATAATAATACTATGGAGGAAAAGATAGTATTAGCCTGATAATAGCCTCCTAGTCATAACTGATATCAATTACAGCTAGGAATAAAACATTGAAGCATAATGAAGAGCTGCCTCCTGAAACATGTTTTCACTACATTAATATATAAGAATAAAATACATTAGCTTCTCTTTTAGCTGCATATCAAAATAATGCAGTACTGAGTTGAAATTATCAGCTTTATAATGTGAAGTAGGTGGTTTAAAAGGTAATAGAGAACATTCAGGTAAATTGAGTTGATATGCTAATGAGGTTATGTCTACAGAATCGAGATTCACATAACAGCATGGTAAGATTCCTTTGAAAGATACTCTTTACCACAGGGTACTGCTGTCAATTCTGAGGCGAGAATCATGTTACTTAGAGGAAAAAGTCTTCTGGAAGAAGACACAGTAAAATCTAATGCCTTTCAGTAGCCGTTGTTCCAATGTGACGTAATGATCTAATTGGATTTCGAATGCAAGAGTTGTGTATGCTCGTAGCCACTTCGAGAGGGCCAGTTACAGAGTAATACCAGTGGAGAGCTGTCAGATATTCTGAGGGTGGGTATGGTGAAACAACTTGTGAATACAGCAGCTCAGCACTTTTTTTCCCCAACACAAATGTGTAACTGCAGGTTTCTGATAGGCTGTACTAGCTCGTTAGAGCTAATATCCTAAATCACTAATTTCATTCTCACTATTTTACCTGCTGTGCAAGACAGGGACTACTGAAAAACCTTCCCCCCCCCCCCTTATTTTCTTGTTTTGTTTTTCACCTCTGACTTTTTGGTTCAAGTACAGTTGTTTATTTCTTAATTGTGAGTCACATTTAAATTTGTTAGCTAAGTAAATGTAGTGATTCTCCAAAAGCAGACAGAAGTGAAAGAAAACTACTTCCCCTTAAACTGAACGTCATGGTTTTGTTTTGGGAACTCTGGTTTGTCAGTGCTAGAGATGTGCTGTATGGGCAGAATTCTTCTTCCAGCTGCTATCAAGGTGAAAATAAATGGGGGAGCCAAGTTTGTAAGGTAGTGTCAGGGTTAATGTGGTAAGAGTTCAGATGGATCAGGGCATTTAAAAAAAAATCTCTTTTGCATTTCTTTTAATAAAGAGAGAAAAAAGATTGTTATTTGGGGCTACGTTTGAGTGGCTTTTGTCTTGAACATAATAACAAATTTAATGATAGAGGAAAAAATACCAAGAAGATTTACCTGAATTGGGGCCTAATAGGGCACCTTCATGAGCGATGGAAATATTTCAGTGACAGCATTAACCGGGGAAAAGAAGGCTTATCCTTTCTGAGTACTACATGTCTTCTGGGCGGAAAAGGCAGAGGTTTATGGAGAAGAAATAAGTTTCTTGCATTAGAGGTGCCTAGGTAGCTTGTTAAAATTATTTAAGGAGCCTTATTTTGTTACAGTTTGGCTCTAAGCCTTTCAATTTGCAACTTGAAGGTTTTTCAGTACAGTTTTTACACGCAGTGAGTTTATGTTACTTTCTGGAAACCAAAAACTCTCTCTGCACTCTTTAATACATAGATAGCTAAAAGGGTGATGGCTTAGTGCATTCTGTCCTTGAGTAAGTATCCAGACAAAGGTCTGTTTGATTTCTGAATAACGGATTCTTTGTTTATAGTGAAGGCTTTTTCCCGTGGCCATAAAACTTACTTCTCTGCAGAAGTAGTCATCCTGCAATTGTTAGAAATATTTCTGCGCAGGCAAGTGCTGACTTTTTCATGTCCATTCAGTGCTCTGTGGGATCTGTTATTAAGTATTGGAAAGGTAATACAAAGAAAGATCAAGACAGATTTGTTGTTGTTACTGGTACAAATATGCAGTGTGATCCTCTCTATCAGTTCTCAGTTACTTTCATAAAATTCTCTCCGTAGAGGCGTTCGCAGTGGTAATGCCCTTCCCTGCAACGCAGTCTGCGGGTATTGTGGTGTTTGTGTCCTGTTACGTTAAGCTGTGGTGACCTGAAGGTGTTGTATAAATGACAAATTGCTGCATTCACCCCAGGGAGGTATTTCTTCCACCACTGATACAGGTGATAATGTGTGACAACCTGTGACTCTTTGCTTTTACTTGAAAAAATCCAATAACATTGTTCAGTGTAAATACATCCTAACTTCCTAGTTTTTCCATGGAAATACTTTTTTTTCATGTCTTGAGACTAAAATTAAAGGCAATTCTTTCATTTAGGTCTTTTCTAGGTACTTTTTGTACCAGCTTATTTTACATGGCCTGAGCTGCATCGGTTGACAGAAATAGTGGAAAATTTTGGTGAATGGCTGAAGGAGTTACATTAATAGAGAATAGCATGCAGAAGTTTGATTTATTGCACCTTGGCTGTACTGCGTGTATTGGTAAAGATGTTCAGTCATCTTTCATTTGAGCTGGAATAATCAGCGAGCTGTTCATTGGCAGAGTAGGAATTGCTTGAAGATAATGTCTGAGACAAAGAGCACACAAAACCAAACTGATTTCCAGAAATGTAATGTTTTTTGTAATTTTATGAAAAGCATAGCAACTTCAGCTGCAGGACTTCGTGTGTGTCACCAGAATGAAACATCATGGTTAATTTTCAGGTGCTTATTTAATCATGATGGGTAAGTATCAGCTAGAAGGAACCTATGTTCCATCCCTGGCAGTGTTCAAGGCCAAGCTGGATGAGGCTTTGAGCAACCTGGTCTAGTGGAGGGTGTCCCTGCCCATGGCAGGGGGGCTGGAACTAGATGATCTTTAAGGTCCCTTCCAACCCAAACCGTTCTATGATCTGCAGCTTAGTGTTGGACAAATTTTGTACAGGCGAGAACTTTGTAGTCTATTAGACTTAAAAGAAGTAAGGTTTAAAAGAAAAGTCTCATTTTATTTTTCTGATTACCGTTTATTCTGTTCTTCTTCTATGACCTCCACATTTATTGTAGGATTTGTAACATGTTTAAAACATGTAATTATTTTTAGATGTTTTACCATATAAAGAGAACAAATTGTTCTTTAGTTAAGGAACCAGTTGAAGAGAACTGAATTCAGTAGCTCAGTAAATATATTTGTCTTCTGCAGGTCTGCTCGCATGTTTTAGTGGTGTAGTTCACAGACATGTCAAATGTAAATTATTTTCATATTGTAGGAGATTAAGAACTACATTTTAACAAAATGTTAACATTTTCTTGGGGCTATGGCACCCAGTGTACTATTCCAGTGTGATGGTAGTGTTTCAGTGAGCTAATAGCCATTGTAATCAGTTCAGTTGGTGCGATGTTGTGAAGTATTGTTCTGAATTAATCAAACAGTTCTCCTGATTGCTTATTAAACCAGCAAGAGAAATGTGGCAAATTTTACATGATAAATGTGGTTCTACTCTAGGGCATAAACAAATCACAAAAATGGAAAGAAATGGAAAAGGAGAGAAGCAGCCAGAACAAGAAATACTTACAATAAAGTAGTTTTGTGTCTTATGTGCTCTATCTTTAAAATAACCATGATTCAACTCTTCTCACAGGAAGTTGAGTTTGGGAGTCACAGCCCTTCTCTTTCAGCCTCTCACTGCTGCTGAGCTGTGTAGGAGTGTTTGTGCAGGTTAATGTAGACCTGCTTGTAATCCAAATTTATGGTCTTCTTTCACGATGTAACCTATTATTTCCAGTGAAATACAATTTGATTTAAAAATAACTAGACCTATCAAGCTTATGAGATTGGATCTGCTGCACTGTCCATATGTGCTGAACAGTCCCATAAATAATATTTCTTTTGTCCTTTATTTTATAACTCAGTTCAGGCCTGCAGTAGTTAGAAGTTAGGTCTCGAATATGCTGGAAAGTGTAAGCAATGCAAATGACAGAGACTGATTAACTAAGATAGCAACAATATATATGTGTAGCAGGTGATACTGTTAATTGATGCTGTGTTAGACTGTGCTCATAAAAAGCAGAACTTAAAATTTAGAAATAACTGGTTGATACTTTCACTGATCTGTCTCACATCAGACACTTATTTCACCAGTATGAAAAATGCGTCTTATGATTTTCAACGAGGCTTCTCTTTTGTTTTGTAGTGTCCTGATATGTATTTCCCTGTGAATTTCAGTCTTCACTAAATTTCTAAAATGCATCTGAAGAATGATCATAGTTAAGAGTTTGGCTAAGCTGTGTGTTGTCAGGGGCAGAACAGGTGTTGCACGCTTTAATTAAGTTAGAAAGAAACACTGGAGCAATCAGAACTGACATTCCACTAGTTTAAATAAGTCATTACTTGTGATTTTTTTTTTTTAAGGGTTTTGCTCCTACAAACATAGTTGCCATTGGCATGGCATCTGTAAATCACTAGGTATTGGATAGTAAAAAGGTTTTAATAACTGCATGAGCATGTCTTTTAGTTAAGGATCCAATTAACAAAGCCATCCTTGACTCACATCTAAACTGCTTGAATATTAATAATAAATGCTTTATCATAAATGTTTTAGATGTGTAAGGCACACTCAGCTTAATGAATTGCTCCACATTTCAGCATTCCAAAATTGTTTGCACAGCAAATTACAAATTGAACCAGCAATACTTTGCATTGATTTTCTAACCACCTCCAGCTACAAGGAGATGTATCCATACGTACACATTTTCAAATCATAAAAATATTGATAAAAAAGATGTATCCAGTCATTTTTATGTTACCAGGATGTAGCTGATTCCACTTGAGTATTGCTTAGCACTTTGCCGGTACAATTTTAACATGACAAATGGTAGGGTTCCTTGCATGTATCCTCAGATATATTTCTCAGTAAGTAAAACGTTATAATGTTTATGAGGGGTTTTTTGGGGGGTTGGTTGGTTTTTATATTATTTTAACATTTCAATCTTCATGTGCATTTATGATCCTCCCCTTTTTAGAGCCCTGGAAGTCTTCTCTTACTCTCTTCTGCTTATGTCCTCAAATACATAAAGTTGCTGTACTTCTGATACAGTAATGATTCATCCAAACAAACATTAAAAAAACCAACCCAAACTTAAAAAGGGTTCTTCCAGTAAATGCCATCTCTTTTTTTAATCATTTTCATCCTGTTAAAAAATCCACCATTTACCACTGTTCGCTAGATACTGAGATGCCAGGGCTAAATACAATTTTCTGTATATATTTTCACTAGACTTTTATAGGAAGAATTTCTAAATTGCTTGCTTTCTTAAACACAGGTTAAAATCACAATTATATCTTCTGTTTTTTGGCTGTTTGTTTGTTTTGCGAGGTAGGTAGGTTGGTTGGGTTTGGACACTTGCTACTAGGTCGCTTTGTTCTCACACTTTTCAAGTATTTCTTTGTCTTGTTGTATATAGTCTGATTGCAGTCTAGATCTAGACAACTCTTACTGAGGTGTCCTTGGAGCTAGAAATAATTATTACATTAAATTCACAGGCTGGTTCAACATGAGAAGTCGGGGAAAGTGGAAAACTTTCCCAAATTTCATTGAACAGAACATTCCTCTATTTTCTTCTGGTTTATTCAATGTGTTTTAAAATGTGGAAACTATAATGTATCTATATAACGAAGCCTAAGCTAAAATGACCCAAAGCAATAAAATCATATCAAGATATATTGTGATTCAAAGAAAATAAGTTCTGTTGAACATTATGTGCGCTTTGGAAAGAATCTGGCTCCATTTCACACCAGCCTGGAAGGCTTGCAGGTCAAGCTCATGTCTGCTCTCTAAATCCTATGACCGCTTTGTGCTAGAGCCAGACTTCCTGAGGAGCAATGCTTTCTTCTCTATTTAAAAGAACTATTTTTTTCTAGAAATTTAATTTATTAGGGTCCCATTTTATGTATTCGGCAGAGATGATATAAAGATAAATGAAGGTGATATTTAAGTTGGGTTTGGCTGTGAAGTCGAATTAGGGATAGAGTTTAAATACAGATTTCACAGCATCATAATCTTACTCTCTTATCCTACCAGGTTATGAATTAATGTAGTGGAAGTCCATTGTGAGATCAAGGGAAAGTACAGATTCCTGTCCATGTCTAAACAGGTTCTGGGAAATAGAACTGTTCTGGGTTGAGATCTGACCTGAAACAAAACCTGCAGAGCCAAGTTCAGATTTGAGAAATTTGAATGGAACTAGAGATACACACAATGTGAAGATTGATTCAAGCAAGTTTACCTCAAGTTTGGGATTTTCTGTTTAAAAAACAAACGCAGAGAAATCCTGGAAGCTAGTAATGAAAAAATTACCATTTGTAAGCTCATTATTCTTACGTATGGAATACAAAATGTATTCTCATGTCGTGCAAATGTTACTTACGTCCCCGTGCACATCAGTGTTAGTCTGGTTAAACACGTTCAGAGGTGTTGGTTGCTTGGTTGATACGCTGCTTATATATGGTACACAATTACCTATCCTGTGTAGGTATTGTATATCAATATTTTTAGCCACTTGAATGCCACAGCGTAAAATACCTAGATTCACATTTTAGCAAATCACAGAGAACTGTGGTGTGTTTTCAGATGGCTACACTGTTGCTTGTATTTGTGTCAGTTGTGAAGGTGAAAGTGTTTGTTACTGTAAAGGCTTTGCAGGTGTTATGTATGCTCTTCCTACTAGAGTTCCATGATTTTGTCTTGGGTGTTTGATTTGATTTGTCACCATTTTCTCTATTTGCAGCAGGGATTTCCTTTGGTATAAAATAGACTTGAACAGACTTTCTTGTCTAAGTGCAGGAAAACTTGCCTTCTGTCAAAAGACAAAAATGCTTTCCACATTTGTTGTGGCTTAATTCTTTTATATATTTATTTATTTCCTCTGGGGTTTTTTCCACATGATTTAATTCTGGCAATAGATTTTTCCTCCTTTTTTTTTTTTTTTTATCCTCCTGCCATGAGTCTGTTGATTCAGCTGTGTGAGTCTGATGGATTACACATTTTACAGAGTTGTCAATAAATGGGGTTTAGATGGCGGTGAATAGCACTGTTTCCTTTTCCACTAAAAGACAAACAGAATGTCTTCTAGTGCCCTTGTGTGCTGGGCTGTATCTCATGCATCTCTGGCAGTGATCAGAATGTGAATGTTAGTGGTTTCTAAGCAGTTAGAGGAGATATGATGTATGTAGGACTAGCACATACCGAGTGCTCCAAGAAGGCGAATGAAATGCCAAGTTCTTAAGAGCTCATTTAGTACATATTGGATTTCTTTATTTTAGTTCGCCGTTGCTGTTCTGGGTTGCTTTGATAGTAACTTAGAGTGGATATCAGTGCAAAATAGCAGTTAATTTCCTTTAGCTCTTTTTACTTAGTCTTCTGTCTCAATATTCTCAAGGGGTTGGTATCTGTGCTTAATATATTCCAGAGTTTGTTAGTATCTTACTGGTGTTATTATAATGAAGGATTAAACCAGATCCTACAGTATGCATATTTTTATGTTTTGACATATATGTCCTACATACTGTTCTGATGCTGGCAGCTGAGCTTTGGTGTTAGTAGTCCGCAGGGTATCCACAGCTGAACCAGTGGTATGCTCAGCAGCAGCTGCTCTCAAAATTAAATGTGTCAGTTGTACAAATGTAAAGAGCAGAAGTAAAACATAATATAGTTGTTCAGAAATGTGAGTATTTCTAGTCACAACAGATTGCCCAAGTCAGAGTTTCGTGTAAAGGTGAAGAATTGCTCTAGGGGGAAAAAGGGGGATGGATGAGGGTGTCATCATGTGGTGGCCTAATTGATCAACCCCGGTAGTTCATTCAGATTTCAGTAGTTTAAGATTCCACCAACATCCAGCAGAACACGCTGTTTCCCTCTAGTTAAAATTATTCTTGGGTGGAATGAGGGGTGAAGAAGAATACAGATTATTCTGGTATTACTGCCATGGGAATCTCAGGGCCAAGTGTAGCATGACTAACTGTGACTACAAAAGTCTCTGACGTGGATGAAACTCTTACAGCACTTAAATACTATCAATATCTGTTATTCTCACACAGGGCCAGAAACCAAAATAAAATGTCTTCTAAAGGGCAAAATTCTCATGCTGTATTCATGTTCACCTGCCAGGGAAGTACTTTTAAACCCCCCAAAGTGATCAAGGTTTGGTTTTTTTTAGAGAGTGATTCAGGATTCTCTTTGTCTTCTTCCCAGTCTATCAGTGGAGTCTAAAGTCCATTGACAGAGAAGCTAGTCTAGCCCATGAATTGTGGTTCTTTTACTCTCCTATCACACAAAGATTTATAGATAACTTTGTGTTGGATAAAGCTGCTTTGTTCCTGACAGGAAAGTGAGCAATTTCTAATTTAAGTGGAAAAACTGCCTGTAGTGTTTTTAGTGTCTGTCCTTGTTTTTGTCTGCCATATCTCATCCACAGTGAGCAATATAATTAAAATTCATAGTGTGGCATCAGGATTTTGATTATACAGTTAATTCTTCATCATTCCTATGTCTCAGCTTAATCAGGTTTGCCCAAGCTTGTGTCACCCACTAACAAAGTGCTCTAAAGTTTTTTGTTCATTTAGGACTCGGGCTTTCTGCTGTTTTTTCCCCCTCCACCTTTTGGTAATAAAAGCTTTTAAATTATCTTGTAATTCAGGATAAACAAGTAAGTCTGGTCAGTGGTCCTTTTTAATTAATCACATGCTTGCCAAGCACTTGTAGAAAAATGACTATGTGGCTATTGAAAATAATTAGTACACACATTTTTGTTGACTTAATCAGCGTAAAAGGTACCTGTATTGTATTTCAATGTTTCAACATTTAACAGAAATGTTATCTGTTAAAAATATAATTTTTAGCTTATTTCATCTGTTTTTTCTAATTCAGTGGGCTACAGTAGCTGCAAGTATGTAGTGTAGGTAGGAGAATACCACTCAAAGAGGTGAGCATACTTGTTCTCACTACTTGAATAGGTGAAAAGTAATTATACAACTTTGCAAGGTTTGACCTTCATCTTAAGAATCAAGATCAAATAAAATGTTTTGTTATGCAGTTAAAGGTTTTATTTTTTTTCTCTGTGTGTTGATTTGTTGTTTGTAGCATACAGAAGTACAGAGGGTGGAGAAGTTACTACAGCACATCCAGACCAACAAGTGCTTGTTTCTTATTGCTGTAGTAGGAAAAAAGAAAATACTGTTAACCAAAATTGGGGTGGTATGGGGTGGGGTTTTTTTTTTTTGCGCCTTTCTGGGGTGTGAGGGTTTTATATAAATATGTAAATAGAAAGCAAGCGTTGAGGTAGTTAAACTTCCAAAGTTGGACTGTGAAAGATGCAGGGCTACTGAAATTGTTCACTCCTGCAGTCTTGAGTATCCTTTGACCTCATGATGTTGTCTTTTAGTCATTTCATAACCAGAGCCTTCAGAGGGGGGATGGTGTTCAACCTATAACTCTTTTGATGTATAGGACTGTGGTTCCTGAGTGAGGTGCTGTTGCGCACTTTGATTCACCGTATGGCCTCACACCTTCTTCGTCGTGTGTAGTACAGCAGCAGCGAATGCCATCACTTCTTCCTCAGCTTTATATGCTGAGCATGATGTCATGTGGTATGGAATGACCTTTTGGTCAGCTGTCCGGCTGTGTCCCTTTCTTGACTTCTTGTGCGCCCCCAGCCCACTTACTGGTGAGGTGGTGTGAGAAGCAGACAAGGCGTTGACTCTGTGTAAGCACTGCTTAGCAGTAATGAAAACATCCCTGTGTATCAACACCGTTTTCAGCACAAATCCAAACCACAGCCCCATGCCTAGCTACTGTGAAGAAATTTAATAGCCAAAACCACTACCGTATGTTTTTGAAACTTAATGAGTGATCACATAAAATATGTTCCATGCATTTAAAGAGTTTATCAAAATTGCATGGGCTGTAAAATTGTTCATATTAATTTTGTTACCTGTAGTCTTATATTCCAACTAAGAAAACACTCCAGGAAATGATGAGGTGGTACACAGTCTGATTGCCTGAAGGATACTTTAGGTTTTAATCATGACTCAGTTGCATTTCCATCTGGCAGAAAACTGCTTAGGAAAATGTACAGATTTCAAGCATGTTATGAGCTTTCAAAGGCGTTTTAAATTTCTGAAATCTGTATGCTTTGAATTAAGACATCATTGCTCATATTATTGTCCACATTTCAATGTTTCAACACTATGGTATTTCTGAGCCAACTCATTGTTTTCAGCCCATTGTTTAGTGTTCTTCTCATTAAGATGTACTACTTCAGTATTTGCAGTGTCTTCATCCTGACTTTCCTCAAACAGGTCGTGTACCTTCAATATTGCTCATTTGGTAATATTTGAAATTCAGATACAGCTTGTTTGCCTAGCTGTACTGGGCATTTCTAATAAATTCTGCCTTATTTGAAGGAAGATTACAGTCTCAGGCCATGGTGGCTTCAGTATCTTGCATCAAGTGGAATAATAAACTACATTTTTTATGTAAAATCTGAGAATGTGAGTTTAGAAGCTAAGGTGTTTAAAGTAATTTTGAAGATTGCATTATTTTAATTTCCACCAAGTAGAAGGTGGTAAGATTCAGGCAAGAAATCATGTTGATCATTCACCTGGAGTTAGATAAGGAAAGAACAAGATACATGTATTGAGGGGAAAAGGATGGGGTTTGTCATATCATTATGTTGTACCTTGCAATAACATTACAACATCGAAAATATATACTTTAGAAGATTAAGGCATGCATGATTATTTTAATGGATGGGATTTTGTTTTACATTACCACAAAATACCAGCTTTTCAGCAATGTGAAACGTTGTCACCTTTTGTTCAAAATAACTGCCATACATGAATAAGCTTTGTTTCTTTCTGACTGTTGCTAAACAGTGAGTTATAGAATATTTAATCTAAGTGTGCATTATGATAAAGATGCTTTTCCCATGGCAAACTATTGAAGTCTCGTGTGTCTTTCACCTTCTTGATATATAAAAAAAACCCCAAACAAAAAACAAGTAAACAAAAAACCAACCCCAAAAAGGTAACGCTAATCACGAATTTTGCTCTAGTCTTACAATTTCATAACACAAAAATCTAAACAAATTAGCTTTTAAATTTAATTATGAAGCATTCTTGTGTTCCTATTAATATTGTTACTTTGTTTATTCTCTAAACTCTTTAAAGCAAGGAAGCGTAACTGAAGTATGTCAAAGTATCCCCATTAGTAATGCTCTGTTGGTTAGCCTAGAGTGTGATTTGTCCAAGCAGCACAATTCAATCAATACCCTTGCTGCTCAAGAGAGACGAGGGAGTCTCTGTGGTGAGCCAGCCTCCGCGTGCACTGATAAATGTCCCAAGGTTGTTCCCATGTTTAGTCAAATTCTGCGCTTCTGATGCAGGATGGAACGAGAGCGTTTACTGCTGTCCGACCCTGGTCACTGCCTGTGTATTTAGGGTTCATACTCTTCTTGTGAATTGAGAAAAAGAAAATAATTTGAAAAGACTGGATCAAGTATGTCTGTGCCTGTAACTTCAAGGAGGAGGCATACCCTTAGCTGAGGATGTCTACCAGACCTTCTAAAACTGAAAGATTCTTTCAAATTTCAGGTTAACTTTCTCAGAACATCAAACCGTTAGTCCCCTGAATATTTAGATTATAATGTTTCAGTTTTGCAGAAGGTCAGCTTTGTGAGTAGAAACTTTGGGTCTTCCCCCTGTGTTTCTACCGTGCTTTTGCTATGGCTGTGCCTGATGATGCATCACTTGCAAGAGCACTGCAAGTGATTCTTGGCGTGTTAAGAATAACTGAGGCTGATACAGTTTTGCCTTCATCATGTGTGTCCCAAAAGATGGTATTTCATCTATCACCTCGCAACAACTGACTGGTCTACATAGGCAAGTCTGGGCAAAGAACTCCTGTCAGCCAAGATTCCTGCAATTCTCTTTGCAGGTACTCGTTACAATTACATAGTGAGGGCTAAGTTCTGTCTTACTCTCAAAGTACAGGTTCACCTTCTTTATGAAAAATAAGTATTTTCTCCAGTTTTGCAATTTTTACTTTTTCTGCACAGAATGACTTGCAGGAAATTGGCTGTTGTGATAACTAATTGATCTGCAAGTTAATACTAATTAGGGAATAGTATATCACTATTTTTTGTTTCAAATAATGATAATTGTAATATTTCTAGGTGACATTTTAGGCATATTTTATTATCAGTTTTGTAATGTTAAAGTGTATTTTAGTTTGGGGTGTTTTTAATTAAACTATTATATAAGCAAAAAAGAGCAGAGGTCATAAACTTTGGCAGTTTTAGCAATGTCATGATATTCAGGTAACATAGTTGTCTCCTGCAGTCCTTTCATGTAATAGGTGGATTTTTAAGAATTGATTATTCTAGAAGATTTTTTTTCCATATACAAACAAATATGAGTAATAACAGTCATTGAGGCTTTCGTATAAGAGCTCTTTCATAAGACACTCAGGTCTTGAAGTTTAGTGGAAGGTTGAACATTAGTACGGTAAATAGCTATGAGGGTTTTTTTATTGTTCAAAAAGAAATCTCTTTTGACTGAAATATCTGTATCTTTTCAACTTGGTATGATGAAGAGCACAAGCCAAAAAAATGCTGTTGGTGGACAGCCATTATGTTGGAACTACAATTATACTACGTAAGCGAAAGGTTGTTTTATACTGCAGATTGAGGATATTGCCTAAGATTCATACATTCTGATACTTCTTAACTGGAATGAGTTCATTTATTACAAAGCTTTCTGCAGTGTGGGTTAATGGTATTTGTTTTAGTTAGTTTTTATATGTTCCTTGTTCAGCATTTATTGAAATGGTGTACAATGTTCCATTTAGAATTCATCAAAATTTGTAGTAAGAACTGCTGAATCTTTTCCAAAAATGTGGGAATCAGACTGAATCAAGGTTAATGGCTTTTCATAGAAGGTGAAACCTCCAGGGTAATACAGAAGGTGAAGAGGTCACAGTGTTCAAGAGCAGCTCTATTTCATTTTCAATTAGAGTCTAGAAATATAAGTTATTCAGTCAGGAGCAAAACACAGAGCTAGCTTTGTTTCATAACATTTAACTATTCAGATTTTTGTGTTGTTGTTATTAATAGAAGATACACCAACAAAGACATTGATATCCAGTGTTAGAATCAGAAACAGTCATATTAAAATTGAGTTCATTTTTGGCTTCTGCAGTGAAACCTTACTGCTTTGATGGGTTTGTCTTGGCTGTGTGAAATCTTTCACTGTGATGAAAAGTAGTTGGTAAAGGGATTTTTTTTGAGTTATTATTTAAAGACTCCATGAGCACACATTTGCACTTAAAGACCATTCCTGAACCAGTAGGTGCCTCATTTTGCTTTTCTTGGCAAATGACTTCAGAAAGATTTTTTGATAGATTTCTCAGCTCTAATTTTTTTTTTTTAATTGTACTGGAGCCAGCATCCTGAGTAGATGCAAGTTTGCTGTGAAATTTTAATTTTCTTTCTTCTTTCAATTTTGTTTTTTTAACAGTTACTCAGTTCTTACGGGTCTGCAGAATATAGTCTGGCTGAATAATTTATTTTAGCGCAAAAAAGTTTGGCAAGCTTAACTTGTGTTACTTTTTTTTTTTTTCCCCCCTATAGGTATATTCGAATTGTTGGGACCCACAACACAGTGAACAAAGTTTTCCACATTGTGGCATTTGAATGCATGTTCACGAACAAAACCTTTACTCTTGAGAAAGGTCTGATAGGTAAGAGATAAAACCATTTTCCTTTTACATGAACTGTTGCAAATGCTTGCCTTTTAAGACTGTCACTGCACTCTTACTCTACTTCTGTTTCCACACAGAGATCTCTAACTTGAGTTAAATGATGCTGTAAGCATAGAATTAATTGGCTAGTCCTTGCATCTTCTTTGAAATTCCAGTTCTGTGAATTAATTAGTGATGCTGCAAGAATACTCAAGTTCAAATTAAATCAACTGCTGCTGACAAAGCCACTGGTAATTGAGTCGCTCTGTGCTGCTAATCCAATTTTTCTTTGTATGTCATAGTGTGGCTGCTCTTGCTTCACACTAGGTTATTCTGAGTTCTGTAACAAGGATAGAGTAACCAGAACTATTTATTGCAGTGAAGATGGATTTGGGCATTTAGGGCCTCTTAAACAGCCTAGTTTCAACTGCTGAAAGTAAACTCTCAGGTGTTGATTTTCCCCTAAAGAGCCATAGCCACACTTAGCCATGGCAGAACGTTATATTGGCTACCTTTATTCTCAGAATCCACATTGATGGAGCTCTGTTACCTCTGAAGATCCAGACATTACACACAATACTAGTTTAAGTACCTCTGCATAGTACTGTGTCACTTAACAGAGAAATCCTCAACAGACCAACAATGCTGACTGATAAACTATGTCAAAATAAGACTTAAAATCGGTATTTTTATTAGTCCAAACAGGGTGATTTTTGTGCTTTCTTCCATATAAACTCAGAGTGAGATCCTGAAGTTCATTGGGAAGAGTTTTGTGCACCTTTTAGTAGTTGTCTAGGTGGGATTTCCCACAGGCTGTTACTTCTGGCATGAAATTAAGAATTTCGGCAAAATTCCCAGAGTTCATGCTAGCTTTAAACATATATTTAAATTTTAAGTATGCACCTACAGTAGATAGAATGGAAGGGAAAACAGTTTTCAAAAACAGAATGAGAGGGAAGATTTTAGTAAGACCTATTTAATTCTTTTTTCTGAGAAAACTGTAATATTTAACAATGGAAAAACTGGGACCTAACTCCTTCAGCCTGTTCCCCATGCGTTATACAAAGGAATTGCATGTTTACACCTGACCTCCTGAGGTTTGCTGTGTAAAGTCATGATGGGTTTTTTAGAAGCATGGAATAAGTTGCCTTACAAATCACACTTTACTGATTTTTGTTATATAGCCCCAAAGCGTACGAGCTTTCTCATAATATAAATAAAGTTATCCTTCTGTTTTAGGGAGTTTGCATGTAGTATTGCAATTTCTATTGACAAGAAAATAGAATAAGCAATAAGAACTGCGTCTAAAGAAAACAGCTACCTTCAGTAAGGTAGCTAGGGGAGAAAAAATACTACAAGTTTGATGAAACCTTTGAGGTAAATTTCATATTTAATACTGCCAGCTATGAACTTTTAAAAACGTCATACAAAATCAGAGTTACCATGTGCAAATAAATAATGCACATGAAATTATATCTATAGATAGATAGATATAGAGAGATATATAGATTATAGATATAGAAATGATATCTATATATATTTGATATAAAATTGTCAGTGTTGCTTAGCAAATACTTACTTTAGGACTCAAATAACACATTTGCTTTTGTGTGTGTGTGCTATATTGTTTGGTTGTAACAGTAGGCAAGGTAGTGAATCCATGCATGTTTGTAGAAGTGTAGTTGCACTGTAATTGACTTGTCTTTCAGATGCTCTGTGATATTTTGTGGCTTAGGGAGCATTGCTGAGAGAACTATTTGATCTGTTTCAGCATTTCATGAGTTTCAAATATAATCCAGGGGATGGAGACTATATATGGCTGTATTAACATTTATCCATTTATTAATTATCTTTTTGTAGTTAAAGAATCTTAGAGGTAAATAGAGTTTGGACTACATAATAGCATCCATTGTTGTTCGTCGTGATCAATGAGACTATGCTGTCACAAAGTGTGGGTAGATCAAGCTGTCGTACATATAAGTCATTTGAAGTGATCTACCATAAGCAAAGGCCTGTAGGGCTTTTTATGTTGTAGGGGTGGTAGTCAATACAATTAATAGAAACTTAAAAGAGTAAGAATTCAGTGAGTAGTTAACTGAAAGAGGGATGTAGACCAACTTCCACACTGTAAATGAGGCAGCAACAGCTGGATACATGACCTTGCAGAATTTATGGTGAGGAAGGGACAAATGGAAAGATTTTGGGACTAGCTGAGGGCAGTCCCGTTGTGAAATGGTACAGGGGCACAAAAGCTGTTCTACCAGAATTTATGGCCATCAACACCGCCTATTTAAAAATACTCTCAACAGCTTCGATCCAGCAAAGTGACCTTATATCCATGTAGTGCTTTGTTTTACGTACCTGTGATAGTTACTGTAAGGCAGAATGTTATCTGTATCAAGCAGGCCGTTCCAGTTACACTTCTGTAAAAAATCTGTGTGACTACCAATGGGGGAGTTGGCAGAGACTTATTTTATTGCTCTAATGAGGGTTTGTAGTGTTTGTTCCTATTTCTGCGGTAACTGGATACGGTAAAGTGAACTGAAAGCAGTTGAGAAAGCTCCACGAAATAGATGAAAGTGCAATAATTAGAGTAGGTTGCTTTTAAGCTTAACTGAGTACGCAAGTTTTCATTCTCAACCCTTGGAAAGCAGTATTAGATAATACTATTGGGTTCATTGTTTATGCAGCATGGTAATAAATATGGCATTAAATTAGGTTAGAAGAAAAACAGCTGCCGTTTGTATAACCTGTTTTATTAAGAAAATGAAATGGTGGTCAGCCCTTGAAGACCATATGATTCTTTCAGAAAGACTTTGTGACCCTTACCTCTACCAAAACAACACTGAAGATAATACGCAGTTTGTCACGTGTAACCCCATTCCAAAGAAATCAGGCCACTGTGGTATTACTTTAGATATTTAATGTAGGGATTTAGGAGTAATTTTGGGGTTGTTTGTTTGTTTGTTTTGAAACCTGTTCTATATGATCAGAAAGCTGTATATAAAAAGAGGGTAATTTATCAGGTATGTTATTGCTGATAAGAAGTATCTGTAATGGATGTCACTGTACAGTGAAGATTGGAAGACTGGTAAACAAATAATAAAAATGAAGCCCTGTTTTATGATAACAGCAAATTTATGTTTTTATGTTTTTGCGTACAAGGTTTTCATGACGAGTTAATAACTTGACATATTACATTTAAAAGTTAATATGGAAGGTGATTTATACAGTTACTTTATACAATACTGGGTGCAGTACTATCATGACCCATTGGTACTTGAGTAACAGTTGTCACGTAAAAGTAGCAGGAAATACTCCTTCTATCGCTGTCTGGTGTTCAGTGTTGGTTTACACTTGGTTGTCTTGTGAAATGGAGCAAGTGACAGAAATTAATTCGATCATACGAATTTATTCCCTAATGTAGGTTAGGGTTCAGATGTGATTTTTTCCTTTTGGCATAGTATTATCTCTAAATGTTTAAGTTCTACATGTTAGAATCACGAGATTGACATAACTGTTTCATTTAAGAGATGTAAATATTTTGTTAAATCTCAAAAGCATAGTGTTTGCTTTTAATGAACTTCTGCTTCTGAAATTTTGAATGGTCTTTAGTCATTAGTATTTAATCTGGAATCCTGAACAAATGGAAATTTTCATAAGCAAGAGGCGTGTACTCCTGTGGAGGCAGAAGCAGGACCTGTTGAGATGTGATGTTTTGTAAAGGCTTCTAATCTGCACAGTGGCAAGAAGCTGCAACACTGGTTAAGGGGCTGTTTCTGTGCAATGCCTCCCCTTGTTTTGAAGGGGGCTTTTCCACCTAAACATGGGAAGCAATTCCTCTTTCTGCCTCAAAGGGAGAAATTGATAACCTTCGTGCTTGAATCAGTGCTCAGTGCTGAGGGGCAGTCAGGGACGATGCAGGCATCGTGTGGGTTTGACCAGCCCACCGTCTTATTTTGAGCCTGGTTAAAGTCATAGGGAGTACAATGGGGAATAGATGTATATGAAGTTGTGTTTGTCTGTAGTCTGTCTCAGTCTCTCAGACTATGTTGTAACTTGTACATTACACAAGAAACAGAGAACAGTGAATAATGACTGAAGAGCAGGAGATGGATATAAATGTCCTTGGTCACCCTCTGGGGAATGCTGTTTGGTACTTAGGAATTATTGTGAACCTTCATTTGTGTGCTGTTCAATGCCTTAGGAGATCTTGTTTTAAAAGGGAAAAAATGAAGTGAATAAATAATCATTCACTTGTCTTTTATTCACTGGCAGTTATTGGGGGGAAAAAAAAAAGTGTAACAGAGAGAAACCTGTCATATCAGTTTCCTAGTGTGTGGTTCAGCTTTGTAAAAGATTGCTCTATCGCTCTCCAAGCAGCGAGAGATGCTATTTTTGTGTCTAGTTTCATGTTGACTCCACACAAAGCTATCATATTTCGTTTCTTCTCTTCTTTAAAGGTTAGTCTTCTTTCCAAACCATGCAGGTTTACCCAGCAATGTAAGTCAGTGTTGCTGCAAGCGTAGCCTTAGGAAGTTATGAAAACGTGGAAATTATGTAAATACTGCAGGGATTTTTTTGTTTCCCCCCCTCTTTCTACAGGCAAGGACAGCCACATGGTTGGTTTAGCTACTGTTACCTATTCTTCAACAGCGATCTGTTCATATGGTTCCAGTTGCTTTTTTTCCCCTCTTTTTCTTCCTATTTCCAGTGCTGCAGCAAAGGATGTGCACACTTCCTAGAGCTCTTCTGAAACAGTTGCTTTTTCTGAAAGCCTCCTTCAGGCAGAATGTTTAATGAAAAAGCCCTGTAACCAGCCAATTCTTTGGCCATTAAAAGTATGGGCAGTTCAAATGACTTGAATGATGTTGTTCAAATTTATTGGATCAGATATCATGAGCTGTAGCAGATCAGCCCTCTCTGAAGTTATTCTAATCCAAACTGACAGTTGGACATTGACAGATATTGCTGAGGTTTTCTTCTCCAGCTAAATATGGCTTGCAGAAAACTTTTCACTGAAACAGCTGGAAATGCTGGGGATACTTGTTTGAAGTTGATATTTCTTGAGTTCTTGATTGATGTCTTGATTGAAGATTCAAATGAAATGTAGCAAAGTTATCAGCAAGTTTCAGGTCAAGAAAATAAAGAGTATGTGGGGAGTATGGAGGGAAGACAGGACTTTGTGACTGTGCTTTTAATTAAAAAGTCTGTAGACTTAACATTTTTTATGTAGCACGTAAACAAGTGCAGATTCATGTACTGAATAAATATTAGACTTAACAAATCTTGCTATGTGGAAAATAAAGCAAAATGCTCAGCATTGTTTTAATTATTTAATACAGTAAAATCGAACGGGAATCATAGTGACATCCCTAATTCTGGTGGTTTTTTTCTTTGCTCTCAGCTTTCCTTTTTCTAACTGTCACTTTCGAGTGAGGGGATTTTTCTCAGATCAGTTCAGGCAGAGAAGGAATGCAACTGGGCCATTAAAAATGGAGATTGAAAGCTGAGCATTTAACAGCTTTCAGCATGAGAGCAAAATCACTCGCTCATATTAACTAAAACAAAAATTTATTTCTTCCAGTGTAATTTCTTGTTTATAGTTACTTCACAAAGTGATGGTTTTGCAAGGGTCTTAAGAGAATTTGGTAAAATGAACAGTTGTGTTGCAGTGATGCCACTTCAGTTGAGAACCTTTGACTGACTCCTGCCTAGGGCGCAGTGTAAATATCTTCAGCAGTCCATATTGCTCTGAATTACTGCCTTCCTATAAAATAAGACTATTTAGTAGATCTGCTGTGTCTCTGTATGTTTAGTTCCGTAACTAAGGTTCGTTAATGGCTGGGTTTGCCAGCTGGTGCAGGAGCCCACTTCATTCTGTTTCTTCATGTGTTGCAAAGGGTTGTTTGAGGATTTTCCCCCACATTAGACAGTTGATTGCAGAGAAGTTACAGCAGCTGGACAGAAAGCACAATCTGACCTCTCCAGACTGGGAGATAAAAGGAAGCACTTTACACTCAGATATGGAAGCCAGTTAACAGTGGTTGCATTAATTTATTTTTTTCTGAGTACTTAAGTGAAAAAAAAACCAACATGGAAAATAAAGCGGGGGGGGGGGAAGGGTGTGGAACTTAAGGAGTCTTAAATAAGTATGACTGAGGCTACCACACACTCCTGGTGCATTTTTCTCCTGAGGTATCTCTAAAGACAGTTGAGTAACATACCTGTCTCATCTGTAGATATAGCCAGTATAGGTGGCCCTTAGGCCATGCCTTGAAAATGACAGTCTTTTATAAAAATACTATTACTAGAATTAAATATACTGCCAACCTGTTCATCATTCCATACTGCAGCATCAGACCAGGAAACAAGAAAGTTTTAATAAAAACGGTTTGATGCTGCTGTCCTGTAACCTTAATCATCTTGTCCTTTTGTTTGCTTACAGAACGTGTATGCTTTGCTAACACACAGCTCCGCTGTTCCATAACAGCAAATCGGATTTGTCAGAGCAAAACTGCCATATGAAGCGTGAAAAAAAAAAAAAAAATTCCGTGTTTGTAATCCCCTCTTTTGTTTTCTCTTACAAGTACTGGTTACTGTAAAAGCTGGATAGCTGGTGGATTAAAAAAAAAAAAAAAAACCAACAAAAATAGAAGCAAGACTGTTGGTTTTGACAGTATGTTTCTGTAAACAAGAGACCTAAATTGAAGCAGAAATCCTAATGGGAAAAAGGAAGAGAACCAGAAGACTTGAAATTACAGCACAGAGCAGAGTCCCCACCAGATGGTATTTTTAATAAATTTATCAAGCAAATACGAAAGACGATAATGAACATTCAGAATAGGGAGTGGCAGACCCCCCTAGAGAGAAGGAACAGTGTGGCACCTTCTGCACACTGCAGTTAGGTAGAATCACTTTCTAATTAACCGTTGTAGGGAAGACCACAGAATTATATTAAAAACACACTAAGACAGTTTCTGTGTGGTTGTTAAGGAGTTTGACTAATCAGGGTAACATCTTCTTAGGAGGTCACGGATTAATGCAGAAATCTGAATGTGTGAAGGAGTGGGATATGATGCTCAGAGGGCCTGCAGGTAAAATATTGGATGTACTGAGCTGTACTATGTTCAATTAATGCTTTACATAGCTCAGAGGGTGTCCAAAATATGCCATAGAGCCTCAACGTGAACACTGATTTTGACACTTCATCTTTTACTTGTTTTTTTTAACCTAGATTTCAGTAGCTTCCTCTTCGTACAAAAAGCAGCAATATATAGAAGATGCTGTAATGCCTGTATTAAATGAATACTCAACAAAGTTCCCTTACTGCCAGGGAAGAGGGGAAGAAAAGGAAGCCAAGACAAACTTTATTTTGATGCCAGCGCTCTGTTTGCATTGTTAGTCTTTGCTTTATTCATATTATTTTTAGTGGAGTACTTCTGATGTCTACCGCCTGCTCCCCCATAAGAATCTGTGAATTTCTGAATTTCTCCCTTCAGTTATAGGGAATCAAGAGGTTTCCAGAATAATAATATGGTAGGTTTAGTAATTTTTTATAAGTAGAGATGATATTACATTCGATAGTGTGGTAAATTTTTCAGAAACCATTGCCTTGCACTGCCTTGGATTATTACTTGGCAAGAAGCTTGCACTTTTTTCCCCACTGTGCATTTTATGGTGTTTTATTTGCTTGGTGGTTTTCTCAAGATCATGCTTCTGACACTACTAGCACACTTAAAACACAGAATCCTACATCTTCATGGAAAACTATCTTCTTTTGGGTGGTGGAGGCTCTTACAATTAGCTCTGAAATTTCACATAGCAGTATTTCACAGGCAACTATTAAAAGTATGTAATTATCAGTGTGCAGTGGGCTTAAAATGATACATTGCATCTGTACTACACATCATTTGTTTTATCATGAAAATTCGAATATTGTTGCCTGTATGTCTCTGTATTTCTAATTTTTTGTGCCATTCTTGTTTTGCCTTGTGGAGAGATAGTGAATTTGGAAATTTTGTTAAATTTATCATTGTCGTTCAGATAAGTTTTGGTAACTTATTTCTTCTTCTCTTTTAAATTGTATTACCACACAGATTGGCTGTCCTTCATCAGAGTTGACACACAAAATCTTTTTTATTTTTTTTTAATACAGCCTGTGCTGAAAGAATTTTTGTTATCATTTAGGTAAAATGGTCAATGCTTTTAATATTTTTCCCTCCCAAAAAACAAAGGCTCAACAGACAACCTTGATTTTTACATATTCAGAGATCATAATTTTTCACCCATGTTAATATTAATTTTTTAATGGAAAGATAGAATAGAAACAGATATACATGTTCAAAAAGTTGAGGACATTAGCTAAAAATTGAGCTTTTTAGAAAGTGCTGGACCTGACTAGGGCATCTTAAATAGCTTTTTTTTTTTAATGTTCATCTGTCATATTGCTGGAAGGTGATGTTCAAAAAGCTTGGGATTCTCTCTGAATTACAGACAAAGTACCATACTTGATTAAATGTTAACAAAGGGAAATAATAGATAATTCAAAAACTAAGTGTTGAAGCACTTGTAAAGCACTTCTGGAAAAATTCTCTATGCACAAGAAAATACATCTGTGTCTTAACAGTGTGCTCCCAGAGGAGCTGATGTTGTCTTGATCTTTGATAAAATCGCTGAAATTATGTCAAGCTCTAACTACACCATGAATTCTGTTTGATTTGAAAGGAAGGGGGAAGCTACTTGGCGTTGGATTTAAAACAGATTGGAAGGACTAAGTTCAAGAAAAGCATTGCCACATATGGAATATTCCCCTGCTTCTGAAAATTACTAGTTAAGGGTTACATTATCCTTTATCTAATTTGGTTTATAACAGCAGTTTCCAAGCTGAGCATTCAATTTTGGATCTACCAGGAAGAAGGAAAAACTGAAGTTGAATGATGCTGACACGTGGACCACAGTGTTGGATGTGTACACTGATTGCAAGAGGGGTTGTAGAGGTGAAAGAAAGAGTTTATTATAGATGTTACAGCACAAGGTGGCAGTTAGCACTGGCCTGTGCAATTAGCACTGTAATCTTACGTTTTCTTATTAACCCTTCCTCATCGTGGTTTTCTCAGGAATGCTATTACTTATTTGAAAATTCTTTGAGTTCCCTAAGGCTCATTTTCCCTGTAATATTCAAATAACTGCATATAAGGTGAATGAAAGAAGGCAAATTTGATATTCTGCAGTAATACCTTTTACTTACTTTGGCATAGCAGGCTACTGCATGCTGGCATTTTTTATGGCTGCATATAAGAGAGGAAAAAGAAATATCCACCAAAGAGTGTGCAGCGGTATGTGTGTGTTGTATAGTTCCATCACTATCTCCTGTGGGAAAACAATTATTCTGTGTTTTGGCCCTTCTTTTTTTTCAAGAGGATGTGTTCTAAGTAGTTTCTTTTCTTTTGCTGTTTGGCTATTATAATTTCTTTTTTGTGGCATTCATTCATACTGTTTCCCTGACTCTTGGCTGAATGAGAAATACTTTTGCTCTTGCTGTTCCACTTGTGTGGCAAACCTATTAGTCTCTCCTTAACTCTCGTAGTCCAGTACTTGTATTGAAGTGTTAAAAAGCGTTTTTATTGTCTAAATTCTGGGGTGCAATTACAGTCAGAGAAAGTGTCAGAAGTACCAACAGGTGTGTTGAGAAGAGTCTAATGAGCTGTGAAACTAGAAGCCCTGATTTCAAAGACTGAGTCCAAACTTCCTGCAGTCCACATCCGTGCTTTAAACTGTCTCCCACTTATTGCCCCCCCCCCCCCCCCCCCCCCTTTTTTGGGAGGCGGGGGAGTTGGAGAAGGTGAGAGGAAAGGAGGTTTCATCATAAAAACAGGAAGAAATTGTTTGAAAATTTCAGAAGTTTACCAGACAATAATTTCTTCCCAATTGTATTGAGTGCTTTCATATCACCAAGACAGAAATCCATCTGTTCATTTACCAAGCTATTCCAAGATCAATGCTATAAAAATTATCTGTACGACTTGATTCTGCTTCATAGTTCATTTTAAATAAGAGGTAAATTTCCTTCTAATGACCATACTTTCATTCTTTCTTTTTTTTTTTTTTTTCATTTTTCCCACTTCTTTGCCAGAAATAAAGACCATTGGTATCTGAACTGTTTTCTGACTGTGTGTCTGTCCTCTTTGTGTTTTAATTCACAGTTCCCACTGAAAATGTTGCAACAATTGCAGACTGTGCCAGCGTGATTGAGGGTGTAAGTCGCAGTCGCAATGCCTTGTTGAATGGAGACACAAAAAATTATGATTGGGATTCTGGGTACACTTGCCATCAGCTTGGGAGTGGAGCTATTGTCGTACAGCTAGCACAGCCCTACATGATTGGATCAATACGGTAAGAGGGTTTATTTTTCTCTAAATTAAGAGCAACAGTGAAACTTCTACTGAGCACAGTTATTTCTTTAGAATATATGACATTTGGAAATGATGGTAATTAGGGGACTAGTTTAATAGTTGTCAGTTGGCTTCTTACTTCATTATAATGGGCATGTTAAAAATTAAATGTGTGAATTATATGTCGAGATACAGAAGTGCAATTCCAGAAAATACTACATTTCAGTGGCATAATAATAGTAATAGTCAAATTGTTAGATTAAAGGTATATACTTACATTAAAATAGAAATTTAATTGCAGCCTCACTTGTGGTTCAAAGTAGGTGCAGTTCCTTATATACACCTCATTGTGAAAACAGAAACATTTATTGAAGAAAGCCATCATCTCAAGTCAGCCAGGTTTCCTTTTCACTGTACAATTAGCACCGGTTCTTACTTGAATATGGAGTGTATAATAAGGGCACAGTAACCTGACTGTTGCTGTACAGTCTTGAATTAATGAACGTGTTTAGATGTGGATTCATTGGGCTATTTCTACAGTGAATGTCTGTATACATATAAAGAACAAACTTTTGGCTAATGTAGAAACTTTGGAAATAGATCAGAGAGTGGGATTATTCAGAGGGGAAGACAAATATTCTTGCCAACTTCAGAGTCTCTGACTGTAAATGGTTTTTTTTTTTGTTTCATAAAATCAGACATACAAAACCTTATCTTAATGGCTTCTCGTTCTTTGTAAATTTAGAATATGTTGTCAAGGACTTAATTTGTATTCTCTGTCACAATGAAAGAAAAAGAGAAAGGTTTCTGAAGTTAAGAGTGCCAGTGAGCGAAGGTTGAAAGCCCAGGTGAGGTACTGGCTGGCAACAGAGGCCATGGACATGTACGCATTGCTAGGAAATAGCTCAGTGCCATCCGCCTGTTGCCTCTTCAAACTGACTGATGAGCTAGTGGGGCTTGAAAGTTCTTTTGTATCTGCCAATATCTGGTTTGTGTGTTTTGGTTTTGGCTTGTGGCATTGTTATGATGGTTATGAAACTTAAAAGATTAAGTCTGAAATCCAGGCCAATCTCTAATGTAACAAAAGCACTGTTTTGTCTGTATGATAACTATAGATGTTATGCATAATGCAAGTCCAGCTTTGTTCTGACTGTGTGAAACAGGTTGAATAAGTTAAATTGGCAGCTTCCCACACTCAAGGTTTTATCCTTTTGAGTTTGGTGGTTTTAATGTTCAAGTAAGTATTGTATCTCAGGTAGAAAACCAGGAAGACACAGTACTCAGACTTCTTAAATGAGGTAACTAAAAATAAAATTGCACCTTTTTCATGCCATTATAAACTTAAATTTAAGTAGCAGCAGAAGCTTTGGGCAGATGAAGGAATAAGAGAAGATTGTATTCACTAAAATGCATAGTTTCTCAGTTCATAGTCTCTGTCTTCTTTCTCACCATTTTCTACCATCTTTCATTATTAAATAGTGTATTAGATGAACTGGACTTTTGGTTGCCAAGAAATTATAATCGGCATAATTGGTATAATTGGCAAGTGTGTAGAGCAAATTTAAAAAAAAAGAAAAAACCAAACATTACATAATTTAAAACTAATAGGCATTTAATGAGTTATGTGGTATTGAATTGTACAGATGTAGGGTCAGAATCTCATCTCTCTTTGTCAGCTTTCCTGTATGTATAGTTGAAACAAGACAAATGGCTTGCCTTTAAAAAGCAACAATCATGAACATTGTCACCTAGGGTATCTTCTGACAGAGGAGACTACCTGCATTGACTAGAGACAGAAATGCTTGCAGTATGTCATCTTTTCCTGTTCTGCCTAGAAGAACAAGTGTTTAACTGTAGCCATGTATGTTGCAGATCATAGGCAGCCAAGGGAAAGATGCCCCTTGGAGCAGCGAAGCATGGTCTTGCTATCTGGCAGCTGCAGCTTTGGCAGGGGTCTAGAACATGTACTGTACTGTGCAATGCTAAAGATGCTGACAATGGTCTCTTTATTTAGCACCGGGAAATCTGTGACTGGTACAAAAATCAAATTACATATAAACATAGATTAGAGCAAAAAGTCTTAATATTTCATCTTAATGACAGCAAGAGATTTTTTTTTTTTTTAACAGAAAGTCTTCCACAACTGATTGAACTGGATTAATTGCCTGTTTTCCTGCTGTTTGCTTGCTTGAAAACTCCCTTGATCTCACCCTCCCACGTAATGGAAAAGAATTTCCAGGAGCATTTTCTTTAGGCTGGCTGTACACCGTGATTGCAGAATAACATGAATTGCCCTGCCTCCAGAAACTGAGTCATTAGACCTGTGGGTTTGGATTCTAAATTAATAGTTAGGAGTTAAAGTATGTATTTTTCAGGTTCAGAGACATGAATGTCCCATTGAATATATTTGTATCAGAGAGAGTAAATATATAAGCCTTTGAAAAAAGGGTAGTAGCTGTTTTTAGTGTATAGAAAACGGAATACCACTGGAGAGAGCCTCCATGTCAGAACGTGTTACCATGGCAACTAAATTCTGAGTATGAAAAAAGCAGAACAGTTCTTGGGACTCAAATATACATTAGAAATGTATAGAGAACTTAATGTTTCGGGAGTATATCTTGCATGCATGCTTTCTGCAAAAGTATTCCCATTGTCTCAGAATCTTAGAACCATTCTGTTTGCAAGGGACTTGAAGACATCTAGTCCAGCCTGTTCCTCAAAGTAGGGTGAGCTATGAAGAAAGACCATCCTACTCAAGGCTTTATGCACTCAAGTCTTGAAAACCTCCAAGAAACGAAATTCCGCATGTTCTCTGGGTAGCCTGTTCCAATGTTTAATTATCCTCACAGTGTACATTCTTTTTTTTTTCCTTTTCATGTCATTCCTGTTTTTCTATGCCTCTAGTCCCCCTGGAATGTCCTGTTTAAATTTTTTACTGTTGTCTTTTGTTTTTCCCATGGTGCAACTCAGTAAAGAGCTTTGGCTCAGTTGTTTTGATAACTTGCTCTCCAGTATTGACAAGGGCTGTTAGCTTCTTCCCCAACCCTTGGCCAATTTCCTCAGCCTCCCGCACAGCGTGTGTGCTCCAACCTCCCAGCTACCTTGATGGTCCACTGCTGGACTTGCTCAGATCTCAGTGTTGTATTTGGGTCCAAAATGGGATGCATATGCCAGGTGTGATCTAACAAGTGTCAAGTAAAGGAGAATAATCTCTTTCGCTTGTTCTGCTGGCTCAGTTCCTGTTGCTACACTTCTGTATGCTGCTGGCCTTCACTGCTGAGAAGGCACATGGAACTCCTGTCATCTTCTGTTCAGTAGGACTCCCATGTCCTTTTTAGCACAGCCAGTCAGACTAGCATTTATTGGTGCAGCGGATAAATCTGTATGAGGTACGGGATTTTGCTTTTGATCTTGTTGAATTTCATGAGATTCTTTTTTGTCCTTGCCCTTAGTGTTCCAAGAGGCTGGCAGTCAGACCTCCTGAATGGCAGCCGTACTTTTGAGTATGGATTGCACCCCACAGTTTGCTGTCAACTGCAAGCTTAATGAGGGCTCATTCCATCTTCTTGTCCAGGGCGCTCATAAAGATATTAAACAAGATAGGTCACAGAGCAGATTCTGGAGGAGCTCCTTTTGCATCCAGTCTCTAGGTGGATGATGAACGGTTAACCACTATCTGTTGAACTAAATCTATGTAACAGTAATTCGTGTCGTACTCTGCCCATCTAAACTGTAACATCCCAACTTGGATAGAGGGATGCTATCAGAGACGATGTTGAAACTTTGTTAATATCAAATAACTTCTTTAATTATTTGTAGACAAATTTGGAGCTCTTGAATTCCATGTCAAAATTTACTCAGAAATTCTGACACAGGTGTAATGATGGTTGGTGCTCAGTAGTATTTTCTAATAGAAGAGACCTGGAAAACATGGGGGCTGGACTAGATGGCCTTTAAAGGTCTCTTCCAACCTAACTATTCTGTGATTCTATGATTTTATTATAAAAATGATTGTAGCTAGATATTGTCCTTTAGTTTATAGAAATTTAAACTTTTTTATTTAAGAGGTTTATTCTTTTATTAAGACTCCACCTTGTAACAGCTTACATGATACTTGGAACAGTTAGCAGAGAAAATGTTACTTTCGGTAGTTTTTCCACACTGTTGTCTCTCTGGAGAGAAAATAACCTTGCAATTTTTCCTCTCTGAAAAGGCCCTTATCAGTGACAGAAAAACTATTATATTTAGCTAGGAAGAGAAAGACAGCAATTGGTGTGTTTAACATAGTAAACATAATTTAACTTCTAAATGGCTAAAACTTTAATATTGAAAAGGCTGCCATATCACAATAGCTCTCTGTATAACTCCCCCTGCATTTATCTGGAATAGAACTGTAATACTATTATGCTAGAATCTTAGGCTGATAACTTCATAGTTGTGTTTTTCCCTATGAATTTAAAAGAAAAAAAATATTTGTTATAGTGTATGTGGTGGTGGGAGACAATTCTTCTGTACCACAGTGTTTTTCATCTTAAAATAAATAGAAATATTTTGCATCTTTGTAAAAGTAGATTAACCACTTATCCTGGTCTAATGTATTTGAAGACTTTATTACTACTGTGAATACGTGATAGCCAGCTGGTTTGCTTTGCACATTCAGTGTAATTCTTAAATTAACAAATGATATCAGTTAGCTTTAATGTGTTTTCTGTTTGCTTATACCATCTTCATATACGTCTCTTGTGCTTTCTAATTTTCCATTCCACTTCTGCTTATGAAGTTTTTCTTTCTTTGCTGCTCATTTGCTCTGCTTGTCTGACTTGAGTGTGAAATCATAACTCAGAATAAATCATCACATAAGCACATAGCAAATATGCAGGAATTTTGTCTCCTTTGTGGGATCCTGAAGAAAGATTGGTTTCCTGCAGTATAACTACTGAAACATAAATATCTGCAGAAAATGAAAGGGAATTGTAGAAAACCAGAGGCAAAAACACAAAGACAATTGTATAAAAAAAGCCTTTCCATATCGTTTTGGGTTTTCTTTCTTTTTCCTCATCTTTCAACAAGTGTCACTACCTCATGTTTTAATTCCTGTCTTTAGGTTTCTGTAAGTATGCAAACAGTTTATGAACACAGTACTATCAGATATTTATACTGCATGTGTAACTACTGACTCACGGTATTCAGGAAGCAGGTATCATCCCAGCTGGTGCATGACAACTATCATTTGGTATTCTGCTAACACCTTGAGTACATGTAATTATACAGCAGTCTGAACTAAACAGTGACAGTCTTTCTTTCAGAAATCTAAGAATAAAAACCAAACATCGACAGCACACAACGCTTGTGTAAATGTAGAACAATCAATCATAGGGAAACAGGTGACTTTTAGGGAAATACTGTTTAAAAAAGTACTGCAGCGTCTTTTGGTGTAACAGGTAGCCAATATAATCAGTTTCCCCACACCAGTAATATGAACTTTAATTTATATTTGAAAAGCTTTTATTTATAAAGTGAGGCATTTTCAACATGTGATGTAAATAACAGTACCATATTAATTGATTAACAGGCTTAGACTTCAGATACCCAAAGTAATGTCGTATGTTTAAATCTCACAGTGTTGCAGGCAGTGAGGTGGATAAAGCTTCATTCTGCTCTTACTTCTCCATCCTGAAGGCAAGGTTTACTAACGAGCATTTCCAATGAGTATAGTTCTGACTTTTTAACTGGAATATTCTCCTTCCTCTCATTTAATATCCATCTTAGCTGAAACATAGCTTCTCTACAAAAGTTTAGCCTGGTAGTTTGCCTGGAATGTGTTTCAGAGATTACTGTACCTGGCATAAAAAGTGGCCCTGGTGCCCAATGTGCACTGGTGAATATTCATGTAATCTCCTGCAAGTTTTTTGCTGCTTATCCAGAAAGGCATTTCATGCAGAATAAATTCCAAATAGGTTCTGTTGTCAGTTTCCCTCCCTTATGTCTCCTAAAACAGCTAGTGCAGGGCGGTGAAGAAAGAACATTTTATTTTCTCTCAAAAGTCCCAAAAGAAACAAAAATCTACATTAGTATTCATACTAAGTCACTTTTGGAACGATTCTGCCAACTTTAATTCACTCCTTGTTTGGTTTGTAATAATTCTAAGCCATATGCTTTTTTTAAACCTATTTAATATGAGCTAGGTTGTTTTGGGAGAGAGCAATTACACACATTCTTAAAAGGAACACATATGTCCTGTTAGCCTTTTGCTCTAAAGCTGAGCCAGTTGTATTTTAATTACAGTATTGTTAGTTGAAATTACAGTCACTAGTGTGCTTCTGATATTGGAACTCTTGATCATAGCCTTGAAAACACAGATCAAGGAAACAACACTGAGCCCCCATGATGAAAAGGATTCTACTGAAAAGCATAATTAGCTACATTTTAATAGCCTTTTAAAAGAAAACAAATTTATGTATGGTTTTGCTTTTCCCTCTTTTTATCATCTAGAAGACTTGGTTTAAACATAGATGTTAAATCAATTCAGGATCCGTTGATGATTAGTAGTTACCAAATCCAGGATTTTCTCCATAAACTACTTTTTTTTTTAACAGAAAATGTGCTTCATTCAGTTTCTTCAGTATTTGGAGACCTTCAAGCTATCGAAAAGCAGAATGGGGAGGATCTGATGAAGCAGGGGGAGAGGGGTTGGAGATGGGTGGGTTTTTTGGGGGGTGTGGGGTGTTCAAGTCCTTCATGACGCTACTATAGGCAACTAGTTTATTTTTTACTAAGTCCATTCTGAATTTTTAAATTTGAATATAGACAGTATTAATAGGTACTAAATGGCTTCTGTTAAGTGTTTTATTTTAGCTTCTTAAAGCTATTTTTGATAATATTAATGAGTTGGGTTCAGTTGAGAGCACCTAGAGAGTTTATTTTAAATCTGCCTGTGCAGTAGGCCCAGTTTCACTTTGGATGCTGGGATTCCAAAACAAAGAAAAAAAAAGTTAAATTAGATTGTTTTGAAAAGAAGGTAATAGCACTGGGTTTTAGGGCAAAGACACAGATGTGTGTCCTTAATAACCAAATTCTGAAGATGGTCCAGCTTCTGCCTGGGACAGCCACTCTGTGAGAAGAAGGATTCTGCATTTGGCAACTGGCGAGGTGCTTTTCCCCTTCTAGCAGTATTGATTTTTTAAATGTTAAAAGTGAGCAATAATTTTCACATTTATAGTCCTCCCAACAGAGGTAGCAGCTGAAAGCAAGAAAGACTTTTTCAACTGGAAGAAAGGAATTTAAGATGTAAAACTTGGGCACTCTTCAGAAAGGCGGTTAAAGAAAGACTTGAAACTCTGTTCCTGGGAAAGTTTGTAGTGTGACACAAGTTGCTTTGCTTTTTATGTATGTCTCCTCTATTTTCATTGACAATCAATGGATCCTTACCTATTGCACCTTGAAAAATGTGGATCTGTGTAAGTTCTTCGTCACAGCCAGAGAAAGAATCCAGGCTTGCTGTGTTACCTGGTGTTCACACTTCTCTGCATGCATGGCTGTAGTTATTCTCATGAAGGTCATCGGTGCAGTTATAGCTATTTTGCGTAGCTCGGTCTGCTTTGGTTATTTGACTACAGCAGGTTCATTTGCTTCAGTAACAAATAGTGAGATCTGAGCAGTAATCCTAGCAAGTGTTAGCTAGCTTTGACAAGATCTTGAGGACCACTAGACAGCAGCAGTTGCAGCCAACAGCCAATATATTGCAGTAGAGTATTTATTTTCCATTGCTGTATTGAGAATGAGTTCAGAGGGTAGAAGAACAAAATCAGCAAAACATCATCTTCCATGGCAGACGTAATGTAGATTGTTCACTTAGAATGTTGCAATTCAAAAACTTCGGGTAGGTTGACGGGAGACCGTTATTTCAGAGAATGGTAAATGCAGCATGCTGGGTTTGCCTCCAGTCACCTCTCAGTCAAACAGAAAAGATTTTCAACATTTTGGTTTTGATATCATATTTGCCACTGAGCTGATATGAAAACAGTAAGGACAGCAGTTAGGGTTTTTTTGAACTGTACTGCTAATGAGCAGAATGACACCTCTGTTCTGGCCAGTCTGTTATCCCTTTGAGTTGTGTAAATACCCTTTTGTCATTTGTGAATGATTCATTGAAGAAAAATGAATGCCCTATATTGGTTCACAAACATGCTGGATAGAATTTTTCATGTTATTTGCTAAAGAAGGCATTCTGTGCAGGATATTTTTCTTAAGTACATATATCTCAATCCCATCCACTGAGGAGGATAGGAGAGGAAGGGCAAGGTTCTTGATTTTGCTTTAATTCACATCCTTAGAAATAAAATTAAATCAAGGACTGATGTAGAGGTTTCAGATGTCTTACAACTGGGAAATAATCCCTTTATAAAGAGAAGGCATACAGAGGATACAGCATTTGCCAGATGTGTTTTTTGAGAATTATATTCTTAAATCACAGCCTGATGCTTTAGATCTTTCTTTCTGTGAAACAAGTATGGACACTGAAGGCTATTCAGTACATCCTTTAGTGCCCTTACTGAAGAGCTGCATGTTCGTTAGAATGTGTATGGAATGAGTCCTTGAGTCGTCTATTTTTTTTCTTGTTATTTTTTTTCCCCTCAGATTATGATGAACCAGGACTGGGAATTCCCTTTTTCCTACTCGCTTTTTTTCTTTTTCCAATATTTCTGATGTATTTAAAAGAAAAAGAGAATGCAGTATAAGAAGCTGGTGTAATCTTTTTAGTCACCAGAATCCTTTTTCTTTCCCCTCGTAAGCTGACCTTTCCAAACAGATCTTTGATTCAGGTTTAAAGTAGGCAATGTCACATGCCAAATAAATTAGTTCATTTAATTCCTCATTTCCAAATAAATTAAAAGTGATTGGATGAGTGTAATAGATTAATGTTATTACAAGTCTGTAAGTCTATTACTGGTCTTAGAATAATAAGAATGGAGACACTCATGTTCTGGATGACAGAGACAGTAAAGGCCTTGTTGAGTTAGAGGTGCATTCCAAAAGAAACAAATAAATTTATAAAGGATTGAGAGGAGAAAATAAAGGACTGGAAAACTTAAGCCATTTGGTTTAATATTTATTTTACTTATCACTCAACAACTTCTTCATTCCTAGGTTGCTACTTTGGGACTGTGATGATCGGAGCTATAGCTACTACATTGAGGTTTCAACGAATCAGCAGCAGTGGACTATGGTGGCCGATCGCACAAAAATTTCCTGCAAGTGAGTTAATTTTTTCCACTTACTTCCACAAAGTCAGAACTGGAAAACTGGGGGGGTTTATAATTTTTTGTTCAGTACTTACATAGATGACTTTTCTACTGTGAAAAGAATAATCATTACATAACCCTTAGATTTCTAACTCTAGACCCTTGTAAAAACGACTTCAGGAGTTAGCAGCTTCTTGTGTGGCTGAATATCTAGACTTTCAAACCAGAATCGAGTTCTGAAGATCCACATCAGTACTGGAGCTTCCAACGATCAGTTTGATTGTTCATTCTCAGACACAGTCTGCCTACCATACCCACCATATCCGCTTGGCTTTGTGATCACTGGAAGTTAACCATGTTTCTCTGAAGTTCACGTGATTATGGTGACCCTGGTGTCAAATCACCCCTCCCTGAGCAATATGGTAGGAGAGTGAAACAGCACGCTTGTAAAGGATTTTCTTAACCAAATGTATTTCTCCTTTATCAAAGCACATAAATGTATGATATTTGAAGGGGCTGGGGAGAGTGAGGGTAGGGACCAAACCATAGAAGATCAACCAGTTATCTAAGCTTGACTTTGTTCAAAACCAGAGTACCTGACCTATATGCACTGACCTCTTTGCTTTTGAACAGGACCCTTCCATAAAAAAAACCATGCTGCTTAGATAAAAAAGAGATAAAAACTGTTTAATTTTCATTTGTGTACTAAAATCAAGAGAAAGCAGGCATGAATACTCTCCACATGTATAATCTCCGTTGGCTTTTCTGTAATTATTGGGTCTGCTGATAAAGCCCATAATTCAGTGTTAATAGCCTTTTTAAACCATTTGATAGTTCTAATTCCAAGTAAAGAATGACCCAGATACTTCTTAGGAGACTGAAAAGATAGGCTGTAAATCTGTACGTTACATATCCTGAAGCCAGGTATGCTCAGCATTCTGTGAATGTTGATAGGATATGATCTCCTGGCTGATCCCCAGGAAAGGTCAGACTTACAAAAGTCCTATTTCTCTCCTTTTCCTCAAGTGAGTTTGCCATAAGATGTGTTTTCTTCCCTGGGACAAAATTGAAGTCATCAGTTTATATGGGGACAGTCTCCACCCATCCTGTATTGGTGCCAAAGAAGACAAAATGTATTTTACTAATTCAGGGATGTATCCCAGTTTGTCACATCAGGCAAGAGAGTTATTCAGTCCTTTGTAGCCACACTGCTGATACACATTTTCTAAAATTTTTATTTGGTGCGGTTCAAATGTGCGTTACAATGTGGTCTACACATGTTGGTGAATGAGAACGTGACACAAACCTGGGTTCTGGCTGCAGGTCTGGAAAAAGAGTAAGGGAGATTTAATCATTCTCAAAGGCATCTCAGTGTAATAGATAAAATTCATCTTTTTGTCTGTCTCCAGAAGTGGGAGCACTAAAAGGCTGAATCCAGAAAGAGAGAAAGTTGGAGTCTCGGAATCTTTTTGTGCTTTTTCCTTGTATATTTTGATACTAATAGTCTATAACAGTCAAAAGGAGTGCTTGCTTAAGTATGCACAATGCAGGTAGAATGGCTGGTTTACTGTCCACTTCAAGTATCTACTCCAAGTTCAAAATACACATTATTTTTTCAAAGCCTTAACCTTGGACAAGTATAGGTGCATCCCTGAAATAATGATAGCGGCCTCCTCATGATGTACTTCAAGATCTGGATTCAAAACATAGGTGCTCTGGAAGTTCTCAAAGCTATGGTGCAGGAACTATTGGAAGTTCTCAAAATCATGGTGCAGGAACTATTTCATGTGGATTAGAGTATTATATTTTGTCTACCTTCTTACTCTAACAGATATACATCCAGCTAGCAAAATGCCAGTCTTTAATTTTAGTCTTTACATTTGAGACTTCAGCTCAAAAATTCCTGTAATTTTAATGGCAGGATGATAATTCCAAATACTATATAAATAAGTATAATATAGGCAATAAGTGTATATTTATAGATTCTATATTCATCTGTTCATGTATATTAAACATATAAAACAAATATGCAAATGCAAAATGCTATAAATGTTAGGACTGTTTTGTAAAGTGGAGACTATCATCACTGCATACAGTCAGAGCTGGACCACTTTCATTAAAGCCATATTCTCAGTGCTCAAAAGTAGTTGAATGAGGAGTGGAAGAGAGATCGTCGTTCAGTGACTCATACGATGAATGAAGGCCCTCACGTAAAAGTTGTTGGGCAAGATTTCAGTGTGGTGAAGGAGATCATCTTATTGAAAAAGACTAGTCACTGATAGGAATGTGAAGAACTGACAGTTTGGTTTCTGTAAATGAAAAAAAAATCCCAAACAAAAACCCAACCAAGCAAACAAAAACCCAAACAAACACACGCCCAACTAAAACAAACAAAACTAACAGAAGCCCCACAAACAAAACAAAAACACATCATCTTGAACCAAATTGAAAACATGCGGATTTCTTTGCCCTAAGAAAAACAAACAAGTTATTTTAACATCATGTAATTTTAACAAGAAAAACAAACAGAGGAGATCAAGAGTTGGATTTTAACCAAAATTAACAGATGCTGTAGTAAGACAGAGGTGTTGCAGTTTACCTGGTTACCATCAGAGTGTAACCATAAAGATACTGCTGCTGGATGCGAGAGCTGTTTCCCCCCTCCCCCCTGGGTGTCTCTGTCCTTCCTTCCCCTTACCATGAATACCTTGGTATTTTATGCAAACAGCACATCTGCAACAGAGAGAGATCTACCTCTAAATGCCTTTTAGTCAAGTGATTCAGGCATTTCTGATGGAAAAGCAAGAATTGAACTCGTTCACTGCGCCTGGGTTTGACTCATCATCCTCAGGCGTAGGCAGACAGTTAAAGATGTGTGCATTCAGCAATTTGCCTTAACCAGATTATGGCACAGCGGGGCAGAAGCAACAGTACCCTCATCTCTCCGTTCTCCATACGTTTGCGGATGGCGCACCCCTCTCTCACCTGCCAGAAACAAAACAAATCTTTTGTTAATGTGGTCAAAGTTTGTAACTGGTTTTTCTCTCAGCCAAATCCTAATTTATTTGATAAATACTTGGACAGCCCATCCTGAAAAGGACTAATCCTATATTGGTATAAAAATTGTCATCACTTAAGGTTATGTGTCTGTCATGCATTAGGCCCACCTGGCAACAAAAGAACACTCAGCCACTCGCTCCCTCCTCCCCGCCGTGGGATTGGGAGGAGAAAATATCAGGAAAGGCTTATGGGTGAGACAAGGACAGGGAGGGATCACTCACCAGTTATGGTCATGGGCAAGCAGACTTGACTTAGGGAAGAAAAATCAATTTAATTAGTTATCAACCAAATCAGAGTAGGATAGTGACAGACAAAACCAAATCTTAATAACACCTCCCGCCCCCACCCCTTTTTCCCAGGCTCAGCTTTGCTCCCAATTTCTCTACCACCTCCTCCTCCTCCTCACCGGCAGCACAGGGGGACAGGGAATAGGGGTTGTGGTCAGTCCATCACACGTCCTCTCTGCCACTCCTTCCTCTTCAGGGGAGGGATCCTCACACTCTGCCCCTGGTCCAGCATGGGGGCCCTCCCACACGAGTCCTCCACAAACATCTCTTGATGTGAGTCTTTCCCACGGGCTGCAGTTCTCCACGAACTGCTCCATTGTGGGTCCCTCCCACAGGGTGCAGTCCTTCAGGAGCAGCCTGCTCGGGCATGGGCTTCCCACAGAGTCACAGGCTATTTGAGGGCAGCCACCTGCTCTGGCATGGGGTCCTCCCCAGGCTGCAGTGGAGGGGGGTGTGTCTCTGCTCCCCCATGACCCTCCATGGCTTCAGAGGCACACCCTGCCCTTTCCCCACGGGCTGACAGGGAACCTCTGCTTCAACCACCTCCTCCCCTGCCTTTCTGCAGTGACCCCAGTGTCTGCACTGCTCTTTCTCTCACATCCCACTCCTCTCTCTGCTGCTGTTTTCCCTTTCAAATAGGGTGCTGATAGGCTCGGCTGTAGCCAGAGGCACATCTGACTTAGAGGCGGGGACGCTTCTAGCAACTTCACACAGGAGCCAGCCCTGTAGACCCTCCCCCGGCTACCAGAACCCCACCACACAAACCCAACATACTGTCTTTGTTTAAAGAAAATGAGAAGTAGATACTCCCTTGCCTGGGACTGTGAATCATAGATTCATAGAACAGTTTGGGTTGGAAGGGACCTTAAAGACCATCTAGTCCCAACCCCCCTGCCAAGGGCAGGGACACCCTCCACTAGACCAGGTTGCTCACAGCCTCATCCAGCCTGGCCTTGAACACTGCCAGGGATGGGGCATCCACAGCTTCTCTGGGCAACCTGTGCCAGTGCCTCACCGCCCTCTCCAGGAAGATTGGCTGAGTACAAGTACCTATCAGAGCAGCAGTCAACTAAGGGTCATTATACCTATATTTGTGTGAGGCTGAAATACAAATTGTTTCTAAAAAGTACCCTCCACTTTACATCTGTTTCTCATAAATTTCGGATGTGTGCATGGAGTCTAGGTGACTGATAAGGTCTTGAAATCCTGGGTTCATCTTTTCTGCCATTAATTCTGTTTGATATACTGCAGTAGACTCCAGAAAAATAACTCGCTTGTTTTCCTGTATAGGATATGCTTCAGTAGCCAATGAAAGTGGATAGAGTTCAAACTCAGGAGAATTCCACAGAGGCCCACATTTGAAGAGACACAATACTTGCAATGAGAAAATATACTTTGCTAGTAATATTCTCACTTTCCCATTTTCAAAGACACGTGGATAAGAGTTGTTTCCTTGGCTGTTTGCCACCTGGCTTTCTGTCTACCCAGGCTTTCAGTGGAGTTACAATCCTTTGTGGAAGTCATTAGCGTGCTGTCTCACAAGTGTCCTGTGAGGTCTCGAAATAATTTTGCTGAACCTGTGGCACAAGGGGTAGGATGAACCATAAAGGCAGCAAACACAGACCCCTTTCATGACCAGTAAGTGGCAAACGAAACAATGAGAAAGAAAATTAAATTATATTTAAATAGCATGTATTGGTTTTGGCAGTCTACTGAAGCATGAACTTCCTCTTTAAACTATCAGTATGCTGCTTAGGGTTGTTTTAATGATATTTTTAACGTAGTATTTTGTGTAAATTAATAATTCAGTGCTTATAGCCAGGATCTGCCAGGCTACCTCTAACCTCCTCTTCCAGTTTTAAAAAGGCTGAAGACAGAAACTGGATGTCTGTTATCTTAACACAGGAAGCTTGCTTACCTTCCCTAAGTGAGAGCCAATTAGTGCATACTGGTTGTGTAATTGTCAATTTTCACATACTGTAAGAAGGCAATTTTTTTTTTTCTTTTCCACAATAAGCTGTTTTTCTCTACACAGTATGACAGTAATGAAAACCAGTCATGTTCCATTCTACTTTTTAAAACGTTTATGATAAGCGGGCTTGGGCGTGTTAGTGTCCAACAATAGAAATCTGCACTTGTTAGAAGAATTTGCTGACAAAGAGTCTGAAAGTCAAATGATAAACACAAGATACCAAAGGCCAGTAGGAGTTGGACCTCAGAGTTAATGACACTTTTGATAAAATAAGCGCTGTAAAGACAAATACAAAACAGACTATCGTGATGGTTAGCAACTCAGTATTGTTCTTTAAAGCTCTCTTGTATAGTTATTGTGAAATAGATCTAATCTATTGGCAGCAGACATGCCATGTTCGATTCCCCAGTAGGAAAAAAGGGTCTAACACTCTGATAGAATTTGAGAGACCATGAATATTGTTTATTGATGGGCAGTTCTAAGGTGGTTGGTGTCAAATGTCTGTATGACTGGTTTGGGACAGTGTTATGATTTTCTTGTGAAGGCCATGACTTCATTTTTAGAAGGTTTATAACATTCATAAACCACCATACACCCCTGCCCCACTGGACTCGTTGTTTGTTATTCAGAGTATGATGCTGTTATGATAAATGTATAAAACCTTCCAAACTTAATTTCACGTTTCTGTTGCTTATTATATCTTCATTATATAATAGCTATTTCAAATCCTAAATTCTCAGCTCAGTTCCCCTCAAATCTTTTTTCCATAGTTTTTGTCTGAATGTAATCAGTACTTTCACAAGAAAAGCACTTTGGGATGTGGATGCAAGATTCATTAACAAAATTTGTTAACTGTCTTCTGAATAATTTTCAACTTTGAGGTTTACAGCCCTTGAACAGTGTTTCATATTTTTATCCTATGATATACTATATGCATTACCAGTTTTCAGGCACTGCTGTATGTCCTTTGATAATAAATCGCAGGTAAAGAACAGCTAGAGAGATCTAGGTCATGCACTTAACAGTTCAAAACCACTTTTCACATGTACAAAAGGGTGTTTTCTGTGTTGTCTAAGGACTTCAAGTGAGCTGCTTTACACAATGTTAGTTGCAAACTCAATTTTGAATTTTTTTTTCTGGGTATACTTTTGTGAAACAAGGCTAATCCCTATCACGATGTGATTATTTCTCTTGCTATACAGATAATTTTTGAAGTGTGTGAATACCTTCCTCGTAACTGCATGTGGCACAGTATGTGCCTGTATTAATAGTTCCTTATACTTAACCACAAACATAGCAGCTATTTCCACTTGTCCTCCTCTAGTTTTTCCACTTCACTCAATGATCCGATCTCTAGAATTCCCTCACATCCATTTTCATTCATCATTCCTCTCATTAACCTCTTTCACAGGGCTTGTTTTCTCTCATAATAAAACACCTTGAACATTCTCAGCCCTCTTGCCTTTCCGGCTGCCTGTATTCTTCCCATCCGTATTGCATGAATCTGCTCTCCTAGAATACCTAGAATGACAAAAATAAAATTTTTTTCCTAATTTTTGTATAATCCTTAATTCTGTCTCATGCCAGAGCTCCCAAGCGGCAGGGTGGAACAGGATAAAAGGAACTGCTCTTGTACCTGGGATGTCATACAGGGTGTTTTGACCACACTTCATCCTGTTTTACATTAAGTTAATTTCACAGCAAAACTGCTCTTGTACATCTTCTGTCAAACAGAGTGTATTTCAACCACAGTTCATCCTATTTTACATGAAGCAAATTTCACAGCAGCTCTGTGAAATCCAAATGCTTCCTCCAGAGTTGCCAAACTCGGTGTAGCCACATTCATACAATACAAAGATGAAATATATTCAAGCAAGATGTCTGGGAAATTGCTACATTGTTAAGCTCAATTTCAAGTCTCCCTTCACAAAAATAAACGGAGGGTTCTCATTAATATGTTCATTATGCCGCTAGTGATGCCTACTGGAGCAAGTCAGACAGATATAAAGGGTCATTTTGTGTAATTATTGAGCTTAAAAGCTCTGAACGATACAAGCATTGAAGTACGTGTTTTTTCTTATGTTTGTATGCTCACATTTTGAAAGATTCTAATAAGGCAAAAGAAGAAAGAGGCTTCATCTTCACAGACCTTCCTTATTAAGAATGAAGATTTCACAGAGAGAAACCAGAGTTGTATTCCATTTCAGAGCGTTAGGAGCCTCTCAGAAGTGTGGAAACTGTGTGTCTAACATTTCATTTGCTAGCTTTTATTTTAGCTGAATCTAGTTTGATTGAGGAAAGATCTACCTTCTTTTAAGTTACGTTTCTTAACGGTGAATCAGGATCACAAGAAAGAAAGTTTTCAAATTGTTAATTCTTCTTTTCCTTGTTTTCCACTTCTACCTTCAGTTCCTTGTGGTTGCTTTTCAGCCACAAATATGCGCGGATCTTTTGAATGAGCCTAGAACAGAGCAGCAAGGAGTTAAACGGCAGGGGTTTACTCTCCCTTCAATGTTTCGCCATACACTTAGCAGCTCTGCATGTACCATATGCGTTGAAATTATGTTTTGCTCTGTTTTGCCATGGAGCTGGCATGTTCTCAGCTCCTCTTCCTGCATGTTATTGTAAGGAGAGTTAAGAAAACATCACAGTAATAATAATAGTTATTATTTTATAGTTGTTATTGTTCATTATTACATTGACATTTCAGTAGAAATTAGACTTCCCAATGGCTTTGCCGTTTTGATTCTTGGCAGGTGACTTTCTAAAGCTTCTGTGTTAAAACAGAGTTGTGTTTCCCTGAGCCGAGGGACCAGATTCTAGAAGTATTCAGACTTCTTAGTTCTGAGAACATGTTCCCAACGTTGCATTTTGAAACATCTTTATTCTCAACTTCACTTGATTGTCTTCTGCATTTGCCTGAATGTGATACCATGCCTGTTTTCAACACATCCCACCAAAACAGCTAAAAATACTTTAGCAATGTTAAAGAATTAGGTTTTTTACAACAAATTCTTTATAATTAATTATAAAGAAATGGTTGCTAAGATTGAAGAATGTAAGATATTGAGACACTGAGGTGGATACCTGAGCAGCCCGTTTCTGCAGCAACCTACTGGGTCTGTAAGTGTTCCTTGTTGTTTAGAGGTACAAGAAATGCAGGTTTTCCTTGAGAGGTATAGCATGACTACATTGCTATATTTTGCTTGATTGTACTATGGTCACTTTTTAATATTAAAGATCAGTAAGATGGCAAATTACATTGCATAGTTTATCAGTACATAATCCTACTTTGGAGATGCAGGCTAAATGTGAAGGCGATGGGAAATGATCACTGTGTCTTTTAAATCTTACAGGTAATGCCTTGCCAGAATTAAATTTTCCTTTATGTGTAAATATTAATTTTGTCGTACAAAATAAATTGTAGTCAGAACCTTGGCAGTTGCTCTGTCTTACAACGAACATCATTGTTTTCAGTGGTCAGCCTCGCTTATATATATAACCTGTTTGACTTTCTGTTACTTGCCATGAAGAAGCTTTTTGATAGTGTAAGAAAACTTGCTCTTACTCTTATTTTGTCCAGCCTCACTGTATCTTGCCCCTCTCAGATATTTGTAAATTCTATCATCCTCCTGTGATTGATTGCTCGCTCATACAGGCTAAGAATACTTAAATATCCACCTCCCCGGCCCAAAACATTTGGGTCCCAGTTTGACCTACAACATTAAGCAATTCTGGCAAAACCTGTTGTCTTAAGAGGTCTTCACCAGTTATTGCCAACTGAGCTCAATGTAGCAGAAAACCTAACTTTCTTACTAGGAGGAGAATACTGCTTTCTTGCATCCTGTTAAGCAAAATTGTTTTTTTTTCCCCAATCATCACAGGAACAAATTTGCAGCTTCTGGGTAAAGACTCAACAATGCGGATTACTGCTCTTACATTATAGAAGGGTCCTATGGTGGTACATTGGATTGCCTTCACCAAGTCATAATATTCTCTTTCAAAAATGTCCGTGCATGCAGGCACTCACATTATGAGGCACACTCTCAGCACCTTTATAAATAAATATTAACTACAAAAAGGTTATCCAAATTGTAGATGTTTCTTGTGAAACTGTCCCTGAGATAACAAAGGAATGCCTAATACTTGAACTGTTGTTTGGCGGTTATGTTTGTTTACTTTGAAATTCATTGCTGCGTAAGATCACCTAATAACACGGTGAATAGGAGATGCGCAAATGTTCGTGAGCTAGATGATCATTTACTGTTTTGTCTGTAGCTCTTTCTTACAGGTGAAGCCATTAAATGTAGCTCTTGAGGCACTTGAGGACATGGTCTAGTGGCTGTGGTAGTGTTGGGTTGATGGTTGGACTGGATGATCTTATAGGTCTTTTCCAACCTTAGTGATTCTGTGATAGCAGTTGTTGACACCTATCTGTACAGTTAGGAGGACATCAAATGTAGAGATTTTCCCTAATGAGGTTACGGATATTCAAGATCTAATTTCATTAAAACTCTGAAAAGTACACATTTGCTTAGGCTGGCCAAAACGTATGGTTTTTAGTGTTACAAATATCCTGCACTGAGAGATTATGCAGTATTAAGCCATTGATTTATTCACAGTAGTATTTTTACCAGGGCAGATTATATCCATGAATCATAAAATGGAAGAATTATTTTATCTTTAGGTTCATCCTTTGGAGATTTCTGCACTATGTGGTGTGTTTTTTTAGAATAATGCTTCATCAGTTTGTTTCATATACTTGAAAGGATTGTGCTTCCATTCTGTTCTTTGCTTTTCTGAGTTACTGAGAGAACACTGAGTTCCCACAGTAAGATTATTTTTTTATATATATACCAGTATGGAACATCATATTGCCTAGTTTCATTCCATTATTTTACTTACATCCCTGTAAACCAGTTGGGTTTTTTTAATAGATTTCATACACTTCAGCTGCATATTTATGAAATCGTTCTGCCTTTTTCCTTTTGCTTTGGTTGGTACTTAAACAAGTTTTGCCTGATTTTATTTTGTGCTCTTTCATTATGAATCAAGTGTTTTCCGTTCTTAATATGTGAATTTTATCCAGCTCTTTGTCTATAAATTTTTAAAGTACACAGTTATGAATTAAATACTAAATTTCAGTTTATCAGAAACTATTGGGAGGGGAGCTACATTTTTTTCTGTTCTACAAAATGGCGACAAGCAAAAGTTGTATTTTGTTATTTTGGTCTGTCTTAGTTCTCTTTAGTCTCACGTATACAATCACTGCAGTCATGGATGCGGGTTCACATTTTTTCTAGGCAAGTTTCAGTCTGAGGTTGCAAGGCTTTGTTTTCTGACCTTGAGGTTAATAGATAATTCAGTGTGGTAGTGGAAAGGGTTACAGTTTTCCTGTCTTCCATCAGCAAACCTCAGTATGCTTGTATTGCTGTTAGGAGGAGGCACATGCTGATTTACTTTTTTCACTGTTTTATTCTTCTTAGAGGCTGTGGTTCAATTTACTGCATTCCTTGGAGGTTTGACATGTCAATTAGATGTTATCGACAGTAATAGAAGGGCGGTTGCTGTAAATGTGAAGTTTTTACGAGTGGGCCATGAAATCACACCCAAGGGAATGTAAGAGAGAAGTGCGATAAATACAGTGTTAGTCTACACGCTACAGAGGAATTGATTAATAGGTAGCATGATTCTGTCTCATATCTCTAAAAATATTGTTTATATATCTGCTGATAATCAACTGTTCTATTGGTATGAAAAGTTGCATAATAAAAATAGCGTACAATCTCTTGTGGGATTATGTGGAGGAAAAGTTAAAGGCATCCTACTAGTTGTATTACTCATTATGTTAATGTGTTGGATGGCTTTTCATATCTTTGCTATCTGTGTAAACATCGGGCAATAACTACTGGTAATGAGTCAGCACAACCGAACCAATTCAGCCTCTGGGATTGTGCAAGCTTGTCTTCTTCTACAGGTGTGCTCTGGTGTACACAGAAGTAGGTAAGATGAACTCATAGGTCGTTACTCAAGTTCACAGCTTTCATCCGCCACCACTACCATCCCCCAGGGAGGTATGTGTAGATACTACATGCACAGTTCCTACGGTGCAGAAATTTGGGCCGTGGCATTCTGCCAGCCAGTTGCCAGCAAATTGCTAATAATTTCATTTTTGTGTAAGATATTTAAATATAAATTATATTTCTGGAAGTCCAGAAAGGCAACCTGTTGAAACTGAAAAAATGTGTGAGCAAGCTTGATTATATGAGTACACAGCTTATGCAGTACAGAAGTGCTACTGGTTGCCTACATTGGCATGTGGCTGTATTTGAAAAGTGGTTGCTACATGAATTAGAAAAATAATTGCTGCGTTCAGTTTTACCATTGATCAGTTTGACTGTATGTTAACATTTTCTTTATGTAATGTTTTTACCAAAACGTCACAAACATCAGCACTGAAGCTGTGAAAGCAAGGGTTGCTATAAGGAGTCTTTTCCTTTAGAAGCTTTATAAAGATGTCAGAAAGTAGGTATAGACTTCATTAAACCTATTTTATGTCAGAATTTTTATTCTAATAGGTCTGCTTTTTAAAGCCCACATTTGGTTTCTACAGTAAATCGTTCGCAATAAAATATTTATAGCAGTTTAGTAAAGTGTTCTTACAGAGGACAGATATTTTGTTTGTATTGAAGAGAGGGACCAATCATAGAACAGAAATAACTGAGATTTGTTCAGATGCTTCCACAATTATGTGTTCCTTATGGGGAATATATTTAGAACAAAAACTCCTGAGGGGAGTTTTCCCAAAAGGTAAGAATACATATTTTTACTTGTCAATATATAAAGCTGTTATGTAATAAATACTGTGACAGGTGATTTTTAGTATTTACTCTTCTTGCATTTATTCTAGACTCATTATATTTCTCTTAACCTTTTCAAGTCCCTTTTGGGTTTTTTTTCCCCTTATTAGATTGGATAAAGTATATTTTCTGTCTCATCAGTGGACTGTAGCATAAATATAACCAAGATGCCTTATTAGCTGAGACTTGCCTCTGTCTCTGAGAGCTGCAGAGAGCAAGCTGTTACTTCTAGCTTGCACCTTCTGTGCTTCTTTAGAAGTACCACCTCTAACAGGCCACCTTTTGAGAGAGTGCTGTCATGGTGTCAGCAGAATAGATGGAAACTCAGCTTTAGGTCTCAGTTTTTAGTTGAGGTACAGCAGGCGTAGAACTGCACTTAATTTGAATTTAATTTAAAAACCAAAATGTGGATGACCTTTGATTCCTCACAATATTTTCTTTCTCATGCTTTGTCTTCCCCATCAGGGACTTGAGAGGCTGGATGGAAAGGGAGTAGCCAAGCCAGCTACCCAGTTTGACTTCTATGCTTTATGGGTCTGACTCTCTGAATTAGTATGTTAAATTACAGCTTTAACAGGACAGGAACTAGTATTTCACTCTATTGTTTAGTACTGTTATGGTGGAAAACATGCTTTTATAGGCAATTTATAAGATGGCTGTAGATCTTTTTGGTATTTTATAAAGAAAAATGTCTGAGTAACAGTAACTGTTAAGAGTGTTTTTAGTGCAAGCTTCTGTGTTCATTTTGCAAGTACTCCATAGCAGAGGTTAGTACAGTATTGATTAATAAAAGAAGAGGTGTAACACGCATGCAGAACATACCTGGGTACTTCTCAAGTCTCAGTTGACTTGCTTACGTGGGCACACAATTTTTTTTTATTTGGCAGCATCACATGCTAGTTACTTGTGGTCTTGTTTACATCAGGACAGTCATCAGACTGATGTATGGAAAGACAGCTCTTCCTTCCTTTCCTGTCACCAGCTTTTACAAACATCTCACTATCCCATGACAGTGAATGCTGTATTTCATTAAAAGCATATGTAGTCACAGTTGGAAAAGTCCACATCCAAATAAACTAAGAAGTGTTTTGTCACTTGCTATAGTACAAGGCACATGTGGACAAGGATTAGAAAGCAAATGGAGTTTATTTGCTGGTAAATGATGTTTTTCAGGGTGTGTTGTTCATTTCCACATTGGCTTCCAATTCTGCTTGGCTTTTCTTCTTGGAGTAAGGAACAAAAAATGGGAGGTGGTATGTCACCTTGGAAGGTGAGAATACTTGATGAGCACACACAAAATATACGTGCTTGGCCCAAAGCAAGCCATGTTTGAATATGGTATGGTTATTACAGCTTGATGAATGTTACATGTAACAGCTTTCTCTTTGTTCTTACGTCTGTAGCCGGAACTTGATTTCAGCTATAATCAGTGCTGCTCTGGTGATCCCACAGTGTGGTAGTGTTCTGTAGCGCCCGTGGCTCATTAGAAAACCTCAATAAAAGATAAGCTTCCACTTCTTTCTTAATTTGTTCTTTCTGGAAGAGAAGGAAATAACAGGGAAGGGTCGCTATTTATATCCTATTATATGTAATAAATCTTTAGAAAGATAGCAGCTTTTCATAAAAATAACTAGGCAAGAATTCCAAGTGCTCAGAAAAGCCATTAAATTCTTTAAGAGGTGAATTGCTATTTTGGAGCTATAGATAGCTTAAGCAATAGCAGGTTATTGTTACAATTTACCTGAACATCCGTATTTCTTGCATTCTGCTTGCAATAGCCCAATAAAGAAGAAGACAGGAAGAAAGATGTAAGTGGAGGGGTTTCTAATGATTTTCTTCTTCCTCTGAATAGAATATGGCAAAGAGATTGTGGGATGCAAAAACCATTGAGTTTTCAGTGACAGCTGTTGCTGTTGGAAAGATGAAAGCACTTGGCCCAAGAGTCTGTTTATATGTTTGAGCAAAGAAAGTGATTTTCATTGCAGGGAGCTCTGTGAGACAGGCAGAGTCGGAGAATAAGAGAGAAAAAGATAATTATCTAAATTATGTTCAGGCTATTATGGAAGATGAATATAGTTAAAATGTAATTAAATATGACAGGCTTACAGGATGCAAGCATGGCTTTGGAATGCTAATCATCAATTACTGTATCTCCTTAGGGGAGTTGGGCAGAATGAGAGAGTTAGAAGTCGGGTGGCTGAGGTGAGGTGTAGAGTGTTAAATAAAACACTGTAGGACCACAACAAGGCTAACTGCTTTTGGAAAATGGAGTTAATGGTATCAGGGGACCTTTGCTAGCCAAACCACTTGTAGTGCTGCCTTTTGGTTTGAGGACCCCAGTATAAATCTGAGTAGGCTGCTAGTCCCGAGTCTTCTCTTAGAGATGTAAACCTCAGCTGGAGGTAGTGATTATTTCTGTTGTGAATGTGATGACCAGGACTGCTGAGATTGGGCTGCAAACCTAACATTAGTCAACTAGCATGACAGGTGTGAAAGCAGAAAAAAAGATCAACACTTCCTGAATACTTAAAAAAGCTAAACCCTGAAAAATTGTTCTGCTACAGGGTCACTGATAATGATTACAGAGATGTGGAAAGTCCAAAGACAACAATGTCAGTTTATGGGAGAAGTAAGTTCTGATAGCTTCTCTATGACCTTGTCCTAGGTAAAGAAAGTCAGAGTATTGCCGCGAGCTTGAAAGATTTGTTTGCTTGACGTATGGGGAGTAAAGGTAAAGAAATGGCCTCTCTTAACACACAAGTATGTGATCCCAGACCAAAAATGAGGTCCTTTTGATATGTTTTAATGCTGCAGTTCCTGGACTACAGTGACCTGTGTATGAAAATACCAGAGCTATGTATAAAAGTTTGGAGGACATTTTTGTAAAGACCATCAAACGTGATTTTGAGGATAGAAAGAGTAGCTTTGCGAGGAAAGTATAAAATAAGCACATGTGAATGGTATGACTACACAAATGGCATGACTACAAAATAATTTGCAAAATAAGATTTCTACAGAGAAACTGAAATTATTGCAATAGTACCAGAAGAGATAACTAGTAGTAAAAGAGGAGGATTAATAAGAAACTTTAGGCTTACCTATGATTTCTTTAATCGAGTAACACCACTGATTTATGTATGGCTTGATACATAAATTGAAGTCTTACTGAATTTGTTATATCAGAACAAAAAATGCAAAAAGAGGGCAGATAGGCCTTGATAATGTTCTGTCAGTAATCTCTCTTCCCATATGGGTATAGTTACACTGCATAAATTATCTTTGCTGCATAATTCTATCAGTACTGGTGAGGTATTGCTTTGTGTATATCGATGTTCTCAAATGTACTGTTACAGTTGAAATCAGTGCAATTTTCTAGTGAAGAAGGTTTGCCTTGACTATTTCAACAGTGACTTTTTTCCAAATCCATTTGGGTGGTTTTCTACTTTGTTTGTTCCTTTTTGCTAAGGAAATAAACTATAGGACCTCATTTTCTCATTACCCAATCAAGTACTAATTCTCTAGTGGCAATATTCTTGAATTTTAATAACATGAATTTTAATAACTCTTCTACAAATTGTCTATAATGTTGACTTTCTTTTCCCAATGGGAAAGGAATAAAATGGATACATACCAAAACAGTAAATATTCTTAGGACCAAACTTATTGAAAACCCTGTCTCCCTTCAAGTGTGACATCATCAATAATTTTTTTTTTACTATTTTGTATCATGTTATAATATTATTAAAAGGGTAATTATAATCCAGTCCTAATAACAGCATAGTAGCAGAAAGTGAGGACTTTTAATGCGATGGGAAGTGGAAGTACTTAGAGGCTTCCTGGAGGAGCTGATCTAGAAGTGTGTTGTCAAAAGGGTCTTCAGAGGTCTTTTTCTCAACCTCTCTTAATATCTGTCATGTTCTTCAGCTGCATTCCCGAATAGATGCATCAACTTCCTCGTTGTAACTTCATACAACAGACAGTGGCACTTACTGCCGTCCTAGGAATCTGCACTGAACTCGTGCAGTGTGCATTTGACCAGGGCTCAGTACTACTAATTAACCTATTTTCTTGTCACAGAACACAAACTCTGCCTTAGAGGCTGCGAAGGCATAGGCTGTCCTTAATAGCTTCTTTAGGACTTTTAAACTCTTCTATTTAAAATAGCATTAGAATATTTTCCAAATCACTAAACAGGGAAATCTGATTTTTACGTCCTCACTCTCCTTGCATAAAGTGTGTCCGTGTAAATGTGAAAGCATATGCATAATGGAAACGGTGGCAGTACTTTATGAGAAGTATTGTTGCAATCATCTGATTGTCCCAGGCGCTCACTCACCTTTGGGGCCCTGCTTCAAAGTGACAAGTTACGTTTGGCCGTGAGGTTTAACTGGCTGGCTGTACTAGAGTAATACAGGAAGGAAACACAAGAAGAATTGTTCTTCTGTTTAGGGGGAAAAAAAAAAAAATTTTAATTGTAGCCGTTTTTCAGATCGTGAGAAAGTCAACAAAATAGTCCATTCTTATTTTATATTTTATTTAGAGCTTGAAGATGCAGCCTGAGCTTTAAAATAAGGACATTGCCACATAAGGGATATAAATAAACCATGCTGTCAGATATATAACTGCTTTTCCTCTAAGGCCTGACACAGACCTCACCCTTCTATTATGATGAGTAACTCTAATTATATCCGTTACTTACGCAGTAATACCAGTAAACTACTTGAAATTAGGTCTTGATTAGGCTCATAATCTTCTTTAAGCAAATATAACCTGACAGCGGTGATATAAGTAATAGTCAGCTAAATTAAACCCAGAAACGCTATGTTTGTGACAGAGGTTTTCCTGCAGAGGGAAAATTCAAGTGTCTGACAAATTGTCAGCAAAAAAGGTGCCCATACTGGCAGACTTTTGGGTAGTCTAATGGTGGCAAGTTCTGCTTTGGTCCTTATTTCTTATATGAACACTTCAGGAGGTATTCTGAACGCATTCAGGAAAACTGTCCAAATGGTTTTCTTCTGCAGTGAGTTAATCAAGTTATACTTAACTACGGTTTATTTCTGAAGCCGCCTGTCATAGAGTCGAGCTTTGCTAAAAAGTTACATTCTGTGTCTAACTTCGTGTTGTGAACATAAATTAATTTAAATTCTTATGTGTTCAAGTACTAATCTAGTGTAGTTGAAGACTGACAGTAAAATAGAAGAAACAAAAATAATAATAGGAACTAGAGGTTTCAGTTTTATGCCAATGTGGTCTGTAAGCACAAAGGTCTGGTAGGAATTGGTGTCCTTTTCCTGCTGTATATTAGGCTACTTGAGGTGTTTTATCTCACCTAGATCAGAAGAGCATGAATGAGGAAGGAAGATTATAGTGGTTCCCATCTATCTCTAGTGTTCTCTGATGATTTCTTATGAGTAATTAACAGATGGATGTGTTTGCTTTTATTTATCTGATCTTTTGTGTATCTAATAAAGTCAATATTAGTCAAGGATTTTGGACTTCGATTCAAGTGGTTGGGTATTTTTCTTTTAACATTTTCTTAACTTGTAGCAGTAGTACGAGTATTATTCCTGCATACAAATTATAGTAGTATCAGATATGTATGAAAACACATAAGAACAGTCAAGGCACTTAAAAATAAAAATGAACAAGGAGTGCTGGAAATTCAGGTGATGAAAAGTGTTTCTCTATTTGCCCTATTAAGTGATAATAGTACATACTGTCACTTGAATGAATTCTCTGTATATTTTACTGCAAGCGGTTGTGACCGCGTTTGATATTTATATGTCTTTCTGGAATTTCTTTGTAGATCCTGGCAAACAATCACTTTTGATAAACAGCCTGCATCTTTTATCAGAATAGTCGGAACTCACAACACAGCTAATGAGGTAAGGAACTTTTAAGAAAACCTCTATTCTTCATGAATACACAACAGTACAGTTTGTCATATCTTGCAGTGAAATTGGTAATGCTTATAAAATGTACTTGCTTCATTTTTTTTTCTCTGGCAATCCAGCAAAATGAGAATGAATGCTCTTCTTATTTGAGTGTTTGAGAACTGTATTATCTTCCCTACAGAGTTGAAGGGCTGTTGCTAGTCTGAGGGATATTTTGGGGTTTTACACAGTACAGTGAAGTGTTTCCAGTTTTGTCCTTTCCACAGTGCCATCAAACATTCCTATTGGGTTTGGTTTTGAATTAATCTTTGTTTTGATGAGAGATGAAAGTAGCATCTTAGTGCACTAGAGAAAGGTGTATAGTCTCTGATTACTTGGTTTTATCACATTTATGTTATCCTTGTAATGAATAAAACATAGTAAAAAAATTTTATTTTTCGTAAGAAAATCTGATTTGCGTAAGATTCTCTTAATTTTCATACCTGGTAAATCAGTTAACCAATAGTGCCAAACCAGGAGATTCCTTTCAATTTATTTTATACAGGAAAAAATTCATTTTGCTCTAACCAACCAAATGCAATATCATCCTCTTTCTGTTTACGTGTGCTTCGGTCTTTCATAACTGTTGTGTATTGTCTCAGACTTAGTCCAGATTTTACAGCTGATGTCAGTGAAACAATTTACAATGTGTGAATTTAAGAATATATGTAAGTCTTTGTGAGATTAAGACCTTGTATGACGAGATTATAGGAGGCACCAAGAGCTGCCACCTCTGTGTGTATGCATGCGTGTCTACATCCCACGCGTGTAGTTCATCACAAAACATTGCACTTTCACACTTTACAATGAACTTTTCATAGCACTATTACATCTGTAGTAATTACAGTTTGCCAGCTCTGGGAGTCAGGATTTCTGATCACATTTCTCATAGGGGGTTGCTGGTTCTTAAGCACTGGAAGAATTGTCAAATAGCATTGTTTATGTCCAATTTTAGAGCAATTATTACAAACATATGCACCACCAGGTGTGAACATTAGTTCTCAGCAGACAGTTGGAAAGAAGCTGACCAATCAACTGAACCGGGAGTACTTTTTTTATTTTTTTCCCTAAGTACTCTCTCTTGTAGTGTACAGTTCTGTCTTAATCAGTGAGTTCTTAGAAACAGAGAGTCAGAAGCTGCCTTCTGGGTTGTTGTACATGCATGAAGAAGGCCTTTTCCATTTCAGATCCATAGAGACATTCTAGTTTGCTCTGATGATGGTCTCTGTAAGTTCTCATCTCATTGTTAAAAAAGAATGAGGTGCATGGCATGAACTTTCCAAATCAGCCTACAAGAAACGTTACCTCCAGCTTTTAATTTGCAAAGGTAGCTTTAAGCCCTGAAAAGTAATGGATTTTTAAACATAATTCTAATTTCAAATTGGTTATTATTTCCAAGGAATGTCGCATACTGTGTAGTTATTTATATGGAGCAGTGCATAACTGTAGTGAAGACCAGTGTGTGCAAATTGAGGTTACAGCTGTTTATGTAGTGGCTCAGTGGAACTACAAGCACATGCTGCTGTTCTAGGTCTTTTCCTGTTTTGTCCTTAAATCTATGCCCAACATGGGTTTTTTTTCCTAAAGCTTGTAGAGGAGGAACATTATCAGCATGCACATATTATTTCTTATGTGTATATTAAACAGATGGTCTGTAACATTTTGTCATAAATTTTCATTTTCCAAACAAGGCAGCAAGATATTTTTCATTCTTCCAATTTAAATTATAACAGTGTAACCAAAGTCTTGGTTTGTTCTGGAGTCTGCAATCTCGTTAGTCTCTTCAGTAAGACAAGCGGTTTCCAGAATTATTTGCCCACAGCAGGTTGTATTTTATGTCAAACCATTCTAATTTTACGCAAAAGGTGCTAATAGCAGCATATGCTCATCAAGGAGTTTTACTGTAATAGGTACAAAAATACTCCTTACTTGTTCTACCAACCTTTGAACTTTGAAGCACAATTTATACTTTCCGAAGGGAAGAGTTCATATTTGGAATTGAAAAAAAAAAAAAAAAACACCAACCAACCAAAAAACCACGCTGTAAAATCTCTCCATTTTGTGAATAATTTAATCTTTTAAATCATCTTTTCCTTTGCCGTGTTTTCCAAGTTTTGAAAGACATGATGTTCACAGGTTTTTTGACCTGGCATTTGAGTATTTTTGGTATGTTAGAACACGATACAAGTATAACTTTTTGTTTTCTTGAGCTTCTGGATATCCTACTTTTATAAAGAAAAGGATTACTCTTCCTTAGTCCTTGTCATCACTTCTTTGTCAGACAAGTCACCTGATACTTTGGCTGTGCAAGTTATATATGATTACTTCTCTTCAGTATTACTGACCTGGAAAGGACACCCAGTTGCTAATGTGAGAGCTTTATTTTGGAAATTACTGCACCAGTGTATATTAATATGTACTTGGCCTTCCTGCTTGGTATGTCAGACCTTTCTTAAAATATCCATGAGAAGCGTGACATGCTGTTGATCAGAGGCTGATGCTGAACTGTCGTATCTGCCTTTTGAGAGAAACACATGCAGGAATGTCTGTTTTAGTAACACAGTTCTGAAATACATAATTCTGAAACTGGATGTAGCGGATGAGCTTAGTTGTACTTCTCTGTCCTCCGCTTCTTTCACAAGCGGTATTCTCTATATGTTAAGTGGCAGCATAACTGAAAATGATGTAAATTCACAGACTCGTTATCTTGCCAGATGCTGAGTTGAGCATTAAGAATTTGGTATGAAAGAATTGGTAAAAATGAAGTCACGATTTCAGAATCGTGCACTTCAGACTTTATAGACTTGTATTAGCTGAATTTCAGTGGTAACTGTACAATATTTTAAAAAGCAGGCATAAATATGTAAAGTGAATTTTTAAATAAGAAACAATATTGGTGTGTGATACAGTAGGGAAATGGAATCTTCTGACTTGGAGGCCTCTATTCCAATCATTAGACCGTGCTGCTCTGCTGAGATAATGTTCTTTCCTGCAAATCCTAATGCTGGTAAGTGCAGCTGGAAAAAGGACCGTAGCTGTTACTTTAAAAATACGGGAGCAGGTTGAGTATGAGAGGGGCTCCTCAAGAAGTGTAGCTGAATGCAAAAATTGGCTTCTCAAGAACTGTGACAGATGGAGAGAATTCATGTCACTGTAGAAATCAGTTTGGCGTTAGAAAAAAAAATCACCAGAAGAAATGGAGAGAAAAAACGGCGTGTGTGTGGGTACAGGTTTAGATTTGTAATCTTTTCATATATGCATGTATAAAAGCATAGCGATACATCTCTATGTGAGCATGTATGTATATATAGAAATATAAACATGCATCGCTATGTAGCGGTATAAAAAAATGCATGAATTCTTAGACTGAGAAGCAAAGGAAAATATAACGGGGATAAAAAAGACCCCTAGTGACTGTGAATATTTTTTTCTTCGTTTCATGTATGCTGTCAGAATTTGAATTAACTAGCTACTTCCTCAGAAAAGACCCAGGGGCTATTGCAGACATGTCATTGCAGACGTCTGCTCGATGTGCACTTGATCAGGGATGGTCAGAAAGAATAATAGGATTTTTGGTTGTATTGAAGAAAGGATAGAAAATATAATGTTCTGTAGTCTTGTATGAATATGTAGCGTACCCATGTCTTGTTTATGGTATTTGATTTTGCCCATGTTAACTTGAAAGGGTCTGGGAAAGGGCAGTTAAGATTATAAGAGATTACCTTTGTTTGTGAGAAGAGCTTTAAAGACATGATCTACTTGCGAGAAGATTGATTGTAGATGTGATAAAAGCACACAAAATTAAGCTAAAAATAATTTTAAATTTCAGTTTTTAATATTCATCAAACTTTAGCTATAAAACTACCACGCATGAGAAAATAGCAAATTCCAAATCAATATAAGAAAATTTTATTTGTTTAGTAAGTGGCAAAGCTGTGCAATTCATAGCAATGAAAAATCACGTGGAAAGAAGTTTTGTAACAATTTTCAAGATTCCCTCCCCCTTCTGCTCCCAGGCACTTCAAGAACAAGTAGAAGTAAGAGTAAGTAAAGTAGAAAATAAATTGGAAAAAAATGCTTAAACAGACAGCCCTCTTGTTCTAAGATACAGTTACCTGTACAGTGGTCCCAGGTATTGTCTGAGACATCAGAAAATGATCACTGTCTGAAACGGAGCATTTCATCTGAAGAAGCAGCGGCCTCCTTGGATACTCTGAATGCCTTCCTACATGCTGTAGGATAAGTCTGGACGCTACCATTGCTGTTACAGCAGAGGGCAATCTAGAAATAGAATATTTCATTATAAAATATAGATTGGTAATGGTTTAAATTTCATTTCTAGTGTGTACGAACATTAGTCTTTGGAGGAAGTAATTAGATCATAAGATACGTTTCATACAATTAATATAATGGTTGTTGTCATCCGATAGCGTGTAGTAGATATTTATGGTACTTGGTACAGAAAAAAATCATTTACAGATATCTCTATCTGCTTTGGAACCATCTTTCTAATTTTTAGTGACGTATGTAAAGGTTGGAATAATGTGAAGGCCTTCTCGTGCTCCACTTGTATCACTTTGTAATGTTTGTGGCCCAGGGACAGAAGTCTTTGACCTCATGGTGAAACATTCTAATTTGACTGGGTACTTTGGCCGTGATCTGGCCTTCATCCTTCCGTACAGATTTCATCTTACTTTGATCATGCTTTTTCCAGCATTTAATTGTTTCGGTTTATCTTCATTTTTTTGTTCTCTCCAGGTGTTTCACTGTGTGCATTTTGAGTGCCCAGCACAAAACAGTACCCACAAGGATGAGAGTAGCAAGGAAGCGGCAACAACGGAGGGGGGGACTGGTGGACAACAGCTTGTTTCTCACCCTGCTCGAGCTTCAAGCACTGGCTCCCTGCATTCCCCTCCTGGATCCACCTCGCGTTCACATGCTCACCAACCGTAAAGGCGATTGAAAGGGAGCTTTTGCAGCCCTGCTGACATTATATGAAATTACTCAGAACGTTCTTGTGCTGGCACCTTTTCTTTCTTTTTCTCTGTGAACAAAGAGGACCATGTCCGAAAGCTGGAAACACTGAAATAAAAAAGGCTTTTCCCAAGGGCATGAAGAGACCGCTTCACCCTCCTCAATCTGTTCAAATCAGGCTGGTCTCCAAGGGGGGAGAAAATAGGTCTTCAATCTTCATCAAGTACCCCATTAACACCCTACCTCTCTAATCTAACCAGGGCAGGGAGAAGAGAAGGAAATAAAAGGCAGAGCTACAGTGGAAATCTAAAATGACTCAAATAGAATGGAAGACACATGAAATAGGTTCCCTGAAGGCTTCCAAGAGGAAAAAAAATGTTTATGTAACACATCAATCCAGAATTTGTTATTTTTAAAAGTTATTCTTCATTCATATTTCTTTGTAACTAGTAATCTGTTTTCTAAATTGCTTTGACTCTGTATTCCACTTTGTCTCTTATTTTTGGCTGTAGCAAATGCTACTAGATTAAGGAAGTATCAAACATGTTTACCTGCTGAGATGCAGATTCCCTCATTCATCAGTGGGATGACAAGAAAAGCCTTTATGATATCAACAAACTAATTAATGGATGCTATATTAATCTTGATCTCAGCTGAATTTTCAACGTACAAAATTGTCATTTCTTACGCTCAAAAAAGAAATTTCTAAATCTAGCATCCGTCTTGAAGAATAACGTATTTTCCGCTCCTGAAGATGATTACTTAAATTTATCTGTTTCTACGATAACTTGCAACAGATCATCAAAAATGTTTGGTTTAGGAAAGTGCAACTGCACCTGGTTGCTGACAAGCAGTTGTTCAGAAGAGAAAAAGAAGAATTTGCAGATACTTACTTTTTCTCAAGCAAAAAAAGAAAAAATTTTACAGTCTGGAGCTAAAAATTCAAAGGCTATGTGTGCCTAAACTTTCCTGATCATCTTCATAACGTATGAGGCTTTTACACAATATTGTAAAAGATCTGACTCTTACTTTACAATCACATAATTTGTTGTCCATCTTTGTCTGTCTGGATGATACTGCCTGCTACTTGGCTTATTCTAAGTGTTTCCACACTGATGGTGATTGAGTCTCTTGTTCTCCAGATCTGTGTGACTTTTAGGAAGAGCTCCATGTTGGCCTTTCAGTATGGGATAAAGCGATTTTGTATTAAGACAAATGCTAGTTTAATTGGCAGAATTGATTAAGAGGCTTGTTACTCCTCACAAAGTATATTGTATTGGAAATGTCAGCTATCCAGTTTTATGAACTTGGAATTTCCTGTAGTGACAAATAGCCTTGTCAGAAGGAAGCAAAGCTAGTGTAGGATAAATACGGTTTTCCTCAGTATAACCATAGTGATAAAATGAGTTATATCACCATAGCAAATAGTATGTTAATTTATCACAGTACTTAATTTGAAAGAATTTCCCTGTTGGATGCTGGTTGTGCTAAAACCAGGAGGAAATATAACAAGTGGTAGCAATGAATCAGTAGAAACTTCGAAGGAGAAAATCTTCCTTTTTCTTGTTTCAAATAAAATTGATCAGACTCTATCAATAATATTACAGTATTTTTTCATTGCCAAATTGCGGTTGAGTTCTGACATTTGCATACATTCCCTTCCCTTCCCACTGCTGTCTTCTGACTTGTAAACGTCTGTTGGTGAAGATACATGCCTGCTGCGTTACGTAGAGCTTATAAGATGTGCCACGGCTGCCTCCTGAGGCACGATACTGCTCGTGCCAGCCAGCACTTCGCTGGGGTGCTGCTTACCTTATGGCTTGGCAGACTTTGGAGCGTGAAGGAATTGAGACCAGTTACCTGGGACAGAGCTCTCTTAAGTATAAGTCTAAAAAGTTGGATCTTTTTCCCTTGAAAAGTAAAACCAGAAAACTTTTCTATTCTGGCTGTAATCCATGCTGGAATTACTGAGATGCATGGAGCGTGTCTTATCTTCGGTAGATAAGTCCTTCCGTGTCAGTGGCAGTATTTCTTTGCAGTTTGATCAAACAAGCTTGCTATTCTCAAGCTTTGAATAAGCAAAGGGCATAACTTCATAGCTGTTAGTCTTCAGTAGTCACTGTTGTAGGGAATGTTTAAAAAAAAAAAAAATTAACAAGTTTGTGCCAGCCTTTCTGAGTCCAGGCTCTCAGAGAAAGAGCAAGATTTTCAGTTTGTAACCTTTGATGTGCATAATTCATTTTATGATACAGATAAGTCTTGTAGACAAGACCCTACTGCAAATATTTTTGATCTTCTCCCGTGACTCACTGTTGAACAGAAACGTCTGGTTTTTTCCCCATGACATTCATGATCTGCCAAGAATGTGAATGAACAGATCGCAGAGATTCCCAAAGCAAAAACCGTGAGGTCCTATAGAACCTGCAGTTCCCCACCCTCAAAAATCAGTCAAAACAAAAACCAACTCTGACTTGTCCCTTCGTACAGGTGATTAGAGATTTTTAGTATAAGACAGATTCCCGGTCACACATGGCCTTTCTCACAGTCTTTATTTTCTTCTGTGAGAGTTACTCTTGGAACCTGTCACTGAGGTAAGCCCAGTGTGATCACAGAGCTCCCAGGCTTTTAGGACAAGCCCTGCCACAACTTCACATTTTCTAGTGGGAATCCTTGACCTTTTCATTCAAAGAAATAACGTTGAAATGTTTAAGGGACCTGAAATCTGCTTGGTCTTCTAACACTACCTGCCAACCAACACCCCTGATACCTGTATTGCCTAGTATAGGTGTCTGCCTAAAATGTTGTGTTAGCAATGTATTGCTAGTGACATGGGGAGACACCACACAGACCTGATCTGTGGTTCCGTGTCAGTGTTCTCATTCTTTCTAATTATTGTCTGTATTTATTGACTCTCAATTTCAGATGTAGTTCTTGTATATTCTTGTTAAATTTTATTTTTTTCCCCTCAGTGGAAGTAAGTTGTGCTGTTATGGCTTAATATCAGGGGTTATCAGAGCGATGAAATGCTATAATTATTCAGAACTGTGTTATCACTTACTCATATTTTATTTGCAACAGGGTCAGAGGAGAACTGACCCAGGTACTTACTGTGTTCTTTCAGAAACTGTAAAATAGAATTGTTGTTAGATTTATACATAATGGAAATAAGTACATTGTCACTATTGAGCCGTTATCTCTATTTAGTATTTTAGTATCTTTAAATTCTCCAGGCCTCATTTTCTCAGTTTTGATTCCATAGGTTGAATTCCGACTTAGGCTCAAGAAGTTCTTTCTAAAGTATCTTCATTTAATTAACTTCTTCCAAGTGCATTTAAACGATTTTTATTACAGAAATATACAGCCAAATATAAACTCCTTAAAACTGATTTATCCAGGAAAATCAATAAGTGAGCACAAATCGTGCAGCTCTGTTTTCAGGCCATTGCCAATCAACTCCAAAACAAGTTCAAATGGCATGTTGAATGGAGTGAAATGAGAGAAGTTAATCCAAGTCTGATGTAAAAGACTATACAGAGGAGTCATCGCCAGTTTTCTTAGAGAAGGACCTGTTCTTCCTTGTCTTTTCCTTCCTTTAAAGCTCCATTTCTTTTCTTTTTTTTCCATGAAAATCAGTTTTTCTTGTTTATTATGACAACTTGTGAAAGAGCTCAGTGCTTCTTGGCATTGCTGAAAAATTCAAATTAATTTAGTGCATCTTCATCTTTACTAATGATAACATTAGAGAATTTTCAGTTTAGTATCTGACTTGATGAGAGTTGGTTTCCATGAAAGAAAACAAAAGACGTCTATAATTGTTCCACTCTAAGTAAATTAAGTTTTCCAACCAAACGCGTTCAAGCATCTGCTCATTATTCAGCCGTGTTTTGTACATCGTCAGTGCAAAAATTAGAAGACAAAGTTAATGCCATTTGTGTCTGACTGTTGTGTGTTGGTTGTTCTGGTTATACAGTGATGCCCACCCGGAGGCACTCAGTAAGGAATTAGAACTTAGCTGGGATTTCACAAAAAGTAGACATGCTATACATTGCATTTCTCTATGAAAGTATTAATTGGCTGATATCTTGACAGGTGATATTTGACTGTCAGATGGACAAGGGAATGCATTGGTAATTGTGATGTTGTGGCTGGAGTAGTCAGCAAGTAATCAGAGCCAGTAAGAGTTAATGTATGTAAGAGTAAACGTTCAGGTTTGTATATCATGCAGTCAGGTTACCAGAGGACTAAACCATGCTTCAGAAATAATAATCTGTAGATCCCAGAGGGAGTTTGAGGCCTGGTTTCCTTCCCCATCTCTCAGTTAATGGTGTATTTAGGTTAGAATTCTTAGTTCTCTCTGAACTGGTAGTTGTTGTCCGTTGTACTAGTTAACTCTCTTCTATATAGAAGCTCCACAAAGCTTTGTTCAGGATACAGAAACAAAAGTCCTGGGTCGAGTTTTAGTAGTACCTAAATATTCGTATATATATGTTAAATTGAGCTAGTAGCTAATTATTTAGCTTAAATTTAGAACAGGTTCTAAAACTCCAAAGCTAAAAAAAACCCCTGTGCCGGCAGGTGTGAAACGCCACCGCTGCGATATGGCAGGATGCTGACTCTCCTTTTACGGTTGCTTAAAAAGTGCAAACGTCTGAACAAGATCGGGGTGAGCAGGTCCAAGGCTGGTCTGGGCCCAGTTATTAAGAATTGGCAACTGGGCTGTAGTGAGGTGTATAATAGAGCAAGTTAAATGCTCATCTCTAAAGACGGGGTGCAGCCCGAAGAACACACCTACATTCCTCCAGGCTGCCTTGTACACTATGGCTTGCGGTGTTTACAGAGGGAGCCTTGGTAGGACTTGTTAACGGCTCAAAATACCCTGCAGGCTTTTCCCTGGCCCCCTGCAAGCTTTCATGGCAAAGCTTAGGCTGAGGTAATGGCAAAGTCCCACCTGGATTCCGTGATAGCATCTGGGGCTGTGTTTGGTTTTAAAAATGCTTACTAGAAAAACAGTTTTTAAAGTCACACTGCAAGTTCTCTTAGATAAGGAAAGGCCAAATTAAAACCTGCAGTGTAATACGAGGAAACTGCAGGTATCTCACTTAGAAGACTGACTGCCAGTACAATTAATTACATGCCAGTTTTATAATACTGTGTGTGTTTCGTTATTGTGAGATATACAAATGGTGGAAGGAAGTGAAGAATCAGCTCCGGACGCCCTTGGCCTTAGACATTATCACCCAAACAAACATCAGAGAATTACTTTTTTTCCCCGTTCCTTCCAACCTCATAGAATAATACAACTCTGTTTTCTGAAAAAAAATCATAATTGGGTCATTACATAAACATCATAGGAATGGAAGTTCAGATTACTTCGGCTAAAAATCTGGGCGAGTGGTGACTTGACCCTGCAGGGGCGTAAGCCCACCTCCCCAGTGCCTCCTCCCTCTTCAGGCGCTGGGCTGCTGCAGGAGAGCTGCCCTGTCGGTGCAATGAAACTACTTTTCCTCATTAGAACTTTTGCTCCTCTATGTCGTGTTTATCATCTTGGCACCTCTGTTCTCTGTGTGCAGATACTCAGCCCTCGGTTAAAAGAAGGTGACTTAGTTTCTTACGATTTTCAGAATTATCCGGTGACTTCCAAATATCGGCAGATATGCATCGACAACCTCAGTCTGAGGGATTTACAAACTGACCTGTGTGGGCTTTTACAGCAAATGCTATGTGTCCAGAAAGTACCAGCTGACTCCTGAAATTTCAAGGGAGTTGGGTTTGTAAGTTGCGGGTTTGTACGCCTAAAACTACGTGCCATGTAATCCAAGTGAACAGTCGTTATTGCAGGCTCTTTCTGTAGAGGAAGCAGGGAACTTGCACACCTACCAAAAATCACTCATTTCCTTCGTATCATTTTCAGTCTGCGTCACTCATCTGTCGTCTGCACTCCTGAGCTGTAGTCGCTGGGTGATTGATGGCTAATTCCTAGAATCCAATAACCCTGTCTAACAATAGATGTTAAGAAGTTTTTGTCTTTACATAAAAATTTCAGATTGTGCTTTTGAAGCATGGTCACACCGCAGAACTGGCTTTTGGGCATCTTCTGTAGCTGTCTGTTGGGTTTTTTTAGTTATTTTCAGCTGCTAACAGATAGTAGAATTCTTCACAGGATTTTCTCATAGAGATTTGTCACGCTGAGAAACAGCTTTTGAAACGATTGCGCCGGGTCCATTGCTGGAGAACAGGGGCGGGTTTCACCTGCTTGCTACAGGCCAGCTGCCTGCTTCGGTCATTCTGCAAGTTAGTTTATGCCATTTTTAATAACAGTGGCATAATATTAATTTTGAGGGGTAAATAACTTGGACTGTTTTGACCCAATAATACAAAGTTCATGGGACTTTGGTGATGAGAAACATATCTCTACAGCAAGAGATGGAGTTGCAAAGAGCAGTTTGGGGGAAAGACTGGTCCAGACTTACATGTGTGCGTCTGTGCATGTATAGCTCAGAATATGTATGTGTTGCCTAAGTTGAAGTGACTGTTTGCAAAGAATTTTTGGTTTCTTTTTTAGGTCAGGGAATTTTGTTAAGGAATCTAGCATCTGAATGTGGGTGCTAAAACAAAAGGAAGAGAAGGGAGGGAGCAAGGCTGTAATAGTTTTTATGGGAAGAGCAATGCAAAGACACTGTTCTTGTGGACTGAGCTAGTTCTGTTTGTCTCCAGTTGTCACAGCTCTTACTTTTCCCTACGTGCTTCCCCCAATCTGCTTGTTACTCCTATTTTTCTCCCTACCTAATGTCATATCACTGTTGCTGTGGTGTTCCTCGGAACTTTCCTCCAAATGGTGATATATTAAGGACTTTTATTAATATACTTGGGTTTACCTCTTTGTCATATGCCGAATAAAATATCCACACTGCCATTCATTCACATCAGACTTTAAAGGCAACTGCCACCAAGCTGTCAAGTGCTAAGGAGCAAAGTTTAAATTTGGCTGTCTGTGGATATGGGAAATCCTAGTCCTTTTGGTGCTTGTACTTCCATAACCTGTTTGTTACCATTAAGAGAAAAAATCAGTAAGAGGTTTCCTGTTGACTCTAGTAGGTCAGACTTTATGCAGGCTTATCGAAGTTAAATTTGTACATAAATGTATTTCTTTCTCACCATGATGCACCAGATACACCCTCAGTTTGCTGGTTGTGCATTGCTGGATGTGTTAGTTGTACATAAGTGTTGTTTTCTAAATAAACTGCATCTTCAAAAGGAGTTTGTAACTTTTCAGCATTCCTGTGTGAAGGTACTCCAGGTGTCTGGAGGTTCAAACGTCACGCTGAGCACATGGGCTCATTTTGAGTAGGAGAGTCTTACTTCACAATTCAGTGCCCATGCCTATTAACTTTGTCCAGTGTCTTGTAACGTTTTCTTCCCTTCCTGCTTTGCTCAATTTCATTATTATCATTGGTTTTCTTTCAGAGATCATAGATTGAAGGATCCAAGCTAAATAGAAGTTCAGCTTTTAATGAACTTTTTCACTCATTCAGTCAGTGCTTCTCTTTCTTTACAGACAGTAGTTTAAAATTACATGGTTACACTCCCCTTCTCTGCAGCAATTATCCTTGTACCTTGAAAGTTTTCTGCATTAAATCCCTTTCCTTCTCTGTCATTTTCCTAAACGTAGAGTGGTTCTAAACTACCTCAGACCTTGCTGTGAACAGGTGCGAGTTTCAGCTGCGGTTTTCAGACTTGGTCATAGTCTTTGAATGTTCTCAGTGCATGCGTATGTAGCGAAATCAGCCTGCCGGACTGCGTTGTCAGGAATACTGTCTCGAGTGAGCCACGTCACTGGGATGAATTCACAGCTGCCCCCATTCAGGCTCGTACTGATGCCTCTGCACGGAAAACTTTTCAGGAGTGCAACTTCTGATACGGAAAGTGCTTCAACTTTCTGGTCTGAGCTCTTCGGAAGAACACGGTACCGCCTGCACTGGACTATTTTCACCTCGCTTTTACTGTGACAACTCAAAAATTGCATTGTCGGACCTCCATTCCGGGCTGTTAGCAGGAGCTGTGCTATTGCATTGGACTGTGCTCATCACATGAGAGTAAACCCCACGCAGCATGTTCTGGTGACCCCAGTAACGTTTTCTACCGCAACCGATAGGCGTTGCCAAGCATTTGGGCTCATTAGGGTTCAGGCAAAGTGATGGTTGCAGGATGTGCTGCAGCGATCCAAGCCATAGCTTTGGGAATTGTCTGGGTTTGGAAGTTATCTGTTGAACAACCCGCAAACCTTGTCAGTACCGGTTTCCTTTTCACCGGCAGACGTGCGCATCGTCAAACAAGCATTTGCTAACATGGAATCATCTAGGAAAAGCAAGTATCGTGATTATATCCTTAGTGACAATGTGTGTGTTTGTAATGAAAGTTGTAAAGTTATTAAACTGCTCTAAGCTATTCTGTGCGTGCTCTAGCATTGTATTAACAGCGGATAAGCAGAGGGAGAGCGAGGAAGGCTGGCTCCGGGTTTCTTTTTCTAATAGTTTCAAAGAGCAGCAGAACTTGCCGGAATGGATGCAGGACCAGACAATGCTCGAAGCAAATGCTGAAGTAAAACTGTTGTGCTTTGTATTTATTTCTCTGGGATTTTTTCTTTGAAGTATTTAACTTCACGGGAAAATACAGAATATATTTAAAACAGTGACAATTAGAAGTGCACCTTTTCAAGAATGAGAGGGGTGTGATTTGAGGAATAAAGTGATCTTTTGTGTTTGCCTGCTTGTCTGTAGTTTTGTTAAAATAATGGTGGAGCCTGTCAGGTGCTGCTCACGTGTCGCATGTGCAAATAGTTTTGGCAGAGCTGGGTTGATTTCCCAGCATGGCAAGGAAATGAATGTCATCGTCACTGATGTATTAACTCGTAGTGACGCGGCTTTAATATCAGCATAGAAAACGCTAGTGATTTTTGCAGTGAGTTTCAGGCCCGTGGGCATTCACAAAGGTACTGCAAATGTTGAGAACAACAGCTGCCAGAGGTTGCTGCCAGCGTGTGCCGCTGCACTCTCTGGAAGTGGATGAACAAGTATTTCAATTAATTTCACAAAAAAAGGGGACAAATATTTTGAGACTTGGGAATCTGTTTTCGAATGAACCAAAAAAGGCTTGATCTTTTCAGTGATATTTAGCATTTGATTTCCTTTGGACTACCATGAAAGGTGGGAGCATCGAGTGTTTGGATTCATGAATATTGGGCCTTTATCTGCCTGGCTAATCAGCCTCACGCATTAAGCAGAATTTTTGTAATCCTCGTCTGGATTTCAGAACCTCACGCCCCAGAGCAGGGTCTGTTCTCCCGTAACAACCACCAGTCCCTCTATCATGGGATCTTTTAAGCGGCTTTGGGGGTGTCATGCTATTCCTTTCATAAATGCGTACAGCCTTTGTTACCTAGAAAGCGGGCAGGTCAAACTGGAAAGACGAAGTACGATACCAAGTTGTGAGATCAAGCTGAGGTACCACAGCAAACCACACAATGCCATAGTTAGTTCTGGAATTAGAATTAGTTCCAATTTCTTGTGTGTGTTGCTTAGCCATACAACGGTTCATCAGCTTGACGGTTATTAGATTTTGAGAATGAAAATGTGATATTTAAATGTCAGACCCTGCCGTTCATTTTTAAAAAACGGGGGTGTGGATGTTGGAGCGTAAGCTGCCGCTCACCTCGGTTACTAAATCGTGACACTTCTAACGAGTGGGAATAGTGATGTGAGGAAGCCTTAACGTTTGAAATCATAGAATCGCAGAATGGTTTGGGTTGGAAGGGACCTTAAAGTAATGGTGCTGGCCACACAGGATACAGGCTGAACGTAAGCCAGAAAGTTGTGTTACTCCAGTCAATGAGAAGGAGCGCATGTCGAAGCCATCTGCGTTCCGAGCCCTGTGTCCGAGTTAAAAAGCAGGTAGATGCTTTTTGCTCTATCTTGACAAATCAGAAGCCTCTCGAGGGCTTTGGGGAATTTCCATTGCAGCTCTCAGGCAACATATTGATTGTATTTAAGATAATGCGATTTGTAGCAAAAGTTGGATATATTATACTCGAAGAAAAAATACACTTACATAAAAAAGTTGGATGAGAACGGAGCTAAGAAGAAATATTCTTTCTCCCTGCTCTGGTAAGGGTCCAGTTTATCTTTGTGCATAGGCCTGTAAAATCATCATCAACAGGCTGGAGTTGTGACGAGAGTGCAGGCTGAAGTGGAAATACCGCTACTTTTCCAAACAGTAGCAGAGTGCAGAATCAGCATGGATGCTGCAGCCTGGGGATTTATTTCAGCGTTGTTTCTAACGCTAAGTGACACTCACCTGTGGGTGAGCAGCGGCAACTGAAGCTTACAACACCATGACACGTCGTTTGAGTTGGAAAGACAATATACATACCACCATCATTTTATCTTCACGATATGGAGCAAAATGCCCATAAACAGGATGTTTTTGTTATTTTGTAATTTACCCTCTATTAACTGCTGCTCAAATATCCTCGCAGGCTGTGCTAAGCAAATTAAATCTCTTGGAAAGAAGGCAATGGTTGCCTTATAGCTCAAAGCAAAACAGACACGAGCATGTAAGATCTTACTTGAATGTCTGTTTTTCCGTGCTTTGCCATTCTCTTTCCTTTTTCCTCCACCAATAATATGCCGACCTTCTATAGCTGGCAGAGTGTGTGTTTATCACAAAATCATCAGAGGTACCAAGGTGTATAGAAGAAAGCATATCCCATTTAATAAGAGTGCCTGCGTCACAAAAATACCCCTTCATGCCGCTGAGTCATTGGGAAGTTGCTTGTGTCTAGTCTGTGCAGTGCCAAATTTAGTCCCATTTGTTGTCTGATTTTTAAGACGGTATATTTTAAGGTTAAGTTGTTAAGCTTTTTTTCTTGAAGGCTGCATGACTCAGGGAGAAAATGAAATACTCACAAATCTCTGGTCCCCTCAGCAATGAACTGTCTGACGGCCGCGCAGGTTCCCTTCTTGCAGAGAGGACGCGGGTCTGTTGTCACCAACATATTTGTGGAAATGCTCGCTCCTGTAGCTCTGATCAAACTCCTCCCTCTGGTTTTTAAGTGTGAAGATTCCTGGCATGTGTATATGGGAGACTGTGGTATTGCTTAGCACTGACATATCACCGACTCCGGGATAAAATCAAATTGACAACAGGAGGTATTATTAGAACTTGAAAGGTATATTAGGTTTCCTACCTTCTGAACAGTTATTTCTTTGTGAGAGGACATTCTATATCCGACGACAGCTCAGTTTTCTTGGAGCCTTTGGTGAGTGATGCAGTCTCCCTGCTCTGGTATCCTGCCTGTGATGGTAGCCCATAGCAGGGTGAGATTCTGTGAAGAACCTTATCAACAGGTTTTTGGAAACCTAAATACAATATACCAACTAGGTCACTGGTATCCTTGTGCTCATTGACTCCTTCAAGGCACCAAGTGTATTTGTGAGGTGATTATTTCCTCTACAAAAGCCATCTTGAGTTCTCCTGTTGTGTGTTTATGGAGGAGGAAGCAGAGATGAATCGTGCTTGTGTGGAGTAGCTTTTACGTTTTCAGACCTGTCAGGTCATTCATATGCTGAGAGCTGTTTGTCTGTCCCCAGTTTCATTCATAGTCCTCCACCACTGCTCGTGGTGTGGTTTTTAGTAGACGGGAGCAGCTGCTCGGGGACTGCATGTGCTGTGTGCAGGTAACCAACCTGCCGCCCAGCCGGGGAAGCGCAGGTCTGGAATAGCCGAGGGGTTTGGGCATCCTCACGGTGAGGTAACAGCTCTCCAGTGCGTCCGCTGCCCTGTCTGCCCTCGGCTTAGTGCCTCGGTTGTTCTCGGGTTGTGTGACCTACTGCCTTGAGCTCACGCGGAGGGCAACAGTGTAGGGGGAGACACAGCTGTGCTTATTTAACTTAAAGACTTCTTTGCCCGTAGGTCATGCGTGCGTGCACATTATTGCCGCATACCTGATGCATGCGAATGGCTACGAGCACATCAGCTCTGTGCGGGCGTGCTTCGCTAATGAGAGATCCCTAACTCAGTTCAGGGAACTGGTGAGCTTTGAAAATGTGGACTGTTGTGTTCTTGGGCAGTAAGCCCTGTTGCAGATTCCAGGATTGCTGCTTGAAATCCGTGTAAAAGAAAAAGTGATTCTAGCAACCACTACTCCTAATTGCCCTTGCCTTGGAGACTGCATGAGACCAAGTCTGAGCTCTCTTCAGAGGCATTTATTTTTGATAAACAGCCGTTTTGCAGCCTGATTTCATGGTTTCACTAGGCACAACATGTATGAAGAGATCACGCGCAATCATCTACCTGAATATATCAATGTGGGGCATGGTAAGAGTATCAGAAATTTGCTCAAGGCGCCCCTGATGCTCCCTGGTGCAGTTCTACAAGCCCGTTCTCTTTGACAAGGCGATTTACTATCAATCCATCATTGCAATGTATTCAACTGACGCCACTGTAAGGATCTCAAAAGGTCTTGCTTTCCAGCAGGCTAATGACATGAACACCTACGATGTGTATTTTAAGAAATGAGAATGTGGTGCAAATAGACGTATTTCTGACAGGTGTGTTCGTTATGCTGCGTGCTCTGTGCTAGACCACTACATAAATATCCACGTTGGTTTAATTCAGACGTGACATTATCACATTCTGTTACCGGCTGCTGGTGGCATTTCTGCTGAGGTGCTAACGTAGTGGAGTTTTATTGCTATGCACCGTCAGAATTCAGCATCGCATAAGGCAGGTGACGCTTTCTTTTGCAGACGTGTTTTTAGGCTAATAATTTCACTATTAATAGATAAATGGGGGTTTATTAATATAAATGGAAAACACGTCATGGTGCTCTTTTAGCCATGTTGTAAGCTGCACAGCACCAGTAGAAGTGTGTTGCCAATATATAAGCTTACATTGTAGTTATTTTTTCATTTCTCTCGTTATTAATCATAATATCCGTAGGAACTTCTGTTGTCCCTCCCGCTTGCACGTAATCTGTTTGGCTGATGGGCTAGCATTTGGGTGTTCCAGAACATGACTCGGGTGATTAAAACGGCTGCTTAAAGAGGATTCTGTTATTCCCTTCATGTCCTCGTTCATGCTGGCAACCTTAGAAACACGAGCTGAAAAGTTTACAAATGCTCCAGGGCATTTTCTTTCTTGTTTTCCAAGCATTAGCTCTGAGCAGCTCCCAGTGGTAGCTGTTTAGGGAAATGACTGTCCCAGTGACTTAAATGCGATGATTTCTAAGCTTAACAATTACACATTTCAGACATTCTCTCGGTGGGATAAGGAAAAGGGAAGAAGGATGATTTCTCATCTTCGGGAAATGATCCTTTGGCCAGGCTTATTTATATGAAGGAGCTCATGAAAGGGCCTGGCACTTTGCTGTCATGATCCATAGTCAAGGAGATGCCCTTGTAATGGTTACAAGGTCTTTTTAACTGTGTGAAGGCGGTGAGACAGAAAGCTGATGAAACACAAATATTCAGGGGCACATCAACCAACTGACCTACAAGTGAGGTTGGTATCTGTAACAGTTTCTGAGATGAGGAGACCACAACATAGTTTAGCTCTTCTGCTTTCCAAGACTGCCAAATCCTGGCTCACTATGTAGTCGGTGGAAAGGAGGCTGAACACCAACCACGGTTGGTAGATACCCAGATTGTGTTGACTGAATATGATCTCTAATTCTCCCTACTGATCGCAGTAGCGGGCAGGCCAAATCAACCAGGCTGTCACTGGCGAGACACGGCAGTAGGCACGTAAACGTAGCAGTCCTACGTCAAATCTAATGGTTGACTTTTGTTCAGTTGAGACGCTTGTGTAATATCTGAATCCAAAATATCAAATGTTCTCAACTTGATTACGAGTTTGTACCAAGAGAACTACAGTGCAGCCTCCGTCACAGACGTCACTTGCAACACCACCCCGTTTTTAGTAAATCTGAAGGGTGGCGCAAGATCGCGGTGTCACTAGTGATCCAGCTGGAGACGATAGTCTCTGCTAGGTGCTATGCGAAGGGGTGTCTGAGGTGTACTTTGGAAGCGTTGGCTGGTCTGTTTTAGGGCAAGGAAGATGCGAACGTGTTCTGTTCCCCCGAAAATATTGTAGGAACTATTAGGTGGTAGCTATTGTGTAGATTTTACTTCTGAGAATGTGAAGTAGAAAGTTACTTTATCGTTTCCTTTTTTAAGTGAAAATGAAATTGCCCATTGTTTTTTGAGTGATTTTAATCTGAAGGTTGATGAGCAGATCGCAGTTTTATTTTCCTCAGGGTTGATTAACGGTTTTCCTTGCCTGGTTTTCTCCCCAGCCTCGGTTGTTGGGGTTTTTTTCCTTCCCCCTTCAGAGCCAAATTCCTAAAACATAGCAGATGCCGACAAACAGAAAGGACCCTTTATGCATTTTATTTATCGTGAAAGTGCTAAAATTTTAGCTTTTTAGTTTACTTAATCATTTTGACAAGATGACAATACGATGAATCATCACCAGACAGATGACACCAGGCAGATGACAATCCTAATCCTGCAGCAGGTTCTCCAGGGAGATTTTTTTTGTAAAAATTGACATATATTGTGTCAAGGTGAACATAATACACTTAGGAAAACAGCGGTTTGCTCCTTTGTGCTGTTCAGTATATCTCTGGGTCTTTATCGCTGTTGAGTCAGAGACTCTGCTAATCTCGGGTGCCCCAGGATTTGGGCTGGGTAAAGCTGCAGGCCCTCGGTGTCAGCCCCCACTTCTGAAGCTGTTGAGATGCTGTCAGATAGGAAGTACGCAGGTGTTTGCTTAATGGGTATTTCCCCCGGGGCTCCTGTCAGAGCCCTTGACTGGGAAATAGGGGAATTACCTTGGAAACTGCTAACTCGCTTTCACTGAATGATAGACCCCTGCTTTACAGAACAAATTTGACCAGTCTGCGAGTGTGTGAACTGCCTCCAGAAAAACAGGGAACTATTCCTGGCGTAGTTGTTGTCACCCATCTGTTACGGTGCTGTTGGCAGGGGCTGGTGTCCGGTGATTCAGTTGAAGGGAACCATCCTCTGAAACATACGCATCCTGCTGAGCGGTCCTGGACAGGAGGTGATAGTCAGGAAGCAATTCCTAAGAGATGGGGGCGGGGAGAAAAACCCGACAGTTTAATTTTTGTATAAAGCACAGTTTCAGAAGCCGTGAGGATCAGTATAGTCTACAATTCAGGCAAAGGGAAGTTCGGATTATCCCCTCGCGTGATGACTGACTGTCCTGCAGTGTGAGCTCTGATCATTCTTTTCTTCGCGATGCAAATGCTGGCGGGCAGACCAGGCTGCAGGCTGGGGGGGCTGAGGCGGCTCTGCCCCTGTGGATGCAATCAGGTGCTAGAAGCGTCAGCTCGCAATGTATCACGCTGCTCATTTTGCTCCCTGGCTTACTTGCTGTGCCCGCACGTTGAGCTGCTTTTAACTCATGTGCAGACTTTGATCTTTCCTAATTTTTCTCTGGCATTAGCATTTTTTCCTGTGACCTGTGTAAGAAACACACAGCCCAAGCTGAGAATGTCTAAGCCCCGCTGATGCCTGCCATATGTTGACTTATCCTGAGATATATTTTTCTTGATTTCTCTGATATATTCGACATCACAATCCCCATATGGTTACTGCTTCTTCGTGTATCCCAGCGGGAGTTTATCTTTTGCTTTTCAAAGGTTTGCCACAGAGACTATCCTTGGTGGAACATCGTTGTGCGCCTGGTTCATCTAATTATCCTCCCCAGTTAGAGATGCGTCAGGGGCTCCGTGTTAAATTGGGGAAGGCTTTTAAAGTTGAATATCTGAATACTGAAAGCTGTAGAAACACCAAAGAGGGAACAGAAGGCATCACATACTGAACAGGAGCCTTCAGGGATGGGAGCTATCACAAGCAGGCAGCTTCGGCTTCTGCTACCTGCCGCTGACTATGCCTTGATTTCCACTTGGGGAATCACAGTAAGGACACCTCTCCTCCCCCTAAAGTGACCGGAAATATTGTCTTCCATGTACAAGATGCTACATGCTCAAGGACCTTTGCTGAGCTATTAGGTAATGTGGTACTGCGTCGTAGTTCCCCCCGTGCAACATCAAAACGGGAGTTTCTTAACGATGCCGCCAAGTCATATCTGGGCGCTCAGAAGATTTTTAATAAAAGGTAAAAACCCACCCAAACCGTTTAAAACATTGTTCATAATACAGCGCTCGTCCTGCTGTCTCGCTTGCCCTTTCCTAAAGACCATGCCTTTTCACAGCATCCCACTGGGGGAACGTCCACGTTAGTGATGCAGTGATTCCGGAGGGAGAGAGCGAGCGCGTGGGTCGGCTTAAGGCTCATCTTCCAGAGGGCAGCGGGAGTCAGTGAAGCCAGCTCCTAGCAGACATTGCACAGCACAGCGTAGTACAGCTGGTTGCATTAAAGGTTTATCATTCAGACGTCGATTAGATTTTTCTGTTCCGAGCCATAGTAATAACGGAGTTTCATATCATGTCGTATTCCAATGGCGTCAGATGTTGGAAAGCAACACTGTGAAAGATGTCACCATGATTTTGAGAGGTACAGTGTATGTGTATCATCAACAAAGATGAATTAATGGTAAACAACGTTAGCGTGAGACATTTATTACCTTAACTGCCTTTGAATTATCTTCCGTGTGGTTTCAAAACAGAAAATACATAAACAACTGTTACGTTCTGCCCCTCAACCCCCAAATCCACTCTTCTTCCTTTCTCTCTCCTCCTTTTAGTCAAAATGGGGCAGATGGTGTGTGTCCAAAGGCTGTAAATCAGGAAAAGGTATAGTCCAAGGTCTGTTGCATATGCAGTATGTATAGTCATTGCCTACACCCTGTTCGTGCTTCACACCTCTAAAGCATCAGCTCTACAGTACCATTAAGATAACACAAGAAGGAATAGTAGAGTAAGAACAATTTTAAAAAACCCTTAAGACCTTTTTGTGAGAATAATCAACTGGTTATAAATATTGATTGTACAATTGTGTAAGTCTCTCCAACTCTTCACCCGCTTTTCTAGATAAATAAGGCTACAGGTGTATGAACGCATGCACATGTATGTATGAAAATGTGCAGATCATAGAACCATAGAACGGTTTGGATTGGAAGGGACCTTAAAGATTATGTAGTTCCAGCCCCCCTGCCATGGGCAGGGACACCCTCCACTAGACCAGGTTGCTCAAAGCCTCATCCAGCCTGGCCTTGGACACTGCCAGGGATGGGGCACCCACAGCTTCTCTGGGCAACCTGTTCCAGTTCCACCCTCTCCATGAAGAATTTCTTCCTGATGTCCAATCTAAATCTCCCTGCTTTCAGTTTAAACCCATTACCCCTTGCCCTGTTGCTGCAGGCCCTTGTGAAAAGCCCCCCCCCAGCTTCCTTGTAGGCCCCTTCAGGCACTGGAAGGCTGCAATAAGGTCTCCCCAGAGCCTTCTCCTCTCCAGGCTGAACAAGCCCAACTCTCTCAGCCTGTCCCCGTAGCAGAGCTGCTCCAGCCCTCTCAGCATCCTCGTGGCCTCCTCTGGACTCACTCCAGCCGGTCTATATCCTTCTTATGTTGATGTGCAGACCCACGAGAGTTTTCCAGCTCCCCATCTCTCAGCTAACTGGCCAACTCGTATCAAAGCTCTAACAAAGTATCTAAACCAGGCAAAGACCATTTACCCACGGTTTCTGCTCTTCCAGTCCTGCCCCGCACAAATCACAGTGTCTGGCAGTGTTCTCGCTCAGCACGAGCTGCTGTAAATCCCGGAGTTCGGTATTAAAGTTACGCAGGGAGCGCCGGTCTATCACACACTCAATCAGGGCTTTACCAAAGAAGTTGCAATATCAGCTGCTTTCCTGCATTGTTTGTATTTATGGGGAGCGTTCATTGGTGATGGAGAAGGTCAGTTTGTGCTGCTGTCGTCGCTGCCCAGAGACCGAGAGCGCAGTGATTTCTCAGAAATGCCTTCTGCTTCCTGCTGTCCCGTGTCACCTGGAAAACGAACTCTGGCAAAAGCAATCAACAGCGTGGCGCAGCCAGTGTGGATTCTAGGCACATTTGAGAGACACTTTTGATCTCATAACTGCACGATTGCCTGGTTACTACTCTAGGTACTCTTAATGACGACTGTTGTGGAATTTTCTGCCTGGGCATTCAGATAACATAGAAAGGAGCATTGCCTGCGCCTTGCTAGATCGGGAGGCACAGTGAATTCGGAGTGTAACACTAACACTATGGCGATGTCAACGTTAGCTTCTATAATGTAGAATTACAGAGAACGCTTCGAATAAAACCCCACGTAAAATCAGAAGGAAATATCAGTGTCCCAGCAACGGCAAAAAATTAGGGGTCTGAGAAAGACAGAAACAGTGGGACATGCATGGCTTGAAGGCAACCTCTTTCCCAAAGAGATGGTTATTTTCACAAGACAAAGGGATCTTTAAATACTCAAGAAACACCATAAAAAGCTTCCTGAGCTAATATCTTCAGTTCTTAAGTCATGCCCGTGGTGAAAAGACTCTTCTGATCAGTTACCTGGGTGGAGACATTTGTCTGTAGGTATATGGGAGACAGCCTACAAGCAGATCCGTATGCCTGAAATACTGTAAAAACATTATGCTTATAGTCTTTGCTCACCTTTGTCCACCAGCAGCCTTGAATTCCAAGTCTAACCCAGAATCCTTCGTACGAGAAGTAAGAACTGGTAGAGGTGTGGATTAGTGAAGGCCCGTGAAATACAGAATCCTTGCCGTGATATGGTTTCTTCTTCTTTACATGTTTTTAAAGTCACTTCAGTGTAGTCTGAACACCTCTACAGTGCAAAATATGTTATGGGATTCCTGTCTCAAGGAACTTGAAATCTCATTTAAACACAAAATAATAGGTAAGGTAGCGAAACTACAGACAGATCTGTGGCAAAGGACTTAAGTCTGCGCAAGCAAATGGAGAATAAGTTGATTTATGTACACCAGAGACTGGATTATGGATTTAAAGCGACTTGCCTCAAGTTCAGAAGAGCCTTGGACTTTGTGAGAATCTTTCATTCTCGATTGTGAGATTATTTATTCTTCTATGATTATTAATCAGCTAATAATCACATCAAAACATCCTATAAGCCTCATCAAACTGTGAAGTTGACTTCACCTCTCAAGTAGCACTTCTGGATAAACATGACTGTGTCCTCCTCATGGCTTGCCTGGGAATTTAGGCCAGTACTGTGGAACAACCTACAGAAAGAGAAGGCAGTGCAGAGCACAGTCAAATTGATGTGTAACACTCAAAATCTCGTGCTATGTTCAAATATTATGGCTGACACCAAGGTATACGTTTCTGCTCTAAAGGTAGAAGGCATTTTAACGGTGCAAAGCTCGCCATGCAAAGCATGGTTCAGTGGAAAACGCTGCAGGACTGAGGAGAACAGGAGGTTTTACTCCACGGTGGAGAGAAGCTGGGAAGAAAGAGGAAATTAAACGGTGGGGAAGTGAGGAAGAATGGGAGGGAAAAAAAGAGATATGGAGAACTAGAGTAAATAAAAAGGACAGATCCTTAAGGAAGAGACGGAAGAAGTATTAAAAAGGAAAACAGCCAACGGAAGTTCCCTGAAGAAAACTGGATGATTTTCTGGTTCTTTCCAAAAGTTGAACCTCAATAAGCAAAGTTGCTCAGAGCGCCAGATTTTGTATCTCAGCCAAAACAATGAGAAAACTGAGAAGCTGCAGCAAAAGGCAGATACAGGAAGCCAAAAATCCTGAAGAAGCTTAGTTTTGGAGAAACTGAAGTGAAACGAAACATGCGTGTAAATGTGCTTTCTGTTAAATCAGTGTGGAGGAAATCACGCACACAAATGGGGCAAAAAGGATGGGCAAGGACTTGGGAGTAGAGCTGCAAGTGGAGAAATAGTAGTCATAATCAGCTAGTTAAAAAAATTATTTACTGTTATTTCCCTCCAAAGTATTGTTTTTTCCTGAACTTGAAAGGCCCAAAGCATATCAACTATATTACAAACTAGACTTAATTCATTTAGCACCCCTGCTAGAGAAACCAGACCATTTTTCTCTGTGTCAGGTGGCTTCTCCAGTAGCATCCTCAGTCTTGGCACTGCCTGGTCATTCCTTAGCCTCTTGGAATTGTAAGGCAGGTGCTACTCCAGGTTGGGTCTGTCTGTCTTATCTCTGTATGAACACAGAAAGCAGCAGAGGCAACGAATGAGCCAGGAATGAAGTTGTGTTTGCTGAAGGCCTATCTGGACAGTTTTTCATCTTTACAATCTCTTGCAAAATGCATTCAACTAAGAATGGGAACGTGTGTGCTGAGCTGCTGCGGTTGCACTGTTTGGCAGATTTGCAGATCTCGGCTGCCTTAGTTGTTTTTCTTCCCATATACATAAATCCTATGGGATAAGAGGCGGGATAAAGATCCTAAAGTATCCATTATCAAAGGTAATGGGGTAACTCGTGAGATGAGAAACCTGTACAAATACTGCTGCGTGCACCTGAGAGCACAGCGTAATACACCTGATGTCTGTGTCCAGTGCAGACCTGAGTTCAGCCGGGCTTATTATCTGTTCATATCAGAGCTAGGCTGGCTCTTGCAGAGTTACACTGGTGTTCCTCGGTCTTCCAGACAGCGGATTCATCAATGCAGCGCAGTGCTAGCCCAGATCTAGGTCTGCAGTTACAACATGGCATGAACGAGGCAGCCCTGGAACCGGGAGCATGGTGTTAGCTCAGACCAGGCTTGCCCAGAGCTGCTGCGCGTGGCTCTACTCCGTCCTACTGCTTGTGGCTCTGGATTGTCCCTGTGCACCATCCCTGGCAGCCCATCTTGTCCTGCTGGCGTGGCGCAGGCTCCGACGTGTTTTGAATCTGCCAAGGTTTATAGCTGGGGTTCCGTGCAACACAGAGCAGCTCTGGGATTTCCAAGCCTGTAAGGGATATCTCCGTATTCTCCACCACTGCACTAAGCTATAATATAAAGCGTGTCAGAGCCAACTACCTCTGCAGCCCTGCTAGAGGTAAACAACAATTTGAACAATCCAGTCCCAGAAAAGAGAGAGGTGATCGTATAGTTAATGTCCATGGCATTAATTTCTGCAGATTACAGCTCTGCAAGGCTAGGATGACTATGAAATGGAAGTGCAGGCGGAGAAAATGGATTGCCAAGGTGTCTTGAGCTGAGCATGGAAAAATGCTTGTCTTCTGCGCTGTCGCGGTAAATCAGACACATGGCTATCGCTGTTTTCAGCAGGAAAGTAGGATGAGCTTGTTAGATCCACTGCAATGTATGTGCCCTCCCACTTACGTTCCAGGAGGGTGCCCCAAAATGCCATAAAGCAGGCTGTAGGAAGAAGGCCTGTTAAAGCATGGCTGCTGTACAACTAATAACATAAGGTACATGCAGTGAGTAAGCTCCTGATAAAAAGTGATTAGTGTATGTCCTGGGAATGATGGGGCTTTATGCCCCAGGATTTTATACCTTCCTCTGATTTATCTGTTGGTGGCAACTGCCAATGTGTGACCAACACCGCGAAGCTAAGCAGGCACACTGTTCTGGAGTTCAGTGAGAATGGGGACCGAGCCTTCATGAACCGGTCTGCTCTGATACAGCAGCTCCACGTCTCTAAGACATCTTCCTGAATCAATACTCCGTGAGTCATAGCCTTTCAGTCTGTCTCAGTTTCCTCATATTTAAAAATTAAAATAATGGCTCCAGCCTATCTCACTGGGATTTCTGAGGCTGAATTAGCAATTATGAACTGTTACAAGATCTCTGGAGAGCTGGCAGAGCATAGTATTATAATCAGTTTTCTGCTGTCTGAAATACTGGATTTGGGTAACTCAGTGTGTGTACGTTCTGTTGCCCTGCTTCAGCGAGACAGAAGGGAGAAGAGCCAGCCATACACAGAATCAGAAATTCTTCCTTACCCCTATAAAATGAAGGGTGAAGGCACATTGATTCTTTTGACATATTCTTCTGGTGCCCAGATGCTAACACGGATGTGGGTCAGAGACTAGGATTTGGATTGATACCTCTGTGCCGGTACTTTTCTTCCGTGAAGAATCCATTGTTTCACTTAATGAGAAGCAATAAACAATATGAGCCCAACGTTTCACCTATGCAGATAAGGATTCAGAATGAATGTTAATAGAAATGTCCTGGTTAAAAGTCCCCAGCTTCGGTGAAAATCCATTTACTCTCTTATGTTTGTGATGACAAACAGACAATTCGGGAGCTGGTAGAAAAGTATGGGTCTTCCTTGGAGGGTGCAAAAGCCAAGTGTGTTCTGAGGGCTGGCTGGAGTGGCCCAGAGATACCAGGGGCAACATTCCTACTGATCAGTATCTACTTCATCTTGCTGCCAAGGCTGCTGGAGGCTTCAGGCTTTCTGCAGAGGTCAGATAAAGAAGTTATTTTCCTTTTCTGGGTGAGGGTGATGGGGGTGAGGGTGAGGGAGGGGGGTGGTGTCACTAATCATCCCTCCTGGGTAGCCAACTGCCTTCACAGCAAGGTCCTGTGCACTGGGATCGTGGCCAGGCATGGTCAGCATGAAACAGGTTTCAAGTCACCGAGGTTAGGAAGTGCAGTAAGCAATAGGCTAATCACATTTCTTTAATAAGAAAAGCCCCGTGTCGCTTCCAGTCCCATAGCAGTTCTCTCTCCGGCCTGACCTGGAACCTTCAGCTCCTGGTAAAAAGTCGGGAAGCATAAATCTTACCCTGGCCACCGTCTACTGTGACGGTGATACAGATGTAAACTAGGTGGTCTAGAATCTGAGGCTTCTCAGATTTATACGTATTCCACTTTTCCCCATATCCTCATCAAGCCCCTTCCTCAGGGTGAGTCCAAGTCATACTCCACCTCCCTCGAGCACTCAGCCCTCACTGTTGGCCAGCGAATGGCCAGCTTACGGCCAGCAACGAGGGTGTTCTTACTTGTCAGTCCCTGATACCGACATTACTGTGCCTTATAGCAAATACTTCACCTTCCCAAGTCACCCGGCGTTTTAAGCAGCCATGTTTAAGCTACTCGCCAGCATCAAAATCCCCATTATTATTTCAGCTGTGCCTCTGAGATAAGGCAGGTGGTAAACAGATCCAGCTGGACAGCAGATTTGCCTGCAAAATATCTGCTTGTTCTTTTGGAAATTTTAGAGAGCGCTTGCTTGACTTGCCCTTTAGAAAAGTTTTGTTCTAGCAGAGCTCCTGATTTCCTGCCCACAGCTTCATGTCGCCCACTGGAAGCAGCTGACAAAAGCATCACGTTCACTTTTCCCACAAAGAAAACGCTTGATGTTGTGCTTGTCCTTTATGCTGATCTGCAGCGTGTAGCCTTGCAAGCGGCTTTTGCGGGCACAGAGAACAGTGACGGTATGCCCAGCCTGCCACTGTCGATCCACCTGAGCTCTCTGCAGCAAAGTATTTACCCACGGAGTTTGAATTTTGTTTCTGAGCAGACGACAGTTTCTGTAAGTGGATCTCACACCCGGAGCTACTCACCGAGTATTCTGTGCGAAGGAATTTTAGCAGAGGGACTGCGCTCACAGCCGCGTCGCTGTTTGGCACTGTAATGTTTGCAGTCGAAACTCAGATTGATGCGGGCTTGTTCCATCAGGTCATACAGCTGTCGGAAAACAGCTAGTATCTCATATAATCACCTCTCACAAACTAATCGTTAGCAAAGAGTACAAGCACGATTTACCTACGCATCCCAAGTGCAGAACGCACTTTGCACCTCAGATGCGTAAGCTAGGTCAGAACAGCCACGTTCCCTGTCAGCCGCCATCTGCCAGATGGTTTCGTACTGTGGAGTTTTGAAAACAATCATTTTTTTTCACACTTCCTTTTAAAAAGGAGGTAGTAGTAGTAGTGAGAGATGAGAGTCGCCGATCTAACTCCTTAGTAGCAGGTCTTGCACGGTAGAAAGACCTTTGTGAGTGGCTACACCCCAATACCACTCAGCGGAGATTAAGGTGCTCGTCTTCTGCCAGCTTCCTCGCTAATGCCGTTCCCGACGTGGAGGGAGGCTGGAGGTGATGGTGTTTCCAAAACTGCTTCCCCTCGCGTGAGAGCAATGCCTTAAAAAATACACTTTACAGTTATGCTTGTAATGCTCTTTCCTGTTGGGAAAGGTGCTGAAAGCAGCAGGAGATTTTGTTTTCTGATTCAGGCCCTAACTAGAGTGAGTTCTTGGCGAAGGAAGGCTGCCAACACTGATATTTGGATGGAGAATTCTGAACGATGGGACTGCGTGTAAACAGACAGTCTCCCCTTGTTCTGCTCTTGTGAAGTATTTGGAATGGGTTTGGTGCATTTCGAACGTCTGCATTTCTTGTTCTCTATTTAGCACTGTTGCTAAAGGTTCATAACCCTCTGCATAATTAATCATAATTATCAGATTCAACGATACTGCAGTATGTAGCCAGAAAAGGTTTGGAAGGTGTTTCTCTTCCTTATATAGAGCTTAACGCCAGAAAGCAGGATGACCACAACACAGCAAAGCTTGCCATTCACTTAACAACTACAGTGTGCCCCAGAAATCCTTGTGGATCGGAGTCCAGGAACAATATCAACTCCAGACAGCTCAAGACTAAATTCGCAAGGGTATCCCCAAAAGGATTTAGGCTGCTTGAAGGGATAGCTTATTGGGTTTCACCTGTGCGCTTGACTACAGAAGCCTGGAGCAAGGGGGCCTTTCTCAGCCCTCACCCCGCTGCTCACCAGGTCCTGCTGTGGTGGGATGAGTTGGGATTAGAGGCTGGAGTATCACTGGGGGTTTCCACCGAGCTGGTAAAAATCACACCCCCTACAAACTCGTCAGGAGCCAGCTGCAGTCTGTTCCTCAGGAACATCTGTGTTTCACAAATGAACGACTTTTAGATAGAAGAGAGGATGTTACCTCTTCTAAGGAAATGATTTAAACTTGTAAGATGTTTCTATCTTTTCCATATGAAAAATTAATGTACCACAGGCCCTTTTGCATTTTCATGGTAAAACAAATCTTTTTATAGGTTTTCCCCTTTCAAGGAACAGAGGAAAGGGCTTTCCACAGCCAGTCAGAAATTTTAGCTATCAATCCTCAGCCCACCCCCATCCCCCACCCCACAGGGAACAAATGTGTTAATGAGCATCTAAGTATTAACATAACAGAGCAGTTCCATTCGCCTCCAGAGCACTGTCGCTACGGAGAAAGAAAAGCTGAGTCAAAATTGCTGCCTTAAACATGAATGAAATGAGGTTGGGCTTTTTTTTCCACGTGCCACACGGATCTTGCGCTTGGCCTTAGACTGATGCTTGATAAAAATTACGGTCAAAATCTTCAACCTGGGTGCGTAAACCGGGGGTTTGTTTTCAAATTGATGCACTACCTGAACAAAACTCACCTTAATTTTCAGCAGTGCTGAGCAAATGCCCCTACGATTCATTTCACCGGCAGTTAAGAAATCTCAGCACCTCTGAAAATCAAATAGTGCTTAAATTTACAGCTCCTCTATTTGAAAATATCTCCCCCAGTCTCCATCTATTTAAATGGAGAAATGTGAAGCCAAGGGCACCCAGTGATCTGGGCGGTTAATAATGTTTTTGGCGACGTAACAAATCAACGAAACGCTTGGGAACAGTGGCATCAGCTCAGATGTAACAGTTTCATGACAGTGGCACTTTGCAACAGATGGATGTCGGGATTTTTTCCCGTGTACTTCCGTACAGTTGGGGCAGGTCACAGTCGTGTCCCTCCCCTCATCCTCACCTTCACTTTGATTCGTCTTATGCGGCATCAGCCTGGGCAGGTTACTTACGGCCCATTCTGTAAAGGTGTTGAAGTATCGTGTAGCATCTCCGACTTGCCAGACACATGGTGTTAGGGAAAGGCGAGTGTTGCCCTTCTCATCTTGGGGAAGGGAAAGGAAGAAGAAGGGACAATTCCAGATTTGCCTGAATTGGCTTCAGTCATTACTGAGCTGTGCCTGAAACGATAGAGTATCCAATCCCTCTAGAACAGCCGCACGGAGCTCATCACTGCAAGTAGGAACTGATTCTCCTTTCCCTTGCGACCTGCAGTTGGCATCTGTCTGCCACTTCCGTGTAAAGCATTAGTATTTCTCGCCCTGGAAATGCCTGTGCTTGGAGTACTTGCTGCCTCTGCCCCGAGCAGCGGTGGCTTTCTCTTCCACGTCCTCAGTGCTGGGCGCATGTCTGAAGCCAAGCTGTAGTGTGTGCTCTTGTACGAGACTGCTCCCTTGGGCATTCCCGCATCTTTATGGGCCCGTCTTTCAGGGCCCTCTGCTTCCTCTCGTTACTTATTTATTACATTTAGCTGCTTATTTGGCTGACAGTGCACTTTCTGTCCTCGCACACCTTGTCCCCTCCGATGTGCCTCATACATTTTAAAGACAATTTTATTAAAAAATAAAAGCAGGTGAGTTAAATAACGGTCTGTCTGGCCAAGACCTCAAAGGAAGATTTAGCTGAGCTATAGCATGAACTTCACGCTGTTATGGAAGCTGAGGCAATATTTGGATTTGCTTCTTTCACATAATTTGTCGCAGAGCATCCTGAGCAAACGGTGCCAGACTGCTAGGCGGGTGAAGGGAAAGCAGCCCACCAACTGTTTGACAGTGTCTGATCTCCGCACGCCCGGCCGGGTGGGTAACACGGATGGATTAAGTTGACGTTGTGTGTGTAATGCAGTCACGTGTTTAAGGGTTTAGTGGTTTGTTCTAGGATCCTTGGGCCGAAAGAACCGGTAGGGACTTTTTGGGTGTCAGATGAAATTTTACATAAAAAGAACTGCTGTGAAAGTCCTTTTCCCTTTGGAGCTGGATGATCTACAGTGGCCATCTCTCCCTTTCCTTGGTATTAATAACGTGTACACTGAGCATTGCTTTGTGAGAAACCCTTTGATGTCTTTGTTGAGCATTATCCTTTGCTCTAGCTTTATCTCTAGCAACAAATCTGGTGTGTTTTGTACGGGAGAGCATAAGGGATCAAAACAACTTATTCTGTGGAAGGAGACCATTCAGATTTCACATGGGGTTACTCTGAACAGGAAAGGTGCCTTATGTGTCCCGGGGAGAGGTATCTTACCCCGATCAGCTATCGCCGGGAAAGACGTAACACGGCAGCACCTCTTGGCAGACCTTCACGAGGCGAGGGCGGCCGGCGGGGTGCCCACCAGGGGGTGGAGGTGCCCACCGGGTGGGGGGGGTGCCGCTGCGGAGCCGGGCGGGGGGCGACGGCGACTTGGGCGGCGCTGCCGCCGGTGCGGCCCCGGCAGAGGGAGCCTGAGACCGCGGGCCCCGCGGCGGAGGTAAGGCGGGGCCCGCGGCCTCAGGAGGAGGTGCCGGGCTCCTTTTTACCTTCTTCTAACGCTGTGGCTAGAGGAGCGGCCTTCTGCGATTCACCCTCAGCAGCAGGCGGGCCGCCATCGGCCGCTTTCGCTGCCGTGGCCTGTGCCCGTTGCTCAGCGCGCCGCCCCTGCCGGCGCCCTCCCGGCCTGGCAATCGCACCGTGCCCCGAGGCTGCGCCTACGGGCGAGGCCTAGGCCCCCCCATGCCGCGCTGTGAAGGGCGGGGGCTCATGCCCAGCCCGCTCATGGGCCTGCCCGTGCTGCTGGGGCCGCAGCTGCCGGGTGAGGAGCTGCTTAATATGCTGGAGGTGTCCCCCGCCTGCTCCTCGTTTCATGCGGGGTTATCAATCAGGCTGCTTTGCAGCTACAACGATCTGTAATTTGTGTAATTTGATTTGACAGTAATTCCATCGTCGTTATGTTTATTTACAAGAGGTGCCCCGTGATTCGCTCAGTTTTGATCTGTTGTTTTCCTTCCGTTTCCAATCGTGGTTCCATCATTTCTGATTCCTGGGGGCTGCCACGCATGGTGGCTCCCGAGGCGGTACCCGCTTGTCTGTGCCACGCGCCAGGGAAGAGTATGGCCCGTACAGGACCTGCTCACCCCTACATGGGTAAAACTACTGTAGTCCTACCTGAAATCTCTTATTCTGATATTACAGGTGTTTTCGGCTTTCCATCGGTTTAGTCTTGTACCCTCTTTCCCTTCGGTTTTTTTTGGTAAACCAAAGGGAAACACAACTTGCTGTGTTTACCTTCAGACCCCGGTTAATTTTGAGGAAGGTAAGCAGTACAGCTTCATTACATCAGTTTCTAAGAGCCAGATACCCAAACCGACTCAGCACAACAAAGTACGGCACTTCAAGTATCAGAATGCTTTATTTTTTAATCACCTGTCCCTGGAGTTGAATCTGAAACCTGTATCAAATCCTGCTTGCACTCCTTGAACAACGTATATCAAAACGACTTCCAGAACAGTGTTTCAACCTGGGACAGAGCTAACCAGCAGGAAATTCTGAGTGGAAGGGTTTATCATCCATCCTGTCTTTCTCTGGAGTCCAAGTGTTTAATCTGGAAACACCTGGGATATCATCTGGAGTTCTTTACTGAGCGGAGATACCTACGAAGAGAAGAGAGCTTTTATTTTGTAACGTATCCTCGTTGTAGAAGAAGAGATGGAGGTGTCACCTTGGTATATAACACTGTTGTCAGAGAAAGCATGCAGGAAGTAAGAGGTTATTTTCCTTGCAACCTCACGACTTTCAAAGTCACATCTCTCTCTACTCCCAGAAATACTCCAAGCCTGTAGATTACTGGGAGAGAGGTGGAGTATTTGTTACCTGTGTGATAGAAGCTGTGTCATCATACAGAAAATAATACCTAGAAAAGGAAAATTTAGCTTCTACTTCAGTCATCTGGGAATCCAGAGTTGTGATCACTGCCTCAGGGAACACATGGTTATTTTACTAATTAACGATGGTCCTTGAAGTAATGCTCAAAACTTAACACTGCCTTCTCTCAGGTGTGTGTTTCAGGTCCTCAGGTGTTCTGCAAAAGCAGACTATTGCCATCAATAGGCAACAGCTGACTGAAAACTGTTGATCAGTAATTTGGGATCTTGTTACATGAATTATGCCTAAGATCCAACTAGGTGGCTTTGTTTTCCTCTTAAAAAATATAAAAATCAAAGATGTAACAATGTGATTCTCTTCTTCAAGATTTCCTGAAGCTATAAATATTTCTGCATACATCTAAATGGTAAGATGATTTTTGTTTTTTGGTTGGTGGAGGTTTTTTCAGTGACAGAAATGGATGCTTTGGAAGTAAGCAATATCGTGAAAAAAATACGTTTTAATGTCTAAATCACACCGGTATATGTAAGCACAGTGAAAATTTCAGGATGGAGATTTTAAAGCTACTGAAAACAATTATGTAAGCACACACATGTGCTAGGTGTGCAGATAAAAGGTACAGAAAGAACTTCTGAAGTGGGATTTACATACATTAACTGTGTAATTGTATGCACAGCTGGCAATTACACAAGAGTTAATAAAATAATAGTAATAATGATTTGTAGCAGGTAATTGAAATTTATGAAGCAGTTTTGGTTGTCTAATAAAGCTGTGATGTCTTCAAGTAGAGCTAATGAGTATGATAGTGACTAGCGTGTATAAACTTAATTAATGTTGCTTTTGTCAAAGATGGTAAAATATTTTTAAAATGTGCCTGAATATTAGTATCGTGATTTAAATGGGAAACTGAGGTAGGAATGTAAGTCACATTTCAGTTTGCAGCTTAAGTCAGAAATGGGGGAATGCAGTATTTCATCTGAACACCCTTTTCTCCCGCTCTGTAAATCTTGGCTGCTATCTACAAATACTGTGTAAAGTGCCGGCGTGCTTTGGCGTTACGCCTGCGGCATGTACCGCAAACCACACCCTTGTGTTTAGCAATTTGGATTCTTTTCTCACGTGTGCAGCACTTTAAGTGTAACTGTTTGCTATTACTGGGTTCAGGTGTGCATCTGTTACTCTGAAGAAGCAAGCCGATTGCTCTGAGGGAAGGGAAGGGGTCTCTGAATGTGAGGATATTTTTGTTTGGGCATGGCTTACTTCTTAAAGTACCGTTCTAGTGCTTGAAGTTTCTATAAGGTTACTTTCTTCAGCTGAGAGTTTTAATTCTGTATTCTTTTCTTCCGTACCGTAGGATATATTTCCAAGGTGATAGCGAGTGTTTTTTCCCACTAGAAAATTCTGTATAATTTGAAAATGCGGTAGTTACTATCCAGTTAGAATGGCCATTGCTTTATGTGTTTTGTGGGGCTTTCACCTGGACGGAGAATTACGACCTCTGTGCTGGGAAGGGTTTGCTTTCTTTACGTTCTTGTTTTAACGCAATGTCAGTCTCCTGAAGAAAGTATGTTTACTGTAGGATGTAACAGCGTGGCAAGGATTCTCTCTCACTGATGGCATTACTTCCTCTTGCTTCGGAAAAGTACTGGATCGTAATGGTATGGATTGTTAGTGAGGAGTGATTTGGGGGGATGCAATTAGGAGGGACCGGGGAAAACTGCAGGAATAAGGTAGCAGAAGAAGCGGCAAGCAAGTCAAATGGTTCTTGCGATGTGGGGTTAATAGGTTGGAGCTCTGCTGTCAGCAGTAGGGACGGACTGCAGGGGGCACAGGGGCTCTAAGGCAAGGTTGACAGCATTATGTATCGGTATTTTGAGAACTAGGAATTGGTCTATGGAATTAGGTTCTCTGTTTCCCTCCTCTCTCTCATTCCTTCCTTGCCTCCAGCTGAGCTCCTGATGGAAAGGCTGGGGGGAGGAGAATGGGAAGCAGCAGAAGGATGTTTATTGCTGCTCAGTAGGAATGTAAATTAACTAACTAATGATGTGCATTGAATAAATGGGGTTGGTTTTCTTGCCTTACTTCTTACAGCAAATCGCTGCAAGCGGCCCGTCTCTGCCTTTCACTCACACGTAAGCACGTGTAAATTTGACCCGTCTCGCCAAACTGAGTCTTGGTTTTGAGCATCTTCCCCTTGTACAGGAACCACAAGTTCTTGAATCAGGTGTGACGTGGCAAATCTCCACTGTCATGTTTAGGACTACCATGCAGCGGGTGAGAGATGGGTCTGGTTGCCAGGGCTCTGGGAACTGTTCCTCTTTTTTTTTTTAAGTAAGAAAGTGGGATTTGAAAGCCTATGAGAGCAGATGGAATGGTGGAGCTCCTCCACCACCCTTTTTATTTCGTGGTAAATTCTGAAATTTCAATGGGTGCAGGGCTGGCTGATGTTCATCCACTCCAAAGGGGCTCCTCACGCAGGGACTGACCTACAGTAAAGGGGTCAGAAAGCTTCACGTGTCCACCTCTCCCTTCAGCTGCGTTTTTGGAGGGAGTTTGAAGGCATTGAAGTGGGAAATGTTCCACGTCCTCCTCTAGTAGGAGGAAGTGAAAGGAGGGGCTCTGCGGTATTCATTACTAGGCACGCTGTGTTCGGCAAATGACAGACAAAGGAAGCAAAGGGGTGATGGCCTTTGGTGAGATCAACTCTGATCTAGCCGCTGGTGCTCAGGAGCCAAGAGAATAATTGGACTGACACAAGCAGTAAAAATGAGTGAAGCTGCATGTCATGCTGATTGAACTTGGAATTTAACCTAGGAATTTGCCAATTTAACCTAGGAATGAGGAAGGAGTGGTTCAGTTCTTTCTGAAAACTGGAGGAGCCATCAAATTCTTTTTCTATACAGGAAGAAATATAGATCACTAGTCTGTGATGTAAGTGGGCATAATGCTTGCTCAGCTGCTTTAGGTTTAATATAAGAAGGTGCTGTAACCCAATCTCACGGTGTCTTCTGATGGCTGAGTTCCCTCCCACAGCCCTTTTAGAGAGTCAGGCTCAGACAGCTTTCTCATGGGTGTCTGTTGCAGGTTGGCTCTTGTCATACAGGATCCTATTTTTTTTCTTGCTGAATAATCCAGCCTGTTTCCACCTTAACGTCACCAGCCGAGCTCCAGTCTTTCTTGCTCATATATGCACGAAACTGGGGCACTATCTTAAGTCAGAGAGCTTTCTGCTGAAAATTGCTTGGCTTCGTTCACTACAAAGACTTGCAAAATACAGTACAAAGCCTCGTCTGTGGTCTGCAATTTTTCCCTTCAGCAGGTAATAAAGAAGATGGGTGACTGCTTTAAGGGAGTGCTGCAAAAACATTTTGCTTGCTTTTTGCTGTTGTTTAAATCCTTTCCATCCACTTCTTGTTTTATCTTCTTTCCAAGCTTGTTTTGCCCCTATGCACAGGCTGATCCTGAGAATTAGGGATTATCGGCTAGGGTGGTAAATTGAGCTCCTTCCCAAGCCCCTCTCATAATCCTCACCGTGTCCGTGAGGATCACTCACACAGGAAGGTGTGAAGCCAGTAGTGCTGAGAAAGTGTGAAGAAGAAAGACTTGCAGTAGGAAAGATGCTTTTCCTTTGGCACAAACAGTTATGATCTCTTCCTGCTTGTTTCAGTTCCTCATAAACATCCCCATCCCTGAACTGTATATTCTCTGGACAGCGTGTCGCTTAATTATTTTTCACTGGATGGAAAAACTGTAATTCCACTAAATTAAAAATAGAGCTGCAAGCGGGCTTGGTTTGATCTCTGGCGTCTGAGGCAGAGGAACAAGATTAATTCCCGCAATTAGATGTTAATTGATGTCTGAGCGTGTCTATTCCTAGAAACAGCAAGACCACATATAGCATAACTAGCACCATTAAAACAGCATCGTCTACCCTCTGTGCTCAGTTAGTGCAGAACTGGAGAGGGGGGGCCTTAGTAGGGGCCCACGTGTAAAGAGGGCGGTGGGGGGTGCTGTGAAATGAGCAGAGGCTGGTGATGGGGAAGAGGGTGCGCAGCCTCTTTGAGCGGCTGCGGTGCTTAAACGCACAGCGTACTACCCAGAGGTTTTGTTTGTTAAACATCCATCCACTTCGTTTTCGTTTCGTTGCTGCTCGAGTCTGCTTGAGATTCACATCATAGGCAGCTACAAAGGTTTATTACAAACTGATGAAATACCTGATAAAGAAAAAAAAAAAAACCCTCCACAAACCCTAGACATTTTCTTTGGCCTTTGGAAAACCATATACTAACAGTTTAGATTAAATGGAATAAGAGGTCACTGAATCTGGTCTTCTACCTACTGTGTTTAACAGCTGCAGCTACATCCATTTCAATAATGAAATTCTGTTTCTGTGCTGCCTGTGCCTTATATATAAAGCACCGTGCACTGTATATATTTCATTTTGTTTCCATTTTACAATACAGTAAAAATCTTTTTCAACTAGAATAGATGCTAGCCTTGGATACTGAAGTGCTGAATAGAATAATAAATCCTGTGCATCACTAGCTTGACTTTCATCCAGGAGTCTCAAAGAGCTTTATAAACATCAAGTAATCTTTCCAGAATGCCCATCACAACTGGAGAGTATTACCACCGTGCTGCAGCTATTAGTATTAATTTGTATTGTTGCATCGAAGAGCTCCAATCAGACTCAAGAGTTTACTGCGTCTGTAATGAAAAGTTAAGCCCTGTCCCAAAGACCTTTGAACAATCATAGAAAAATAGGAGAGGGATACAGGAGGCCAGAGGAACAGTGGATAACACTAGGAGAGAGGAAAAAAAAAAATTGCAGCTTGGGAAGTGTCCAGTGTTGGAACAGCTTGCTCTGTCCAGCCCGTTGTCACGGATCTTACGGGCAGTTTGGCAGAGACGAGACCTGAGGAATTTATTCAGTGCACCTTTGGATTGTCACTGTGTGACCGCTTTTGTGTCTGAAGGGCAGCACGGGGGATGTGCCTGAGGCACGCTTGGCTTCACGAAAGATTGTTTACCTCAATATTAGGAGAAAAATGTGTAGGGTGGAGGTAACTGTGCAGTTTTAGCCCTTTGTGCTCTTCCTTAGTACTGTAAGTGGGCTCAGGTGTCTGCTGTGCCAGAGAGCTGGGGTTTGCGGATCTGGTCCGTGATTCTGCGTGTATCATACGAAACGGCTGTGCTTAAGAAATTCCTCTTGTGCAGTCTGTGTTCCTTGTGTTCTGCCATGTTATCCCTGCCTTGAATCCAGTATCCCAGGGACTTTACAGGCTAGGGACACATCTTCCACCCCAGGGATAATGGACAGAATGTAAACACGTGGCTGTGCCTTGGGTGGAACAGTCAGGCTGACTTAGACACGCTGGCTGTGGGTTCGCTCTCTCCCTGACCGATCTCGCGCACGGCTGCTGGGTCTGGCTGGGACTGGCATGGGTGAAGGAAAAGCAGCGTGAGGCTGCAAGGTGACTGCCCTGTAACATCGGCGAACGCTGTATTCCTTCTGGGTGCCCTGTGTGTCCGTCCCAGTTCACAGCTCCATGTTGGGTTGGAATATCTGTGTCCCGTTCTGATGCAGCGGGATGTCACAGCCTTTTGGGTGCCAGCCTGTTGCAGTCATCGATGCAATACCTTGTGCAGTGATGTCGCTGGAGCTGAGGATCCAGCTCAAAGGCAATCAGTGAAGGCTGGGAAAAGACACTGCACGGATCAGAACAGTATTTTACCTGGCATGCTGGCAGGTTGCCGCAGGCTGTGATTCTGCTAGCTTCCGTGAGGTGATGCAGGTTCAAGCTTGGTCAGTTCTTAGGTGGGAGAATGCTAAGGGAAAATCTTGTGCTGCAAGGAGTGTTGCTTTTTGATGGAGGTGCTGGCATTCCTCTCTTTCCAAGGGCAGACAGCACTTCAGGGTGATAACAGGGGATGTTGTCCTTCTGGAAGTGCCATCATTCATGCACGACGTGAAAATTGCGTCTAGTTTATGCTGCAGTTGAAAACTTTCCAAGGTACCGAGAGCCTTATTCTGCATGGCCTGTTCAAATTTCCACGTAAACAACTTCGGTGCTGCCTCCCTAAATCTACGTCCGTGTGACAACAGACGTTTGAGGTGCCGTGTGTGAAGGACTACGTTGGCGAGAGGAGGAGGATGCTTGTGAAGCATTACTGAAGCGCTGGTGATAAATGATAACTTAGTACAAGATTTTAGTTTAAACCAGGTGGAAGCGGGTTTGCTTTGCATTTGCAGTGGGCTAAGGGCGTACGCGGCCTTGGTTACTGTTGCTCAGTGGCCAAGCTGTGATTCGCGGTGCACCGTGGTAACTCAACCGCTTGCAGGCCTGTTGGGGATGGCGCCAACAAGCTCATTTGAACACGCTTGGGGTTTTTTTTATGCCAAAGAAATGTGTAGTGTCGCCGTTGTGCTCAGATGGGTAGTGATTAATGTGTGTTTAATCCACACGGTTGATGATTATTCTGTGTGAAAAGGGTTGGGCTTTGTGTACTTCAGTGTAGGAAGCTCATCAGAAGGAAAGTGCTCCTCGTATCCGAGGTTTTCTTTCTGTAGGAAGAAACTCTTTATCGTCGGGCCCTCGGCAAGTGAAGCTAGGTCTAGCAGTAGAATTTCAGTAGTGGAGCGAACATCTGAATTTTTCTAGTGTAAGGGATAATGAGATGTACTGATGCCTCGTGTCGTCTCCAAAGGGCATATCTCTGATGCTCGTGTCATTCTAAATGCCGTGTGAAGCGTTTCAGTTCTCTGATCTGGAATTGTTGGGCACCTAGGCTCCCCGGGAGATTTCTAATACTTCTTGGTTGCGTTTAGACTCTGGTATGACTGTAGAGACTCACAGCAAATACTTCTGATGTTACTTTAGTGTTCTTGCTGCCTTTTAAAATCTAGGATGAAAAAAGAATGTAACGAGCCACCTAATCTGTGCAGTGCTTGCTGTCCCCTTCTTACATACGAGAGGAACTGCTGATTTTCCTCTCACCAATGATTGACTTGATCTTCCTTTTCTACTGCTGAAGCACTCGGAACAGGTGCCTGGAACAAGGTGCTGCTATGCACTTGGAACAAGGAGGGAAAATGGCATACGCAAGGTAAGAGCATTGAGGTACCACAGAGAAATATGTATTAATTACACTGATTTCTCGCCTGCGTCTGGAAAGATAGAATTGCTTGAGAGATGGGGGGTGGGGGCCCAAGGTGAACCGTTGTAACCCATCTTGCCTTTGAATGGGAAATTGTTTTACCTGCTGGGTTCCTGTCAGTGAAATCATTCCAAATGACAGAAAAGAGCCTAGCCAAAATACACCATCTCACGTGTCCTCTTTGGGTGATGGGGAGATGTAAGAAAGAGGTGCTGCATACCTGTAATTAACAACAAAAAAAAAAAATCTATTTTTAATATTCAGAAGGCATTTCTTACAGTTTCATCTGCTGGGTTCATAATCTGACATTGATTGGCTTGTGCAGTTTGATTCCGATTCTGGTCTCAGTGGAAATGTATTGGAGAAAACAGAAATGGAACAAATTAGGCACCAAAGCCATCCCCGTGCTAATTAATTGAATCTCTCTCTAAACATCGAACAGCCCCACAATTGCTGCTGAAGCTGTTACATCAAACAATCGTGGAAACTCTCAAAGCTTGTAGAAACAAAACATGTTGGCAGCTGGGAAAGGAAGCTGTAAAAAGGGACAGCTTTTTAAAATCGTTTTGATTACGGGTTCACACATCTCGTTTAAAAACAAACCAAAAAACCAGAGCTGTTCCACAAGCCATCTCCCTCCGATTCCCACACAGCTTAGTAAGCACGTACCATTTACGCTCTACTGTAAAGAGAAGCCGTTCAGAATGAGCCGAGCCACTGCGCAGGTTTTAGGGCCATCTGGCACGCGGTGCGCAACTGTCCATCACTTGAGACCCAGCGCTACCTCTGGGCTCGTGGAGACCTGCTGTTACCTCGGCTTCTCCACTGCTGTCATTTGTTGGCATCAACACATGGAGGTTACGGGAGACGTGATTTATGTGACTAAAACAAATGCTACCTCATTGGCAGCTGCCTTCTGGTTAGTCTCTTTGCAAAGAGAAGAAGAATATCGTCTTTGCAGCTCTTCAGGGGTTATTTTTAATATGTGCATCGAGTCTGACAACAAACATCAAAGTTGAACGCTCTGAACGGTTCCAGGACTCTTGTTCGTGCTTGGCTGCAGGAAATTCATTACCTTGGGTGTACTTGTATTAATGAAGATTTTGGGCACGTCAGCTGAGCTGTGCTAGGACAGTTGTTGGGTTTCGTTCCTTCGTAGGTGAAAAGGCAGCAGATGGATGGCTTATGCAGCAAAGGGTGTAGCCGCCTGGGTCGTTCCGGTTGTATCGAGTGCTGCCGGTTGCAGTGGAGTAGCAGTGAGGAAGAGCTGCCCGTTTATCTTCTTGTAGCTGCTGCACGCAGGTGAAATACTGTGGAAGTATTTGCAACTCCTCGCAGAAAGAAAGAACAACAGCCATTCTTCTCGGTCAGGAAAACACTCGGAGGGAAAGAAGAGCAGTGACAGGAGTAGGGGAACTCCATCAGAAGAGAGAGAGTCCCTCTTTCCACAAGGACAGAGCGCTGAGGAAGGAAGGGTTTGCCTTGAAGCTCTTCTGTTGACTGCCTTACCAAGCGTGTCCCAGGTTTTCTATCTGTTTGAAGAGAGGGCTGATTTTAGAGCCTATCAACTAGAACGTATTCTAGTTTAGAGACTGGGAGCCTCTTGGTGTATTTTGATGTGCTCATTTGATGGAAAAGGTGGGGAGGAGTTCCACGTGAATACTCTAGCCAATTCAGGGTCCTGTCACAGCCTGTTTTTTCTTCTCTCCTTTTACATTAATTGGACAAATAGAAAATAATGAAGAGGGGACATAGAACAGGCTACCTGGATCAATAAAAATGTCAGTTTGGCTGCATCGATGGAACAGGCAGAGCTAGTGTCATTTGGCTAAATAAATGGGTATGTTTTGTGCAGCATTGTGGTCGTCCAGAGTGCTTTAAAACCAAAGATGATGACGGAGCTCGGCAGTTGCAGGCCAGTGTGGCCTGGTGACCTTAGAGCAGAAGAGACCTTGCCCAGTTCCCAATGAGAATGGTCCTCAGGCCAAAGCTTTGGCTGTACTGAGGTCAGAGTGTGGGCTGTGAGGTTCAGTAGGGCAAGGTGGGGCACAGTTGTTGCATGGCTATAGCCTGTTGATACTGAGGTGTTGAACGCTGTCAGGCTAGCAAATCTGCAGTCAGGAGATCTCAGCATTGGACTTGTTCAAGACCCGCAGGCTTAGATTCAACCAGGCTTCTTGTAGACCTGTACAGCCCTAACGCTGTCGGCCAGGTTTGCTGCTGCTTCTCTCCTGGCGTCAGATCCCCTTGGCGCTATAAAGAAGTGTTTCTTCTTTTGTTCGCTTTATTTCCCACAGCATTTAAGTAGAATTACTTACACTAAAGCATCGTGACACAGTTGCATAATTCTATGCATTTAATTTCTGCCTACAGAACTGTTATTAGCAGTATCAAACGAAAATGTTTTTTAAAGAGTGATTGTCTGCAGTCTTTGCTGCCTGGAGGGGTGGCAGCAAACTCATTTTCATGGCACTTTGTTGGGCTTTTTTAGTTTTCACTGTTAGTCCAGAATTTACAGAAACCTTGTGCTTCTCTGATGCTGCAGCATTCAAAGAGAGGTTTTTAAATACCAGTGGAAGGGGAAGGACTCTTAATGGTCAAACTGAAGGAGCAGCGAGTTTATCTAGGAACAAGTCTCGTTTCAGCCAGATACCAGAAGTCTTCATAGTTTTTTGACACGTCTCTCACTTCTCAGCTTTACTTCTCAGCTGCCAAATGCTGCAGTTCAATAAATTTTGTCCGGTGATCATAAGATAAATATAGATGAGAAATTGGAGTGCTACCAAAGACCTGATCTATGGAAGAGGTAGCCGTATGAGATGGGGGAGAATTTCTACTTTCAAGGCTGTTAAAACTTAAATGAAAGTTCTTTAAACCCTGACCTTCAGCTTCGGGGGTTACTTTGTTCCTGTTCTCCTTCAGGAGCCACATACTGGCTTTATTTATAATCAGTGTAATAAATAAGTGTGTGACCCTTTCTCCTATATGCAGGCAGCTTTTTCTTCTGGTAGAAAAGGTTCTTTATGCTATTCTGAAATTAATACTGACAGCCAGCCTCTTAATAGTCTGTATGTAACACTTTTTTTCCAAGTATTTCAGTGCTTTACAAATATGATTGCATGCTTTGATCCCTTTTCCAAAGGGCAAACACCTCTGGGAGGAAACAGCCACATTTGCAACATCGCAAGCACACTCAAACACCCTCTCAGCGCGAGAAAGGGAAGAGTAGTACTTAAGGTAACCTTAGGAAACTTAAACGGCTTGTAAGAAGTCAGCGTAGTGTACGCGTAGTGACCTGTCCTTTCAGTAATCTCCCATGTCTGTTTGTTTTCCATCTCCTGTGTAAATCAAATACTGAGCCAAAGCGTTAGTTCAGCCGGGAGTCAGGCACGTTACGTCCTGTCTTGGCGTTGTGCGGTCGCTGAGGCAGGGCTCGTCTCGAGCAGAGAATGAAATTGTGGCAGAGACCTAACGTGTGTCTTCCCGAGCAAGAGTTTGGGCTTGCTGCACCCGCAGGTTGGGTTGGTAACTAAAACTAGCTCCTGCAGGAGGCTCTGTGCCCGCAGTGGTAAAACGGGCACCGTCAGCTCATTAACCGAGCTGCTAGATTCTGCTCCCAGCCTGGCTACGACGAGAGGCTGGTTAGTAGCAATCCTAACAAAAACAGCCACGCAACCGCCCTTGTGCGTGCCAGGTGGACTTTCCACCAAAGTCCTGCATCCCCCTCCACCCCCACCAAACCTCCCAGTACCATCAAACACCACGCCACCACTGGAACTTTGGACAAGAGTTGGTGGGATGTAGGAAGGAAGCTTGTGGGGAGCATGTGTGTCCCTTCGCTGATCCCTGCTTGCCAACTGCTCAGGACCTGGAACAAGGCTTTGGGGATGGAGAGAGGGAAGGTTTCGTCAGGGGTTTCAGCAGTCCAAGGTGGCATGGGGAGTTCTACTCTTTTCCCCCTTGTCTTCTAGAGCTTTTGCTCTGTATCATTTGGCAGAGTGTTGGTCTTCCACTTGACTGAGAAGATAAAGTGGGTGGATGTTACCGCAGAGGAGGTCTTAAGCCCTTTCCTGCTCTTGGAGGAGAGGGCCTGCGGAGTACTGGCAGGTTGTGGTCAAGTGGCGTAGGGGCAGAGCATGAAGCTAATACAAGCGATGGCTCGCTAGCTCTGGCACCGCACGCACGCCGTCAGAATCTTGCACATCGCTCTCCTTCCCTCCTGCCTGCCTACCAGCGGTGGTGCGGGAATTCTCAGTGACTTCTCTCCACTCTCCTCCCTGTAAAGAGGTTGGCGCAGGCCTGGCCCAGCGACTCTCAGCTGGCTGTGTGAAACTGCCTGTGACTCCGGAGCACTGAGGAACGTGCGTGGCCGTCGCGCTGGGGACGGCACCTCTTTCAGGAGTATGGCACAGTCAGTACGGACAAGTACACAAACAGCGCTCGACTCTTGTCTGTGGGTGGGTTTGGACGGTAACTCGGTAGCGGGGGTGGCTACCACATTCAAGTATCGGGGTGAGTGGATCCTTCAGAGCCTACCTGGTATTGCTCCTCTGTCCTTGCCAAATGACACAAATTGCTGGACTGCCCGCAGGTGGAAGTTGAGGTCTGTCATCTCTGATCGAATGCCTGTGTGTGAGACTATCCTGTGAGTGTCCCAGGCCTGTTGCAAGGAACGGGACTGGGTTCCATACCCTCAAGAAGAAAAGAATTTTTTATTTTAGTGGTTTTTTTCCAGTGTTTGACTAAATCTTAGTGCCTCGCCCATACAAAACAAGTTGTTATGCGTTCTCCGTAAGGCCTGTGTACCACCGGGGAGGTAATACAAGACTGGTTAGAACAGCACCATGTAAACCCTTTATCTGTTGCGAACCCTTGAAGCTCAGCCGCCTTCGGTGACTGTAAGAGTCGGCGTGCAACTGCTTGTACTTCTGTTTGTCTGGTTAGGCTGGCGCAGACAGGGCTGCCGTAGGCATGGGTAGCAGAATGAGTGATTTGTATGCCACAGACACATGGCATGAAGAATGTGCTTCTGGCTGAAGTGAGCAAGTCATTTTATCGCTGGGGGGTTTTTAAACTGAGGACTATTTACCTGGCAGCTCCAAATTAACATGCTGATGAATTCTGGGCAGGAAGAGTTTACACAGGTTCCTAGGAAGAATGTTCTACTTCAGTTTTCTCTGTTTTTCTGTATTTAGGGGATCAACCCCTTGGCCGTATGCTCTAAAATAAAGGATAAAAATTAGCCGTTCTGAGACTTAATGCTTGCTTTCCTCTCATATGGAGTAGCAGTTATCTAGTAATGGAATTTACACAGTACCCACAAGCTGTAGTTCACAGCTAAGCATGCTCAAAGAGAAAATTGCACCAAGAAATCCATGAACAGTAAGAACAGCAAGGGTCAGGCTGTCTTACCGTGAAGAATGATACGGTGCGGGAAGCCTATTGCCTTTTGTTCTTTCGGCTGTTAATGCCCCAATCTCAGCTCCCATGGTGCTTTCTGAGAAATCAGAAATGTAATGTTTTATTTGAAAGACATTTCAGTGTTAGAATTCTATTTTGGTACACTTTACACAAAACCGTGTAATCGTTACGGTAGATGCTTAGCTCTGCCTGACACGGTTCGCCTTCGGACTGCCCTCAAAATAACTGATCCCCCTTGCCTTTACTCTGGAAGGGCGCTGAGCGCTGGCCAAGGGAAACTGATCCACGGCGATTTTAAGTGACTGAATCAGGGCTGGCGTGAAACAAACGGTTAAAGACGACCGCATCGATCTCAACGGCTTGCTGGATGTACGCAAATTGCGTAGGGCCCAATTGTTTCAGTTCCTGTGAAGTGACTCGAGTTCCACGGGCTGTTGAATTTCCTTCCCCACCTTTCTGCCGGCAGGCAAAGGCTGATAAAAGCCACCACCCCAGAAAGCACAATTCCATCACGGTCTGCGCTGCCTCGTTTCATGCATTGTATCTCTTTATAAACGATTTCACTGTTTCACACAACAAACGTGGTTAGAAAGCGCAGGTGCAATATACGCCTTCAAGGAGCTCTGGGTGATAGGCTGATGCGTCCCGAGATCTGCTGCCGAGCAGCACTGCAGCTGCCGAGCCAGCGGACAGCTCGCGCGTGGACGCAACTGGGGCAGGGTAATTGGCTTGACCTGTGTTATCCAGACTGAGAACAGCAAAGGCAAGGAACTGGCTCGGATTTACGCAAGAAGTTTGACTTGGGTGTGTCTGACCCAAGCTTTCTGCGTACGGTCACATCTGCCTGTTGCGGTAGTTGTGACAGTGAGAACTGTCTTCGTGTAAAGCAACCAACCCAGCCCGTAGCACCAACCACACGCCGACGGTTTAAAACCAACCGGTGTGAGGGATAAACATTTAGCATCACGTGGCAAGCGAGCGATAGGTTTATGTTTTACGGGCAGAGTAACACCGCTGGGTTAACAAGAGAAAGAAACAATTAAAGGCAGAACAAAGACAGGTTTTTTTAGTTGTGGTCTGGGTGTGTATTCGGTACCTGGGCTGTGAACCGGCTCGCAGGTCTGTGGTGGCTGCAGCATCCAGCTAGCCTTAAGGTTCCTTGTATCGAGGAAGTCCACAGAGGAAGCTGAGCTATGAAGAAGGGGTTCAAACTGCAAGTACAGCTCGGCCCTCATTTCCCACAGCGCATTAAGGCAGCTCTAGGAATTCCATATACTGAACAGCAGCAGGCATTTAACACTTAAACCCAGCATTTTCCTTCCAGATGGAAAGGGCTGCTGGCAGTACAAGCCTTCGTACCTTTAGAGGTGATAATCTCTGCTGTTGCACGGGTCTTCACGCAGACTCGGCCTTTGAACGTGACAGGTTAGGGGAAGGGGGCATCGCAGTTGATGAGGGAGAATTTGCAAAAGGGATGATGGAGAAAGCTTAACGAAATTACAGCGGCGAAGCCAGGGAGAAAGGAAGGCCTGTGTGGGGGCTAGGACAGAGGCTGAGGAGGTATTGGATAGTCAGTTTCACACAGGATGTATTTCCTGGCTCCCACTAATTGAGCAGGAGGTGCTGCCTCAAAGACAGGCAACGTATTGCTCTGGAGGTAGCAGCTGGGACACGGTCAGCAGCACCGAGCTGATCCCAGACGCTCACACACGCACCCTTCAGCCACCCTTGGTGGTTCCGTGCCCCCAGGAGCAGCCCGAGAGGCGCTGTTGAACAGCACCCGTACCCAACTGTAGCGTTCACTCCAACCTCTCCGCTGTCCTTAGGGGGGACGTATTTTTACTGGAGTTGCAAGTGAGCACAAGGATGCTACCAGGGCCACGCCTGTAGTAGTTGATAATGATTAAACTACAGCTGCTATTAAACAGGCGAACTGAGATAGCGGGACCTGCTCCGTTTCCCCAGAACACGAGTCAGAGAAGCAGTGAGGATAGGTACGTGGGTGTGCGGAAAGGGAAAGCTGGTTTTAGCCCAGCAGCATGGTTCTGCTGCTTTGATGTCCCAGGAGATTTGTGTGTGCGTACGTGTCCGTGTATGGAAAGATCTGTTTGGAACTAACTTTTTTTTTGACAAGACCTGAGACCAAACAGTCAAACCCGGAGCAAACGGTGGGTGTGACTTGAACAGTGCTACAGAACTTGTCACCAACTGCTGCTCGCCTGATTAGTATTTTAACCCGTGCAAACGCGGGGGGTAATGAAGGGTGAGGCCTGCGTGCAGACAGAGCAAAGGCAACACCTCTGCCTGCCGTGTGTGACAGACTACCCACAGGACCCGTGCAAAGCTGGTACGGCTGGATCACGGAAAGCATTTCCAGGGAGCCGTCACTCTCAAACTCTGGCGTAGGCATGAACAGTTGTGCTAGCCAACGGTGGTTAACTTATTAACTTATTCTTGGAGCTCATCGTCCTTGTGCTGCTGCTAAATGTACGTTAAAAGACATCTCCAGGAACTGGTCTAGCTAAAGCTCTCTGGAATCTGAAGTGAATGAAGTTTAAACACTGCAGAAGGGGAAAAGGAAACAAACCAACCAACCCCAAACTATTGCTAGAATGGAGAATGAACTCTGAATTTAGCTTATCTAGCAGAGAGCTCACATTCTTCCCCCTCCTCTAGCAGTCTTGCATTTCTTTGCTCCTCTGAAAAGCAGAGAGACGGGACGAAGCATCTGAGGAGTTACAATGAACCTTTCATGTAGCTTTCTTAAGGCAGAGGTGCTGATCATGCAGGCCTTCCTTTCAAAAGACAATTAAAAAAACCCAGCATGGCTTTAGGGATTGCTCCTTTGCTTGAGAGAGACCCTGAGCAGTTTAAGAGGAGGAGAACCCCCCAACATTTCCAAGAACCCTGAAGAGAGCTCCTGCTGGTGATGCACCTGATGCAGTGGAGGACTTCAACGCTTTGCTTTCCAAGACGTCGACTTTCTTCTTTCCTTTGAAAACTCTGAAGTGGTCAGAGCTCCAGTTTAGAACGTGGTTTTCCATCCTCCTCGGGCGTGTCGGGTAGAGGGAAGTGTCTTCTGCAACTCAAAGACTAAAAGGGAGTAAAGCCACGAGGCAATAGGGAGTGCCCCCTTCTGCCCTTTGGTGTGAAGGGAGAGCCGAGAGCCAAGAGTAGGTCTCTATAATTTTATTCTCATTACTTACACAGTCACTGCACCGTGCTACAAGTTATTAACTCACAGCATCCTATTGCATGTTATTAGCTTTGCACAAACCTAGCAGAAAGGAACGTTCTGCTGACGGTTAAACCATTGCTATCAACACTTGCTACTACCTGAAGAACAAAACCCTTTTGTTAGAGGATGCAGTCATCATCTTTAAAAACTATATATAATTTCAGTAATCTTTTCCTAATGCTTCAGATGCACGTATTGAGTTTGAAATTGTTTACAGTTAGTCTTATAAAGGTCTGCTTGGTTTTCTTCCAAAGAAAATAGCAGCATATTGCAAAATAGGAAGGTCCTATAGCAAAATATGTAGTTATTACTAAATAATCCATCAAAAATGTTTTCTAATTATGACAGTCCTGTTTCGTTTCTTTGCATATAACATATAATGTTGCAGAATTGACTCAAACTCTACACAGGTATATTCACAAAGATAAAGCACAACAGTTTTCTGTAGTACCAAGTCAGAAAGTTGGTGCTGTTTGGCAAGTAATGATTTGCCCCTTTACCACTTTTAGGATCTGAGCTGACTTGAAGAGGGAGGTGGATGTGATCAGGGAGCGCTTGTCAATCTGCATCCTCTGCCTCCTGCTTTCACGCCGCCTTTCCTCCCGCCTCCACTCCAGAGTGGAAGATGAGGCACGTGGCGTTTACGGGAAGGTGTATATGAACAGTATCACAGAACTGAAGTTCAGAATCCCCATAGCCTAACATCCAGAACACGTAAACCATGTCTGCATTAAGCTTCAGTTAACCGAAGAACTAGCCTATCGCTGGAGTAAAATGCGCAAGGGGGTGGTCGCTCCCGCAGACCAACACCCATGTTTCAATCTGCTCGAACTAATGTGCGGAGGCTTGCAAGAAAAACAAAGGTGATGCTTATTTTTTTTCCCCTGTGGCGAGTACCGAAAAGCCCAAACGAGCAACACTGACGCAGAACTGCTTTCAAATGCCCAGCTGCGCAGGCTGACCACTCAACAGAAAGGAAAAACGAACAAAGAGAAAGGAAAACAAGTCCTCACTGGTGTCTTTGAGAGCTGTTATTTAGAAGTGGCTCTTTCCAGCAGCACGAAGGTTTGGTCTCCTGGAAAAGCTGCTGCTAAAGCCCAGCCTTGCACAAGCTCACCATGTAAAATGTGCACTCCGAGTCTTTTTGGACAGCTTCATCTTAGGCGCTGTTTTTCCAGTGAGGCCCTCGGTGCGGCAAAGTATGTACAGACACTGTCTCGGCTAAGCATACGATTATGACCACGTTACGCTAGAACTGCATCTGTGTACGGCAGCTCCTGCCCCATCAGCTTTTGCGTTGAACCACAGCTTGCTACTGCTTCTGTTATTTTTGTTCTGTGCGCAGAATTCTCATCAGGTATTCGAGCGATGAAGTCACCATCTGGTGCCAATAAATACAGCTCACTTTAAGGAGTGTTGTCTTAAATGTTTCCATTTGTTTTCCTAGGTAGGAAAGTTCCCAGAAGCATACTAAATTATTGCCAACGTGAATTGGCTACAATCTCCTTGTGACGTTAAGGGATTACTTCAATTAGACCTTCTCTTTGCCGTTCCGCTGATGACTGACAATTTCTGTAACTACGCTACAACGAAGAGACCGTGAATCCGTTTGCCTGGGCGCTTAACCGTGTGCGTATCAACCGGGAGCATCGGTGCTGTCGGTTACTCCACTGATGCATTTCTTGGAGTCTATTATAAGCCCTATACTTTTATGACACCCTTGTTATCAGTTTTCTTCCCGGATGAGTCTTTGCACTGGAGTAGTTATTGTAAGATTTACAATAACTTTATTGTAAGAAAAAAAAGTGCTTTTATCCCTTAGAGGGATAAAAGTTGCAGAAGGAACTGCTGTCTCACTGTAGAATGAGCCGACCATCACCAGGAGTAGAAAGTTAAATATAAACAGAACATTGTGTTCAAGAGGCCAGGGGATTGTCCAAAAGATGACAGTCATGCAAAATTCAAGTTTTGAATGTATTTATCAACTTCCACGGAGTAAGCAAAAGCAGCTAATACTACTTTTGGACAGCTAAAATTGCACCGGGACTCTTCTCAGGGTGTTGCCGGTGTAGTACTGAACAGCAGTTCACATTCTCAGGCAGCTCGTTGTACAGTGAACATGGCTTCTCATTCAGGAGGCTAAACTGCTTCAAAACAGGAACCAGTGCGCTTAAGGACAGGCGCTGGCACAGCAACCTGCAAGGGCAATTCCTGTTTCTCCTCGAAGCCTTGGCTCGCACCCAGCTACAGGTTTGAAACTTGATGAGGAGGCAGAGCTGTTTTACATAACTTACCTTTACTATAAAACAGCCATCTTGTTCCAGAATCACACACAGTTTTATAATTAAAAATACCTTATTAATTTGAGGGAAAAACGGGTGTGGGTGTCCCATGAATCAGGCACATTTTCATTTCCAAGCAATTTTCAAAATTGTTTTTAAATAAGCATCTTCATATTCTCTCTCCCTCTAATACACTCCATTGGGTTTTTTAATTAGCCTTGTGTTTCTAGCATCTAAATAATTAAGAAACAATAGTTATTCCTCTGCCTATCCATTATGAACGCAGCCCCGTGTGACTCGGAATACAGCCACTCTAGGTGCAGAAGTTGTCAGAACGCACTGAGCGCAGTTAAGACATCTTAAAACTTGGATGCCAGTGACGCAGGGCACCGCGTGCGTTTGACTTGAAGAGCGTGAGCAACCTGTTCGTTTGCTTACTACGCCTAACCGTAGAATGACACGGACCGACACGCAGGCTACGGCAGATTTAGCCAGGCTGCCTTGCAAAATGAATCACTGAACTTGAACCCAGCAGAAGTATCATCCTCCCCTTCCAAAATATTATCCCTCCACCTTCCACCACCTGTAAATTCAGCTTGAAGTTACTGGCCTAACGCTGGTATTTTCCCCATTAATTTCTGACGTGAACTTGCAACAGAAGTGGTGCAAAACAGCAAGACCTGTTGGAATAGGCAGAAAGGAATTCAAACTTTAATCTGATTGGTTTAATTTTGTTGGTTTTTTTTTTAGCAGGAGGAAAAAGAATAAAGTTACAAGGTTCTTTTAATATTTTCACAATGTTAAACTAAAACTGAGCTCTAGGCTACATGTGTAAGTAAATCTAGAACACAAAAGGGTTAAATAAGATCTTCTTTTAAGATACAAGAACTTAAGCTTTCTTTACGTTTAACAAACTTCACAGAACAGATACTGCAAAGGAACAACCCCCTCCCCAACTTTTTTGTTTAAAGTGAACATTGTCCATCATTCACGTGAACTTTAAGTAGTGTTCTCTCAAGAGCCACTTTGAAACCATCCGTGCACTTTTACGAGTTTAAGAGAATATGAAGGAGGAACAAAATAGCATCTTCAGTATTAATGCAGAAAAGTCTCCTGTATCGATCAGAATGCCCATCTCAAATGCTACGACAGGATTTTGTAGGAAAAGAAAGTGCGTATCACAGCAGCCGCCAAGATCCATGGGTTTGTTTTAAACTCCTCACGGCAAATGTAAATCATATCCTTGGAGAGTCCCTCTCACCAGGGCCATTTCCTGGAAATGCAGCACCACATTACAGAAAGTTTTGCTGCTGGTTTCATATTCTTGAATAACGACAACGGTAAAAGAAAACACCTTGCCTTTTGGATAGCTGGCATTTTATGGCGATGGGACACTTCTGATTTGCTTCGTGGTGCTAATACAGTCAGATGCCGAGTGCGTGCGTGTGTGGAGAGACACGGACAGATCCCTTCTTTTTCAATTAGTCGCCTCCTTGTTAAATGCTCCTAGCTGGCTACCAAAGTAACAAAGTAATTGGCCTATAAGGAGTTAGTTACCTGTAACAAGTAGAAGGGAGGATGGATGATTCGCACAAGCTTGCTCCCAAAACGCGGGGGTGTCTCAGGTGACAGCGTTACTTCACCCCTCCGATGTTTGCTGTCTGCCCAGTATTGGAAGCGGAGGCGAAATCTTTCCCTCCCTCCGGTTTTCTTACAGCTTTACCTGATTGTTAATACCTTACTAGTAGACCAAGACGCTAAATTCACTCAGGATTAAGCTGGGCCACATCAGTACAAATCCTTTTTCCCTGCCTAAACCCTGCGCGCAGCAGGCGACCCGCCGATGATTACGTTTGCTTTTCTCTTTCCAAACTGACAGGGCTGGTGCAATTCAGCTCGGCGTGACACACCGTAACACAGAACCACGGGTCTAACCAGATCCAAACCGTTCTACTCCGTGTAACGCTTTTCACATCCGCTTGCCGTACTTGCTTTGCAACTGACGCGGGCAGAGATTTTCACGAGAGCGTTCCGCTGCATAGAAACAGGGCTGACGGAGCCCCTCTGATTATCTCACTGACACTCTGGAAGTGAGGAACACAAATCCAATCTGATAAAGGGCCTTCTACCGGTTGTTCCCCAATACTGTTACTGAATTCCGTTTGCTACAAAATGTCCTTTCCCCCCCACCCCTCCCCGCCCCCCCAATATATAAGTCTAGCTACAGAAAGTCAGTCTGTAGAATCCAGCCATGGCTACTGTGCTGTGAATTAGCCTTATTTGATCAATTATCAGATACCTGCACTTAGCAAAAGGCAAACAAGAGCCAATCAGGTTTCGGCCGGTGGGAATGGCTGCACACGTGCAATCTGTTCGCACAACGTGTAGAATCTCTGTGGACGCCACGTAAAAAGTATGCACTGTTTACTGCTCTGGGATGGAGTTGGCTTTAAAGTGAGATCATAATTTAACTGAGAAGAAAGGAAAAAAAAAAAAAAACAACCCAAAACCCAAAAGCAAACCCTGATAGGTTCTTTATAGTAAGATAGATATAAAAATTTTTTCATAAGAATCTCTGTCCCCCTTTCTTTTTGGCTTCCTGGGAAGAACCAGAAAGATGTTCCTACCCGAACAGAATCCCTGATGCTGGTGACACTGCCTAACTCAAAAGCCACACGCGATGAAGGCACGAGTGACCAGTCAGGTCTTCTGGGCTTAAGCAGCTGCAGTTGCTGCTCCTAGTAGTATTTCACCCCCTCAGGATTCACTAGCAGTGAAGAGGTGAAAGGCTGCACATTAAACCGTTTGTCCGAAAGCCATGTGCATAGCAAACTCTTACACCAGCTTCTACACAACTATTTGTTTTAACTCTGCAGCTGGAATGTTTCCAGCGTAAGGCTTTTAGAGTGACTCCAGCAATAACAGAAGCCTTTGGATTTTTCTTGTTTTGTTGAAATCCACTAGCCATGCTCAAAAATAATTATTTCTTCATCTTTTATTTTTATACGGTGGCTAGCAGGCACCTCAGTAACCAGCCAGAAATCAATGTCAACCACCATCAACCCCTAAACTACAGTACCAGGACGGTTGGCTAAAGAAAGGAAACTGATTGGCTGTAGTCTGAAACTTGCCTAGTACAAGGTGTCTGGCTGACTTTGTCCTAAATAAGGCTAACATTAGTGAACTAAGAGAACAGCATTTTGGTTGCAGTCTTGCACTCAGGAACATCCTTCGCCAATGCGTTGGCAAGATCTCCCTACTTTCCGATCCAGTTTCACCATTTTCATAATGGCTTCCTCGCGCCCACGTCCCATGTGGTCAAATGTGCAGTCGTGTTGTTCGGGCAGGCGATGTAACATACAGAACACGTAGCCTACCGTGGGAAGGGAGAGAAAAAAAAAAACAACACAGTTAGGGACTTGGTTAAAGCGGCAGAATCTTACCTGGATCAGAAGTGAAGGATCACCTACTGGGGGATTACTCAGTTCTCAAAAATTAATGCCAGCTTCAAGTTATTACTTGTCTTCCTTACAGGGTACTAATAAATGTCTGATTATTTACTGCATTTTCTTGAGTATTTATCAACACAGCACCAAAGCTCAAGTCATTATCTTCACAAATTTTTTTGCCATCCTCTCATAGCGGCAGCCCCCAAAATCATCTAAACGAGGTATGCCCAGGTAGGAACAAAGCTGATGTCTAGAAAACCCCACAGCTGATCACCTTGACTGAAGTCTTTCCGACTCAATGCGCAGTTGGTCGTCATTTCTGACGTTCATGCCTGTGGTACTTGCGATTCAGCTCCCACGCAGGCACTGAGGTCAGACCGGTTAAATCTCAGCACCTTGCTTCCTCCTTACTGCCAGCACCCCGAGCTGGCAGCGACTGAGGGCGAGTTCCCTGCCCCACTACTGCTCCCGTTTCAGAAGCTTCTCTTCACGAACTGTTCTGACACCGAGCACGGGGCGTCAACAGGCGTTTGACACAGGGGCATGTCATGCCACATCCTCTTGCTCTGTAGCTGAAAAGACGTAGGTTACTGTCTTTGTCTAAAGCTAGTCAGTGGTACCCAGTTTTCCAGGGAGCAGGCAGGCAGGGAGGGCATCTTCAGTAGCCGCCTCTTTCTAGTCTGCAAAGAACATCAGCTTTTTTGTCTTATTTGGCCCTATCACTTTATAACAGTAAAGAGATTGCCTCAAATTTCGTACCTCTAAAATGAACGTCACCTAGTGATAAGCAGTATTAAGATGATGAAGTAGGGAAAAGAGTCACACAGTTACAGGGTTCATACAGCCCACCGTATACGAAACCAAGTATGGTATCGCCTGTGCCGCAATATTTTTCCTGCCTGATGGTGCAAAGAGGCATCACTCTGCCTCTGACAATGTTTTACATTATTGCTGCTCCTTGAATGCTCAAAAGATATTAAAACCCCAAAGTGATGATATTTGAGAGGTGGAAAAGGATAAAAATGAGTGAATGATTGAGAGTGTGTGTGCGTATATATACACATACATATATATACGTACACACCCATAAAAATGTGTGTACAGCACTTCAAGCTCCTGGACTATAAAACATCAGTTGTAGGAGAGGACAACAGGCCACCTTTATGTTAGCGTGACCGTTAAGAAAACAGGAAGGAAAAAAGTATCACACATGGAATTATTTAAAAAAAAGTGAAGAAAAATTGATTTATCTTTGCTCCGTGTTTCAACAGCACCAGCTATGAAAAGGCATGTCTTACCTGGGGCTGGCTGTGAAACCCGGTTCGAGGAACAAAGCAAAAAAGACAAATTTTCTGTATCGGTATATGCGATTCAGAAATATGGATGGGAAGATGCAGATTGAATTGATATGTATCTCGCCCTTTGAGACCAGAATCTCCACTTCAATCTCAATCTGGGTCATACAACGCTCAAATGTGACAAGTATCTTTCTCGAGGTGCCAAAAATTCAAGGTCTGATTGTTAAAATGAAAACACCCTTGGACTGCAGTTTCAGTACTGAACAGGCATTGCCCTCAATTCTCTTACAGAAAGCCCGGACCGCAGGCTTCCCTTATTTCCCGAAATAAGACTTCAAATCACTGAACCAATGCCCACTGCAGCGCAAGAATACATAAATACCTGACCAGATGAGCTCAAAAACCAAGTTGGTCATCTTACGTGCAGTGGGTAAGAGGCAGATGCAAGAAACCCTGCAGATACGGAGCGGGCTGAAGTCTTCTCAGTCCCTTGCAGGTTAATAAAGGGTTTAAAGCCCTGATGGTTGTACAGCTCCTCTCCACGTGGTTAACAAGCACATGGAGAAATGCCATCTAAGAGAGATCTTGAACACGTATACAATCTTCTACATGGCTTCAGCAAGACCCTTTTGACAGTTCTATAGATCTACTAAGAAAATACATACACAACATGATTTACCACTTACATCATGATTTACCACTTGACCTTTCAATTGCTCCACCTCCTCACCTTCTACAGAGCCTCCTGCCCTTTGTAGGCCAGTGTAACTTCACGATGTTCCCTCCTACTTTGCCACCCCACCAATACAGTCTACTCTCTGCTCTGCCGTACCTTTATTTCTTTCCTCGAACACCTTTTAGTTCTTTTCAGCGCACCTGTTTTCACGTAGGAAAAGCTATACCGCGTGCTGTCTTTTTTCCAGGTGAAACATGTTTTTTCCGTTTGCCAAGCATTTCCTTATGCATTCTGGAACACAATTTCGGTAACTGTTCACCAGGAATGGCAGGGGATTCTCATTTTCCCAGACTATGAAAAAAGTATTTCTAAATTCAGCAACTTAGTGATCTCAAACTGTTATTCACGTATCTATTTAAATAAGTACTGCTAATTAGAACTGATCATGCCTAATGAAAGAACAGCCAAGCCCATTCTGAACGCTGCTGAAGATAGTTGTGCGTATATTGGCTGTTCTTACGGAGGGGGTTTATTCCTGTTGAATTAGCAATGGGGATCTTCTGTAAGTCTCATTCCCCAGAGAGACTTCAGATCTTTATTCCCATTGCTCCAAACACGTAAGTCACTGTAAAGATTGGAACTTGTATTTTTGTGGGGTTTAACTTTAAATTTCAAATGGAAAGGACCTGAACACTGGTGCATAGTAGCTAGCTGAGTAACGGTACTTCTGGACATCTTTTCGTTAGTGCAGAGCGGATATATTCAATGAAGGTGTTACTGCTATATTCACTCCTTGCTCCTTCGCTGGTCTGGACATCCGAGTGGACATTCTGTGGTCCGCGTGTGCACAAATGCCTGGTGTCACTGCAAGACCATCAGTTTTTACAACAGTTCCGCTCTAAACTTACGTGCACTGGGGCACAAGGCCAATATATGTACGTCTATTTTGATCCTTAAAACCCATCCAGATTTAGAGACAAAACCTTTTCTCCTGAGAACTCTGCTTTTAAGGCAGAGGATTTTTTTAAAGCAAGTGAGATAAATGAACTCTTGCAGTGTGTGTACTGTAAAGTTCATTATGGAAGATATCAAATACTGGTTGTCTCCCCTAAAGGATTTTATTGCAAAAAGGCTTCTTTTAGCACATTATAACTGAAAGAGCATTGGCAAAGGGAATCCATCTGCCAACTCAAGTTAGTTCACCCTAGTCATCAACCAAAAATATGCCAGACTTCCACTCCAAGCACAGATTTCAGTCTAGTAAATGTAATACATCTCGCAGCACTGCAATTATTGTTTTCTGATGTTAGAGGTAAACTATGAATCACCTACTCCTTGGGCCTCTAATGCAAACATCCTGGAAAACCACTACGTAGTGCCTCAAAACCCTGGAGCTCCGCTAAGCACCCCAGAAACGACTTCAAAACAGAGCATCAAAACTTTCATTTCATCACAGCATAAATGGCTAAAGCCATAGGGCAGCGTGCCGCCTCTGCCTTACTTGTACCCATACAGATGGGTCTTTTCAAAAAAACATCATTCAAAGGAAGTCTTAAGATCGCACACAATCAACTGTGAAGTTGCTTTCATCGTTCCTGAAAAATCTGCTGGGAAAAGGCAAGTGGAGAGGACAGGAAACAAAATAATCTTCCATATTGAAGACAAGAGAATACCCAGACCTACAGTTTGCTGCGTGGGGACGATGGTGAAAAATAGCTGCATTCTCCTCATCGCTACATTCAAGCGCACCGGCTGGTAGCACGGAGTGTGCTGACGGAGAGCACAGAGTGACAACATGCAAACGTTTCAGCTACAACCTGCATTTAATTCTTAACTTGTCCTTCAAATTCTGGAAACAGTAAGCTGCTAAAATACCAATAAAATGATACGTGAAGCGTCAGAAACAATTTAACTAAAGGGCACAACAATGCACAACACAAAAGCCAAACGGTAATTTTGGAGGGTGCCTGATTTTGCTAAATTGCTTTTTCCCTCCCAACAGAAAGCAGTCAAGACTTCCTGAAACACAGGAGAAATGCCCCATAACTGGATTACTGCAAACTACTGGTGGAGAGGCACAGCGCACTGGTGGGACTAGGCTAGCAGACATCCCTGGCCAGGCACGCAGCAGTCCCAGACTCTTCTAATGTACTGCTGGAGAACATCCCACTGCCATCTAAAATACGTCATAATGATCCCTGTTACGTGAATGGCATCGGGATAGAAAGGAAGCTCCTTTTTCTCCCGCCCAAAGATTCTCGTCCTGATCTCATTGATGAGGGGTTCAGAAAGCCACTAAAGGAAGACAGATTTGTTTGTGAGCCTGTTGCGAAAATTGGCAGAAGTGCCAAACAAGCTTATAAAATATTTATACAGCTTACACATTTACAGGGTGGCTTACAACCATTTAAAAGCGTCCACGTTTGAAACATCTTGATGTGGATTACCTAAAAAGTTGTTGCATGCTGCTCCAGTTACCTGTAGTAACTGCCTGATAGTATATTGACGCTTTTGGTTTTTGAAGAACAGACAGCACTTTTGGACTCTGCCGTACAGAGAGTGTGTCATATGGTCAACACGGTGGATCCATCTACTGAAGAAAACAGAACCCCACTTCCGTAGAGGCTCGTGTTTGCATTTCTGAAAGCTAGGCCGCTCACACGTCACTGCTGACGTGAAAGGATGAAGCCCTTCGTTACCAAGTACCATCAATCATCTTAACTGTTCGAGCTAGACATTGATGTTTTCCGTGCAGGCAGTAACCGCTCTGGAAGCTTAGCCTCAGATACTGCAGTGACCCCTTGTAATTCAGAGAAGCTCCCACTGGTAGGTGAAGCAAAGTGCGGTCAGTATTACCACACAGAATAGGAGCTGCTGACGCTGTAAACCCATCTCCCCTGCCCACTAAGTGCTGCCATTTATCACTTTCCTTCCCCAGTCAAAAGGCAGAAGTTCAAAACTGCCAGAATTTCAGCTTAGGCCCCTTCCCAGTTTTATTTACTAAACAACTTGTGTTTGTATAGATCCCCTGTACAAAGCCTATTCGGAAGCAGCCTTCATAACGGCACAGGCTTATTCCTGCGCAGAATGCTGTGCCGTGCGCTCTGGCTTCTTCACAAGCGATTTCACCTTTCTTGCTAATCTGAAATTCTAATCGACAGAGGTTCTAAACTACTTCGTAACCTTAAGGGACGAAGGTGCTGCAAAAATTCTCTACCAAAGAGAATCATCCAACAAGGTTATGCGGGAGTCAACACGCAGATTTCTGCGCGCCAAGAGATTTCACCATCCCTTTAAAAGGCGAACATACCTGCGGGATCTCACACAACACAGCGAAACCAGGCAGGCTAACCGGCAGAGCTCACGCGGTGACACGTGCTGCGGCAGCGCTGTTCAGAACAACTGCACGTCATCCCCCTGAAGCGCCCGGTAATCCCAAAACAACGTTTATGCATCTCCGCATCCCTTCCAACTGGAAGGATGGCTAAACGTGTTGGAAATGATACCGACAATAAAGCTATTAAAGAAGTGTGGGAGGGAAGTATTTTTTTCTTTTTTCAACTCCCGCAACAGGTAAGAAATGAATGTAGGAGTAGGACAAATAGCTACTGAGATACAAACCCCAGACTCTAAAGACTTGTGCATCGAGCACCTCAGCAAACACTTGCCCTCTGGATTCCAATATAATCTAGCTGGTTCCCTGAATATTTTGGGGATTGTTCGGAAAGAACGTCCAGCAGTGGAAGGAAGGAGCAGCGTGCTACAGTCCAGCCCAGCAAAACTTCCAGGGCAGCTTGTACGCGCTCCGATTTCACAATATAAATATATTCTCCCCCGCCGAGATCTTGTATTGTTCTCCTTCCAGACAGCTCCATTCTTGCATATACTCTAATTGCCCCTTCTCTCTCTTCTGCGGGGAATGCTCTGCACTGGCGTTGTCAGCTCTCATTACGCAACGCAAGGAACATCCAGCCTCACTGACAGTTTCTACAAAGCCCAAACCAAATCCCAGCAAGCCAAACAACAAGCTTGTGGGAATAAGCGAGCTGAACTATTCTCCTGTTTCCCTCTCCCAGCTTTGTAAAATGCCATGGACATTGATTAAGTGCTGAGTAGTTCAGGATACCTTGCCTAGGAATCTTGTTGTTCCTTCCCAAGGGGAAAGGGGAGCGAGCCACATTATGGCAAAGCTTTTTAACCAAATAGATGTATTTATGTGAACGCCACAAAACATATCTTGAGGCACTCCTTTCTATCATTTCCGCTCCAAGAAGAGTGGATGTCAACCTCTGAGAGCTCAGTTAGACGTCTCTAAATATTAAGGCACAGTATCTTAATAACTGCCCTCTCAGGGCATTTCAGTTCCGCGTTCCTTCCCAAACAGCGCGGCTGCAAAAGGCTCAGGAAACATGCAGTAGGAAGTGGACTTTTCCTATTAGTCTGTTTTTCTAGCCACCTGCTGCCATCACTGCAACTCGCCTTGCAGTATTCTCTTTATAGACCGTCTATACTTGTCTATGACTTCCAAAATGATCAACAACAATCAAAATAGGTGCTATAAGACACCTCAGAATGTTTCTTTTAATCTGCCAATCTGTCTCCAGGACTGGACATGTATTTGGGTCTCCCATCCTGCTCTTGGGTCAGTCACAATCTCGGGCTTCATGCTAGAAGCACACAGCTCCGAGACATCTATGATGCAGCATAAAATTTTATGTCCAAGACTCGGGATGCTTACAAGATGCTGCGGATTGATTTGATATTTCTACTACTGGTTTTAAGCTTAAGAGAAAAGAAGGGAACAAACATTTTTTCTTTTCCTTTCTTGCTCTATTTTGCTGTCTACCACAAAAAGGGGAAAGCAATACGTATGAGCATGCATTAGGGACAAGAAAAGCTATCGGTAAAAAAGGTGTCCAGGGAATGAAAGGGAGAAATTGTATACAAAAGAAAGATGATGTCATCTTAATCCTGTACCAGCCACTGGATTGGTATGGTTAAAGATTCTGCAGGAATTCTTTGGACTGCAAGGCAAAGGCTCTGTATTTCCAAGTTCAGTCATGTATAACCTGTGTTCTAAAGTGTGTTCTGTCTATTTTCTTGAAGATGGTAAGTAAGCCTGGGAAGCTGCTGTAGGGAGCATGCAAGCGATGCAGTTTGCACTGTGGAGACTGCAAACAAACTACCTTTTATCCCAATTTGTGCTAATTTCAAATTCACTTTCCTATTTATCTACTTTACTTGTTCAGAAAGCTGTCAAACTATTTTTCCTGCATTAAATGTGACACAAATTTTGAACAGAAAATTTACGTCACTTGAGGGCAGAGCACATGATGATTTTTCAGGGTTTTTTTCCTGAATCAGTAATTCTTAAGGACGTTCTACATCAGCTCCTTTACTTTGGAACAGAGAAGAACTCAAAAGAGACAGTTTCCTCCAGGTTCTTTGAAGACAGCACATTTGAAGTAGGAAAAATTAAGAGATGGCACTCTCCAATTTCAAGTCCTGCCTTTGCTCTAGTGGATACCAACCGCACAGAAGCAGGGAGCCTCTTCAGAAAAAAACCTGAGGATTTCAGGAAATTATTTCTGAATTTCAAAGAATCCTCAGCCAATCAAACTGCTAAATACAGCATAGCTGCTTTGTAATACTAAAACGCAATTACAAATAGTTTGCTGTGGGTCAGGTTTTACCAAATCTCGCAGGTCTCAGTCAGGATCGTATCTCAGTTCTGCCATGCACCACAAAACAACGGTCATTAATTCTTTGGTTTGGACCAAATATTTTTCTTGTCCTGCTGAACGCATGCGCGTTGCAGTAACTGCATTTTCACTGCAATTTCTTCAACCCACTGTGGATTCATGAGTTAAGGCCAACAGCTATCGGAGAGTCTAACAGAGCAACTCCGGTACCTGACTACTACCGCAGATGCAGCACGGAATACTCGCTTTACACCTCCGGAGTCACTGACCTACACGTTTCACCTGCAGGCTTGCCTTCCAACCTTCTACACTGCCCTCAGCTTCTTGCCGGAGTCGCAATCCACAGCAGCCAGGCGCAGGCAGCAGCTGTGCCCCTGCAAGCTGACCCACCACCTAGCACCAACGGTGCGTGACCACTGCTGCGGAACGTCTGTAGGACTGGGGCGCCATCCCGGTCCATCTGTGGTGATAGATGCAGCTTCACAGAGGTTAGCATTTCAATTTGTCATGTATTTGCTCAATGTAACTGAAAGAAACATTTTTCTCCAAACTACTTATGCAGTTGCTGAAGCACGAAGGCAAAAACCTATTAAAGTTTAATTTAACAAGAGAATTTTCAAAGAAACCATTTCGCTCCCAACAATTCGCAGCGCCAACAGTGGTGGCAGACAGCAAACACCAATGTGCGTCTAACTTGAGGGAGGAGCAAAACTGGGTTCAGAACTAGAAGTTTACACTTTAGGCAGGGGAAGAGAGTTTGCATTTTTTGAATAATCACGTGATCCTGCAATGACACATTCGGGAGGCATTAGTATCACCGCTACACTTGTCAAAGGAACATTTGCTGCCACGCCTGCAGAGCAGAGAATACGCTGGAACAACACTGCATCTCCCATACCATTTCTCGTTTCACACGGGTGTATCCTGTAGGGTGTGGGAGAACCAATCCAAAGAACAGGACACGCAGTAAAAAGGCGGAATATGCCAAAAAGGCATTCTAGTGTCCGGGAGTCAACACCTAATGAGGTCGAGGAAAACCGTAATAATAGGTGATACTACTGCAAATGGCAGTACTCTTGTGAAACTTCCTATCGCAGGCTGCACCAGCACAGGGGAAAGTGTTTGCTTCCTACCCAGAACATTCAGATTTGAGAGTAGTGTGAATCTAAAAAACCCCGAAAGCCTCCTGAGAAAGGGCGGGTGGACGGCAGAGCTGTCCTAGCATCAACGCAGGGCCCTGCGCAGGGGCTGACATTTTCACAAGAGCTAGAAGAGCACTCATACTTCTAGAATTCTCCCCACACCCAGCCTACCTGAGCTAATACACTTCTCCCAGAAGCTAAGAATTTAATTAAAAGCCAAAGTGTACCCAGTAACTTAATTAAACCAGCGAGCAATACTGAGCGATTCAATAATGTATGTGTATCATTCTGTTTAGCCCAATGAAAAGGCAGGAAAGATCAGGCTGCTAATAAAGAACGGGAATGAATAATGAAAGGGTCTATACTAAGACGCCGTATGTGTTGTATTAATTCTAACTGTTCTCCCGGATCCTGCATGTATTTTGACTTCACATCATCACATGCAGAATATGATTCCAGGCCTGGTTTTCAGTAGATTTCCTGAGTTGTATTATTTACACCTTGGGTTTAAATAGCATTCTAGAGGTTGCACCGCACTGAACCACAGCTGACAGCAGCTACGCTTGCTGGCCAAACCACTGGGGAGAAGCAGCTCTATTTCTTTTAAACATAAATGAAATTTATTTTCTGTCTTTATCCCCTACTGTACGCCTTATGTCCAGGGTCTCTTAGCGTCCACATCCTGCTCCATGCAATTCTACTCCTGCTCTCTACGTCAAGACTAAGTTTTCTTATAACCAAAGGGAAACACAGCTCCATTCAGCAGCTGTAATTACACCCTAAAGGAAAACAAGCGCTTCCATTGACGCACACAGCCACCCTTCCCCTTTTTGTGGGTGCAAAGACACACCATCCCCTGCTCCTGCTTGTGCAGAATAGTGCAGGACCCCCCGTACACCGCTTGTGCACATACCGGAGCACCTTCCAGCAACTCAGGAACGTTTAACAGCAGTGAACACCGCTGTAGGTAAACATTCCCCTTTCAGTGCATAGAAAGATGCAGTTACATAGACGTATTGCTTTTAAAAACCTACTGAAGAAAATACTGTACCTTAGTGACTAGAATGTCCATACATACAGTTTGCCAGCTCTTGAAACTTGTCTCCAAGGCCAGAAACCCCCAATACCAAAAGGCCCTGCGGCAGACCGGTATTACGCTGTTCACTTTCGTGACAACTGATGCACACTGCTCTTGGTGCCGTTTCCTGAGAAGGCCCACAGCAACCAGGCAGAGAACTCCAGCAGACACCCACAGAGTCTCAAGTCCCAGTACTCAGCTTTAACACTTTCTTATACCTTAGATATGGAATTTAAGACCACAGGTGGCATTTTCCATTAGGTAATATTTTACTTAGTTATTAGGGCAAAACCCCCTCTACTTCCTGGAAAGAATCCTGATTTTTTCAAGGCAAATTCTGACAATTTCTTCCAATATCCTTTTTCTCCTCCCAGTTCTGATGCACCAGTTGGAGTGATTTTTTCCCCCGCCTTACTTCTTCCTATGAAGAATTCCGACTTTCACCACCAAAATTCACTGGCCATCATTCCTCCCCACCGAAGCCTCACTTCACGGTCAGCTGAACTCGCTGGTAATGCTGCCCCAGGACTTGCCAGATGATTACAGCGCATTTTGGGGCCTTCTGTGTTTACTTCTAACACGAAGCGCCTTAGTGAAATCAGTAGTTCCGTGGGTAGCTTTTTGTTAACTCATGGACAAGCGTGTTCGATTCACTTTGAGGGGGACGTTTCCTAGGCAGCGTCTTTCCCTTCGAGAGCAGCCTGCAGCAGCTCTCGGCCAGCAGCAGCTTTCTCCGTGCAGAGTCCTGGGGAAGCTGTAACGTGTGCCTGTGAGACGGGTAAACAAGAGCACTGCGAAGACAGAATTTTCATTAGGAAAGGTAGAGCACTTTCACCTTCAAAAATGTGTCCTGTAACATCTGGCAGGTAGGCGGCTATTATGTTCATTTTTCTGATACGAAAAAATGACTCCAAGACTGAGCAAATTACTTCCCTAAAGGTACTCAAAGAGATGGGATTAGAAATAAGAGTCTCAGCTAGATTTTTATGTTGAGGTTCACTAGGCCATGCGTCTCCTGTGCATACAAGACAATTAAAAATTGCTTCTTCTTTAACTTCGTGCACACGCTCCTTTCTTCTGTAACCACGGTACGGGGGTGTGCGGAAGAAGACACCCAACGTGGCACATCAACAAAACACTCCTTTCCTCACGCGGAGGTATCCCTACAAAACCCACCTAACGGTTATATACTGAACACTTAACACATGGGTGGTGTTAAAATAAAACCTCTTTTTTTTTGTTTTAAAACGAACGTGCTAACTTGTTTTCTTTAAGGAGAGCTTCAGGACGCGAGACTGATTGATCCGTTTCAATTCCATGTACTGACCGGGAAGGTAAGGAGGTAACAACAGGCTCAGCGTACACGACTAAATCAAGAGTCGCCTGTTGCGGAACTTCAGGTAGCGCGGCGGAAGAAACCAGAATCGCTACATGCTGTAAGAAACAAGCTGGGGGAATATCCTAGAGCCTTTTCAAACCGTATTTCATGATTCCTAATTATAAGCAGACCATAAACTCCATTTACGCTTCCAAAGCTGTGCACAGCTTTTCTAAATCCTAGGCACTGAAGTGGTTTTTGGGTCCTATCCCTGGAACCCATGATACGTCGATTAGCCAACTGCTTTTAACGCTTTAATTTCTAGAAATTTCCAAACACATACTACTCACAGAGACCAACATCAGTTAGCAGCTCCTATTCCCTATCAGTTAAATTACAGGCTTGGGATAACATCTTTATAAAATAAAGGTTGCCCAGAGAAGCTGTGGGTGCCCCATCCCTGGAAGCGTTCAAGGCCAGGCTGGATGAGGCTTTGAGCAACCTGGTCTAGTGGAGGGTGTCCCTGCCCATGGCAGGGGGGTTGGAACTGGATGGTCTTTAAGGTCCCTTCCAACCCAAACCATTCTATGATATGATTCTATAAAACAAAGCAAAAAAACTCCTGTGAGTTTGAATTCAAACTTCAATATTCTTTTTCAATACTTGCAGCAACGTAAGCGGAGATGCTAGGCATTACAGGGATGGCTGAGGCAAAAATACTGTTCTGGGAGCCACTATCTTAGAAGAGTCAAGAGCAGACAGCTGAATATGGTACATCTCAAGACCTGGCAGGAAGACTTGCCAGAATTATAGTATGTAACCAGTTACTAATAAGATTTAGTTTTCCTTTAATACGTCTTAGTGAACTGGTTGACTCATAATCTCCAGCAGCAGTGCGCGTATTTAATTTTAGTCAATGGAAGTACATCTGTTATACCAATACATAATCATGTCCTGAAGCCGTTTTGGCTTGTACCAGATAAACATTATCCATCTAGAAAGTGAATTTACCAGCACCATTACAAATTCTTCTCCACAGAAAAAGGTTCTGTGGAAATGGAACCATGATTTAATATTTTACCGAGTTTTAAGAGAAACATCAGTTTCAATATATGTTGGACTGCTTTGTACAAAGATGAAGCAGTTGTCAGAGTTTGGGGCTTAGGGGTTGGGGTTTTTTTTTTGCTTATCCATTCAAGTTTTTTCTTTCTTCCTGTCCTTTTGAAGATAATTTCTAAATTAACTGAGTAAATCAAATGATTCCAAATTTATTCTGGCACAATCCAAACAAGTGCCTCATCTCCTGTGTTTATGAACGAGCAGCTCTGTTATACAAGTGAAGAGTCCGCAGCTGTTTTTCTTCTACCTGTATTATTCCTGAAGCACAGTGAGACTCGCTGCCACCGTGTCTGCAAATAACGTGCAGTCTCTTCTCCGTGGACGCATTTTGTTTCTGGTGGTGAACAGAAACGCTCAGTGCTTGACCCGAGTCTGTTCTTTTCTTCCTTTTACCCCTCACTTTAGCAGAAGGCCAAAACAGAGGTAACGCAACAGACAAAGAAAATAATTCCACCAGGTTATTACAGATTTTTACTGAACTAAATTAAAAATGGGGATGTGGAAAAATAAGTATAGCAACATACCAGAACCCTCTTTCCTATATTTCTTAACTATGCCTATGTGTGTGCACATATATATATAAACACACACACACACATATATATATATATATACACAAACTCACATATGAGAAAAGTTTCTGGAACAGTTTAAAATGTGTATTTGACAAATATTTTTTAAAAGTTTTGTTCCTGTCCCTGCCAAGATTACAGATTTTTACAATTTGTTTAGAACGCTTTCTCATGGTGGCTGGATGTCCTTTAACTTGCATTTATTTACGCATTAATTTTTTAAGTCCTTTCCATTGTTAATTATATATATATATGTATTTACAATCTGGCAAGCACCAAATTACATTTAGAACCCACCAGACAAGTCAGGAGATGGTTTAGTATGGAGGATATTTCTAAGAGCTATAATTCCAGTTTGGTTTTAATCTTGTTCTAGTGCCAGATAAATGTGTTCCCCATGGATTTATTCCCTCATCACCCTCATGGTCAGCTTTCCTTTGAGCTACTTTTTTCAAGTGACTTCTCAAATTCTGTTCCCACGAGTACCTTCCCTCGTGACCTCTGTTCAGAAGCAAAGGAATGTGGTGCACTGGTACTTGTATAGAAATGAATCTGAAGACTTCACACGCATTTTTTGGACGTATGTTCTTGGATGAGCTGCATAAATAAGTTTTTGCTCCTATTTTAATAACCAACTAGACTGTTCTGTCAAGGATTCCTTTCATCTAATTATTAGGCATTTATAATTGCCTGTCCCATTGCCCCTGTTTGTTTTCAATCAATGTAGTTAAACATTCATTTACATGTTTTTTTCCCCCTCTAGGCAAATAATCTTAAAATGACTCAAATACTTTGTTTGTTGCTTTACCTCCCTATGTTACACTCTTTCACAGTTCAGTCTCTCCTTTACCTTTCTTTCAGTTTCCCATATGAATGACTGTCAACTGTACTATGCAAATGTACATCTCGTACTGCTATGGCCTCCCTACTGTATTTACCGTTCTTCCTGTGCCCTCCTCCAACCTAAGAATGCAGAATCTTGAGTGTCTTTATGCATTAACCTTATGAGGAACGAGCCACAAAGTAGTCGGGTACCAACCCAGGTCTCAGCTATTCAGACATGCTCATTTTCTGTGTTGCCAAGCTATAGCAAGCAGCTTGCCCTTAAGCTTGTTAGAACTGGAAACCATTTTATCAAGACAATCTTGCCCACTTTGATCACATCTTGATGAGGCATTTCACCAACTTCTAATAAGAATTTAACGTGGCATTTATCCAGTTTGCATTAAAGTCACAGTCAGCACCATCTCCAAGAAGCCCAGCACACTGTAGGCTGCAAAGACTAAAATCCCCTTTCCAGAGACACGCTTTAGTAGTTAGATCTCAGGCACAACAAGCAGTGCACAGTGACCTCCGTGGATAAAGTTATATCCACATAAAGTTTGGAACTAATGAGGAAGGAAAGTTACGCCCCTATAAAGGAGCCATCTGCGGTGTGCTCCAACCGCGTGCTACGCTCTCGTTCAGCACCGCGAGGCAGTGCTCCGGCCAACTGGCTAAGTTAGGCTCTCCTTTCCTGACCTGCTGTAGAGGCCGCTTACGAACGTGCATCCCTTCAAGCCAAGAAACAAACATCGACACTTGCCAGCATCTCACAAATAAAACCAGCAAAAGGACAAGTTCTGCATTCAGCCCTACCCGCGGTTCGCAGTCACTGCAGTCGCCATCAAGACCAGCGGTGAGTGCGTAACTGTTCACGCCTGCCCACATTCCGGGACGCTGTAACTTGTTACAGCACAACCCAGGCCAGTAAAACTCCAAGAAAATATTTTCTGTCCACACAAGCAACAAATACTGCTAACTACTCTTATTTTTTAATACACTGATCAAACTGGAAGGTTTCAACATCTTCCCATCCTATTAAGCTTCTATGCTGGACAAAGAACATGAAAAAATTGAGATTCCTGTCTGAGGAGCACACAAACGAATCGGCAGCATATCTCTAAGGCACCGCTACTGGAAGCTGAGGATGGACTTACATTCCAGGGCCTGTTATCTTGGCCACCCCACTGACTGCCAAGAGCTGGGTGGGTGGAGCCTGAGCTGCAGACCTGTCTACGAGGATGTGGCCTACAAACAGCAAGCCACTCTCCACAAGAACTGCTGAAGAGCTGGCACCCTGTACTAAGTTTTATTTAATTGCTGACTAGGACTGGACCTCACATGACAGATGTGAAATTCCTTTACTGATCATCTAGGATATCCTCATACATCTTATGCAATTCCAACAATTATCAAAACCCACTGGATGCTTCTGTGCGTTGGCTTTACGCAGCAAGCAATAGCAGAACTACTAAAGCCTCTGCCGTCGAGTTAAGCTATACTTTCTGTGAAAATAATTTCTCTGGCTTAGAAGTTTACAGCTCAGTATCTTTTAAAAATGTACACACATCTTCATTTAGAAGCAACGTACAACTAGTCAAGTAATAAGGACAAGGTCCATTGTGCAATTTGCAAAGAACCAGTCTGCCTTTTTCCAAAATACGTTTCCAGAGCTCTGTGTTATACAGCGACTTTCACTCACACACTCGCTGCCCCTAGTTTTAAAGCAAGGCTGTGGTTCCCACTTGCTTATCACATCACCGAACTGATAATTTTCGGATGAAGGATCACAGGCGATTGATTTCGGACTGCTTACACTTCCAGCAGAAATGCTGTAATAGAATGTAACTGGAAGAGTAAGATTCCTGTAATTCCTTGATGCTGTAACTGCCTACTAAATCTAACATTAAATAAATACATCATTTCCATACAGTCGTTGTCCAGTAAGTCTAAACTGTTGATGGGCCCGCCCCAAGCTAGGTAACATCGCTGCCTGGAAAACATGCCTAGTGCAACTGTCACCTAGATCCGTCTCATAGGAAGGTGGGTTTGTTCCAGCAGCGTTGATTTAAAGGTTATCCAGTCAGAGAGGCACAAAATGAGAATTCAGTTTAAAATTTCTCTTCCTCACTGAAGCTTGCAAAGCGCACCAGCAATTAACAATTCCTATCACTTCTCCCAGTTCGCTCTGTGAAAAGGCTCAGAACTCGTCTTACAAATTGCTCTTTTGAAGATCAAAGCGAAGCCGAATTTGTCTGTGTGCGCTCTGGATGAGTTTGTAATTTACTGGAACTTTCAGAGGAGGCTTGGCAGCATGCTCGTTTGACAGCCCCAGGGTACAGGATTCAGGGGAGCTCTGTGACTCTTCCCTTCTGAGTTCCTTCCTTGCCTTTAATTGGCACCTCATTAGAAATTAATGAAAATGACATCCTCTGTTCTTCCTGCTCCAGGCACAGAACGCTACAAAAAGGCCCATCACAATTCATAACACATTCAATTTATATAGCAATGGCTCTTAAGCATTATTTATGAGATGTGAATTTCTTGTCAGCAGTTAATAACTTGTATGGAGCGGAAGCAGAACGAGGAAAGATTTGGAGACTATATGTGTATGCGTGTATGAAAATAAACAAATCTTTCCACGGCTGAAAAACACTGTGTTTGAATTTGAAGAACCCTTACTGGAACTCCCTTCTCAGTAGTGAATTGTTTTTCCTCACGGCAGAGCCCTGCAGCACTGTCAAATCTGTCTAAAATGCCATGTAGCGGCAAGGGAACAAGCTCAGCAGCATCACCTCTCTCTGGACAGGTCTGACAGGAGGCAGTAGAGCCAATACAGCAGTTTCCCAAACACCTCCGGATTTGGTGTAAAGAAGCACCCCACTCTCTCTGCCCCCTTCTAAAGGGCTGTGCCCCATTGGACAACTCCCAGTTACGCTGGATTAACATCTGCAGGTATGTCTGTAGGAAAACATTGCCCAGTATTGTCCAGATTTTCCTTTCCACCGTGTCTCACTAAAAATCTCGCTGGAAGAGTCACCAGGACACATCAGCAAGAGATGACTTCCAGTATTTTTAACACTGGGGCAAAGAGACGTGTAACAGCACTCCATACAATTGCTGTTCTGTGGCGTCCTAAAGAGAAATTTGTGAAGTGTTTCAGATACACCTTTGGAACAACGTAACATTCATGTGGTTCATCCTTTTTCTTTACATCCCAGCAAACGCACACGTTTGTCCTTCTAAACATCGTACCTGCCTTTTTATTGATCCTGACTATCAAAATTTCCTTTAATCTTTAAAGTTCATGGTTTTTTCCATGTTTTTTTCTCCTTAGCTTCAGCTAAGGGTTAAGATGTAAAGAATTGAATAGCAGTGGTCCAAAGTCCAGATTGAACAATGTTCTACCTTGACCATTATTTCTGAGGAACATACGTGCTTATTTTACCTCAGGTGATTGTATTTCCAACACTTCCAGTTAAACACCTGTGATTCTCGTGACGACAGAAAGGATAACCTGACCACATATGGATTTAGAAAACATTTTAAATGAATAAGAATTTTAATTTCTCAATTCTGTACCATTTCCCATCATCTCTCCGTTGGGATTTTTGATCTGGCTTGTCGTTCATGGCCCAAAGCAACCCAATTTTACAGGTGGCGGGGCAAAGTTGTTGAGAACGGTTTCTAAGGCAGCTTCTTTACAAATGACAAAAGCTACGTGCTGATGGGTATTGGTAAAGCAGTTTAGGTGACGTAAAGCTGTGTTGCTCAGTGGTAGGGGTTTGTTTGCTCCTTATTAATATTTCTGTTACAAGCCAGTAGTGCAGGGTATGCCGACTTTCCCATCACGAAAGCATTTCATTGCAGGGGACACGCGTACTGAATACGGTATCCATGACACGTTACAGCTGCACAGCTAAACCAAAGATCTCCAAGTCTTTCCAGACGTGTTGAAAACATAGACATAGACTCCAGTCTCCCACTTATGTCATTAAATGTGTGGAATATAAATGTTTATTATATATCCTTTAAACTATATGGGAGGTAATACGCAATGTAGGAATGCAAATTTTCATTTCCTCACTTATTGCTGAGGAACTCTGAATTTTTTGTTTCATATTCATGTTTTAATAACACATTCTATGAACTTTAAGAGAACTATTTCCATAAAGCTATATATATCCAGTAGGAATGGTTTAAAAAACAATTACTACAACATTTATATTGCAGCAGTGTTGAGTTATGGAACTGCTTCAAGAGAACTTGAGGAGAATCAACTGGATGTATTTGTCATCCAGCTTATGAAAAAAAAAAGGCAGGTCTTATTTTGTAATGTTAAAAACATTACTCATTAGTGGAAAGTCTTTTAAAAAGTTGCTTTCACCTTCAGTGCTCTTCCATAGCTCTAAGTTTGCGGAATGCAGGAAAGATTGACATAACACAATTGCTAAGTCATCTTTTCTCCAATTCTCCCCAGACTTGTAAAACTCTCTTGTTCCCAGCATTTGGGAGGATTTTTCTGTTTCAGTCAGGTACCTGCGAGCAGCCTCAGTCATTTGCTATGTGACAGCAGCAGACCAAGAACAGACACACCTGCCTCCACCGTGCTGAGCAGAAAGAGAGCCATACCCACCCGCGTCATCAGTAGTGCCGAACTTCTCCGGTTTGATAAAAATCTCACTGGATACTTCCAAGTATCCAGACACGTGATTTCCGTAACAAGGATTTCAACGTTACAGCTTCTGACTTCACGTTTGGTGGCCTCACACATAACGTAGGTTAGTTCTGCGGCAGAGCTCCAATATTTGAAGCAAAGCCTGTCTCGCACCCAAGGGAGCACAGCCCAACAGTAACCTCTAACGGCTGCAGACAGACAGATGCTGAAGAAGAAAGGATAACATGGAATCTTTGCAGCTGTCTGTCACTTGATATCTGGTATTCAATACAGACTGCATTAACTGTGCCTTTGTAACTAGCTTTGCCAATCCTCTCTCTCCCCACTGCTGCTCAGAAGGACGTGCCTCTATCCAGAAAACATGGGAATCGCATCTATTGTCTACACAAATACATGGGAAATTATCCCCCTTCTGAGACACAATGAAGTAACTAAACAAGCTTCTCCAAACGTGCCAGCACGAGCATGGCCAGCGGGCGCAAGTGTAAGCTTTCAGTACACGGTTACACAAAAAAATAGTTAGCAGGTAAAAGTACCACGTGCATTATCACCGGGTCTGGTGAGCAGAGTTATGAACACAATTGTTCCATGAAGGAGAGAGCATCTCCTCTGGAATCCAGTCACATGCATTATTATTTCAGAAAGATTATTTGCATGTAATATGAAACCCCAGATTAACTGTCTGCATGAGATTATCACCCTCAATTCAATTAGCCCAACAAGTCGATCTGAACGTCGACTTCAGAAAAGCCAGGTCAGATGACTGTCAGTGTACGGTGAAGAACAAGCTCCCCCCCGGCAACAGCTAACTGTGAGAATGAAAACGTTTTCGGTTAAAGGAGTTTTTTTTGGTTTTAACTTTTGAATAATAACGTAATTACAAGATGCAGAATGTAGATGCTGCCCTATGTTCCTCTAAGCTCTGTACAAACTTTGTCATCTTTGCATATTTACTGACATGCTTTGTGTTTCTTCCCCTGTCAAGTGGGTATGATGCTCTCCCGCCTTACAGGGACTTCTGAAGCTAAATTCATTAACATCTGCGATCTCCTGAGACAAGGCAGTACATGAAGGCCAAAGTTTTAAAGGGGAAATTAGACAGGAACTAATTATAACTTTTTGCTACCAGTGGAAGGTGCAGCTTCTGTTCAAAGTGTCTTTGGAAGATACAAAATGCAAGCGTTCTCTGTATTTCCACCTCTGACACGGATCAGCGCATGGCTGCATTAGGAAGCCGGACGCTACTGACAGGCAGTACTCACCACAGCGACATGATCCCAGCTCCTGCTGTACTAGCTCCAGTTTTGTTTGGCACTGGAAGCATCGGCGTCTACTCTTCTGTTTGGATCGACTGGTTTCTTCAGGCCTGTCATTACTGTCATCCAGTAGCCGTGGCCGTTTCACAGGAGAAGCCCCACTCTCCGACTGTGAATCTGTTGTATTCACAACAAATATTTTAGGAAATACATTAGAACTTCCTTGCTGAGACATCCCTTTGGGCAGACTGAAGGTATATTGCTTTCAGCTGGGGTCACCACCAAGCAGTGGGATACTTCCCATTCTATTACATACACACATTTTCTTAACAATCAGAATGAGCATCAAGTAAAGGACAAATTATCTTTGTTCCCTGTAAGAACCCCTCCTGCTGGTAGTACTGAACAGAAAAGGCACTGATTGGCTTCCTTGCAGCTGTGGCTGGGTCACAGGCAGGTACACGCCATCCCAAACAACTGCAGGCTTTGTCTGTCACCTCAGTTTCTCCCGTGCGCCACCCCCGATCCCCCTGCACAAACTCACCCAAGTAGTTTGCTGATGAAAACCACCGAACGCGGGTTCGACTTATTCCCTCCCTGGGCAGGAAGATTTTTAAGGCACAGCATGTGAACTATCTCTCTTATGACTGAAGGCGGTACATGAAAACACCATGCCGTGCTTCCCTCTCTTTCCACGTGGATAACAATTTAAATGTAAATTAGTATACACCAACAACGCAAACCCAAACAAACTAAGCCCAACTTGTACATGCATGCTATAAATTCAAAAGTGCTCAGCCATTTAAAATGAATTAGAATACCATTTGCATTAATAACTTTGTACGTTTCAGCTTCTAAGAAAAGTGTGTGGAAAACCTTAGAAGTTAAAGTTCGGGAAAGTGTTACTTCAGGTAGTGTAGTGCCTCTTTTCCCCCTTTTCCAACGGAGGGCATTTTGCCCAGGGCTCTAGAGCAGCACACGAAAGGCACACAGCTGACTGCAACATGGGATACCCCAGCCTTACTTTTGCGGCATGACAGTGGATTTCAGCAGATTTGCTGCTCTGCAGTCTGAGTCAGATCAGGTTAGAAAAAGGCATTTTCCCTTCTCAATCGTGTGCACAGCTGAATCAGTTCTGTATTTCTTTTTAATAGAAGCTGCAAATAAATTTAATCTGAACTGTACTAAAAATTAAATTGTTTGTGGTAGTGTTGCAAGGAGACCAACTGCTGAAAGCCATTACTGCAGTCAGTCAGCCTTCTAGTGCAAGATGGTGATCAATAAAAAAGTATTAGTTCAGTTAAATCTGTTTTGAAATGACATTAATCCAACAAATAACAAGACAGCTGTATCTTACTGGCAGGGCTGTAGCCTACTGAACATCTTTTTACCTTTAAGTTGCCATCGCGCGGTGTCCTGTGCTTATAGAAAACATGTCTACTTTGTGTTAGCTGTCCTGGTTTGGCCAGGAAAAGATAACCGCTGCGGCTAAAACACTGTCCATATCCTTGTTGTTTCAATGATCCACTGCTTATCCACATCACGCCTTTCCTTGACCAGACACCTAACGAAGTCAGAGTAGGAATACCAGCTAGCCTCTCCCTCCGGGATATGCTCCATTAACTTTCTGCGGTTCCTCACGTGTGGTATAAACTAAATGACTTCTCTTACCTGTGTTTCAGACCTTGTCTCACAGTGTTTTTCCAGTTGTTGGACTCCAGTATTACAGCCACTGCAAATACACAACTCGCCTCTCTTGGGTCTACTTTATTTGTGTCGTTCTGCTCTTAAGATGTACTCAAAACGTGCCCGGCTTTACAGTAAGTCCCCACATCTCACATTTACAATAGGTACAAAGTCTTCACACCTCGCAGCTCACAGAAAAGTGAGCTGCTTTCTGCGCAGCATACAGGTAATCAGTTTTTATTAAGCTGCAATAATTTTATCTGATGTGTGCTTCAATACAGCCTTCTCTTTGATCAATGTCCTAGATTACAGTTTATACCTAACAAAATCCATCTATTAGGCCTAATCCAACAGTCAGTGCGTAACGTACTCCACCTCCACGTGCCTGACTCTGCAGGAACCTTGACAAGAAGTGGTGCAGAATGAATTAATACAGTTACGGAACAACTAATCCTGTCTTCAATTAAATCTCTGCAGAAGATGACCCAAGACCCTCCAAAACAACTGCATAGATCCCAACTCAGACTGGAAGGCAACAGTCCTACCACACAGACACTTGGTTTGAGGGTGCCAAGAGGTGCAGGCTGGCCTGGAGTGCAGCGGGCGGCTGTGTGTACTGTGACCTGCCGGACCCAGGGTTCAGCCAAAATCTGTTCTAGCACACTCTGTGGCCAAAGAGAGGGAACCACACCCTTTGTAGTTTACTCATCACTCAGAAACAGACACACTCGTATTTTGAAGCAGCTGCCTCCCACACATCTTTGTCTGTGGAAGCATAAGCCATCCTGGTGCTTCTCAGAGGCAAATTTGGCATTCTGAACGGAGCTGATGGAAACCATCGTGGTCTGCTTGTAATAAAGTCCAGACAAGGCACTAGTGGATGAGTCAACCAGTGTCTAATCAGTTAATGAAGCCATGTGCCTTAATGAGAAAAATAGCTACCCTGAATCAGGCTAGTAGTCCTATAATTAAAATATTTAATTATACATTTCCTGTTAATTGGTAATGACTAATTGAGTATTAACATAAGATGGTTAATATGATAGAAATGAAAATTTAGGTATCTGATTTTTTTAAATGCTGATCTTTTTGCCATAAATTAAACACTGAACACTGAGGTAAACTCAGCCTGAGTCTCAGGGACAGCACCAGCTACCCGGTCACTGGTCACACAGCACCTTGAACGTGCGAGTACATGCTAACACTCACTCCAAAATGGACCAACGGCACACATGCTCACGTCTTTCTAGGGGCAACTACAAGGAGCAAGGAGAAAGCACAGAACTTTTAGATTTGGTCCCATGTGCATTTTGTCCAGATCACGTTGCCTTCCACAATACTGACACAAGCAAAACTGGACACAAAATAAATCTTCCAGCACCTGGAATCCTGCAACATTAAACTTCAGAGAGCTGACAGCAAAAGGAAATTGCCGTGCATAGCATTACTGCCTGGACTGTAGGAAAACCTACCCTACGAACGAGGCAAAGTGCTGCAGCTAGAGCCAAGGGTAAGTTCTGTCTCAGAGTGAACTACTGAACCATCGGAACTGGCTACAGAGAAGAGGATTCTTTCAGCCAGCGACTGACAGCAGCTTTCCTTAGAAGGATGATCTGTGCAACAAGAATTACTTATTGCTTTGAAGAAACATTTTCCACACTCAACTTGCATTTTAGCATTACACCTAAACCAACAAATACTCAGTCTGAGACAGAAAAGTAAGAGAAAATAACGCTTTTCTCTTACCTACAGATGTCCAGATCATAAAACTTACGTAAAAATGAAGAAAACCAACAACAGAGATGAGACATCTCCAAAATTTCACACAGACATTGCTCAGAGTAACACTGCCATTGTCGCTCTCCCACTGCAATCTTAATTCAGATTTAAGAAATAAGGATTCTTCTAATCTGTATGCAAGGATGGAAAATACTCTAATTGTGGTGACTCCATCCAACTTCCATGTGAAATGAGCGAATGAAGTAATTCAGCTGAGCAGGATTTGAACTGGAGGCTTGACTGAAGAAAACAAGCAAAGCCGTGTTCTTAATTCTGTTATGTCTTGGAGAGAAACTCACACTGTCACTGTTCTTGTCTTCATTACTCATGTTCTCCCCTCAAAAGTTTCAAATGAATGGCTTTATGACTGTCAGACCTGAATCCCGATCTCTCTTACTCTCCTGCCGTGGAGGAGTTTGCAGCCTTCACTAACAATCACGCTAGCTCTTGCATGGCATTTTGGGGAGAGGGTGGGGAGCTCTAAGCGCAGCAGAGACGTGTGCTGAGAAAGCCTAACAGGGAAGGAGGAAGGAAGGAAGGAATAGATGGGAGGGTAGGAAGAGAAAGAGAAGCCCTCCTCTGCCTCTGCTGGTGTCCAGAATGAGATGAATCTGCTTAATCCCTGGTTTGATGACAGCTTTTGAGGCACTCAGTCAGGATTTTTTTCTTTCCATAAAGAACCCATCACACTGACAGACTGACATTTACAGTCTCAGCTGCCTGGGCTAACAGCACTAAGAGCAATAATTACTGAACCCTCAAACATCCCTGCCGTTGCCTCTGAAACTGTTTTAAAAGGAATTTCAGCTGTTAAAACCTCTGTCCATGAAGAAATTTGCAGTCACAGACATTAACTACGTAACAGGGATTAACTAAAGTTTGAGCAATACTTTGTTGCCAGTTTCTAGGTGGGGTTTTTTTCCCCTCTTCATTATTACTTTTTTAGATGAGGGATTACTTAATTCCCTGGCATGTTGACTATGCATTATAAATTTCATCTAGGGAAAACTGCCTCTTTATTAATCTTTTCTATCACATTTACCAGAATCATCATTTAAAATCATTCTCTCTACTTCAAATGAACCTAAAATTAACACAGTTATTCCAAAAGCCATTCATTTGTTGACTATTAACACAGAGACAGAAATTCAAGATTAACATCTTCTGAGCCAAGTTTGAGGATTGTGACCACCTCAGTTCCACCCTGTTGCTGTAGAATGGTGTGGAAATAGTTATTTTGAAACTGGTATTTACACTGAGATGAACATCTCATCCCCTCGCACAATCACGACTGCGCCACAAAGCTGCGCCACGCACCTAAGCACGCACTTCTTTGGAAGCGCTCATGAATTCACCTCAATTTTTCTGAAAACACTACAGACACATCTCAAATTCTTACATAAACCCTTCAGTAACATTCAGTCACGCTATCTCTTTTTCAGTATCCCTGCAGTGCCCTTAGCATCAGCATTTCCCTGATTTATTCCCTCCTACCCACAGAGTTTAAAAACAATTGCACTAAAGCTCATTGTCCGTGTACAATGTGGAGCAGGGAGACTGCTTAGGAATGGTCCCTGTAGAACTCCGGTCCTGTCAGCCACGTCTTTGCCTCGGAGGCTCCCTGTGAAAACACGCTGGAGACTATAAATAACCCCTAGAAGTTGTATTACCTAAGTTATTATTTCTCATCAATGGCCAAAAGCATTCAACAAGAGTCTCCAGCCCTAACGAGTAAAAGCAACCAACAAAAACGCCGTCACAACTCGATCCTAGCTGTCTGAGATGCAGAATTGAAAGAGATGTTGTCGCAAGACGTTCCAAACGCAAAACATGACTGATGTGCTTCAAGCTCTGCCAGCAACACTGACCTTCGCCCTTTGCAATAGGGGCTTCCGTTACAGTGACTTCAAGTGCTGGGGTTTTTTAACGAGTGCTCAAAACCAGCAAAAAATAGACATTTAGCAGGTATATTGCTTTGAGTGTGAGCACTATTTTTGAGCTCAACAACAGCACGGCTTAGTTTCCCCAAACCGAGAGCTGGCATACACGATGCGTGTGCTGCGAGGACAGAAAACCTCGCGCAGTACCAAGCACTGGCGCAGCGAGAAGAGGCATTCGCAAGCACAAAGATGAACAGCCCAGAGCAGCACACAAAGCCTGCGTGCGCGGCTATCTGACGGCACGTCTTACGGCACCCGAGCAGGGTGCCGTACCTGAACGGCACAGGGCTGAGCCAAGGCAACAACCAACAGCCGCGGGGCTCCAGCTGACGTCAGCCCAGACAGCCCGAGGGCAGGCGAGGCAGACACGCACGTGCGAATGAGCACCCGACGCATGCCTTGCTGCTGGCATGCAGCTCCAGGAAAGTGGAAAAATGTGGGACCATGACCATGACCACAGTGACTTGAGTAATATTCCGCTTATCCATAAGAAACCATGTTTCTACTGCAGGGGAGACGCAACACTAGCACGGGTTGCCCAGAGTCTCTGGAGGCTCCATCCTCGGAAGTGCTCAAAACATGACTGGACACAACCGCCAGCCTGCTCTGAGCAAGGAGGCTGGACTGGACGGTCTGCAGAGGCCCCTTCCACCCTCACACAGTCTGTAATTTGGAGATTCATTGGAGGGAAAATTTAAAAAACACACACCACCCCCACCCCCCACTAATTCCTTCCTACAGCTGACATTGTTTTCCTCTAAACCTGTATTGCTGGCTCCATCACCCATCAAAAAGGAAGTATACTGTACTGCAGTGTAACTTAATGAGGCTATTAACTACCATCTCTAATGAAGCGGAAGAGACTAATCTAGTGCCAGTAACCCAGACGAATGAAACACACGTTGAAAACTGTACGGCAAACAGCGAACTACATAGCTAAAATGCATGCAGTACCCCAAGTTATAATTAGAAAAAGTGTGAAAATGCCCATTATCCTTTCTTGTCAATAAATGTAATAATTGCTAAATTCAGTGAAAAGCTAATTTTTTCGCATCTCGTATGAAGGCTCCTGTACTATGTCTGTTTCGTAGTTAAATTCTTGCATTACTCCTCCCTACGCTCTCTGATGTCAGCATGTCTTCAGTTAACGGAAATGTTCATTTACTCCTTAAACATTTTTCCTTATCCACCCAGTTGATTCAAACAAGTACACATTTAAATGAACTCAGGCACCTGTACTGTACAGTTCCTCTGATGGATTACCTTGCGGCATTTTGATTAGTTGAAACATTTCCTAAGGCAACGAGCACCCCTACCGCTGCTGACTGAGACAAGGGCCTGTTTATTTAGAAGGGCAGGCGAATGGGGTTGCGTTCCCGAATCACACCCCCGAGTAAAGCCCGTAAACCTCCGGAGCCCACCACAGGTGAGTTTGAGAAGAGAGAGCAGGCTGACAGTCCTGCTGAGCGCTCGGCCAGTGAAGAACATGTTTAAAATCACACGCACCTAGCGACGGGTAGTGCACGCAGGCACAGGGCTGAACTCCAGTTGACTTGATTACTGGGGGCAACTTAGGCAGCGCAGAAGCTGGATACTATTCTAAGGATGTTAAGGGAAGCTGGTTTGGGGTTAGGTTTGTTTTTTTTTTTGATAGCTGACAAACAGCATCTCAAGCCCCTCATACATCCAAGACTATTATAAAGAACAAACCTTGAATAGGTCAAAAGAAAGACTAGGCCAAATCACTAAACTCAGTGGTTTAAAAAAAATGTACAGGTGCCAATTTGAACTTATTTTCTGATTATTAAATTACGTATTTTAGCAGCATAGAGTTAGGGTTGGGAGAGTGACAAAGGCAGATTCTGGTGACAGTTAGTTGGAGAACAAATGGCATTATAAGTGGCCTAAATAATCAGAACAGGCTTATTAAGTGAGGAAGTAATGCACAAACACAGATAGCTAAATGGAAGAACAGAAACACAAGGAGGAAGAAAAAAGCTGTAACACAGAAATATACTTGATGAAAAAATTATGAAGGCAAATCATGAACATCCTGGCCATTCCACAGCACCTGAAGACTACTTACTTGTATTCAAATACAGGTATTTACATATATGAATATGTATGTTCAAACATACAAATATGCTTACACTGGTTCTAACTAAATGGGAAATCGAAAGCATTCAACAATATCGTAGTTTTGTTTTCGCTGACTTTAATGAGAGCCGCCTTCTGCTTTGTGAAATCCTCTAATATCGGATTAACAAGAAGATAATACTATAAATATTGCATATGTGCTAGTCAACTCAAGAGTGCGTAAATAAGCGGTGCTGCTCTGCTTCAAAACCCTGGTAGTGCACTCCAGCCATGTCCTCATCAATCAGATGGTACGCAGTAGTCGGGAAGGTAATTCTTCAAACTAATAGCCTAAAACCAGTTCTATATAGAAACTACTTGCTCTGTTATTTTTCATTCATACACTGAGTTTTTCTTCGTACACCCTTCCCCTCCCTGCTGTAATGATGGTTTTCCAAGGCTGAGACACAGATTCAGAAGAGGAATTGTAAAGAACTCTCGCCTGATAGCAGTGAAAAAAATACATATTTGCAATATTTATATTTCAAAAAACTTATTTGTCATTAACTGTAGCGCCTCAGTGATGCCATTAGCAACAGAAATCTTGCAATGAGAGACTATAATTCCAAGGACGGCAACTGATTAATGTTAAGGAGAAAACCTAAGAGCTCTTTTGATAAAAATTTTACTGAATGCATTAAGAGTAGGTTCTGAAATGTATAGCTAATCTATCATCAAAACCCACTTGTTTCTGATTCAGTCATTTTAAATAAAGCTTAAAAATCAGTTTACATTTTGTCTGGTTTACTTTTTCTAGAAATTTTTGTGGAGAAAAAAACCACTGGCCCTGGCACAGAAGACAATTTCTGTACACTTTATCTCTGGCTACAACACATCAGAAGTCAGGCTAGTTTCCTGGGCAGTTCTTAGTGTTTTGAAAGGAGACACTTGGGAAGCACCTACACTAACTCAAACCAAAGACGAGACCTATACCAAGGGAGAGGTAGAACCGCTCAACGAAATTCAGAGGAGGCAGCAGTACACACAGTTTTCTATCTTACATCTAGCTCTTTTTCAACCCTCTTCTGCCTCAAGATATTGGTCTCATTGTCTGAAGTTTACGTAACGGAAAACAGTTTGGTGCTGAAGCAGGAAAGAGAGATAACTTGTTTGCATAACAGTTCAGTGAACAGACACGCATTTATAAAACCCTCACTTTGTAGGAAGTGCACACTTTCCCGTCTATGCTCAGTGGACATAAGCATACTTTCAAGAGACTCTACAATTACTTCCATATATTTTTAATGTCCTTGTGAAATTAATTTCTAAACAGAGAATAGTGAAACCTTGCACTTGAAAAGCTGCCTGATGCTCACCACACTCATCAGTCAGAATAGTGGCCTTCACCAAGAGTTAGCTGAAGCCTTTGGGGCACTGCCCTCACATCAGGAAATACAGCGCTAACGGGATGATGGATTGGCTCCCTGCAAGTTACATGTGTTTTAATTTAAGAGGGCTTAAAAAAAATTTAAATGGTTACATGTTTTTAAATATATTTCAGGCCTGTGATTTAATGCTGAACTGGTTAAAAAACCCTCCAGTGCAATAAACCACCAAATTTAAAATTATAAGAAGCTGCATCTCATTTGCTAACACCCAGCACTAAGAAAGTTGTCTTTCTGATCTCAACAGACCAGATCCAGGTGCTGACTGCAACACACTGAGGTAAAATCAATTCAATTCTTCAGGCTGACAGGAGCAGAGTCCCTCACAGATTTCAGAGTTAATGATCACAACTATTCTTCACTACGTTCTCCATACTGGAGACCGGGCAAGTCCAGTTGAAATTAAAGCAAACCTTAAGATGCCCTAATCCTGTTCCAATATGTATTTTTATTAAGCTTTAGGAGGGGGTCGTAGGTGGGAAATGCAAGACGTAACCCTGATTTCTGTGTCCCTGCAATTAATGGAGAAGCAGTTCATTTGAAGTTGTGAACTGGAATTTTGTTATTTGGGAACAGCTTCGCAGCAGTCTGTGGGTGGATGCTGGTAATGAAACAAAGAATTCAGAGCTCGTGGGAGCTTAAAGCCAAATAAGCTTAATAGATGTATGCATATTCTCTATGTATCTGCTGTCAGAGGTCAGTTAACGGATCAATCCTGGTAGTTCAGAAAATTAATCATGGCATGAAACCATAAAAAAATAAAAGCCATTGTTTCATTCTACTCAAAATATGCATAAATAATAAAATCTTTACTTTTCTGTGTCAACACATTCAAGGACAAACCCTTTGTCATAATTCTGCAAGACTAATAAAAAGATGTGGTCATACCTGAATTTTAAAAGATAATGACCGTAAACCCATGCAATTTTGTATTTGGCAAAAATTTCAACCACCAGACTCAAACCCACCTATCAGACCATCGAGAAAAAGTGGTGAGAAAGCAGTAAGGGCAGCAGCATGCATTTTTTCAGGACAGAAGGGTATTTATTTGCTAAAGCACACTTTGCCTGTCCTCCTCATGGCCACCTAGAACCACGCAGCAAGCAATGTTCTCCTAGCTCTTTGCTTTGCACCAAGCATGCTGATCCTCCCACCTTTCCAACAGTCTCTCTCCCAGCTCTTCCCTGCAATGTCTGAGGCCCTAAACGCTTGCCTGTAGTTGTAGAGACTACCTGCCTCAGCTCTCATTAAGTGCTGCTGAGGTTAGACTCAATACCTTTAATCTCTTCGCTCATACTTGGTTTGTTAGTGTCATTGAAAAAACAAGGAAGGGATTTCTAAGGGCACCTAGTCCAGACCCCTGTTTGAAGCAGAGTAAACATGGATCAGGTTGCTCAGGGCCTGGGCCAGTCTGTCTTCAAAAATTTCCAAGGACTAAGACTTTGCAGCCACTGTGGGTACCTGTTCCACTGGCAACCAACTAGAGGGGAAAAAACTCCTCCCTTGATCCGCTGGCTATACTCTTCCTAACACAGCTCATCCAGAGACAGTGTTTACTGTCTGGTACTACCTTTAATTCGACATCATCTTCCTACTGCGTTACAATTCAATGTGAAGTCCTCTCAAGAGATCGTCCCGTCCTCTTGACTTAAGCACTTTTTCATCAAAGTTGTGCTACTTAAAACGTGGACTTTTTCATAACGGGATTCAGGATATGGAAATGAAAACAGATGAAAAATTTGAATCAAGAGCAGCAAAAGGAGATCAAGACAAGTAAAAGTCAAGGAATGGACTTACAAGTAATCAAAACCAGTCTTAAACAGGTTGTTTGGTGAAGTAAGAATGAAAAAGGAAGGCTCAAGGGCATATCTGAACAGTGCAAAGGATAAAAGATGATGAGTTTGGGTGATTTAAGAGGATAAATAAAGGTAGTAGGAGTAACAGTTTTAAGTACCTGGGGGACATTCTCTATTAGGATGCTGGACTTGAAAACTTAAGACTCTGAATGAACTGACAACATAGTCCTGATCTCAGACAGCTGGGAGTATCATGAGGTAGACAGAGGTGTGTGTCCCAGCTCCTGCTGGGAGGTGACACAGGACAGGAGACCCTTATTCGCCACCCACAGATATATGTTTGGGTCATTAATTTTTAATTCTATTGTACTGTGCTATTTTTTCCTCCTTCACCAGGGAAGAAAAGCTTTTTTCTCATAACCTATGCACCCTGCATAACCAAAATCTACTCAAATTGGTACGCATTTCTGCCACTCACACTCACGTACACCGAATCCCACTTTCTGCACAAGGTAGATACACCGATATACCACACAATGGGACCTCTGTTTCTGAGATATTATTGTTGTCTTTGGAAAGGGTGCATTAGTAACACAGAGATCGTATGACTTCCTTACATGTTCTTAAGGCAATTAGTCGGAGTTAATACAGTTTTGGGGAACAGTGTCATAAAATGAGAAGTGCTGGCACAGGTTGCCCAGAGAAGCTGTGGATGCCCCATCCCTGGCAGTGTCCAAGGCCAGGCTGGATGAGGCTGTGAGCAACCTGGTCTAGTGGAGGGTGTCCCTGCCCATGGCAGGGGGGTTGGAACTAGATGATCCAACCCGAACCATTCTGTGATTCTATGAAAATGGGAAACATTAGTAGGCTTGTAAATTGCCATCTTCATCTACTTATCCTATTCCATAACAGTAATATTGTTTTATTCCTTAAGACCTGCAATCCTTTCACAAATGACTTCAAAAGACTGAACAGAAAAAGGAGTTATTCCTAAGCAGAAATTACTAGCACATCTTATAAACATCTTCAAAACATTTTAAGTATTTCTAATTCATCTATACAGCATGTGAAAATAGAACTTCCACAGTCACATTACATTTTTTTGTCCCTTTGGCCAATTCAACTATATAGCTTCAGTCCTTGCTTTATGAACAATGCAAAGGAAAGGAACACCTGGGAAACAGTAAGAGTCAATTTCAAAGAAATACCAACTATGAAAGGGCTGAGTTTCCATTCATCTGTGTTTAGTATACTTTAACACAGGCAGATGTAAGCAGTCCTGTCCTAATATCATAAGATGACAGAAAAATAATCTATTTATTCTATCCTGGCTGTAGTGAACAGACAAGGACAGGAGCCCCTGATTTCATATACTGTCATGCTGCTGCACACCTTTTCATTTCTGAATGTTGTATTTTTTTCTACTACTCAGAAGAAAATTCTCTTCAGAAGTAAACAGCATGAGTGATTAAATGTATGAACTATGAAGAAGCTTGCAAAACTTCTCTTTAGATTAAAGCAAATACAGGCTAAATTTCAAGGCACTTTTTTTTCACTGTGGTTTAGTAAAGAGATGATTTAGATGTCTAGAACAGAAATGTGCTAGACTGTGATAGATAAAAGATCAAGAAAGCCTTTTTTGTGAATATTACCAATTACTGTGTGCTAACAAGCTCTTAAAAACCTTCCCAAGAACAGCCGAAGAAGTTTTTGTAACTCAGAGGCAAAGATCATCACAGCTACAGCTGACTTTTAACAAACTTTTTGATATAACGACCCTAAACCCATCTCTGCGGATTCTCTAACAACACTGCTTGTAACACAGTTGGTCTAAAATGCATGGGATGCGCATAGCGTAAGAGAGTTCTGGTGACCAGATCCACTATTTTCAGTGAATGAGGGTGATTTTGTTAAGTTGATCGAGGTGATAGTGAAAATAAATCCTACAATCGCAGCAAGTCCTTAAATTTGTTTACAGATATGACTATTACGAGCCTTACCATTAGGATTTTAATCTACAATAATCATAACACTCTAAGAAGGCTCTTAAATAACTTTACAACTAATGCAAAGTATGTGTGCAAAAGAGCAAGCCGGAGCGTATGCGTGCAAAAGAGCAAGCCTGAGTGTATGTGCTCAAGCTCCTTTGAGCTGGAGAGGAAACCAATCTGTCCATCCAGATAGATATGGAAGTGCAGAACAGAAAATACAACACATCACAGAAATAGGCAATAAGATGAGATAGTAAAAACCCATCAACATACATCATCTGATCATGGTACAGTGTCATCTCCCAGCCTCTATTAGCTCTTGCTGCATCAGTGCAAGTCCCAGACACTTTATCCTGTTTATAATTGCTGATGAGCAGTAATAAGGCCTCCATGCCTCAGCTCCTGTCCGTTCCACTTCAGCGCCCACCTATTAGGTTATAACTTTTATTTACAGCCTTGCTGGATGCGCTGTTCTATTAGTACAGCTGGAAACTGAGCGGGGAGGGGGTGAGGAAAGAGCATCCCTAATGGGCGCTATTATTGCCAGGGCTGGCTGATTTATTATGCTGCTCAAAGGCTGTTCCATCACCACTTCCCTGCCAGTGTGAGAGCTCCAAGAAGGTTGGATTTCTAACACAATGCCCTCCAGAAGTCAAACACTAAAGAACACCTTGAAAGTCGCTTGGAACACCAATGAAAAACATACCTCAAAGTTGTTTTAATGTTATAAACCCCTTTCAATAATCTTTTGTATATTTTTTTGCTCAGCAGCGTAACACTTCAGAGCAATTATAAAAAAAATAAAATCTAGTGGTGTACCAGGTCTTTTTGTCCTTACTCAACACAAACACTGATAAAAACCAGTAATGGTTTCTTTGTTTTGGTTCTGGCTGAAAATCTGCGTACTTTATTTCCACAACCTGTCCTCTCGATTGCACAGGCTCAGCCTCAAAGCGTTTAGATCTCTGGCACTGCCACAATCAAGCACACGCCTTAGTACAAGAACATCAATAAACCCAAAAGTTCAAAAAGGACCATACGCTGCGTTGCTCAAGCAGTGGAGGAATTATTTGCATCTTCTAGACTCAAATATTAAACTAGAAAAAGCACAGAGCAACGACAGATACTGTAATGTCTCATGCTATAAATACCACCACACCCATCTAGGATGGCTCTCCTCATAAAACGCTAACTACCTGCACACATAACGACACAAATGCACGTTTCTCAGGAACTGGGATATAAAGTACTTAAAAACTCACTTAAAAACTTTATGGATATAATGTATGAATTGATTGTATCATTACTGCATTTTTATCTGCCTGTTTCTGCCCCCTTCTCTACTGCACAATTAAAAATTAATTGAGTGTACTCACACAGTTCCACCAATTTTTCCCCCGGTTTCTTTAAGCTGCATGAAAATGTTTTAAAATCTGGCTGTTTAGAATTGCGTATTAAATCATCATTAAAGTTGCACAGCAGAAAAAGGAAGAGTAATATGCCACTTAGTACTGCACTTTCACGACACAGGCACCCAATATAAATGGGATCCGGATGCCCTCCCGACTAGCGTAAGCCTCACAGCATCTGCCATCAATCACAACATGACCTAACCATTAAGAAACAAATCAAAATACATAAGCAGCTACATACTAGGCCACACAGTCCCATCTTTTTTTCTACAAAATCTTCAGACCGCTGGCTCTCAAAAACCTTCGAGGCACCATACAAACTAACGATTGCAAGGCTTTATTCATTCTTTTCATTATAATCCTTGTCCTGTGGGCACACTTTGGAATAGAAATACTTTTTACCACAGTGATGATTCTGGCAAACGGGATGAGGAAAAAGCCCGCTATTTGGTGTTATAATACAATTTTTTATCTGAACAGCTCCTCCAGCATGTAAGTTGACAAGTGCATGAGGTAAAAACTCTTCCTTTTCGTAAGAGAACTTTTCCTGTGCCTTGACAGATTTATTGTTTTGATCTTTCTTCAATGGTTACATTAATGCTAATAATATATGAAAGGTTTATGTCTTCCTTAATATCCTCCTGATGGGAACCTGCTTACAAGATAAGTAGGTCAAATTTCTAATTTTCTGTCTCAAATGCTGATATATGGCAGACTTTAGGGAAAAAACTATGCTTGAAGGGGGGAAAAAATTACACAGATGAATTCCACCAGAACAGCCTTCCTTCAAAGCTCTCCCAAGCAGAAGAAATGTGGAATACCTACAGAAAAGAGGCTTACAGGCAATGTGTAGTATTGACAAATATTGCTTGTATCACTTTAATAGCTTTCTAGGAAGGGACACTAACCTGAAGTGAATGTAGTGTGAAATATTCACCTACATAGCCTGCTGCTTATGCCTGAAGATGTGTCACCATTTCTGGGTAATATTTTGTAGCCAATGCTTTCTTGTCAATTCCCATATTTATCTGGATTCCCACATGAAGACTTCGAAAACGTGGTAATTTATTTTTAAAATGAAATTTTGCTGAAAATTGAAGCTCTGGAGAAGAAAACTGTAACTCCTGGTAACAGTTTTATTAGTGTAAGGGACTAGAAACAAAATACGCAGATCACTGAGCAAACAATTTAAAAACATTGGGGGAAATTGAGGTAATATAAAATCATTAGGTTTAGTTGACTGAAGATTAAAGCTGTGGCATCCAATTAAGATGATCTCCTTATTTTCTAGCTAAACACACCAAATGATTAACATACAAACATGTAGGGAGCTTTTACCACTGCCATCTGACACTCCAAATGGCCAACTTAGTTGCCTTTTTGCTAATCAAAAGCGTATTTTTTGAAATACTCATGTAATGTACTCAGTTTTCAATATCTTTTGCATCACAGCTTTTAAATTACCCTGCAACGAAGACCAGAGTTAAACATTACAACAGCTAACCTATAAAGAGAATACAATTTAGTAATACCATGAGCAAAGCAGATTAGTTTGCTGGGGATACAGCGGCAAACATTCCATCTTGTTTAGGTACACCTCCATCGCTACACAGAAAAGAAAAAACCAGAGTCTTCTTATTCTGGAGAAGTTGGATCCAGTATCTTCCAGTGCCAAACAGAGTTCTTTCAAGTAAATGATAATCTGTGACAATGCTGTGAGTCTTGTTTGCCAGAGGTCTGCACCTGCAGCATGCCAAGGTAACGTGGCTTCCCTTTAACCTCCCTCCACTGCAGAGCAAGCCAACTGGCATCATCACGCGTGTGCTGCAGGCTAACAACGTGCACATACGGAGTAACGACAGTTTGGCTAAACATACGGGAACTTGAACCCCTTTCTGAAAGAATGACTTTCAAAGAGGAAATTTACCTTGAACTCCTGGAAGAATAAGAGCCCTTAATCAAACAGGAACACCTTTTCTTTCTGCACACTCAATATGGCTCAGTTGGTACATAAATGTAACTATAGGCAAAAATGACTTTGGAAACACAGACTGCCAGAACTCTACCACTACCTAGACGCCTGCCACTGCCACTCCACAGGAGGTTATGGCTTCCCACAGTGGTGCTGGTGGCAAGGATCACATGCGCTCGCCTTAATCCATGCAAAACCAAAGCTGAAAGATGTGAGCCCGTACGGGTAACTTGGCTGCCTGCCTGAATGACTGCTCACACGATTCTCTGTGACAGATCCACTGCAGAAAAAGCAACTTCAGCTTCGCAGTGACCTAACACATCACTACTAACACCAGCTCTGTGAGAGATGGTCCATATAGAACCTCCATGTAGAAACAGTGTCATTGAAAGGACTCAAAACGGGTAAAATGTAGTCTCAGTGAAAACGTCAGCCGTTTACACTGCATCTACAACCAGGGAAAGTAAAGTCAATACACTCCAAACAATTTTCTACTCAATATTTTGCATTTAAAGGGAGGATTTCTAGAACACTATCACAATCATTGGACTTCAACCAAACTGATTACTCTTGTACGTCTTACTAACTCAAAACATACTATATTTATGGAATTATTTTTAACAGGACTCGGAGATGAACTATCTGCCATACAAATCCTTTTACGTACATATTTCTAACAGCAAAGCAACAATATCTATTTTCATTTAGCATTCACCAGATACAGTTACTACCACTGGCTATTAAATTGTAACCACACAACTATGTATCACGCAAAATCTAATTCCTCAACCCCCACAAAACACATACCTGAGTTGCAAGATCTTTTGGTTGGTGTGGTTAACGAGGCATGAGCTGTACCTGTGCATGGCCCACCTGGAAACAGAGAAGATGATATGTCTCAAAATACCACCTTTATTTAACATTTACAACCACATAAAGATTTTACTTAGGAATATAAAACGCTGAGAAGCACTTGCGTTTGGAAAGCACATATGGAAGTAGCCTACAGTATTTCTTTCCCAGTCAAATTTGAATATGTCTTGTGCTGAAAAAACAGATGAGAAGTTGGGACAAAAAGACTATTTATGCTATACTTTATAAATATTTCAAGAGGCAGTTTTAGGAAAGCACACACTGTAAATGCAATTTTTCCAGCGTTGGGCAAAGGCACTGTTTATGTCAGAACAAATCCAGAAACATATCTAACCCACCCACAAGTAACGCAAGGGACGAAGTGATCGCTTCTCTGATGTCAGCAGAAACCCCATCACTGTCTCCAGTGAGAGAACAACTTTGCCTCTTAGCTCATTAATTTTTTGAAGCATGGCACAAGCATAAGCTAACAAACTCTTTCCATGTTTAAGTTTTTGTTTGTTGAACTCTGGACTCTTGCCCACTCATCTGGTACCTGCTTGGTAGTAAATTGCTTTCTGGCTTTTTTCTTAACGTGCATCATCGTTGAAGAGTTCTCCAGAGATCTTGTTAAAATAGCAACCAATTGAGTGTACTCAGCCACTTGCAGTAAAAATAAATAAATGAATGAATAAAGATAAACCCCATATAGTGAAGCCAAGACAAATTGATAGTAGCATTACCAGCAGTAATGACACACCATAGCTTTGATAATTGGATATTGTAAACGGTATGATGCTAGACAGCCTGAAATTAAGTTAGATCTAGCAGAGTTTGGCTATCAAAATACCAATAATCAAGTTTGCACTGGACTGCTGGTGAAATAGTAGATCTACACTTGCACTAGAAGAGAGCTCAGTATGACAACGTAGCCTTTAACTAAGTCTTCACTCCCTTAAAAATACTTTTTCCCTTATCCTTTTTTCAGTCTTTGCATATCTGGAAAGTATCACAGTGGCTTTTCAAATATTTTCAAGTCTGGCCAAGTAGTAAACTGTTGCTTTTTGCTTCTTTCCAAGATACTCGTTCTTCAAGTTTTTCTTTCATTCCTATTTTTCAGTAAGTGTGAGGTCTTGGGTAACTTTGTCTACCCTTTAAAACTCATAGCATTGTAACACTACAAAAAAAAGAAAAGAAACTTTTGCAATTGGGAGGGAAAGATGTGAGGAAATTACGTCAGTCCATTTGACTTGAATGTAACGCACTTGGGAGAAAAGACCTTACAAGTTTTACACTCTCTCTTTTCCAGAGGACTGATCAGCTTCTTGAGTTTTCTGTTCTCCCAAGAAGTCCCTCCAACAAACACACCATCTCATATCCATACAACAGGTTTGAAGGGGTGGTTACCCCCAAAGAGCCTGTGTTTGGCCTGCAAGCAAACACTGAGACTACTCACTAGGGCCTGGCCTGAGATTAAGCAAAGTGAACAGGACACGGGAAACTCCCAAACACGACGTAAGAAATCAGTGCATGTCACAGGCAACAGCATAAGCAGCTGGCAGAAGATACAGACAGTGTAGCGAGGGATGGTTGGATTTTGCAGGCTGGTAAGGAGGGAGGTGGTGAGAAATGGCTGAACTCCACAGGTAAGCGGAGGGGAGCAGTGGGGATCTCTCTGCAGAGACAAGTCTGCATACACGAAGAGCCAAGCTTGCTTTTGCAGTGAGGAGGACTGGGAGGTGTGGGGGATTGCCTTCCTTGGCCGACAGGAAAGCATCCCAGAGAGACAGATCAAGCATCTCAGTATCACCATCTTGGTGTCTGTTCCAGCCCTGACAGCACTGGCAAGCAACCACCAGAAACGGTCAAATAAGCTCAAACCATTTTTACAACATATCTTTTTTTAGGCTAGAATATAAAAAATTATCATCTTGATCTAGGTTAGTAATACTAACATAAAAGGCTCAAAAAAATGCTGACTATAGGGTTTGGTGCATTTGGTAAGGGTTCTGTTGCAGTATCAAGTTTCCCATTGAAACCTTTCGGATATTCAAAAAAATTCCACGGCAGATCTATTAAGTCAGTCTCAACTTTCAAAGACCAACTATATAGTGTTTGGTTTCAATACAGAATTTGGGTAAACAACATATACAACAGGATGTAGAATGTATCAAAACATATACAACAGGGTATGGAATGAACCGACTGTAGACCACAGCTGCATCTTAAGATGCAACAGCTCTTCTTTAAATAATTTTAGTTACATTCTCCCAGTTTTCACTGAATAGACATTGACAGGCATCATCACTGTGGACTATCAAATAAGGCTAATCATTGCAATTATTGTACAGTAAATATTTACACTAGTTGATACTTTCAGCATTCAACTAAATACAAGATGCTAATTTCTTGCTCTCTAAAGTACGATAAGTTGGTATGTATTTGTACTTCTCTGTGTAGGAGGTTTTTTTATTATTTAATCTTCCCTCATTAGGTATTACTTTCATATAGCTTTGATTTGTATAGCACAATTCCAAAGTTTCAACAAAGAATACCTTGGGATTTGCATGCACGTACACCAGTGCCTAACAACCAGCGAAGACGGCAAGTCCTCTGCAGCACTTCCTTCTGCTCCTGCATTTGCTCCACCATTAAAAATGTCATGCATAATTCAGTACTGTGTAGTATGGGCTTGGCTGTGCAATTCTATGTGGACGTCATTATGTTGAATCTTTTGGTATACATAATGGCTAATGGAGACATCTTTGCATTATTTGAATGGGGGCAACATATTTCCCACAGCTTTGATAAAAATTCCACATGAAAGAAAAGGGAAGTCAGATACAGTAGAAGCCCAGTCCTTCCTGGCTATACACAATGGGAGGCTTATTACTTAGCACGATTCAGGATATAACTGCACCTTCATTCCCCTCAAAAATAAGTGTTTCAACAGAATTCAGCTGTGGTACATAAAATACTTCAGTGCACTACGCAGTGAAAGGCCACACATGTCTAGCTTTTAACATCACCCACACATCTGTAGCCTGCTGTTTTTTCCTCAGCACAAACGAGATTAAAATGGAAGAATAAAGATATCTTTCTACTCTATATCCAATTAACAGATTAAACAATAGCGTCTGCTTTTACTTTTTTCCAAGTGTATGGTTTCTGACATTTGCAACTTCTCTTCCAAACAAAAGCAGCCCCTGCCCAGCAATAATGTAATCCCAAGATAATTAAAAGTGCAAAAATACTAAAAGCTATTAAAGAAATCAGAATTGTGCGAATCACCAAGTTTGCAAATTCAAACACAGAATTAATAGAGGACAAAACAAGAACCTGTAACTCGAAACAACACTGTATATTAAAACAAAAGGTCTTGTTAATGCTACGCTTTTGGCTTCTAACAGCCCTAGCTTTCTGTAACTTACAACTGGGCTCTATCAATCTGGAAAAAACAGGTTCAAAACCAGTTTCTCTGCTAACTTCAATGCAGTAGAATTTTATTACTTATATTTCCATATATGTTAGTATTGTTATTATTTACTACTGTAGTCTACTGTAATTTCTGTATGTTTAAACTGACCTTTGAAATGCCCTTTTGCATTGTCCATCTCACTTCTGGAAAGATGGTAACAATTGCCAAGTCCCACCTGTCCTGCAGGACATACCCTGAGTCAAAGCAACTTCTTGTTTCCCCTTCCTGAAGTCTTTGTAAACTGAAGTGACTCCACTGAGTCAGAACTTCCTGTGCAGGAAAACATGAAATACTAGGGTAACACCCCTCTTTTTGCTGTTCGAGGAAGTGCTAAGTTTGAATCCAGAGCCCATGTGTCAGGTGTATCCGAACAACAGCACCCAGAAGCACTTACTGACAGAGAAAGAGATTCCGAACAGAGTGAAACCAAGCTTGTACAAGAGTACAAAGCCCGAGATTACAACAATACACTGAAACAATTACAGGTAACAAAATCTGCAAGCCAGATACTGAACAAACATAAAAAAAAATAAGTGAAAGAGTACGCAGCTCAATAACACTTGATCAGAGTGACATGAGCATGTCCAAACGCTGCTTTGAGCTTCCATCCCGTGATGGTTCCTTCTCAGAAAAAGCACACCAGCTCCATCCATGCAACCGTGTGGAAGAGGGTGATAAATCAGAGCTGAATTTCCTTGGACAACAGTGTTGCAGCCAGGACAGGGAGAATGTCATGGCTATTTGCAATACAGGAAAGAACATACCTTTGGAAACCTGTCCAAACCCATGATCTAGTTGTGTGCTTCCTGAATCGGTACAGACATAATCTAATTAATCTACACAATTGAGTTTGAAGAGAGTCATTGATTACAAACACCAATACATAAACAAATGGGAACACAAATCTCTAAATTCAGTCTGCACACACAGAATACACTCTCTTTAAGGGAAAAAAGCAAAAGAACTTTACTGCTTGTTTGCTGCAGAATGCGCAAGCTCCATGACAATTGAAGCTATGTCATTACTAAACAGATAAGAGGATTATATCACATCCAAACACATTTTCAATTCTAGTTTTACAGACCTGACATTATTTCCTTTTGTGGATTTTAACCTACATGCAGCTTTTGGAGAAGGAGGTGAAACTGGACTGCTGTGCTGCTGCTGAATGCCTGGTAAATGTAACAACTATAACGAACTAAACAGAGACAGCATACAGATCCCACTTTTTTCCCCTGCTACTGCCACACTATGTTACCTGCTTTTCCTCAGTTTCCTCAGTTGTAAAACAGGCATGATACTTTCTTACTTTATAGGTGTAAGTTGAAGTGTAATAATGTGCTTCTGAAACCAGCAGTTAAAATGATATTTTTATAAATAATTTTTATGTAACCTCAATAGCTGTGCAGCTCTAACCCACATTTTTCTTGTGTGACTGTGTTTCTGTTTCATGTTCCATGGGGTCCTTTCACTTTAATAAATTTGGCCCTAGGATACACTGTCTACTCTGCAGTGTGAAGCAACTATAAATCAGAGGGAAGAATTAACAGTGGTACTATTCTGCTAGACTTTGTTATGTTTCAAAATTAACATGCCAATGAAGTGTTCATTTCATAAATCTATGTGCCAGATCTTTGTTTAAGATGGCAGAAGAACCAGAAATGTCTTTTAAATTAAACTGGGACTGTAGGGATTAAACTGACTACAGAAAGATCCTCACACCATGAAATGATGATGAAGCCAACACATCTACCAGACACTGTTTAGTTCAAATTTCTAACAGCCTACATGTTCCATACTGGCACCTAATACTAGTGGCATTTCTCAAAAGACAACTCAAATAGCCCACAACTCAACCTGGTTGTAATTTCCCACAGAAAATTGCAAATTCCCATAGAAAAAATGTTTGCATCGACACTAAGAAAAATGGGGTTTTGTGATGAATATTCAAGAAAATCCACATTTGATGACAGTCCAAATGAAAAACTGAATTACAGGTTCACAGAGTGTTAGGAGTTGGAAGGGACCTCTAGAGATCATCTAGTCCAACCCCTCTGCCAGAGCAGGATCACCTAGAGTAGATCACACAGGAACAAGTCCAGGCGGCTTTTGAAACTCTCTGGGGAAGGAGACTCCCCCACCTCTCTGGGCAGCCTGTCCCAGGGCTCTGTCACCCTCACAGGGAAGAAGGGTTTCCTCACCTTCAGGTCGAACCTTCTGGTTTCCAGTTTATGGCCATTGCCTGTAGTCCTGTCACTGGACACCACTGAGAAGAGCCTGGCCCCATCCTCCTGACACCCACCCTTTAGATACTGATAAGCATTGATAAGATCCCCCCCTCAGCCTCCTCTTTTCCAAGCTAAACAGCCCCAGCTCTCTCAGCCTTTCCTCATACGGAAGGTGCTCCAGGCCCTTCATCATCGTAGTGGCCCTGCGCTGGACCCTCTCCAGTAGCTCCTTGTCCTTCTGGAACTGAGGAGCCCAGAACTGGACACAGCACTCCAGGGGAGGCCTCACCAGTGCAGAGTAGAGGAGCAGGGTAACTTCCCTTGACCTGCTGGCCACGCTCTTGTTAATGCATCCCAGGGTGCCATTGGCCTTCTTGGCCGCGAGGGCACACTGTTGGCTCATGGTCATCCTGTTGTCCACTAGGACTCCAAGGTCCTTTTCCCCAGAGCTGCCCTCCAAGAGAACAGCCCCCAGCCTGTACTGGAACATGGGGTTGCTCTTCCCCATATGCAAATTACTGTTAATTTTAACACTAAAAGCAGTACCAAAAGGCTATTTGTAAATTGCATCTAATGAAAACAAGGCTAAAAAAATAAATCACTTAAGATGTAAATAACTTTTTACTATTATCTAACATCATAAAAGAAAAAAGCTGAGAAAATAGTTCTTATTCTGTGGCACAGAAATCCAAATATAACTGTTGTATTAAAAACCAGCCAGGTGCATCTTGTATCAGAGATGTGTCCTCTCTTGCTCTGATACAAGACACACAGAATGAGTACAAGAAGAAAGAATACATAACAATCTTGTGAGTTGATAAGGAAAATAATTATTCATCATCACCATCAGCTAGCTGCAGCTTTATCCGTGATGTTTGGGTAGAAGTTTAATTGCAATATTAAATCATGCGGGTCAGGTAGGTCAGCTTTGTAGCTCAGCATAATTTTAACAATTACTGTGTTCTTTTGGATTAGAGAAAAACATACAAGTCAGTATCAGAATAAATCAGATTAGCAACTAAGCAAATTATTTCTACAACCATTTGTGACAAGCATGACGAAAATAGGCAACTAACTGGTCTGTTTATATACTTAATACTCTACAGAAGTAGGTGTGCATGTAACTTTCAGTCAGAGATGAGCCAGAAGACGGTTTCTCATAGCAAGAATTAGAGAAAAAAAAAAAAGACAGGATGTACAAAACTGAATCTAACTGTAGTGACTGACTGAATTCACAAAGCCAAAACATTTAGAAAAGTATACAGTGGATAGCATCAAATAGCAACCATCATTTTAAAAATCACTGTCCTTACTGAAAAAGCACAAAATGCAATTAAGGATATCACGGTAATAATTCAAAATATGAAGTATTTTCAGAGCATACACACAGGAAAGCTGTCATCTCTGACTCTGCTGACAAACCCAAGCAAAATGCAAGAACTGTGGCGTATTCATAAATTGGTAGAAATCTTTTGCATAGTGTCAGAGAGCAGGCCATTCAACAAAAAAAAAAAAAAAAAGGGATGCACTTGTTTATCCATTTTTCATAAGGTTATGTTGAAAAAAATGACATAACTTTTTTTTATTATTATTTCAAAGACAGAAAAAATATCATTACTTCTCTAGTACTATAGCCTATATGGCTTTTTACAGAGTCATGCTTCAACAAGCCATGAAATTCAGAGTATAAACATCCAGTAGGTGCAGTAGAAAAAACAATCTCTCACCTTTCTGCCAGAGAGCTTTTACAGAAGCCCGGTGCATTCTCTGTCTCAGATGTAGTACGCTTTATGTATGTAAAGTAAATTCACCAAAATAACTTGACAATGGTGGGTATTTCAGTGCTTGCAGCACACGCAAATGCTTAATAAAATAAACAAAGTTTTAAAGCACTCTTCAAACTGGTCTTGAAAATTTAAGTGTTTGAGATAAACTAATGATGTTTTAAACACTTAGCCTGCTATGCAACAGTTCGAATTCTGAAGGATATACAATAACTAGTCAAAATTTACAGACACTCAGTCATGAAAATTTATATTTAGGCATCTAAAATTCAGCACTCGCAGAGGTAAGGTGTGCTATGTGATCATCACCTTCTTTCCGGGTTGAAATCTCCAGTGTACTTTTTGACATTTACAACAATATATCAGATCTTTGTGTATCTTCTTATAAAGTCTTCAGTGTTGAAATACAGAGCATTTAATCATTCTAGAAACATCACATATTCCTTCTATCCTTTTTCAATTGTGGCTCTTGCTAATTCAAGAAGTCCAGCACATAATTAAAATAAAATCATGTCGACTGAAGCTAAGAACTACTGAAATATCAAATCTCACCCAGCTGCCAGAGTCGGAGTTGTTCACACTGACATTTCTCCTGTCACATAACAACACAGTTTTAAACCTGCACAACTTCAGCTTTAGGTCTACTCATACAGTGACAGAAAAAGAATGTGACAGCCCCAAAGAAAACAATGAGGGCCTGAAATTAAGCAAAACTATTCCATGTGCAGTATGACCTTTTCTTTACCAAAATACATAGAACCTTCCTTAATAATCTTTTTTTTTTTTTTTTTAAGAATGCTGGTGGCTGGAGGTAGGGAGAGAAAGAAGCAAGTGCCATTGTCAAATCCCTTTTTTTCCTGCCTGTTAAAAATAAACAAACCCCCTGCCCACCCAATAAAATTAAATCTTTGACAGAGCAACCGTTTTGTAGTGTTACTGACACTGCAATAACTACCATTAGGACCCCCTAAATGAAGAGAAGGGATGGAAGGGAAAAATGAGAGAAACTTAGCTGCACATAAACCAGCAGAAAAACCAAAGTTAGACTGATTTAAACATCTGTTAAGAAGCAGATCACTAAAATCCATACAAATGTAGACTCAGTAAAGCTATACCTATATCAATGTAAAATTCGTCTGCAAAGGTTTATTTCAGAAAACTTACTGCAACTGATGAGACCTGAAGGTTCTGGATAGAAAAAGGCAACTTTAGAAGCCTATGTGAGAGGAAAAAACACCTCAAACAATAACAAAAAAAACACCAACCAACAAAGATTCTTAGAATGTTTCCCCTCCTCCCACCCCCACTAACTTGCAAAAGCATTATTTGTTTTAATTGGTGATAATTAATACTTCATAAAAACAAAACACGTGAAGGAGGGAAAAAAAAAAAAAAGGTCTTGAAGTTTGCGTCACTGCCTCCAGGCATCAATCGTTAACACATTTTTGTCGACTGTAACTGTAAGACTGAGAACTATCTTTCACCTACCCAGGGAGAGAGACTCATCAGCACAGCAGCCACTGGGGTGGGTGACTGTTCAAAACTGAGGGTGGCAGGACACGGAGAGTCACTACTATCTGGTGTTTATGTAAGACACTTGGCAATGCAAATGCAACTCTCAGAAAATTACAACAGGAACAAAAAAAGACAGAAATACTTGCATAAAAACCTGAACTTATGCAAAATCCAGTCCAAGGAACTTTTCTCCTATTTAAAAAAGGAAATGGCTACTTAAAAACAAGTACAAAATACTCCTTGCTTTCTCTGACAAAGAATATGAATCTTACCACATGACATTTCAATTGCGGTAACTTGAACAGAATCTGTTAATTGCCTAAATGACTTGATGCTACTCTGTCCAATCTGTTTACCCTATGGACTCAAGTACGACGGCAAATGCCCTGATGTGAGACTTTTCTCAAAAGCTTCAAAGGGAAGACAGGAGTGTGGAATGCACCATGAGAATCCTTACCAAGTACTCCAATCTTTCCACACTTTGCTAGGGATTACCATAATGATCTCCTACATCGATTTCTGGTGAATTACCACAATTCTATTTGGACCAGCAGAGAGCTGTACATCATCACACGGCACCGCAACATATCCATCTTTGCAGAACGCAGCTGTAATGAGAACAGTGCATGCTTGCTGCAAAATAAATAAATACTGCGCAGAAAGAGATGCCCTCAAATTGAAATCAAAAGGACATTTAAAGTTTGGGCATTTTTCATTACAGGAAAGAATTTTCCATGATGAGGCCATTATCCATCAGAAAATCTCCATCTCTGTATAATTATTTCTGATCAATGATATTAAGCTTCATTAAAGAGGTAGTGGGCATGTGAGAGAAGACAGAGAGAGATAAAGCTGTAAATAAATCTCTCCACTGCATTTCACTTAAAACCACCCCAGCAGGAAGTCATAAAGAGGGTTTTTTTTACAGGTAATATTTCCAAATGCTCTGCTGGCTGAGCTGCCTAATATCCATCACCTTCAGTATATGTTCACAAGCTTACAGTAATTCAGGATGAAGGACACTACTTAATTTCCTTCCCTCTTTCCCATCCCTGTAATCACCTTCCCACTTGCCCCCAAGAATTCCTCAGCCACCGCAGAAACACTTTTTTGTAACACAATTTAATTCCTAACTGAATAAATTTTCAGAAAACCTGGCACGGTAGGCACTGGAGAAGCACCCTGTAACACCAAATAGTAGAACTTGGCTAATAAGCCAGCAGAGGTGCTGAAGGCCTCTGCCTTGTGAAGGCCCAAACGTGCTGCTGAAGCATAATGATTTGCTGAATTCTCTACGAAGGTTGGCTTAAGGCCTTGTTTTTACAGCAGACTACAGGTTTTGCTGAAGAAGCGTTGGGCAGAAGGAAGAGATGATGGGTGGTTAGCAGCAACTGTGATTGCGAAGGAGAGACAAGAGTTAGGCGGCAAGTTTACTCTTATTACCAGAACTGGTATCAGGACATTCGCATTGGAACCCTGCTACATTTCTGAAAATATTCTCACATACAGATAGAAAACAATAATTCAATTTAAAAATTTTAGTTAGTGTAATAAACTACCACTGCCCAAAATGACACGTTGTGCTTAGTCCACAGCTAATCTGCAGAAGTAAAAAGAATACATATGCAAAGTCTGCATAGCTGTAAACAGACTAAATACTTCAGCAACTCAGCAAAAACACCCTACGTAAACAGTTAACACAACGGAAAGCAAGTGCAGCATACCAAAGACAGCACTAGGACTATACATTGTCAAGACTTACTTCCAGCAGTTGCCTCAGTGCTCAAGAACCAGAGTAGCTCTAGCAGATGCTCTACTAGAAAATGAGCGTGTTTTTCTAGCAATGTGTATATCTGTGTACCAGCCAAGAGGCACAAGCAAACTCAGCTCAAGGACACTCTCCATAAAGCATCTTCCAAAATAAAGGTACAGGTGGAGGAAAATTAGTATGAATTACACAACTGAGCTTAACTTGTAGAATACAGATTTTAAAACTCCATATATTAGACACAGAATGTATAGCAAATTTAGAATGACTTTAAAGATGACCATCACTGTGTTTGCTAATTTTGACATCTTAGCTTACCTTCAGGGAGAATTTTTGCCTTACAGAGTTCAGCCAAGAAGAAAGATGGGCCATGAAAGAAGGGATGGCTTACCACTTGAAACTAAAGTTTTGTGCAAATAACCTAGCAGTGGTCTAAACAAACATGCATTACAGTCAGTGCATGTACAAGTTAAAATTCACAAGACACTGGTGGTTATGCTAGAATATATATATTAACTTACCAGCGAGGCAAGAAAAAGTTTCTCAAATGAGTGCCTCAAAACTGTAATTACATTGTATACTACAGTTCAAACAGCCGTAAAGTTAGTTACAAACACCTGTGACTCCTTGAAACTTCTTCGATTAAAGCCATCAATGTCTGTTTCGTGAATAACTTCTAACCCTTCCCATTACCCAAGAAAACAGGCCATTTACTTCCAAAGGGAGTCAGCAAAACATAAGCCTGAGAAAAAAGCGAATCATTTATGCCTCCTCTGCTGTCACTTAGGACTCGTGCACTTACATTCCTCTTTGCTCGGTGAAGTTACATTCAGTTCTGTCAAAAGTTGCTGGTTGGAGTTAGCGGCCTGCGTGGTTAGAGAGGTATTGCTGTTGTCACTGTTCGTTTCTCCAGAGAACAAATCTGACTGGCTGTTGCTTGTGCTGGGAGTAGAGTCATCGTCTGGCTGCTTCTTCTGGAAATCTATCAAAACCAAGATTTCATATGTCATCCCACTTGCTCAATCTAATCATCCAATGTTATGCAAAATACCTGAGCATAACGAAAATAACCCCAAAACGCTGCCAAAGGTACCACCATTCTTATCACTTGTTTATCTCATACAACACAAAGTTAGATCAGCCTTCAAGTTTGTATTTCAGATTTAAAGTATCCAAAAAGTTATTTGCTGTTGAAGAACAACAAACAATTTCAGACCTACGCAAAGTTCTTGTTTCCACAGCTGTTGAACTGCATCCAAAGCCTACCACTGTGTTTATCAGTATACAGGACACAGCATCTTTTTAAAAATAGTTCACACAAAACACTTACAAAAGCATAGAGGAGCAAACATCCAATGAGGGAAGAACCAGGGCAGGTAATACAAGTATAAGCAAATGTTACCTATCTCTAAAAACAATACTTCTCACTGTTGTTTTATAAAATCCCACCCATAATGGTTTTGGTGAAGGTAGTGTAGACCACTACACTTTCAGGTTAGCATGGAGGAGCTGGTGAGGGATTTACATCACTTGTTTGATGGGGGTTTGGTCAGACATGGGAAGTAAATCACTACAATACATTAAAGCTATGGACAAATTATTTGGCTTCAGAGTTTTCCTTCCGGTCAACATGTGCCAAGTCACACTACGTCTCCAAAATGTCCCCCCAGTCCAAACTCTACATCTTCAATAGACGCCATCCTCAGGCTTACCTTGCCTCCAAACCACATTCAGGTTTGAGGGGAAATACTCTCTTTCCTTTTTTAATACAAATCCTCCCTCCAGGGCCTTCCCAAACCCACAGTCCGCATACCTGATTAACTACAGTATTCCTATCAGCTACACTACTGGTTTTCATGTGGCACAGCTCTGCCACTGGATGCCCCCGGGGAACACCCCTCCTGGCCATGTAGATTTTGATTTGTTTAACATCCAGTTTCTCTCACAATGCAAAGGCACCTCTTCTTTGCAAAGACACAGCTGAAGTGCACTACCTCTTGGTATTCCAAGCACACTTTTTTTAAAAATGACATAGAAAGGCAGAATTTATTCATTATGCAAACACATAGACTAATCAGTAATGGCTGCTCATTATTATGTCATGACAGAGAGGAAAAACAGAGCAGTCCATAAATATTTGCAGATGATGCCACATTAGAAACATGGGTCACCAACATGAGTCACTGGGATTGGGAAGCACTACAGTCAAACAGTCCCTAACTGCTGATTTAGGATTGAAGTGATTTGCCAGAGAAATTAAGCCAGAACTTCAGCTGTGGAAGAGTCAGCCAGAAGCCCAGCTTGGAAATAAACAAGTTCAAAGCCAGGGATGAGGAGGAGGAACAAGGCAGCAGACAGGAACCATCCACCTCCACAACACAACTCTGAAAAAACAGCAGGATGCTCTTTGTCAGGGATGAGCTGCAGGACCCAGGAAGATGTCCTACTCCAGCCTCACCAGTAATCAACAAGGTTTTACCCCTGTTGGGCTCCTGGATATTATTAGTGTGTTTGTGCAATCAAGAAAGCTTCAAGCACTTGGGATTCTGCACCAACCACAATCAGACAGCTGCAGCAGTTATAACTGGAGCCACCACCCCGGAAGTTACCCAACTCTTCATGCCTCTACTGAGGCCACAATCCTGCCAGAAGCGGAGCTCACAGCCAGAGACATTTTGGGAACCACCAGTCTATGAATGACCACTACAGAAAACAAATTAAAATCTTACCTGCAAATACAAGGTGGATACAAAGATTGTGTTTTACATGAGATTGTACCCAAGGCAGTGCACAGAAGTAAAGTTGTGTTGTGTTCACATCAAGGTCAACAAGAAGGGCTTCTATAGGTACACAGGTAAAAAAAGGAAGATTAGGGAAAACATGGGCCCTCTCTGGAAAGAAACAGAAGAGCTGGCTTCCCAGAATACAGAAAAGATTAAGATGCTCAATCTCTATCCATCATATTTGACAAGTTGTGGCAGTCTGGTAAAGTTCCCACTGACCAGAAAAGGGGAAACATAACTCCCCCTTTAAAAAGGGAGAAAAGGAGGATCCAGGGAACTACAGGCCAGCCAACCTCACCTCTGTGCCTGGCAAAGTCATGGAGCAAATCTTCCTGGAAACTATGCTAAAGCACATGGAAAATGAGGAGATGACTGGGGACAGCCAACATGGCTTCACCAAGGACAGATCGTGCCTGACATTTGGTGGCCTTCTATGACAGGGTTATGGTGTTGGTGAATAAGGGAAGAGCAATAGATTTCATCTACCTGGACTCGTGCAAAGCGTTTGACACTGTCCTGCACAACATCTTTGTCTCTAAATGGATTTGATGGATGGACCATCTTCATCTCTGTGGAGAAGGAACTGGCTGCATGGTCACATTCAAATAGTTGTGGTCAACGGCTCAACATCTGAGTGGAAACTTTTTTCCCTGAACATCTATTCACCTTTGCAACCTACTGATAAATTCTCCAACTTCAAAGAGAGCATAAAAGGCTGTCAAAAGTGGTCACTTAGTGACAGCATTTCCCAACAAACTTACTAGTGAAACAGTTTCAGAGCTGGCACACAGCAGCAAAATCCACCATGGCAGCTAAATGCTCTTTGTCTTCATGAATCCAGGATCTCATGTTCACAACTAACTTTTACTCAGACTGCAAATCAATTAACTTGCAAAAAGTCTTGGTCTGCACAGTTGTGTGAAATCTGAGATTATCTCCCATCCCCGCTTTTTAACTACTTTTTCACTACACACAAGAGTACTCGAGGAAGGTGTTGAGACTGCTGATCTCAAGCGCCCGAGACAGACCAACTGTAGCTGCAGGTGTACTACTTACGTGCACTACAGCAAATTATTAACATTATCAGTAATGTGGTGTCAACAGCCATACAGGACCTCTTTAGTAACACAGTTTATACAAGAAATTTGACCTAAATTATCAACAGATTTCTGAAATACTGCTTTGTGGTCCAGTATTTACCTGGTACAAATGCCTACCTAATGACATACTGGATGAGCTGTATGCTATTTCATTTGTGTATCCGTGGATGGCATTTGGCTTTTCTTAACCAGGACTCTTGTTAACTTAAATAACTTGCAGATCACCTTGATCCTCCCCCAAGCACAATAAAAGCTGGCAAGAATTACAGGAGACCTGTGTCTGAATAAATCCAGTTAAGCCTTAACTGCTTAACAAACAAAACAAAACAAAAATACACACGCAAGGCAGACAAGACCCTGGCAAGTTTTGAAGGGGAGGCTTTGTTCTGATTAAAATCAGAATGTAATTCTGTTGACAGAACACTACTGACCTCTCCTAACAGACCCAACAAGGAAAAAACCAGAACAAGAGTTAGCAAGACATTAATCATCACTTCCAGAAGTTTCTATTTAACTAGAGATGTATGCAAAACACTTTAATTTTAATTAATTTTTTCCTTCATTTTAACTGTGACTTTCACTACGCTAGCAAAATCCGTGCCAAAATGCACAATGACTTACCAAAACCCCATCAAATCCACGTCCCCCTTTTTTCTTTTTAAATAACACACAGACAGAAAGATGTGCTACCCACTTGCAGAAGGAACACAGATATCCTGCCATCAGGGGAACACCCCATAGAATTTGCATGAGTATTTCTATTAGGATAAGACAACCAGAGTCAGAAAACGGAATCAAGAGGTAAGTATTGTACAAAACCGTATTTATAAATATATAAACAATATATAACATATGCACATATATAAAAAGCTATTTCTTAATACACCCACAATAATAATAGCAACGATAGGTGGATGAATTGAAAATTAGACTGGAAAGTAGGAAATAACTATCACAGTATGTTCTAGTACAACCTATCAGCAGAGCTCATCACTTTCAGAGTTAAGCACAAAGTACAGGGAGAACTAACAAACCAGCAAAAATATCAGAAAGATGATTTTCCATACAACTGAACTTTATGTAGAATTGTGAGCACACATGATAAAGGAAAGCCATTCAGCTCTTAGGGTTTTGATTCAGAAATACAACTTCTTAGGCTGAGTTTAGAAATGAGTTCTTTATGCTCAGTTATCCTTCATGATTGCTATACCATTTTAAATGGCAACACATTATTAACTGGAGTTTCAAATAATATTGTGATTTGCATGTTGCATATTACTGAGCTTTTCATGTACATTTCATTTTCTTTTCAAATAAGCAGAAAAAATACTAGGAAAAGAGCAAAACCAAACAACAAACAAAGATGGATCTGCAAGGGGGGTAGTCAGTGAGAACATGGCTGCAATTACATATATTCATCCTGCAGGAATTAGGTTCAAGTTATATAACAAGACTGCCATATTTGTAAAATTACTTGGATGTTTAACATGATCAAGTGTTCTGGTTTTTTTCTCTTTCTTTCCGGAAGTCTGATGACATTGTGTTTTGTGGTGTTTTTATCGCAGAAAAAGACACCCCTTGCTCAAAGGTGACATTCCATAACAGGTCTTCTTTCCCCTGGCTCTATAAAATTTTTCTCCCCAAAGCTACACATGAAGCTTCAGATGTGACTACCAGATTTTGCGTATTATTTAGCAAGAAAATTCATGAGTAACTGATAAACAAAGGCTAGCAAGACAACAAGCATAGTATTATTACAGATGACCTTCAACTTACGATCCAGCTCATTAATAAATATATACACAGATATCTTTTTAGGGAAAAGAAATGCAGTTTTATACAAGTGAGTAAAAGAATCTGCAGTAACTGCATTAACCAGGCTTATAATATCTTAAATGACTGCCATGAAAAAAATTTGCCATTTTTACAGTACATAATCCCACCAGCTCCAAAGTAGCTGTGTAATCCTGAATTGATAAAAAAAGGAATTTCATTATCATTCAGAGGAGTATCCTCTGAAAGCGGCTTCCCCACAGAACAAACACTCCTTGCTCTGCCTGATAACAACAATTTGCTTACTGTAGCTATTTCAGTACTGACCAGGAACAAGGTCACTACAAACCCCCGTAAATAGTATTTTAAAAACCCTTGTGTTACATTTCCTATTGTTACTTAAAGTAGCAAGCTTACATCACTTCAACTAAAATGTCATTATTCTATAAAACTCATCAACATGAAGAGGAATAAATATTATTGCCTGTTACCACAGGATCCAAAGTACTGAAGCAATGAAAAGTAAACTACTATTTTAACTAACCACTATAAATTTCCTGTTACAGAATCCCTCAGGTCTGCAGTTAGCATTCATATTTTAATTCATTACCAAGCATGTACAGTGAGAAAGTACTATATAAAGGTACTATTACATTGCAAAAGCTAAAACCACTGAGGAGCTAGCTATATAGCACCTGCATCTGACACTGGAACTAGGAAATTAAGAGAATTTGTTACCCAACTAATTGAGACTGTATGCATTCTCGAAGGCATATCAAAGAATGTTGATAATAATCCAATCCAGGGGGAAAGCATGAGCTTTAAACAAACTGTAGAAAACAAAGCAACCACTCCTTGGTCATTACTTGATCAAGAAATGCTTTATTTTTCAATGGTACGTAGAGTGGTAACTCATTAGGAAGAACATCTACCGAAAAGGAACGCTGGTAAAACACCGAGTGGAAAGCTTGCCAGGGACTCTTACATGTTGTCAGGGCTGAAGATGGCCAAGACAATCATTTGATCAACTCAAGCAAGAAAGAAGAAAAGAAACTCCGTTACACAACAGCCAGGAAAAGTGAACAGATAAAAGGTTATGGAATTAGTTGGGAAATCTAACTGGCTGCAGCTATGTGAAGGATCCATTTGGCACCTAAGGATAACAATCATTTAATGTGATCTGAGGGTAATACAACAGTGGAGATATAACAGAATTAAATATAGGAATGTTTTAAAAAAAAAAAAGTACCTGGGGAAAACATCTAAGCAGCTGTGATCTACAATTTATTCTAAAAGGAGACTTGGAAAACGTGTAATATGAGCATTTAAAAGACAAAATTTTCTAGAAAAGACTCAAAAGTTTAAGTTCAGAATTGACCAAGAGCAGCACACAACCTACAATAAAGCACAGCTCCCTCACTCCCCTAAACTTCATCTTTATCTCTAGAAGTTTTAGTACTAGCACCCCATTATGAAACTATGTAAACCAATAAATGTTCAATTTCAAACGAAATTCACAGAGTGATGATACATCAAAATATATGCTCCTAAAGGGGGTGAAACATTCATTTTGTTGAGAAGAATCTGATCTGTTAAGCCGTAAACCAAGCACTTTGCAGCAGCAGTGAGTCATACGAAGTAAACTAATGAAGTGAACTTCTCAAGGAGCTGTTGTAATAAATGAGAGATCTTGAAAACGGGACTATTAACTGATAGAAATAGAAATTAATTACCACTTATATTTATTCTGGACACTTCATTCACCAAGCACGTAGGAACTAATATTATTTTAATAAAAGAAATGTTTCAATTAGCTTTTCTTGTACTAGAGCTATCTTTTAAGTCACCTTATCATGCCCTTTGCAATACCTAGAGAGTACCTTCCAATTTCAAAACACATGTCTATTATCTTTTAATTAATTCCTCCAGTCTAATTTACGTGGTTCCAATTAAAATGACCGTTTGCCTCATTTTCTGTCAATAATAGTCACATTTATAGTTCAAGCATTCCCAAATATTTGACTATACTAGAAATTGTCAGAATTTTCATAAGGGATAAAAGACGTCTACAGTAAGTTAAAACTTCCTAGTACAAACTGACAAACCCCTCATCAGTTCCCTCTCCCTTATCTCCACTTAAGGCACCTTAATAACTACCATTACCTAAACTCTCAGAACATCTCTCAGAATTACTCATTTATCAGACTGTTCCTCAATCTCCTTTGAACAGCCCTAAAGCAGAGCTAAAGACCATTCCGGAAGAGAAGGGAGAGCAGGCAAGTAGTTCCTGGCCTCACTTCCCCACAGCCAACCTAACCATTTGAAACGGGTGTCTGTGAGGAAGAATTTTATCGTTATTTACGTTTTACCACCAAAGCAATCAACGGCAAGGTGAAGTACAAGGGGTGAGCTTCTCCGCACTCTTCTCAACCTTACTGGACTCTTACGCTTTTTGTTGTAATATATCTACCTTTCATATGCAGTATCTAGAGAAAAGTGTGGGAGAGGAAACTCCAAGTCTGACAGTCCTCAGCTGCTGGGGCAAAAACTTTGCAATGGCTGGAGTATAAATGAGCAATTCGTGACTGCAATACTCTATGGTAATATAAAAAAACAAAAACAAAACAACAGGTCATGTTTCAATCACATGAGTGAGAAAGCTCCCTGGAAACTCATCTGACACCTTTGGGCCTTAGCTTCAAGCTCCACACTTTACTAACTTTCCAAAGGAGTCCAGGAGCTTGAGGGAGTAGTAGTCTCCCACTTGCCTCCATCCTATTCTGTGGTCACACAGAAATGCACGAGTGGAGCGTTCAACCTCCAGTTCAAAACTCCAGAAGTTCAAGGACTTGAACTTCAAGGAAAATTGATCTAGATTTATGAAACCAAAAGGGTCAAATATAGCAAACTCCCACTAGATGGGGTTGCTGCAAACCACTGTGTTACATAAAATTCTGACTATGGAAAACTGTGGCTCAGAAACCAAACCCTAACTTAAGCACCCCTTTCTTACTTTCAGCAAACTTGAAATATATATATATATATTTATTTTCCAGCCTTCCAGGAACAAAAATATGAATATGCACAGATATGAAAGAACTGCCTACATAAAACAAACATTGCTTAGGCCTCTCTGAGAAGCAAAACATGCTGAAGTTTTGAGTTAATAAAACCATTTTTAAAAAATACCTTATTATTAAAATTGTATTCTATAAGAAGATAGCAGAAATGTTGAATTCAAGTCAATGACACCAAGCAGTTTCATTATTAGCCAATTAATCCCAAAGAAGACAGCTGGAGCGTATCTCAAAATTTGAAATCAGTATAAAATGGCTGCAAAAATAAATAATCTGGTTCATATCTAAAGCTTAAGGATTTTGTAATGTCTTTTCTTACAAATGCTGATTATTTTAATATTTAGATGCTTCTCTGATTTCTTTACATTAAAGAAATGTAAAGGAATTACATTCTTTTATGTAAGAAATGGAAAAACTACTCAGAATGATGCATTCCTGTCCCCCCGGTGGAAAAGATGGATAAATACACTCCTCAATTCACTTATTTTTATAAACACATGAACAAATGTGACTATGTGAGCAAATACATGTGAACTTAAAGCATCTGTTGTGATAATGAAGCAATCCTTTTGCTTGTCAGTGCTGGAGGATCGCTCCTGAGACTGGCAAATACACATACTCTTGTCCATGTCAATATGGAAATAAAGAGAAAGCACAATAAACAAAAAAAGCATGAAAAGAAAATTATCAGTTTGCTCCTCATATCCACGATTCGTGGTTTGATATGATCTAATTTCTTGTGTTACCACTTGCAAGTTACCAGAAGAGAAAATTAGCCTTTCACCAGTGCTGTTTCCAGAGTTTTGGGTTGCAAATGGTTGCTATTGGGCATAACAGATCTAGAACCCCTTAAGTAGGAGTCTTCACTAGCAAAGAATAAATCTCTAAATCAAAGCAGCAATCTGCCAACCTTGAACAATCCATTAATTAGGTGCTGGTAGTATTGGGATCCTGTATGTGAAAACAGACTCTGATCAGCCCTCCATGTTCCAAGTTTTGTTTCTATGAGTTTAACAGCATCATGGCCATTGGATTCCTACTCACAGAGGGGCCCCAGCTGTTTGGCTTTTCATGTAGAGCCTTAGAGAAGATTCAGGGGGTTTTGCAGGTTCTTCTATTAATGACATACAAAAAAAAGCAAAAACTAAGAATCTGAGTGTTCAGCCTGGGGGGTGAAGGGGGAGCAGTTTTTGTTATGCTCTGAAAAAACAGGAAAAATCATCCTAAAATGCTTACTAAACAGAAAGGAAAACATGGATGAAAACTGTTATTCTCACACATTCAGCTGGTTTGTTACACCTTCTGAAGTGCAATGGCCATGAGAAGCAAGGAAATAAAATCTGCTTTCAAGAAGCATTTGAAAGCATTCTTTCAAACATTCTTTGTTATGCCTAAACAGCTAGAAGTAACAATTACATATACAGCCTCTTCAGGGGCTCACATTCTATAGATCGATACATTGAACCCATCCCTGAAAAGCTTATTGAGAACATGTTAAAAATTATCTGTTTCTTGGTGTTAATAAACTACAAGACAAACAGTTAACCACCACCTTTCTCCTACAGTTAGGGTGGCTAATTGTGTTTCAAGTACAAGTAATTACAGGAATTGCTCTGGAAGCTAACAGAGGACCAGCATGTAAAATTCAGATCAAACAGCTAAATATGAATAAAGGATGAATACATTTTCAGAAAGAGCTGAATGATTGCTAGAAGCTATTAGCTGTTTTGTGCATGCTGTTCTGATTACCTGCCATGAGCACAAACATCCATAGAGCCTATCCATAGAGCCTATCCATACAGCCCAGCAAAAATGGCAAAATGCAACCGATCCCAGCAGCAAGAGGGGAAGGTAGCAGAAAAAATTTAATTGGCAAACTCAGAACAAACTGGGTCAAGCAGCCCAACACCCTCCCAACATACTTAAAGAGCTAGAGTGGCAGGAAACCCTATATGCAGTTCAATTATCCTTAAAAAAAGGTTCTGATCGTTCTTCAGGAGCAGCCTAAGAGGAACTCCCCACTATGAAGTTTCCAGCTCAGTGTGATTCAGCAGATGAAACTGTAATATCTACCACCAGAGGGAGGTGTTCCATTATATTCCATTTTCCAAAAACTGCCTTCCCTGCACACTGATTTCTATTCCATGTAATCATCAACAGTAGGGAACAAGCTTCCTTCTCTCTGTAAAGACAATTTGAAGAGTTTCTTGTTATGTGTATCCACTTTAGACTAATTACTGCTATGGCAAATTTGATTTTCTCTTTAACAGAAGCAACTTGGTAACTAATCCATCAATTCCACGTCAAACTCAATAAGAACTCTGCCCTTTATCCTCTCTTTCTGGCCCATAACACAAAGACAACAGACAATGTTGTGACAATGGACCATTATAAATTTTTTTCCAAATTAGAAACTACTACTTTCTTCAGTGGGAAGAAAAAATTAGGGTGAAGTTGCATCACCTTGCTGTAGTGCACGAATAGGTTCAGCAAACCATCAAACTTGAAAGATATATAAATTAAAAAGAAGAAAAAGAGAGTTGCAGAAACAGGACTTATGTAATTTCAGCTTTTCTAAATTCTACTGTAGAAGTCTGTGGGAATAAGCAGCAGTACAGTTTCTGAAAAGACAAAGAACTGGTGCCAACAACATCTAACTGCAACTATTTAATTTGCGCACAAGTGTGAGTGGACAGAGGCAGACACCTCTGGAAAACGATTCAGAGTGCCCCAATGAGGAGAAAAACTACTGCAATATAAAGTGCCTAAATCACTCTCTTGAAATATTTAACGTGTCTCTTTTGACTAGAGCGGGCAACTCAGTTATGCACGGATTAAAACCAAACCTTATTCCACAACCCTGCCATCTTGCTTTACAATGGTTCCACCTATTTTGCACATGTAAGGAATAAAACCAAACCCCTTATGTTTGAGGTGGAAGGAAGTTATATGCTTCCTACAGAGCTGAACAGCTAATACCTGCAAGACTCAAACCAACAGCAAATAGAAATACAGAGGAAAAAAAGAGAGCATTAGGTTTTTCTGTGTGTATCACTTCAAATACAGGATACACCGCCGACTCCAGTCTTCAGGAGAAGAAACCTGTCATCCATTGCATTGGCTACTTCTAATTAAAGTCTGAAAGTTCTTTGTTATATGAACAGTAGATGCTAGCTTTTATCAGGAGACTCTCCAATATTAAATCTGATCTTGCTGAAGAAGCAGAAATATATCTAATAAAGAAAGGGGAGTAAAGTTTTCCCTATTAAATGGGTTTTGCTTGAAAACAGGGACAGTATATCTACAGGTAATAATACTGTGTGGCTGACTATCCACTGTTCTTCCTCATCTCAAATGTTGTACAGTAACGTTTTACTGCTGCCTAATTGTACTTTAAAATATCTGAGACAAACAACTTCATAAGTTCTTCTGAAGGATGGATTTTATTCTCACAATCATATAGTAGGACCATAGCGACAGATATGACACCAGACACATTTTTATGCCTATATATAAAATAAACTCCAACAAAGGAAAAATATATTTAGTGCAGGTCAAAATGGAAGAAAAAGGTTTTAATTTTTTTCTAAATGTGACCATTAGAACCATTACTTTTATTCGTACTATGGGCTTGGATTTGTCTAGAAACACTACTTCCACGCAAAGATGGTTTATGTTTATTTAAACAAAAAATGAGCTGCACTAGATATTTGAAAAATCAACTTGAGGGAACATTTCTCTTTCTTGTACTTGTCCAAGATTTCTGTAAACATTCATACATTAAGATTCCTGGCAAATAATAGCAGCAGCTCAACTGAAAACAGGAGTGAAAGTGAAGGTATTTCAGGTGATTACATTAATGCACAACCTAATGTTTGAAATTCTTACCCTAGAACTAAATTCCAAGTTGATACATGTTTTCTCCAAGAATTTAACTAAGTAATTAATTTGTAAACTTGCATGCTGACTGCACTGATATTCCACAGGAACTCAAAATTTGACTCTTAAATCTTGTTTCATAAAGGCAAGTCTTCTGCAAGTCTCCTGCACTTGATTTCACAAAGACCTAAGAGTGTTCCTGGTTTTGCCCTATCTTCTTCCTGCCAAATTCAGCAATGACTAAGAACACATTAGCACTACAGACGCTCTGATATGAAACGCATGCACTCAATTCCATCAGCATACTCCCTTGCTAATTAATTTGTGACCTCTGCAACACACTCGGGGACTTCAATCTACAACCTCCTCCAGTTCCCAGCTCAGAACATAATTCAATCTTGACTGCAGCCCTGGTCTGGCTTCCTGCTTATTCCTTCATTTCCAAGTTCCCCAGGCTATATTAGAACATGTCAGCTGCATCCGAGATAAACAGTGTGGTTATAGGAGCTCAACTTTGCATTACAAGATTTCACTGCCTCATATTTAATCTTACAATGAACCCCCATTTATATATTTTGCAGATACATTAACAGCTGTGCTACTTCTGTTTTCCCCAGTCTGTTCAGAGTCAAATTCTGCTTTATTAAATCACCACCAAACCTGGTCCTGGTTGTGATGCTGCTTGAAATAGCAGATTTAAATTTGGACATTTAAAAGAATTTCTGGAAACCAAAGACATAAATCGGTGCCCCAAGAGAGACCATGGTGGCAGAGGTGACAGATGAAATCCAAGCTTCTGTAATACATTCTGCTCGAATATTTCAAGCCGCTTTATATTGAACTGTACACCATTTAGAGTGAAAAAAGCTCCGTATTGCATGCCTGAAGGTAAAGTTTCTGTTTATTGTTGAGTGATCTTTTCAGTATTTGCAAACACACTTTGAATGCTGTCAGTTACATTTTCATAGCCATTCTGTAAGGGTATCCAACTGCCTTTAGAGATAGGGAAAAGCTGTGTATGAAGAAAATAAAGCTACTTGCCCAATTTCATGCTGGAGATGCATGACAAAGTCAGGAAGTCTACATTCATTTCAAATTTGGGAAGGTCTTTTTAAGAGTATTTTAGAAGTTCTGAGAACAGTTTGCCCTGTTTTCTTGTAGTCTGGAACCCTTGGCCACTATTGGTGACAGGGTGCTAGCTAGTCATAACTTTGGCTGGCCCTGTACATACATTCTTTTATTCAATTTCATGGATTATTTAGGAATTGTTCACTTGTGCACAAGAAACAGTTTGAAGAGAGCAAGCAACATGGTAAAGAGAATGGAGCTCAGGAAAGCAGAACAGGAATCAGCAAAGAAAGAAAAGAGCTAGGAGTACACTGTGTGAAGAACTCAATGCCACAAACCAATTAATATGAATATTCTCCTATTAACCATCCAGCTTGCAAATTGTAAGGTTTGCAATTTATATCTTGCTTAATCATGCTGATTCTTCTAGACAAACAAAATCTGGTTTTAAAACTATCTGTGAAAGAGAGCTCACCCAATCATTCTGAAAAGAAACAGCATTTATAATGTCTTTATAGACGTTGCACAATACCCAAGTAGCTTGCTATGTGGCAAACAGTAAAACAACTAGTGTAATTTCAAATTAGGTAATGCCACGGCTAACATCAGGAGTCTTTTCAGTCCCTGACTTTTGCTTTCCTTTTCCAGATGACTCTGAAGTAGATCATAATGACACATAGTAAAATTACTACTTTTTGGTTCTAGAGCTTGTTTCTATTATTGTTGCTCATCATACCTCAAATCTCTTCCCTTCCCTACACTCCCTCAAAAAAGTAATTTTAGAAACATTAAACTTGTGTTCCCTAGTCAATCTGAAGATGATTTATATAATCTGTATTTCCCAAACTTGCTCTAAAAGAAAACTGCACAATGATACTGATTTGCAACACCATGAGAAGAACTGCAGGAATCTGTAAATCTGCAGCAGACCTTCATGTTAAAGACATGACTCTGCTCTTAAGAATTTTCACATCCAAATTAAGCAGTAGAAAATAATGACTTTTTAAAAAAGCATTACAGTCAGAAAGACTGTGTTAGGAACAGGCTTGTCTGTCAAAATCATTGCAATACTAGTTCTCAAGCTTTCTGTTTAATCCATGCTAAAGATTGACGCAGGCATCATTCAGCCGAGAGTGGTAATTGTACATTCCCAAGAATGACGTGTCACCAGCTTCTACCTTCAAGACTCCTGTTTATGATTTTCTGCATTACCTGTTTGTCAGACTTCTCTCAGTGTTGCAAAATGTATTTTATCTTAGCAATACAGGTCTTTCTTTCATCACTTATTTTTAGGGAGCCAGTATCAGATCTTACATTGATGGACACTTTCTGCAACTTTTCTTTTTTCTCCTTTTTGATATTACCCTGAAGAAAATGATATCTTAAAAACACTCCACACAAAGGAAGTTAAGACTATCATTAATCGTATTTGTATTGTCTTCTCACTTGAGCATAATTCTACTTTCTATTACTTTATTCATTTTTTTACTTCTGCTATCAAGCACAAGGAAAAAAAAAAAACAAGGCTAGAAGCCACTAACAGCAACTTTATTCTTAACATGCTGTGTTAGCAAAACATGCTAACACTAGGCAAATGCAAAACAGTCCCAATGCACCTGAATCCTGTCAAAAGCAGGGTGTGCTGACAGTATCACGTTTAGGAAGATCTGAAAGTTCACAGTAAAGGTACAGAGCTATCCCTCTGCTCTTCTGAACTCACTTTCATAGCTTCTTTAAGGAAACAAATCTTAGCCTGCTACTCTGATGCTGAGAAAGTAGAGTTTCTATTATCTTCATTACCTGTTCAGTGACAGCAGACTGAAAAGCTTTCATCAGACCTCATGTGGTGAAGTACAGAAAGCCGTAGCTTTCCACCTGGATGCCTGATTAGTACTAAAATATCTTCAAAAGCATCTGCTTTTAAAAATAGAAGTTGGAAGCACAACTCTCTAATACAAAATGACTGTCTAATTGAAGTTCAAATGAATCTGATCCAAAACTGCCAAGCTACAACCACTTTGCAGATTTTGGTCTTACTGACAAAGTTACAAATTATTTTTATATCGCAGTTTTTCCACAAGACATCAAGAAGAACTGCCTCTAGCAGGTTATGCCATGGACCTATCACTGATGCCTAGAAGTTCCTCCAAGATCCTGTGCTCAGGACCTACGCTTGCTCGGTTTTCCAGAAGACTCAGAAGTAGGAATTCCACAACTGGGAATCTCTGAAATTCTTAAAAAGATGCCCTGTTTAGGCAAAAGATAACATATATTCCATATGCAGCTGTAAACAACAGATTTTTGGAAATACTAAGCTAAAGAACTAGAAGTCACATCAGAAAAATAAAGAACACTAGAACATATACGTATTCACTTAAGAACAGCTGCTGTTTTTTGAAACTGTTCAGAGGACGTGCCAATACCTTGTGCAGTTTCTTTAAAAAACCCACCAGATTACTCCATAATTCAATTACTCATCTATTAAGAAATCTGTACATGCAAATGGAAAGCAGCCATATAGCAACTTCAACATTTTTTTCCAAATAAAACTGTTAAGTGCAACCTAAATATTAGATTTATTTAAAATGCGGTTCAACAAGTAAATATAATGAGGGCAGAGAGAATAAATAGAGAGTAATTAGCTATACCAAGAGAGAAAAGATGCTCCCGAGGTATCATGCACCTGAAAGCAATTTTATCAGAAAATAAAAATCTGAATGGGCCTCATAATGAGACATTGCAATAACGGCATGCAATTTACATACTGCTTTTATTTTTTAAAAATTTATCTTTTGCCATCTTTAAAAAAGCACTAAATAGTCCTAGGTTAATTAAGATTCAAAATTATTACAGAAGTACACATATACCAAGCACACACTAAACTACGCAAAAAAGTCATTTAGTTTGGTTAGTTCACTTTAAAGCAAAATGCATCACTAAATCTCTCTTAAATTTAATGAGTTTATGCATGTCTGCTGCTCTCCTAAAAATGATTTGGCAAGCAAAATTCTTCTGAGGAAATCCTGTAGGTCCATTCTCATCCCTGCTGTCCCTGCAGAGACTTTGAGCAGGCTGGGACCCATACTGTCTAAACTTTACCATAGTCCTCCTTTCCAAATGTAAATGCTGCATGAGAGCAGAGCTATTTAATTCACCCATTTAATCCTCTTAGTATTTTAAATATGCCAGAATTTGGTCACAATGAAGAAAGCTTTTCTCTTGCGGCAGAGTATTACTTTTATCTACTGTATTTCACTGTTTTCCATGCTCATTCACCCTAATTAGGGCTTTACTGAGCAAGAAGGTAACAATTACTGGATTCTCTAGCCAGTATAAAAAATTGCTTCTTCTAATCAACATGTTGTAAAAAAGTTAAAAAAAAAAATACAAAAAAACCTCACAAAACCAAAAACCATTAAGTTATTTTAATCCAGTGCCATGACAAGCAGTTATTGTCAGAGACTGTGATACATGGTATACTGTCAAACCATATTCTTAGTAAATACATGAGCTAGAATTACAAGGGATTGTACTCGGCCCTTTTTCAAAAAAAATCAAAGACAAAAATTCCATCTTCTCACAGAAGCGAAAAGAAGCCAAAGCAATAAAGTGCAAAAGAGCGGCAACATACATTTGGCTTCAGAAACTTCTGCTACTTGAATTATTTTTGCTGACTTCATGACATCTTACTTGTACTGATTAAGAACCTTTCCCCTGTGGTATCCATATTAGCTGCATAGTCTCCACTGAGAAGAGCAGTCTTTTGTATAAATAGTAATGTTTTACACCTAGAAAGGCAGCCAGCTGTGAAGAATGTGTTTTCTTTAAAAGTTAATTTTGATTTTCTGTGGCTCCACCCAATTATTGCATAAATTGAGTTAGCTACAGGATTCTACTGGGATTTTAATCTTTCATATGTTCATTGATATTTTATAATTAATTATTAAGGATGAAAAAAATAGGCTTTCAAAGTGTTTCTGTATACAAAACCCATGCTTTAGGAGATATTGTGTGGCAAAGAACTCTGCAATGACGTTTGAAGACGTTGAGGAAAAACATGCCTCCAAAGTTAATTTAATTTTATTCCTCTTTACTGCACCAGACTCATAAGGATGATGTATCTCCTTGGTCACCACACGCTGATCCATGACTTAGACTGTTCACCAGCAAACTTTTGGAATTTGAAAGCAACAACTATTCAGAACATCTTCTGACATTTACATTTAACATCGCCATAACATCTTCACAGCACTTGGCAAGTTATGGTCTCATGGAAAAGGAGGAAAGCAGAAGAAAAGGTACTTGGAAAAGACACAAGTATCGTGATTATACTGATGAAAACCTCAGAACTGTCAAGTTACTGAACTTGTCTGACATTAGATGTCAATACTTTGCTTTAAGATCTGACCATCAATTTCTAAGTTCCAATCAGTAAATACATGGATCGGTGTCAGACATCAGTTAAACATTCATCAGATTTCAGTTACAAGCACCTAAACAAAGAAGGGTTTAACTTGCATTAGTACATTTCAACTATGGAACAAGTCCTTGTGAAGTATCTCGCTTCCCAGTGCTAGCGTCTCAAAGATCTTTAATTAACATATTTGTAATTTGATGGTTTGCTATTTACTCGTACAAGCCTTAACCACTCTTGCTTAAAGCTTCTGGAGTTCAAAGTTTTCCTAAGCCCCAATCACATTCTGAACATATAATGTACTCTCCAAGTTCCTGAATATATCTCAACATTCAGCTTACAGAGCCAGGAGTACAGGGTTGGAATACAGGAAAATACTAAGATTTTTTTTCCTGTTTGATAAGATGGTATACTGTTTAGTACAAGGACCACTTTATTTTTGTTTACGTGGTACTCAGACCTGAATATCTATCTCAGGTATTTAAGTGGCACTGATTCCTCATAATATACATCTTACAAATGAGACATAAGTAGAAAAATTAAATAATTTGTTCAGGGTAGTAAAGTCATTTTGTGGAAAATTCCAAACTTCAGATCCTTTTCTTTTCCAACTTGCATTTCTTCTACTATGGTGAGCTTAACACCACTTTATATACTTAGCTGCTGAGATAATACCCTGATTAATGACTGCACATACCTGTGTTTCTATCTACCTATCCTCACACTAAAAGTTAAAAAAAAAAAGACCCCCTAAATGACTATAAACCTATTCATTCTACTGTCTTCAACGTAAAGAAATTTAAAAGCCACTTTTGAAAATGTGACTTTTCTTAATGGACAATTTGATTGTATTTGAAAGAGCTCTGCTTTCACCTCCAAGGGACTTCACCAGTGGGAAACAACCGTTCCTGTGGCTCCCATTTTCTGTAGGCTAGAAGACTTTTTCCCATCTCACTGGAAAACAGTCATGGTTTTGACTGTGTGTACATTTTCTATGCATACACTGAAACACAGCTGTGGATACACACAGGCACATCTGCTCAAAAACCCCAGGGTGCTGTGGGATTAAATCGATCTTTATTGTTTGTATAACTTCCAAAACTGTTGGGATCATATTCAAAATGCCCAGCCTTAAGAGCATTCCACAAGAGACAGCACTGTCATTGCAGCTGACATCTCTGGGGTAACAATACTTTTTTATAATAAAAATCAGATAGGTGGAATGGAGGAGGCAAATTGTTCACCCAAAACTACAATGAACTCCCTCAGGAACAATGAGCCACTCGTTACCAGCTCACTTCACTCTGCTACACATACAGAGTACGGTTTTTATCCCTTCTAGCGTGTAACATACACATAAACCCTTTCACCCGCACAGTCCCACCCCTTCCCCAAACCTTTCAAACACACACTTACATTGCCTGCACATGATTTTACCCCAGGAAAAAGGACAAGGGAATTGCCAGCATGAAAATACCATACTTTGTTAGCACTGTTCGAAAAATATCCAAAATATGCAGTAGCCCATGGTAAAGAAGCCTAAATAAATCAAAATGTTGTACAAATGTGCCTTAGAGCTGATTTAATTCTGGATGGAGTAGTAGGCACTCCAAAGATTTTGAGAGGCAATGGGAACGATGAAAAAGTTTATGCAATATTAGTTTACAGGAAAATTTGAAGCAGAAAATGGGAAAGTTGAAAGTCAGCATTTTAAAAGGGGGGTTTGGTGGTGTTTTCTTGGTGTTGTTTTTTTGTGTGTGTGTGTGGGGGGGGGGCGCGTTGTTGTTGTTGGTTTTGTTTCAGTTTTTTTTCCTAATTATTTGGGAATAGAGCACAAGAGAATTTTTAAGCATGTCCAACAAAATTTAGAAACCTGAGTGGACCTTTTTTGCTGTCATCAACACCTGAGTACGTAACATTTGTTAAGATTCACTTCTCTAAACTAGTGCATGCAGCAAAACATTTTTCTTCATTACCTATCACGTTTCCCCCATTAAAGGATGAGCTTCCTCAGAGGCTAGAAACCAATCACCAGCCACGTTTAATGTATAAAAGCACCAAGAATAAATATGAAAAACTACAGAAAACCCAGGAGACAGTACTTATGCTCTGTTAAGAGAGTAGGTCCCACTATAATGGAAGGAGTAGATGGAGAGACCAGTTGTTTCTTTTTAGGAGCAATTGTACGTTTTAAAAGGTAGGAGTGGGATCTTTCCTCTGTGAAAGTGACAATTACTCTGGAAGTTAAATGCACCTCATAACACAGTGAGGGCAACTGTGTGAATTTTCATCAAAACTTTTTATGAGCAACAATACAATGTCTACTATAGGGCAGAAAGCAACTCAAATATTTGAGTCAGATGAACACGGTTTTATACGGGTATCTTCAAGAGGCCTAGAAACTTAAAGATAGAACATGCATGGTGACAAACCTGATTTTATTCCTATACCAGGATTAGGTTAATATATCTGTATTTGTATGTAGCATAGATATGTTGGGTAGAAAGGAATACTGCATAGGGATAATACACAGAACACACAAATCACTGTGAGAGAAGGTATTAAAGATCTTAATCATCTTTAAAATTTGCTTATTTCACCAATATGCTGTGCCCAGTAGAAGCAGAAAGCTTACCCCCCAGCAAGTTTGGCAGGAGAGGTATCTGATCCTTCAGCAGTACCCTGAGCTGGCTGCTCAAAAAGCAACACTGAACAGCTCTCAAAAGCCCAATTCAATGATACTCAGCAAAGAGTATAAAGAACGCAGATTCTGAAGAGAACATTTCTGGGTGAAAAATTCATGGTCCTGCAGAGTGTGAGAACACAGAGAAAGCTGAATGAATAGAAGAATATTTATAGCAGTCATTTTTAGAGGGCTGCACCACCCAGTGTAGAGGATACATATTTGTATCAAAGCGCTTAGGACCTATTCTGCCTCTAACATTGGCTTTCTGAGTGATGTTGTAAAAGTCATTTCAGCTGAATGTCTTTTCACTTTCCCCATATGCTGATCTTGTCAAATTAGCCTGCAAACTCATCAGCACAACGACTTGCTCTCAGAATTCACGTACAAGGGATGCTCAGGAAAGTTAACCCAAATTAAAATCAATTAAAAGTCTGAAGTCACTGAGCATAAGGCTTGGTAAAGCCTCACGTAAACTTTTCAGAGATATCAAATCGTTAGATTCAACTTCACATCTCCAGTCAATACACTGCAGTTTTCCCATGTCTTGTGTTGGCCTTCTATGCAAGTCCACCAGTATGTTTCCAAAACTGAACGTTTTAATACAAGCTTGGATGTACAAAGTCGCTACTTTATTACTTACTATTTATTATTATTTTACTGCTTCAAGTAGTACTAAAGATATTTTCATCCAAATAAAGATGTTTTGTCTTAAGGACTAGAACCAGAATTTCATATTCTACAAAAGCACACAATATTAATATGCAGTGAATTAGCCGTGGCCCACAAAATTAACCCAGCACTCCTCTGTTTTTGTATGACTCTTGGAAAGCCTTACACCAAGAACTTTACTATATACTGACTTTCATGGACAAATCATTAATCTTCCCCACACTGCTTATCTCAGCTAGAATAATGTTTTATCTAATTCTAACAGATTTTCATCTCGGAACCAATTGTAAATCTCAGCATGGGATTATATACAACTTCAATGAGACAGTCTCATCCAAGAATCTGCTGACATGCACTTGTTTAGATTTGCAGTATTTCCCTTACGGGAGTGGGAGCTCAAGGAGAAAGGTTAGTTGAAAAAAGAAAACATAAAAAGAAGTGGCACTTCTTTCCTGTTAATCATATTGATATGACTATATATGAAACCTGATTTAACTGCTCATGGCATTTCTATTTCCCTTTAGAAATTTCAAGGCAAATTCTGTGTTCTCTCTTTATAGGTGCTTTTCACTGCATCTAGCGAGTTGCAGCAATTAATGCAAAGCAAGAAAGCAGCTCTGTAAACCCGCTGACAGCCCTTTAATGGGAGAGGTGGCAAGTGGTGGACATGTCCTGGCAGTGTGCTTAATGGATACACAAACACCCACAGTCGTCAGCCTAAAGTGATGCTGGCAGAAAATTAACTGAGAGATGCAAACCTCATTTAACAAAGAGACCCACAGCAATCTGGACAATCTAAGACCGTGTAACGGGTGGGAGAGGGAAAACAAGAAGATGCATTTCTTCAAGGGGATGGCAGTCTTTAATTTCACAAGTCATTTTATTTAGCCTTGTTGCTTCAGTGCACAAACTGTCGCCTCCGCTTTGCAAAGCAAATGCTTTTGTACAGATCTGTAAGCTCCCTGGATAGAGCATGTCACAGACTTGCTTGAGTTAAAAGGAGATTTTCATGTTAATAACACTGCCACCATATCATGTTTTTTTCAGACACTTCAGAACGTGGCTGTAATAGAAATGATAGTCTCGCTCTCACATTAGGACCATTTCAAAACTCAGACCTCAACCACTGTCAGACGTATTGTAATTACTGACAGAAAGCAAACCAGTATATTGACTTATGCCAACTACTGGCATTGGGAAATAAAGAGAAAGACCTACCATCAATGACTACAAAACAACAGCAAAAAAACCCCACAACACACACAAAAAAAAGCAGTACATGCTTAAATAAGAAAAAACCCAATTCTTTATCTACTCATGCTGCAGTAATAACGAGCAGCCCAAACAGGGCAGGGCTGCTGTGCTACCATACAAGGTAGGATGTAAACAAAAGGGAACATGCAGGGGCAAGACTGCAGAAAGTGTATTTGGGATATTACAGTGTACTTCAAATATTGTAATGAAATCACAAGTTCAAAGGCTTCTGTAACATTTCTGTGGGATTCCATCTGTGGTGACTAAGATAAAAAAATCAAACTGCACTGGTTTATGATCTAGTATAAAGGGTAATCATCCTGTTAATTAGTATTTTTAAGCCACTTTCTGTGACACTGAGAGCATGCTTGTTATTACACAGTAATGAAATTTCAAGTCCATGAATCCTCTGCAATAATTAAAATGAGGAAAATGTCAGGCTGTCTGTTTTCTGGGATCTGACATTTCCCAACACAGAACACACATTCCTGAAGTGACCTGTAAATCCACTACTCACTCCCTTCCTCCAGATCTTCTCTTAGAATATGTGTATACCAAGAGCTAGGAAAAGAGTCTATAAACCCCCAAATATTATAATGGTATAAAGAGCCATTTCCTGAAGTTTTAAAATTTCACAGCTAACGGTAAGCCTTGCCATCCTCCCTTCTTACATAGCATTAAGTGTTTTACATGCTGCAATAATAAAAAAATAGGTTTTATCTTAGCAAAAATAAACGTCCCTTCACTTTTTAAAAGTCTTATTTTAAATACAGTTCATCTAATCTCTAGGTGAGGATGATTTTATTCCACAAAGTTGGGGGGGGGGAACACAAAACCCTAAACCTATCTCACCAGATTATCTACATGAGCCAAAAGTGAGAGATTTCATCCAGTGTAAAAATACCCTAAGCACTTTCCAACCAAAGTGCATCCAAAACGAGATGACTGCATCATTTAAAAATCTCATCCTGGAGCAACACACCACAGTTCAGAAAACATTTCTTCTAACAGCTACACCAGCAGTTTACAGAGCTTTCCCTGCACGTTCCTCAGCCAACCGTCCTACGCTGTGCCTTCAGCTGGACCAGATACTGCTGTGTGATGAACCACACCAGGGCACTGATCTGCACTGGGAAAAAATACACCACCTCCTCCCATCCCAAAGAACCCCGTACATCAGAACAGGCCTTTTTTTGCTGTCGATATTTTTTTTATTCTGACCAGCATCACATAGTTCCCAGCCCAGTTACACAACAGAAACTGGGGAAGCAACACTGAGGAGGAAACAAACAACAAGGAGTACTTGAAACTGTATCCTTGGAGAAGAAACACACCTGAAACCTTGGCTTTAGTTCCACATACCTGTAGAGTAAGCAGTGACACAATTTTCAGAGCAGTCGTGTTCTGAGTGTTTGAAGTTGTTTGTAAAATCCAGTGACTCTGTTATCTTTGCTTCAGTAGATGTATAGGAAATTACACCCTCTTCCTACAGAGGCGTATGTATTTTAATATCCATGAACGGTGCTACACTTGGAGATAGTACGTCAACACCCTTCACCTCCCCCTCATCCCCCACATGCAGCTCAACCGATTTTCTAACAGCAAAACTTCAGCTTACCTTTCTTTATCCTTTGGTATAACAGCCTCAAATAAAGACACTTCACCATACTTTTCATTTAGAACTCTACAAACCATGAGCAAGTTATCAGTGTGTCTCTGACACAGTTAAGTATTGGTAACAAACGTTCTAAAATCAGCCGCACGTGTTCCACAAGCGTGCCTTCTTCCATTTTTTAGCTAAAGGACAAAATTCCTTTCTTTGTTACCACACATGTCTTTGCCAGAGGTATCACGGGAGCCAGCATTTTAGAAAGATTTAAAAGAGGCAACATTACCAATGCTTCTATCTGAAAGAATGAATAAATAAGTTATAAATGAAACCCACCTACTCCAAAGGGAAATCAGTTGCCAGCAAGGGTCAAAAAAAAGCCTCCCTTTGCTATCACTTATTAGACTGTTGTGCATTTTGTGCCATAGATAATGGTTTTGCTCCTTGTCTTAATAAAAGCCCTGGATACCTCCCACTCCAGGCAAGGTTTTGAATGCAATCTGACTCAGTGTACTCATTTCCATAATATTCCTGAATTTTTCTCATCAGTAATGAAGGGAATTAATAAATTTATCTTCTGGCTTTCGCTATTGTATTACTTTGGTTGGAAGGCACCTCTAAGCATTGTCCTGTTCAAAACACATGAAACATGTTATTAGCGCTGATTCCTTTTTTCTAGGATGCAGAGATCATAAAATCAAGACATCTCTAGTTAATCCTAAATTGACTTTCAGACATTTTGACAATTTATCCTTAGCTTGTAATTAGCTTATTAATTTCCACTACCCATCCATTCTGACCCACGTGTAATTGCCCCCTCCCTTCCAGTCTCAAAGTTTTTTGTGAGGTGGTAGAATAGAGTGAAATACAGAACTCATCCAGGTGTTTGCATTTTCAGAGGTTATTTTTACCCCGGCTCAGTCTGCTGCATGGCCAAAACAGCCATAACAGCAGAGGGAAATAGCAAGCGATGCTTTCTAATTCAGTTTACCTACACCAGTTCTTATTGCTGGTGGAAATCTGTAATGTGTAACTTAAATTCTGAGCCAAATTTGAGATAGCTTGATTTCATTTCTCTAAACACAGAAAGCTTAATCATGTACAGCTTCAGAAGAAGCTTCCCAACACAGAGCCTGGAACCAGCTACTGAGTGGGAGCAGTAAGATAGGTCGAATTAGCAACAAACGACAACATGCAAACAAGGTTGACAAATCAGAGCAAACTGGACAAGTCAACAGCTTAGCACTTGTATGAGGTACACGCACTGTTTTGCAGGTAAGAATGGGAAAGAGCAATGAAACACAAAGTCTAACAAAGTAATCTATGCCACCATTTGTCTAATTCTACATGACGCATAAGATTATGTCTAAAATGAAAACTATCAGAAAAATTAAGTTTTCTTACTATAACTAGCTCAAAATAAATCAGTAGACAGTATAGGCCTTCTAAATTTACAGAAGAAGTAGTAACCTGAAACAACATTAAGTCTCTAGGGGATGGTTTTATCTTTGATATAAAAAAAATTGAATACATCATAGTGTCACTTCACTGTCTGCTGAGAAACCTGTATCCCGTCTTCTGTCCAAGTCAAAGGACAACACTAGGAGAAATCTGAGCAGTGAGCTCCACAGCTTCTGAGAGGTTTTGTGATTTTCTGTTCTTCTCTTCAGGTTAGGCGATAGCTACAAAGGATGTGGAGTGCTGTGTCCAGCTGTGGAGCCCTCAACATGAGAAGGATATCGACCAGTTGGAGTCAGTCCAGAGGAGGCCACGAAGATGCTCAGAGGGCAGGAACACCTCTCCTATGGGGACAGGCTGAGAGAGTTGGGCTTGTTCAGCCTGGAGAAGAGAAGGCTCTGGGGAGACCTTATAGCAGCCTTCCAGTACCTGAAGGGGCCTACAAGGAAGCTGGGGGGGTGACTTTTTACAAGGGCCTGTAGTGACTGGACAAGGGGTAATGGGTTTAAATTGAAAGCAGGGAGATTTAGATTGGATATCAGGAAGAAATTCTTCATGGAGAGGGTGGTGAGGCACTGGGACAGGTTGCCCAGAGAAGCTGTGGGTGCCCCATCCCTGGAAGTGTTCAAGGCCAGGCTGGATGAGGCTTTGAGCAACCTGGTCTAGTGGAGGGTGTCCCTGCCCATGGCAGGGGTGTTGGAACTAGATGATCTTTAAGGTCCCTTCCAACCCAAACCATTCTATGATTCTATGATTTTGTTTTCCTCCAATTGCTTCCGCATTGTCAAGAGACAATAGAAGAAGCTTTAAGAATAAATATACATTTCAGATTTTACCTTGAATCCCTGTATGCATAAAGTGAAGAGAGGCAGTTCAGTGTTTTCAAAAAACAGGAACACTGATATAGTGGAACTAAGCAGATCAAGCTTTCAGACTGTATTTTAAAAGCACTGAATACATGGCTGGCTGGGCACACTAATAACCAATTTCAAATACCAGCTGAAGTAGCTCTATAATGGAAAGACAGCCTAACTAAATGAATGCCAAGCAGGAAAACCAGCTTATTTTTCCATTACTCCTATTTGCTTGTCCACAAATCCCACAATAGAAGTCTCTAGTATTTGTCCTCTATCTAATTTATCATATTGAAAACTAATATACACAAACCTGTGTAAGTGGAACTTCAGAACTATGTCATCTAAAAGGCTAATGTCTTGGGCTGTATTTCTCAAAAGTACCCTATTTTTTTGGTTGCTTTGGAAAGCGCTACCCACTGTTCTAAAAATAAAGTCACAATTATTGAACTACTCTGAATTTGGATACAACATATTTCTTTAGATTTAGGAACACTACAGTAAACATTTGCTTTTTATTTTCCTTATATCCAAACAGTGAAAGGGACCTCCCTCTGTCTTTTCCATGTCCACATGAGCTATAAACCACAGCTAGTCCTCATTTAATGCTCTGAATAACCGCCTGGGATACTCAAGCATGTTCTCACTGGGTATGGTGCAGTACTTCTGTTACTACAACTATTTGTTTATCTCAGCTCAACACTCAATCCTATGTTACATGATGGAATTCAGAATGGAAAGAGTAAAACCACATGTGCCACGTATCAGCGCAAAGGCTAACAGATATGGTCGGCAAAAAACATTTTTAAACCATTATGGCAAAGTACTGGGAATTCAGGGATGTAACTACATAAGTAGAACCCAAGATACACATCTCAGCTCCTTAACTGGAAAGTCATTCCTGCTCTCGAAAAAATCCCACGCTGCCCAAGAGCAAGGAAAAGCCATGGGAAGCAAAAGAATTAGCAGTCAGTAAAGAAATCCACAAGATAATCTCTTAACCATATGCATATTATTCAGCATACTAGAACAAAGTCCAGTGCTGGCTGTCACTCAAGTTATAAACTCTGCTTTCTGGGAGAAAACTTTGGGATCACAAGTATATAGGATAGATAATAGGACATTTAGGATTTGGTTTCATAGTTGGTGAAATGTACCAGCAACCAGCATAATATAAAATAAAAAATTTGAGGAAAGCTGTGCAGCTTACAAGCTTTTGTTAACCATCCAAATGTTTATCACATTAGTAGTAGGAAGCATGGTGACAGATGACAAAGCCGGGGTTTCCTAAATAGAATTATGAGTTTACAGGACCACGACAGAGGTCTCTTAAGGACGCACAGAAACCCACTTTGGCAGCTTGCTGCAAAAACAACGGATGTAAAATAGAGATTTAAAAATGTTGTATCGTTTCACCTGTCATTACAAACTGCAGTGTATTTGGATTGCATTTGGTGAACTGGGAGATAAATACTGTTCTCAACAGATATGTGGTTGTGTTTTGGAAAGGATATCAACTCCATACAGATGGATTATGAAATCTAGAACTAGCAAATACTAGTGTGTGCAAGAGAGATTATATAGGGCATTGCTTTTGTCATTTGCACACTGGATATTCAGCAAATGTTTTCCCCTCAGCATTACATAAAACATTCAAATAAACAATGAGAATTGTCATACCAATGATGGTTGTTCATTGTTTTGAAAGGCACAGATGCAGTATGACATTAGTGTACAGTAAAGGAAACTTTCAACAAGTCTGAAACAATCAATAGCAATTTACCTTAAGGGTTGATAATCTTTCCTCTAGTAAATCAAACAGTAAAAGCAATGCTCCATTCATACAGAAACCCTGAAAAGGCAGCCCTTGGAGCACTTAAATGTCTTCCATAAGGGGGAGGAATGCAGACACATTTGACAATTTGTTCATATCACTTTTCACAAAAAAAGAGTTCAAAATAAGAATTGAGAGATGTTATCTAAGCTTTTTGGTAAGTATTTGTTCTTTAAATATGGTAAGTCCTTGAAATTCAAGATTTTTTTTAAGAGAGAGGTATACACATTTTTATATATATATATATATATATATATATATATATATATGCTATGAGCATAGTTTATCAATTAAATGGAAACATTTAATATATATATATATGGACAGGTTTCCATTTAATTCTAGGAACACTGAAGAAATGAACACTATTCTGATTATAACACTTCCAAAGAGACTTTGCAGCTAAAACATTGATTTCTTCTCCAATATATGTCAGCTTGAGGGCACTTTCCTACTCACATGTTGATCCCTAAAGCAACTTTGATTTTTAAAAAGTGTTCTTGTATTACAGTCAGAGATCACCTTCTCAAGAGGGCTCTCATTTACGGTGCATGACTTCATTCTGGATATTTTTCAAATTAGCTGACATTGAGACGCTACAGCTTCTCATAATGAGAAAGTGCTATTTATTCTGTTAGCATATGGTGCAACCTTGCTGCTCTCCATCGAGGAACACAAGAGTTACCAAGGGATGGTACCACTTTCTAATTATTTAGTCTCCAAAATTAACACCCTCAACATCTTATTTTGTATGTGAACAAAATTCATCTGAATTCCCTTTCCTGTTGATTTCTTCCTGAGAATCTCGAGTTAGCCCTGTGACCTCAAACACAGAACTAAAAAAAACCCCAAAACCCCACAACACATTTAAAGGCAAATTACAAGGATTTTGAAAAACTGTGCCAGTTATTATAAAACTATCCATAGTAAAGCAATACTCCACAAACTGTCATCTGCTAACCAATGCAAATCATCAAGGAATGAGAGAGGAGCAACTCAGTAGGCACCTCAGGGGCACCATTTGCAATGAAGTCCTGTTTCAACTCAGTTATGAAGTCACATGCCATCCCTTCAAGGCATATCACCGAAGAGGAGTGAATGTACTTTGGAAATTAGTTTGATTAAGTCTCTGTTTTCACATTTAATTTAGAGGGCCATTCTCTTAATTGCAAGAGCCTTTTCATGTTTTGCATGAAAAAGAAACAATTAGAACCATCGGAAACAAAATGAGTGTGAAATTTCTCCACCATCTCATATGCTGTTGCAGCAAGTGCAGAGACATGTAACAGATGGTCAATTTAACTTACATTCTCAGTTATTAAACATTACCTGCAGGTCCATTAAACTGCTTTTCTACTGGAAACACTATATAAATTACTTAGTACCCACAATGCCGAGGATTAACTTGACCTTTCTCTAGGGCACGATACATTCCTGCTCAAAGCCATTCAAATACAATGCTAAAATGATATTAGCTGTTCTTCTAGTGTCAAATTTTACAGTTACATCTTTAGTAGGTGAGCTGGAGAGTGTCAGTCATCCACCTTATTGTTTCTTTATGACAAATATCACAGAGCTAATGGGTACTAGAAAAAAGCACAGTGACAGATTAAGGTACTACAAAACTGTCGTGTCAACCTAGGAATTTAAAATCCTGGCCAGCACAAGAAGGAGAGGAAAAAAAGAGCAAAGTACCGGTTCGGACTGTTGCTAAATGTGCCTGTCGTACGCAATTCACACAGCAACTTTACCTCTTCTTACAAACATGCTTCAATAGCTCCTGGAAATAACAATACACAATACTGGGCCACTATTTTTAATCTTCTGCCTGGAAAAATTAAAATACTGAGAACTTGATCAAACACTGATTCTACCCAAAGTAATTGCTTGCCTTATGGCAAGCTACAACTTATTAACTATGTATATCAAAACAATTGTATGTAAATTAAGATGACTTCTGAAATACATCATTACAGCTAGCCTAATAATTTGATTTAATGTATTCACATCCCTGTAAGTAGTATAGAGGATAAAAAGCTGTTCATTATTATTAAAACCTCAAGTAAAATTACTCCTGCTTCAAATGACTGCATTTTGGGAGGTATGAAGGCAAATTCTCCTGTGCTTGCTATCATGTGGCCTTTAACACCCAAACTCTCAAGAAACAACTACACTTTGCTCGACTGTGCTCTAAGACAGAAAGGTAGGCGAACAGGAATACAGCTATGCAGCAGAGAGAACATTCAGGGATGTGTTTGCTTGGTACACCATTATGCATTTATATATATCAACATGTCAGAGCAAACAGAACTTTTCAACACCGTTTTTTCCACATAATGGTTTCAACACTCAATAAATATTCCTTGAAACAATCTGAACAATTAAAAATCTAACTATACTTTTTCTCCTTCTTCACGAGTATTTTGGAACAGCAGGTATACTTATTTAGAAGACTTGCTCATCCTGCTCCTTCCCTGACAACCATGCTCCTTCAAATACAGGCAATGCACACAGACTGAAAAACAGGAAGCTCCATCTGAACATCAGGAAACACTTTCACTGTGACAGCGACTGAGCACTGGCACAGGTTGCCCAGGCAGGTTGCAAAGTCTCCATCCTTGGAGATACTCAAAATGTCTGGACACAGTCCTGGGTAACCGGCTCTAGGAGGCCCTGCCTGAGAAGGAGGAGGTGGATCAGATGACCTGCAGAGGACCCTTCCAACCCCAACCCTTCTGTGATTCTGTGAAATACTGCATATTGCAGTCTGACCAACGATGAAGAATCCCTCTCTCTGTAAAGCAGTTCTCATTAATGGCTGAAAATCTATCTGTAAGACTGTATTCCTGATACTACTCTAAGAAAAGAAACAAAATATTTGGACAGCATGTAGAACTTCAAACCAACAATATCCATGAAAATCATGGATGATCTCTTATTGTTAACTTACAGGAGACAATGATCTACATACCAACACCTACAAGTAAATATGATCTCGCTGCATTAGCGGAAGCTGCATCCCATCTGATGGTGATGATCTGGCTTTAACTACGTTCAGCTCTGTCATACCCTGGATGCTCTATGGCAAGTCTGATAGCCCAAACCCTCAGGGAACTACAACTAGTGCTGAATATAGCCGTCATCATCATACTGCAAGTAGCATGTGAAACCTCTCCATACCGCTATACCAGCTCCTCAGAGAGGAAATCCAGGTGAAATAGCAGATCTTATCCTTGTGAAACCCAGTTATCTGCCAACATGGTACCAGAAAGCATCTGAAGAGAGCCATGCAGTGAATCAACCCACCACAAATTGCCTAAAGCAAGGGTGAACCTTACCTGCATAGCACCGACTCTTGCCCACAGTCAAATCAAAACTTTAATTAATTCCTACTGAAACTAAAACCACTGCAAATATTATCAGTATCTTCTCTAAAGGTAACGTATACTTTGGTGATCTGGCTTTCACTAACAGAGAATAGAGTATTTAATAACAGGCCTACAGGATTTACCTTGGGGAAAAAAAGAACAAGCTACCCATAACAGATGTTAATCACATTGCTTAATTAATTTCAGACATAACTAGAAGGAGAGCTTATAGTATGAAACAAAAACCTGTATCAAGGAGGCAAATCCATGAGAAAATGCCACATTTGAGCCAACACAATTAGGAGTCCCGGACACTATGAAAACACTGCATTTGAGGCAGACAAGTAGCTATGCTGGAACACAATGCCCTCTAGAAGATTATGCACTGCCACAGGGAATTAAGAGAGCACCTTTGCTCTTGTGGGGTAGAACATTAACACGAAGGACTGCCAATGGCTTGGAAGCATTATTCTGTAGATACTGAAATACAGACACACTTCAAATACTTCAGGCAAGAATATTTGTAATTCTTATATATTCCACAATAAAAGACAGTAGCAAAAAAAAAAAAAAAAATCCAAATACTTCAGTATTGACAGAGTCATTTTAAAAAAGGTCTCTGGATTTTTCTCAAAGACACCACGTAATATTGTTTAATTTCTCTCATGAATTTTAACTTGTTTCTCTTTTAAAAACACTCTCCTGTTAAAACAGAATTCTACGTATAATCTTGTTTCACATCCATTACACTGGAAGCTAACTCTCATTTTTGTCTTGTAATACTGACAAGCACTAAAAGTACATGGAGTGGAAGTGTAATTATGTGCATATTTACACTTCACAACAAGAGGTATTCCATTCCATATTCTACGTTCAATACTAGGGCGTGGCAACTGAAAAATTCAAACAGACGTATGTATGAGAAACTGGTCTTCAAAATGGACAAAACCATTTGTTCTCTTCACACAGAAAATATTTTATAGATGTACTTATATTGACCACACATTCATTTTGTTTAGCATGGTTAAGAGCAAAACTCAACTCCATTATTACTCTTTGGAGCTACTGTCTTGCTTTGGGATTTATTGCATGTGTGGTGACAATGATTGATGCCACCTTCTCCATCACTATTCTCATCTTTCTGCTAATCAAAATTTCACTTTTGGAACAACACTTTATAACTGGACAGTTTTAGCAATCTTTTGCTTCTTTTAGAAATTCTTAGCTGTTAAAATTTTTGCATTGTGCAATCAGTATAGCAAAGACAAGTGCCATATATGAACTGAAGAAAAAACGATAGATGATTTAAATGAGAAATTCACAGCAGAGTAAAAGGAGGATACAAAAAACAAATGGATAATGTGTATATGAGAATATTTAAGTACTATGAAACATATTGAAATGCCATAACAGTAGTGCAAGTTTATCTTTTAATCTGCTGCTCAAAACCAAAAAGGAAAATGCATAGTTTTAAATATAGTATTACCATAACCAATGGGAAAACTGCTTTGAACTAAGCCTGTATGTCTGCAGATAGAAGATTTTCGTAAAAATAATGAAGGTCCAACTTCATATTGTATGTTGACGTTCTTATGCAAATAGGAAGTGGGTTTTTTGTCTGTGTTTCACTGAACAATTCTGTAAGGTATATTTTTACATTCCACATCTGAATCGTACCTTCCAGAGGAGAAAACCTGTTAGCAGCAGGTAGGACATACACTCACACACAGCAGAATAAATTCATGCTTGAGACACCACCAAACGGAACTCCCTGCAGAAATTTTTAGGTTAATCAGCCTATGGCAATTGGAATAGAGATTTATTTCCAAGAACTTGAACTAAAACTCTGAATAAAGCATCTGATACAAATTAATTTCCTTACACCAATTCAACAGAGGCAAAGGGAAAGGTCTGTGTCACATTAAACAATTAAATTTCTACTAAGAAGCTTCCTAAATTGAGAAAAATCTGCTTAATGGAATCTGCAAGAGTCAATAGCTTCCACTATGGCCCTGACACAGGACAGAGCGCCAACAGACCAAATATTCTTTTACAAATGTCTCCAGCATTATGAGGCTGTCACCTTCTCTTGTCTTTTCACCTCTCACTCTCATTCATTCACTGTCACATCCAATATAGCTGATCAATTCTTATTTCACTAGCAGCAAGAGATATTTTCTACTTAAAACTGTTTAAGTAGTAGATGACATTTCAGGCCATGCTGAACACATTTCTACCTCCCTTTTTAAACAGCCGCATGATACACAAACATGTTTGATGAGCCTTTTGGCAGGGGGAGGGGGGGGGGGGGGGGCGATCAAAATAAATATGTATTTACACATGCACAGAAGATGTATAAAGTAGATATTGTCCTCTCACAAAAGTCCATCTAGAATTCCAGTAAGAGTTGAACTGTGAACACATTCTGTTATTCAAGTGTTTCATTTATGTTTAGAAATAAGTTGGAAAGCAGATGAAAATGTATTTTACTGAAAAAACATTACTGCAAAGCACAATGATAGGTAACAAGAAGAAAATGTTCCAGTACCGACTCCTAGAAAGGAGTAATATTTCCACTTTCTACTGAAACTGTGATAATTGTCACTATTTCTGCAGAAACATAGCGAAAACAAAGGGGAGAAAAGGGTCTGAGAAACATCTCTCTATAACTGTGAGGCAAACAAAAATAAATGTGTGTACACACATGCACACACTCTTCCTTATATCTCTTAAGTCATACAGAACAGTCTAATATCATTTGAAAAGCAGAAATCTGTTTTATCAAATCACGCCAAATGAAGAGTCTTTGGAAAGAAGCTGCTCTCTGCATTAAACCACAATACGCTATGCCCCAAGAACTAAAAAAGGGCAACATTTTCAATGGTTTGCCACCTTCAGTGTTTTCAGAAGCTATTCCAATCTGCATGGTTTCCCAGGACAAGCACGGCTTTTACAGCCTCAGGCAGAGCACCCTTCGCCAATGCCACCTATAAACTCAGTCCTGCACTTCCGCTTCTCTGACCATTCCTTGCTTTGTTGAATGCAAGAAAATCTGAACCCTTACTAAAGGTCCTACTGTTCAGAAAGCAAGTAAAGGAACACTTCTTTTTAAAGCAGCTTACTTGACTGAATCTAAGGCATGCTATATATGGGGACATCTGATCCAGAAAAAAATGCTATGGACTTGCCTATATACTTGAGGAGGATCAGCTGACAGATTTTGCTCACATTCCAGGTTTTACTTAATGAGTAAAAATACTGCGTCCATTACAGAGTCTTCAGTGAGTTCTGTTCCTTGCTTTAACCTGCTACTCACATTCTTCATAAATCATTCCTCTGTATGACAGTGGAAGTTTAAAAAGAAGAGAGCAAATGCTACCTCCATTTATAAAAGGCAGTTCTTTGTAAGGTGTTATTCCAAACCAAGCATACATTTGTGATCAAAACTCTTCTTGCTCTTCTGCACTATGCAGGAAACTCCCCTTAAAAGCTCGCACGAGCTCCACCTTGAGAGAGGGAAACAGAACTCATCCTTTCAAACAGAAATCTTTTTCCATGCAGTCTAATCAGCTACCTGTTCAGGATCACCATGAAGAGAAGATCAATGGTCACTGAACTGTGCCAATGAAAAGAACAGTCTCTAAGCAAGGTGACCCCACAGACTGAGCTCTGCTGAAGCACCTGCCCCCTCTCCTCTTTCCAATGTTCAGGAAATCTAGTCTGTGCCTCTGAACCCCAAAAGTAAACGTGTCAGTTATTTATGTTCCACAGAAGAAAGGAACTAGGCAAAACATTCTTAAAAGAATGTTTTCCACTAAAACTGCTAGTGCAGTTTTGATCTGTTATTTAAATATATTAAATTTAAAAAATAAAATATTAAAAACTCCCAAAACTTTAAAAATTCAACTCAAAATCCAACATTCAGAATTTATTGTGTGTGGAAGCTTTTGCCACTGACACGGAACAAGGAATTTGAAGCAGTACAGCACTTTTCCCCACTGCAAGAGCCCTGTCTGCATGTTCCTCCTACCAGCGGCCTCTGACTCCCCTGCGCACGGCCAATCCCCTGGCTGTCACACTTGAGCTCAGACTGTGACCCAACACTTTCATTTGTACAGTACACCGCTCTATTTTTGACTGAGGCCCGCGGAAATTACAAAGGCAATTGCCCAAATTGCACAAAACCCACACAAAATTCCATAACCACTATTTTTACTGTAAAAACAAACTGAAATTAGCATCCAGTTTTTACTGAAGATAATCTAGAAGATTTATGATGATGACTGGTGCACTAGGGAGTAAAGAATTTTTTCAGGCTTGCTAATAACTTTTCATCACATGATACCACCAACTCATGCAGACCCAATTATTTTAAATTTACTAATTACTGAACAGCCTTGATGGGTTCCAGAAGAGTAGCGTGATTTTCCAACCCAGCTGCCAGCGCTACGTACGCGAGTGCAGCACTACTGTTTAGTGCTTTCAAGACGTCTGACAGGAGTGGCATGACATGCCAGCATAGAGCAAATAAACAGCAACTCGGATATTTTATAAAATGTTTAGACTGAATCCTAAGATTCAATATGAATTTTCAACCTTTTCTCTTTATTTTGCACGCTTATCTCTTCTGCCCTAAAGATGGAGCTCCGCATATCTGCTTCACTGGCTACTGGCGGAAGAGAAGCTACAGTTGCGATTCCCCCGCCTGCACCAGGAAACCAGATACAAGCTACGGAACAAAAAGAAAAATTAAATATTAAAAGTTTTCAAAAGTGAGCATAGTTTCTCTACGGATTCTCTTCCAAGTTAGCTACCACACCTTTCACAATTTGTCTGTCAGTACCTAGTAACTTAACCTTACCCTAAATTTTTAATCATGGAAGAGTCCAGTATCACTCACATACAATATTGCCAGGTTAGAGTTAAGATTAATTTTCAGTTCCCTTGGAAAAGTAATAAGCAAGCATAATAGAAAAAAAATATTTACTCATAGTTCAGTACATTTCAAGCACGAACATATCTAAAAGCCTTGATCAGAAACTAAAACAGTTTTGAAACCTCATCATAAGAGTAAAAAGAAAAGGCCCAATCAATTTAAACGCCAGACAGCACAGACGCAGGAAACTCCTTCGAAAATGCAGCTCACATTTACCGTTTATACCTGCATGGAAGAAGATGACAGGGGGAAGGGAGAAGCATTATCACAAATGACTTATCACATTAACAAAGAATAGAAACTGTTAATGTTTCACTTATTTTCTCCCAGTGAAACACACTAGGAGCATGCTGCTTAACATTTTAATACACATCTGCTTCTTAGAGAAGCTTCATAATATTGGTTTTACAATTCCTGAACACTCTGGGGTTATTTCCAGAATTTAAAGAGGTTGCCACAGAACGCCTGATTTGTAAGGAACACTTATCACTGATCATACAAGACAGGCAATGTATCACACCCCAGGGATTAAAACTCCTTCTCAGAAAGCTGAGACACAGCTGCTTTCCTTTAACCCTCTGGTGCTGCATTCTCTAAGGTAATACCACACTGATGGATGCATACCTATCACTCGTGTTCCGAATCAAACCAGAAATAAAAAAGAGTGGAGGGACAGGGACACAGCAAAGAAGTGTTCAGTACAAAGGAGCTGGTTCCAGCAGACACATGTACGCCTGGTGGGTAGCAGCATAAGCCTTTGCCATCTGGAACACAGAGATCCCAAACTCAATCTCTCATGTAATCAAGTTTTTTTCTGGTCAAACAGATCCCCTATTTTCTCCTGTGCGTTTCTGTAGCTCAGACTGAATAATTTGAACTTTCATACAAATCCTTTAAAAAAAAAAAAAGTAAATAAAATATCTATTGTGAGCAGGGACCAACCATGAGTATGCTCTGCCCAGGGCAGGAGCTGTAGCCCATGAGGCCAATTTAGCAAAAGCTGTGAGACTGACAGCACTATAAGAATACGTGCAGGAGGCAGCTCCAAAGTGAGGTACACCTCAGATTCTCTATGTCTATTGGGAGCCAAGTTACACCCAGCATCCTGTGAAGATCTCACTTCTCAGAAGCAAGAAGGAAGATTAAAAAAGAAAAATATCAGTGTTACCCTCAATATTTTAACCCCAGAAAGCTCACACTCGTGTCTTACACGTTTGGTTTTTTTTTTGTAAACTAACAAAATGTTGGGTTTGCAGAAACCTAATGTTTTTATTTTACAAACTCTCTGAAAGCCTCTAAGACCAAATCTAGTTCGAGTGCAAAAATATTTTTGTGCAGAGCAATACTCAGATTTTAAGTATATGTATTTCAGCTCCTCTTGGTATCGCAGTTGGTAGACATCAGGGAAATGAGCATTTTTCCTTTGTTCTTTGGAAAGATGAAGCAATTCCATTAACTTATTTGCCTTTTATCCTCAAAGCAATTTCTGTAGCCCAGATCACATGTCAGAAGCAGATCAGAAATCCTCTATCGTCTGCAGATTGACTAGGTGATCAAACTGGTTTTACTTCACTAGTTAATGGCTTCTGACAAAGCAAAGCTTTCTTCTTCATAAACATCATTACAGCGAGAGTCAGTCCCACCAGATGAGGCACCCAGTTCAAACTTTTGGCAGAAAGTTTCCAACTACCCCTTTTGTGATCTAAATTTCAGCAACACAGGTCAGCAGAAAGAAGCTAACTCTAACCCTAACTTCCGTATCTCAACTGACCTCTCCAGCTAGTGCATGGCTCCAATTTAACCAGCAGTTCACAGCAATTTCAAACATTTTAGGCATAAAACTACTGAAATTTACTTTACACTCATTTAGCTTTTATATCTGAGCCAGATGAACATAATTTGAAGACATTAACTTTAACTGAAACAGTTAAAAATATATGCCTTATGTGATTCTGCTGCAACTCTACACGAGAACAACTCCTGGAAAGACACAACTGTCGCACAGAACAAACTGAGGGTAACTTTATTCCTCAGCTATCACGTGTTGCTGGCCATCCCAGCAGGAGAAAAACAAAACAAATACCAAAGAGTAAAAGCAAACCGTCACTTGCCTAATGAACACCACAGGTTCTGACCAAGTTTTTAAATTGGTCTCAGAAAATTGAGTGCTCCTGTCTAGGGCTGTTAATTAGTGAATTATTTGCCATTCACCTTTTTTTTTTTGTGAAAGTGTTGATTGTTTTCCTTGCACACGTCATCCGTCTTGGCAGAAGTCTGTGCTCCACCACTTCTGTCAAACACCACGTCACCTAGATTTATGCCTAAGCTTTGTCTGAAGGACCATAAGTCTCCAAGTAAGGTGGTGAAATTATCTTAAAAGCAAAACAAATAATTTCTTTACACTTTCCCAACCGCAACCTCTTACTGGTTATGCTGAGCACTCTAGCTCTGTATCTATGGGTCTACCTTTTCCTTAAAGTTGAAAGCAAATGCTTCACCCGGGAGTATTCTGAAATTCTGATAAAAGAAATTGGATTACAAAGCTAATTTGTCTTCCACAGGCAAACAGAAATTCCTTATCAGTAACTTCTAGTTAGGGTTGACCCAAGCTGGATAAGAGCAAAAATCTATAGTGAAAGCATTTGTAAAATGCCAGCTCCAAACCTGCCTGCTCCAAACCTGCACCCAGTTTTGCAAAAAGGCTCTTTTCAAAGCAAACACAAAAAAACCCAAAAACACCCAGACACATTTAATTTCAAACAGCTTTCCCACCTCTCCGTACAGGACACAAAATTCACATCACCAAGCAGCCAAGTGTCACAAGCCAGTTACTGAAAAGGCATTATAATGCTCTCTGAGGGCAGAACCCTTTTGGAGAGTTACTATCCCTTGCAATAACACACAGACAGGTATCTCTAGTTCTGCAGTTTGCCCTTATTTCACTGTGACTTCAACTCATCCTTACCTCCTGCATTCTCCTGGTTCCCTGAACGCTTCAAAAGCACTTTTTCATACGTGAAAGAAAATCTAAAGCAGAGATTGATCTTACATAATAATCTTTCTAGAAGAATTCGACTTCAAGCAAGGTACTGCTTATCAAACAATTAATTTTAATATTCCAGCAATAAGATTTTTTTCCTTTATGTTCCAATCTGAAGACAAGAACAAATCCAGTAATAGAACGTCAACGTTAATTTAGGAGGAGATGAAAAATGGCTTAATAACACTGCAGCAGAATAATGTTCTACAACAGGTCATGGAGGCATAAAATTTTCAACAAATTCATTCTTGTACCACTGTATATTCCTGCTAATAGACCAGGGCACAACTGAAAGATTGTTAATACCTTGCTGCACAAACTTATATAGCAGAAAAAAAGCTAACTTTTATAGTCTGAGTTTCCCTAATCAGCAGTAAAACTGGGAAAGAGAGGCAGGCAGCCTCCTACTTGCTTTCCCTTGAGCAAAAGGCAGAAAATGAGTTGCAGTTAACCACAAAATTCAACTCCATATTAAGCCTCTATTTAATAAATGATACTAAATAGTAGGATGGAAAGATTTTATAGCAAGGGAAGTTGTAATTAGAGAGACAGAACAGCACAGACCAAAAAAAGCCATGACAGTAATTTGCTACCAGTTTCACTCAGACACCCTCCAACTGGAAGCTGCAGTACAGTCAAAGCTCAGGAAACTTTCTCTTCATTAACCCAGTTATGCATGAATTAGTGTTTTGTGAAAGTGCCCACATCCCTGCGAGAGTACAGCCTTTTGCTGTACGCAATATAGGACACAATATGAAAGGGAAGAAGAGCTTTCGAATACAAGGGGAGGGAGGGGGAGATCAACATTTTAGACATGGTAAATGCCATGCCACTGTAACTTCTCCACCACCCAACTCTTAGCCTTTCAGAGAATGGGGAGCCAAAGAGCAAGGTTGGGTAGAAATCAGCAAACATCTCAACCCTTGCAGGTAGGTGCTTACACAGTTCTACAGCTACTCAGACTTGGTGGAGAATGCAGAGCAGAAGACTATTACTGAGCAGGTAAAGAAATCCTATCTCACACTGCTTGTCTTCAATTTTCAGGTCCTGAATTCCTTAGAATTTCACTAGTAAATGAGAAATGTAAGAAATTGGTTCTAACTTGGCATCTCTACAAAGAATTGTCAGATTTTAAACAGTGTTATTCTAATCCTGTTTCACAAAAGACTGATTTAAACCAAAATGTTTTATAAATTGGCGATCAGAGTTTAAAGACTGATTCTCAGTCACTGTTCACATTTAAACATACCAACTTGCAATAAAAGATGGGTTTACATGATATTTCCCACTTTTTTTTATTAACTAAAACCACCTGATAAACTACATGCATTTACAAAATAATAAGGTATAGTACTTCTCTTTTGTGGGGCATTTCTTGTTTGCTAGCTTATGTCTGTTCACAGTTGAGGAATAAATCTAAATGCAAACTGGAATTTAATAGGAAATTTACAAATACAGGAATTCAAAATTGACTACTTGGTCAAATAATAAGTTACCGCAACTGCTTTGGATTTTCAAAATTTTAAGACATGCTTTGTATTTATTTAAAGGAACTACTTCTGTTAGTAAAAATGACTGCTTCAGATTGTCACATCCTGCATGACATTCCTTCCCAAGACCCTTGTTTACAGATTAAAGCAGAGGTCAGGAAGCTAATTTTCATTCTTACTGTTTCACAATTTCATGTTAATCATTAAGATAATTAAACCAAAATTAATAAAATCGTTTCTCTGCACTTCCAGAAGAGGTAACTATAACAAGAGGTAGTTTAGTATTTCCATACAAGTGCTTAGCCAGTCACTTGTAGAACTTCATGCCTCATCTGCTCCTTTGCAGCGTCTAGCAGGTAAAAGCTAGTTGATTCGAAAGAACATACGTGGGGTTTGCACATCACAGAGGTCTTGCAACTTCTGAAGGATTAGAATGTGACAAATCGCATCAAATTCTAAAAAGTGAAGTAACTTCATAATGGGAAATATTTAACATGATTCAGGTAAAAAGTCACTTTGTAGCATTTGCATAAAATACAGAGTACCTATCTAGACAGAATGTATACTTAAAAAATACAGAATGTGTATGTACATGTGTATATGCTTATATAAACACAGACCAACATTTTAGCTTATTTCCCCACTAGATATGTATACACATTAAAAATACGGGCCAGATTAAGAGATTTTTATTTTATTCCTGTCATGGAACAACACCATAGGGAAGAGAAATTGGTAAGGAACGTCAGTTCTTTTTTCTATACAGTGAAGAAGATTTAAAAACCTAAAACACAAGAGCATTTAATCTGGCATTACTCAAACATAGCCTAAGAAGATGCAGGACTTCTGCTTGATAACATAAGCCTTAGAAAAGTCACACACACCCACTCACATTTATACGGATAAATATATTAAAATTCTGTATCAAATTTTGAAACCTCTAGACTGGTTTCAAAGCTTTGTTAACTAAACCCTTATGAAATCCATTAAATGGATTCTGATCAATTTTGCTAGTGCAGAAAGGGTTACAAACTGTCCTTGTTATTCACAGAAATCACCTTCATCTTGAATTTACATAAATAATGTGTCATCACACCAATAAGATTATTTGCTTAACTGTTTTTCTCTCATTTGAATACCCTGATAAGCCTAACTATAGAACAAGCTGCCATAGTAGCATACAAGGTTTAGTACTTTATTTTCTGAAGTGTCCTAAAAGGAGATACACTCTAAGTCCTACTGACAACATCTTCAGAAGTCAGAAGGGAGTGAGCTTTAAGTTTTTCCTTCTCTGTAGGTTAAGGCACAGTTTAATTTCTCAGGCTCAGGCGTGTGTATGGAAAGAGTCACAACTGACTATTCATTCTCTCTCTACAGGGAGTTACTTACTGGAGCATGCTGTGTGGAAGAGAAAACTGTTTTAAGTTAAAAACAAAACAATTACTTCTGCCCTCCTGTAAATGGACATTCTGTACTTTGCTATAGCACCTACAGAAAAGGCCCAAATAAATACCTTAAAATTCCTTTCACCTTTTACTAGGGCATGGTCAGCAGAACACAGAGCTGCTCACAATATCAGATGTTTATGCAGTACTAACTTGCAGTAAATATCTTATAAATCAAGAGCAAAATAGCTTTCATTCTGTCAAAAAGAGCTCAAACGGGAACAAATACATGAAATCTGACCTTTACATCAAAAAAGCTCTTTTGGTTACCACCAAGAAAAACAGGTTCTGCTACAAAAGCTTCCAGCACCCTGCATTTCTAAGCCTGTTTGATGAATGCTCCTATATATTTTTTCCCAACTGAGGCACACTAATGTCCTTTCAAAGAAAAAAAAAAAAGAAACAGAACAACAACAACAACAAAAAATACAGACTAAAATGCACTGGAGACCTAGTGCTACCCACAGTTACCAGATATGTTGAGTTGGAGAATACAGCCAGCCATCTTGATTTTGGATTCAGTGGCACTGTGTTGCAGTTCAGTTGTTCATAGATCCAAGAGCCCCATTAAAAAAAATGTTATTCATGTAGGAATCCATCCGGTTACCTCTGACTAGCAGCAGCCATCTATCAGCTACGATTTTAATGTGCTGATTATCAAAACAAGTGACTGCTATACCTATCTTAAATTACATCCTTACAGTTAAAAGTTTCCAGTTATACAATAATTTTAACTCTTTTAAAATAATAATTACAGACACAACAGAAATGGTGAAGAATATTGACTAATATTTGAGGTATTTCCAAGCATTAACTTACCTTTGTCAACTGGGTATACGTCAACACCCATTACAGGCTTCTGCATTTCTGGGATTATTTATTACAGTTTTCTCTAGATACCAGTGAATCTCATTTAAAAAAAAAAAAAAGACAGCATTGTCAAATCAAGCTTTTAAACTGCTGCTCAAAGCTCTTGAGCAGACGGCAGTTCCACTGAGGACTTGAAGTGATGCGCAGACTTTGCTGAGGCACAGAAAATGTCACAGTGAAAGAGTGCACTCACCTACACTGGGATCAGCTTTCTATTTCTTCACATATTGCAGGGCAGGACATGTCAACAGAGGTGAACGAAAGCTTGTCTATTAAGAGCAGTAACACTGTACTAAACACTGCCAAAGCACAATGTACAATATTTCATTTTCAGCCTAGAAATGAACCAGACTGTTATTTACCTCCACACACACTATCTAAAGTGTTAGAGGTGGTTGGTTTTTTTTTTCTTCTGCTGTGGAGAGAAAAAAAAAAGGCAAACCCCAGCATCCTTGGTTAAGAGAGCCAAGCCTGTAACTTACACGACTATCAATGAAGAAACGCATCTTTCACTGCTGATTTAGCTCACTGCAAACACCTTTCACCTCAGGTAAAGAGAATTTAACTGGAAACAAGAGAATACCAAGTCCACTTTGAGCAATCTTAAAGTACTTAAGATGCCCAAGTTTACGTTTGGTCATTTCTAACGCTTATGACCCCCCAATACATCTATTAGCTATTCATAAGTTGATCTCCATTTATATTCCCACATAGCTGGGCAGAAATGCCCCAATCCCAAAATATAAAAGCTCCTGTTATTTAGGAACTGAGATCAAATAAACAGGCTACCCATTTTGCTGAAGTGCTAATATATATAAATGTACATAAATACAAAGTTGAGAAAGCTCCAAGGTTTCCTCTTTATACATTAAGTTCATTGACCTTGTCCATCATGAAATCTGTATGTTCGCTTATTCACGTAATAAACAGCTATGCTGTGGGTAACATCAGTAGTTTAAAAGATACAAACCAGAGCCTCCCTCCAACTTTGCCTCATGGCCAGTCTTAATGCAAAGCAGAGAGGAAAATCTTGCATCGTGCTCCAAAGACCATCACTAGAGCTACACTGCTCTGAGAAGGTGGATCCTATAGAAGGCTATCACAAGATTGGTCGTTCAGCTTCAGCACTTCTGATCACAAATGAGACAGAGCATTTGGGTCCAACTTGTGATCTGATGGCAGCCCAACAGCTCAGAATCAACACTCCTGACTCACGGTTTCCAAATGCTTTGGCCCAGTAACAGTCATCATTCTACATAACTGAATTTATTTATACCAGAAGGATGGGGAGTGGCATTACAGGATGGCAAAATCCTACGCTAAGCCTGAAGAGTCGAGCAGTCTGAAATTGGCTACAGTGTCTGAACTAATCACTTTTGTAAACCTGTGATCTAACCTCTGTATTTAATATTATTTTTATAATGCATGCAAACAATCCAGAATTTCCCTTTTAGAGGGCCCTTAACTTGCTTACTGGATAGAATAAAAGAAGCTCAAAACATGAAATCAGAATTCTATAGGAAGCAAAGCTCCTTTCTGCTAAACTCTTGACTTAGTTTTAACCCCCATGAAAATTCTGATGAGAAATCAGACAACTAAATTCTACACATTGTCTCTGCCAAAGAATTCCTACGTGACTTTTGTAAGCTCCTCCTACTCATTTATTTTCAGGATGTTCAAATAGGTATTCTTGTATCCTCGCTAGCAGAAGCGTTCAATACCCTTGCAGCTCCATGAAGGTAGGGAGACCTGTACTTTCAACATTTAAAGCATCATAAAATTATATGCCTTGAGAGAGGGAGATTAAGAAAATACTATGGTCCCAAGGCTTCTCAAAGTTGCTATCCAGTATCTGTGGATGTTTGACATATGTGCTTTAGATTCTTATCTATGTATAATGAACAAGAATATCACCACCTTGACTCACAGAAATGTGAAGATGGTAAATTACTTATTTTCTTGAAGCACTAGGGGGCTAATTAGTTCTATAAAGAAAATAATTATTCTCCATTCAGGTCAATGTGCAAATGCTGCAGTAAGAAGATATAGGGCATGACAGAATGTCCTATATTGCTTCCTATTCGGTACAATGAATGAGTACAGTTCTGCGGAAATGTCACTACAGTGTTGCAATGTGTACCTTATTTCTTACTTAATAGTGAGGGAAGTTATTCATTAGAAATTCTAGCACCTGTGGTGCAAGCAGAACCCCCAGTGTCTTCACATCAGGACAGGGTATCTCTTTTAAGGCAACATTTTCAGCAAACAACACTTACCTAGATGATATTTAATGACCTGTGATTTAAACCAGGCCAGTAATCTTATGCCTTCTTGGACTCTTTGAGCCTTTTAGCATAATTAAGATAGTTATAATGCATACACACAGATTGGATTAATTATTATGGCACCTTAACCTGTCCTGTCATTTCCTAAATCCTCACTGCCAGATCTGGTCAACAGTCTATGCTTTCTGCAAAGGAAAGGAACAAAATCTTACATGTTCAGTTGATAGAGATGCAGTTATTTCAGATATCTTTCCAAGAAAGGCCTTATCTTCTACCCTGCAGGTTTAATTCCAGCATAAGTTTCTGACACCCCCACTCCCACTGGAGATTCATCTCACAATTAAGGTTAAAGCCAGATTCCTGCAGGAAACTGTTTTAACCTACTATTATTCTCCCTGACTAGGAGACAGTTTGATGTGATCACAAGAAAAAAATTTCATCTAAATTTTTTTTCCCCACAAAGTTCAAAAATCTGTCCAACAGTTTGAATGTTAACTTTCAAAAATTCCCTCTAATTCAATGTAAAATACTAACTTCTGTATCACCAAACAAGATAGTAATTATACTTCCCACTTTCCATCTAATTAATACTACATGTAAACTCATTCATAGACAATGGTTTGTTGGGAATTTTTTGGTTGGTTCCCCTCCCCCCCCTCCCCCCAAAAAAACCCCTAAGTATATATAGTTGTATTGACTACATCTGCATGAGCAGTTTGCCCTCTGGTGACTGACTCTGTGAGAACATACAAGATCTGTAATAGATACGTGAAAACTGGTATGAAGAAAGAATGACTGGAATGTTTGCAGGCTCCAAAAGAAACAGCAATAAAAGGGTTTAAAGAAATCATATGCATTAATTGCAACAGCACAATGTGATTTCATTCTAATTAAGAGAAACTGAAGTGTCAAGAAGATGAAGAACAGAACTGCCAAAGTAGAATGACTACATACGAGAAAGAACTGAAACTCCAGAATTTTGCTTAAGACTTACGAGGGTTAAGACAAAATAAAGCAGCAAAAGGTCCCTCACAGCATCCATTTCTCACAGCATCTACTTCTCAATAGACAAGTGCAAAATCATCTTGTCATCATAGTGTGGGCTCAATATCCAGAACTCCTTGTTCTCCCTATCGCACATAGGTGATGTTGGTCAGGCTCCTTGGACATGAGTATGTGAGCGTGAAAGCATAAATAGACAAAATAAACTTAATTACAGATTTTATTACATAAAATTGCTTTCCTCCTCCATAAAATCTGACATTAATTTGTTATACCGATTTCCTGTGCTTTCACTTACACTATGCTAGAGTTGGGGGGGGGGGGGGGGGGGGGCGGGTAGGGAGGTGTGAATCTGCATTACATACAGTAAAAGGATCAAGCTTCTATCCCAGAATTTGGGCAACTTACTTGGCCTGAGGGCCTTGACTAACTTTGAAGACAGCCAATTTACATTTCAGTCTAATATGTGCTAATAGCGTGCTTGCCTCAAGCTAATTTGGAAGAGGAAAATACAGATATTGCTCCTTAAAATGACCTTTTGCTTCCCAAGATAGGGTTCTAGATTTATCTCAGCTCTTTAGATAACCATTATTACTGTACTGAACATCATATATACTTTATCTTCACAAACACTCCAGTGAAGCAAGGAAATATCATGTCTCAGTAACTAATGAGGAACAGAAGTGGGAAACAAAAAAAGCAAGTTGTCTACTATCACAAAGAAATGCTCATTGAGTGTGAAAAGGAAATCAGGTCTCAAGTTCCTAGCTAGCTGTCTAGCTGCTACATCACATTCCTTTCACATAAAATGGATAGACAATTGAAAAAGTCATCAGTTACATTTTGTTCTATTATCCAGACCATGTTTGTCCTGTACAACTGCTTACCTAACAGCTTAAATCACCTTAGCAAACAGCTATAGCTCCCTTACACCTAGCTGCTGAGCTAAAAGGTTTTCACAAGGGAGATTTTTCTTGGTCTTGCCTTGCTTGTGTATACAAGGACTGCTGAAATGTTGTCTGAGTCAATCGCCATGACTGTTCACCTAAATTCTTTCTCAGTGTCCTTAGCTGAAGGTTGTTGCTGGACAGTAACTTCTTCCCTTAGAAGATGCACAAGCATGCAGAATGTGCATGATGGAGTGAAAAGAGAGGAAAGGAAGCACTGGGGCTGGAATGCAAGAAAGAATTGCTAAGTAGAGTTAACTTCTAGAATCACTGTTGTGTCTTGCTTGAATTCTCCAGGAAGTTTAGACAGTGTAAAGACCAGTAAAATGCTGGATAATTTCTGCAACGATCACAGATATTGATTGTCACAGAGGTACCTTTTCCCAGTTACCTCGAAATGGTAAAATAAGAAGTGTTCAAGGCCAGGCTGGATGAGACTTTGAGCAACCTGGTCTAGTGGAGGGTGTCCCTGCCCATAGCAGGGGGGTTGGAACTAGATGGTCTTTAAAATCCTCTCTAACTCAAATCATTCTATGATTCTATGAACAATAAGGTCTTCCCTCACACCTAGCATATAATGTTAGTGCTCTTATTAAATCAAGTGTTGCTTCTAGATTCTTTCCCTTGTACAATACATTTTGAAACTAGCTCTTTTACCATGTGGCACTCTTCCTGTCCTACCTCAGTGCCTTGGGTAGCAGCTCAAGGGGAAAGAGAAAGGTTAGCTGCTAGACCTGTACGTGTTTCACGTGGCATTAGTGATTAGAATCCTAGAAAGCATGCAGTCAACTCAAGAGCAATCCTTCTGCATTCCTAAATACTCCGCATGCAGTACTGCGTAACACGTCTCCAATGACAAACTGAATTTTATTGGCAAGGTGAAACATGAATCTGCATCATACTTCTCAAAGGAAGGAGTTGAATGTTTCTAAAATATGCTCATTGATACTGACCTCTCTTCTCAGAGAGAAAGAGTTAAACATCCTCTTTTATTCCCCGAAGGCTGCGGTCCCATGCAGAGGTGCCATGTTTTATTTAAAACATGCTCTCTCTCAGTAACCGCTTGTTCTAATTGGCAAGGCAAGGCTGGGTCCCCAAAGCACACAGCTCGTTACATTCAGTTTGGATTACAAAAACGCGATGAAACAAACTGCATTGAAATGTACAAATTAACAGCTCAGGAGTGCACAACACGGACATGGAATTAGATTGTAATATGGAACAAACTCCACAGGGAGGCTAAGAAACAAATCACTAGTGTCTCTATAAACTATAGAAGGTTTCCAAACGAGCAAATACACAAAACAGAACACAGACTTTTCCATAACTCAAGCAAATTGCTAAATGGGAAAAAAAAAGAAAAACATTCCCTCTACTACCTTATGCACACATTTATAGGAGAATGGAGTTATAACAAAGTTTAATAAATTAAATCTGTGGGTTGCACAGTCTAAATAGGTAACTCTGCTTTCATGCTGACAATGGGCAAACATCATGGCAATTAAGTTGTATTTCTAAACATTATTTTTTTCTACATCAGAGAACCCATACACAAGAGACTAAATTACAGCTGGTGTTTCAACAAGTCACTTGGAAAGGTTACAAGTTAGAAGGCGAACAAGGTATTAACAAAACAGAAAGAAACTGTCTTTGCCATAAAGAAGAAAATATACTAGAAAACAGAGCTATGAAAAACTAAAAATAATGCAAGTTTGAGACAAAAACAGGGCTGAGCTCTTTGCTTGTAGATCAATCTGTACAATGAGACTGGCAATCCCCTAAGAAAAAGAAATCACATGGCAAATATCAGTGATGCCTAGTCAAGACAGAGGAAAAAATTAAATTAAGAATATTTGGCAATCTTTTGCGGTAGCCAATACTGAGAAGAGATCTTATTTTTTTATTTTGCTTGAGTGTAATTTATATTTTTAACAAATGAGCCCCAGACTACTAGACTGAATTTTGCAAGATGCAGTCCAATGAAACAGCCACTAATGTCCTACAGGGTAGTTTGCTAATAGGATTGATTGACTGCAAAATGTTAAAGTTATTTATTAAAAAGTATTCAATTTTCCTAGACTGTGTTGATGAAAAGATACTCCCAAATGCAACTGGAAAAAGATGTACTAACTTAGTAGTAGCCAGAAAGAAGAGAAAAAGAAAAAACCTGTCCTACCTCAATACACAACATCTGAGTGACAGATGTGAAAGAACTTCTTTTTCTTCCACTAACAATTGTATAGAAAAAGAAATAATTTGTGGGTCTGTCCTCCATCAGTGCTTGCCCCTTCCCACTGTTTTATTATAGGAGAAGATGAAGAAGGAGGAAAAAGGAGAAAATAATTGAGCAAATCAAATGAGCAGCTGAGCCACTGGCCCTACTGATAACCTATGTTGCACTGCTGCACACACAATGCCTTCACACAGCCAGGGCCCAGGCAGGTGAAGGTCGTGTCTTCCATACAGCATCTTTAACGCCTTTCTATATAACACACAGCAAAATCATATCAGTATTGCCACAAAGCAACACAGGAGCCCTGTACTTCACAACTTCCACGCCATGATAGTACAGACTGAGAAAGACTGGAACCCTCGAGTAAGATTATACCACCTTCGCTCAGAATGTGAAGATTTAACTCTATTTAACGCTTAAAATTCCAGCAAGCTTAGAAAGCTTCAGGTATCCTTCTCTCCCATATTTCCAACTCCTCTGTATATACTGAGTACTAGGAACACTTAGCATAAATACGCTGAATAATTTGGTTGATAGTACTATTTTTGACAAAAGTAAAACAATTAGTGCTAAGTTTAGAAAATATGACTATACCCTAATAAACTCACTTTCTATTTATTTTTATTTCCCATCCAAGATTTTAAGATAAGTTAGTGGAAAGGGAGCCAACTAAAACCAGAAATCCTTTCCCAATCCTTCAACAAAATATTGCCCTGCTCTAACACAACAGCTACTACTTTTTAACTAATTACAGAGTTATTACTCAGATCTTTACATTTTTTAAAGCCACAGAACAACGCATAGTAACAGAGTAAAAAGAGTCTTCGGGGTCAGCCGTGCAAATCAAGCTTATAAATAAGTGAAGCCCAACTAAAGCAATGTATCAATTCTTTTTTCTTAATTCCACTTCAGGGTGATTGTCTTTCTCAAGTTTAGCATACATCTCACCCTTTCAAGTTTACTAATTATGCTAAAACACCTTTTTCCTACCAGCATTCCCCCTTCTAAAAATTCTTTGGGCATAGAGTAAAAAAAATTAAATGTATGCCAAACAATATCTATGTTTATATCTGGAATGTTACAGTTCTTTATTAGTAGGTGCTCTAGAAATTATACATATCTTTGTTGCCACTGTAACCAGCTACATAATTTTCCAAAGAATTATTTAGCTTCAAGCCTGATCATGTAATAAAAGTTGAATACGAAGTTTGACTACTTCCAAGTGCTAGCCAGTGAGCACCATTATTTGTAGCAAACAGTCCATGTACTTCAAAATACAAAGACGGACATGAATACAGCAACAAATTCTAGCCTAATGAAGCAACAAATTGAGGCACCAGTTTCCATTAGGAGCCAATGAAGGGTATACCGTACTGAAAAAGAAACATTTTGTGTACAGATAAAGAAAACTAGTAGTTAGTGCCATTTCCAAACTTCTGAAAATGCTTACTGCCTTTCTAGCAAAGTAGTGAAACGTGGATTCAGGTCAAAAATTAGAGAGCTATGGAAAATGAAAGCCTAGCAGATTTTTAATAATTTGTTTAGGAATTAAAACTTTATGAAGGAGAGAAGAGCTGAAGGAAACATAATTTATCATTTATCATACAACAGGTTACAGCAAAGACTAAAACAGTTTTGAATCAAAAACATACAAGATGAACCTGTGGAAAAGGTTTCTAGGAAGCAAGCTGAAAGCTTGACTGAGGATCAAGTTAGTATCTGATTAACAGCAAAATCTTTTTAGGCAGGAACACTGATTTTTGCCAGCTCATGCCTACAGTAGGTGTTACTACTGCCAGACTCGGCAGCAATCTAAATAGCTCCCAGGATTTACAAAGACTGAGAAGAGGAAACTGTTATTCAAGTGACTGAGACACATAACCCCCCTGATTTTGTAAGCTCCAAAATCTGCATCTGCCTTAGGCATGACAAGATAAAGGTCTGCCCAACAAAGCAGAAAGGTTAAGATGCACAAAAACATGAAATAATTCTACAGTCAGACATCTGAGTGAGTTCAGGAAAAAAGAACAGCAACTAATGTGATACTTCCAGAATCAGATGATATATAGAAGATACTAGTGTCTATTTTTCCCCCCCCTTACCAGATCATTCAAGTTCAAGAGAATAAAAGATACTATTGAGGTTACAGAACTTCATGATCTGGCACACAGCTAAACATAGGTATCGAAAAAACTTGTGTGGCTCCAGCAATCCTGATTCCCTACTTGATACATGGAGATTACATACTGGTATCTTGACAAGTAAAAATTACAGGGTTTTTAAAAGATTTTTTAAAAGATTTTAAAATATTTTAAAATTTTAAAAGATTTTTTTTTGTTTTACTTCAAACTAAAAATAAAACTGAACTAAGGCTTGAGGCCCCTAAAACTCAGAGAATTCTTGCACTATATAGTTGTAGTACTTTCTCAAATTCAGTGATGCTGATCTAGTGCTTCACAGAACATGAACATACACATTGCATAGCTGGATTAAGAGGAGAGATTGGGCACCCACCTCTAGAAGTTTCAAGTACACCTTCAGACACAAGGGCTATGAAATGGATTCACAAATCCAGGAATACTCTAATCATCATTTTATCTTCTTCCAGTTTTCTAAAATGCATCTCTCCACCAAACCATCCAGTGCTGCACTTACCTTCAGCTTCACATACGACTGAACAAGCTGACGTCTACTTCCTGCGGCACACTTTCCAATGCTGACTGCACCGTAACACAAATTAAACTTTCTAGACTCACAATCAAATGGATTAAAGGCAGACTGTGGGTTTTGGGTGATTTAAGTAGAAAGTTGAGTTTTACCCTTTTTTGTATTTCAATATTTGTTCTTACGCTAATAGTTTGTTCTGTAACTGTTCCCAGAGGTTCCAATTAAAACTGAGTTCTTGAGGTATCAGGTGTTGTTTCCATGAATGTTTGTAGAATTCCTACCTGAAAGATCCTATTTGTAAAAGTGGCTTTTCAAAAGTACTCAAACAATGTCCCTACCCGAATCTGATATTTAACTTCCATAAACCTAATGGGAGCAAAGATAGATTAATAAAGATTACTTTTGAAGAATTTCATTCGTCACTGTCCTGTAGTTTAATCATATAGATTTCAGAGCTTACCATATTAAAAGAAGGCTGCAGTATTAGCGGAAGATGTGGTTTCACTAAGGGAGATACTCTAGCCCTTAATTTGCATTTTTTTCACTTACCAGCCTATATTCTGATTTTAAAAATTCAACACTATTTCATTTGTATTCTGGATGTGCGAGAAGTCTGAAGCACCTCTGCCTTAAACATCTGAAGAGCAAATTTATTGGAAGCAATTTAAAACATAAGTTTACACTTGTACTGTATCAGGAGACTTTGAGGCACTCATAGCACGTGGTCAGCCAGAACTGGAGACAGAATGTGGTAAAGCACTTTGCAGAAGCACATTTAACTTGAAATTATTTCAGAGAGGCTCTTGAACACTTCTGAGTCTGCTGCTTCTATGGGGCTTACATAAAACAAGTCAGGTATTCCTTCTTGGAACAGAGAGATGTGGTGAAGAGAAGGCAAAGAGGACTGAAGAGGATAGCTAACTTCAAGCTCCTCTCCAGTATTTCTCTACCTTTACATACAAGCCAAGAATTAATCTGCAGCAAATGAACAGCAGATCTGTGGTTGTACAGAAGAGCGTAGTGAACCTCTTCGATCCAGGTCAACACATCGGGCTCGTCTAGACAAAGAGTTGTGTATATCTGTGCAGGATGCAGCTCTCTGTTGCCACAGAAAGCTGAACAACTTAATCCCTATAATAACCTGTGAAAAGTATTGCCATGTTTAATATAAGAAAATGTACAAAGATAGACAAAACAAGGAATTGTGGTCTCCCTGCTATATAATCTGGTTGCTTCTGCTGTTTGTTTCATCTCTGGACAAATTGGAGCGAAAATTCAGTGAATTTAACTTGATCATAATTTTAGAAATCATAAGTACTTGGTCAAACAAGAAGGCAAACTGACAGCCCCCAACCACTACCCTTTGTTCTGTTTCTGTGCTAACTAACATCACAGACATCAAACTATGAACATTTTCCTCCACGGATGGGGAGGAAACACAGGTGCATAGAAGAGCTCATGATCATGTATTTACGAACTTGTACATAGCTCTGAAAGTCTGAAAGAACAGTAAAGATAGGAAGGTTTCATGTAATAACCCATATTGCAATGCAAACCCAACAATGTTTTCATCTCCTGCTGACTTGTTGCCCTTGTGCCCTGATCCACAAGAAAAGATAATGCTTACACAAATGTAAGAAGCTTTGTTGCTTGGTGTGGTTGAAATTAATTTAAAAATAATAAGACAGCTAGAATCTATTCTTTCCCTCTGAAAAAAAAAAAAAAAAAACACCACCAAAAACCCAAAACCCAGTCATTCAACAAAGCTACTAACCTTTTTCGTTGTGTGGATTTCTTTTTTCTAAAATAAAAGAGAAAGGAAATGACAGTCAAGAGAAACAATAATTCCCAATTTTCCCTTGCACACATATCTATTTCAATACATATGAAAGAATAACTTGCCATATTAAGAGAGAAACAAGAGGAACTTTTTTCATATCATGTCTTTGGAGTGCCTGGAATGATGAAAAACACCTTTCAACAGCTTACTTGCCTAAAATTTTGTTACCTGTGCTGGCTAAATTAACAGAAACAAGAGTATACACCTTACTATTTCAATACTGTGGCTGGAAATCCACTATTAAAAATATACTCAAAATATTTCACTAACAAAAAATAAAAACCAAACCAATAAGAAAAACCTATGTGCGACTGATGACATTAGGAGTTTTTGAGTTTCTACTCAAACAGGTCTGGTTATTCCAACACTACTTGTTGAAGGAACCAGAGTAAGCCTAAAAAGAGTAAATTTGCCTTTTTTCACACTACACAAATGTTTAGATATCATTTTGTATTTTTACAATAAAAAAAGAACTTGATCAGAGGTAATCGCTTTTCAGGAGATTTACAGAATAGAAGCCAAAAGCTTTCCTTCTTGTTAAATACAAGCAAAACAACAGCAAACCCCCCAGTAAAACCAAAATAAAAGATGCTTTGCTTAATGCCTGGTCTGCTGGCTGTGAAGTTTGGGGTATTAAAACTGTTAAACTATGAGGGATGGGCCATTCTGATATCTCGGAATCAGAAGATCCACATTTCTGAGATACCCAAACAGAAGTTATTTACAGTGCTAACATGAACATAACAGTTGTATTTAGTCAAATCAAACACCTAGTAGCTTGTGTCTGACAGTGGTCAGTAGGGAAAGTGTACAAAAAGGGACTTGCACTTCCTTCAGTACACCCTTCTAGTGATCCATGGCTTTGGAATACAGCCAGAGAAATACATGCATCATTTTGCAGAATAACGTTTCACAATCTTTATTTCCCTTGTGCTCGTTCAGTAAAGTGATACTGAACCTAAGATCTGAAATCTACAACTAAAAATTTATTTTGTAAAAAACTCAGAAAAAGCCGTTTGTTTTTTTTTAATATTTTGCCTTAATTTTCAAAGATTCTATGATTTGGCCTTGGAAACCCATGACCTTAAATAAAATTCTGCAAGCTCAATATTAAAGCAATGTTTCATAGGCAAGCCAATGACTGAAAGTTTAAAGGAAAATTCTGAACTTTTTAATGTTGTATCAGTTCCCCCAAGAGAAATTAAAAATCATGAACTATGACAGCACTTTTATTACAATTAAAAATAAGTTTACAATACTAAATACCACTGACAAAAATTCAGAAAGGCACAGCTAGAAAATGTTAGCAGGAAAAGGTCAATAGCAATTTCTAATATTTTACAAAGTAGAAGTGACCTTGCAGGAAGAAAATAATATGTAGTAATTAGAATTAGCCTACTGATGATTGAGTTGAAAGGATGCAAGTTAAAAATTAAATGGAACAAGTGGTTTTCTATACCAACTTTTCAATTTCATTTTTTTATCTATACTGTATTTTAGAGGTTATTACAAAATAAATCCTACAAAATTCCAAATTACAATTCAGACATATGCATTTTGAAAGTCACATCATCCGTATAGGAGTTGTGCTGACAGCAGAGCTTTGTAGCTCAAGGGTGTTCCAGAATTCCACAAACTTCAAGAACAAGGTCTGACTGGTACACTTACACAAGAGGTTCTTAATTAGCAAATAAATGAAGCACCAAAATGAGGAAAATCTAATTACATATACACACTGAAGGAAGAGAAACCCATGCACAAATCTTGAAGGAGATGCCAACAATGTGGTTTTGATAATCTAACAAAAATGCAAAACCTTTTACTGCACTTACCAGCAAAGCATTTGGAACAGAGATTCATAGTCTTGCTGGACCTAGGGCAAAAATAAAAAAAAACATAGAGCTAAAAAAATCATTATAATTCTAATCAATACAGGGAAGTTTTTTGGGGAATGAAGCAAGGGTACAAGGTGGGTAAGAACTTAAATAGCTAGGAATCAAGGATAAGTGGCCAGAAGTGGCTGAACTAGGAATAGAGATGGGGGGAAGAGACTTCATATGGCAATCTCTTTCCAACTTAAAGGGCTTCCAAAACATCACTTCCACACATTTACCTCATTTTTGAAAATAAGCTCACTTTGCATGTTACACACCCGTCATTTGGATCTTTCTATTGCAATATGATAATAATGATAGACAGGAAGAGCCAATACATTCCACTTGAACATTAGACTCCCCTTGGCAACAGCTTTGCAGTCCTGACAAATCCTGAATACAGTACAGCAATAGAGAGATTAAAGTATTGCACTTACAAGGACACAGACAGATGTGCTCTTGGAAGTCTAGCTGGAATGGCTTAAGAAGTTATTACCTCAAGCTGTTCATTACTACCCTCAGCTGCATCCAGCAGTAATTCAAAATAACCTGGCTGACTTTGCACTGACATGGACTAGGACAGTTCATATGATCCATTAGTGTGGCTCAACTTTGAGGGCAGTAACCTTGAGCTGAGAGAAAAACAGCTGGAGAATGACAGCAATATCTTAGGCCTCCCAGATGTCTCCAAAGTGTTTGTGCAATTATGCCACAAGTGTTCACCCTCATAAAGAAAGTCAATAGGCCCACCGAAAAAAAAAAATTAAGGCTATAGACCTCTTCAGGGCTACCATGAAACCACCCAAAGCAATATACTAAGGGAGAACAAGTTTCTCCCAATTTACAAAAAGTTCTCTTCTAACATCACAACATCTCTTTGACAAAGTGAGTTGGAAAATATTCTCCAAAAATTCTCCACATGTTGCAATGTCTTTAGGGACAGAAAAGCAGTACAGTTTCTGTGCTCACTGCCCAGTATTTGATTTGTTCAGTGTTCCTGAGTCTGCTCCACCATTACATATCAGCATTAACACCATCCTGGGCAGGTCTGAAAACACCTATTGATATGTAAAGTAATACCAAAACTGTCCATGCCCACAAGACTTTTTTGACTCCTCAGGGCTGCCTCTAGCTAGAACACATCATTTAGACAAATTAATTGCATCTTTAGCAATACACATACATGAAAACAATGGAGTCTACCAAAACAGTTGTATTCTATTTCCAGCCAACCACGGATGGAATTCTGAGATAAGATCTTCATCTCACAAGACACAAATTATAAATATCAAAACTGCTTATTATCGTGAGACAAAAAATTCTGACAATTTTTCCAAAGCAATTATATCACAAATGAACACACCTATCAGAGACATAGAATTCTTTTTCCCCCCAGAGTCTGCAAATGGATATTTTGAATGACTTTCCAGTAACAAAGTAAATCCAGACTTGGTCAATCATATCTTAGTATTAGTCACATCAAAACATGACAGATGCTTTTCAATTCATGCACATTTGAAAGCTGGTTTACATCAGGCTCAAGAATTCTAGAACACAGTTCACTGCAGATATGAGACATAAGCGTTTGCCAGCTATAGCAAGAGCCACAGACACATGAAAGCTAGTTTTAAATGCAAACAGTATGTGCGCAGGAGAAGTTAATTCCCAGGAAAAGAAAAGCAGAACAGCGTTTGTAGCCATACAAATGCATCATCAAATTGGTATATACCCAAAGATTCAATATCTATGTTGACAGTCTGCACAGATTATCTACCTTCAAAAGAACTGCAATTAAAAACAGCATGGTGAGTCAACACCTACAGCATTAGTGTGCTGCAGTTCAGTACTCACTGCTTATGGGTTAGACCTTCTGGAGCAGCTCAATATGCCAGGCAGGAGCTTCTCTGCAAAGCCATTAAACCCCAGGGGCAGCAAAGAAAAAGAAAGGCAGAGTTCAGATGGTTCATATTGATGACATTGGAACGGGCAATGACAAATGTTTTCAGTGGTATAATCAACCATCTCAGCTGTTAAATATCAATCCAAAGCCTCATATAATATTTACTTATCAGCACACCAACAATGGAAAGCACACACACACACAACACAGCTATGTGAAAAAAGGGAAAAGACTGCCATTTACTCATAACACAAAACCACCCAGATTTTCTGAAAGGACAGTGCTATCAGACAAGTGACCTTGTGAGCTAAATAACTTCAGTTCACTGTTACAGTTTCAAGGACCACTTTCTCTCTGATCTTTTTATATGCATTTTTTAAGGCATCCAAGTCAGTCTGAAGCCACTACACAAGATGAGAACTTAAACTTTGAGTGGTTTTTTTCTGTCTTTTAGTTTCTTTTACACAGTCACTTATGCTACTGCAGATCCATCAACACTGAACTGGAACTAAGAAAATGGCATTTATTTTTTTTATAAGAGTCAGTAACTGTTGATCAACAATCAGCCCCTTTCTGAAAGTGCAATATTTAATTAGAGCAAGCGCCTTAGAAAGAAAATGTATTAAGCAGTTTACATACGTCAAACTTACTAGGTATTATCTGAGCGTAATGTCAATGTCTGTCAAGTAAAATATACATTTGACAGCTCTTTGTTACACTGCAAACCCCTCGTCTCATTGCTAGGATTTCCTCGTTACAGCAGGCTAGGGCTCTCTCTCCAGATTCTTAAAACTGAGCAAAACTGCATACTGCTGTTTCCTCTATGAAGTAAATCTTGTTAACCATATTGTTGTTTTAGATTAAATATTTCCCAGTGACTCCAGCATTCACCAGAAACTCATAGTGCCAGCCGAGAACACCAAAATACAAGACCTCTTTGCTCCGGATAGCCTTTTCAAATACATCATACATCTGCAATAACAGATATTTCCTGAGGTAATTTTTACTTGAGACACTCAAAGCTCTAAAGCATCACACAGTCCTGATCATGACACAGCCTCCTTTCTTTCCACTTCATACAAAAGAGATGGTCACAGTGGCCAACTCTCTTGGAGCAGGTGACTTCTAGGGAAAGCAATACATTTCAGATTTCTAGGAACGTACAGTAAAATCATGAGTGTAAAGGTGAATAAGGCACAGTAAAGCTAAAATTCAAAGTCAGTCAGTCCTGGCCAGGAGAATTGTGTGTTTCAGACTGCAAGTCTTTAGGCTGACAGTCAACATTTCTACACCCTTGCAGTTAGATTGGGAATATTCAACATGCTTGTGAACCAGTTATCAAATCACCATGGTTTTTAACTGGGCATATTAAGTTAACTCCCAGATTTCCCTCATATAAGTCAGTTTCATGCCTAACAGCACCTAATCCAGAATTACTACAGTATACATTTTACACGTACAATATCCCTAGAAAGCCAGTTTTATACTGGTAATTTACAATCTCCACTTGTAAATAATTTAAGCTGGTATTCAGAAAGACATTCATATTTATGGATAAATCAAGTCAAACAGAATGGTATTATCTCCAAGGCAGAATATAAAGTTAAACCCTACTTGAATGTACTTCCATCTGTCAAAACGAAACCATTTAACTGAAGGGTGACACAAAATTATTATGTAGATTGGAAACCACAAGGTGAAACAAGCTCAGAAGGTCAAGTGGCAGAGCAAGTTAAAGGCAGGGGATACTTCAAATCAGACGGAAAACCCCAGAGGCTAAAGAATGATTGCATGCAACAACCCTCCAGGACTTGGCCTGAACGAAGTGTAGGTATTAAAAGTGCTTCCACTGTCATAGAAAAACAACACTCCTGTGAAAGCAGTGACAATGACATAGCAAGTCTGGAAGAGTAAGAAATACACAGAAGTGAGAAATCCTGCATGTTATAAGGTATTTTTACTTTAAGCAATCAATAACTCAAATGTAAGGATAAATATAAACATCTGAGTCTATTCCAACCATCATCCCCTACCTGCACTGTGGTGCCTACAAATCTCCATAGCAAAAGAAACTATTTGAGCCTTCAGACAGATGCACAGGCAGACCACCCTAAGGTCCTACCTTCAGCAACATCAACAGCTGCATCTCTGGTTAAAGGGGCATAACGCACAGTGAGAGCCAGCGAGAGGCACTAAATATCAAAATAACATACTTGGAATCCTATGTATTGATATGTAGCTAATTAATAAAACTAAAGAACCAGGATTCTTATTCAGCACCCCTGCTTGCTTCCCTGCTCACATTTTCATGTTATTTCCAGTACCTTCTTACACCCTAATCTATTAATTACTCCTTTTCTTTCTTGCCATTTGGCAGTATGCCACTGCCAGGTACCATCCAAATCAATGTTCATTCTACTCTGTCTTCACTGGAAGTTTGATTTTCCTTCCCCCTCTCCCAGTAAATGTTGTTATCAATACAAAACCACATCTAGAGACTGATGTTGAAATTCTAGCCCTAAATCTCAAAACCAAGACTGTTAGATGTACAGTAGTTTTCAGAACAGCCAGAATCTAAAAAGACAATCTCAATCTGAAGATTCAAGAACAAATTACATGTGGAAATTGTGTGCATTCGAAGAGAGTTAAAAAGAAGTATACAGAAATCTGTCTGATCTTAGGATACTCAGTCTCCCTAATGTAAACATTTTCTGCCAAGAAAGTTAAGACAGGCACACCTTATAAATACTGAAGGTTCTGTAACAAAAATCCTACATTTTGCAGCAGACTGTCAGGCACTTCCTAGCTTCCCTCACCCCATTTTAAGAGGAATGAAAAAAAGCAAACCAGAAACACTGAAAACTAATACTAAACTCCATACACGTGCCAAAGGCCAACACAAAATGCTCAGCTTCATCTATTTTAGGATGCGTCCTACACTTTTTTAGGTAATAGCGAACTAGTATTATGAATGTAAATGCTCACCAAGAGCAAGAATCATGCAGCTGCACAAGAGTAAAAATAAGTAAAGATTCTAGTATAGGTGTATGTTCTCAATGCTTGGAAAACACCACCAGAATCATCATCATTCTCAAAAACAGTTCTTCAGTTGTTTTTTGGGGATGGAAGACTAAGGAGTTTGGAAAAAAAAATGCTTTCATATAGCATGCAGGCATGCATGAGATACTTAATTTTAAAGATATTTAGGCCACAGAAGCTAATTAAGTATAACTGCCAAATCACAGATTCTGCACTTTTATTGGGAACAAGGTTTTCCAGCATATCTAGTAATCATTCTTTATGATTCAGAAGTTCCCATGAGTTGATAGTAGGAAAATGTATCTGCTTCAGTGACACTATAATTGCATTGGTGATTAAACGCATCATGTCAAATGCTTCTTGGTCCCCTTCCAGTACAGCAATTAGAGTGGGATTGCAGTGTGACTATGGTACAAATATATCTTAGCCCTTGAATGATATCTGTCCGATATTGTCAAGGCCCGTATGTCTGAGAAACATTAACATAATATGAATCATATCATTAATTAGTTAAAATTACAAAGAAGCCTCCTCACTATACATTCAGCACATACTGTTTCATGTATTTGGCAACTTAGGACAACTATACATATGTTAAATCAATGCATTTATACTACTTCAGTTAATGGTCTGTCACCATTTCCATTATAAAGCAATTTTCAAAGGCTTATAACTCTGCTGAAGAATTCACTCTGAGCTGAATCCTGGCACATGGCAAAAGCAAAACCATAGTCCACATATGTTTACTGTCATCCAACCAGACTAGACAGATTATTTATCATTAAAAGAGAATTGATCCAGTTCTGTATTTCCCTTAAACTTTTCATCATTCGCTTAGAGCGTATAGCACTTCACCTTGTACAGGAAGGAGGTTAATTAGATTGTGTTAACAAGACCCACAATCGTCCTTTGAAAGTCCTGCATATCCTGTACACTAGCTTCTGAAGAAAGCCATTTTACTTTTCTAAATCAGAAGTCACCCAATTGATTTCATATATGCTGCATATTTGATATTTAAAGTTCCTCCTTAATTTATGAGTTCGCTAATGGGATACAGGCAGAGATTTTTGGACAGTTTAAATGATTATTCATATTTTTAGACTGAGGCAGCTCAGTTATTCTACAAGACTTATGTACGCCAAATTCTTTTCAAATAAAAGAGCAGAAGTGGAGCATGTCAAATGCAGGTGGACTTGTAGAGAACTTGGCAACCCAAAACATTCACATACACCCAGAAACAGATTTTTCAGTGAAATAAAATCTGAAATTAAATATCCCACAAATGCAGACAATGTCCTCAACTTCATCAGCTGTTCTATACCTATAAGCTCAGTGATAAGGATTCTAGTTCAATTAGAAAAGGGTTATCAGTAAGATTTTATAACTACTACTACAGGATTTTTTGCTTGAAAAAAATCCGAGTTTTATGCTTTTGGGTTTTGGACTCCTCATTTCCACCACAAACAATTTCAGTGTTGCTTGTCATTTCACAATTTTTGGCAAGTTGCTGAAAATGATGCTTCAGTTAGTGAGTCACATGTTCATCAGGACCTCATCATCCTGACCTCAATCTGAAATGAAACGGAGGGTAGACTTTATGTACACCAGGGTGTACTACCGCCAATGCCCTTCTGGCAGCTTTCCACACTCAGAAGATACGCTGATGCATCCCAATGAAGTAGATGTATCCTGATGTATTATTTTTTTTCAATGACTACACTAAAGCATTCTTTTAAAACTCTATGGCTAAAACACTTTGTTTTACACATACAAAGACACTGAAGTCCATTGTTGACCACAAGGGCAGGGAAGAGCACATATTACAAGAGTAATAGGGGAAAATATACAGCGACAAAGTACCCTTACAAAACATATCATGACCCAAAAGCACTGATAAAAGTTGCAATTTAGCATATGAATCTTTGGAGAAGGCCTTAAACTGAAAAGAATCCAGTACATCTAAACTAGGTAAGACAGGTTATAAGAACTTAGATCAGATTCTATTGGAATTCTAGCTGAGCTTACAAAGTTGCTGCCCTCCAGTCAAAGCTAAATGTTTCATATGCCTATGAATACATGTTTCTACACTTTCTTTAAAAAGAAACTCAGCAGCAAAATCCTATACCAAACATTCCACTGCCAGCCTTCAAAATCTTTTTCACAAAGATGTGTAGCCTAGTATTTGCAGGACAGTTAGGAGGTTGAAATACTACGTATTACCAGAGTCCAAGAGGCCTTTATTAAACTAGGCATTAAATTTGAAAGTTCTGATCTACCCACCTTCTACTAATTTCTCAAGGACACTATTATTTGCCTGCGTTGCAGGTAGTAACTAACACTGCTGTATGACAACACAATCATCATCTTCAGATTTACAATATGAAATCATATCAACTTTACCTTTTTCTTTCAGCACAGACAGTCCAATGTTCCGCTGAGAAGCAGCACTCAAAAGCCTATTCCATTTGTGTTATTCCTTTTACCACAGGGTCAGTAATAGATAGTAAATAGTAAAACATTCTTTGAAAAAAAGAAGCTGGAAGAAACCTCAAGAAAGTATCCTATTTGTCCCCTGACTTGAAGGCATGACTAATTATGTATCAAACCTCCCTGGGAAACCTTCCTGAAACACTTCCTGACCTGAACAACTAGATTTACCTTAGAAAATAGAAAATGTTAATTCTTGCTCAACTTAATCCCAGCATGTCTCTCCTCTATGCAAAAGCATAGATAAGCATTTTTTTAATCAGTTTTGTGTGGCAAAAACCCCATACTTTAAAATGCCTGGCATTATAATGGCTTAAAATGGTTAGAACTTTGGAATAACAGAAGAAAAAAACAAACAGCCTTGCAAAGTATTTCAAAGACCTTGTCTTTTGTATGCATGTTAAACCAAGGACAATCTATGTAAACTGGTTAAAATACTCTGTTGCATCATATTAACAAAACACTAACAAAGTCTGGTTTAAGTACTGTGCCCTAAGTGTTCTCTCAAAAGCTAGCAGACCATCAAAATTGTAAAATAAATACCTTTGCTGCGGAGATCTACTTTGTATGTCTAACAAGTCATACACTACACAAGCAAAAAAGGAGTTTAAAATGTTGACCATCCCAAGTATGGAGAGAGAAATCACTTGAAGGTGCACTATATGGAAAAGATGTGACAGGAAAAGTCAGAACTCCAAGAATTATTTTGACTACTCATTTCTACGAGTTAAAGCACAGGAAGCTAGGTTCAGGAATAAAGCAGCCAGAAAGAGAAGGAAAGAGTATCCCTTGGACAAAGCAAGAAAGCATTGCTGTTCCAGGACTGGCAACAAGCTATGTCCTCTTCAGTCATAAGCAGGTTGTCCAGCAGGATGCCTCACTTGCCCAAGCCACCCCAAAAAGCAGCATTATAACAGGGCATTTTCATGAATGAGTGACAATCTCATTTTTACAGTTCTTTGCACTCCTTGTTTATCAAACCCTTCTGGAACAGCATGCTACAGCAGAACTGTAGCATTTCTTGTAAAGCAGTTGAAGAATTCTGACAAGGTGCCTGCAATCCTATCTTACTACACTGTTCAAAACCACACATGTCAAAGAAGCTACCAGTACGTTAAGTTAGCAGGCACTTTTACTCCTCCCTATTTAAAACGGGTTTCACTAAAGTCTTCAAAAGATTAGCTGGAGGTTCACTGCAGGACATTCACATTCTTCCATCCCAGCTAGCCTTGTACCCCACTGTACAGTCAAGAAGCAACACAGCTCTTACTTTGGTCTGTACAACCTCCTGTACAGGCATAAAGCATTTCAGCCCTGCTGGTACAATGAAAAAAAAAAAAAAGAAAGAAAAATAGACAGGAAAAAAAAAAAACCCACACCAGAAAAAGTCACTTTTATAAGTGAAATAAACCAGGGTCAACTCATCATAATCAGTGCAAAACACACTGAGGTCTTCTCTGGCAAGCTTCTGAGAGCTGTGTTTCAACCCTCCAGAACTATCCTGCTGGTAGCACAATTAGGTTTGAATGTCTCAGGTACAAGTCTGTATCAGATTTTCTCTCTCAGGTAACAGACTCCCAGCCTCAAAAAAAAAAAAAGTGAAAGAAAAAGTGCCACTTACTTGCTATACTGCAGCAGTGTCATAAAATAATATTTGTACTAACATCTTACACAAAGTTCTGGCCTAGAAGAACACTTCAGATATTTAAACTCAAGATCTCCTCTCTTATGTAGCTTCTAGTTTTTCTACCACAAACCAGAGTTCAGCATAATCCCAAAAATGCAGCATTTCTAACCAGCATAAAATGGCTTATATACAAGTCCCTCAAGATGTTTGTGTTAAACATTCAACTTCTGAAGTGTCTTAAAAAAAAATGTAAATAGATTAGGTAAAATTTACAGCAACAAAGAGTTCAAGAAACAAACCAATACAAACATACATGTTTGGCAACACTGCTCAGAAAAGGCAAACAAGCCTTCAAAAAAAAAAACCAAACACAAAAGCAAGAATTAGGCTGATGATGACAAACAGAAAGACTTACACCAAGCAAAGTATCAATCTGAACCCGAAGGTGGTTCAGTTTTTTTTCCACAAATGTGCACCTAGGCACAAAGACTAGAAAAGAATATGAAAGAAGCCGTACACTAAACACCATCAGTTCAGTGAGAGATGACTTACGGTAGGTTGTTACCTACAGCTCCATTGATAGTTTCTATCAAAGCAGCACCTTCTTTTCAGAGAAGTGTTTGGTGTAAAGCTGCCTTCTAAGGAGCTTCTAAGACACACTGGATGCTGGCCATGAAAGTTACCTTCTGCCTTCAGATCCTTCACTTGTTATGAATGAAGTATGCTCTATAAACCATCCCAAACCATCCTGTTAAAAGACAACTGACAAAGTGCGCGTATGTGGAAATGTGCACAGTTAACTCAAGAAATCCAGGATAAAATGGAAGTGCTTGCAAGGCCGAGTAGCAGAGGCCACATGGCAAACCATCTAAGTTTTGAACCTTTTACACAAGAGAGCTTGCAGAACATCATTATGCTTCTTTCCAGCTACCTCTGAAAAGAATCTCTGCCTCCTCCATCACTTGTGATCCATACACTCAACATATGTTACCTAAAGAATATTTTTCTTCTTCTTTTTTTAATTGGTGGTGGGTTGTTTTTAAGCCATGATTAAAGCATTAAGCATACAAAGGATATTCTAATTTCTGAAAACCTCATCTGCCCCTTACATTTCCAGAGTGATTTCTGAGACTTGAGCATGACCTGGGGCACACTTGTCAACCCCATTTCTCTGAGTAAAGGATGCTGGAAAGTTAATGGTTCGATGATGTGGTAGAATTCAGCAACTGGACTGCAAGTAAACATGCTGCTTCCCTCAAATCCTATGACTCATGTGCCCACAAGGAACCACTGCCTCAACTTTGCACTTTATCGAGATATGTTATTTCAAAACTCTTGTATATTTTATTTTGAATAGAAAAATGCTTCAAATACATTTAGCTGGGCTAAACAACTACACATTAAAATATAAAATTACTGTAATAAACACCCTGAGCCCAAATTACTTCAGCCATAGTGCCCACAATTTATGTGGCATGAAATAAAAAACACCTTTAAAATAATGTAATGCTCCATGGTATCAGTGTCTTGCTTCTTTTTAAGCATTCTGAATGCAAACATCTGATCCCAAGAGCAAATACAGTAGAAGAAGCAGTAGTGGTCAAGTATCTTCAGGAAGAAAAAGCACCTTAAATTTTCCACCACAGTTCTAGGACAGGAAGGGGGGAGCAGGCAAAATGTTACTTGTAAAATACAGATTTAAAACCTGCTAATCTCTAACAGCAAATACTAAGCTGTTATCTTAAATCTTCTCATTTACTACAGTTAGCCCATAGGTCTAGTTACTTGTCTTTCCGTAACTGTAACAATAACATTTAGTTCAAACACACAACTACTAAGCATTGGTAATGCTGCTTCAAAAGCGGGACAAAAAACATCCTATGTATTCTTTTAGTGGGCAGTATTCTGGCCTTTGGCATTTTCTTTCATCACATGTTAATCCAAGACAACATGCACCTGACTCGCTGAATAACAACGGCGTGTTACAAGTCTACGTTTATGAACTTCCACAGAGAAAACTGCAAGTCTTTATTGAAAATAAACACCTGATAAACAGTTTTCTGTAATGGGAAAGCTGACCATATGGAGAACTTGGAAAAGTTCTCTTCCAGTGTTCTTCACTCATTACTCCCACCCTCCCATACCTTCTTCTCACGATCAGAGAACAAGCTAGACAAGGCAAAATGCTGAATTGGACACCGAAGAAAAACATCAGCAGAAGTAATCTAATCCAGTCCACCAGTTTTGGGCAAGTACTAAAATTAATTGGGGGGGGGGATAATAAATTAGACAAAAATCTTACAAGTCAAAATGAAACACAGATTATTATAAGCACACTGATGTTGCTTTATCACTCTCATCACAACTATTGGAAGGATTCTGTCCTCAGTCTAAGCTTAAATCCCTTATTAAACTTAAAACATAAGTAGTCTGACACATGAAACTGTTCAAAAAAGTAACTTCACCTATATAAACTATCTGTATAGGTGGAAGATACAAACCGAGGCAGGGCAAACTCCATTCCACCAGTTGGAGCTTAAGGGACTGAAAAATGAGCGATCACAAGAATACCATGCCAGACTGCAGAGATCCCAGCTTATTTACTAACATATGAGGTCATACAAACCAAAGCATGTATTAGGTCATGACTAACACTGGGATATGTGCTTTCACATTCAAGTTTTAGGTGTTATGTTCTAAAGAGAGCATAGGAAATCAAAGTTACAAAACGTGGACATTAACAACTACAAGACTGAAGATCTGATAATTTAGAGTGTGCTTATCTCATAGGCTAAAAGGACTCCCTGTTTCAAAATAATTTTAACTCACACCCATCACTAAGAGTTTCTATGCTGCTACTATTACTCCTGACAGGGAACAAAACAGTGCACATAATGCCTTATGCTGTCAATCAATACTGCTCCAAACCTACTACAAGCATATTCAATTCACCTACCCACTTCCAGCTACCACCCATCACACCTGGAGACACCCAGAATTTGTTAAATTAGAACCAGAGGCATGAACATCAAACCCTACTGCTTACTGATTATCAGCTGTAAAGGCAGTCAGATCTGTAACAATATTATTGTCTAATCAGAATTCAAATCTTTATTTTCTTAAAGGTATTAGGGTGATTGAGAGCAACAGAAATAATTCAGGTCTTGTAATATGTATGCAACTATAGCAAACTTTTAAAATATCTTTAAAAAGTAATTCTTAAGCATTCTTAAAAATCATTTCTTTTCCTGAAAAAGGTTTCTGGTATGAGTTAGTTGTGGGTTAAACTGAAAGACTTTCTAAGGAACCCTCAGCTGGGTCTCAATGTTCTCCACTAATACAGGAGGTTATTTAACAGTTAATATTCCACCTGTCTTTTCTTGAGCACATCCCATGAAGAACTGGCAAGTTGTTCCAGTGTCTTATTGACCTTCTTGGAGAAGAAATCTCAGTTTAGCTCTTGGCCAAAAACAGTGTGCAGAACTCAAAAGAAAAGTCAGACACAACAATAGGAAAATGGCAGAGGAAGCTGGAGAGATTGCTCATCTTGTATTAGAAGTAGTGCTCACCTCCCCTTGGTTTCCAACATAGCCACAGTCAGAAAATTAGACTGACTTTTTTCAATAAAGCCTCTGATTATACCATAGGGATAATCACCTGAAGGGCTCTACCCATGGCCTCTAAGATGACACAGCACCACAGAAAAGTACCCGCACAGGACAGAAGTTAGCATACTGCCTTTCTGCTGTGTTACAAAATCTGCACTCTGTAGCTCTCTGCCCGTTTGCACTGAACATTTATAACCCTCTAGGTACTCTAACATCTGTGAAACATTTTATAACTCAAACTATCAGCACACAAGGGTTCCTGCTGTTGTAAACACTGAATCAGCTGAACTACTAGCAACACTAATGAGAAGTTACCGCATAAAGGAAATGTATTACAGAAACACGTTACCACACTTCAGTACCAATGGATGAGTCACAGCAGGACTAGCACCAAGTTCAGAAGATCATACCTCAGCTCTACAAAATTCAAGTTAAATCACAGCCTGCATCTGTATTGCACGGCTGCACTGAATGCCATCTACAGTGGGCACTACTAGATGATAATCCAGCCTGCAGTGTCTGCAAATAAATCTTTAGGAGGCAAATACTAAGCACAAAAATGGGACTGTAGTCAATCAGTAGTACATAGCAACCAAATAAATCTATTCATGTGGTGCTCTTGTACCTTATTCACAGAAAGGGAAATGCTGAATACTATATTAAAAGAAACAAGATAGATTTTACAGCTTATCTTATTATAGGATTCAGTATCATGTATACAAATTAACCCAGAAAATTCCCTAAGTAAATAAAATGTGAGTAACCTACACAAAAATCTATTGGTCTGCCTCCTTTTTACACTCCATTACAAGAGTTCTGGGCTTTTTTTCCTGCTTCTCTTTTCAGCATAAGAACTAACAAATCAGAAGGTAGGAGAATGAACACATTGGGAGGTATTATCAACAACAATGAAAACAGGACACCAAACGTATATTTATTTAAACAGACTAGTAGAGGTATTAACATAATGCTTGAGCAATGCTAAAGTGAACAATACTGTGTATTTCAATTCACTTCCTGTGCCTTCAGTAAAGGTTTGCAAGAGCTCGCATTTCTCCTCTTGAGGCTTTATTAAATTCAACAGAAGCAAAGAAGTGGTTTGACAGTCCCAACAACTCTATTGATAAAATAAATTTCAAAGCCTGTCAGTGTCTCTACAAAGGTTAAAAAAAGGAAAAAACAGTGAGAGACACTTTATTTTAGCAGTACCTTTTTTAAAAGGTAAGTGAAAACCTCAGGCTTTTCAACTGGCTGAAGCTTCAGACTTCAGAATTAAATTTTCCTCAAAATTGACTTTGGGGTCACCTGAGAATTAGAATTATCAGAATTGCTAAACATCGATAAAGCTTTTAATTTCCTATACATCACACAAGAAATGACTAGATTTTGTTTCCTTATAACCCCAAGTTTAAAAAAAGGTAACACAGCTTCTTTGCTAAGGTCAACTATACAGACTAAATGTTTGAGTTAATAAGAAAGTACTAAGGCCCATGGCTTCAATATAAGTGATGCATGTAATATATATGTATATTTATGTAAGGATACTGTTATTATCATCAGTTTATGGTTTGGGAAACATACTGCCTGGAAACCTTAAGCTGACTAGAAATGGTACAGGAGACATAAGACTGCAAAGATCAAGCTCATGCAGTCACCTCTTCATTTTAGTAACATAATAGTACAAATTAATATAAAGATATCTTGCTTAACAGCAATTTTCTCTGGACAACTTTATAAACATACTTAAGAACAACATGGTTCTTTAAAACCCCATATTTGAAATGAAATGCCTTAACATTATAAAGCAAAATCCTCCCTGTTACAATACTCTTTTGGGGGATAAAAGAAAACAAAGGAAAAACCCAAATCCTCCCATCTCCCAAACAATTTCACACTACTTTTCCTATTTAAACCATATTTTCTTACTAGTTGCAAATCAGTGACCAACACTTTCCCAAAGCTTCAAGACACAAATACAATTCTATCTTGTATTTAACTAATTCACCTATCACAGTTTACCCACTGCTGGTTTCAGAGGAACAAAGGTTATATTCATTTTTGTATTTTTGCTACTGTGCAACAGAACCATAGCTACACTGAAGTAGTTTTCATTTTTCCTCTATAACACCTGTACTAGAACTGGTCACACAACACAGGCAGGGTTTGTTTCTGTAAAACACCATGAACATTTCATCCTGGAGCCCATAAGAATGTCCAGAAGCCTCCGCAATAATAGCAACAGAATAGTCCAAAGGAAAAAAAGAAGAGTTTTTGGGCAAACTGCCTCTTTCCTCTCTGTTGCCAATGGGACAGACTGTCATATCTGTCTTTTCCTTGTACTGCTTTTTGTTCCTTAAAGGTGAGCATCTTATTTTGAGTCATCACTTTCAGCTGGAACAAAAGTCTCACATGGTTAAAAAAAAAAAAAAAAAAAAAGAGGCCTGTGAATTGGACTAACCAGATGAATACTCTGGTCTTCACTCTTAAATGAAGTTTCCCTGATGCACAAAGCAGTGCCCTTTATATATCAGGCCCAAAGGTTTTGAAAATTTTTATCTTGTCATTATACAGCTACAGGTCAGTGATTGTAGCTGTATTTCTGGCATCTATAGCATATAATACAGTGGAAAAAACACCACTGTATGACTTCATAGAAGTGACCCAAAGAATTCAAAGGATGGTTAGACAAAAGCAGAACACTGCTAAAAACATTAGCCTTCTCTATAAAAGCTAGGCTGTATGAAAGCTTTACATTATATCAATATTGCACATAATTACAAAAGCAGAAATCGTGTGGATGGAATAATAGATTATTGAGTTATCTTCCAAGTTACTCAGAAGTTATGGAGAAGTTACTTCCATTACTGAGTTTTGAAACTGTACTGAGTCAAACATCACACCCTGGAATGTTAGAGTTTACAGCTTGTCTGGACTAAGGGCCTTTCTCTTACCCAGTGCAGGCATCCACATCTCACTGAAATGAAATAGGCCTTTTTTTGTGCATGTATCAACCATTTATTATGGCAAAGACTATATTCCAAACTACTGAAAAGCTCCTACCACTGAGTGTTAACCAACCGTACTAATGATGCCTGTTGCCCTTCCCTCTTTGCTACGTCTTCTCTGAATTTAACAGGAAAGTAGGTGAATCAGAGAACCTGCTGATTCTGGACACCTGAACACAAGTTGTCTTTTATTGTTTCCCCCACCCTGTCCAATGTGTTCAGTAATCCTGCCTTGTTCCCTTCTTCAAGCAATCTACCTGGTTGCCCTATTCAGGGAAAATCCTGTTGCTACTAGGGCTCCCAACATGCTGTTACAGCACACATTCTAAGGCACAAGAGAAGGGGTTAAGGGTAGGAGAATGTTTCCATTGCACAATGAGGCTGCAGAGAAACTTTTAGAGGACTTAACATGTAATAGGGGAACGGACCTAGTAAAGTTAGGATTTCCAAATTTTCCCCTCAAACCTGTAGACCATTTTGTGGGCTCTAAACAAACTCAGGCAACAAATCTGCATCTTTCACGGAGAAAAATGGCTATTCCTTTTTGAAGCACAACAAATACCTGAAAGTCATTTCCAACTCAAAATTGCTTGGAAATAGGTCAAATGACACAAAAGCTAGGTATACTGCTACACAGTCTGTCAAAGAAATAGTCATAAATAGCATGTGAACATAATGCTGAGAACATATTTCTCCCAAAACAGTCTGTGAGCAGTAACAATAATAAATTACTGTGGAGTGATGCATTTTACTAATGGAGGAAATACATATATTTTTAAAAGCACAAGATGATTTCTGCCAGTAATTAAAACCACAAAAGAATAATCAGTAAGAAGTAAAAAAAAAAACCAACCTGCCTTATGACATTAAATAATTATTGTACATCTACGATGAAAATAATTACATTTCTGTCCATCGCTGTAAAAAACCATTAAACCATTTCATATTGATATTCCAAATAATAGTATTTATGTCTCATTTTCACACTTGCAATCTATGGACAGAGCTACAGTTAGTTATGCTGGTTTATGGCATTCCTTCATTTGAATGTTCCCAAATTTTACTACAAGACTGAATGTGAAGTACAGATACATATGCAACAGTTTTTGCTCTGTTAGCCTGCCAGTTGAGAAAAACATTAAAAAGTAAAACTGTATTATTTCTTCAAACACGTAATTCATTTCAAAGTTGTTAAAAACTGCTGCAATATTAAATGTATGCAAGCTTTATAAATGGACTACACAACTACAGTTTAAATGTACTTAAATGAAGTCATGCAAAAGCCTATCAAATGTTGACTCTGCTACTGACCTAAATCACCCCACCAAGTTACTCACCACATTTTGGGCTTTGGATTGAGTCCTACAAGCCTACAGTCACTGTTTGATTGCATTACGTAAGTATGGATGGTAACGTAACACTTTCAAAGGCTCCTGAGTGTCAACGGGATTTGACACACAAGTCACTTAAATGCTCTGAAAATCATTCATTATACTTGGACTTTCAGTGAAGGACACCCGATTAAAAGAACCATGTTTGCTTTGTTTAGTTTTAACCCACTTGTGTTACTTTCACGGCTCCTCTAACTAGGCCCTCCCAGTAAATAAATAAAACTCAGCTTTCACAAGCAAAAAAAACCACGCATTAGACTATGTTACATGATCAGAATTCAGGTGGGTTTATTTCAGGCTTAAGCTTTTCATTATTTGAAAGTGTACAAAAAGGCTAAACAATCTCAGTGAGAGAAGCTCAGCAAGCTGAGACTGTAATACTCTCTAGGCTTAAAATGTCCATTGACTCATAATCTCTATCAATGTAACTTAATTTTTTTCATTTTCATGCTGCAGGTTATAGAAACAACTGTTGGCTATTTTTCTCACAAATCTCTTTCAGCCTTAAGCATTCCAGTATCATCCTTGCTCCTCTCAATGACATGAGAGGTAAAATAACATTTGAGTCCTTTCCTACCTTTTGTCCCCCAAAGATGGCATTTGATAGCACCCATTCACTGTATGAAAAAGCTGTTCTGTGCTTCCTCTGGAATTTAGTTCAAATGTCAATCCAGGGGTCATACAGTGCACTAGCAACCTTGCCCCTGCGCTCCCCCAGTCACCATTTCAACTTTGCTCCTGTAAAGAGCAAGTGACATACCCAGTGGAGCATTCAGCATTCCTCACACACCCCATCCATTCATAAATCTCCCTTTATGTTTGCAGTAAGATAACAAATAACTTGGTTTCCAATCTTCTAGGCATTTGCCCCAACTTCATAACTACATTTTTGTAGCTGAACTCATTAGTACCTCATGTACTTCCTGGTCTCTGTTGCATCACACTTCTGCTTTACCCAATTATTTTGGGAAGCAACACCATTTTAGGATTTTGAACTATTATAGTGCAGAACACACTGATTTATTAAGTTGACAATTCTGTATAATGTCAACTTGATTAATTATTTTTCCAGTTTACAGGGATCTTTGTCTCTCTAAAGTACAAATAAATATTTTCATATGATTGCTGTTCCAAATTTACATTTAGTAAAACTGCTGTTTTAATGAAAAATGTATTTATCTTCTATTTCTGTCTCTCTGTGCAGCTCTGCAAAGCAGAGTGTACAGGGCTAGCGCTTAGAAATAATAACAAATCACTTAAAACTCAAAGAAACAAGTAGGGAAAAAAGCCATTTCTTATGAATTTTACAATTTTAGCAGCGCAGCAGTACAGAAAGTGTTATACAATAATCTGCCAAAACATAAATAAAACCTGCTAATCTCATCTCCTCTCAGCATCTAACTAATGAGAAATACAACTAAGTAAACACTATGCATGCTAAATCACAGGGGGGTTAGTTAAGTGTTTAGCTTAATAATCAAACGTGCTATCAACAGCAGCAAGTCTTGTTTGGAAACAACTTTGACATAACCAATCTGTTGAGTTAATCAGTGACCTGCAAATCTATGCTCCCAAATTTAAACTATGTTGATCTACATGAGTCCACTTTTGCATTTTAAACATGTAAGTTCTGTTAATTCATACAATTAATTCAAGACAAGCACTAGCTTTCTCTTCTGAACTACATAAAGTCCATTAGCAGCCTGTTTTAAGTAAATAAATTATCAGGATCTCTCTCTCAGACATCAAACATTGCCCTGCAATATGCCATCTACTCCCTCAACATCTAAAGTAAAACGGTAGAAAGTTTTGGTATTTACCATTCTATGTGTACCTTGCTTTCTGATAATACAATTGCACATAAGCAGTGAAAGTTTTTTCGAAAGAGCTTTAAGCAGTATGGAGAAATGTTCAGTGCCTACATAATTAACAAGAGATCAAATTTTGTGCCTAGCCACTTGACATTTTCCTTATAAATTTATAACTAAAGCCTTTATGCAACTACAGCAGATCTAACATTTAATGGCTGGAGGACAGAGAACAAGGTGACCCCAAACCGTTAAGTTTTATTCTCTGACAAAAATAAAAATACCTAGATTTTTTTTCTACTTGTGAGGACTTATGAAGAAAAGGTAATAAAGAAACTGAAAGAATAATCAAAATGTAAAATGTGCTTTACTATCCCCCCCCGCCCTTTCCCACTTTGTTCAAAGCTTTGCCACAGCCTAAATTAATTCCCAAGTGCAGAGGTTTGTGACAGGCTCTCTCATGTTGTGCCTTGAGAGCTGTCAGGAGCTCTTATTGCAGTGCTGCTCAGGCGCAAGACCCCTATGGAAGATGGCAACTTCTGCAGAGGGCAGTGTGGTCAGGCACCTCACGCTTCTCCATGGTCAGTACTGGTGATCTAGCCATGAGAAATGGGCTGCTGTGTGTGCCGTTCAGTGGATGACAGGGCAAAGAGTACTTTCCAGAAAGGGTGCCAGATGTGAAGTTGGGATGAGACCCCCCTACTTAATGCACTGCACCTTTCTCCTGTTTCACACAGCATGCTTCCCAGGTCTCAGGCAACTGCATTTCAATTACCAGGGTAGACAGAATTCAGCATGCATGTTTCGCTTTAAAGTTCAAGGGTTTTAAATATCTAGTGAAAAAACCCAATCCTTCATCCCACATCCTTTATCCCGTGACAGGAGAAGGGAACCTTTACGCAGACTGGTATTTTGGCTTTTCCATCTTCGCTGATCCAGACTAATGCAAACACAAACTGTAATCTTCACGGCTGTCATTTTCACAAGGTAGCTTTTACTGTTTTCTAAGTGTTTAAAGTAGACAGCCTAGATTTATTTACATGAACAAAAACACGGGTATCAGAGCACTCGCAGAAACTACTAGGTTATCCTCCTCATTTTCCTATTTGAAATAACACGGAGAAAGCGTGGGAACAAGCCTCAACTTCTTATTTTCCTCTACTAATCTACACTGAAGAGAAATCACAATCAGTACACTTATATCATCTAATTCAGACAGTGGGAAAACAGGGCCAAGTTAAATATTTCATTCGCTTGCATGCAGAGCAAACAGCAAAGGCTCTTCCGTTAGATCAGCTTTTTACGCGTTTCTGAAGGTAATGGTAGGCAAAGGCCAGTAACCAAGCAGAGAGTGATCATTAACAGTAGGTAATAGAAATGAGTTCCATAACATTACCTCATCCTGAACTCTCATCCAAGCTATGTGTAACCTTCTCAGTACACAAGAACAAGCAAATTTTAACTACCTAACCACTGTGACAGGTTGCAGCTGTAATCTGCAACTCTACTGCTTCATTAATTATGTCAAATTCATGTTGAATCCTAAATATAAGCTGGGGTTAAAAGAAGGTTTGAAAATTAAGTAAGCAGTAGTATCAGCCCATAACTCTTCAGTCATCTCTAGTCTCCAAGAAATATAAAGTAGAAATTAATGTTAGCATGATTCTGCTTGACTTTTTTTTCGCTCATACAGTTATGCACCTTCTTCAGCTGCATCCCCTACCCATGGAAGGCCCCTTCTGAAAGGGGACCACACAACCTTCTCTCACTCTCCACTTTCACCAAAGCACCAGAGCAGTCTGGGAAATTAAGTGGCAGGTACAAGGAAAAAAAAAAAAGTATTTCCAACTATTAGAGCAACCAGTAGCAGCTATGTCAACTATGAACTTCATGCACGTTGTTTGCTTGCCCCCTTACTTCCCAATACTTTTACTTAACACTCTGCAAACAGTAGACTAGCACATGAAAATGGTGGATCTTTACCTACCTAAGCATCATTTCTCTCAAGTCAATTTATGTAGATGTGTTCGTTCTGTTACAGGAAGGTTAAACGCTATCTATATCCTTTCAGAGAAAATGTTTACGCTCGCCTAACTCAAATCAAAGCAAATCAAACACATCTGTACCCATCTTTAGGTGATATAAATTGGATTACCAGCTTGTATCTTTTGTAGTGAGGATAATACTACATTCAGTGTTCGCTACATATCATGCTACGTCATTTTAGCAGAAACAGGAGGTTTTGAACAATACCCACAATATACAGCTGAAGAAATACAGAAACACTAACCCAGATGTCTGTCCAGCTAGCTGGCAGAAGACACATCTTTCATGTCTTAGTAGTAGCTTTGTTGCAGCCATGATAACCTAAGGATATCAGCAAAACTGATTTTGGAGACAGGTAATTTCTAGGTATATACTTAGAAAAAGTAGATCAGCTTCCCCATATGCTGAAGAAAAGCGTGCGTCTCCACGAGCTGGTCTACTTTTCCCAAACTAAGCACTCAGCTGTGCTACTAAAAATGTTAACACCTCCCTTCAGAATTTGTCCTGTATAGGTGATGAGGGACAAGAGAGTTAAGCAGAAGGAAGGAAAGCACTGATTAACCAGCTAATAATAAATCCCAAGATGAAGATCATGTACACCATTTCCCTTACCTACTTCTCCTACTACTCTCAGACATCCAAAAAATACAAGTCTTTGGAGGTCCTGTTTGCATTACAATCTTACTACGTAACCTTTAAAAAAGTACAAATCCATGTGAACCGTAAATTGACTAAAGCATTTATTGGTTGAGTGGCCTTAAGTAGTCCTCAAAAAATAATAAAAAAAAAAATCAAGATAATCTTTATTTTTATGACATACATATAAGAAAAATACTATTAGAATAGTTATTCAGTCATGCTCAAACAGTAAAAATCTCTTATAGATGTTTTCATCCTGAAAATTGATGCACACATGAGCATTCTTCTGTGCTACAGTAAGTCATTAGCTACACAATCCATCTATATGAGTGCATCAGAAGAAGCCATTTCAGTTTTTATAATTCTCTATCAAAACTTGCAAAGAAATTAAAGTCCTGTGTCTCTGTGTGTGTACACATATACGCATAAAAATTAAAACACCATCCACACTTTCAACAATTCCGACCACAACATAAAGACTACTTAAAAGCACTTCTGTATTAAAGTTTGTAACAAACATGTTGCTAACGGGAATCAGAAACCCACTACTAGATCCGCAAACTGAAATAATGACAAAGAAAGTTAATAAGAAAGCAGTTAAATCACTTCCCATCTCAGTGGCATCCAGCAATGTGCTGGGAACCTGATCTGAAAACACACACACAGTGAAGATACACACACACAGAGTAAAAGAAACCGAAATTATAGTAGCCTCTGAAAGCTGTAGGTTTAAGTTTCTCAAAGCCCTGGTCTAGTTGTGTTTAGTTTGGGTTTCCAATTACAGCAGTTTCAAAAGCAACGAGTAATTTCAGTTATCTGAATTACGGATGCTCTTCAGAAGGCATGTCAGCTCAGGCAACTCAACTCTAACATGTAATGCTTGAGTTCTCATTATGCCACTGAGTAATGGAATTCCCAGTATTTTAGTTTATTTTGAAAGAATGACGCAGTATGTTGATTTAGTTCACTATATATTGATATACTTCACTGTGTTTTTCTTTTACCTTTTGAATCTGTCTTTACAAAACCACTTGAGCAGGACAGGAAGTGTTAATTATTCACCAGAAAGATTTCTGGTCTTGCCTGAATTAGTCACACGAGAACATTAATAGCCAAAGGAGAGACTGCATCACAAAATAATGGATAATAATGGGGTCCTATCTTCATCAAGAGAGTGCTGCAAAACCACCTGAGACTTGCAGATGTGTAACGCAGGCGGTTCTTGCTCTTCTAATTGCATAGCAACTCTTCTGACTGAAAGAGACTTCCTCCACCCACCACAAACACTTCCTTCTACATGAACATGCTTGGAAACAACATGCCAATGGCTCAATATTGTCCTAGAGCAAGTTCCGATTTAAAACAAACATGTCTCTCTAAAGGACAGAGCTGGAGCGGCTGTAAACATTCCTTGCTACCAAGTCTTTCATTCAAGGTCCTAAAGCACTGTGGAATTAAGTGAAGAGTGATACATGATTCACTAATGAAGGAAAACATGCAAAGGGAAAAGCACGGACAGACTGCCGCACAGTGCAGCAGCAGCAGAAGGAATAATAAATGCTTTCCATACTTAAATGCCAAGTATGGGATTTTTATTATAAATATCCTTATCTTTATGGGTTTATAGTCTCCAAACTCTTGTAATAAATGTAAGATGTATCAAAAGGCAGGGGGCTGGAACTAGATGGACTTTAAGGTCCCTTCCAAACCAAACCATTCTATGATCCTATGTTTCATTCTAAAAGGGGGGTGGGAATCAGCATTACAGGAATGTCTATATAGTTGGAATCGCAGTACCGAAGCAGAAAGTTAGAACAGGAACGTGTCCAGAATTGAAACTATTGCTAACAAACTACAGACAAAAGACAACAATATGGTGACATTCAACACTTTCATTTCTAACCTTTAATTCTGGAAGAGACATATACTCTGAAATAAGGGTGTTAGAAGTATCACAAACACACCATGTATTTGACAACACCAGGAGTTACAAGCAGCAGTTAGTCCACTTCCTCAAATCAAATGAGGGATCAATTTGCTCCATCTTAATTAAATTATTATTTCCAAGGCAAGTTTAATTTAGATTACTTTGCAATAAAGTATTAATCACAAAGCCCCAGTGCCAAGAAAAGATATTTGAAATGTTCAAATACTATTGTTAATTGCTTTCCTTTGAAAGCTCAAAAATGAGTTAACACCTAGAGAAGTTACTGAGTATATAAGGATTAATCCTAAAACCCCTTTATCAGTTATAGCACAGCTGACTGTTCATCCACCCATCTGTGTAAAAATAAAATGTTTAAAACCCCAAGATTTCTGCTGTTTCACAGAACTACTGTATTTTAAATCTTCCAAAATGTTGAGCACTTTTAACAATCAAACCAAGATGCTTTCCATATCAATATTGTTTTGTTTTTTTAAAATCAAAAAAGATTTTTTTGAACTGAGTAAATACACTAACATGCTTGCAAAATAAAATTACAGGCAACCTTTCTTATGGAAACATACAATGTTAAAAATGCTTTCACTCACTCTGTACTTCACTGTACAGAAGCACAGAGTCAAGTTGTTTCGAAAAATAGAAATTATTAATTTTAAATTGATTAGCATGTTAACAATTCATGGGAACACTTGAAACCTATTTGTGTGAATAAGCAAATGTGTTAACACACAATTTTAGAAACCATTATTGTCCATTAGTTAACTGAAGGACATTACTGAAAAAAAAGTAACACTAGGGCATTAAACAATGAATAAGCATTACTACATCTGACATTAATGCCTCTTCTTGCAAACTGGTATCAGCAATATCTGACCTAAGATTCACTTGTCTCCAGCTAAAAATGTATTTCATTGAGTAATGCTGGATACCTGTTAAAGGAAAGTTTCAGACAGATAATTAGTCTATTAAAAAGCTAGACTCCTTAATATTGACGTTATCTTGGACAAACAGCATTTAATCAACAGTTAGAAGGACAATACCATTTCCAATAGTGAGGAACTCTTTGTAAATGACAGCATTTTGCCAACTATATATATAGATATATATATATATATGCAACTTCCTCTGAGACACCTCTAACAACATATAATTAGAGATCAAAATGTTGCTGTTATGGCGACAGGGCTGATCTCAGTAACACATTGTGAAGGCCGGTTGTGTTTTGGCAATTAAGTCAATGAGGAGATGACTTTGAATTCTGCTTTTCTAAGTGCACAATTAGGTGGTTATCATCGAACCAGCCTACTTTTTTTTTTATTTAAACATTGCTTCCAATCTAATATTGCACTCCTTCTCCCCCTTCCTTAGGTGCTTAGGTATTAAATAAGACCTCTACATTCAAACGAGCAGAAGTTCACAGATCCTCAAATTAAAAAACTCACCCAGCGTCAGATACTACATAGACTAAAGAATATAAACTAAAGAGAGTAATCATCAAACAAACCCTTTCCTCACAGTTTGTCCAACTGCTTATTAAAATTATTTTAGGGAAACCAATTTTCATCTCCATTCAAAAATCTTCATTACTTCCAGTTAGTCTCTTTAATTTACACCAAATAAACATTGGAAATCCAGCACTAGCCGAAGTGTATTTGCTAAAGGACATAATGCCAATGAAAGTATTTTTAAAAATAAATTCCCTTAAACCACTAATAAAAATGCTACAACATTTAGAAACTGAAATTTATCTTCCTCTCATTGACCTACATTGTTCAAGTTCAGAGCATGCATATGGTGGCCAGATTAAACAGCAGGAAGGGAACAGGATACCTACAATTCTTTCATAAATAACGAAGGGCAGTGGTCCCTGCTGCAGGGAAGACCCCAGAGAAGAGATTAAATGAAAAATCCATCAACAATTTCCTAATACATCTTCTCTGTGCAGGCAAGTACTGCACTTACCACAATGCTACTACTCAGATGCTGTTAGAAAAATTGAACACACAACTGCAAACGTCTTCTTTCTCCAACTCATAAATACTGTAGCTCCTCAATTAATATATTTTGAGTTCAGGTAAAGAATAATGCAGAGTGAACTGAGCTATGTATTACAATACAGTGATTCCTGAGTTACAAGATTTCAAAACCTGTGTTTAAATTTAAAAAAAAAAAAAAAGTTTAAACCCCAGAATCCTTAATCTTATAAATTTCTTCACCAATTCAAACAAAAAAATCCATTTCTATTATTAAAAAAATAAATAAATACATCAAACCTAAATTCGAAGATAATGGATGGGCATTTTTGCAGAACCCCAAAATAACCCATTTATACAACACATTAACATCATCTCTATGGTCTGAAACCATTGATCGTGGTCATGCACACAAAGATTTCATTTTCAGGAAGCGTTTTTCTGAATCATTTTGCATTTGCTGTATATAGTGTCCTCAACAGCAGCGCCTTATGTGGCCTTCTCAGAAAGGCATCTTCTCAGGACACTAATATCTGCAACTACTCTGATCTGTGAAGGAATATGACGTCTAGAGAAGTCAATTCATGCTGCAGCTATTTTGCTGCCTGTTTTTTTCATTCTTCTTCCCAAACCAAAGAAGGGACTCCATGTAGTGAGCCCTGAACAGACAGGAAGGATTTCTGCCATTTGAGAAACTGAGGAGAAGAAATAAAAGGGAGAACAGATCAATGCAATTTACCTGCCTAAACTTAAGTTTATCTCTGAGATCCAAATGAGGGTTTCAACATAATCAAGATCAAATACTGTCTAAAAACTTTTACAAGACATTTGTGATAACAAAGTTAGTCAAAGTTGCATATTTGAAGAGATATAGGAGCACAGTGACATTTTAAACTTCAAAGAATATAAGCAATATTTTGCTGAGAAAATACATCACGTTCATCAGTCCTGCCAACTGTCTCTAGAGGCCTGTGATTATTTATATGCACAAACTTCTAATTTAAAATAATTTTAAAATCCAATAATAATTGGCATAGCGTGTTAGTGAAAGTGTTCAAGTCAAAACCAAACATCTTGAATGAATATATCCATCAAGGATCATTTTCTCAAGTTAATACTATGCATCACTTAAACACCTTAAAGGAAACACTGGGTCATCATGCTACACCGTCAGTTTGAGACTTCAACAGCTCTCCAAGCCCAACCTGCAGCAACAACATTACCACTTTTGTTAAAGTTTGATTTTGAAGTGGTTAAAATTCATGCAATTAAAACCAGCAGCAGTATTTCCTTAAAACTGATACCTCTATTAGAGCCCTCTAACAGACTGGACTTACCATTAGAAAATTTGAGAACCAAAAGCATGTACAAGAAAATGAAGCGATATGCAAAACACAACTTATCTGTCCTGCCATGCAACAGCTGAACACTTTACTAGCTAGCATCAAGACGGGTATTTCATAGCACTAACTGTGGAATAATCATCGGCACTGCCCAAATCACACCACCTTTGTCTAATCACAGTTTACAGAAGACATGAAGAAGGTACTGACTGACATGAAGACAGAAACCTGGGAGGTGACCTAGACAAAGTAACTTGTAACTCCTCCAAGCTTCAAAAAGCAGCACAGAATCTACTTTTTTCTTGTTCATTCCATTTGTAGCAGCTATGACACTGAATTACATTCTGACCGATGAGGATGATACAGTTACATTAAAAGGTGCTGGGTATATCTGTCTATAATAAGCACTGCATCCATCTACAATTAGAAAATATTTCTAAAACATTTTATATAAAGATTTTGAATAAATTCATGGTTTAGGCAAGTGTTTTCTCAAATTCTGGTTTCACTGAAGAAGTGAACAGACATTTTTAATCAAGCAGGCCTATTTTTGGATCTTTTTAAAGAAAACACCCTCATACACCAGCTGTTTGAATATATTCACTCCTTAGAATTATTGCACAGCAAGATTAATTGAAACAAAATCAATTACTTTCTTTTTTTCATAAAGAGAATGGTTAAATTATGGAACTACTTGCTGCAGGATGTTGTGAAGGTCAAGAGTACATATGAATTCACCAAGTCATTATGCAAATTCGTAAAAAATAGGTAAGACCTACTAAGCCATAAATCCATAAAACAGAGGACAGTTTTAAATCAAACTGCCAGAAGCAAAGGAGGTATACCAAGATAAGCATCACTGCATGCCTGCTGTGTCCTTGTGCTTACTCCCTCAGCACCACTTATCACCAAAATCAGAAACAGGGCTGGATGCATCTTCGGTCTGATCCAGAACATCTGTTTTTCATTAAATAACAAAATCTCCTTTCTGTTTTGTCTATTCTATTAAGAACTGCAAAAGAAAGCATTGTTTCCACATTCCTAGAAAAGAGCTTATTGCAGTTAAAGTATTAAATCCAGTTCATCTGCTTTTACTTTGAGTGCCAATAACCTCTATTCCTAAAGGTAAACTTCTGCAGTAAACAGAAAATTTAGCCCTGATCCAAAACGTGGTACTTTGCAACTGTAGCTGCAAGAGGTGATTGCTCACTGCAAAAAAAAAGTGGAAAAAAAAAAATTCTTTTTACTTTAGTTGAGATGCTCTTCTACTTGTATGATGACTGAGGGAAATCACTAGCACCTCATAATTTATCATTCTTTATTCTGCATATTCTTATTCAAGCAGGGAACATGACAAAGTTCAATTCCCCACCACCATCACTCTCTCCTCAGATAGAAGCTTCTCTAGTTCTCATAAGTCTCGGTATCTTCTAAAGTTAAGATACAAGCAAAGAATTCCGGTGTCTCTCCAATGCCTGTTATCATCCTCTGTAGCACTTCTTAGGAACACTTGGAAATAAATCAATTTCTCAGACTCCTTGTTTCTGCCAGTAAAATAATTTGTCACTTCTATTTGTGTAACACACCAGTAGATGTGTTACAGCAGTTAACGATGTCTTTAACTACAATCTGCTTCAAGTATTTTTACCCTAGGATTTGAGTGTTAAATAAGTTCATGCATTACATAAAAAAATACAATATTCAAGTATTTTTAGTTTTAACCTAAGACCAAAACAGAGTACAAGGACCACAGCAGGCAAATTAATTACTTGATTCCAACCAACTACAGTTTCCTGTGATAGATGGCCTATAAACGTTTGTAATAAAACCAAATTTTTATCTTACAAAGAATGGTTTAGGTCTTGTACGAGGTTATAAGAATTAGCCTTCCTAAAACGTGTCACTAATTTATTGATTTAGATCAATTTATCACTTTAGGAGGGAAGAACTGACACTTCTGACCATCAGTAACTGCAGAGAACCCTCACACAGCTACCCCAAAGCACCTTATCTGATCCTCACAGCTCACTATTCACCAAAGTATTAACTGATACCTAATAAACAACATCCTATTTGGTAGCACATACGTTGTCTTGCATAAAGTAACAAATTCATTGCTTATTCTAGCATCTGATCCAAAACCTAGTAAGTGAAAGGCTGGCCAAGGAACAGCATGATACAAGCCCAGCAAAATCTAATTCTCAGAGGGAAAGGCACATATTTCAACAGTTTACTCAAGCCTCATTTAGGAACATCTATGTGAGGTTTCAACAGTGGTTAAAGCAAATTTGGGTTTATGAAGGCATTATGCATTCCCAATGACCTACACAACCTATGAGATTAGAAAAAATGTGTTAAAAGGACAGCCACTGAGAGTTCATATGGAATGAGCAGCTGTAATCCCCAAAAAAGGAAGGAAAAGACCAGCTAGAGTAGAGGCTGCTTAATGGCATATATATATATATATATATATATATATATATATATATATATATGTATGTATAGTCAGTATTTGTTTAGAAACTAAAAGCAAGCTTTGGTGATATACAGTCACAAACTCATCATGCTTATGTTAAATGATTCACCATTTCATCAAATGTTTAACTTTAGTAAACAAATTTGAGAAAAGAGCCAGATTGGCATGGCAGGGACCTGATGATACATAAGTGACTGGAAAATCCAGACTCAGAAATAAAGTCTGCACTGGGCCTGCACAGAATGCTTGGGGCACAATGTCTCATCATACATATGATGCATGCAGTGTCAGAGAAAGGCAGAACAAATGGTAACATCCTGCAAAACCCCTGCTGGCATGTTCTCAAACAATACTGCGATCACTTTTAGCTGACTCCAGTACCTTATAGTTGCCAGCAATAAGATGAGATGAAACTAATCATACTGTGTTTTCAATCAACTTCCTGCTGGCTGCCACCATTTCAGGAATGGAATTCATTTGTTTTACGTCCATTAACATATTTCCGACTTTCTGGTTCTAAGGCACTGAATGCAATGTTATGGTACCAGGCTGGACCATAAGAAAAAATAAGCAGCAGTCACTACAGCATAAACAGAACTGTGAAAGTATTACCCTCTCTGACATACTCCTTCACCATATATCTTTCTACCAGCCAAGGAGTATTTTAGCTTACAAGTCTCATCTATGCATATAACCATTTAATAGTAAAACCTCTGGCCCTTTGATGAGCTATACCCAAGTGAAACCTTTGTGAAGTCCTTTAAAGGCCAACAGGGAACTGCCAACATGTCGTTCATTAAAGGATCATGCCTCATCTTTAATAAGCAAAATGGCTTAAAGTGAAACAAGTTTCTGAAATCCACTAATCTAAGGGGAAAAAAAAAAAAACAACCAAAAAAAAAAACCAAAAAACAGCACTACATGGTCTGTTAATCAGGAAAAGAAGAAACAATTTTTCCAGATCATAAGAATGAGACAATAAGCGCAGCATAAACTCTAGCTAGATCAAGTAACCTAAAATAACAATGTGCATACTGCACCCTTTCCAACCTTTGTACACTAAAACTATTCCAATAAAAAATTACATAGTTGCACCTGACTGACATTTAAGATATAAAAACAGAAAGGGAAGCAAAATATTTCTAAACAATAAGGTTGTGTTTTTCATAAATAACATGAATACAAATGAGGTTTCACAGTTGAAATTATCTGGGTAACAAATTATTTTGTTCAATACAAAGATCACCTCAGTGCTCCATTTGAATTTTACTTGAGCAGAAATGACAGACTGGACATTCCATAAAGAAGGACAAGTCTGCAGCAGATTTAATAATGGATTCTATCATCTTCAACAAGAGGTAAGCAAACGTTAGCTGTTGACCTTAAAGCACGTTTCAGAAGTTCTGAGCAGCCTCACTCAAGTCCCTTCTTTCAGCTATTCATTTTTCAGTCTCTTAGATCTTGAAACATCAAGAGTTTAGTAGTTTTCCAGTCACTAGAGATTCCTGAAACCTACAGGATCTGAATTTCTACTGTAAAACCAAGTGTTTTAAAAGAAGAACCCCTCCAACTTTAATGCAATAATACATACTAGTCTCCTGTAACCTCTTTGCATGCCACCACTATCAATGTGCACCTCAGGAGCTGCTTCTATCACAGTTCACCAGTAGGTAAGATTTAGCCCAGAGACCCACAGCTTACTTCAATTTTAATAATTTTTTCCCGTATTTTCCTTCATGCTTCTTATTTTCGTGGATTCCTGCAGAAAATGTGCATCATACTGCAAACAGTTCTGGCTAAGGATTACATAAAATCAATTTAAAAAACAAACAAACAAACACACAATCTTTTATACTTGGCAAAATCTAGACCCATGGACCCTGAATTGTTCTGCTATCTACATAATCCAGGCTCACTCAAGAACAACCATGAAAGGATTCTCAACCACTGGATTGATGAGGACTGGAAAACATAAAGCAGTGCTATTCCTCTACATTACTTACAAGTATCATGGAAACTAGTATGTTAAATTACAAGTTTCAGAACTTTCCATAGCCTTGGATGTCCTGCAGATAAAGGGCAGATACAGCCCTGTTATTTCAAAATGTGACTTGAGAGACACATGAAAGTCACAGATAAGACTGCCTTAAGACATGTTGCTGGTAATGACACTAGCTGACATGTGGAGCAGAAGAATTCCAACTGGAGATGCCATATGAATCTTTTGGCTACCATGGTTTACTTTCTTGAGAAAGCTGGTATGAAACAGTGACCCCTTAAGTAGTCCTGCCAATGCTACTTCATGAGAAGGTCATGTCCACGCAGATTTACCAGCCAACCTTTTCAAGCACTAGCGAAACCTAGGTAAACAAGGGCAAGACAACACAGGTTTCTTCAGGACTGAGAAGTACAACAAACCATCAAACTCTGGAAGCTGACAGTACAGTTGCTGGTTTTGTTGGGTTTTCTTAAGTGAAAAAATAAGATATGCAGTTTACCACTGTGTACTGAAATGTACCTGGGAGACACTTAAACTGAAAACCAGATTAATTTCTTCACTATATTGATGGAGAAAGGGAGCTTTTGTTCCCACAATGCTGTCTTTCAGAAATATCTTACGAGAAACGCTACTGCATGGGTGACAGCTGGGGGAGAGAAAAGAAAAAAAAACACCACACATTTGGATAGTTGCTTGCACAAGGGAAATGTACTTTTAAAAAAAAATAAGGCAGCAGTGGCTTTAAGGGCAAAGGGTTTTCTTGAGAGCCTCCTGTCGCCATTAAGGAGATCCTTGAACACAAAGCACCAGATTTTCTTCTCATTATCGCAACACGCTGAACTAGCCAAGTTCAGCCCAAGGAAAAAGTTCACTTCCAACTTTGTGCAAGTCTCCTTTCACATCAGTATCATGTTACAGAAGTCAGTGCATTAGAGATAGCAGCAACTTGTTTTCCATTACATTAGAGAAAGCATCAGGCCCAAATATGGGAGCCTAACAAAACAAAAATAAACAAAATAATTTACTGTATATTTATCATCTGTCTTGCAAGATTACTCCCAGCAGAGCCATGGCATTTGTTGCAGTTCAGGCTTCTGACATAACTCAAAAATGGGATTTCATTTAAAATCCTGCCACTCCAATAAACCAAGCAAATGTACGGTGACATCACTAAATCACTCTTATTGCATCTCTTTCCTCTCAGCCTCCACTCCCCCAGAGCACCTTAAATTGTATGACATAAATCCCAAGAAGGTACAATCACAGACAAGTCTAAATCTCAGGTGGGCCCTCAAAAGTCTATTTAGTCACATATTCTTTGAACTTTCCATAAATAAGAACATTAGGGACTAACATTTCCATGACATACATTAAAGGCGCTTTCTGATCATGTGTATCTGTCAGTATACATCTGCCATGTGTTTCTGCTATGTTGTATCTGATTTAAAAAAAAAAAAAAGTAATGGAAATGTCTTCATAGATGTGACCCTAGAGGTGAGAGGAGTTTAGCAAGGGAATGGCTTGCCTTTTTCTTCATCTTTGGCAAACAGGAACGACCCTACTTCCTTCCTTCTAAAACAGGATCAGCCAACAGCTAACAAGGACCTTATCTGTTATGAACCTCTCTACTGTCGTAAGGTGGAGAAAGACGTGTATTTTTGTCCTTAGCCTTTTTCCTTCATTAGCTACCCTGCCCTGAGCTGATCTGCGTGAACACCAGCGAGAGCTCCCGTTCCCTGGCACGGGGCAGGGATGTGCCAGGCGCCGCGCTCCAGGACACCAAGCCGGGCAGCCAGGGGCCCACACTACTCATCTGCACCTCTGAGGAGCTAAAGGCAGGCCCCGGAGCGCAGCCGGCAGCCCCGAAGGAGAGGCAGCCGCTCCAGGAAACCTGAGTGTCTGGAGAGGCGAGGAGGCCTCCCCCCGCCGAGCTGCCGGGAAGGCCGCCGCCGGGGTGCCGAGTGAGGCCGCGGGCGGTAGCTGGGGGGTGGGGGTGTGTGTCCCCGCGCCTGGGGGCAACGCGGCCACCTCACACCAACCCCCACCCCAAGTCACCCGCTGCCGCTAAACCAGGAGCCACCGCCACCCCCGCCTGGCCACCCCCCCGGGACCGCGGCACACCCCGCCCCACGCCGGGAGGCAGGGAAACACCCCTCTCCCCCAGCGGGCACCCCCCGCAGCCCGCCCGGCAGGAGCCGGCCGCCACCCCCACGCCGGGGGCGAGCTGAGGATTTGGCCCCTGTGACAGGCCCGAGCCCAACGCGACGACCCTGCCCGGTCGACCGGCCGGTCTGCCCGCTCAGGCCAGGCCCGGGCCCTGCCTCTGCCCGGCCGCGGCCCCCCACTGCCTCGCCCCTTTGCCTCACCGCCCGTCCCCCTCCCCGCGCCGGGCCGGGCCGGGCCGGCTGCAGCCCAGCCCCCCTCCTCGCCCACGGGCCCTGCTTACCCCCAGAAGCCGCAGGGGCAGCGCGGTGGCAAGCTGGGCGCCTTGCTGCGCTCGCTGCCGGCGTCTCCCATGGTGGGGCCGGTGCGCGGGGCGGCGGCAGCGGCGGGGGGGGCGCGGGGCTCCCAGCCGGGATTCCAGGCCGGTCAGCTGGAGCCGGACGCGACCACTGGGGAGGCGGTGGAGGGGAGGGTGCGGGAAGGGGCGGGGGGGGGGGGGGGGGGGGGGAACGGCCGCGCCCTACTGGTCGGGCCCGCAAGGGAGCGGGAACGCGACGCGGAGGTCTCTGCGGCGGCACCTCCCGCCCACCGGTTCCCGTGACGACCCCGCTGTCACAGCAGGGCGTCGCGGCCTGCCCCGCCGTTCGGCCCCTGACTCAACAATGCTTGGGTTCCACCCCCCCTCCGGCGCCTTGCCTCCCCCTGTCCTGAGCGGGATGGTTTCGCCAAGCCACAGGATCAGCTGGGAGTGGCATATACCATAGCCCATCCCCGGGGGAGGTTGGGTTAGATCGGAGGTCGGAACTAGGCGAGAAGCAAGTTTGTAACGCACCCGTAGTCTCGAGAAGGTAACAAACTTCTCTGTTAGGAGGTTTTGGGGGGTCTGAGACCTTCAGAGCTACCTCGAACTGCTACCCTCTTTTGCCTCTACCCGCACGTTAGGCACATAGTGGTACAGCCAGAGAAGACCGGGGGATAGGGGGTGCCGGTGTTGGCCGCGCATGCGTAGAGGGCTTTCGACGCGGAAGTTGAGTGGAGAGCGGGTCCCCGGGGGCCTCCTCCGCGCTGCCCGGGGCCGGGGGGGGGCCGAGCCGGCCCACACCCTGCACCCTCCTGGGCCGGGACCTGCCGGGGACCAGGCTCAGGCTGTCGGCCGGGAGCCGCCTCGCCGAGGCGGAGCTGGTCGCTGCCAGGCCGCTGTGTCGGGGGACGGGCAGCCTGTGCGCACTCGGAGCCTTTCCTTGGCAGGTGGCCGCCTCTCAGAGAACCTGGGGGGGGCGGGTCTTGCTCCCCGTGGGCTCCGTTTGCTTCCGTACCAGGCCTCTCTGCTGCGAGGTGGGAGGGGGGCCGGGGAGGGCCCGGAGGGCGACGCTCTGTCTTCCCTTTTCTGCTTATTCTGTGGGTGTTCGTCCTCGGTTTCCCTCAGTACGAAATAAAAGCGGTTAGGTGCCTGAGGTGCGTCGGGTGCGTTGCCTGTGGTAAACAGCCCTCACTGCCTGAGGACACTAAGCTGAGGGCTGGCTGAAGCGGGGAGAAGGCAGGCTGCTTTGACTGTCGTGTTTTGGCCCCAGGGAAAGGGCCCTGCGAAAGGTAAGGTACGGCAAGCAGGGAAGCCTACAGCCTCGCCGATTGCCGGCTGCCGCCCTTTGACGGGCAGGAAAGGAGGGGAACCGAGGGCTGAGCGATGGGGATTGTGCTGCTGGTACGGGTTTAGAGAGCGGCCTTGAGCTAGTTACAGCCTTGTGCTCGCTCTGCCTTGGGTTTGCCTGTGAAGTGGAAATATTGCTGACCCGCTGCTAGAAATTGCTTTTTGATCTGAGTGAAAGATGCTTTGTGGAAAAATAGTTGGTGTGGCAATAATGAAGGTGGAATTTTGATATATTCCTTAGGTGCTCTTGCCTATCTTATACTTTGATTTCGGCTTTACACCTAAACGCAAGGTTATTTAACACTGAAAATAAGAAAAACCTTAACAAAATCCAGAGTATGTAGGTCTTTCTGCCAACGATCTTTTGACTTGAATATTAACCTTCTTAAATAATTTTACATCAAATTAACTCATGACAGAAAAAAGTAGTAGCGAAATACATATATAAGCATGCTTCAAACTCTTTAATAAAAAGTTGGAATTTAATTGAAATGGTGTAAACGGGGTTATTTGGAAGAGACTGGTTTGTGACTGATTTTAGTACTAACGATTGTTGTATCAAACCATTGAGTTTGGGGTTACCTGACTCCCTGTCGATGCATCAGACGGGCCATTAGTGCTTTAGTAGCTCAACCAGTCGCAGCTCCTTCTCAGCGGTGACTTTGAATGCAATAACATTATGGAGTGTAAAACAGACGTGGTATGATGGAGGCAGGACATGTGTTGAGAGTGTTCATTGACACATTAACTGGTCCAGCTGTCAGCCCTCTTTAAAGTGCCTGTGGCTGCATACCACCCTATGCACTGAAGCACGAGTGCTTCCTCTTGGCACAGCTTTCTGAGGAGCCTAGTTGCTGAGGCAGCACTGCTGAGCACACCAAGAGAAGTGAGTACTTGAACAAAATAGCCCTGGCCTCATTAACTCAGCCCTTTAAGCCAGTAAGGTCAACTGAAAATTAAAATTCTCTCTTATGTGTTGGCTATACTACTACTGGAGTCTGTAAATTCTCCTCAGATAAGGAGTACATGCAGGCTTTTTAAAGATGATTTGATAGTTTGAATGTCCTTATTTGCTATTAAAGTGAGCTCCTGTTGAGTTAGCTTTCAGTTATTACAAATGTTGGGGAGAAGTATTCTCTCTGCCCGGTGCTCTTGTGTAATTTCAAAGAAACCTATCTTGATTTTGTAAAGATGAGTTGAGATAATGTAAAAATTTATAGTTTTCCAAGCAATTTTAAAACCCCTACAATGGTGCGGTAATTCACTTGTAAGTTCAACGCAAGAAAAACATGAGTTTAGGGATAATGTTATTGCATGAAGCAAGCACATATTAAGCATGATGACAATAAAGGCACCTGCAGAACTCTAACTCTGCCCACTACTAATGCCCTAAGGAGGAGTAATCTCTGAGGGGAAGAAAACTTTAGGGTTATAGTACAGTTGAATACTATGGGATGGAGCAGACTGAGCATGTGTGCTTTGATGCTGTCATGCCATCCATTAATAATATATTTAGTCTTTTTTTTTAAAGTACAACTTTTGCCACACTGGGTTTATATAATTGTGGTATTTCCTACTTTGTTTAAACAACACAAAATTTAAATTGCTGATGTACCCATTCAGTGTTGTTTACTGAAAATTTAGTGTGTTAATCTCTACCTGCTTTTCTAAACCCTTGAATGTTTTGATTTGTGTCCTATTTCTTCTAATTATATCCATCCATTTGCAGCCACCAGAAAGTGTGGTTTTGTGGTGCAGCGTGACAGCAAGGGGAGGGAAGTACCGGTGTGCAGTGCTTCTTTGGAGGCTGGCAGGCAGAAAAATGGTTCTGCTGATCTAAAATGAACACAGTCACAAAGAGGGCATCACAGCTGCTGTGTTACCCTCCGGTGTGTGGGCTCTTCCTCCAACAGATCTTCGGTAGAGCCAGGCCCCTGGCTCCCTGAGGAGTTTCAGTGCTGGCTGATGTTTTATCCAGCTTTTTTCATCCGAAGGGTCCAAGCCATGGGTGCTTTCTCAGTTAATATATAAGCATCCAGAGACTATTCGATAAACAGCACTTAGGAAGCGTATGTGGGGATATGCAGTGTATTTGTTGGATAGGGCTGGGAATATTCATGCACAGAAAGTCATCCTATGGTCCAGATACAGCAAACCATGTTCCAACCTTGGGAAGAAAATATGGATTGTAAACATGCATTGGGGGGGAATGACACACCTACTTAATGGTAAGAAAGTAACTTGAAAAACAGTATTGCTAGGAGAGAACTAGTGAGCAACAGTTTAACTACGACAACAGAAAGAGCAGGTGTATTTTTACATCTGCGTATCCAAGTGCATGAAATAGATGGGGAAGGTGGTAATCCTTCCAATGGCACTCTAGTGGCCCTGCAGCTCCTCTCCAGGCATCTTTTTGCAGAAGAATCAGAGAAAATGCAGAGAAGAACCATCAAAATATAGCCCACAGACACTGAAATAGTTCAAAATCTAACATTTACAGTTTGGCCAGGGAAAAATTCCATTTGGGGAGGAATCATAACCATACATTCATGCTTATAAATGATAAGCAAAAATGGAAGGTATTTGCCAGCAGGAGACGTGGAGTTTAGTAAGAGATGTAAAAGAGGTGTCTGTAGGGGAAGAAACGCTTAGGACATACGCGGGAAATACTCTCCTGGTGAAGTGACTTTCACCTCTCAACGGGATGCGTCTGGCTGGTTCTCAGCAGGGCACCGTTGCAGGATTAGATGTGGTAACAGACCTCACGGGATCAGGAGGCAAAAGTCCACCAGATTTAGAAGCCACAATTAAATACGATTTTTTTCTCAAGTCCTTCCTGTTTACAGATGTACTACGAAAGGTTGTACCTGTGTGTAATCAGAACATTTGGGGGTTGTTTATTTTAGTATAAACATGATTGCCCAATTGAGATACACGTGCAAAACTGTAAAGTGGAGCAGGTGGAGAATGTCACAAGTATTGTACATCTTCCTTCTCGAGATATAAATTACCATAAAATGATAAAAGTGACTCATGCAGTGCCAATCTCTTGGAGAGACTCTTGAACTGATTGAAATAATCACCACTTTTTATTCCTCTCCAGTAGGCAGATATTCTCAGTGAAATCTTTTCTTTTGGAAGTTCATTCTTGTTAAACCCTGTATCAAGGCTGAAAAATAAAACAGGCATGTGGGAAAGGGCAGTGGAGAGGAGGCATCTGAGCTATAGTCATAGCTAACGATGAAGGTGAGCAATTAACAATGAGTCGCCCGGGGCATCAGCTACAGACCATGAAGACATTAACCTGTATCAAGTCAGCAACACGGATGTGAGCCCAGAAAAGGTGACTGGACCGTGCCAAAGACTGGCTGAATCGGGACCAAGGCTGCCAGGCTTTCAAATGCCTGCTCTTCGATGCATAGCTCATCTCATTTTCTACGTGTGAAAAGCGTATCTTGGTTTTTGTGTGCACCTGGCACAGCAGGGTGTGATGCAGCTGAATGCCTCCAGATTTGCTTATTCGTGTAGTTTGAGTTAGGTGTCAGTGCAAGCAGTCGGAAGAGAGAACTGCCTGCGCCTTAGCCTCTGGCTTGGGCCTCAATGAATTCGACTCATTCTCTTTGCTGCTTGAAGGAAGTCTTCAGATTAAAGAAGGCAAGCTGAGTTCATCTTGGCCCTCAACAGTGGTTGTGTTGACAGAGGAAAAAAAAAATTAACCAGCCGTGAATTATCAACTTATGAGTCATGTAGATCAGAGGGTTTTCATAGCTGTGCCTTTTTAAACCATAAATTTGAAAACCAAAGCACAAGTTTAAATAGTTGCAGCACAGAATTGGGAGACCGGACTTCGACGTTCTTCTGGTTATTTTAAGTCTCGCTGTGCCTCAGTTTCATTTTCTGAAATGGAAACAATCTCATGGGCAGTCTGGTAAATGAATCTTTCTTGGATGGCATTTTTAGAAATGAGGAATTGCTGCTGTTGTTATTACTGTGACTGAGAGAGTGCCATTTCTTTGCAATTAATGGCTGGATGGAGGGTCCAAGGTGAAAGAGATAACTCTTAAGGCAGCCAGTTGCAATTTGCGTGGATATGACTAACCCAGAGGCAATTATTATTAATAATACTTTTATTTATTTCACATATGTATTACTTCCCCTTCCTGTCCCTTATGTAATCCAAGGCACTTTGAGTAAAGCACAGATGCATAAAATGGAGTGTAATTCAACAGACATTCTAGGCTAGTCTAAAAATGCCAGATAAGATACTTACATTTTTTTTAAAAATCAAAACATTAAGCATGATTTAATAAAAGGAGAGAGGATGCCTAGAAAACAAAAGCAAGTAGTGACCCCATACAGATGTGACAATGAGTAATACTGAAAAATAAACCTGCAGATGTTCTATATAAGCCAAGACTTTTGTTATTATTATAAACCATGAGACTTTTGAATGTGTAATGATGATCATATTGTGCTAGGCATTTCCTGATGCTGGATAGCAGACTCAGCAAAGACCGTTCTTAGCCTTTGAAAGCTCTTTTTAGCAAATGATCTCCAGCACTTTTCTTTTTTTAAAGAGGTAAGCGTTATTACAGCAAATTTACCAGGAGGGAAGCAGCCTTGGAAAGTGAAACAAGCTGCCCAGGGTCACACAAGAAGGCACCTGCAGATCTAGTAATAGCATTCACGTCGCTCAGCTCCCAATATAGCAACCGATGCAGAGCCTGTGCCCTCTTGCAGAGCTCGTGCTTTGCTTGGGTGCTCCTTTAGCAACCCCCAAGACCTGCCTACTCTGTCCCAAAGTCCAGGTTCGCTTGTCAGTGGTGTCCCAAATCATCTTTGCTGCAACTACTGGGTTTATAAATTAAATGGATAAAAGTAAATATACACTGTATTGTCTATAGTATAGCACTGTTCATGTCCTTCCATTTGAAAAAAGGAGCTTAGATCAAAACAGTGTGGTTAAATGGAAAGGTAGATCAGTGATACTTACATATTTCCTCTGTTTTCTTTACCTGGCTTCTCCTCAGCATTTTCATAATGCCTAGCGCAAAGGGACCTTGTCTGCACCTGGGTCTTCTGGGTCCTACTGCCACACAGATGAACAGGCATAATAAAACTCTCACCTTGTATAAATATAGAGCAGTCCAGCCTTCATTAGACTGAAAGGTGCCTGCCCCTGGTTATCTGTTTGAATATAACCTATTTCTGCTCTTTCCTCCGCTGCTCTGAAGATGTCAGACCGAGGACTCGGAAGCTGAATGTATTTCCAGGCATCTCAACAGGTTTATCAATTCTCTGACTTCTGCCCTGGTGTTTCTGAGCGTGGCTGAGATGAGTGGTAATTCCCTCATAAACGCCCCAGTGTCAGGGAGGCTTAATTGCCAGTCGGCATGAGAAAGCGTTCAGTAGTTCAATGACAAAAGGTCTTAAGAGGTGTGAAACAGGAGCCTTCCCTTCTCCCTTGCTGCCCCTGCCCGCTCCCCTCCATAATGTATTCAACGTTTAGCTTTTTCGGGGCTGTGGCACCAACATTAACTAAGAAAACCCTGATCTTGCCATTTATGGTACCCATGTGATCACAGCAAGATCAGAAGTTAGAAGTTGTAAGTGCAGCTTGGGTAATTTTGTAAACGGCAGCAGCACCAATTTCTTTTACAGCTAGTAAAAACAGAAAAAGACATTGCCGCTGGAAATGAGGAGCATACAGAGCAGCTGTTTCAAATTTGTCTGACGCTGTTATAAAACAAGTTTAAAGTGTTAACAGTTGTACCCGTGGCACAGCTTCCCCTGCTGCGTGCACACTGGCGGCTTTCCTTTATGCTGTACAACCGGGGCTGCCACGTTTGTGTTCAGTCCCTCGCCTTTCAGACCGACTTCCCCAAGAAACAATTCCCCAGCTGTTGGCTGCGAACGGCTGGGCAGACTCCGGGTGGACTTGCAGGCCGGCGGGCTGGGATGCCACACAGTCAGTCACAACTGCCGCGCCACGCCGGAGCATCTACGGGGCTGGCCAGTGCTCGTGGTGATGCTTAAACTTTCTCCCCCTCCCACTCCCGTTAAATCTCTGCCACCTTCTGGGGGAGCCACCCGTCCAGCTTGCCAGGGAGCCCCGAAGTTTCCCACTCTGCCTGTTGCATCAAGGTGATGGCAGAATAGAAGGGAGCGTTGAAGGAGGCAGTGGCCCTGGGCAGCTTGGTTCTCCCCAGGCCAGGCCAGCAGCCACCAGCCTTAGGCAGAGGCTGAAGGAGGGAGGAAGAGGAGGCAAGCTGGTGAGGAGCTGCTGGAGAGTCCTGCCCTGCCTTCCTGCAGTAACACACCTGCTGTGGCGTGCTCCGCTCTCCCTGGGCTGGAAATGCCGAGATCTGAAGGAGTCTTTCACTCGGAGGGGAGAGCTACAACGCCAGTTTGGAGGAGCTGGGGTACATGCCAGAGGGCGAGGAGATGGTGCTCTTTGAAGGTGGATAAGGAGAACCTCGAGGTTTGGAATTTTCCTTAGAAATACAGCAGGGGATCTGCATCTCCCTCCGTCAAGCTGCAAAGCATTTCATTTTAACCGCTGAAGCCAGGATACTCCTTTTTGTTTCAGTCAGGCAGGAAGCTTGAGGAGAACCTAGCGAGCAAAGCAGCAGGTGAGAAACCAGAGCAGCAAACTGGGAAAGAGTGGTTTCCAGGGAACTGGGAGAGGTAGGACTGGGAATCTGGAAGTGAAGCAGTGGTTAAGGAGAAGCGTCTACCAGCTGTGGGGAGAAACCTTGTCTCAGCTGCAAGAGAAAGAAGTTGAGTTGCCCAGCAGCATGGCAGTTGTAGGCAAGACAGAAAGTAGAAAGCAGACTGGGTGAGAGAGAAGCTGCAGCGCCTGAGCTGCATGGCCACCATCCCCTCTGCGAGCAGCCATCAGACTCCAGCTGCTGGTCCTTATTTTGCTCCTGCACAGCTCTGCTGATGCTACCAGCAGTGCAGAAGGAGAAATGGGCTGTACAGTGGTGAGCCACCACTGATGATACCTCCCTGTAGCACAAGGAGCTGCCCTTTACCTTCCAGCAGCAGCAAAGTCTCGGACACTCCATCCCAGATTGTGTAGCCTATAACGGACACCCCAAGTACATAAGTGGTCCCAGAGTCGCAGGCAGCTGCTGTGAGAGGAGGGAAAGTGGCTGTGTTTGTGTGGGGCTGAGGGATGTAAAGGTCCTGGAGCAGGGAGGGGAGATGGAAACAGACTTATTGCAGCTTCTTAACTTCACCTTCTGAAGCTGTGCTCACCCCTCCAGCTTCCCAAACCCACCTTTGACTTAAGAGTGAGTCTGGCCTGTATGGGCTACAAATGTGTGGATTTGTAGGACAAATGACAGTGTGGGTGGAGTAAGCACCTGGCCAGAAGACCAGTGCAAATATCCACACTCAAGTTTGGAGCCAAATGCTTGCACAGGAATGAGACACTGGATGATCATGCATGGCTAACCACCCCTATCCTGCGTAGGGGAGAGAGGATGAGTCACTATTGGGGTTTGCAAGTGGATTTCAGGAGGATTATTGCATTTTACAGACAACTTTTCAACAAAGGGAAAAGTCAGGTTACAGGGTACATCTTGAGGGCTGCTGACAGGAGACAGAAGGAAGTGGAACATGGGGACAGGTCAATGGTTAACAAGCTGAAAATAGTTCAGTGAAATACCACAGGTGGAAACCATAGCAATGGAGAGAAGAGTAACTGGAGGATAGGAATAAGGAAGGTATCAGGCAGCTCTTGGGAAGCAATACAAAAACTGAGAGACTTCTGAGCAGGGATCCTCAAGCCCTTACTGTCACTATTAGCCTCCTGAAGCTGGTCAGCATTGCTGGGACTGTCACTTGTGTTGCCTGCTGAGTTTACTCATTCCTTTATTAACCCCCCCAGCAGTGGTTAACAATGACATGAGAGGTTTAAGGAGGCCAAGGGAAAAGCTGGCACAGTGGCTTTTTCTGTAACAGCATCTGCTTCTGTAGTGGTATGATAGTTTATCTTTAACACCTCGAAAATGGGATCTGGGACAAACTGTTTTGTTTTCTTATTCTGTTATTCATTTTAAAGGCTGGATTAAGACAATGTCAGTGTAGGCCAGTTTCTAATCCGTTCTCCAGGGAAGAAAGCTTTCTGCTTTCCTGCTTTCAAAGAAAAGCTTGAAAACCCTGTCCAAGAATTTCTACCAGGTTTCAAAAGCCATTTATGGACAATAACTCTGAGGTGTGAGCTGACTGTGCTTATTAGTACAGTTGTTACCTGCAATTAGCAGGAGGGTCTCCTTACTGGGAGCTCAGTCATGTATGTGATCAGAAGGTGATACAAGTCCTCCAGACAGCATGGTTGGGAGTAGGTGTTGACAGCCATTTCTCATTCCCAGGGGTGGCTCCCTGCATTTCTGGGGTAGGCACATCACCCCTTATTTTGGGCCCTGAGGGAAGGCCACACACTGTGACCCTCTCGCTTCTACCCCAGCACTTTCTGGCCATGCTGATTTATTGCAGAGAGGGAGATAGCTGCTCTCACACCCAGGGTCTTTCACCTGGCCCTTGACTGTGCCGGGAAAAAGGGCTACAGCAACCAGGCATGGCACCCTGCACTGCATATACTGCAAGCTGAGTATCCCTTTTTAAAGAAAAGCAGACTGCACTGCTCTGGTTCAAGGAGTTAAATGCCGAAATCAAAGCACCTGGGAGCAGGCAGTTTATACATGCCGCGCCGGCGCTAGCACACATCTGGTGCACTGAAGGCATGGCCATGCTGCCTGCCAAGCCTACTGGTTTCAGCACAGTACATCTGCACAACATCTGTGAGAAGGTCAGGAGAGTTCTCCAGCAAGGGGTTCAAAGCCTTGCTAGTTTGCATGCGTGCATGGGCAGCCAGCAAAGGCACTCATCTGCGCTGTGGCTGGGCCAAAGTGACAGAGGGGTGGCCTTTGTTCTCACGATTGACACCACAGGGTGGCCTCTGTGATGCTGTGATGGGGGGATGTGATGCTGCATGCAGGTGTCAGGGGCAGAGGAAGACATTACCCTTCTTTATATACTTATCACTCTTTATAAACGAGTGATATGTCATTACAAACTTTGGATACAACTTCCATATTTTTGCTTCTTTCTCCCATGTATATGTACAGATCTACTGTCGGTTCTAACCAATTTATGTAGGTGAAACAAAGTTTTAAAATAACAAATGTGGTACTGAAAACCTTCCCAGCTGCCAGTAAGCAGTATACGTAGCCAAGAACGGAGCAGAAGAGTGCATCTGTCGTGAAAGGACCGGTTACACCAACGGGGGTTTCACTGGGATTGCACGATGTCTGGTCTGCTGCTGTGGTGATGAGGGGTGACAGGCCAGTGAATAGGGACTTCTGCCCGTGTGAGGGGAATTCATCACCAGCATCACCCACTCTTAGGTGCTTCACAGGATGTGGAGATTGCTACCGTGGGAGATGGTGCTGCCACAAGTGCTGTAGCTGGGGTTTTTACTTGATTGCCATTTAAACTATAAGTCTTTCAAGCTTCTGCTGCTGCTGTTTATCCTGGTCCTTCTCTTCACGCCCTACATACTATGTACCTCCCTCTGCTCCTGACTCCTCTCTCCCTCCCGGTATTAAGGCACATGTACAAAGCCACTGGACTTTCCTTGCACCTCACTCCCCCTGAGTCCTCTTGCATCTCTCTTCCTGCATCACAAATCTCTTGCTGAAAGGTCAGAACGGTTGCCTTAGCCAGTCTGAGGTGGCAAGTCCTATCAAAACAATGAAAGGGCATACTATTTTTTGTCCAGAGAAAGAAAGAAAATTCTATATTAAGCTCTACAGCATGGCATGACTGTAAGTTAGTATTTCTGCTTACTAGGCATGCCTATGTTTAATTGCTTAGCCTGTCCAAAAGGTATTAGTAGCCTGGTTACCAGCAGCAGCTGCACCTATGCTATTGTCATGGTTTCAAATGGTTTCATTAAACAAATTTAGGAAAAAAAAGGTAAGGGAAGTAGCTTGAAATGTTAAGTCAATCAGATGTAGGGCCTGTTTCCACAGCTATTCTAATGCTTCTGCAGGCCAGGGAAACCCTGTAAGGATGACATTTTCCTGTAGACCTCTAAACAAGAGGTGGATAACTTTTCTTGGGCTTTTGATAGAAAACCATCTACTTATTCAGAGGGGAGATTTCAACACCTGTTGACAGATCATCATATGAATGAATGGGGAGAGCTAGCTGGCGGCTATTGGACACGTATCCTGCTTATGAATATCACAGCAGCAGGTCTCTGTAAAAAGTTGGAAGCATCCAGTCAGGAATAAGGAATACCTGGGGTGAACGAACGTCCAGCTGGTGCTGAACTGAGATACCAGAAGAAGGTTAAAAAATTATCTCTTTTCCAGCTTCCTGCATTATTCCTAAGCATCAGGCTGTGAACGAATAACCTCTGGAGACTAGTATTTCTGTCAACAGTTTCGTTTAGTGTAGCCCTGGGACTTGTAACAGCCTGTGCGGGACAATGTTACACCACTAGTATTGGCACATCTATCTAACAGTGCACTGACCTGCAAAAAGGAAATTTGCTCATGCAGACCACAGTTCCCTTCTCCATCCTAACAAATGCAGTGATAGCCATCTACGTAGCTACAGATCCAGCCCTGCTGCTGCTTCTGTTCTGAGCCCATTCCCCAGGAGATCTTTAAAATACAATTATCTCGAGCTCCACTTAATCACACAATCTGTCCCAAGGTCTGTTCGTGCTTTTTTGGTCCTCTTGTTGCCAAGGTCTCTCCCAAGGTACTCTGTTCTCTCTTGCCTTTGACCCTGCATCAACACTGGACCACGTGCCTTGTCAGCCACCTTCTGTGGGACAACCTCGTGGCTGCTCTTGCAGTACTTTGCCTTGTAAAGCAGATCGTGAGACGGTCTAAAGGTATTTAGTCTGCCCTGATGCAGAACATCCATGTGCCCGAGCCTTTCATTTGCCAGTCTCCCATGGCTGTTTTCTTGCAGGTGTCAGTGCATCTCCCCAGTCCATGTTCTTCCCCCTTCCCTCGCCAGTGAGCACCCAGGGCCCAGCGCTCAGCCCAGCAAGCAGCCCAGTCAGGTCATATCTCTTCAGGATGTTGAAGAGAGCTGAACAGTGAAGAAATGGAGCATGCTGTGATATTTTGGGTTTCAGCTTTGCTAGAAACAAGCAGGTAGCTTCTAGTAAGCTGGAAGAAAAGGAAGAGCAAAAGAAAGGCTGGAAAATACAGCCTTAGGAGACTGTGGTGGCACTGAAGGACTACTAAAATTAAACTCCACTGTCTAGGTTTCAGCTGTGTCCAGTGTGGGTTCAGCTTACACTGGAACCTAGGCTTTAATTTATACCCCTGCAAGATGTGTAGCTCTTTTTCAGGAGGATGAAAGTAAAAGTTTGAAGTTTGAGTGCATGAAGACTGCAGCCATAGGTGAGGCAGTACAGAAGTGGATGAGAGACGAAATATCAGTTGTTAGCTGAAGCTAAATCCATAATTATTTACTACAGAATCTCTTATACATCTTACATATTTGCCTCATGTGGTCTATTTCTGGAGGCAGGCAGTTAGACATTGGTTAAACAGGTGGTTTGCCGATGACTCCCACATTATATATTGATCTGTTCTGTGCTCCCTGTTCTTGGCTGGTAACTTTATCAAGGCAGAACTGCCTTGGTGGTTTATGTTTTGACAGTGCCCAGCAGTACTGTGCTCCTGAATGAAACACATAAAATCCTCTACATATATAAAACCACTAAAAACCCCAAGATAAAGTACCCACTTATTAAACTCCCCCTTCCATGCTCTGCCAACCCTGGATAAAACCTAACAAAAAAGCTGAGCTCTTCCCCAGAGAATCTGTGAGCTTCCATTCTCCTCCCTCAAGCTGCATGTTACGAAAGCTGCTTCTCAGTCACCCAACAAACTCCCTGTCTAGGTTGCAGCATCCCTCAGGAAGGGCCACCTGATCAGATGTGTCAGTCCTATGCGGTACCTATGAGTTTTCTTTGTCCCTTCTGCCGTCTGATCCTCCTGGCTGGCCATGCCCCATCCTAGACTGATTTCCTTCTTTACCTAGCACCAGCATCAGCTGTTCTTGGTGACTGTTTGCCCCCGCTTTAGATGTGATGACAGAAAAGACAGCATGCAGCTTTTCTTACTGCCTGTTTCCTGGCTCGGGCAGGCTGATGCATGAGCCAAGGGGAGCTCTGCCATGCAACGGGCCTCATGTTTTATGCTGTGCCTCTGTGGTGCTTAGGCATTTAGAACACATATTATCGTCATTTTCTCATCTGAATGCTGGAAGGAACTAGCACTAATACTTCATGTTTTTCTCTGCTTAACCCAAAGAAGTACCTTCTTCATTGGATGACAGAGGTCCTCTATTTTCTTAAAATGACAGAACTGGGCCTTGATATCTGTTATATGATATACCCAGCTGGGTTCTCTTGACACCAAGCAACTGTAGGAGAGCCCAAGGGTACCAGTTCAGCATTTTTTTCCAGAGTCAGAAGCTCTGTGTATAGGTGAAAAGAAGTCAGGCTGCAAATTTGTGAATTAGGTGCAGGGCAATAACTGGTTCCTAGCCAGACAGAGCTTGGTCATAGCTATGTCCCTTCTGACACCTTCAAAAGTGACTCAAAAAAACCAAGTTGTAAATGGGCTTGTTAGGAAGCAGAAGAAGAGAATGACCTTAGGGAAGGGTGGAGTTCATATATTGGATGGTAAGAATAGTTTGAATCCCCAGACCGGTTTTTTTCCACTGCTTGAGTTTGGTTTTAAACTTCCTCTTTCAGAGAAAAGCTCTTTTTGCCTTTTCTGTGCATACTTTTTGCTCAGTCATACCCTTTCCTTCCAAAAACTTATTTTACATGTCACCTTTTGCCTGGCAGCAAAATGTTGGAGAATGGTTTGAAAATCAAGGAGGGCAATCTTACAGCAGAGAAATAAAAATGCCTTATTTCCAAGCTCAGTTCTGCCTAATATCTATACGGTGCAGTTACTTATACTGTCTGAATCAAAATAATTTATTGCCATTATAAAAAAATATTTTAGGAATTTCAAATGGGAACTTGTATCCTGATGCACTGATTGGTGCTCACAGATTTATTAGACCTGTGGTAAGTAACTTGAGAATAAGAAGATAGCTGTAATCATTTGAAGATGCATTTAACTTTTAAAGATATGGAACCAAAAAGTATATATTGGTCGTAATGTTCAGAAAACATGTGCTCTATTTCCTGTTGGAAAGTGTGACCTGCCTTGATCTTTGCAGCCACAGTTCAGAAGCAGCCTTCATCAGCTTGCACAGATAGCTAAGAAATAGGTCTCCTATTCCGTTGAATAGGGTAAAATCCCATACCGGGATCTGTTGAAATGTGTTCCTAAATGTTCTAAACATTTGAGCATCAACTTGTATTCTTGTTTCAGGTGGTCTGCAAAATGTTTTCAACTTGTTTCATTTATTGCTGAAGGCCTGGACACCTGGCGAAACCCAAGTTTGGCTATTCTGCTTCTTTGTCTTTAAAAGCATGAAATCCTATTGATGAAAGGAAATGACACCTGCTTTACACAAGTTAAAGGCTACAATTATTAATGTTATAGTAGCCTTAATAGCACATATATAGCCATTCCTAGGATCAGGACCCAAGTGAAAGAGAAGTCATGCGTGTGACACATTGGCCTCTTGAGTTTCAGAAAGCTTCATTGTCTGAGGGGTAGATGAGGAATCAGAGAACCAGAGCTCCTGGGTTTCTGCTATTAGTACTACTATGAATTCATTTGCACAGATCATTTGATCTTTATGTGTCTTGGTTTGCAATAGCTGGAATGCATTTGCTACAAGGGAGGCATAACCTGTTAATAGTTGTAGAATGTTTTAAGATCATTGTATAGAAGGTACTGCATGAAAGCTCAGAATTACATGCAGTGAGCCTGACTTCAGACTTCTTGTTGCTTTTCTGGATGACTTATTTTAATTACAGTGGGTTAAGCAGCTGTAAACATGCAGTTGTTGCATATTGAACCAAGGTTTTCATTCCTGGGGTTTGAAAGGTTCCCATCCAGGTATGTGGTTGTAAGTTGATCAATGCTGCCTCTGCTGATCCTCCCCTGGTTTCTCCTCTGCAATCCATTCCAGCAGTGATGAACTCCTGTCTTGAAATTAATAATGTCAAGCTTGTCAATATTTTAAAACCCAAACTTAATTTTGCTCTCTTGAGTCTTGCCTTTGGCTTGTGAAAGCAGAAGCTTTAAACTCTGTTATTTGGGAAGTCTACTGGGAAGCCTTGGTGTGGCAGGTGCTATATAAGTTTAGTGCTGCATTGCTATTAAAGTCCATTAAGAAGGATCTTTCTGGGGCTGTCAGCACACTGCAGATTAAAACCAGAAAAATAAAGGCACACTCAACAAATGCTGCTGTAATGGTTCAGATTGCTGCAGAGAGTGGACTCATCTTTGGCTTGTGATCAGTTTACTTCTGGGTTCAAGGGAAAGGTTGTTTGGCTTCCTGTATAAGCTCTGGGAAAAAAAAAAAAAATCAATGTGGAGTAGCTTGGATGATAGCCAGAAGAAATGCTGTACTGCAGCCAGAATATAGAAATCCTTCACAATTTCTATATTCTGCTCCATACAGGCTCTTTATATTCTAGCAAGAACTAAGCTTTACTCTGATGACTCCAGCACCACCGCAGGGTTATATAGGATGTAAACAAATTTTATTTGGTCTTTTAAAAACACATATCAACCCCCTCTACCAAGACACTGATAAAAAGGCAAGGTGGGTAAAAGGTGAGGGGAGGAGCCGTCCAACACCTGCAAAAGGGCTGGAAAGAAAATATAGGAGTAATGATCAGTTTTTAAGTTGATGAAGATTGGCAGCAAAACACCTCCTTGATCCCTGCAATGGCCACTGTTTAACAGTTTGGGAAACAGAGGGGAATGTGAGGTGGATCTGACACTGCCATGGAGTCCCCTCACATCTAGAAAAGATGGAGCAACAGCAGAGGCAACCCACAGGAGCAGGCATCCAAGGTGGGCCTGTTCCCATGCTGGCAGGCACAGGGGCAGTGCCTCCAGAAGGGGTGACGGAGAGCACCCAGGCACCTCACCAGATTTTGCCTGAACTGTATCACCCCGAGAAGGGAAGTGGGGTGCAGCAAGGGAAGGCACAGCGGATTCTCTCGCTCAAGGCATAGCAGGGTGATGAAATAGCAAATAAAGTCAATCTACCCAGAGTATGGGGCAAACCGATCTGCAGGCACGGTAATGTCCTTATTTAAGTCAGCGGCACAATCTTTACCCTGCTCAGGTTTCCTGTTTTGGTAAGGATACTGAATAAGGCTCTCAGATACAAGTGGTAGAAATTGCAAAATGATGTGAATGTGGTGTTCAAACGGGGAAGATCTGTAAACACTGAAAGTTGTATGTCAGAGAGGAGATCCCTGACTGGGATATGGAAAATGTGGGTGGTAGAAAGAAGGAAGAATAGATGCTCCTATTCACCATCCTAGAATACAAGAACAAGGGGCTGTTCATTGGAAATAAAAGGCAGCAAATATAAAACTGTTAAAAAGAAAATTCATTTTATACAATGCCTAATTAGCTCATTCCCATAAGATAACATTAAGCCTAAGAGATTAGTAGGATTAAAAAAAAGGATTAGACATTTATATGGATAATGTAATTGGGGATGTTCTCATTAAATAGAATACATATTTTCTTTTGTTATGAAAGGATATGAAACCTCTTGCTTCAGGGCCCAGGCTAGTTGCTAACTGATAAGTATTAAAAAGAAACTTCCCATGTTGGCAAGTCATTCCCTACATGTCTTCTGCTAGGTTCCCTGTACTTAATCTGAAGCATTTCGCCAGGCGCTATCACAGTGGGATTGTTAAACTATATGGTCCATTTGCTTGGTATGGCATGGCAATTCTGTGTCTTCATAATCAGACGTATCACTGTGACAGATCCCAAAAATCCCAGCGGTCTGAAAGAGAATCCCTTTTTTATTCTGCTAGTTCTGTAAGGGGGTTGACCATCTATTAGGCCCCACCAAATAGGCACTAACACATCTCACTTTTCTGTGCTAACAGTGGCACCTCCAAACTCTCTTGCAGGGCTTACAGACATCAGTTAGAGAGGTAGCAGGACACCAAAGACAGCCTGCAGCTTTTGAGAGCATGTCCTTCTTCCACACCTGTGAATGGGATTGTCTCACGGATGCTGCAGGTTGTTGGAAGTTGGAACAAAACACATTCAGGTAAAAATGAAACAATAATAATCGGAAGGAAAAGAAATGCTTCAAAACTCTGCCTTTCACTTCCAGACAAGATAGGAAAGATGCTGGTAGTAGCCTAGCCTTCCCATTTAAAAGCATCAGAAGGCCTTATCTAACCTGGCTAAAATTCAATTGTCTTGCATCTTGAATACAGAAACACCCTTCTCTTTGGTCTTGCCAGGTGTAATTTCAGTCTGTGCACATCCCTGTAAAATACTGCTATGAAGATCATCCTCCTAATCCATCAGTTTGAGGATTTTACACATTCTTTGCTCCTCTCTACTACATTCCTCTTCTTTACCCCATCAAACACAAGCTATTTATCTTTCCTGTCAAGGCCCTTCCCACCCTGCCAAAGAGCTCTCCTTTGCTATGACAGTGTCGTTTCCCTTCTCATCATTCTGTCAGTCTCTATTTCTCACTTGCTAACATTTTTATAGAAACACTTCTGTGCTTTTTCCCTTGCTGTTATCAGAAGGAATCTTGGTAAAGAGCAGTGAAAGACCCTCATTAGCTTTGCAAATCTCTGTTGAAAACCCTCCTTCACTATGCTGCCTGTGAAGAGCTTGGCAGTGGTTTGGCCACTCCCCATCATACTGGCAACAAACTGGAGTCTGTTCGTCCTACCCACTGCTCTGTCTGCCCAGATAGATCCGCTGCCTTTCTGATCCACGTCTGGAAGGTAGGGATGGTCTTTCCGTTCTGCAAGGTGTCTACACAACAGCTTCTCCATCACTGACTAGGATTTCTAAGGGCCACAGCAAGTTTCTGCAAAGCAAACAGTGATATTCCTCATTCCTTTTCTGTCAAGGCTCACTTGAGCAGTTTGCCTGAGTGCTGATGCTGCTGTGGTAGTGGGACACGCGCGGTGGCCACTGCTCCCTGTAGGTCACAGGCAAAGCGGTACGTGGAAGGTCTTCATGCTCTGCAGCAGGGGCCTCTCTGGAAGATGCAGGCAGTGAAAAGTGGGCTCCGGAGCAGAATTGTTCAGCTTAGCTCTGTTCTTGGCAGTGTTGCTTTTCCCTCGCCTGCTAATGACTCCTGCAAATCCTCCAGTCCAAGAGGGTGTCTTTTGTGTACTAAATGCTGCCATTATTTATAAAGCGCTCATGTTGAATGTGCTTAAAGTCAGTCCTGCAGGACAGTTTCAATCAAATTGTGTTCAATTTATTCCAGCTGAATAACTCTGAAATGTAAATAAAATTAAATTAATGGTGCTGTATTTGTATCCTGTTACAAATGTAATAAGCTTGAAGTAATGCTGACTGTAAAATCAGATGGAGACTGTGGAGTAAAACATCAACCTCTAGAAAACAGCACAAAATGTGATATCTGGCTTGCAAGAGTAGTCAGGGGTACATTTAATCCAGAGGGTCTTTTGAATCATATTTGTTCACAGTGCTTCTCTGCTTCGTTCTAATAAGAGGCAAGAACAACTCGGTGGCCTGTAGTGGTTATGTTTGGTTTAACAAACATGCAGAATACCCTGTATCTGTTCCTAGCTCACTCTTTTGGGACTCACAATGATATTGTTATTATTAATAATCTTACATTTATAGGACACCTTTAATCCCAAAGCACATTATAAATTAGAGTCGAGGCCCAAAGTGCTTACTTAGCACTGTCAAAATACGTGTGAGTTCTTCTAATCATTCAGTAAGAGACTCCAGATTTGGTCCTAGAAATTGTAAATATTGATATATACGTGGCAGAATACCTTATCTATTGAATACCTCCCTGGGAAATCTACTCCCCGGAAGGTCTAGGATTCCTGCCAGTTAGATATTTGGACCGTTCCTGGTGCAAACATCACCCAAAACCACCGGGAGAAACCCAACTTTCACCAAGAGTGCTACAAAACCGTATTGCAGGCATACTAACCAGGAACAGCCGCAACATGTGAAAGTCTTCTCTGGAATGTTAGAAACAGGAAGATATGTGGAACGCCGTTAAGCCACTGGGAATAGCTAGCTGAATTGGGACTGCTGGGACTCAAGCCCCTGGCTCTGGGGAACCCAGGTATTTTGAACGCTGCCATCTGTTCAGCTACAAGCTGCTCTGCTTCGAGCTGCCGGCCCAGGGAGTAGTTAGGAGCCCATCCAGTCTCTCACTTACGCGTTCTGCATATTTTACAGGAGCATCAAGGGCTTCATGGTGTACAGGCAGAGAATTCAACAGACTCAGGGAAAAGATGCAAAGGTTATTTGGGGCAGCACAGGGGGATGAAAAGGGCGAGTGAGGCTGAGCTGACACATACAAGGCATGCAAGCTGCACCGACGAGGGTAGATGAACCCCCTCAGAAACTTTCTTTTTCTCCACCCCTGTTGAATTTTTTCTAAAGGCCCTAAAGCACAGCGCAGTAGAGTCATTCCCACAGTAAGTGATGCTCCAAACATCAGTGGATGTTGGGTCTTCACCACTTACAGCAATAGCCACCTCTATGTCTGAGGCAAATTATGTTTGGTAACGTAATCCATATCAGATTACCATGAAGTGAGGTTGCCAGCGGACAAGAAACTCTTCTGATCTGTTAACAACATTCAGTTATTAAGGACATCTGGTTTCCAAGACCTCTGTGACCTTGAAGTGCTCGGACAGTCTCCTCTCAGAGTTCTGTCAGATCGCCTAGGAATCCTGGTGTTTGAAGTGATACTGAAAATATTAAATCAGGGTCAGTGTTGATAGATTTTAAAAAATCGGTGTCTTAGTATTCCCTTACTTCAAAACCTTGCCTAGAAAGCTTTCCAAGGTCATCCTGTCTGGAGTAAAATTAATGAAGCTGCCATCACACCTTTATTTCTGTTTCATACGTTTCTTTCACAACCGCTGAGTGCAGTTATGTGGTCACAACAAGGGCAAAATCATCACTGTGGTAATGGGGTACATCTTGGTGGAAGGTACTGTGATTATGCCAAAACCACATTCAGTCCAGAGGGTACCAGCCCAACGTGCTGAGTTACGGTATCTTCAATATAGCAACCAAGAACTCCGGAGGCCTTTCAGTAGTCTTTTATTTTGAATTAAACAAAAAGCGGTCAGTGGGTTAAATAAATTCTTCAGGGAAGGAAGCTGCAACATTCGTTCTGATCCTCTTTTCTTTTGTGGCGCTCTCATATGTGCTGCTCACATGCTTTCCTCAGTTATTCACAGACACATGCAAAACGCTACCTAATGGCCGGCTTATTCTATCTGTGCTTTTGTACTACCCTCTTCTTACAAACCTGAAACACTTTGAATTCACACAGTGAACTACAGCAAGTCAATGTTCACTTTTCATAGACTGGATTCAGTTCAAAAATGGCTTGTGTGAAAATCTTTGGATGAATGACAGCGTATTAAGTTTTGTGTGGACACATCTGTACTTTGAACTTTTCTGCCTGGCCTCTTGCTGATGCCCCATATGATATTGCTTCATGCGAGGGCTGATTCATCTGCTTGCCTGTAGGCTCTCACTGGATCAAGGGTCAAGCTAACGGGATTCAGCTAATGGTGTGTGTACCCGAAAGCAGGTTGTGAATATATACTCTCAAAATCTCATATGCTGTGTCGTGCCTCGCAACCTCCTTGCCCAGCAAACATGAGGGGTCATCCGGAAAGTCGCAGGTCATCATACACTTGACGACAGCAGGCTCTTCAGACTTGCCCTAATCTTGGTCTCTGTGATCTGAAGGTATATGAGTATATACTAAAATCAATGAGTGGACAAGGATCCCCTTAAGTTGTAGCTCATTGCAACAGTGAAGGAATGAAACTCCAGCAAAAATGGGGGGAAAAAACCCCAAGGCTGTAAACAAGGTCTCTGGCAACGTTCCATGTACCTATTTCTTCTCCAAGGCTTTGGGCCTGATATTTGGTGCAGAACCTGGTGTGCAGGCTGTGGCCTGTGCTGGCGGCAAAGCAGAGACATGTTCTAATGTTAGCCAGGGCTATGAGGATGGAAAATTCCTGTAAATCCAGGATTTTTTCCCTGTGCAAAAAGCCGGGGCAGACCCAGACAAAGGTGCTCCCTAAACACAGCATAAATTTGCTGTACGACTGCAGTAAGAGGGTTCTCAAGCCAGTGGTAGCTTAAGATACTGGTTAAAGGGTATCTTGGGGTTATAGAGAGAGGGATGAGGGAAGGCACACAACTGTGCTGTGCAAGCCCTGTGGTCAATGTTACTTTAGACCAACAAGACTTAGGAAGTTTTTCCAATCTGTTTGGCTTGTAACTCCCATTCTGATGCTGTTTGCTGAAAGCAGCATCCATACCAGGGAAGTTTTGTTTGGTGATGATTATTCCCCTAAAATTTGCATAGTGATTGCACACCATCACTTCCTCACCATCCCCATTCTCCCAGCCTTTTACATTTTCACACTCTCCAGGCCAATCACTGCAGCACGTACTTCCATCCCAGTCCAACTAATGACAGAGCAGCCCTTTCAGAGAGATAAATGCTTAAGAGAGACATCCAAGTCTGCTGATACTTCAGATAGGGAGACTTTGGACAATAAAGAAGGCATTTTGGTGTTTGATGGACACTACCAGCTTTCAGCTCCCGTGACGTCTTATGAGGTACATTTCCCAGAACAAGATACGTGGAAATGGAAGGAGATTAAATACCCCTTGGCTGGTCACTGTCACACTCTTGGCAACGTAAGCATTTAGGTCTAGTGAGATTACTGCAGGACCCTGCTTGGCATTGTGCTTTGAATGTGTACCACAGTGAAATAAGGGAGAACAGCAAGGAAAGGCAGTACTGCAGCTTCTCACCAGGAGTGCAAGACAAAGCAGGTCCAGGAAGGTGAAGTGATGGTACACCTGTGAGAGGACTGTTCTGCCACATGAAGTGACCACGTCTCCCTTGTCTGTCCTCTGCTTTTCAAGTAGGTCCCTTCTCTGCCCTTCAGGGCCTTATGCATGCCAGGGTGGACTCCCGCGTAAGGACAGCCTGCCTCGACACACAGGCAGGGATGGCTCCATTCCCTCCCGCACCCTACTCTTCTTTCAGCTCTTTACTCCATGGATTTCTCCTGTCTAACCTCCCAATGCCACTCATCCTCACCACCTTTCCAGCTTTTTAGGGCTCCTTTGCAAAGGGGGAGCAGTGTGGGGAAGCCATTTATTGTTGCTAAGCCTTCCCCTGCCTGGGGTGGGGGGACTTGGGAATGGCATTCCAAAATCATCATTTTGGGAATGTTGTCATGGCTGCTACAGAGATCCCAGCTGACACAGTAATGACTTAATCAGTTCCTCAGCCTGTCTTGCCACCACATCACAGTCTCCAAGAAGGGAGAGAGTATCAATTACAGAGCACCAGACTAACCTCCTAAGTAAGAAAGAAAATGGAAGAGATCAAGTGCTCGCATCATCTTGATGGTATTGTGGAGGATGAACAAAGGAAAGAAATGAGCAGCACAAGGGAGCTCTCTGAGCAGAAATATAAAGCAGTTTTTTATTTGAAAGGGAGGGGGAGACAGAAATGAACAGCAGAAAATGAAAAGCAGCAACATCAAAGAAAAAAAAAACCTGCAGAAGGGGCTTCTGGAGCGGAGACAGAAGCAGAGAGCTGGTGGCTGCTGTGCTTGTGGCTCGTTCCTGCTCAGTATGTCACCCCCAGCCCAGTTGTGCTCTGGAGCCCAGAGGGACAAGCGCTTATTAAGGACAGCAGTACACGTGCCGAAACACAAGGCAGAAGCTCTTTCCTTCCTACTGCAAAAGCTAGGGCAACAAAACCAGCAGATGCCCCACAACTCCTGCACTTGTAGCCAGACAAGGACATCAGGCAGAGTCGCCACATCTCGACCCACCTGGGAGCGTTGCAGCCTTGCTGCGTGCACCCAGCAGTGATCTGCCGCTGCTTTATGTCGCAGGTTGCACTGACAGTATTTCACAGATCGGTCCCTGGATGAGTCTGTGCCTTGCTTGATGGAAAATTTTGCCTGGATTTGTCTGATGGGAGGTTTTACTACTTGCATTATTTGATTTTCAGTAAAGGCTATTTTAGACAAAAATGTTAAAGTTTCATAAATTTATATGCTATCTCATAAACATCATAAAATGCCTTTTTGACAAAATCTAATAAACATAATAAAATGCCCTTTCAATAAAATCACTGAAACATTGCCAAGCTGCATAATAATGTTGCATTTCACCTTTAAAGAAGAAGTACAAAAGCACCCTCACCTTTGAGCCATGATTTTTTGCAGTTTACTGACGTTAACATGTTCAAAGACCCTGCACTTCTTTCTACCAGCCAGCGAAGCTCAGGACTAGGTTCAGCTATGGGGCAAGAAATACAGTAGGTTCACATTTCACAGAAGCGGGTATTGCTCAGTAGCTTCGAGCTTTGTCATACACTTAGCAGCTTTCCAAATATTCATTTTGTATGCATTCCACATCTTGGTATAATGGAGCAGGTCTTATGAAAGTGCCCGGGAAAAAAGTTTCATGAGCTGGGGAAGCTGATGTGCAGATTGTTTTCTGAGAACAGAAAAAAGTCACAACATCCTTGCTGTCCAAGTGGTGTTGGAGTGAGAGCTGCATATCTCATTAGATGAAATAAACCTAACTAATCCTAGGCGCTTGCTGCTCACACCATAGAAATACTGGCAGACCTTCGCCAGCGATGAACCAGGCCCTTGATTTCTTTTCTGGGTGAAGTCTTACTGTGTGTGTGTGTGCGCGTACATATGTGTGAGGGTGAGGGAGGAATCATCAGCTGCAACCGGACAGCTTAACTGTGCAATTCTGTCAGGAACCTGGGCATCACCCAGCTGCCTGCCCTGGACTGTCAGCACCATTGCCATAGCTTCCCTGGCAGCAGCACCAGTAGCATCCCACAGTCAGGTAGGTACCAGCTGGTAGTAGTTAGGAGAGGCAAACTTGCAGTGTAATGACATGGTGACATCCACGGGCACAAGCAGAGAAGGAGTAAACCCTCTGGGATAGATGTCCGGAGTTATGGAGCTCCTACTTTGCAAGAACTGCTACAGCCTTGCAGTGCTGCGAGCCACAGAGGAGAAAGCTGGGTGAGCGGACACGGTGGGCTTGGCACAGTTATACTGGCAAGGGTTGTGAGCAAAGAATAAAGTCTGGAAAAAATGCCACCACCCTACTTCCCAAAACAAATCTATGTGGCTGTAGGGCAACAAAGTGGACTCCTTTCTCCCGTTCTCAGCAGCGAGTCCTTCATAAATAAAGGTGAATCCTTGTCAGAGAGGACCCATTTATCCAATTTAGCTAAAACCATGCAAAATTGTTAGATACACTGATACTCCAGTCAGGACTGCTGGGCTCTATATGCAAACAAACCCAAATATAAGGAACACATGCAAGGAATAAATCCACTCCAGGAGAGGACCCAAGCTGGGCCAGCCCTCTGCTCCTCTCCCTGCTCTCATCTCTACTCCCCAGCACCAGAACCAAAGTTCAGAGTAGCTGCCTTGGGCTGCAGTACACGATCCCAAGGGAAGGCAGCTGCCTTGCTACCGTGCCTGCCCCAGAGCAGGATGCAGTGCCACGCTGCGGGGAAAACTGCTGAAGGCGTGCTACGCTGTGGGGAAAGCTGCCAGGCGTTTCTGCCAGATGGCTTCAGGAGAAAGAGCCTCTCAGTCATGTGTTTCCTTAGATACATTGCTTATACACACACCTTCCCCGAGAGACCATGTATGCACGCCCGTCCTTGTTCCTTTGCCTCTCTGCTGAGAAGAGACTGCAGGACACCCATGCTTACCTCGGTTTCTGCTGCCTGCCTGTGAATCAGGCATCCTGTTTTCCCAATTCACTATCATCCCCTTCTCCAGGAAGTGGAGGAAAGTGATGGAGGGCTGGGAAAATGGGGAGAGAGGAACACTGCCAGATAAACAATGCAGTGGGAGCACAGCCCAAAGGGTCACGGGCACTGCTTGGGTGAGTGCTACCACATTTCCTTGCTTGGGGAATGTGTGCCCCATGGCCTTATCTTAAGCTGGATCATCTTCAGCAACTTCAGAGCTTCTTAGAGAAACAGAAGAATATCACGCTGACACTGCTACTGAGGCAGGAGCCCATGGAGGCTGAAGGATGCCCTCTTAACTTCTCTGTGTGATGTAAGCACTTGTTTGGGTCCTGTTTTCCCTGCAGATGCTCTGCCCTCCACATCAGGGTTAACAGAGGTTTGGCAGCGGCACCCCAGAATTACAGGATGCCGTTAGTAGCTCTGTGCTGTTCATTGCAAGGAAGGGGCGTTATTTCCATTTTCTTCGACGAGCCCGATGAAGTTGCTGTGGCAAATCAACAGTAAGGCGAGTGTCAGCCCTGAGCGCAGTGAACTGTGATCTCCCCTAATGAAGCCAGTGAGTCCTCCTGGGCTTGTGTCTTCCCCAGGTATTGCCTTCTTGGTGTCAGCCTCCTTTCCACACATACTTGCAGAATGGTCAGGGCAATAATTTGAAGTTATCTCTTGCTCTGACAGATGAACTGCCAAGTGTGAAATGTCTCTCCACTGGTGGTGTTTATTAAGATCCTTCTGGAAGAGACATGCATCTTCCAGTGGGCTCTAGGTTGGCAGCTGATAGCTGAACATAAATAGGAACTCCTGCTTGCAGAGTGGAAGATAAACAGCAGGAAACAACAAAGTACATCTCTGTCCCACAAATGAAGTGACATTCTTCAGCATTCTTTTCTGCTTTCTCCAATTTCATGGAATGTATTTAATTACTTTCTATTATAAATGAGACTTAAATTAGACGAATGTGCTCAGAAAATCTTCCCTTCATTGCACAGCTATATTAACTTTATGATGTCACAAATGTCAGAATAAAACATTTATATTCTTCTCTTTATTGGCTAATATTTGGCTGTGGTTGTAAATCCATGGAATTCAATTAGATTACACCAGATAGCAATTTGATCCTGTTTGTCTAGGTTCTGAGGTGAAAAGATTTACTAATGGCTCTAATTCCCTGATTTCCAAATTCACTTAAATGATAGTCTGCCTTCATTGCCATGAGAGCTATTAGCAAAAGTGGAGGCAGAGGACAGTCAGCTCCTACATGGAAGATTTTCCTCTCCATGCGAGATGTTTACGGCGTACTCGGAGAATGCCACATGATGAAAATGTGCAGTTTTGCCTGGTCTCCATCTGACCTAGATCCTGTCTTAGGCTGGGTCTCTGAGTATGCTTCTTCCAATTTCAGATTTGATAGGTCAGGCCACTTATTCATTATTTTGAGATTCGTGACCCACCTTATGCCTCACAGTATTGGGCAAGCAGTGAGTTTTGTCTGATTTTCACCTGCAAAGCATGGCTTTTCTCTGACAGCTTTCCACATTCATTCACAGCTTCAGCTGGAGGGGCTTGCTGAGTAGTCAGTGGGTGATGTTGTTGTCCAAGAGCTTCAGACTGAGCTGTGTAGGCTCCAGGAAAGGGCTCCACAGCAGTGGAAAGCAGAACAAGGCTGCAAGCCCTGATTTTGAAAATGTCTTTAATTAATAAACTCCTGTGCAGCAAAGGAGAGTCAAAGCACTCCACTGAGACCTCTAAACTGGTTTTCTCACTGGCTCCTTTGGGGTGAAAGGCACTACAGAAAGGTAAGATGTTATTGTAATTGACTGCATCGATGTGGCTCAGTACCACGTGGGGAGCCATTGTCTAGAATGGCTTAACCTTCACTGGTAAAGTCATGCCTGTTCTGGAGCTTTTATGGGGAGTTTGGGGAGGTGATGAGTAATGCTGGCTCTAGTTGTCTGTAGTTTCCTCTCTCCAAATGAAATGGACACAAGATATATGATTATATCAATGTAAGTCTGCAGTACCACATCTGAATATGTGACAACAGTCTATGCTACTGTAAATCTACTGAAGTTTCAATGAATTCAGTGGATTTATTCCAGATTCTGTCATTAGGAGCAGAATCTGTCTTAATTGTTACTCACTGACTAACAGGCTCGAAAGTCCCCTTTGTCTGTGGGAGCCTGCCTTTATAGGTATAGCTACGCTACTAAGCTAGTTGTAGAGTCATTTACACTGCATCACTGTGATGAGCATCATCAAGCCAGGGTGCTCCAAAACACGGGTTCTGGAAGATGTCATTATAACATACTGCAGCCCTTGGCCAATTACGTCTCTTTTGACCTAGATCTCACAGGTCCATAAAACCACTTCTGAGTTCAGCTTGGATCCGCTTTCCTCGCAGCCAGGCTTTAATTGAGCAAAGTTCCCTGAGCTCATTTCAATGAATATTGAGTGGATATGTCAGCGCGTTTCTTTCCAGGCCCTCAGAGATCTCATTTGCTCTGGCATCTCTAGTCTCCATCCATTTTACTTTGTCTAGCCTGGAACATATTTGTACCCATCCTTTCACCTGTTCGTACATAAATGGAGAGTAATGGCTGAAGAATGAACAAAATTCCGGGAGAAACATTGCATACTGTTTATCTGTTTCCTATTTACGTGCACCTTATTGAGCTGTGATTCAGCTCTCTCTCCAGAAAGAGCTTGAGGAAAGACTGAGTCAAAACTGAGCAACAACCTCAAAAAATTGGGCAGCACCACATGCTTTGTTTCTCCCTTTATGTATAACACTGCCGAATAGATACAATGCTGACACCAAGAAAAATAAAATGACAAAATGACAGGGAGCGATTGGAGCAATGTGGCAGTCAGGTTCTTCAGTGACTTCCAACACTGTTATGGACTCCAGTCCAGTCCCAGGAAAGCATCCCCTTTATTAGTTTTTAGGTATCTGTCATTTTCTGCTATTTGTGTTACTGCTGATTGTTATCCTCAAGTTATTTTGAGGAAAAATGTAAGAGAAAAAGGACAATAGAAGAATAGGAAGGCAGAAGTGTCCACAGTGAGACATAAGCATCTTCAAACCTCTTCTTCGAATAGCTGTCCTTTCCAGGCTTCTTTCCCAGGCTGCACATTTTCTACACTTCCTGATTCCCAAATGCCCGATGGAGGTGTTTCACATAAGAAAGGAGTTTCTCAAAATGAGCAAGGAAGCCCCAGGAGGTTGTCTAATTCAAATACCCAAAAGTATAAGTGTGCTGTAAAAGAACGAAACAAACTTTGGCAGTTTCTGAGCCCTCTCAGTCTCTTTCTCACCAGGTGCACAGGTCTGTGAGAGACACTCTTCCATGTATCCTTTTGCTTTCCATCTGAAGAAGAATCACAGGAGACATCACCTGCCTGCAAAACTCTCAGATCACTAACTAGGTGATCTGTGCGTTTTCATCCTGGAATAGCTTGCTGCTTCTTTACTTCTGGCTCATAGGGTGATGTCAAAAAATGTCATTCCTTATGAAAGCCAGGAGGAAAGGACAATGTCAGTGTGTGATGTGAAGGGACTGTGACAGGGAGAGAGGCCATAGATATAGGTCTAACGTCACTAATAATACATGAGGCGGCATAATGGGAGGTCTTTGGAAAGAACGGCAGCACTTAAGGGATTCTGGACAGGTGGAATTCAGTCTTCCTTTGGGGGGTAATTATGCCAATTGGCTCAATATATCTTGATGTTTCACCTTCTTTGATATATTAGATCACTTCAAACATTTAACCTCAGTATGACAGTGCTTGCATGGTCCTGCCTAATAAATTGAGACTAGAGTGGGTCAGCTTGGAGTCTTGCAGGGATTCTGGTTTTATTGCCACAGGAACTTTTCCAGACAGAGCACAGACTGGGGAAGATCAGTAATGACTCTGATGTACTATAAATTTTGAGCTATTCTGGTTCTTGATTCAATACTAGCTTAAGCTCTCATCCTCTCAGCCACTGACAACTTCATTGGGAGCACTGACTGGGAGCACTGTGCCTGGGACACACAGCACCCTGCACTTTCATGTAACAACTAAATACTTTGGGGTAAGGTGGTTGTGGAAGAGAGGAAGTTTCAGTATGACCCCTGCCAGTCAAACCCACCTTTTACCCATCACACAGGCACAGCTGCTGGATGGAATGCAAAGATGGTAGAACAGAATCTTTTGTCTCCTTTTATTGAGAGGACACTCCAAGAGCCCAAGCACTCAGTTATTGTCTAAGCATTGTACAAATACTGGTAACTGATTTGTATTCTATGCTATTCTGATAAAGCAAACAAGCAATTTTGTTTATACACTGAAGGTTCTTTCCCTACCTGGTTATATTAAATTAAAGTTTGGTCCAAGATCATCTGATGTTCCTTAAATTAGTCAGAGAATATGGATGGCATATTCGTGATTGAATTGGCACATGAAATTCGTGACTGTGTTTATGTCAGTGGGATTATATTAAAGCATTGGGTTTATTTTCACACTGGATCAAGTCTCACACACTGTGGGACTCTGTCACACAGTTGTCAAGACAGCCAGACAGGCTGCTGTGCAGTCCTTTGCTGCAACGGCGCTGGGGCGGACCTGAGGACAGCCAGCCTGACCCATGGCCTTCTGGTACCTCCCGGAGAAAGCCGATACTGAACGACTCTGTTCCAGTCCAGCGCTCTCCTGGCTACTGCTTGTTCCCTCTCCAGTACTCCTCCCTCCCACCAGTATTTCTAGTTCACTGTGCACACCACCAGCACAGCTCAGCCCTGACCCCAAACTCCTCCTTGAGTGCTCCCTGGCATTTTTCCTGGAATACTACGGGAGTCTGTTTGGGAGTGAAAAATGCCTATCGCATAGACCTGAAAAGGCAGAGGGCAGTGTTCAGCCTTCCTGTTGCTACACCAAACTCCGCTCCAGCGGGCACGGCTTTGCTTAAGGTCTTTCATTTTGTTCAGCGAGAACCAAACTCCAGCAATCGCATCCCATTGAAATCAATGTCAGGCACTCAAAGGCAGCTCTAACATTTGGCATCCGAGCAGGAACTCCCCGATTTACATGGGGAAGGCACCGGGCAGCATCCAGCTTAGAGCTCTGCCTGCTGTGCCACAAATAAACATAGGTTTATTTAGCTTCCAGTAGCCTTGGAGCTAGGCGCTTATCACCAGATGCAGCTCCCTTCACGTAGCTCCAGCCTTGGAGAAGGCTCTCCACGAATCACGAGGTCCTTGTCTGCAAGGCTCACACTGGCTTTCTATCTCCGTGCTGTGCTCAGAGATATTGCATGGAAGGAATAACAACGGCTCCTACAACATTCGCTGGGAACCCTTCCACGGCTGAGCTGGCAAGCTGGGGAGCTGGCATTCCCTGTGTTTCTCTGGGTACATCTGTGGGAAGGTAACGGCCAAGTGTAATAAAAAAGGAGGGTGGGGGCGTTTATTTTGTACCTGGGATAGGCCACAAGTACAAAAAACGGGGTTTGCTGTGTGGTGGAGCAACACTCTCCTTTGGGTGCAATTCCCATGGCTCCCACATCAGTTAGCAGGTCAATCTCTCAGTCCCCACTAGTATGTAAAAACCGCACCGATTAAATTTCACATGCCTTGCGTTCAGCACGATGGCTGCCTCCTCTGGGGCAGAGCCACTGTCACGGGCTGATACTGCTGGTTAAAAGATCCTTTCAATACCCCAGACTTTCTTCCTTCAAGCTTAATTTGACTGTGTGTCAGTACCAGACACAGCTCCACTTTTAGCGTGAGTCTTTGTCAGAGAGGGCTCCAGCTCTAGGATCTCACCCCGCTGTCACTTCCCTGCTAAATCCATCTAAACCACATTTTCTCACAGCGTGCTTTGAAACAAAAACCATCGTAACCACATATTTATTCCTTCTTGACATCTCCATTGCTCTACCTCTCAGGAACTCAGCGTGTTTTATTTGAATTATAAGATGATTTTAATGCTGTGTTTGTATTATGTTCTGAAATGCTTCTATTGTTGTTCTGCAGTGCCCCAAGTGTCCTGGCTGCAAAGTGCTGTAGGTACAACTGGATTATTACTTTGCTTAGGTAAACACCGGAAAATAGGTTTACTGGTATTGCCAAATGCATTGGAGCAAGCCCTGAGTATACGCGTAAGCACACATGCCAGAGTTCACACAAATAATCAGCAGGTACGTGCACACCCATACGTACCCCACAAAATTGTATTCCTGCACTTGAAGCTCCAGCAGACGTCAAGGAAACATGCTGAAACGATAACCTCAGATTTCTCTGCCTTTGAGGATTTGAGGTTAAGTTTGAATGCAACTCTGAGCTCATTCATTGCGTCTCCTGATTGCTATAAAAGCTTCTCTTGCTTTTGTGGGCTGCCTCAAACCGAGAAAATGTTTCTCGTTTCTGGCTTGCATAGCCCGTACCCACAACAGGCATGTGGAAAATCTTGTTAAACCAAGTGAGTTTTCTGTCCTTGTGAGGGCAAGTCTGGGGAGAAATGCTCATTAGCTCCTGGCAGCAATGAATCAGAAGGCAAACCAATTCGTGTTTTGAGGCACCTTGGGCACTCTCTCATTTACTTCCCTCCTCCTGAATATCTATCCCTGTGAGGCAGGAAACGCAAATAACAGCCAAGCCGCAGCGGGCCATGCACGCGGGCGCACATGGAGAGACACCGCAAGCATGTTCCTTCCAGGTTGGACAAACAGGCAGACTCGCTGAAAGAAATACAGGACTCCTTTACTACACGGGTGGTGGCCCGTCTAATTCCAGTGATGCTGGCACAGAAAAAGCAGGGTGCCTGCAGTCTTTGTCTTTCCACAAGCAAATGATGGTTGAAGCTTGTTAGCTCAGTGGGGGAGTGGAAGAGAAGTAGGTGTTGGGTGGAGGGAAAGCCAGATTTTGATTCAACTTCATCCCTTTGTTCCTGGCCCATAGATTTTCAAATAGAATTATTTTTCCAGGTATACAGCATTTGGCCTATTTTCTCAGAAATCCTTGAGTTGTTTTTCTCTCCGATGTGTTGATCAGATTTGACTAGGAGCGAAAGCACGGATTCAAGGTGATCAATAGCAAAAGGAGCACGGTTTATCTTAGGTTGCTAGGCCTTGCTCTTTGCTTTTATTTTGTCTTGTCTTGATTATTGTTATTTATGGCTGTGCCTGCAGAAATTCAATAGGAATTAAAGGTACCTTCCAAGGAGCCTAGCATTTTCCTTTACTGAATTTTCTTGGACCCTGGGCAGCAGGAAAGGTGAAAATCCTGTGCTATCCCCCTATTCCTTATCTCTCGTGTAAAATACCAGCCTGACCGAGCAGAGACCATGACTGTTTCCCAACAGTACAGCCCTGGCTGCTGACATTTACACTGCAATATCACCTAAAATTGATTTGTGAGGGCCCAAATGATGTGATGACCGAGGCGGCACTGCTGCTCTGTCCGTCCTAGCCCTGCCACTGTTGCTGCCATTGGTAGGGTTGCAGAAGTGGCAGCAGTGAAGGATGGTTTTAACAAAATGAAAATCAGTGAAGCTCTGTGAATATGTTGCTCTATATGGACCCCTGCTTGTGAAAGACAGGTTTTTTTTAGATTTGCAGACTGGATTTGTTGGAAGCAACAATGTGCCTCGAGCTTCCTCTAATTAGGAGAGGCTTACAAGTTTGTTCTCCTTAAAAGCTAAATTTATCATTAGCTGCCTTGACAAGGTGAATTTGAATGAAATTTCAAGTTATTAACTCTTAAACCATAAATTTACTCATTGGCTCCTTCTATACAGAGGAGCCGAGGAAACAGCCACAGCCCGGATCAGAAGTCCATTCAGCCCAGCAGCTGTCTGAGTGGCAGTGGTGAATGCTTCAGTGTAAATGTAAGAACAGAACACTGATGCCTGGCCTGGTTCACCTCCCCAGCCTCCAGCAATCAGCATTTGAGAAGCTTCCCATTTTGCCAACCTAGGATTTATTTCTAAGACTGAACCTTCCAGCAAAGGTTCCAGGATAAGAAAGTTTTTCAGGGATGTGCAAAGGCATAAGAGCAAGAGAGAACAGGAGCGTTTGAGCAAGGTTTTGTTCGTGTCGGGCACTGTAGGAAGGCTGCCTGCTGTCGCACTGTAAACAGCAGGGGTCTGTCCTAGGCCCCTTATCCCCTACCTCAGTAAATCAGCTCTTCCAAGCTTCTAGATCCAGATTTCTAGTCCCATCTGTACGGGTGGTTGATCTCCTTAGCTGGTGGTGATGGGATATCCATTTACCTTTGTGACAATTAGCAAAAACGTGTGGGTGGAGAAAGACCTAAGGGTTTATTTCTAAAGTGGAGAAGCAGAAAACCTTTGAAGGCGCTCTGCCGGTGCTGAAATATTCCTGCAGCTCCAAGCAGAAAGCTGGAAAACCCCTGTTTGTACTGGTGTTCCTGGCACATGCTCCTGAACCTTTTTCCCCTGTGGTCAGTGAGCCAGCTGTTTTCACCAACACCTTGTGATAAATAAGCCAGAAAAGCAAAGACTGGGTGATGGATAACATTTAGTCACACTTGGCCACACAGTGATATCTCTCAGGTCTGGGCAAAGTGCTCTATTGCTCAGCAGCTCTCTACCTGGGGAGATAAAAAGATGAGGGATGGCTCACAAGGAGAGCTCTTGTCCAGATTTTGGCTGCTGAAATGGCTTCAACTTTGGGTGTCAGCAGTGGTAGAGGTGAAGTGAATCAGCAGCCAAAATTTTTCACCATCAGAGCCCTAGAGGCAGCAGCCCAAATCCAATCAAGACGATAATTTTCTTTCATCATTTATTTCCTTTGCACATTTTTTGCTCTCGTTATCCTCACTAGAAGTCTCTCTGGAGCCACATCTCTCTGTCTTTTAACAACGCCTATGACCATGGCATACAAACACCCCTCTCCAAACATCCTTTTGTAGCTCAACACCTGTAGGCTGGAGCTGAGAATTCGTCAGCAAATAGGTAGTAGTGCTAAAAATGACCTCAACGAAGATCTGAACTAAAGCTTTCGAAGCTTTCGGCTCATGGTGCTTTAATTAGCTAACAAAGAGCTGAGCGCTTGGGGCCCTTACAACGTCACCCTGCGACTGGCTGCTTTCTTGGGCCAGGAGTCTTACACTAGCAGAAACTTGGGAGATTGTTATCTCTTATCTCTCTTGCAAACTTTGCCATCGGTTTTGAATGTGACATTTGGTAATGTAGCAACAGTACAGCATGAAATAGAAAAAAAGAAAAAGAGAGAAAAAAATCTTCTCAGACTCCAGAGAAGAATAGCTCCTGCCATTTCCCTTTTGTATCCACTGCCGAGGTATTTGAAAAGAGCAGGAGATAAGTAGCCGTATGACTACTACAGATTAACAGGCTCTGAGGTACTGAACGCGGATTGCTGCTGCAGGGAGTATAATGGCTATTGAAATTCACATTTATAGACATTTCCATGGTGGCACTGCAAAGAGCAGGGTGTATAGAAGGCTACAGACCATAAACGCTGAGGCCATGCAAAATAAGGCAAGGAGCAAAACTCCTGTCACTGGGAAGCGACGGGGCACTGACCAGTTCCTGACGTGTAGGAGACCCTCTCTGACTTCAGATTATGGATCTGCCTCTGGGACAAAGGATACACTAAAGCTTGGAAAATTCCTGCCAGAGGCTTTCTACAGGGGAGGAAACATGAGTCCCTGACCCGCACCGCTGAGTGACAAAGGGCCATGAGGGGTCTGCTGTCCTGGCAGGCTCTCTGAGGCAGATCACAGGCACTGAGGAACTTCTGCCTGGTGAGCTAGGGAAGCTCTGGAGGACAAAGGTACAACAGCGGGTTTATGTTCTCTTGCAGTCCTTGTTTTTGCCTATGGTTTGTTTTGCAGAGCTCACTGAACAGAGCTGGGGCTTTGTGCAAGAGGAGATATGGCTCGTCACCTTCGCAGGGGCATGTTGTGCACTTGTCCTTGACGCATGGGCTACAACGTGCCATGTCATTGTTTTCCAAGGTGTGTATCACAAAGCACAGGCGGGGTTTGCTTAAGGCTGGTTAAAGCAAGAATGACTTTTGCTTCCCTTGCTTTAGCACTGGAATACAAGAGGCTCAGAATCAGCTGCATTGGGGTTTCACCAGGACAATGACACTGTTAATTCTCATCCACGATCTGTGATGCAAATCTTGAAGCATTCTGCAAGTGAGTGAATTCAGCTTTCCTGGCCTCCTGAATTGTAAGGTCAGTAGTACTGTTCCCATACTGTGGCTGGGGAAATGGGTGTACTGAGCAGAAAAGTGCTTTTCCCAGCATCATTCAGAAGACCAAGGACAGACTAGGGAAAATAACACAGATATCCTTTCTCCAAGTCTCTTGGTCTAACCCCTACACACGCAATTTCTCGATAAAGACATGAGTCAGTTCTTTTTGCGTGTCCTCATAGTGTACAACGTCTACACCCACAGCCTCTGAACAGCTTCCAAGCATTTGCAGTGTTATCCTTCCAGCACCCCTGTGAAGGAAATACTAGAGTGCCTCTTTAACACCTAAGGAATAGCAATGCGGGGAGTCTCAGGCGTGGCTCATGCCTTCTGTTTCAAGAAATATGGGATTATATAGGAAGCTGAACTGGTAATAAGTAATCGTTGTGTAAGAAAGCACCGTAATAACCTGTTTTTGATATTTAGTTGCAGAAACCTTAATACTTCCTCTGCCAGGCGTGGGGAGCGCGGGGGCAAACTGTCAACCAAACCTTCGTGTTTGCACCTCTCTGGAGAGTAGAATTTGCACATAGTTGTTAGATCTCAGTTATATCCACACATTTCTCTCCAGCTGCTGCTGTTACTCAGCCTAAAGGTGGGATCTTGATTTTCATCTCTTATGTGCTTTTGATTAACTGATCCCCAAGGAAAAGATGGATTAAAAACCACATCTGCAGACTCCCAAGGATATGTCCTGGGCAGATCTGTTCCTCCCCCTCCCTCCTGTCCTGCAGCTTTTTGTCCTCTAAGTGCAGGGAGGTTTCAGACCGACGGCAAACGATTCCAACCGGTGTGATGGTTTTGTGTTATACTCATCTCATCAGAAAAATGTGTTGTCTACATCACATGGGGTGCTCGCTGCTGTAATAGTAGGGGGTGTAGGTCGTGACTGAGCAGCACTAGCAGACATGTGTGTGGGTGGCACTGGAATACCAATGTGACCTGGAAGTCAGAAGTGAAGAAGCTGGCAGATTTCGGTGTGTGGCAGATTTTGATAGCAAATATCTTTATCAAAGAGGTATGTCCTTGCTACATTGGAGCCATCAACACTCGGGGCAAATTCATTGTGTCAGAGGAGCCACAGTTTCTTCTAGAATTACTAAAATTCGATATCAAACAATTAAAGGTTAAAAATAAGTCCATGGCTGTGGTTATTCCTCTCTCTAAGTAAATGTTTATTTTCTTTGTTTCTGTGTTAGTGGCACTGGCCAAGTGCACTCAGATGCAGCGCAACTGAAAGAGTTATTGCTTTAGCCCCCAGGATCACACAGAACACATGGACATGATGCAAGAAGCATATCACTTATTTTTACTGGAGGGAGAATGTGGAAATCATCCCCAGGTCTACAAATGGAAGGAGCCAGTCCCATAGCAGCTAAGGCCACCAGGCTGTCTTATTAAGGTCAGATCTAGTGTGTCATGTTGAACGTAATTATTCTACTGCTTATAATTTCAGTACATTTGATTCTGAATATAAAATGAGGCAATTTTCTTCCTGGGGATAAGAGAAATGTGTGCCTTTGCAGAGCATGAGACACAATCACTCTCAGACTGGCCAGTTTTATTTCTTCCTGATGAGGCACTGACTCCCCAGGGAATAAGCTGAAAACAGTATTTTCAACAGAGAGGGCAAAATACAAAGAAGAAAGTTTTTCTTCTGCTCTCAGGGGTGTTGTGCTTGGATGGTGGCCTGTTGCTAAGTGGCCCCATGGGAACGATTCCCAAAAGGATCATAGTTCTGTGTCCGGGGATTTCATTCCCTTTAGACCTCTTTCATCTCCTCATTCAAAACCTAATGCTGAGATTGACCCTGTAAGCTATTAGTTGCCCTCAGCTACCATTCTTCCTGTTTTAAAAGCAAGGCTGATAGGAACATTAAAAAAAAGAGACTCTTCAGACCTGGCAAATTTTGTCATTAGGTAAGTGCAAAATACTCTTCTTTTTTTTTTTTCTCTTTTCTTTGTGAAGTGAATGGGATTGGATTCTTTGTTGCCTTGCACTTTACACTGAAATGTATGCTTGTGCCAAATGCTTATAACATGCTGCCAAATCCAGAGAGTAGCATTTTGTATGTTCTTTGTTCAAGCATGAATGCTTGTGCAAGGTGCAAAGCAAGACTAGCTCAGATGCTACAATAGTCCCAATCACAGAATGTTACTAGCAAATGCTAAAACACGGTAGCACATTTCCTTAGTTCTTCTGCCTCTTGTCTGAAAACGGGATCACTGAGACTGAGCACAATCCTCAACCTACAAAACTGACATAAATTTAGAAAGCTCCTAGGTATAAAACACCACTTCCCATGGCCTTCTTCACTTGAAACCTGCAAATAAAATTTAATTTTTCAAAATAAGAGACAGTGTGTACCCTCGATAATTTTCAGGTGTCCTATGATCACCTATAATGGCAACACAGAATGAATGGCAAAGGGTTCTGTATGCACTTACAATTAAAACACCTGCTACATCTCATCCAGTTCTTACCTCAAACAGAATGAAAAGTTTTTATTATACAGTGGTCCTGAACATTTGTGGTTGTGATTTTTTCCAATGGGTTTATAATCCTACAAAACGTTCTGGGTGATAGCAGTGCTGGCAGCAGTGTGCCCTCCCTTAAGGATTACTTTCAAAGAGAGTGCTCTTTGATATAGCTGTGTAGGGGCTGGGGCTCCAGTTATCGAGAAGAAAAACATTCCTGTGGGACAAGAGGAGGAAGAAGCACAGAAATGAGTGCATTTCCTGCCTCTGCAAGTGAGGTTATCTCCCTCTGGTGTCCTCAGAATGGTGTCTGCCTGTCCAAATCTGGAGGTCTTGAATGGTTTGGTGTTGTGGGTGATTATTCATAGGAAAATGGGGTGATCTATGTGATGACAGCATTTAGGAAGAAGTACCTTACCTGTAATAAGATGTAGCTGGTACTAACACTTCCCACTGCTTTTTTTGGATGAACACTGGCCAGCTGTTGTTACCCCAGGCAATACTGGCCATGACTGTTAAGGAGGTCGCACACTGGTTTTGCTACTTCTCCTTTCAGCTTCTTACAGCAGAGACAGAGACCTCTTTTTGTGGGAAGGAGAAACAAAGAGAGTTATATTCTGCCCCTTTTTGAAAAACAGAAACTTTCTGATTGAGTCTATCCACACGACAGCAAAGCCTGAATTTAACATCTTCTTCCTAGATTCCTGAAAGAGCCTCCATCTCTAGATCTAAGCTCTTGTGTTAGCTTCAGGGCCACTTCTTCACCTAAACCTGTGTGGAAACTGGGAAATTGAGAGGCTGGAGCAAGGCGGCTTGAAGACTAACCTCAGGGTATAGAGAAACTCCCCCAGTAAAAATTGCTGGGCTGGGATCCTGTGACTAGTGCAAAAATGTGGTGTTGAATTACTGCTAAATGCATGAATAAGTTGCCGTGGGATTCACCGAGATCATCAGTATCTTCCACAGGAGCTTGCTGTGCTTGGCTCTGTAGCCTCCCTGGAGATCAGCCGGCATTTAATTTTGATCACTGCAAAAAAGGGAGGCTGAGCTTGCAACAGTGACTGACTTAGCTGATGTGTGTGAAAATGTTATTAAAATGGGAAAATGTCTCTCCAAATGGATTTTGCTTTGCCATTTAAAAATCCCATGTAAATGATGCACAAAGGATTTGGAGTGGGGGAAACTATCAGAGATAATAATAAACTATTAATACAAACTAGGCAAGTTTCACTCAGCGGGATTAAGACTCAGTCATGTCTCATTTAAGAGTGTAGTATTAAGCTGTCCTTCAGATATGACAAGGTTTATTTTTTCCCTGAGTTGTTTCCAAATGAGGAGGGAAATCTCAATTAATTTAAATCTTTGCCTGTTGCCGGTCCTACCTCTGTAGGTTTGGGAGCCCAACCTGATGCCATTGTCTACAACAGCAGTGATGGATGTAGGTTTATCACTGACAAGGGAGCAATAAGTAGCAAAAATCGGTGTTGAGCATGGGAAGGGTTGTCTGAGGAAGGGGCACTAACAGGAGTGTGGAACATGCCCCACCTCCCCATTCACTGGGAGTCATTAATGTTGCTGCATAAAGGGAATTTGCAATAGCATATTGTTTTATCCTCAGGAAAACAGAAGTTTCTCCTTTTTTTCTAGCACTGGCTGCTAGGAAATCATACCTATACGTGGAAAAAACCAACTCAGCATCCCTCTGGCTGCCTCTGAGCAGAGCAGCTATCAAACTGAATGTCTGTGTCTCAAAAATGTGTTCCCTACCCCTTCTCTTGCAAGTCTGTCCCTTGGCTTGGCAGACCTCATTATTACAAGCTTTTCTTTTTCATGATACTTCAGATCAGATATCCTCTGTAGGATTTCAGTACTTTATTTTTACAGCCCACCTAAGCAGCTGCATCAGGGAAATCACCTGTAATGTAGTTAAAACGTATGGCATGCGTGAGCCCTCACTGTGACATAGCTGGATTCACTGACTTGCTTGGCATAGCGCAATACGGTCATATTGTTATATTTAGGTACTGTTTACACTGCCCCTTTTCAACTCTGCTGTATATGATCTACAAACATGTGCAGGAAGTTATGTCATCCTCCTCAGGTGTCACCTAACAAGATTTAACATCAGCAGAGCTGTGGCTATTAGCTGCAGTATCTGCATTGTTGTCATTACCCCAAATACTGTGGCATTTAGAGGTTTACTGCATTAGCGGGTTGGCATCTGACCATCCTTTTATATAAAGAAATGTATGATTTAAACTCCAGATATGTCCAGTCATTAACACCAGAGCAATATCAACCATTTAAGGGATTCCTTTAATCAACTTGTCATCCACATTTGTGGTTTCAAATGAGTTCACTGGGTTTGTCTTCACTGAGCGTGTCTCTTCAGCTTATCCATAATGTCTACCTGAAATTTCTCCAGTGTTAAGAGACATAAGGTCACAACACTGCTCTCCCCTCAAGTGTATCCTTCATTTTGATTTCTCTAGTCCCTTGCTGTGACATTTTTGAGCCCTCCCCTGTTATGGAGCTTGATTGTCATTGTCCCTGCCATGTTCTCCCAAGAGGAGCTGGAAGGCAGAGTTCCCAGGACCACTGTGCACACAGATATTTTGGTAAAAGGGAGGATTTCCTTGCTTGCAGTTTAGTGGGAATCTTAGCTGCTGCGTGAATTTTTTTCAGAGAGTGACTTTTGAATTTGTGATAGAATTTGCCTTTGAAAACCTGTATTAGCTATTAATGAGGGACAGCAATAAGGGATAGAGAAGCATATTAACTCATTTAGAAGTCTAGACAAAACCAGCAGAGTTTTACTATCAAAATTTTGCAACAAACAGCTTGTGAATGAACGGTAGATCATTTGAATTAATTAACAGGTTTCCAGATACAATTTCAAATTATGAATTAAATTCAGAAAAAAATCTCAAATCAGTGAACAGGCGCTTTGTAAACAGTAAATAGACTAAAACATAAACTTCATTCATGAAGTTATGTATACTAAATAATTGGCTTGACTCCACTGAGGTTTAGCAGCTCACCCATTTGATTCTAGCCCCATGCACTCTCTCTCTTACTCTGGACGATTTAGCTCTTGCAGCATCTTGTCATTAACCATAATTATGAGTGCCACAGTCATTTTGCTTTTCCAGTTCCTCCTCTCTCACCTTTTCTGGCTCTGCTTGTGCACTACAGTGATTCCTCTTTGTCTTGTAGAATTAATTTTAATCATGGAGACTTACTTGCTTCAGTCTTTAGATGGCACCAAAACTGAATGCACTAATTAGGGAAGCTTTATGATTTCTACTGTTTTCCAGTCGCAGACAGGCCTATTTCTTACAGCTGTTAAGGTTCATGAGGTCTGATCTGGCAAGGCTTTCTGTGAGTTCTACATATATGCTGTCTGTAGTGCCAGATCTTAGGTTGATTAAAGGGCACCATCTAAATAGAAACAATTGTACTAGCAGCTTTGAAGTGCTCTGTATGTTGGTAAAAACTGTACTGAATTGAACTGCAAGAGTTTGACAACAAAATATAATCAGACTCTTAAAATATAAAATTAAATGGTGAGCTTGTCTGATGTTGGTAGTGGTCCTTTCAATTCCTTGCTATTCAAGTGTATGAAGCAGTCAAATATTTTCTTTTCATCTCAGGGCATTATTATCTTTAAGGAGTTTGTGTGCCGACTTCAAGCTGTCTAGGTGGTATTGACTGAAACAAAGCCATGCATGCAATTGCATTTCTAAAGAACCAGTGCAAAATGATAGGAAATTAAAATAGATGGAGACATTAAGTGCTCCCCAAGGGCAATAACACTGGTACTTAATGGCCAGAGATGTACAAGAGACAAAACTAGGAGTTATTTACTATGTAAATCCTTACAGACAGACTTCTGGTAATTGCAGCTCTGGTGGAGGAGGGTCTGAAATGGTTGCTTTCTTTCAGTGCTAATGCTGCGGTGGTCACAGTCCATCCAAACTGATCCTTTCCTGGTCCTTCACCCCTTCCCATATCCCAGTGCTTCCTGATAAACTGCTTCTTTCTTTAACGGCAGTTGTTAAAGCACAGTCAGAAGACCAGACTTAAATGATTTTAAGAAATACTCTCTGGGTTAATTTTTTCTTGAATTGAAATTGAATTACATACATTATCCTTTATTTATTTATATTGCACTTACAAGCAGAGCACTTTTCTGGCTAATGAGTAAGTGACCTAGAAGTTTTGAATTTAATAAGTGTGAACTTTACTGCTAAATACTGAAATCTTAGGCTTGGCTGGTGTTAGAATTACTAGAACAAAGAAAATCTCCGGTGTGTGCAAGCATGTTGTACTGTCTATTCACTCTTCTGGATTGACTCATTGTTTCAGTGAGCTCAAAAGAATGAATCACATAATTCATTTTTTTAAAATGATCTAAATATGTGTTTAGTAACAACCATCATGTAGAACAGAGGCAACCTAATTAGTCTGCCCAGGACAATACTATAGAGAAGCAGCAAGCTTTTTGTTATTTCAGGTGTTACTAATTTGACAAATAAACTACACATGTATTGCAAATTCTTAGAAAAATCTCAGCTTTTCCTGTGCATTCAAAGGTCTGCAGCAACCTTTGCGCCTCTCCTTCGTGGGAGGGGTCCAAGGGACCACCACAGTCACATGAGCCAGCAAAATGGCAGCAAGGTGTATGAAGTGAGGGAGCCGCCTCGAGAGTTACGGGGAAACTCTGCCCTCTGTTAACTACACTCAAGACTAGGAGAGGGTAACCTGCCCTCCAGAAAGAGGTGTTGCTTGGAGAGGTCCATCCCTCTCCTGTGCCTGTCTGCTCATATAAGCATCAGCACTTGTTCCGGTGAGATCTCTTCTAGCAGTGAGTGAGCACTCAGGCCACAGTTTTATCACATCAGCTTTGGCACTGAAGCTGGCAGAACCTGTTCTGTTGTTCTCTGACCTAGACTGCTCTTTGCTGCTTGTTTCTGCCTCTATACCCAAACTGACTGCCCCCTTGGCTGTATTGTGGCCCTGGACGACTTGGTAAGGTCCTGAAAAGATAATGGTGGTGATGGTAGGAAAACTGCTGCAGCTGTGTTTTCTAGCAAAGCAAGTGTGTGACTGTATAAGGCTAATAAATACATTGGTAACATCATAGGTCACAAAGGAATCTTGTTTTTCAAATGCAACGTGACCAGTCTCCTGATGAGGGATGCTCCTGGGAAGTGCTGCACTCAAAACAGCAGCTCTTCAAGGCAAATTGCGTTACAGATCTTTGTCTCTCACCACTCCTCACCAAATGGCTGTACAGGCTGACTTACGCTTCCCTAGGAACATCCTTGATGTTGAACAAAGGCTTGAAACACCAAATCACCAGCTCCTCTTGTGGGCCATAGTGTTTTCTTGGGTACATGCTGAGCCTCAAGCAAATACTGGCCTCACCCAGCCCTGCTTTCCATGTTTTGCCTTGAAAGCTCAAGACAGGTACCAGCCATAAATCCCTTTCTTAGGTTGCTGTATTAGCCTGCAAGTTGAGTGGTCAAGCACTGGAACAAGTCTCCAGAGAAGCTGTGGCATCACCATCCTTGGAGATCTTAAAAACATCTGGACAAGGCCCTCAGCAACCTGATCTACTTTTGAATCTGACTTTGATCTTGTGCTTGGGTTAGATGGACTCCTAAAATTCCTTCCCATATGAATTATTCCAGATCTTAGAACTGATGAATTTAATGTAGATTGTGTGACTCACAAGCTCCTTTCAGAAGAAATTCTCTGTCTGGTCTCCCTTAAAAAATGTACCCCCTTAAACATTATATTCTCTGTCCTAAAAAAAATAAGATAGAATCTACAGAAAAGCACAGATGACCCAAGTGGAAATTTTAGTGGTACCATTACATCAGAGAAGAGCTTTAATTAGTAGGCCTGAAGTAAAGATAATCAATTCTGCCTGTATCTGTTACAGACACATGAGAGGGATGGTAAACAGATGGAGACCATCATTTGTTAAAGTGAAAGGTGTCTTCTTTAACCTTGCAAAGATCTCTGTTCCAACACTTATTTCTTGAGCAGCTCAACAGGACAATAACTGTGAGGGAAAGAAGGAAAAGAAGGATTCAGAGAAGAACTTTAGGATGTCAGAAACACCTAAAATGTGGTTTTTAACTTTTACCTTGCTGTGGGTCATTTCGTAGCAACTGAATAGGTTTACCTTGGCCTGTAAGGAAGTACTTCTTTCCTTGTGGATTCAGACAAGATGAAAGGCACTGTGCCTTGCTCTCACGTGGAAAGTTTGGGCACAGGAGCAAGGGAGCAGGGCTGAGCTTTCACTTGCCACTGGAAAGATGATTCCTTTCCAGCAATGCAATATGGTCACAGAGGCTGCACAATGTGACTTTGCATCTGCATTGCCTCAAAGAAAGCTCCCAACACAGAGATGAGAGTGCTGTGGAGCACAGCTTCACCTGTCCTCGGTGTCACCAGCCTCCCTGGGAAGAGCCTATCCTCTTTGTAATGGATTTGAAAAGGAGACTTTGGCCAGGCCAAGCACCCACGTGTTCACAGATGCTCATTGCACGGGGGAGCAGCCTGAAGCATGCCCAGGAATTCCTCTGTCTGGTTTGGGAAAACAAAACTGGGACAAATAGGGGAAAAGTAATCAGGATCAACATGATAGGATCCCCACCTGAAACTATCTTGGATTATCAAATATTTATGATCCTCTGCCTTCTAAATAATCTGTGCTGCTGGATCTCTTGGAAAAGGAGAGAAACCTCAAAGATACAGATGAAAATACATATGTGGTAAGGGGAAAGTGACAGAGAAAGGCAACGACTGTAAGAGAGGAGGGATCCAATTTTCCTAAGTGTCTAAGGGACTTAGAAGATCAAATCTCCGGTAAATTGAAGTCACTTGAGGCACTTCTGATAATTTACCCAATTTACCAAGAAAAAAGCAAGATATAAAAAGCTCGGCACTGATTATGCTGGAGGCAAAACAACCCCTACTCACAAGGTTTCTGTCTAGATTCCAGGGTGGTGGATCCCTAGGGAATTTCCCCTCAAACACATCCTTTCTTAGCAGTCAGAGAGCAAAGTCAGAGTCAAATGTGTGACAGTGCCTGGAAGGAGTAGCTAGTCACTGGTTTTGAGTGACAGCACATAAACCATACTGTCTCCAGTAGAAAGGCTGTCTGCTGGTATTTCAGTTCTCTGATTGGAATTCTGTTCCCCTGTAGTCTGGTCTCTCCTTGTCTGTTTGTTTTGTTATCGTTTGTATGGAGATCATCAGATCCAAGTACATTTGACATATGGAGATAACAGTCAGGAAAGGAAACAACATATGGCAGACAATTCATATCCATCAGGATCTGTCATAAACCCATTTTTAGCAATAGAAACAGAAGAGTAGAAAAGACAGCAAGTTTGAATTTAAAATAACCATGCTGCTCTAACAAACAGGAGGGTCTGGGGCTTACTTTGCTAAATGAGACCACTGGTTGACCAAAGCCAGCACCTGTTGGGACCCAGCACATGAACGGTGGCTTAAAATCTCTGCAGTGCATCGACCAATTACTTTTTGACCATCATGACTGATTAAAGACTGGTCTCAAAGCCTTGAGTGAAGCCAACTGCACTGTCTACCCTGTTGAATCACTGCCTTGGGATACTTCTGGGCTAATCCAGATATTCAGCCCTGGGTTATAGGGAGGAGGGAGGAAGGGAACACAGTACTGTACAGGCGCTAAAGGGTGAGTGTACCTGGAAACCCCAGTGTTCCTGCTATCCTCACGTATCTTGTTTGCCCTGTAGCAGCATCACGTAATTGACTGGACTAACAAAATGGTCCAAGTCCTTCCTAGCAGGGCACTAACGTTGCCTGTTGGAAAGGTGGCAAAGTTTGTACAGAGCTTGAGTTCAGGCTGAATTCAAATAATCTGCAAGGGTGCTGTGGATATGTAGCCCTGGGTCTTAGGAGTGGTCTAGGCTTCAGGCTGCTCCTGGGACAGTCCACCTAAGATAAGCTGTGGATGTACCCCAGAAACATGGCATTTGATTTCTTTAATAAAAAAAAAGCTGGTCCTTCAGTGTGACTGAATTGAAATGAAAGCTCTTTTGACTGGAAAGCAGTATTTTGAGGTGCTTAATCTACTCCAGACATGGCTCTATTTGGATTATTTGGATATATTAGGATGTTTTAAAGGAATGAGGATGCTTTCCAGGATAGACAAATATGCATGTCACCAATCTCTGTAACTTACTTATTAGTAACAAAACCTGTAATCTAGAACCATTTTTCCCTAGGGGAACCTGACCTTTTACCAATGAAAGTGGCCTTTTGCTTTTGGTTGCTTTCTTTTATATGGACCTGTGGAAGAGTCCTGCAGGATTAAGAGGCTGTTTTAAGGATGAGGAAACCACTGCGAAGGAGTATTTACATTGCCCAGCCTAACAGGGGTCTCAGAGCCCCTAGCTCCTCGTGAAACCAAAAGCTGAAAAATGGAGGAGAAATAGCTACAGTGCAAAGATATACTTTCAGGGAGGATCTTTGGCCATCCCCCTTCCTCCTCTGCCAATTGTCTTCCCATCTATTATTTCCTCTGCTCCAGGAGCAGTGTAGTTGAGCTGTAATGATGGGGTTTGCTGGTACTACATCTCTGGAAGTAAAAAGATAGCAAATCGCACTGGAGGAAGAAACTAACACTCCCTGAGATGGATAAGGACTCTTTGATGATCCAGGGCATCTCACTAGGAATGGAATCAGTCAACCTCATCTACGGGTTAAACGCGCTGAGCTGAGCAGGGTTACGTGGGAGAGGAGACCAAGTGTATCTCCCACTCCTGTCTGGGTGAGCAGGAAGGATGCAGCCTTTGTCTTGTCTAATAGGGCGTCAAAGCCTGGCCCTGCCCAGAGCCTTGTCACAGTGTCAGAATAAGGAGTTGTTGTTGCTGAGCATAGCAATCCTTTACAGGTGCCAACTTGGAGGGCTTAAAATGCAAAATGGCATTTCAATGTTTAAGAATAGCAAGTAATTTGATGGCTGTAATAGAAAAGCTTCCAATCCTTTAGCAATGTGTTCCAGAGCTGCATAACACTGCTGATAAAATTGCCTTTGGATTCCTTGTCTAATATTCCAGCCTTTCTCTCGCTCAGCAAAACACAATAGCTTGCACTAAGCCTCCCTGGGAGGGCAGCTAACAGCACATTTACTAGACACTTCAAACATTTGATCATATTTCTCCTGAGTGTATTTAATATCTGTTAATGTCAGCAGCCCCAGCCTGATCGAAATACCCGCATTGCTGGGAAAAATATTTAATATAAAATATGACACAGGTAAGCAATCACTTACTGATGTCTTTTGGAAATGGATAGGTGACTACCTAGGCTCCCCCTAATCCCCTCCTTCTGCTTCCCCCTCCCCAGCTCTGCTCTGTAACCACCCTGCTGCCGTGTGCTTCTCTGAATGCATTAGAGTGGTTATTCTGAGTATGCAGGAGATGCCAGGAATAGTTTCAGGTTTCCTGCCTCATCAAACCAAATTCAATCTGTAAAAAATTAATACACCCAGAAGGAACAGTTAAAAGCATCTCCAATCAATTAATGTTAAAATGGGGGCTAGGAGGCTGATTTGTTAAAGGAAACCCAATCCAGCTCAGAGCTCGAGAAGCTACAGAGATGAGAATGCAGTCAACAAAGTCAAGCTGTAGTGTTTCAAAGGAGGGTGGCAGATAAGGTATAGGGTGAAGTTATGAACGCATCACTCCCAGCTGCTCATTGCTTCAGGCTTGGGGAGCCCGAAGACACACCTTGTTTTGGACAGGCCAAGAAGTCTCAGCAGGGCAAGTCTTCTTCCCAGATTTCCCACAAGGCAGCAAAAGGCATAATCCTAGCTCTTTGCACTGTCCATTTGCATCTTCTGTCTTTTCTCACAGTAGCAGCTGGAGTGAGAAATAAGGGATGCAGCCAACAGCCATGAGAGATCTGCGTACTTACAACAGCCCTGTGTTTACTGCACTGCTCGCCCCAGCGATTCAGAAGATGAGTTGGTATACCATCCTTATGGGTTTGCCTTAAAAAACATTAAGTCAAAAAAGATAGAAGAGGGGTTTTTTTCACCTGATATCTGAACCTTGTTGACATTCAACGTTATCTTCACGATCACAAGTCAGACCTCAATTGTATTTGTGATGGAAGCTGAGATTCCCATATCATCTCTTGACTCGAGGGCCTGGAGCTTCAAGCTACCGTTTGAAAGGCATGGGGATAGGTTTCAAGAACTGGCAACAGAGATTCTTATGGTGAAATTAAACAGAAATCTCAGTAATTTACACACAGGAGGGTTCAATCTGCTACTCTTGACTGTCTCTTGTCTGGAGTGCCAGTTCTCATAAAGGTGAATTCTATTTTTTCCCTCAAATGCTGTCTGATTGTTTCCAAAGCGTAGAAAACTTCCAAATCATGTCTGTATCCACATTTGAATGAAACCTTTTCAAGCATGTTTTCTTGGTACCTGGTGTCCTAAAAATAAATAAATAAAGCATTAGGTACACAACCAGCTGAAGCCTATTGTGACTATTTTGCCTCTGACTAATGTAGGTCACACTTTTCTTCCTTCCAGCTATTAAGTATTTAGATCCATTTATACTTTAATCCCTTGTCTTTTTCCTGGTCCTTTGTTGCCATGTTACATCCTCACAGTCAGAGAGCATTGAGATAAGTGGTAGAAAAATGGGGAGAGGGAGTTAAGGCAGTAATCCAGCTTTGAAATAAAAAATTGGCCTGAGGTGAGTGCTTGAATCTAAAGAGCTTACTGAAGGCAGAAGGGAAAATAAATAAATAAAAAGAGTGGCAGAAGAAACTGAGGCAATAGGACCTGAGCCAACATTAGTAGTTGTCTGGATGGTGTACTTGAATGGCGTCCTCGTGAGAAAGGGTTAATGAAACTGCATTTCCCTGAGTGAAGGAGATTTGCAGGAGGCTATGATAGGGTTGCTAGGATGTAGGTACAAAAGTGGTTCAGCTGGTGCTGGAGCTATGCTGCTGGCTGGATTGCCGTGTTCAGGGAGGGCTTCACGCAGTCACAAGGAGCAGAGAGGCCTATATCTGCTGAGATGGGAAGGATTCATACTGTGCTTCCCACCTTCCCTATGTCGCTCTGTCCGGGTAGAGGAGCACTGCACCCAAGAAATACGTTCGCTTTGTTCATACACCTTTGCCTTTGAGATTTAGAGTGTGTTCTGGGCTTGATCTTTTCTGAACACCGTATTACCTTTGGAGATGGGAACGAAATTTTATAGACACCAGCCACAACTCCGCTCATAGTGAGGAAGCATGTCTGCCTGTTAATTGTCTACCACTTTTTCTATTTTCTTCTTTATCTTAGATGGCAGCAGCAATCTTCCCACTGGTTAAATTAGAGAAAACTGGCTAGAGAAAGCTCAAGTAAAGCCAGTTGAGATATTCTTATATTCACTAAAAGAACTTTACACAGAAGTACAACTACTGGTCTCCTCTGTCAATAACTGGGCACACTGACTCCATAATGCCCCTAGGTTACACTTCTAGTTCTTTGCTGCTTAAAAGCTAGAATCAATTTCCCTATGAAATTTTGGAAATAAAATACATAGGTAAGGTGACTTTTTGGACTCCACATGTTCTGTGTCACAACAGATATAAACTGGGATTTGCTGAAAAGACAGTGTCATTGTTTCACTTATCCAGGTCTGGGCAAAAGGAATGATATTTCTGCAGTCAGTTGTAGGAGACTGCATGGCTCAGCTTTGCCCTACACTCAGACACAATAACACACAGCGTGGTGCAGCTTTAATTTTAATTCAAAATAAATATTTCCATAACCTACAAAATTCCTCTAATACACTTATCTGGGAGAACACAAAGATTAAAGAAATCCTGCTAATTCCTTTATCTTTCAGATACAGGGCTGAAAACACACATCCAAACCTTGAGCCATTTAGAAGAGGAAGAAGCCAAAATCTATGCCAGAGGTTTGACTGCTGGGTTTACTCATGGCTTCAGGTAAGCTTCTTTCCCTGGGTTGTTTAGCATTTCAGAGGCCCTCTGTGTTCCTCAAGGAGAGCTGTGGATTACAGACATAAAACCTTGCATAGCTTGCAGCCAACTTGGAGCAGAAGGAGTACAAACAAGCTAATCCAGGGTGCCTTTCCGTCCAGCATCCTGCCTCTGACCCTGGCCAGCACTACATGCTTCAGAGGAAGATGTGAGAACCTCACAGCAGGCATATGCAGGATAATCAATCCTTTCAACCTTGTTCTCAAGCCCCATTAGATCTCATCCTGATCCCTAAATAGTAAGAGGTTGGATTAAGCCTTGAAGAATGGCATTTAATAGACTCTGAAAATTGTTGTTATCATTAGCTCCCATGACTCCAGAAACTAATGTTATCCATAGACAAATACATTTTCCTTTTGACTCATCCTGTGTCCTTGGTCTACTATAGCAATGAGTACATAGGATTAAATACCCGTTTGCAAAAAGTATTTAATATTTCTTTTTATCTGTGGTGATTTCCCTGTGATTTTTTTTAACTGCATGTCTCTTTTCCTGACGTTATGAAGTAAGGAGTAGGGATAATGTGAGTATACTCTACAGATTACACATTCCTCCATCACATTATTATACAAAAGATCGCAGAGGATGAATTCTTTCAGCAGCTTAAGCATTGGTTTTGCAGCCTGTTTTCAGCCCCACTCAAAAACAGAGAGATAGGCTTCGCACCTCTCCCAACACAAACTCTAATCCACATCTTACTCCAAATTGCTGACCTTGGCTGACTTTTGCTACAGCTTTCTCAGTCCTGGCTAGGATAAGCAAGATCTCACAGGAGAGCTATTTTTGCACAGTCTCTCCCTTGGCAGCCCCTTTCCTGCCCTACTCCAGCTGGAGCGGTAGTTTTCATCTCTCTCCCAACACTAACTCTAACCCTTCCACTTGCCCTATTTCAGCACAGCCTTACCCAAGACCCTCAGACAGCCTGGAGGTGGAAAAGTTGGCAGTGCAGAATGCATTTGCAACCTCCCTGTTCCTTTGGCATCCCTTTTTCTGCCCCACTCTGTCTGTAGCTCTTTTATTGCTGTCATTTTTAACCCTAACCCTAGCCATTAGCCTTGTCTGCTGCTCTTCCCATTGGATGTCTTTGTAATATCTTGCTTTAACAGGAATTTTTGATTTTTTTTTTCTCCCTGTTGCATCTCATAACCCCATGTAACTTGTGCAGTACCTCTGAGGAAGTTTTTAGAGCATATGAAGAGATGTCATGTGAAGCATTTCAGCTGGATCTGTGCTGCTTACATAAAATTGCTCAAACATTTTTCAGCATTTCTAATTCATTTTGGTTCTCTGTTGTCATTTGTGCACATACTGAACCTACACGAATATATCTACAGTGGTTTTCCGGACTACTTCACTGTGTCACCTGCATTACATCTTTGTACCACCTGCAGTGCAGCATCCTCTCCCATGCCCCATCTCTTGACCATTCCTCCTCCCTGCTCTGTCTCTCCCCTTTCTTCTTATAACATCGCAGTCTCTTTCCTGTTGCATCGTCTGTCCTTCTCTGTTCTCCTGCAGGGTGCCCCTTGCTGAGAGAGAGGCCAAGGGGCACCTGAGGGACCCATGTGTGTGTTTGTGTGTGGCAGGCAAGGGAAGGCAGGAAAGGGCCTGCCTGCCTGAACCAGCAGAGCCCATTGCTGTGAGCCAGGGGGAGGAAGGCAGGCAGGGGAGGTGTTGGCCTGCTGTGGGACACAGCCTCTCCCATGGTGGGACGGGAGCAATTACCACTCAGTGCTGCGGTGGCATTCTGTGCCGGAGGTGCTGGACACGCGCCTGCTGTGGGGACGCACTGTGTAGCAATGAGGGGTCTCAGCAGATTGGGGCCACAGAATATGGTATGGGTGTAAAGAAAAAATGTTTTTCTTGGTAAAGAAAAGATTGCCCATCTCCATTTAGATTCCTGTGCAAGCGTTTTTTTCTCCCCTTTCCGATGTTACATGTCTTTGGTGTTTCATCACTGGATTTTGATTATGTGTGCCAGTCATCTGGTAGCCTAAGGTCTTCCTGAATGTCGTAATTGTTCCTACTACTGACCCACCTAAAAATCTGTGGCTGGTGCCATTTTTGCTATTTCGGTTCCATCTCTTTCTAGATCATTCATGAACACAAGCAAATTAAAGAGTGCAGGATCCAGGGTGGAGCCTTGAAGCATATGACGTTTGCCAAGGTGAAAACAGGCCATTTGATTCTTCACTTCTTTACTTCTTTTCTATTTGTTTATGTTCCATCCAGAAAATATTTTACTCCCCTCCCTTATACTGTCTTTATTCCTAGAGTTTCTCTTTTTTGTGATGTTTGCTCGAAAGCGATTTGGCAGTCTGAGTAAGTCGTGGCTTTCCTTTGACAAGGCCAAAGAATTGTGAGAGATTAGCGAAACAGTTTTGCTTTCTGTGGGTATCATTTTAAACACCCTGTTACTATTTTCTTCCCATTCTTAATGCGACTTTCAAGGAAGAATGGCTAAAACATTCCGACCAGAGGTAGCTCTGCAGACTCCAGAAACCTATTTCTATTACCGTGTTATCACACCGCCCCTCAGCACTACCAGGCTTTTAAATGAGATCAGTAGTAATTGGAAGAGCATGACAAAGGGCAGATTTCGAGAGCTTAGGACTTGATTTTCCAAACAGATCAGTACTCATACCTGGGACTAGAGTTTCACAGACCTAACACAGTGGGAACTGAACTGTTTTGGAAACCTGACCCAGGGCTGTGTACCTCTTAACAAGCTGGTGAGTCTTCATGGCACAGTGCGGCTCTCTGCAGAAAACAGCTCATCTTCCAGAGATCCAGCAGACCTTTCAGTGCCCAGAAAATTAGCCCTGCTGTACATCATAGCAGCTTCACAGCTATTCTCCTTCCACTTGGGGAGACAGTTAGAGTAGAATTAACTTGATGATCTTTGCCCTGCACACAGTTGCACGACTCAGACAAGTCTATGCTTTGTGCCCATCACTGCTGCTTGGAAGCTCATAGAAAGTGCTTTGGAGAGTGCATAGGCTCGCCCCCTGTCCCAGACAATGTGGAGACTTCTTCCTGCAACCACTTCTGCACGGGGTGAATCCCAAAACCTATGGAGGCTGTTTCCCTTGCCAGCCAAGGGAAATAACGAAGAGGCGCTGGATGCTTTTGCCCCAGGCACTCACCAAAATCCCCCTCTGACCCTCATGGCTTTTTCAGTACTGTAAGACCTCTAAGATCAGGTCATTCATCCTGCTTCTTCCAGCGAAGTGTGGCTTGTCTACTGGGACGTGTGTTTCACTGCAGCTCGTTCTTCAGGCTGTCGTGGCTAACAAAGCAGCCCTTGGCTGGCTGCACATGGAGATCCCAGGTATTCTGCTACTGCCCAACTCTATCAAGAAGAAATGGACACTACATTTGATGACCTAGTCTACTCAGTGGACAGTTTCTGGAAGGAAAAAAAACCAAACCAAACAACCCCAAAGAAACCCAAAACACCTGGGAAATGCTACTCCATATAATCCCAACTATCTCGTCCTGCTGCTAAGACGAGCCACGCAGCTGTTATGGAGACATGCAGGAAAACAGTGTTATTAGAGGCATCGGGTATTTGTTCAGGAGGCTGTGGGATGCAGCCATTCCTTGGGCACTGCAGATGTATTTATAGTATTAAAAGGTCAAACAATCTTTCTATTTCCCTGTTTGCTTCAGAGAGTTTTGTTGAACATTCTCATTATTCGTTGCAGTATTTCTTTGATTTAAGAGGATTTCTCTACACGACCATAGTTATTAGAATACAGTGTGTGTGCGGTGAATGTGTTATTACTATAACAAGCTGCTTCTTGTAGTAGATATTTATTCTGAGTGCAAAGCTTTTAGTTCAGTTGTGCGTGTGGCAGTGAAGACAAGATGGGGCAGGTAATTTGGAAAAAGATGGAGTGAAATAGTAAAAAGACACAAAATTAATAGTTTAGAGCAGTGGCTTCTGTCCCTGTCTTTGTTATGGGCTCCAAGCCAAATATTACCTTACTTTCCTGACCCTTTTTGGATGGAGAGAAACCCTGTACAACAGCATGGAGACCCTGAGAGTGAGAGCAAATTTTTCTCTTCATGCAATTTTCTCCTAATTGAAAGCAGGACTTTTGGCCCTATTAACCTTTAGGTGAACTGCAGAAAGCTTCCGAATCCCTAGGCGGTTGTTGGGAGTCCTTCCTGGTCCTTCTCCAGGACTTGCTGTTCTTTGTCCAAGACACCTGTTCAGTGTCGGAGAAGGGAAAGGGGCAGCAGGAAAGGGGTCATTTGAGCTGGGGACAGCTAAAACACGCTGTGTAAACCCTCCAGTTTAGCGAAAGGAGGTAGAGGCAATGAGGAATTTCTGTAGGTTTGGGAACAGTAGGTATGCTGTTCCCAATAATAATACCTTTATTATCAGGCAGAGATAATTAAATATATTATAATGAGGCTAGGGAGTCAAAGGCATTATGTCATGATTTCCACTCTGTATTTTAAAAGCTGCAGCATACGGGTTTAGATAAGGACGATTACTTCCAAGAAGAACTAACCAAAGGGTCTGCTAAGTATCATGTATTAGGATGACATATACCTAAGAGTCTTCAGGGAGTTGGCTCAGGAAACATCTGGTTTTAATGAACCTGTGAGTGCTGGCAATATAACACACTGCTGCAAAGGTCTTAGGTTTTGCCAGTACTTCAGGGATGTGTGAGGAGCGGTTAAGATAATTATAAGATGACCAACCTGAAGTCAATACCTAGCAAAATAATACACAGGGAAATATGAGATTCAGTTGCTAACTATAAATATAATTAATATCAGACAACATAGCTTTCAAGCAGGCAGAGCCTGCTAAACAGAACAACTTTGATTTTGTGTGTGATTACAAATTTAGTAGTCGACAGTAGCTGCAGAGAAATAATATGCTTTTGCAATGTCTTCAGCATGGCCCAATGCAATATTTTGATTTCAGTCAAAAGAGGCAGGGAATGCTGACTGATGGGAGTGAGGTTTTTATAAAATGGTCTGTGTCCGGTGTTATTTCAATTTCTCTATCGGTGGTCTGGAAATAAATATAAAATTGCTGCTGATAAAATCTGAGGATGACACACAAGCTGACAGAGTAGCCAATAATGATGGGAACAGAGTGGTTGTACAGCGAGATAGGATGGTGCAGTCTGCAGTGCCCGTTTCAATAAAATGCTTTTTAATGTTGCCAAATGCCAAGTCATTCACCTGGATTGCGGGAACAAGGAACTCTTCTGATCGGGTCAACTCTTATTCATGGCAGCCCTAACACAGATTTCTTTTCTTTTTTCCTTTTTTTTTATTTTTTTCTCTTGAAATATCTGTTACATGAGGGTAACACATTTGGATCTTATCCCTGTCTGTTTTGCCAATGGTTTTTGCCAGCACAGGCTGTTTTTAGCTGGTTGCGTATGGTAGTGTTAGTCTCTTACAGGTGAGGGTGACAGTGTTGTACCAGCAATGAGTGAATCAGACTCGGCGGGGGTGTAGGTGACTGTTGAGACCTATTCTACGCTCAGCACGTGTCACTCTGCTACTGATGATACCCCTCTCCTTGTGTGCTTTGGCTGCTCAGGGGTAAGCTGATTAAAGCAGCTTATATCTTCCCCGAGCTTGGTGCTGTGCTTGTGACTAAAGATTCATGCATTGGCTGATAAATTACACCTAGCCAAATGTGCATTTAAAGTTACTTGAAGTACTTTCTTGGACAACTGCCCTTCCCAGTTCATTATTTGGGCATTCTTGTACCATCTGTCCAAACCACGAGCCCAGCTTACTGCAGCTGGGTCTTCATTAATAGGCTCTCAAGAGTCAGTCTTCACGCTGAGAGATTTGAAGGGTGATTAGCATCTCATACTGTCTTGGTCAGAGTAGGGAAAGAAAGTCATAGTAGCAGAATTTCTCCAGCTGGTGCTTGCTTTACAGCATCAAAGGCTCATATTTCCATAGAATGATGTAAAGACAATAGAAGGAGAATCTATTTCCACTTAAAATTATAACTTGATTTCATCCAAGTTCTCAAGCGAAAGTCAAAAAACTTAAGGGAAAAGTTGCACATGTGAGGATGTATTCATTGATAGGCATTCTATTTCAGTAGCTTTTTTGCCCCTAAAAAGGAAGCAAACATCACTTACCCTAAAGTAAACCCACAAAGTTTTGTGGAATCTTTTATAGTCACAGATTTTGAGGACATTGTCTCCACAGATGACTACCTCAAGCAAACTTTAACCAGGATGCTGGGCTCAAGTCCTGACTTGCAGAACTGGGCAGCTTTCCTCCCACTGAACACGTTGATAAAGCTCCTGCTACTAAGCTTCTGAGAGTTGATGAGAACACAACCTGGGAAAACAGTCAGCTTTATTAAAATAGGGACTTGAGAACAGAACCAAGTTCTCAAATTTGTTTCTCCTCCTGTTAACCATGACAGATCAATGGATTTAGATTTCTTTTTATAATGTACAAATGCTGCACAGGCTTTGATAAAAACCAAACATATCTGTGAACTATTATCTCTCTTTCCAGGAGACTGCTTCATGATACACACCGAATTATAAATATCATAGTGGCTGTTAGAAAAGTTTTTTCCCCTGTGATGGTCTTATATTGAAAGGAATGAGAGACTGTTAATTGTACTAATTACGCACCTTTCAGATCTTAGTTGGTGTACTGCCTCCTACTTTGGAGTGATCAGTGATAAGGGTATACCTGCATTTATATTTTTTCTAACCGTCCGAACCAGCAGCCTGAGAAGGATGAAAAGGATCCTCCATTTGCATGGTAGGCTTTGCTCCTTCCCCTCTATTGCTGCTGCTTGCAGGAAAGCTGGATGTCTTGTGGATGACTCTCTCCATCTTCTCCTGGCCTTGGGGTAAAACAGACTGAGCTGCTGTTTGGGGGTGCTCTGAGGGGCCTCCTGGGCCAGCCTGGCCTTGGCCTGCCCAAACACAGGACCCCCAGCAAACAGTAATGGCATGGAGGAGAAGTAAAGGATGGATTTGGCTTACCCCACAGCGTTGGCTTTTAGGTTGCCCCTCCGTGCCAGTGAAATCTCAACATCAGTAAATATTTCTGTCCTCCAGAGAAGGTATTGCCCGTGCTGCATTATCTACGAAAAATCTTTGCCCCAAACCCTTATTTGTGGCTCCATTAACCTAAAGAACTCGTCTGAACGCTCCATTTGCATTTTAAATAAATAACAAGTGATTGTTGAGGACTTTCATCCCTATCATTTTGTGTTGCTTTCCTCATTATGAGAGAAACATAAGGGTCCCCGATCATTATTTCTGACTGTGTCATTAGCAAAGGTCTGGAAAGCGTGTTTTCACTCCATTAGCCTTCAGAAATAAAAAGAACGATTGCATAAGTCAAGAATAATTATTTCAACCAGCTTTCCTCAATGTTTTGCTGTGAAACAGGCCGGGGCCTAAACACAAGCTGACAAATTAATTTCTATTGTTTGTATTTTCTAGAAAAAACACCATGTTCAGGACTCATTTAGCAATAAAAATGACTTTATTTGTGGTTTTATGTGCTTCTGTGGTCACTTATGACAAACATCAGGAAGCTGATAGTTTCCCTCATGATGCCTGCCAAGACTCCTCTGATTTACTCCCAAAGCAGTGTGTAAAACGGAGATTCCTCGGTCTGTCACAGTCCCTTTGTTTCTCAGGGGTGTGTGGATACCTGTGCTAACCAGGACCTCTTTCTCTAATGATACCTGTTGGTAATGATCTTGAAGGTCACAATTTTATGGCTGCATGATGGCACATGAGTCAGGGGTGGTCCAGATGATCTGAACAAGGCCCTGTCCACGTTCAAAGCAATTCCTTCTTTGCTGAAAGGAAAGGATGGAATGACCCTACGTTTCTTCCCATTGGGAGACAACAATGCAGCCATTTTTCTTCTGGATACAGCATTAATGTTTGCTAGACCTCTGATGAGATCTGGAATTACTTAAAGAGACATGTTTGCCACAAAATTGGGCTCACGCAGCATGGCCTCTTTCATGGCGTCTCCAGATGAGACAGCATGGGTGTGTAGGAACGGGAAGTGAGGCAGGGCTGATGAGATGGAGCCTGTCTGTCCCACCACTGTCCACTGTCAGTGGAGACAAGCTGCTTCACAGTGCCTTGAGTCAGCTCTTCCAACAGCAAAAGGAAGGCAATAGGCAGTAGGATGATAGGATAGGATAGGATAGGATAGGATAGGATAGGATAAGATAGGATAGGATAGGATAGGATAGGATAGGATAGGATAGGATAGGATAAATAATTTAGGGATATTAGCAGTCTTGGATAGAAAGTATTATGGAAGAGATGTTATTTCTTATTTTGACTGCAGACGCTTTTTAGTTGCTGGAGATAGATAGTAAAGGTAATTACAATACAGCTGAGAGCTTGGAGTGAAACTGAGTTGAAGGAGACTGTTTAGTCCCCTTTTCCAGCTGAAATAAATAGACTTCTAAACCCTTACTTTAAAATGACTAATAAGCCAGCTGGCACGAAGGAGAGCATTTCCATGTAGCTCCTTTCACAGCAAGTTGTTCAAATGGAGGTTTTGGTGAAGGCAGGAAAGATCACATTCTCCTTGTCAGTGAAAAGTTGTGACATTGTTTTTACAGGTTTTTTTAACAGGTGTATGGTTGGTGAATGAAATGTGGAATACAGCTTGACAACATAGGTATTCTGTGCACAGAGGGTATTCAATAAGAGACAGGGATGATAAGCACAGAAAAGAAAACCCAGGTGATACTGTGAATCATGATATTGTGCCAGAATTTTATGTTAATTGCACACCTTGTTTTCCTCACCTCAGAGTGTGCTAGTTCCTAGGAGAGGAAAAAGTTCAAAAGCTTGACTCCAGCAAACCCACAAAAAGCCTGCAGTGATTCACACTTACCTGTTAACCCAAGCCGTAAGCTGAAAGACAAAGAAAGATGTCCTTTACCTGTCAGTGCTGTAAAACAATGAACATGGTCCCTATCTCCTCTGGACCATCTCATGGAAACCTGGCAAGAGCATCTAAGATAGAAGAGGCCTCTGACCCGCAGGGTCAAAAGGACAGCATCAATCCTGAGGCAAAGGGATTCATCTTAGCCTTGAGATTGACCTGAACTTTAAAGGATCTGAGCCCAGGCGTGCAAAGAATAAGAATCGGTACATGTCACAGTAGCTTGTAGAAGCAGTCGCTGTAGAAGCTGACATGACTGTCGCTTTTGCTGGAGGATTCGTGGTAGAGGCAAAGGCCTCATCAAAATAGCCCAGAGAAGCTGTGCTGTATGCCTAGGGAGCTGTGAGATATGGCCCTGACTTACAAACTTACATGAGATGGGGCCTCATCCCGCTCCAGAACTGTATCAGTGACAGATCAGCTGAGGAGGTGTTTTGAAGCATTTAGATGATAAGCACCTGGAGATCCTGATAGACATCAAGGCTAGAATTATCGCAAAATAAAGCGGAGTGGAAGTAAAGGTGCAAGATGAGATAAGGAACATCATGTTAAGGGCTTCTGCAAGGTCAGGCCGCACTATTTAGTGGTCTCTTCTGGTCTCGATTCCACATGCCTGTGCAGGATAGGACCGGCTTTTCCACCCTCTGGTTTGCTCTGCTCCAGTGAAATGTTTCAAGCTAAATTTGGAGATGATATTTTGCTACAGCAGTCCACACACGAGGCACAGAGCCATGAGGAGATCCTTTGGGGTGTGACATGGACCCACATATTCTCATCTTCAGGTTGCAGGACACATCTGTATGAGCTTCCTCTACTGGGAGATTCACATCCTGGGTTGCTGAAGCATGGCTGCGGTGTAATTAATAAATACACTAATGGAGTCTTCATTGCATTATTAGGACATTTTGAAATTTACTCTGGGAAACCTTTCAACTCCATTAAATCCACCTTTGTCACAAGATAAAGTGCTGTTCATAATAGGCTCATTAACATTCAGACTGCAGTTCAGCCCCATCCATTAACAGCTGGCAGGCAGGAGTTTCCAAAAAGACCCCAAGAAGCATTTTGCCTGACCAGGGGCTGGCTTCCTCAGCGGGTCTGTTAGTCCCATGTTGGATGTTTCATGACAGGGAACCTTTTTGCTAACTTCCCCATGCCATTTAAATGTATTGCCAAGACCAGCTGTAATCAGTTAGGGGTTGGGAAAAACGCGCCAGGAGTTCCCACCCTGCTGCTGGGGTGTTTATTTGATTCAAAAGCTGCCACGAGCAGAGGATGCCAGTCCCATGCGACAGCCATGGGCATTTTCCTCCTCTCTCCCGCTTGGCTGGCTTTCATTTGGAACCCAAGTGTCAGCTGCTCTGATTAAGTGCGTTAGAGCCGGCCGTGATGATTAACAGTGAATGATAACAATGGCATTTCAGTGGTGGCTAATAGGCTTCCAAACTTAATCTCTCTCGCTCTTCTTGAGACAAAGAATAGATAATTCTTCCAGACAATGATTACAGAATAAAGTTTGTATTTGCTCCGTGCTGATGAGCTACGAAGCCTGGTTTCACCCAGCAGCTCTTTAGAGGCCCCAGGGCTGGGCTGTTGCCAGCTCAGGGTTTTACCAGATCTCTGATGTCTTGCAGGTCTGTCTCCTGGAGCTGGGTGATTACAAGGAATTAATGCCTTTGTTCTTTCCTTCCTTCTATAAAACCCTAAATCTCCAGCCAACTACTCAGGGAAATACGGACTATGGCAAATTGAAATTGTCCCTAAGTAATCTATTTCAGCTTACAACATTTGGGAAAATACTCACGACTTTCGGGCACCATTTATTGATTCAAGTACTGAGGATTGTCAGTTCTGGGTCTGGCACATCCACGGCAGGGGAGAGAGCAATAAAATTGTCAATGGGCTATGAGGCGCAGCAGAGAGGCTATTCTGGGCTGTAAGGATGACTTTCTAAGCACTGAGAGCAGCCTTTCTGAATGGGATGAAAGCCAGTCAGTGACTGGGATAAATGAGAAGCTTGACCTAAAGACTTAAGGCTTCGAAGTGCCGCATTTTAGCAACCCAAATGCCAGGACACCAGGACTTACCTGTCCACCCAAGTGCAGATTCAGTGTGTAGCTGAGCATCGGTGAAATGGGCATTAGTCTTCTCTGGGAAGGATCCATGGACCAAAGCAGACTGCTTTCAAGAGAGCAAAGCTCCTGTTGAAATGGTAAATGAAACATTGGCAGCCTGCTTTGTTTTGGGACAGTGCCTTCGGCAAGAGGAACCCTCATTCCCTCCAAGCTGTCCATCATCCTACGGTGCAGAGGGCAGTAACCTGCAGGGAAGGCACTGCATCACTGGAATCAGTGGATGTCCCACAGCTGTGTATTTCAGGAGTTACCCTTTGCTTCTTGAATTCTTACTGTTCTTTTTTTTTTTTTTTTTTAACCTCAGCTCAAGTCCTACCTTTTTGCTCCTGAGCTGCCTGACAAGAGGTCAGCTCCTTCAAAGATGTTTCGCACATCCTTCTTAACCAGGCCTAAATACAAGGTCTAGAACAAGAACTATACAACGCTGGTGGCACAATGAGCGAGAAAACCCTTGTTCTGGGGACAGGCAGGACATCAAAACAGTGTATACATCCCCCTGCTAGAGTGTAATGTGATTTAGTGGACAAACAGCAAGACATTATATTTAGGTTTTACAACTGCTAAATGTGTTAGTCCTTAAACAAGCATCTAATGGAATTTTAAGCCTTGGTTCTTTTGAAATATCAGGCTTCAGAGTAGAGCTATTTTCTTACAGCATCTAGCATCATGTCTTCAGGCTATGGGATATTATTAAAAAACAGTCAAAGAAGAGTTCATCCCTGATGTATTAAGCCTCATTCAGCTTGGATTTTTGCATTTTCTCCTGCACAGAATTCCTGCTCCTTTCCGCTCTGCCTCTGGTATCCCAGCTGTTCACATTTCCTTGGCTCAGGCTTTATGAAATGAAGCCAAGAAGCAGATTTCAGCAAAACCAAGAGAATTTGCAATTAGCTCCACCTTTTCCAGAGAAAATATTGTATCTGTGTCTCGAAGTATGCTTTGTTGTAGCAGCATGGCACAGTTCCTGTAATCATATCTTATCACTTTGCTGAGCCCCTATCTTTATAGGAACCGTATCCCTACAGATCTCCTATGGAGGAAACAAAAGATGCTCATTATATTCACAGTTGGGCTGTTCTGAACCTCTCTTTGAAAATCAAAACATTTCAATTATTCTTTTTATTCTTCATTTTCACCCGCTTCTGCCTTGCTGGTTGCATCTGAGGTACAAGATGGTCACCCAAATACAGGTCAAGATTGGGATTTACTCAAGGTCTGTTTCCTACAAAATATTGAACCATTTCACCAGCTTTGGCATCCTGCTATTTCCCGTTGAAAAAAAATGTATTATTTCTTCCAGTTGCATCTGTCCTCTTCTTACCTTGAATGTGTCATACCCTGAGGGGCTTTAACTCACTAAGATAGCTGAAAACCACCCCAGGAAATAGGATCCTGCCAGGCTGGTGGTTCACGTAGTTCATTGGAGGGTTTGGTGAGCAACAAGGATTATCTCAAGGGAAAAGAGAGGCCCATAGGGCCAGGAGAAGGGGAGAGGTAAAGGAAGACAACGGGGCGAGGAAGAAAGTCCCTTTCTTTCAGCAGAAATTACTGTGTTGCCTCAGCTGACCATGTACTAAGACTTGATTTCACCCATGGTGGAACAAGTTGAGTAGACCCTTTTGGATAAGTGGTCCATTTTTTTTAAGTGGAAAAGCTATTTTCTTCATTTCCGACATGTTATTAGAGGCAAATAGCAGCCTTCCCTGCAAGCCCCTCTTCTCTCATTCACCCTCCTTCCCTTTGCACAGTCACAGGCAGTTCCTTTTCACAAGTGGCGCCTCAGAGAGGCTCTGAGGTCTGCGTTTAGAGACAGCTTAGCACGTACAACTGGACAGACTGCTTCATTCTAATCGACCTGCAATTCTTTTTTGTATAACTGGGGAGGCAAACCCCTCTACCTCAATAAAACTCCGCTTCCCATACTTTGTCCTCCAAGATTTAAATTTAGCATGTGTACTTTGTCTCTGCTCAGGCTTCTCCTCAACACTCCATGTTGCCTATTGCTGTGTATAAAAACGATCTCTGTTGATACAGGACTGAGTGGGCACTTTGTATTGTCAGCTCCAGCATTTGCCTATGTATGTCCTTTATTTCAAGCAAAAAAAGCGTATTTCACAGCAAGGTGGTTTCTTGAAAGGTTTTCCACTGACAATTTGTCTAGAAAGAGATGCTGCTAGAGGAGGCAGAAAGCTGGATTTCTTCAACCCACTCAGCAAAGTTATTGAGGAAATCGGTCAAGGTTTGGGGCTGCTGATGTGGACCTGGATGCCTGTTGCACTTGCAGGGCTCCTGGTCCTGTTGGTTAACGGGACGGGGAACAATCCCTCTTTCGGGACTTAGTGGGTGGTTATTGCAGCGTGAGGGCACTGGGAACCAGGGCAGCAAGATGCAATGCTTCATCCTAGCGCTCTGAGATCACCAACAGCCTGCAGCCTGCCCTGCCCTGCCTACAGCCTACCCGTGCACACCCGCCTTGCTGGTCCTCACCAGCTGACTTGGGTCCCCCGTAAGCAGGGATGTGCTTGCTGTGCACCGTTCTGTCTTCTGCGGCAGCAGACTCATTCCGCTGCTGCTGGCTGAACTGTTTTTAATTACCCTCTTTGGACTTTTGTGCACAATAATCAACAATTAATTGCAAACAATCAGGCAAATTGGTGTTCTAGGGAAGAAGAGTGACAGAGAGGAGCAGGGACTAAAGCAGGAGCCAGCTCCAGTGATGGGCACAGCTGATGGCAAGCAGCTGTCCGGAGCAGAGGGGGCTCGATGGAAAAGGGGCTGCAGAAAAAGCCAAAGCATTTCTCTGTTCCTCTGGGCCTGAAGCAGCTTCAATTTGCAACTCAGTTCTGCAACACCACCTCCATTGTAAGACAACACGGCTGGGTTTTGCAGGCAATGTGGTTAGATCCCGTTAGTCGGTGGGGAAAATTCACTGGAGGACGTCACATTCCCAAGGGTCTTGGAGACATGTCCGGCTCGGGGTGAGATCCAGGCCTCACAGAGGTGGCCAGGCATGCAGCATGATCCAGTCACAGCAAGGTCTTTCCAGGAGGATCAGACAAGTGTGGGAAGAGCTCACGAGCCTAAGGCTGCGGTTCTACTTCCAGTGCGCAAGGGCTGGCACGTGTTGACTTTTGCCCCGCTTGTTTGCAGAAGGGTCAAATTAAATGAGGGAAAGGGAATTAAGGAGGTGTGTCTGTGCGTTTCTTATTGTTTTCTGGTTGCCAGACCCTTGGGTGTAGCTGGTTATTTTTTTTTTTTAATCAGTGAGAGAGGGCTATCTTTTCCTAAACCCATCATTACGCTGTAACGATGCTTCCCGGTGCCCGAAAGGCGCGTGGGGGAGATGGAGCCGTTGCTACATCGCCCCACGACGGTCCAGCCCCCACCTCCCGTGTGTTCGTCGTGGGTTTCGGCCTGCGGTTCCCGGCCGCGGGGATGCCAGCGGCTACCCCGGGAGGGAGGACGGGGCCCGCCGGTGGGCGCGGGGTCCCCACAGCCGGGACCCGCGGCCGCTGCTGCGGGAGCCGCGCCGGGCCAGGCCGGCAGGGGGCAGCGCTGTCCCGGGCAGCCCTGCACGCCGCCCAGCCGAGCCGAGCGGAGCCGAACCGAGCCCGGCTTCAACCCTGGGGTTCATCCCAGCCCATCCCCAGGCACCGATTTTCCAGGCAGTGCTCCAGGCACTCTGTAAATTATACCCCTGTCCTGCCACGTGCCCTTGCGGTGTTTTCCTGGGGTCTAAAAATATTAATTAAGGGGGAAAAAGCGCCCTTTTACAATGCGCCACTATATTAAACTTATAACGCTATAAATCGGCACCGTAAAACTGTAACTCAAGGGCCGGGTGTTAGACAAACCTGACGCGCTGCCGGGGGAACGGCACAGATCTTAACAAACTGCATCATATACAAGTTTCTGCAAGGTACATAAAAACTTACTATTTTGTACCCCTATTAGTTGGTTTTTACAATATTTTCAGGGACAAAAAAGTATAATAATAATAAAAATGGCAAGCAATACAAGCAAGCGAATCAATTCAGGAAAATAAAAGTTGACGTGAGCTTGCATCCAAGAAGTGAGTGACGGTTCAGGCTTCTTTATTTGTTTGTTTGCTTATGTGAAGTGGTTCGAAAGCCAGGTTAATTTAAAAATATTTTCCTTCCAGTTTCTTTCATTTCCTTGCTTCCCACACACAGGTCAGGATGGGCACTGCTGTATAATGAAGGCATGGTAAAATTGGTTATTCCTTCATATATTTTCAGCCTGATCTCCAGATTTCTACCCCTCAAACGAAAATCATCTGGTTTGATCCCTAATGCTTTTTTATGTTCACAGGTGATCTCAAGGGGCTTATTCTTCCCCCCCTCCCGGAAAAACCACTGTCTTGGTTTGTCCGTTTTGTTTTGAACTTCAAAGCCTCAAGTCCTGCCTTTCTCCTCCTCACTAGAGGAACCCTGGCAAGAAGTTTTGCCACCATAAATAGTCATGTCATTCTAAAGCAATACCATGGGCTGTAGCTCTCCCCTGTAAAGATGGGCCAGGGTATGCAGCTTGTTGGTCTCCCTTTCCGTGTGAGGGAACGGTGAGCTGCAGTTCATTTTGGAGTTTCAGGCGACATCACAAATCAGGTCCTCCGGCAAAGCGGGGAAGCAAACGCCGAATATGCTGAAGTGACTAAGTACCCATAGTGAAGAAAATCCTTTAATGTGAGCACTGTGTAGGTAATGCAGTATTTATTTACCACAAAGAAACTGTAAAGAGCACAGCATTGATTTCTTGGTTTTTATTTTTCAGGTCAGTTTTGCGGGGCTTGGTCTGATGGGAGGATTTTCTGAGAAGCACCTGAATAGCTGATAGCTGGATAGCTTCAGCACTGACCCCCCGACCCAAGCGAGCTTTGCCGCTCGCAGTGTTCCTGGAATGACACAGGGGCTCTGGCTGGAGTCAGGCCAGGACATTAGATGAAGCTGCTTTTGTGGCACTTCTGCTTTTGATGGCTAGAGGACAGATTTCCTGCTGTATTGCTCTGCCGTGTTTGACTCTGTTGACCAAAAACCCCTGCTGGCCCCTGCTTGAGGAGGTGGGTTGCAGTCTGGTGAGAATCATTTGGTGGGACATACCCAGTTGGTAGAGATGGTTAGCACTTCCCTTGCAAAGAGGCCCAGCACCTGCAGGTTGCCTTGTATTTCACACAAGCAGGGAATGTTCACTGGCTCTGGAACATACATCCCTCCTGACCAGAGCAAGGTGGCACAGTGTTTCACCAACAGCAATGAGTCTGGCCTTCAGGGGTTTCTACCTTTCCGTCCCACACGTTGGCCTCAAAGTGATGGTGGGACAGCATGGCTATGGGCGGAGCGTATCAACTCTCTCCCCCAGTATTTTTTATGCACACACTCACATACCCCACATACGTAATGTTTATCTTTAATTTTGTGTATGTTTAAGCCACACACTTTCTAAAGAGGGTTAAAAATGTCAAATGAATTTAGAATAAAGGGGTGAAAAGAAGCAACCTGAGATGCTCACAGGGCTGGTAGTACTAACAAGAGAGACAATTCCTGGCTTGCTTTGGTACTGAAGTTAATTGCAGGCATCCAGGGTTTAAAGACCTTGTGTTATTGATGGGGGGGTATTAGCAACAGGAGGGATTGACTCTAACATTAAAGTGGAATCTAGCCTGTACAGTAGGTTGTCAAGAGAAAGAAATAAGAACTAAGGAGACTGTTATTATCTTTTATTATTATCTTTTAATTGCCCCCCCCCATTTTCCTTCTGCATGTGCACTCTCTCTCAGCCCTCTCTCTTTCAGTAATTACAATAATCAACTTACAATGATAACGAAAATAATCTCCTGCAAGATAGCTAAACAAACCATGTTATCTGTACTGAACCGTGCTCACTTACAGTAGGTATATCACTTATGGAAAAGCCAATAAAATTTTAATTAAAAAAGCATGTAGATTGTCAGTTAAGATGCAAAAAGGGTGTGCAAGCACATGCAACGTGGTCCATAAATTGCTTGGTATTTGATAGAAGAGGTAGGAGGGCGAACCCACCCCAAACAAAACCAAACCAAACTAAACCCTCCAGAACTGAGGAGCTCTATTTATGTTGCTCTATACAGAGCACTAATTGCCTGGGAATTCAAAAGCAGGGGGAGGGGAGAATCCTCCCTTGAGCGACAATCACATCCACCCACCTCCACCAGTGCTGGGAGCAAGCGCACAAAAGTTAATTAAAGATTTTGCATCTCCCCACCGCAGCGCTGGATTGATAGCTCTGGATCCTGCGATAAACTAAAGCTCTCCCACGCTGTATCACTAATACGCCTTCCACCCTGCCCTGGAGGAACCACCTCTAGGGACTTGATGTTTGGTTTCCCTGGCGTATTCAGGGCTTGGCCTCTCTGCTAGGACTAAAAATAAGAGGAGTGCTGAATGCCAACAGATGATAGGTAGGTACTTGTCCCACCGGAGCAGGGCTATAGGTAATTGCCTACTCATGAATCACGGTGGCTTGAGAGGAGTCCAGGTTGTTTGTTCTAGTTGCTTGTCCTGAGCATGTAAAGAGCTATAAAGCCTCTTTCGCATAGAACGGACAAAAAGAAATAATTTCTGCAGATGTGTTGTGAATGTGAAGCAGCTGTTCAGCTGACCAAAGCAGAGGGTTAGCTGGAGCTGATTATGATATGAAGGAAGCCCTCGACACCACTCAGTGGCCTGAGTTTGCCTCGCTGCCCATAGACTTTCTCTCTTGTGGCTCTGGTGTGAATCCTGGCATGGTCTTCTCATGGCCTTCCCAGGCCAAGAACAGTGTCTTCAGCTGTAGCTTCAAAGGCAGAAGTGCATACCCTTCACCCCGACTTTTCTCCAAGCTTCGTTGCTGCAGGGCATCACTGTGAGGAAATTTCAGCAGTGACAGGATGATCAGCAGGGTTCAGTGGTTGTGCTTTGCGCCGTTCTCCCTCGGTGAGTGAGCAGCTGCCCCCTGGGATTGTATTCTAGCATGGAGGAGACCTTTTGGATAACAGCATGATAAATGCCTTTGTGGTGTGAGGACATCCCAAGACAGCATCTGAAACTCCTTCCTCTCCGTTCAGCCTTCAGCTTCAGCTGTAATGGGTGGATATCCCCTGCACAGGCTGCCCAAGAGAGCACTTTCACCTGGAGAGATGCGAGGCTGTGAGGTGGAAGGACTGATTTCCAGAGTGAGCAAGTTGCTGAGGTACACCTGCTGTAGCAGGACACTGAGTTTTGGGGCTATTATAAACAGATAATGCTTCCTTATTGCTCTTCACATTTACAGTGATCTACAGTCTGTACCTAATTACAGAACCACAGCAGCCTTGCAAGGCGGGGCAGTTAGGATCAGCCTCCTTTTTGACAAGAAATGTAGGCAAGGGTATTGAAATGCATGACGAGGGTTAGAGATGTGGGGTCAGCGAGAAAGTCAAGGTTAAAACATCAGACTTACATATTCCCCATCCTGTGCTTAACATGTGTCTCAGCCAAAGAAATTGATGTTAATGACGTGCTAACCCCTTTCATCTGAAGATCTCAAAATGTTTTATGTCCTGATTTGCTTTCTCTATGCAGCTCTGTCGTAGGCTGATGGTCTTTCAAAGGGGAAAAGTGCAGGCTGCTCTGTGTGGTACGTGTGACTATTGCCTCCAGCTCCCCACAGGGAGGAGAGGGCTGGGGTTAGTCGCCACTCTTGCTGGGGAAGGAGCTGGGTGGCTGTGCTAAAGGAACAGCAGACACCATTGAGGGAAGGTGTAGGAAGAAGGCTGGGTATGAGTTGAGAGGATTTAGTGTAACAGCGGTTCATGTGACAGGATAGAGTAGCCCCAAGGTTAAGGGATGTCAGGCTGAAAGGGGTACCTGGAGATGCTGCCATGGGGCCCATGCAGGGAGGGGACAGCAGAAAGAGAGGCAGATGGGACCTTTTCAGGGACAGTTGGACATAGAAGTCCAAGGGGAAAACAAAAGCTCTTCCTTGCTGATTTCCTTCAGAAAGAACATTTTTGCCATCACTGTGCCAGATGCTGATGGAAAGGTGGCTGCTGGCCCTGGCTGGGCAGGCTGATGCCAGCCTGGGGTTCCAAGGGCAGCCCAGAAGAGGTCAGTGGGCCGGTGGGCAGCATGGCGCAGCGGTCAGGTACTGAGTGGGCTGGGCTGAGCGCCATGGCACCACGGTGGGTATTGGTCCTAGGAGAACTGCCAGCAGCAAAGTGTTTTTGAATTTCTTAAATTTCTTCTCTGGGGACTTAAATATCCAGGAGAAGCTAGACCCTTGCAGAGACTGAGGGATGGGGATGAAAAATGGCACACAAACTCTAACTGCTGTGGGTCCCAAGAGCCTGGAGAGGAAACTGAGGCAGTGGCAAGTACCCTAATGAACCACAATCAAGGGCCAGAGGGACTTTGTCTCATTAGCGCTTTCTCTGCTGATGAAACATGGCACCCTCCCTCATCCAGAAACTCATGGCCATTAGCCACAAGTAGGCAATTGCAAACTGCTCAGAAATCTCCCAAAATGAAAGTGCAGAGATATTTAGGAGGCCGAAGCAATTCCTGCCTGGGAAAGCAGGGAGAAGCACGGCTCTGCCAGCTGCTGCTGTGAACTGCCACCAACATGCACCGAGTCCCGTGCACGGGGTCTCGCTTTGTCCCTCTCATGGAAACATCTGCATCCTGCTGCAACCTTCCTGCAAAGCTCTCACATGGGGTCACTGTGTGAAGTGGGGGCAGTTTCCCCTGCAGCTGCCAGTGAGTGGCAGATCTGGCTTTTTATTTTTCCTCCTGTTTTGATTACTGAACGGCTCTGTTATTCCAGCAAGTCTGAAATTAGATACAGGTGCAAATTAACTAAGTCACAAGTGCATTACGTTTGGTAATTTTTCTGTCAAGAGTCATGCTGAAGGGTTACAGAGAAAAACAAGAGCAGCCAAGAGCCAACTGGCTGGTCCAGGTGTGCCCAGCCATGGAGCGTGCCTCCCTGGGAATGGTGCAAGGCTTTGGGGTCTGTCTTCACATCACACACTGCGAAGTCACCCCCTTCCTGTTAATTTTCTACCTCTGATTTTTGCCTGCCATTCCTCATGGCTGGCCGCAACTGTCTTTTAGTACTCACTCCGCTGATTGCAGAGTGGTAGTTGTCATGGTTATGTCGTGGTCCTGGGATTTTGCGAAGGCAGCAGAGCAAGAGCCTGGATCCTCCTCCTCTCGTGGTGTAGGCCCTATGTTTTTTTCAGCCGAAGGGAGGATCTGTCAATCCACGCAACTATGACAGGTAGATGAGGGAATCCAGCTTCATCTGCTACCAAGCAGGTACATACGGATCTTCTGCCCCTCCTCAACCCAGCTGCCGCCTCTCTCCGCAACTTGCAAGAGAGCAGTGGTTGTGGGGGCAGCTTCCAAGCAGCCAGGATAATCCAATCACTTGAGCCGTCATAACTACAACCATCCGATGCCTTGTCTGTCTTCCTAGTCTCTAAGGAGGTATGAGCGTCTTGTGTAGAGCACGGTATAAATAGCTTAAGCGAGGTGGGTGGCATAGGACAATAAGACAGCAGGAGGACGTGTGAAAGTGTTATTCTGCAGTGGCTGCTTACAGCTGTGTAGCATTCATTTTGTACACGGGCCATTTCTGGCTCCCTGTGACAACTCACGAGTCACTTCAATTCCAAGGATGCTGAGATTCAAGCGCAGAACTGTGGTGGGTCTCGGTGCCAGCTGCCCTCCGTGCAAACTTTCTGCCCTGATGCTCCCTAATTGGCCCAAGAGAGATTATGAGGTGCCTGAGCCCGGGAGCTGAGCTACTTCTTCCAGCTCCTCAGATGAAGCTGTGCACATATCTGTCAAATCAAGGTTGCAGTGTGGTGGCAGGGCAGCGTGTGGATAAAGCTTGTCCTGCTGCTGTCTCACAGATAAGTGGAGGGCTTCATTCACCAAGCAGTTAATCTGAAGTGCTTTCACCAGCGCTAAATCCATACTATTTATTTAAAGATTAAATTAATGGTTCTATGCAAATTTGCAAATTAGCTAATGACATAATTGCATCAAATGATAAGTATGGTGCTGCACAAAGCTGGGCAGGGAGACTGTTTCAGGCATGGGTTTCCTCTTGTTGTGGCATTCAGACAGCTCCTCATCTAAGTGGAGCTGAGCTCTTTGTTGGGATGTGCTTGTGGCTGAAACAGGGCTTTGCCACGCACCCCCACCTGAGTGCTGCTGCATTGCAAGAAATATTGCTCTTAGCCATGCAGGGTATGCTGGAGATGCCTTCCCTGTTTGGCTCCTTGTTTTGAGATAAGGGAAAATTGCACCAATTGGTCCCTTTTCCCTCAAAAATCACATGCTCTGTAACTGCATAAATAGGTCAGTGGTTTCAGACCTGATTTCAGCAACATTTTTTTGGAAGAGCCAAAGGTAAACACACACTTTTGGAGCACAGCTGCTGTGAGTTGCTCCTAGTGTATCATCTTGGACTGAGATCTTTCCTTGCCAGCTCATGTAGTCAGAGCTGCCTTCCAGGAACGCAGGATGCTACCATCCAAACAGCTGCTCTGGGTAAGACCCAAGAGCCACTTCACTCGGGATCCAGTCACTGGCAGCAGCTGTTGCCTGGAGTGGAGCACCAGAAATAAGCCATTAGGTGATGATGCTTCCTTGGTGTGCACTCCTTGGCTGCCTGTGGTCTTCGGCTATGGGACCTCCTGAGCCAAGCGTGGCACTGAGGGACAGTGACAAACTGGCTGTCATGCACGTGCTATTCTGTGCCCCATTTGTCTTCTGAAATAGTTTTATTTTGTTCGTTTGCCCTTCCCAAAACATTCCTTATCCCAGTAGAGCTTAGTGGGTTTATGGTGTATTCCTGCTTCTTTTTCTCGGAGTTAAATCGCTCTATGAAATATTTTAATGGTAGCATGTGTGGTACAGAAAACTCTTGAGAATTAGATAGCAGTATAGGCAGTAGCCAGGCACTGTTAACACTGGGATCAACCCATAACTTCCCAATGCAAAAGGAATTATAATTATTTTGTATACTGTAGAAATGAGAATGGTAGCCACCATCTTCCAGGGGCTGAAGGGGTGTGGTTGATAGTCACAGGAAAACACAAGAAGTGTGGCAAACAGTCACTGAAGTTGCTTAGTCCTTTGCGCTTTCATGCAGACATTCTGGTTAGTGCTCAGCTCTCCCGAGTGGTACAGCTGCAAAGGTTTCTCACCTCACCCCCACCTTTGCTTGGAAAAGTGATTGCGTGTGTCAGGATGAAAGGGAGAAGGGGCAAGTGATAGAGAGAAATTGGTGAAAGTGTGAAGTAAGAAAGTAATAGCTACAACCTGCTTTTGCATGGGCATACCTTAGACCTCCTGATGCCTCGAAGGCCAGTCCTTCTCCCACCTGCAATTCTGCTTTACAGCCCTCCCCAATCCCCTGGCCCCTGTTTATTAACACAAGAACACTCTGAGCAAACTAACCTTATTCTCTGGTCAATGTCCTGGTTCCTGTCTTCAAAGCTGCAGAATTTCTAATCTGTTTTCACTTCTGTCACTGATTCTGCTGTGGCTCCTGGCTAATCACACAAATGGTTTTGTAATCTTGTCAGCTCTGTCCATGCTGATAGCATTGCAGCCCCCACTTACTCATAGACACTTCTCTAATGCCAAAGCCTGTGTTTGAGCCCTGGTCTCCAAAATGGAAAGGTTAATCCTTCAAACCCTCCAGCACTCACATCTCCTCTTGAGAAACACCTTTTCTGGCCATTCTCCACTCTACTATCACGGTGCTGGGAAGAATGCAGAGAGATGCCCTTTTAAGATAATGACATTAAACCTTAGGTCTAAATTCACTTTACATGACACAGATTTTGTTACCGCTCCAGCAGAATTTTCCTATTGATTTCTCTGGAGTCTCTCAAGGCATCCTCACTTCTTTGGCTTACAAAAAGTTTTCAGCACAGGCAAGAGTGGAAAGCTGTCTTGACCTTTTTGACCATTTCTGTCCTCTGAACGTGCTCTCTCTAGGTAACTAGTCGCTAGGACAAACTCATCTGGATGAAAGGTCACTGGAAGTGTGTGCACCACTTACACCATTCTAAATGGTTGTGTTTTAGTTGGGGACATCATCTGCTGGAGGAGGAGGTTGAAGTTTGGATTACTGGCCTTTATCACAACTTGACAGTCTCATTGGTGTTGTTTCCAAGAAAGGGTGTCTTGGTGATAAAGTGAATGGATTTTAATAGTGACACATCAATTACATCATATTTTAAACTACCTCTTATTCTAGAAAGACAAACATTAACTACCTATCCAGCCCCTTTTTATCAGAATGATTACACAATTTTTATACAGCAACGATTAAATAAAATTATTCCTTGGATGGAAGCCAATAACAAACTGGGCATATGTATGGAAGAATATTAAAATACCCAAACTGTGCCTGTCAAAGATCCATATAGCACAGCATCTTTCCTCTGTCAGGAGCCAAAAATCGGACCTTTCAGGAAGAATATAAGATCACTGTAAGAAGTTAGTGATACGTACCCACACCTTCTCCAGCCTCCAACCTCCTGTGGCTCAACCCTTCTAGCGTCAGATGTGGTTTCTGTATATTTGGTAGTGTTGTCAAACCACAATAAATTGCACATCATTTCAGAAAAAGCCCTAAAACAGTTCATAAAGAACCTCATTAGTGTTCTGGGGACTTATAACCCCGTCCTCAACGGTCTAGGGTGTCTTGACTTCAGTGGTAGAGAACACGATTTATCTTCCATAAGCAGATGCAGCGCAGAGAAGGCAGTGCTGGGATTTGAACCTGCTGCTGTGAGTAGTGTTGATGCTCAGTTGAGTAGGTCACCTCCTTGACAGATAATTTAAAAAGCTGTCCTGGAAATTAGTTATTCATCTTCACTGTTAAGAGAGTCATGTTCATCTATGCAGTGCAAGGAGATCTGGCAGAATCTTTAGAGGTCATGTACAAATTAAAGCTAGGATTGACTTTTTCCATTTCCGAAGGAGTTACAGGACAGAAAACAGAGGTCTGGAGGGGATAAAAGCACTGAGTGTATTAAACGTGTCCTGTGAAAAGAAAAACCCAGCAAGTATTCTTCTTAGACATACTCTGACTTTCTGTTCTCTAGCTTTTGGGAACATAGCGTGAGCATCAAATGTATTAAGGGAATGACCCACTATCCTGCAAAGCTGAATATCTGTGCATATGTGACCAAAAGCGTTTTGATAATATGCATTTTCCTTTGAAATGTGGATATGTCCCAGAGTACTGGGCCACAGGTCTGTTCTGGTACAGCAATTTCCATGTTTCCCTTCCTGCTGTTTGCCCATGGTCATGTTCTTTTGGATCTTCACACAGGCCAAAGCAAGCTGCCTTTAAAGTCTCTGTAGTTAGTAGTTCTCCCCAGCATCACAAATTTAACTCCATACATAAGGAATGCAGGTTGCCTCTTCAAGCAGGATGAAGCTGCTGTATCCTTAATCTCATGTTACACACATGACCATATCAAAATAAAGATGTGTTTGCCTCTGTTCCTCCTCTTTGAAGTGGTAGCACAAGGGGCCAGCAATGAGGTTAGATCTTGGGGAACTTTAAAAGCCATCATTTCCCTGGAGAGGGCCCTTAGATTTACAAACTCCAGGATTCACACAGCGACTGTTTAATTTCTGAAGTGTTAACTGAAATTTACTACAAATGCAATTTTATGCCAACACATTATTTTGTTGTTGTTGTTACTAAGGCAGCTATTCCATAGTTACTATTTTGGTTCCCATGACAACTGCATTGCTACCCAAGTTGGAGATGATAAAATTGCTATGTTGACAGATTCTGATTGACTGTTGATACGGGTTGGCAGAAGAAAGGAAGCCTTTCCCATAGGTTAATATGTATATTTTCAGGAAGAAAACAAAAAGGCACAAATTAGGTTTGGGCACAGCTAAATTTTACAAGCAGCAGAAATTAAAGTTCATATTAAAAGAATCAGCAGCCCAGAAGCTGCTGGGGAAGGAGGGGTAGGATAGGATGAGACATCTGAATTTCCAGGGGCCTCTACACCTTGTTGCCTGTTGCCCACTTTAGAGGAAGGATGGTTGTCAGCAGTCAGGACATCACCTTTCTAAACAGGGTCCTAATGCAGCTTCCTGCGGTAGGTGGTGAAGGAATGAATTGAGCTGAATTGTGCACGGAACCTCAGCACTTTGGAGGATGATGTGCTACCAACTTGCTGGGACTCTGCTGAACGCTCTGCTTCTGTACACTAGGGAGCCACAGCCAGAATAGCAGAGGGATCAGAATATTGGCTGGTAGCATGAGCAGTGGCTGGAACAAGATATCTTGGCAATATCAAGAGATGGGAAATGGATCATGGGTGGGAGGCTGGAGAGAAGCCACAACAAGATGGTGACGCTTGCTATGTGTCCTTTTGCTTTTTGGCCATGCTGCTGCTACGGGACAGCCTGGTTCTCACTGCACTAGTCTCTTGAAGCGATGCAGACACTGTACACATGTGTTGAGGGAGTCTTTTGTGTCTGGCAGATGTGGTGAAGAAATGCTGGCTGTTTTCTGATACATACAATTGTTCTGGGAGCCCTGAGAAGGTTTGCAGTGGGGCAGCTGCCATTCCCAGTTAGTTAGGGATAGTCCTACAGCGGAGGCTGCTCTCTGGCATTCTCCAAAAGGCTCTCCAGGCACAACGTTGCATCTGCATGTGACTCAGATTACTGTTCAATGATACGGGGATTGCCTGGATGATGACATTTTCCCCCTTTTCCCCTCTCAAGCAGGATTATGGAAATGTACTTACTCTCAGCATCAGGATGGTTAAATGGATGGGAGGGGTATGGTGTCCAAACGTAGAAGAAAGGAGGCAAAGGGTGCTCTGTAAGATGTGACTTGCATGGGGAACTTGTTTCCCATTTAATACTTAAAATTACCTGGTCATAACCAGGATGAGGATTGTGCACCTAAAGTGCCTGCCTCTGAGCTGTGGTGCACCCAGCACCACATCTGGGCTGTTAAAGAGCCTAGGTACTCACAGCAACACCAGTGATGGGGCTGGTGGCAAGGTCAGTGCCATCATATTAACAGTGAAATGGAAGAGGGTGGAAGGATGGTGAGGAGAAAGGAAAGAGAAGGTGAAGAAGGGTGGTGTTTGCCTGAAGAACAGCTTTCCATGAGTACAGGAAAGATGGCTCCTTGTACAGCCATGTTTTTGGTTCTTGCCCAGTGCTACCACATTAAAAAGGAGTTGGGAAAAGGGTGGACCCAGTGGCTATTCCTCAAGCTTCCCGGGCATGGTTACACTGGCCACTGAAGTCCTGTCACTCAGAAAACTTGCCCAATATTGATCTCAGTATTTACCAGTATCTGTCGGAGTTTGGAAACAACCATATTGCAACGTGCATTCAATGCCTGGCCTCCTTGTTCCTTACAAGGGAGAGTTTTGATTATTGTTCTATTTTCTTTTTTTGGTAAATGCTACAGTGCTTTACTGCCTGCCGCTTCCAATCTCCTCCTAACCTCCCTGCAATCTCCTTGGCAGTGACTGTAATTTACTGTGAATTAACCTAGTCACCAGGGAGCTCCTAATGGCCGTTCTACAGGTTCACAGATTATCTTAAGCAACTGATATTTAGTGCAGAAAGAAGGAAAACTTCTAAAAGATTTAGTAAATGTCATGAAAAGTCTATTACAGAGCTTGGGGCTTTTTTTTTTTTTTCCTTTATTTTTTTTTTTTCCCCCAGTGCTACTTGGCTTTCCCTGCTCCAGGCGGAGGCCAGCCTAGGCACATAACCGAATCCTTATGGGGAAAGGAGCATGGAGAGAAAATGGAGGGAAGCAAATGTGCCAGAGCAGAGGAAAGATGCCAGTTCCTCTCTCGCAGAGCGTGGCAGCACAAAGAGGAGGTATATGTTGCCTGCTGAGGCTCCCCCTGCACAAAGATGCCTTGTTGTTCTTTATCTTGCTCATGTTACCTAACAGCAGGCTGGTTTGTACAAACCCAGATTAGAGCAGATAAGAAAATGAAGCTCTGAATTATTCAGCGGGGGAGGGAGGAAGTGTCTGGGGCTACTGGATAAAGCTGTGGCCTCCAATGGAGCTGCCTGTCCCTTGGGTTTTATATCTAAATCTATTTGCTCTGCTTAAGCCTGTTTTCTGGTTGTGCAAGAATTAAGACGATGATTTATTTTATGTACAGAGGCCCCTTTCACAGCAGCTGCAGAAATGGGAGTTCAAAGGACCTCATGAGATCTGCTGGTCCATCTGCCTACCCCAGCAGGGTTAGTTGGAGCTGGGTCTTTCTACAGACACATACCCACACCAGAAACTCCCCAGGCAAGGTGAACTGTGCCAACATGTCCCTCTGGTGTTTCTCTTTCTGGGGCTCATGGCTCCAAGCCTCCTGCCAAAGCTTCCTAAAATCCTTTTCTGTTGGACCTCCCAGACCTCCCAAACCTTCTCTTGGGAGCTGCTGTAGTTCAGGGAAAACACTTGCTACTCATCCCTTGTTTTAGTTGGTTGGAGACTACTTGTTCAGTACAGCTCAGAGTTGGTTTGGCAGGGCGGCAGGAAAGAGAGCAAGTTTGAACACCACTTACCCAAGAAGGGCCTCTTGCACCTCTTCTGTGTCTGGGCTGGTGCTTCAGAAAGAGAGGCTGCAATGTGGAATAGACTGGAGGGTTCTTTTTGCTCTGCTGCTCTTTGCTCCTCTCCCAGTCAGTGTGGGATAATTACTGTTGTGGTGCCAAACCACAGTGCTCTCTGAAACAGCTAATTACCAACACTGCTGCTTTCTCTGCAGGCTCTACGAGTCTTCCCAAAGAGCAAGCACGACTTCTTCCATCTCTGCACTAGTCAGGCAACACGGTGATTGTAGGTGTCCTAGAGAAGCCATTCCTGTTCCTAGGACTGGGAACGTCATCTAGAAGCCCTGTACAGCCACAGCAGACAAAGCTTTCAACTGTTGTTTTCGCTGCTATTATTTTATGTGGGGTAGCCTGGATTGCCTGGATTACTTTTGCTATAACTACAACCATCTAGGGAGGAACAGAAATCCAAAGACAAGAGAGACCTGCCGCTGCTGTGCTTGCTGGCAGGGTGCAATTGCATAAGTTCCTTTTGCTCACGAAGCTGACTTAAGAAATTCTTGCCTTCATACATCATTTTGCAGCCCCCCAAGTTGTCCTGATATCACTGATTGTAGGGCTGTGCCATGCATTGAGAAGAAGATTGAGGTTAGCTTCTCTAGACCTTTTCTAGAATAATTATTTTTAACCTGTGTCTTTTTGTTTGTTGCTGAACACACCATATTTTGCAACTACCCTTTCAGTGGCAAGGGAGCCAATTCTGCTCCCATTCAGATGAAAGTGTGCTGAGTGCTTTGATGCTTCTTCAGTTGCTAAACGTGGGGTTGGCACCCCTGTTCAGAAATGCTGATCCAGGGGCAGAAAGGGAGAATCCTGATGGCCCACCCCTCAGCTGTGCTTTCCTCTGTGCATGAAGCTCATCGCCCACCTCGGGCTGCAACCTTATCCGACTCTCCAACTGCAGAATGACTGACCTAGCAGAGACCTGGCCAAGAAACCTGCCTATGGAAACTTGAGGCATTTTGGCAAGTAACTGTAGTGCTCACACAACTGAGGATGTACCCTTAGGGGCATGGTTAAACATTACCTGAGTTCACTGCTTTCGGGCCCTCGATGCTTCCTTTAAATGGAAGGACCAGTCCCACCTTCCTGGCACACAGTGCTGTCTTACACCACTCTTGAGTGTTTCCCTCCAGAAGCAGCTTCCCATCCCTTTTCAGCATTTCTGTACCCAGGTTTGTTAAACTCCCTTTAGCATTGGAGAGTCACAACGTCTGAAACTCCTGTTATGACAGAGGAAGCCCCCAGCAAAGCCTGATGTTCCTCACGTTCCTTCCAGTTCAAAGTTTACTGTAAGGCCTCCAAATTCCTATGAGAGGAAACTGTGCTCTTAGCATCATCATCCATCTCCTTTTTGACATTGGAAGTCAGGCCAGCGCTTAATGGGTTGAAACACAACTCCTGCTCTCCAGCATCAGCTCTTCAGGGCCTGTTAGAGCCCTCAATCCACACATTGGAAAAGCATTGGCTTTCACTGCTTTTTTTCTTCCTCATCAGACACAAATTAATGACCTTCAAGCCGTGCAGTGATACTGCCTTGAGCCCTCTACTCAGCCAAGCCACTTCGCTCTCGGGTGCAGAGCACATCCAATACAAACAGTTTCAAGGTTCCTGGGGGGAGTATCGTGTTTGCCAGGAGCTGGGCTCCAAGCTCTCCCTCTGCACCCTGGCTGGATTACCCCATTGATTAACAGGACAACTTGCGGTCCTCTCAGTCCTTGCAAATAGGAGCTCGAGCCCCCGCCATTTAACAGGGGCGTGGGATATGCGAAAAGCTGAAATGTCAGCATGTTACAGCGGCCATTAATCATAAAGCTGCTTAAAAATAAAAAAAAAGGAAACAAGAAAAAGGAATTATCAGAAATATCAAGGAGCCAATTTAATTGAGGCAAATACATGTGTGGCAGCTGCTTTTTAACTTTACCCACGTCTCAATTAGACAGGGTTGGAGTTCTCTTTGTTTCAGCCTTTGAAAAGTCTAAAACTCTGCAGGTTTGATCAATGGCGAGGGACAGAGAGGAAATGAGCAGGAAACGAAAGGGCCGAGTTTCCCTAGAAGCTGTCATGGTAATTTATGGCCCTGGCTGATAAAACTTTTAACTAGTCAAATATGAGCTAAGAAATAGTGAAACCGAATTGAGCCTTGGAGTAATAATCCCAATCAGAGAAGTCTTTTGGGAAGCATGACCTGGCATGAGCAGGTCCTTGCCTTGAAGCTTGGGAAGAGTCACTCCTGACTCCTGTTCATCCCTGGGCTTGCTGTGGACAGGTCTTGCTCTGGAACAGCCAAGTGCTGTGATTTGTAAATTTTTTTTTTTTGACAGGCCTGCTTCAGCTGGTGACAGCAATCACTCTGCTCAGGATATGTTGGCTAAGGTGGCTGGAGGGAGATGGGACCACTCTCAGCAAGGGGAAGTTATACGAAGAGAACAAGCACATAGCATCACCCAGGGCTCTGCTTCTAGCCTGCCGCAGAGTAAGTAGCAGCAGTCTGCGTCAATACCCCACTATGGGAAACTTAGCTGCTGTGGGAGATGGCCCTGGTGTTCTAGTGTGTCTGTGTTTGCAGGGAACAGCCACTCTCTTCTCTTCAAATACATGCTCAACAAAAGAGTCAAGCAAGACCTGGAGGAACTGTACAACTAGTGATATCTTTAATCCCTGGAAAATACCACAGCTTTTCTCCCTACAACAAAGAGTGCCGGTGTCCTGGATCAATTCTAACCCGCTCACTTCAATTGGATGTTTTCAAAATTTCTGGCTGAAAAATGTTCAGTGCTCAAGTAGCTGCTGAACTATGCCTGACCGCTCTCTTTGGAGAGAATTTTGTGATGGTGAGGAGTAATGGATGCTTGCAGAACCACCAGTTGGACCAGGAAGCTGCTTTCTGTAGGGGGAGCCTGAAGCCAACTGTCAATTTGTTTTGAAGAAATCCATGGGAGAAGAGAGTTGATGGGGTCTCCTGGTCTGTTACCCATACTATTGACATTCACATGGTCCTGTCTTTCACCCCAAATGCTGTGTCACCTAGTCAGTGACGGTAATTCCATGGTGAGGACATTAGTGCAAAGCATTGGCCAAGTGTGTTTGCACTTTGCACATCTCTAATGCACTGGAGACCTCAGTCAAAGCCTCCTTTTTGGCCGGGGGCTGTCTCCCACAAATTCCATGTCCTTTCACCCTTGCTGGGTTGGGAAAAGTCCCTTCTTCCCTCCTTTCTCTTTCAACATGTCACAAACCTGTACCTGACTTTTTCATGATGCTCCACTTGACAGTCAGTCAGATAAAAGCTAATTCCCTTATGCCCACCTCCTGGTTTTCCTAGCAGTTTCAGCGTCTCACAGGGAGCTAAATGGGCAGAAGGTACCACAATCAGAGAAAAGGCACAAAGGTCAGGGAGGTTGCTCCTCCTCCAGTCCCCTAAGCACCTCTGGTTGGGGGCCTTGAGACAGGCCAGCATTCAGCCACTGGCCTGGTGCAAGTCCCAGGGTTTCACTCAGCACAATTTCTTCAAGCCAGAAAGTTTCTCTGTAGCTTAGTGTGGGACCCAGGGACAGGGCACTGCTGTCCTCCTTTCTCTGTACCAATTACTTTGGAGGATAAATGCACAGAGCAACTTGGGAGCCTTTGTGGATCTTGGTCATAACACCAAAATGCCTCCTAGCTGTGCTGCTCCATCCATGAGCAGTGAGAGGAGAGGCTGAATAGACACCCTGGAAGAAAAAGATGGGTTTTGTGGAGGCTGGCAGTTGTTAGGGAAACCTGTTGCTGAGCAGTTGCTGTTCTCTGACTCTTGGCAACTACGTTACATCCTCCTACTCCAAGCACAGGAGTCACAACTATCACTTTGCACCCACCCATAGGTGTAGCGGAGGAGCTCAGAGGGGAGCCCTGTCCGCGACTGTGGCTACCTCCAACCACAGTTTAGGTATGCACCAAAACAACAGTCATCTTCCTAGTTTTAACAGGGGAGGCAATCAACTTTGCTGCTTGTGGCATTTGTCAGAGGTTAAAAAAGTAAAACTGTACTGTTGCTTGCAGTCCTGTTCATCTTCCAGCACGTTCTCTTTTCAGTTGGAAAAACATTGGCCTCCCTCCCCAAATTATCCAACATTTGAGCCGACATTGGATCCAACACAGTTAATACATAAATCCTAGCATGACTGGCAGCTACAGATGGGTGAACCAAGAAATTGCTTGACATATTTGCTTACAATGCGTATGAAACTGGTTATCTTGTACAGGAAGGATAAGTCTAAATTATCAGTAATCCACTGGATCTCGGCAGTACTCAAACAAATTTGAAAAGGTTTTCCCAAACTCAGCTATATCCATGTGTATGTACGTATGGATTTATACACATACGTATATATGGTGTCACTGAAGGTGTTACCTGCATGGTGCCTATTTCTCCCACAAGCCTACAGCCACTTTAATTCCCTCACGTGTGACCTCTTTGAGTATTCACACCCCTAAAAGCGGTCCACATCCACAAGCTGGCAGAGGGTTATTTCTCAGATAAGCCTGTCAAGATGTGCAAGGTTGCCTCCCCTGCCCTCCTACTTCCCTCCCTCCTCAAGTGGATTTCTCCTCCTCTCACCCTTCCCAGACACCTTGCTTACAGCCTTGGAGGGGCCAGCGCTGTTCTGGGTGTAGAAGAGGATTTTGGACCTGATTCTCATTTACACTACAACAAATTTTACAGCACTTTGGCAACCATGAGATGAATATAGATCACTCCAATTTAAAGCTCCTTTATATTATATAAGGGAACACCGTGAAAATGGAAATTGGGACCCCTGTTTTTAAAGTTTCTCAGCAGGTGTCTATAAAACTAGGAAAGATACTCTTATTGCCTGGGCAATGGGAAATTACGTCCTTCCCAGGGAGAGGCGACACTATGTTCCTCTCAGTTGTGCTGTGGACTGGGTAAGGAGCAAAGTGCCCCAAAAGATACCTCCAAGTGGCAAATTTCAGGGCATAGCTGGATGCTACATACCTGTCAGAGGATGGGGTCTGGGAGTAGGGGGATGTGACTGGGCTTAGTCCCAATGCGGAAGGCAGGCATGGTAGCTGGGATTTGCACCCAAAGACCGCCAGCTGTTTCACATGGGCAAGGATGGGCCAGAACAGGAGAAGAGCTGATTCACTGCTACAACTCCTCACATCCTGGCTTTTCGGATCGCCCCCATCCCCACCTCCCATCCCTGCTGACTGCCATGCAGCGTGTGGTGCCAGCGGCCTCGGCTGCCCAGAAGTGAAGCATCTCCACTGAGCATCCCCCTCGCTGGCAGCGATCCCCAGAGACTAGCTCACAGATGCTCTGTGGTGTGGTGGTGTTGGGCTGTGGCGTCAGCTCTGCTCAGCAGGACAGTCCCCCTCCACTTTGCCTTGCTATCCTCTCCCTCTGAAACAGGATTTCTGCTGTTCCTGCTTGTTAAGTGGCCTTTGCTGACTGTCCTCTGGATTTTGTCAACCCAAGCACTGAAGCAAACCCGCTAGGCTCGAGCTGCAGGAAAGGTGCACGGCAGCAGTGGTGAGGGCCATCTGACTGCATCACTGCTTCTTGCAGGAGCCTGAATGTCACCCACGAATACTGGTCCCTTCTTGAGAGAAGAGATTTATTTTGTTCTTCCTATCTCTGGTTGAGGGAACACTGGGCTTGGAGACAGCTCCTTGGTGGAGGGTTTAGGGCAAAGTGCAGGGGAGGAGGTGTCCACCCATCTCCACCCAATACTGCTCCCAGGAACTGGTGTGGGCCTGTATACTAACCCAGTGTGGGCTAACTCAGGGACTGGAGGGTAATTCATGCATCCCTATATCAGCGGGAACTGAAAGAGGATGGGAGAAGTGGACAGCAAGGCAGAGGATGGGAAACTGCTGACCTGAACAAAGCCAATCATCTGTTTCCTACAGATGTGGGTGCCATCACTGATGGGAGCAGGGAGAAATTTAAACCATTCAATGACATTGCTGTGTCCTCACTTAAGGGAAGGAAAAAAGTGAGCTTTCTGGTACAGGGCACTCCGTGTAACGCCTCCAGCATGCAGGAAGGTGGTTAAGCACAGCAAAGAACGAATGTGATAGAAGATCAACTATGTGGCAATGCGATGATATTGCTAGATGGCTTGCTTTTACCTGCAATACTGTACTCAGCTCTGGAGATCTGTTCAGGAAAGATGTAGGAGAAGTAAAAGGAACTGATAACCAAACAGAAAAGGCTTGGAAAAGGATTGGGAAATCCCTAGATCTCTTTAACAAACAGAAGAGATAAATAGCAAGGGACACTGTAGACAAGAGTAAAACAATAGATGGGTTAGAGAAGGTATACTGGATGGTCCTAATTATTTTCTGTCATGGAGACAAGTCATTAAATTGAAAAACTGCACGTAAAAAGCTTAGAAGTTGGTTTTGTGTAATACATAGTCCCAGGTCCATGGAACTCCTTGCTGATGGAAATTAATGTGTCCAAAACCGAGAATGGGGCCAAAATAAAAGATTAGGTATAAACATGGATAATGGAATACCTTTAATTTTATTAGGTGGACAATAAATCCTCATGCTTCATGGCAGAAATCAGTTTCCATGAGATGGGTGGTGGAGAAAGTTTCCTCAAAAGACACATAAATTTATGTGGCAGAAGTTTTTTCATTGTTCTATGGAAGTCTCAGTAAGGATGTGACCACAGCACCAGTGCAAGGTCCTGTTTATCCCCAGGTTTCACGTCGGAGGCCCAAGTGTGAGAGCCTCCAGAGCCCATTTGTAAACGCCACACAGTCCATTTGCCCTGCGGTGACAGATCAAGAGAACAGTGGACCTTCCTTTGTTCCTTCGTTCCTTCCTTTCTTCCTTCCTTGCTTCCTTATGTACATCCGTCCGTCCCAGCTGAAGAGGACACTCTGCACACACCAGCTGTGCAAGCAGAAGGTGTCTCCCAGTCATGATGATGAACAGTCATAGGTGCAAACACTTTGGCAACTCCAGGCTCATCCCTCTACCATTAACAAGGTAGTTACGTGTCACCTAGGACATGATTGCTGGGCAGCGCAAAGCAGGATTTGGCCTGGGTAATGTAACATTTCTTCCACAGGCTTTGAGCTTGTGCAGCCCTCGTGGGGGCTACTGTAGGGGTGTGTGGTGCCCTTTCTGTTATGCTGAGGCTGTCAAGAATCCACTCAAGCAATGTAGTCAAGTTTATTGGAAAATCAGTGGAGGAAATCAGCTCACAGGTTGCCTTTAAAGGCGGATGAGCCTCATTCCACTTCTCCCTCTTCCACTGTTGGAAATGGAAACCGGCAGGGCTGGCAGACAGGGAAAAGGTCCATTTCCCAGTCTTGCCACTGACTCACAAGCGAGCCTGTCCTTGTGTTGTCCCCTTGGGCTCCCCGTCTGTAAAACAGAGATATTTATTTACCCGTGAGCACAGTTCCCTGAGCGAGAAAGGTATCGAGCCACAGTGCCCATGCCCCCAGTTCTGGATGAGCAGGCAGGTGGCAGCCGGCCAGCAGACTTGCAGAGACTGTTTGAAATTCCCAGCCCCAGACCTTGACACTGCAAGCTGAAGTCCTCACAGCTCTCAGCTGGAGATTAGACGAGCTGAACTGCTGCAAAAGCTAGGACCAGTGTTTAGCTCAGTGCCTCCAATGCCTCCAGGACTTGTTCTGGGAATAGCTGCACGGCCAGATCTGCTGGGTGCCCAGCAAAGCCACAGTCGGTGCAGCAGTTTGGGCTGAGGTCCACATCTATGGCCAGGGTCCAACATTCCCCAGGGACTTCCCCAGGGACCTCCCCAGCCAAAGGCAGCAGCCGTGGCTCTCCTATCTTCCTGCACAAGCATAGCATCGCCACTCAGACAGTCAATCCTGATGTCCCCCACTAGCACTGAGGGGGCAAGTGGGGCTATCGAGGGGCTTACCCCACACCAGGGGCCAAGGCGAGCAGCAAGAGGGCATGTAGTGCACCGTGCCTGACCTGACCATGGTTATTCCAGAGCTGTGGGTGGTTAATATTCCATCACCTGCGCAGCTCCATCTCTGTGGCTCATTAGCAGGTAGGATGTATTAGTAACTGTCAAACAATTGGAGAGCTACCTTGTTGGGTGAATGGATGAAAACACATTAACTCCCACAAAAGGGGGGGAGGCGGTGATTAGCTGGTGAGATGACAATATGAAATGTCAGAGGCACAGACAGTAAGCACAACTGTTCATTATTATATTAACAGCTTTAATTTTCTGCCTTTAAACACCAGTTTCCTGTCAGTTCAATTAGATTGTGTGTGTGTTTAATTTAGATCAATATACTGCTGCGTCTGGAGTTTTCCTCACACATCCTCTGCGAGGCAAGAAGCGGACCAGCCAGCAGGAGCATCGTTTCTTATTGTCCTTGAGGTGAAAGGCAGTTTGTAAAGAGGGTATTTAGGTGATGCATGTCCTCAAGTTAGGTGAGCGTATCCTGCAGTGATTTGTGAAATTCCTGCAGAATTGGGTGGAGAAGAGGTGAAGGCACAGGAAGGTCTGGAAGAGGCAGCCAGAATAAACAGCACATTGCAATATTTTTAGTGAATTATCTTACAGACCGCAGAAAAGAAGGGGAAGGAGAGGGGGAGGGAGACAGAATCTCATGCCAGGAATGACTGAAGGCCTGATTCTGATCGTGGTGACACCACTCTAAATCTGAAGTTGTTCGGATGATGTTATTGCTGCCTTGATGCCTGTAAAAGTGAGATCAGGATTTAGGCTGGATGCTCAGTGCCAGAGAACCATCCTAGTGTCATCCAGGAATGGCATTTTCCTGGTTTATCCGGCACAAGCAAGTAACAGCATATTGACCTGATGGCAAGCAGAAGAGAAGCCCAAGAGAGCACAGGGCTTCCTGCACTGATTTCAACCCAGATTTATCCAATGTCAGGGAACTTTCATCTTGCCTGATGCCAAGTGCCTGTATCTGTCTCCTGTTCATCCTTCCTGCCCTGTAGACAAAAGAGTGCCCTTTCTGCTTACCAGAGGAGGATATGCAGCTTTCACCGGTATTTCAACCTCATTGAGTGCTCATGACAGGGCGACACTAAAACAGAGACTCCAGAGCGCTTTCCCCCTCTTTCAGCTTTGGCCCACCCAGCATTTCTGTACCTGGTTGCTCTGTACGTTACTCAGGGTATTCTTCTCCTGCTGAAATCAATGAGCTAATACAATGAGTCAAGAAGTTTTATTTTTAGTAGCCAGTCTTGTTCCTTTGCTTTATTGCCCCTTATAGCTCTGATCTCTGCAAGATCTTCCCTCATCCTGCTGATACTACTGTATCATGAATTTTTCTCTGTGAGCTCAAGTATTTTACATTGCCTTCTCATCTGCTTTGGTCCCAGCCCCTGGAAGTTCTGCTGCTCCATCCTCATCTCCTAGACAGGAAGGAAGTTCTCTGCTGCGTGTTGACTCCAACCCCCAAGCCCTCCATTTCTGATCCAGTTTACTGACCTCACCCTGGAGAGAGGGATGAACCTTTCCCCTCTCTCCTGATCCTATTAGAAGAGGCTTCCAACCATAAAAGGAGATAGTGTTGTACCAGCCATGCAGCTCCAAGAAGTTCAGTGCGTGAATAACCAAACAAGGGATCCCAGGCCAGTGGACGTGGAAGGGGGTGAGCCACTAACTTTGCCAGGAAACATAAGCAATGCCAGTGCAGCACCATCCCTGGCACATAGCAAACATGAAGGGGATGCCAGAAAATCTTTGTCTGCCATGGAGGTGTGCAGAAATGGCAGTGCCTGGGCTGGCACTCACCCAGCAACTGCAGGCAAATATGGCAAGAAGTGCTAACAGGAGCCCCAGTGCTTGAGTCTGGGCACCAACACCTGGATGTTGGGTCTAAGATGAAAGCCCAGGGTCTCGTCCCTAGAAATGTAATAGGCATCATGCATTATGGAGCACAGGAACTGTCATGTTAGATTAAACAAATGGTTTGTCTAGCCCGAAGCTAGACTCCCTGGCAGTGGTCAGCAGCACAAATTCAGCCTGCAGAAATGGCCAAAACAAAGTGTTGGGCCAGGATCCAGAGTTGGGCAGTGATCTGATTTTCAGTTTCTGAATATTTTGTTGATATTCTTATGTCATATATAATCTAAAATCTCTTCCTTATGCACATCTCTAGGACCTACTACTCCTCGTCCTCTATTTCCTGGAAATATTGGCAATTATAAGGAAATGCCAGCACCTGAAGGCTGCATCAGAAATAAGAGCCCAAGGAGTGGTGTTTGGTGCCAGCTTTTGGGAACCTGACTCATGGTGGAGCTGACTTCCCTTACTATCCAGCTCAGGGAAATTTAGATAAGGGTTTAATCTCCCATCTCTTCTTCCTCAAACACACAGTTGTAGGTAAAAACTCTCCCTGGATATCTTGACATCCTTCTAGCCCTACCTTGAACCTCTGGCTGGACAGTAATTCCTACAGCGAGCTGCTGTCTGCATTTCCTTGATGGTGGGCTCCTCCCTTCCCTCTTAAAGTTAACAAAGTACCTGACCCTGCACGTGTGCTAACTTCCCACCCGGAGCGTAACCCTTTCCGCTTTCCAGGCTGCAGCATAAACATTACAGATGAAATCTCCAATGGGTAAAGAATGAACAATCACTTTCTTAATTTTTTTTTAAAGGCACTTTAGGGCTTTTATCAGCAAAGCATCGTGTCCATTAAGAAACAAATTAAGTCATTCTGCAGGCAAGCTAAGTGCTGTTCCCATGCCAGAATTAATACTGCCTCTTTCCACCCGTGATGTTTAAGGGGCCCTCCCCCATGCCCTGGGATTACAGCTACTTTTAGTTCGTGGAGGGAGGATTAATCAGTGGAGCTCCTTTGCAGAGCTCCTGAAATAGAAATCACAAATCAGGGAGCCTGGGAAGCGACAAATGTGAAACTACGTTGCACTTTGGTGTCTGTGCAGGGAAGATGACTGTGGTGACTTGGAGGTGCTCGCCTGACGTGGGGTGCAGCTCGCTCCTTCGGAAGGAGACCTGGAGTCTGGGGGGTGGAAAGGCAGGGCAGGGAGGGGCAGCTGTGAGCTTCAGCACCTAAACGAAGAGTTGTGAGACTTGACAGGGCTGTGTGTAGGAGGAAAGAGAGGCAGTAGCTGAAACCATTGCATTGTGCTCCACCATCAGGAATGGAGATCCTAATGCTGGTGTGAGACCAGAAGCTGTAATATCCACTTTCTTACTGGGGCTTTCTTGACATGGTGCCCCAAATCAAACTTTTCTAGATTCTTTTCCCTCACACCTATCCATGCTTATTCACAGTCTCTCCCACTAAACCAAGACTAGAGTATAAGATGCTCTGCCTCATTAGCATTACCTGCCTACGTTTGGACCCATTTAACTTTGTCAGAAGCATTTCAGTATTTCATCCCCAGTCCATCCCCTGGTGATGTTGCAGCTGTCCACACGTAATACAGGTGTGCAAAGAAGGAAGAATTAATGCAGTTAATTTTCATGTAAGCAGTACCATTATAAGTCCCTTTATACCAGTTAAAGTGTGACTATGGAGGAGGAGGGAATACTACTTTAATTACATTGGCTTTGAAGCTAATATAGTTAAGTCAGTATGAAAAATTATGCACAGACTATCCCTAAGGGTCTAAATTGAAACAATTCCTATTGAAGAAAAAAATCTAATAGAGAAAACCATTGACAATATGGTGTAAAAAAGATAAACCTTCTCCCAGCTTCCCACTCAGTACATTTTGCTCAGCTAAAGCTGTTTTGTGTGGCTGTGCTGTGGGGCTGAGCGTCTCCGATAACTCAGCTGAAGGGAAGACAGCTTGACAGAGCCTACCTTGGAACTTTGTTTTGGTCCCCCGGGGGTATTACTCAGAGTAGGATGAGGTGATAGCCTGACCCCTAAAAGAAAAGGTGCACCACCAGTTTACAAAGGTGCCTGAGGTTGCTAACTGGGACTTATGACTGTCAAGAAAGTCAAACAATCGCTGTTTGTGATCTTTACCTGACCACATTCAGGAGCCCAGCATTTGCCCCATCGGAGAAGTTTTGCACTAGCTGCTGTTTCCACACAAACTTAAGAACTCTCAGCAAACAAGATCCAGAAAATATCCCAAAATTATTCTTAGCCCTGGTTTTTTCAATGCAAAGTAGAAAAAAATTTGGTAGGAATTGCCCTCAGTTTCCAACAGTCTCCACTGCTTGTGTCACCGGATGCATTAATTTAACCCCCTTGTCCAGACAAGAAGGCGTGTTTGAAATGCCTCTCTTCCCTCAGGGATGGTTTACACACAGAACCAAAACACCCCCAGGTGTGTGCCAATAGCCAGGCACAATTCCGCCCCGGGTCTGAGTGCAGGAGAGAGCAGATGCTGTTGCTAGCTTTGGCTGTCAGGGGACTGCAGATATCCTGATGTACTCTGCCAGCTGCATGACCCACATCTGTCCAGCCGAATGGATCGGCATGGAGAGCTGCAGCAGTCCCTGCCACCTCCCCTTGCCTGCAGATCATGGTGGATTCTAGCTCGGTTGTGCATGGGGAAAGGTGGCCTCTTTCGCCTCCCCTGTACCTCTACTATTTACAGCAGATACCAAGTCACGGGTACATGTGATCCCAGATATAGACTCTCTTGCGCAAAACTCATGGCACAAATACAGAAGCTTCATTATTTTCTTTGCACTGTCTCTCTTTTAGGCAGCCGAGTGTTTTTCCACTCTGCACAGTCAGTCTGGTACCTTCTGCACATCGCTCCAGGGACACCTGAGTGTACCATGCCTCAGAGCTGCCCTGCTTTTGACCATTTCTTCCTTGCTGCGAGGGATGCTCTTCTGCCAGAGGACAGTCAGAAAACGCTTACCCTAGTCTCCAAGGCAGTCAAATATGGTGATGGGGGGGAGGGCTTTCTTTCCAGCCTGCTTGTGATGATATTAATCTAGGGGGCTGGTCCCCTGCTGCCAGGCACACATGACTGTCCTCTTACCCTTCAATCTGTTAGACAGCTATCATCCAACTCAGACCCCAAATATCCATCTTCTGAGGTGTCATCCTTGAAAGAGCCTGTCATGATGCCTTGGGCGCTAGGGTAAACGACCCTGCATCACAAGTCGGACACCAAACTCCGCCCACCCCAACCCCCTCCCAGCAAGCCAGCACCAGTGTTTGACCTTTGAAGATTTGCTGCCTTTCTGCTGTGCAGCTGGGGACTCAGAGGAAGGGGAGGGAAGGCAAAGGGGGCGCAGAGGAGTGGTGCTGGAGCTCAGCTCAGCTGGCCTCTCTGTGGAGCTGCTTTTATTTAGATGCCCTGAAGTATGGTTTTCACTACGTCCCGCGTTCACCGGTGAGAGAACATCCACTTGTCTTTGTAAATAGCTGGAGGAACAGTAAATATGGCTTTTTTTCTTCTGTCCAAGAATAAGAAAATATCTTGATTTGGTGTTCACTTCTTAAAAGGGTGGTATTGGGGAGGGCCCTTGTGGAAGTCAAACATGAAAAATATGAATTTCCATACGGGAATCTGAGCTCAGGCATTAGACAGGAGGAAAAGCAGGTGTCTTCTACCGCAAGGAAGAGAGTTAGAGGGGAGCAAGGAGGTGAATGCGGTCTCACAGCGTGTTGTACAGTTAGTGACAGACCACCCAGATCCCCATGATCTCCACTTGAGCATCTTGGCACACTGTGTGAAGAAGGAAATGAATGCACGGAGAGGAGAGAGCAGCACCTCCAAACCACACTGCCCACCTGAGAGCGTGGGCAGCGTGTGTCGCGGTGGCTGGCACTGCCCAGAGATGAAAAGCCATAGAGCATGCTGCTGTCACACCACAGAGAGACCAAGCTGGGGACTTGCCAGCTCTTTCCAGAGTGCTCACCAAACCTGATCACCTCTAAACCAGCCTGACCATTTTCAATATTGCATTGCAGGTGAGGGCTTGGAAACACTTCCCATTTCTGCCTCTGCTTCTTGATGAGTTAATGTCACCTCTTCTTCCTCCTCCACTCCTTCCCTATGTCCCCTTTGGGGGGGCTGCTGTTGGTTGAGAGCTTTTGAAATCTCCTGTGTGTTGCAATCCCTACCTACCAGAGAAGAGAGAAAAATCCCAACAGAGAAACCTTTCTGAGGCCAGGGGAAGCAGCGTCTTCTCGTTGGCTCCCCACACTCTGCAGCAATGCATACCTGGGAGCACCAGGCATGTTTATTACCCACTATATCCACAGTCTGGGAGATTTGTTTGTGCCACAGAAAGAAGTGGGGTCAGGCCCAGGAGAATGGGAGCTGTGATCTATGGATGCATGCCCAGGTGCTGGGATTAGAGGTGCCTCGTCCTCAGCAACTTTAAGCAGTGAGTTCAAAGCAGAGGCACGTGAGACACTAAAACATTCCCCCCTTCAGAGAGACTAGCTTCAGTTTGGCTGCCCCTGCAGGGAATTTAAGGAGTCTCCTATCCAAATGTGCTGGGGAGAAGGACCTGCGTTGGCTTGACCCTTGATTAGAGTGGACTGGTGGTAATAAAAATACTATTTCAATTTTTATAATGTTATAAATATACATGATGCTATGCTATTTAAGAATGCAGTGAAAGTTTTACGGAGTTTGAAGCAAAGGTTTCCAGGAAAGACCCTGTTGGTACAAGTGCTGGTCCTCATGGTCCAGCACAAGTGCAGCGTGGGTTGTGCTTGACAGCTTCCCAGGAGGGACGGTTGGGCTTCATGTGTAATACCAGTGATTTTTAATGGAGCGTTTGTTTGAAGAGAGTTGTACTTCGAATTAAAGCTGGAAAGATGCAACACAGGAGCTGCGGGCTTGTGAAAGCGGTGTAGGCAAATACAGCTTTAAGCAAGGTTTGTAGCCCTGAGTTTCCGCCTGCTGGTGGTGGTGGCCCCACTGGAGGTCTAAGTAGCCCACGCACCCAGATCAGCCCCCAGAATCTTACAAAGCCTTCACTAAATAAAGGGACCTCATCGGCTTATTTTGCTGCTATATTGCTTGTTCCCATTTCAAGATCATTGATGACTGTGTTAAATAATATGATCCCCTGATACTAAACCTTATTGTATGTCACTAATGGTGTTTTACCTTAAGGAAAACTGGTCATTTATTCCTCTTGATTTTTTTTCACTTGGCAGCGTCACTCTAGTTTATGATGTTGATTTGCCTCTGGCTACTTAATTTATGCAACTCTGTCTTAAGAAAGTCTTTGTCAGAGGTCTGTAGGAATCCAATAGCCTATAAGACCCAATTCTCCATTGCCTTTTTATCCAAGGAAGGCCAAGAGATCAATCAAACATGATTTTCCTGTGTTGAAAATTTGCTTGTTAGACCTCAACATATCTCAATCAGTGGCACTGTAATTATGTTTTAAATTTTCATTACAAAACCTGTTTATCAGAGTAAGATGTATTGATTTGTATTTCCTGGGATGAGTAACCCTAGTGTTTCTGAAAACGGTAGACTTAATGTTTGCTATCTTCCAGCTAACTCATTTTATCGAGAGATTATGTATTTTCCTTCAAAATTTCTTTCTTTGGTGCCTTCAGAATTTTTTAACCTGGGCCATCAGAGACTGCTGATTTACAAGTCTTTAATGCAATGCATTTATTCTAGCATCCTTTCTTTTGACACATCAGCTCCTGACAGTGTCTCATCTTTATGTGCAGGTTGTTAGCCTCACCTATAATTAAGATTGTCCAGCATTTCCCATCATAAGATCTTATTTTTAGTTATGTAAGACCTTTTCTGGGCAGAGATTTTTCATGGTTACTCAGTCTTTCTTTTTGGGGTACATGTATTTGTGGCTCTTTCATCCAAAATGGTGTAGCAGTTTTCAAGAATGAAGCCAGAAAAAAAAAAAAAAAATAAAAAGAAAAGAAAAGCCTTTGCCCATGTTAAAAAATAAAGGTGACCTTTTTCTCTAAATGTTCTATATCCAGCATGCTGTGGAAATAGGACTAAAAATTGAGCACTTGAGTAGGGAATGCGCCCTTTTTCTCTTCATGAACCTGCCCCAAATCTGGCCTCCAAAGAGTGCAGTTTACACATGCCTACTGAAAATTACTTAGATTGTAGAAGCAATGTTCCCCCAAGAGTCTGTCTGTCCTGGGCACGTTTGATGCCCCGGGCTATGCAGAATTTGCTGTACCAGGGCTGTAGCCATGTGGAACCAGCTTTTAGCGTCTGCTGGGGGAGCAGATTTGCACGGTAGGAGCCTGGTGACGTTGGAGCTTCACCCGGGAGCTGGTAAGAGCAAGAGAGAGAGGGAAACTGGGCTGGGATCTGGGGAAGGATAAAAGACCGAGACTCAATGAGAAAGAGAATGGGCCTGGAAAATTATCTGGGTGAGGGGAGTGGGATCAGGTAGTCAGACTGGAACTGGGATTGTGGAGACGGAGATGGTGTCTAGGTGATGGTGTGATCTCCCCCTCCCAGCCACCAGCGTGGCGTTCATCTTGCATAGCTTCGTACACTCTATTTCTGTTTACAGTCTGTGGCACTCGTAGGGAACAATTCAGCTGACCTATATTAAGTGTCTGCTTAGGATGAATCATGCCCCAGGACTGCTGTGTTTTCTCTGCCTTGACTACAAAAGACTCACCAGATGATTAGCTCAGATGGACACCTCTGTGTTTGATCAGATGGGGCCCAGGCTCACAACCTGCAGAGGGGTTGCCAGCTGCTGAACCCCCTGGGTGTTTTTCAGCCTTAGCTGAACCCCCTGGGTGGTTTTCAGCCTTTAGAGGCTGATGAGAACTGGGGATCTGCTGTATTACAGAGCGGTGGGCCCACACTGGCGTGCAAACCCCCTGTGGGGCACCTCTCCCTGTCACAAGTCCAACCCCTGCAGCCCCTGGATGCAGTGCTGACTCCTTGGTCCTTGCATCCATGTCTTCCCCTGAGGCTGGCTGTGTGAGGGTCTCATGGGAGGCCAGTCCTCAGCGGCTGAGGTTTGGTAGGTGGGGAGATAATGGTGGGATCTTGCAGGGACAGCAGCAACCCTTGGGTGCGGGTTGAGGAGGATGTAGGGGAGTTGAGACTAATGGGGCAGGGTGTCTTAGAGTCACTGATGGGAAGGGGCTGCAAGACTTGGTGTCGAGTCTGAGGAGAGTATCTGGCATGGGAGACCAGCATGGGAAGGGAGTATGGCTGGGAGCACAGGGACCAAGGGAGGGGAGAGTGGCACAGGAGATGAGGAACCCAGCCATGCAGGCAGCAGAGCGAACACCAAGGAGAAAGGAAATACTGAAATGCTATTCATTAAGTTAGCGCTGCCTACTTTGTGCAGTGAATAAAACAGGGCCCTGCAGGGAAAACACTGTAGCCACGTGGTTAACGCATAAGAGAGCAAACTAATGGTTGCCTGAAGATTCCTGCTTTTTCCTAATTTTTCAGTGCTTGACTTTGTACTGTCATTTTAATAAGTTTTGTTATGTGTCAGATGTACACACTCTGCTATGTTTCTGCGATGAGTGATGTGCATCCTCATTTTCACCCTGTTGCATCTCTCAATGTTTCTGTGTTTAATGCTTGGTCCAAAAAGCAACTTATCCCTCCAGCCCTTTGCTGCTGTCCTACCAGCAGGTATGAGCTTGAAGGAAAACCCAAACCTCCGACCGTCCTGCCTAGGGGCAGGAACATTGCCCACTGAATTGCTCTGTCACTTAATGCCTTATCCTGGATGCAAATGCTCACGTGGTTTACAGAGCACACACTAGAGCAATAAAACACAGGCAGGCAAGGCAATCAAAGGCATATTTCTGCTCTGTTTTTGTATTACCAGTTGTGTTTAATGCAGTGCACTTAAAATGCCTCTAGAATACATTAGGGTGTTTTTGATGGTAAATTTAACTGCCAAACTATTGCCTGCCTCACTGGGATGCCTTCTCATCTTCGCATCCATGTACTCCTTGTCTCACTTCACCACTAATGGGAGAGTGGTGAAATGTGCCGCCAGCCTAGCGAGAGCAAAGCATGAGGAGTTTGGAGTCATTCCTTGGTTGTTCAATATCACCCAGGGGACGAGGCACTCGCCTGTGCCATGAGCATCACCAGGTTAACGCGAGAGGACCGACGCTGACCTACTATTTTCTTCTTTTGGCAGACCTCTTTGAGTCACACGGCGCAGAAGTCTGGGTTCATCTGGTGATTTCAGAACTATCAGCTGCCCTGATACTGAGCGAGACTGGCCAGAAATAGAGATAAGAGACTGTCAATAGCTGCTCTTCTCTTCACACACACAGGAAGCCTGTGATGAATGTTTTAGACCCACATAACCATCACCCAGGGGCCACCACTGTAAGGGAAGCACCAAGACTAGGGTTTAAGCCCCAGTGCAGTTTTTGCTGGAAATAAGCCTGCCCAAAAGATACCACAGACCAATAAAAATGGCAATTAATTAAAAAAAAAAAAATCCATGAAAGAAACATTCCTAAAACTAAGGGGAAATCCCCTTTGGGGGCTTGCAACACAAATGTTACTCTGTTAGCATGCAAAATTCAGTGAACCTGACTAGAAACTGAAGTGAAAGCCAGGTGTCTGTTTTCATTGGCCATCACAGATAAATGCCAAGGAACAAGCAAACAGCAGAAAGTGAAAAGCAAATTCGATTCTGAAAAGCTTTGCAAGGGTAAGCATTTGAGGTCTCCTCTATAAATCAGAGTGTGTGATGTTTAGCACGCCAGCATCCATTCAGGTTAACTAAAGTCCTGTGCCATCAGCTGTGTGAATAACCAAAAGCCGCAGAAGGTGGGAGCGTGGTACCCACAATGTCACAGGAGGAAAACACAGATGCGGATGTGATGGGACTGGTAGGATTTGCACCTCACAGATAATAAAGATGACACCTGCATGCGCTGGTCAGTGGATTGTGGAGGAAGTGTGTCTCACCTGCACTGCACTCCCAGAACTCCCAGAGACCAATCTCTCTTGCATAGGCAAGCTTTCAGGCCATATTGGGCACTTTCAGACTGTGCTACATACCATTAGCAAATGAATTAGGAATTGCAGTGCAAAACTGTTCTACCTGGTTTAAAACAGACCTGTGAGTGGCAGGGAGGTTCTGTCTATGTTGATGCAGAGAGGGCAGCATAATTTGGTGCCTCTCCGGATGCCAGAACGAGCTGAGCTGCTGCAGGGCTGGATATCAGGTCTTGAGCACAGTGACTGTGATGGGCTGTCTAGAGATCTGAGGTGGCAGACTGGGTTTACTGGAAGAGAGGGCCATGTTACATGAAAGTCATTTAACCTGAGGATCTTCAGGAGCAATTCTCTTACAGCTAGCAATGAGGAAAGGAATAAAATTTAAAGAAGAAAGTATCTTCTTGCAGTAAACACAGTTTTAATCATCAAGGAAATGAGGCCGACAAAAGGACTGGATAGCTCAAGGAAATGGTCTGAACTGAGTCAAGCTCAGCAGTGATTAAAAGCTGCTACCACTTCATGGCAGTTCAGGGGATATTTGAGATGAGCCGATAGATCTCACACTACAGGCATCAACATCTTTGTAGCACCACCTAATTGGCTCCCATGTTGGCAGTCTCAGCAATGATGCCATGGTTTAAAGGGGTTGCAGGGAGTAAATCCCCTGCTCAGGGTGGGGAACAACCTGGGGTGCCCTGGCAGAACAGGGGATGGAGGCACAGGCAAGCTTGTCGTGCCAGTAGCTTTATTTTTCTTGCTCTGAGGACAAATAAAACCCCCCAGCAATTCCAGCTGTCAGCCCAGTCCCGCTCAGAGAACTGAGATCTTTCCAATAAAGAAAGCCAACAGCAAGGCAAGAATTTGTAGCCCTGCTCCTCTAATTGCAAGGCTCTTCCCCAGACCCATTAATTTCCTGTGAAACTGAGAAGTTTAGTCAGCATTAAATCTGGGAGTGTTGCCTTCCATTGGGGCTCTCTGTTATGCAGCAGACAGGCTTACATTTTTGCTGTGACAAATATTTTATTGACACTGATACAATATATACATTCCAAAAGAGCATTCAGGATAAAGTATTTCTCCATTTCAGTGGGGAGACATGTTTGCTATACAGATGGCTGGAGTAAATCTGGCCTCACAATTAAAATCTGTTTAGAGTTTGTAGCAAAGTGACTGATGGATTAGGCTCAGTGCTCCATCAATCCCCCCTCCCCATGCCTCTCTGTAGAACAACATTGATGGCAGGTCATAAATAGCCATTTGTACAAAGTGCAGGAACTCTTTAAGTATCATTTTATGGCTAGTATATATATTCCAAGTGGCTGGCAAAATGCAAAGTGCTTGGGGTCTTTAAGTAGCAAGGGCAATAGACCGTGGGTGGCAAGATGTACTTTTCTATTTGTACCAAGGATGTGCTGTCATATAGGAATGGGGATATTGTTAATATTCTGGTAAGTCCTTTATTTGCTGCACGCACAAAATTCAGGTCCTTTTCTAAAGAGAGAGGGGCACTAAACAGGGTTTCCTGCCCACGTTCCTGCCTGGTTAATTACAGTCCCGCTCTTTAAATCTCCCTAAGATTTTAGATTAATGCCGTTTTACGCTTCGCTTTTGCCTTATACTCTAGCATAATGTTAGTGGACACCACTAAACAGCCACTTTGTTCTTCTCCACAAGTTATTCTTCTCAAGGCTGGGGGAAAATTACGTGTTACATAAAGGCAGGCAGGCTCTACCAATTGTGAATTATTTCAGCGGTGCTTACCACCGTGCTGGAAGGGGCCCATTGCTCATCAAACAATGTTGCAACTAAAAGCAGAAGAGAAATGTAAAATATTAGGTAAAAGCCCCGCAGTAACAGTAGCCACATGCCATGGGCAGGAAGCGCTGGCAGAGGCACGGAGCAGAATCCTGACACAGTGCCTTGTCTCACCAAGCAGAGGAGCATCCCGAGCAGCCCTGAGCATGGAGAGATGGCCTGGGCACCTCCCTGGCTGCAGCAGGACTGTTGTGTGTCCCCACAGGACCCCTCTCACTCAGCCTGCTCCTAAAGGCAATCTTAGCCAGTGCCCCTGTAGTGTAGCAGCTCAAGCTATTGCCCAGCCAGAGGCGGATGCTAGCAGTGCGTGTGTCTCTGGTGGTGGGACACCAGCCAGACTCCAGAGCCGGGTATCTTCTGCCCTGCTGTACAGAGATCATGGAGTGTCTCCTCAGCTGCCAGAAAGAAGCAGCCTGCAACAGAGGAGGTTGAGCCCTGAGGAAACCTCTCCTTTCAGGGCTCACTATGTAGGAGCAATGCTCACATTGCTAGGAAATGTCTCTGCTTTCACTCGAGATGGAAAGCCGAGAGTGAACTTCCCAGTGATCAGAACCTGAATCACGAGATAAAGAGCTTTTCTAAAGTTCCTGCAAGGGAAGAGACCATACTGGGCTGTGGGAACCAGTAATCCCTGCTGCCTCCTCACGAGGTGGTGCAGGAAGGAGAGCTTCAGAAGGAAACTCTGGTTCAGATCCCATGGCTTTGGTAAGGCACTGATGTCCTGTTGAACGTAACTCCCTGGTGCTTCCTCGTGGAAATGTATTAGCCTAGCTCGCAAGCTCAGTGCTTCCAGGCATGTTGTCCCTTGATTTGCTACTAGAGCCAAGTGTGACCTCTACAGCTTCCCCATGGGGTAACCACTGTGGCGTTCCAGGTAAGAGAAGACTCCAGGGAAGTTGTGCATCTTATCCTTTCTGTTATTGCTGGCTTAAAGGGCTTAAAGATTTCCAGTTTTTAAAAGTAGTAGTGATAGTCCAACCACTTGTAGCTAAGAGGCAGAGATTACTAAACACTAGTGTAAATTACAAAGAGTAGGATGAGTCCTTTTCCCAATCTGGAGTCCTGGCATTTATTAATTTTCTGTAATAGTGAGTAATATTTTCTTTGAGGCACAGAGAGCAATTCTCCTCCCTGACCTGTTATGGCCTGACAACAGCAGCAAAGCTTAACAGAGGAATAAACAAGGAATTATTTATTTGTTCTTGGCTCAATTAATTCCTGGCTTGGAAACACAATGCAGAAATCAGGCTATTTTCACATGTGCATTGTAGTAAAATGGTGTCAGGCTGAGCCATGCCTGGCAGTGCCTCATGCCTGAGAATTAGGAGGGAACCATTATATTTGGAAATAGATAGAATCCCATTATGACACTGGAAATCACATTCCCCTCACAACAGGATGCAGTAGCCTCCAACAGCCAAAAGCCCAGGAAACCTGATGCCAGGAAAACCCATCTGCTTTTCTAGGATGCCAGTCCAAGGCATAATCATGACTGGTGTTAAAAACATATCTGCATAAAAACATGGAAACTGAGTTTTAGGCCCTGTCACTTAATCCTAGCCAAACTCAACTCAGCACCCTGGAATCTATCTCCAACAAATGCATCTCTTGAAGTATTAATATACCAGCTTTTTCTTTCATTCTTCCTGTTGTTAGATGAACAATTCAAACACAGACCTGGCTGAACACCTCCTTACACACTGTTACAGAGAAGGCTGTAGGGATGACACACACGTGCATAAAAATTTCTGCTGGCAAATACCTGTCTTGCACAGAGGAGGATGGGGAGCAGAGGTCTCCGGTGCTGGGTTTCAGTCACCGGCGCTCTTGCATCAAGCATTTGCATTTACTGTTATTACTTGATGTGAGAATGAAAATAATCAGCTTGCTGTGCTGGTTTCTCATCCTTCCAGAGTCAGCTACATTCTAATAAAAGGAAGAAGTAAGGAAAAAGGAGGCAGGTCATGAAGGTACCTAGTATGTGGAAGTACTCATAGCAGGCCAGACTGAGAGATCTTCCAACCAAAAGCTCGCATGTATAGGATGCCGCACATTCATCTACTGTTTTGGTTAACAGACAGAAAGCAGTTAGTCAGATGCTGGTCACTTTTAATGCTGCTCCAAAATCATACAATGAAAAAAAGGCTATGTGGCACTCACCTGTGGGCTCCCAGCTATCGTAGAGAGCTGAGTTAATGGGACTTGGTAGCCAAATGGTCTCAAACACAACAAGAGGCTTTGAAAGTTCCCTGTAACACACAATTATCCTATAAAGCCACTTAAGTCCAGCTTTGCTAAAAAACACATTAACAATGCTGGCAACTGCCTGGATGAGCCTTCTCACTTTCCATTGCTACCACTGAGGAGGCCAAAGCAGTCTTAGGAACAGTGGGAAATTTGGGCCAAAAAGGCCTTGGATTGTATTTGACATTAGGTACGTTGGTTCATTTTTTTCGGTTGATTGACACTAAAGGGACCAGCGCGAGGCGCACAATGGCATGTTGCTGCTGCTGCTGTTCATTTCGGGCTATTAGCGTGAACAGAAACAGCCATTCCGTGCTGATGCCACAAGATTTTCAGTCATCTGTAACGTTTAAGCCCTTCTCAGTCCACTGTGAAAAAGAGCTCAAGGAAGACAGGTAGGGGAACAAATCCTTCAGCTCCTCTTAGCAGCTAGGAGAAGATGATAATGTGGCTTGGAAGGAGGGATTGCAGATGCTCTTCTCTCCTGTAATGCTTCACTTCTACGAACCCAGTGGGGCAGAAATCCAACTGAAAACCCCTATTACATCCATAGTTGCTAGTACAAAGATAATCCGCCCAGCTTGCCAATGCCCAAGAGCCAGAGCTCCAAAGGGAGCAAGGACTCTCTTCCATCTACTCAGGTAAAGGAGGAAATGACTCTTCGAATATTTCCATTTGTATGGATTCCCTACCCATAGTGCTCTGTGTGACAGGGCAATAAAACACTATATCCTTGGACTTCAGATTTGTAAGATTCAAAATTATTTGTAATTGCAGAAAACATATGTACCTGAGGGCAACTGTTAATTAACGGCCCACTCACCATGTCTCCCTGGATGCAGGTAAAGGGACAGAACTTCTTCTAACTTGGAGCATGTTCTGTTTACTCATGTCTTGCTGCTCACCTGGGAGTACCAAACACTCGATTTCATTGATCTTGGTCCTTGCTTTGCTAAGCACTTTTAGTTTTCACCCTACAAGTATTTGCTGCAGAAGATACGAATCAAGGAATTCAAGAGAGCCAACATAGACTGAAAGTTGACAATGACAGCTCTTACAGAAGACTTTGGGGTGAAAGATGATGGTCAGGGCAGAATTAGTGCAGAAATGCCTCTGGTAAATCATCCCTGTATGGATGTTAATTGAGGTGAAAACTGGATTAAGAGAGCGAAGGCAGGTAATTCTGTGGGGATTAGAGGAAGATCTGCAAAGGAATACCTGCTCTGATATCCCTAGCCATGAGTGAAGTTTGGTAGATGGGTGTCCAGAAGCTATTCCCTATAGAACGCCCTTATCAGTGAGTGAGTAAGTAATTTGATGGGTTGACTCTGTCATCGGGGATCCTGGGAAATTGGGGATATAACTCTTTGCTGGCACTAGTATTCTGGTATTTTCCACACATGGTGCATGTGTTTTTCCTCTGAGTTTTCCATCCTTGAACACCTAATGCCAAGGGCCAACACATTTAGCTTTATGATCACCAGGATTTCAGTGAAAACTGGCTTCTTTTGGAGGCACAGATTCACCAGCAGCAGGAGGAGGAGGGCTTGGTGCCAGGTAAGTGCTGGCCGACAGCAATGGTTCCCTCCTCTTAGCGAAAGGTCCCAGAAGGTGTGACATGAGGAGGTTTTGTCTGACCTCCAGGGCTGAAATTCTGGCCAGCCTCTCAACACTTGATATTTCAGGTGGTCATAAAGTATTATTGAAAATGTAGGAAACCTTGCTTTTTATTACCCTGCTGTTTTCAGTAATGACTGTGTAGTAGTCCTGGACAGTGACATATGGTTTACTGTAGAATATCCATCTCCATAGATTTCTTTTCCATGGTTATTTATCATATTTGTCCTTCCTTAGCAGCACAACCATCAGTTATACACAATGTAAAGGAGGAGGTTATAAAGTGCCAAGTGCCGTGCTCTTGTCTTGCCAGAATCAGGGCAGCTCATGGAACCATCTGGCTCCAGGGCCCTGTTTATTGCAATGGACACAAAGGGACACCTCAGGGTGAAGGGTAAAATCCCCGTAACGGACAAATTGTGAAACAGCAGGCCAAAGGCAGGATGGTGGCATTTCCACCACAAGGACTCCTGGCTCACATGTGTGATATTGCAGGAGATGCTACAGATCTGTTTTCCCCTTCTGCCCTTCAAACATTTCAACACAGTATCTCTTAAGGCTGATATCAACCACACTGCTCGTAGTTCATCATTCAGAGCCTGCACATTGCCCTGAGAAATCCTGAGGCAAGGCATCACAAAAACAACCCAGTTTTTCCATCTTGTACTACTCCTTAAGTGGTTCTTCCACCTCACTTGTTAAAAGGCCTTCTCAGCCCTTCTGATTCTCCTCCAACAGTGTCCAATTCTTGCTTCATGGAGGTCTCTTCCACTCTTCCCTCACTGGGCTGGTCAGCAGACAAGCTTCACCACTCCCCAGCTTTGGCTGCACGGTTCATCAAAGCTATGGGAAAACATCCCTGCTGCTCTCATAACTCTCCCTGTTTTCTCCAGAAAACTAATGGCATTTCTGGGAACCTCCTTTTTATGGGGGAAGATGAGGGGAGAAGATGGACAAAGAAAGGCTAGTGGTGTTTCTGCCTCTGCAGTGACATCTTTCAGGGCTAGAACACAGAGCTGATCCAAACCAAAAAAGGTTGTACCTCTTGTTTTACTTTGTTCTTTATTTTTCCAGGTATTTTTTCTGGATTTTATTGAAAAACTACCTGTAGATATGCCATGATTCTGGCAACCTCATTTTGGTGCCATCAATACCCATTGTTCTTATAGCTCTTCTGCTGTTCTTTCTTGTGTGTCCATGCCCAGACTTTCCTATTCATCCTCCACTCAGACCAGTCTTGCTCCTTCTGTGACAGTTCTCTACACTGCAACCACCACACAGTTGTCCCTTCAGCTCCACTGGGTCCCTGTCCTGTTATTTGTGTCCTGGGGCAACCTCAGTCAGTGGGTACAGCACTTTTTCCTACACCAGTCTGTGACTTCCAGGCTTTCCTGCCGATAGATCCCTGCTATTTACTGTTCCATTTCTCTGCTGTTCAGCCCTAAATCTTTCCAAAGCCGAGATTGCCATCATGGTAGTATTCTTGTGTAGTAGTGGTCAAGATGAGACCCGGATCCAGCCAGAACCCATATACGCAGAGGTGAAAGGCATTAACCTCTCCTGGCCAGGTGCTGGGTCTCATTTCAAGCTTGGTTAGAGTTGCTGGTCCATCACTGGGTGGACTCTCAGGTTGCTTCCCATAGGGAAACAGCCAACAGGCTTTCCCCCAGTGCTCCCCAGCTGCAATCTTTTGCTGTTTATTTGGAAGGATAGAAGGAACCAGTAAACTGACTGTATGAGAAGAGGTAAAACCCCAAACCACTATGCAGCCTGCCTGAAACTAAAATTCTGGATGATTAAACTCGACTCTGGGAAAATCACTGAGTCAAAAGATGAAAAAAGCAAAATCTACTGCCAAGGAAGGCAGAAGACTGCAGGAAACATTAAGGTAATAGGGGGAAAATAACCCATCCCTGGAAGGTGGAGAGAAAGGGAGAGAGACCACAAACTCTTTGCTTCTGAAGATACCTCTGAAGATAAGGCCTGCTTTTGCTGTGCATGTAAGGTCACATCCCAGCTTTTATGCATTCACTTTTGTCCATTGGTGTTCCTCTGTGGACCATCAGCTCCAAGACCAAGGGGAACATTTGAGCGTAGTGCTGGTCTTGGTAACACAAGCATAAGAGAATGAGTATCTATCTCCACCAAATCTGGGAAAATTGCACTGGCTTTACATCCACACAAGTAAGACCAGAATCTTGCAGATGGAGACTTCATATAACAAACGCTTCCAGATTAGACTGTGAGTCAGATGCTAAGCAGGAGGCAGGTGTGACATACATCTGAGCAGTGGCAGACAGCCAGGCTTTAGGGGTGAGAGTGTTTATCTGCCAACAAAGCTAAGAGCCCAAAGGAAGAGAGAAGACCAGAGTCCATTTTAGAGAGCTAAGAGATTTCTGGGAATGAGCTGGGGTAAGCCCCAAAACTGAGTCTGAGAAAGAGAAGGAAAAGAAAAAAGTCCACCCAGGAAATCTGGGTGAGAGATTAGTGAGGGAAGCTTTGAGGCTAGAAAATAATAATTTTATTATATATTATTTACCCCTAATCCATACCCCTCAAATCTACTGGAAAGCACCTTGTTGTGACATCTCTCTTGCCAGAATGCTCTTGCTCTTTGCCTTCCAAACTGGTGTGAGTTATACCCGGGTCTAGACTTGCTCCAAGGGGAAGGACATTCAGCTGATAGAGTTTGATTTAGCTTGAGATGGAGAGAAAATAAGGAGACATTCACCACTGTACCTGTTGCCCTGGCGATGGAGGAGTGAGAGAAGTCCCATAGGCCTGGCTGCCAACAGAACTGTGCCCTTTTGTATGTAGAGAAAACCTTGCTAGACAGCACTGGTGGGAGGAAACCACTCTTGACTAGAAAGGAGCTTTCCTTCAGGGTAGTAATGTGAGTTGTTTGTTAGCTGGAATTTCTGTTTTCCTCTGCCTGAGAACCTCTGCTCCTCCATGCAACACTGGTATGGGAGGAAGCTGTTTTGTCATTTAAAAGAAAGAAACAGATGGAATATGTGGCAGTGTTAAAAAGCTCCAGCTTGTTGCCACGGTAACTGAGGGGGATATATTTTTTAATTATTATTTTAAATTCTTCATTGTCTTCATTAAAGGTAACAACTATAGCGGAGAATAAACAAAGTGATGCCCTGCTGTGCAAATCAGTCCCTCAATAAATAAAATTAAAGGAGTGCTCTGCATTGCTAATGCTGATACAGTCACCAGAAGGGTGGAAGGACTGCAGGTTATCTGAGGATGATGAATTATGCATGCTGGCACGATAAGGACACAGCACGGTCATTTGATACCTCTGCCTTATAACATCTGCTGGTTGGGTTAGGACAGGTCTGCTGGAGCACAGGACAAAGACCCAGCACGTTAGCATCAGGAATTGTCCGATCAGCCTGAGGGGTCAGGAGGGAATCCTCCCAAACTTTCATCATAAGGAGCATTGGCCAAGCAAGCAGGTGCAGTGGCTGTTTGCTCCTTGTGAGCCTTTAAGCACTGGCACTCTGGGATGGAGGATGTCTGACATCCTGAATGGATTGCCTGAGGAGTAGGTAAATGATCAGTAAGTGTCTCTCACCCAAGATGTCTAATACCCAAGATATCTAACAGACTTCACCAACTTACTACACCTCATGAATACTGGTATTACTCTTCCCAGCACTGAAATTTGGTTAGCCCTGCTGTGACCTATAGAGGTCCCTTCTCTGTTCATACCAACACATCAGCTAAGAGCATGAAGAGGAGAGGTACTTGTGGCCAGCTGAAACTACAGCATAAATCCAGGGTGGGCTGTAACTCTTCTGGCTTGGACTTTGACCAGGCACTGAAGTAACAAGAGCACTGATACTAAACAGACTCAACTGTGGTTTTTATAGGACAGATCATGTTAAAGAAAACATCTCAAGCTGCTTTGACCTTACTTGTTGACTCAGCCAGAGTTTGGCAGGTGTGGTTAGGCATCAACAGATCAAAGAGGTAGTTAAAAGGGAAAGTGCTTTGGTGGCTGAGTGAAGAACCAGCCACCTTTGGAAGGAAATGTTTTTCCCTTGATAAGCCCAAGGTCAGTGAAGAGAATGTGTGAACACAGTTCTAATTTGATTGAGAGATTACATTTTGTGATAACAAGTTCATACACAGCAAAATCCCTGTTATTACTTCTTCTGACTCTGTTTGTTATTGCTGATGGAACAGATTAAAAATACATCCAAGCCTGGGGAGATTCTCCCTGGGGATGAGAGTGGATAGAGGTCCTCCAGATTTCCTGCCTCTGCCCCCAGCCCTAATCCTTTCCCAGACTTTCCACATGCCCAAGCATCCAAGCGTGAGGGAGAGACAGCTCAGATGTGGGATCCAGGGCATTGGCAGCTGCTCCCTCTTCCCTCAGAGAGCAGAAATTAATGTAGTCTAATTTTAACACCGCTTCTACTCCCTGCATTTCCAGTGAAGTCTGGATCTCCAGGGGCTGTGGAGTTGCCACCAGCAGGGGTGGGACAGCAGCCCTAATTCTTCCCAGTCTGGGAGCCCTGGGTTTGCTGGGAAGCTCCAGGTGCAAATTCCCTTAGTTAAATAAATGGACAAAGAACTCCACAACACTCTGTCTTTGGTGCATCCCCACTGGGACAAGAGTGAGTAAACATCAGTAAATTATCATCTGTTCCCCTCTGCAGATATCTCTATATTGGCAGGACCAGGTCAATTATTTAAGCAGAAACAGTCTTTGGAAGATGAGAGCTATTTCTGAAATCATATAAGCGAGAATGAATCTCACGGTTTTGACTGACTTTACTAGTAAGTGATCTGGCTCTTCCAAGTACAGGAATGAGACAGAGTTCTCCAAGGGTCCCCTCCAGTCACTGCCTGGGTCCTACTTTATTCGTCTCTATAGGTAGCCACTGCATGCTAAGCAGCCAGAAAGCAGCCTCTAAGCAGTTCTCTTTTCTCCAGAGACAGAAATGAGGAGGTATCTGCCTGCTCGGTTTCTCATGACTACAAATGCACTGGCCAGCCAGACCGTATCACTCTGGGAGTCTTCCTGACGCAAGGGGAATAGTATTATCCATTTTGATAGCTGTTCACATGTCATTTAATCCTGACTCTTTTAGTAGGTCTAAGTATAGTATTAAGCATAATAGAAAGTAGGAAATATTATACAATAATCATTAGAGGTAGAATACGATAGGACTACAGGTAGTAGTTTTGCACATATGAGTACCCATTACCAAGACAGCTTTTGTCGGCTCAGCATTAGGTAGGCTAAGTGGAAGTTAAATGTCCAGGAAATATTGGAGGTGTGAGACAAATGACTTGAGGCTTTCCACGGGCAAAAGGTCAGAAGAAATGGCCTCATTGCCAAGAAGCCAGCAGATATAATTTTTTACTTGAGTTATAACATAACTGAGGACATAGCTTAGATAAAGATAAGGTGGTCTGATCGTAACTGTATTGCATTGTTCCCGATTTACTTGTGGTATCACACTATAAGATTGATAAATATATTTCTTTGCACATATTACAGGAAATCCTAGACTCACAGAGGAGGTTTCTCAACCCTTTCTGGGCTAATGTCTGCACAGTCACACAGTGTAGCTGGGTCCAGCTCTTCTGAATGATGTATGTCAGTCCTCATACACAAATCTGTGGCTTCTCTCTTCTCCTTTAATCTAAAAATCCCTTTGATTTCCACCTGATACACATCAGTGCTGTGGTTTTCTGAGAAGAGGCTAAAGGAGGTGATTCAACATGTATCTGAGAAAGGATGCTTGGATACGCCTCTTGTATTCTATCCAGCTCATCCTTGTGGTGATAGGCCTGGTAACAGAGGAAGCATTTTCTCCCCCAGCTGTACATATCTCACTCTTCTAGCAAAAATGGCAGTCAGTCATGATCTGTTTTCCTAGCCACTGGTCAAAGGCATAGCTAGGATCACCAGTCTCCCATGGCTGTTGACAGCTTACAGTGGCTGATAAAAAACCAATAGCATTCTGTCAAATAAACAGAAACGTACCTTGGGAAAACACCCTCTGTCTTCTTAATTTGGGTTTTGTGACCTGATGTTCAAGTCACAGCTGCTGATGGGCCCATCACACAACTACTAATGTGCCTATTGCAGATGTCATAACCTCTGGGATCAGGTGGCCCAGGTGGAGGTTCCAGGAATCGGTATCCCATCCTCCCAGCATCTTCCGGATTTCAGATCTATCCCCACTTCACAGCAGGGAAAAATAAAGCAAAATCTTTCATTCTTTCATCTTTTTTTGTGAGAGACAACAGACTGGGGTAGACCCTCAGTATAGCTCATGTTCAGGAGGCTGCAGCACTGACCATGTCTGAGTGATGCTGGGGTCCAGGTTTCCAAACTCAGTTGGAGAGGCCATGGTTTTGAAAGTCAGGCCCTTCGCATTCAGCACTACCCTGTGCTGAGCATTCTGAGCATTGCATATATTTACTTGTACTGTCTCTCTCACATGTACCTTAGAAATCTCACCCAGGTGCCAAAAAGACCATTCCTGAGACTGGGATGTTCTTCTGGAGAGTTTCAGTTTTTCAAAATTAATAATTTGTTAGAAAAAATTTTTTGAGTTGAAAAATTTCCACCCAGACTTGTTAATAGAGATCCCCAGTGAGTGCTATTCATCCTTCCAAAGCAAGGCTGACTTTGAACTTTCACACGGCTTTAGGAATTGGATTTACTCCTGTGGGAAAGAGGAGATCACATCCTTTTCTTTCTATCAAGTTAGTTTTAATGGGGGTTTTTTGTGCATGCATGTTTTATACATATAAAACATGCATTATATATATTAAAAATACATTTTGTGTATATAATATATATACATATGCTATATATATGTATAAACACTGAGTCCACACTGAGCTTACCTTTTCCTGAGATCAGCATGTGGTCCCTCTGATTCTGCATTCCCCTGAGCAATGAAAAAAGCTGTAGGGACAGAGATAGATTAGTCTTTGTACAAACGTTTTTCCCAGCCTTCATTTCCAGGAAGGCCCATCCTGTGCCTCCATCTGCCCTGTGAGCTTGAAATTTTCCATGTGGACTCATTCCCCAGGTCCTTCCAGCATGGTACTTACAGGGAAGTGCAACTCAATGATCTGGGAGGAAAGAACGAATTTTTGATCTCTTTTTCTCCCCCTGACCAACTTCAATGAGGGAGCAGTTTTTGGAGGGTGGAGCATCTGACCTGTCTAATTTTATCTGTAAGGATGCAGATCTATCTTTTCAAAGCTGTTTTCAAAGTGACTCTGATAACGGGACTGCCTACAGATAGGGCTGCAATGATTATTCAAAGCATTAATCAGGGAAAAAATTATGCCGGTTACTGATTAACTAATTACTGCAATCAAATATTCACTCCTCTCTTTGGAACGATGGGCACGGCACTGGGAAAAGGCGACAACAACAACAACAAAAACCCTCGAAACAAAAAATAGTTGCTTTCATCTTTTTGTGAGCTGGGAGAGGGGTCCAGAGGCTGGAGGGGCTGAGGAAGGGTGGAGGGCCCCAGCTGGGGCCTCCCTCTCCCCGTTTTCACTCCAGTGCACCTCTGCCTGCTCCAGCTTGCAATTTAATGAAACACCAGGAAGGAACAGCTAGCGCTTCATTAAGGGAGAAGCGTTTGAAAGTGACCCCTGCTAATGGCAGTGGAATAGAGACTCAGCAACACCGCTCAGCTCCCTGCTCCTACCCCCTGGAAACTGCGGCAGCAGGTGCATCCCCGGAGCAACAAAGGAAAACCCTGCGCTTGCAGAGAGGAAACTTCCCAGGAAACTTACTCTGTCCAGATCCCCCGCTGTGTCTGGCGGAGGGTAATGTGGAGTCAAGCGGGAATACAGGGAGAGGGACAACTGGAGCCTTTGTGTCACGCTCTGGGGGTGTTGCACATACCCCAGCTTGCGTCAGAGGTTTGAAACGTATACGTGGAGGCAACAGTGGCAGGGGGATGAAGTAACAGCAAACCACGTTATTCAGTCTAAAGGCAAATCTTGACTGAGCGTCTGTCTGGCTCCGTGGAACAGTCCCTCATGGCAAGGGTTGGAAGGCCCTTTGTGGTTTTCTTAAAACAGGCAGCACACGGTCTCAGTCTACTTGCACCACTGGCTTAGTAAGTTAATAGTTTTCAGGAGCAAGTGGCCTGTAGTACTGATTCTTCTTCAAAGGTGAAACTCGTATCAGTCCTCCAGCACTTCCTATTAAACAGACCCTAATACTGAAATATTCTCTCTGTTCCAAAGCTTTCGTACCTGGCTGAATACCAGTCCAACGGCTGCTCTGCAGCCAGTGTATGTATTCTGTGTACATCACTGCAATGGTTTTCAGTCTCTGCAGGTTCCTGGGGATCCACAGGCTGCTCCTACAGGACCTGCAGGTGCTAGCAAAGAAATGTGAATGTGGTCGGTTGTCTTACAGTTGTTCTACAGGAAATAAGTAACTCACTGGATTTTTTTTTTTTTTTTTAAGGAGCTCATAAACGGGAAAAAAGGGTATTATTCACTGTTGTGGATGCTCATCTTATCTTCAAGGCTTTTGTCTAACTGTAGGTGTTAGACATCCTGACTGGAGACATTAGAGGAAGAAGACGAGTCAGAATAGGTTTTCCGGTGAAGGGAAATGTAACCATCTGAAAATTCAGTTTGTTTCCCTTGGTAACTACATTTTCATTGGTTTTCAATGTTATGTCCCTACAGCACCAGCACAGGCCTGGAATGGCGACCTGAAGCTCTGGCTCTCCATGCTTCATCTCCAGATTGCATTTTCACAAGTCCCAGCGGCAGCGGGGGCATCCCACATCCGCTGCTTCAGATCCAACTTGGAGACTTAGCATGTGCACTGGTGTCACTGACTGTGGGTTGCAGAAAGTGGAGTTGCTCAGATGCCACTGACAGTGGAACATGGTCTGCAAAACTTTGTTACGGGGCTTATTGTACAAGCAAGGGAAAAAAAAAGTCTAAACTCGGCAGCGAGGCACTGGAATGAGAAGCTGAAATACAATTCAGCTGCAAAGTCAGTACGAGATTTGCAGGCATTTTTCACTGCAATAAATGACAGCCCAGGAGTGGTCAGTGCATGTCAGTCCAGGAAGATACAGCAAAATCTCAAAGCTGGACAACACACTTTGGATTTTTTTTTTTTTTTACCATTAACGGTGATGTAGGGGTCTTGACATTCTCTTCAGAGGTATTTGAATTTTAGAATGGCTTGTCTGTTAGCCAGAAGTTTTTTTTTTAAAAAAAAAAGAAATAGAAAAACCTTAGATGTTAATTGCTATTTATTCAAAATGTAATAACTGCAGAGCCTGAAATTCATACCAGATTCAGAAATGAGATCACGCTTCATAATAATTGCTATTTCATACTGTTAGCTCCTTAATGTTTTTTATTTTAAAAATCATCAAGGATTCCTTTCTAGTGCCACTGACACCCACTCAGCCACCTACTCACTTACATCCCACATGCATACACACACAATTTGCCTTTAAATGTTACTGAACATTTAAAATCTCTTCCCTCTTGGTAATTTTCAAACATTAATTATTTCAAATGTTTTCATTTTTTAGTATAAAAAGAAATTTTGCCTGACACCATTAAACTCTCCCTTTTCTGACGTGTGTGCAATGCATAGCACAGAGCTGCAGAGGACACATCCACAATTAAGGGCAGATCTGGAAAGCTGAGCCTGCTATCAAACAGAAGGAAGTGATTATTCCCCTCTATTTGGCACTCATGAGGACATATCTGGTGCCTAGTGTCCAGTCTGGGATTTCTCAGTAAAAGAAAGAGCTTGGCAAACTGTACAGATTCCAGTGCAGGGCCAGCAAGATGGTTGGGAGCTGCAGCACACAGTGCAGAGAGGCTGAGGGAGCTTGGCTTGTTTAGTAGGGAAAGCAAAGGGGAGCTCTAGCTGCTGGTTTGTACTGCCTAAAAGAGTTGATAATGAAGATGCTCTTCCCAGAGGTGAAAAGGCATGAGGCAGTCATCACGAGTTGCAGCATGGGAAATCCCGGCTGGACACTAGGAAGAAATCTTTCATCATGAGGATGGTCATGAGAGAGGTGCCCAGAGAGGCTGTGGGATCTCCTTCCTTGAAGATATTCAAAACTCAGCTGCACAAGGCCTTAATTAACCCAACTCGTCTTTGAAGTTAGTCATTCTGTAAGCAAAATTGGTAATTCACTTCCAGCCTGGAACCAGCGATTCTTTATTGTCCTCCTTTCACCTCCCAAGGTTGCCACTACGTAGTGTTGTACTTGTGGTCACAAGGAAACCATTGAGGGAAAATGCCTTTCTGAAATGCCAGCTTGTCTTCCTCTTGGGATGCAGGACCTGAAACTGTGTTCTGCAAAAACACCTTAAGTACACCCTACAAAGAGGGTACTTTATCCATCCACATGTTCGATTTTGCAGAAAATTGCAAAGGCTTTTATAATCCAGAGAGTTTGTGAAGGGAACGTGGTAGAGCAGCTCCTTTGTCCAACTCTCTGGAAACTAACACCATCCCTGACAAACATTTCAGGTCCCAGAGTGAGATTTTATCTGGATCCATCCTTTGCCACTGGGACTTCTTTTCACCAAAATACACTCATGTAATCCTAGAAACAGGGATGCAGACTGTTGGTAACAGTGTGCTCTCCTCTCCCTCCGGTTGCTTGCAGTTAACCCTAGGCTACCAAGAAGAAAACTAGACCAAGCTCGCACTTAAAGAGGGCTCTTAGGAGAGCTAAGGTCAGTGCTCCCTTTCTCCACATGAAGAGTACTTTCTTCTGCCCCTCACAATACTTGCTGAGCCCCCAGACAAAGAGGGCATGTGCACTGTGAGGTAAAAGTGTGAATTGGATTTTTCATTTTAAACAGAGTATTACATATCCATAATATCTGCACAACGCTGCCCGTGGAGTCAAGGGGAGTAAGAATAGGAACTACAGCCATAGCTACTGCTTAGGCAGAATAGATGCTTCCAACAGGTGTCCATGGGGTGATGGGTATGGCTGCCCATGTAAAGGGCTCCTTCGTGTCTTGGGTGTAGCTGCACACTCACCATCCCACTGGGGAAAGAGGGAGGATCTCTGCCTGTCAGAGACATGTTTTGCATCTGCCCTTTATGCACTGCTCCCTTCTGAAAGACACTGTAGAAACATTAAGGATTATTAGAGAGGATGAAGCTGCATGACCGAGTATTAAATATTTATTCTCTTGTTTTCTTCATTTGGATTATTTGAAAATCCTTTCCTTAATTGTCTTGTTCAGCTCCCAAAGAGAGCTGTGCTGCTGGTGGCAGCTCCCACTCTTCATTGTTATTCTTACTTATGTCTCCTGTAGAGCAAAGCCCTGGTCAGGACTGGGGCAGATTGCACAGGGGACCCTGTAGATACAAATAAGAAGATACGGTCCTTTTGCTGCTGCAAACTCACAGGCTATAAAAACAAACAGATGGAGCATGGCAAAAGGGGTCACAATGTACAATCAAAGCGAGCAGGTCTGTTGCTGCCAGCCACAGGGGCAGCATAATTATAGGCTCTTTTTGGTTGCTTGTTTGGTTTTTTTTTCCCCTAAAGATACATTTCACTTGTCCACCATTTGGAGGGTCTGTCTGCAATGCTTGGAGATGGAGAAAGACGTGCAGGAGCACTTGGAAGGACAACAGTGAAGAGAGGACATGGCAGGAGGTGGGAACTATGGTCAGGATCAGGTAACCAACAACTTAGAGCCAAGCAGCAGAAATAAGGCCATGTTCCAACTGCCGAGATGAGTAAGGAAGCCAAGAGGATGGTGCTGTTGTCCATGCAAAATGCTGAGAAAGGCTGCCAGGGTCAGTCCCTCTCGTTCTGAGGGACTGCAAGGTCCTGGAACCTCCGTTTTGTGGTTCAAAGCTCCCGTTGGCCAGAAACGAGCACCAACGTGCAAGCTTTCTATAGGGCAACTACCCTCCCACATCTTCCTCCTTAACTCCTGACCCAAGACTGCCGTGCATGGTGAAGAGAGACCCCAAGATGATGGGCTGCCCCCAACTGCCTTTGCATGAGCAGGAGCACCAGGGTCTTCAAGCGTGGTCTGGGGGGGTGGGGTGCAACATGGCCCTGGGGGATGAAACAGGAAGGAGCACGGAAGCAGAGTGCTGGAGGAATACATGGGAGATTAATTTGTATGAAAGACAGTAGCTGAAGGGAGGAAATGAAAGGATATGAGGACATATCAAAAGGGGTAAATGGGAAGGTCCTGTTCCCTCAGCCCAGCTGGAAAAGGCTGGGAAGGGCCGGTGGCAGGGAAATGGAGGGGGCAGTGGGTGAGGAGCATGGAAAGAGCTGAAGAGGCAGAGGCTTACTGCGGAAATAAAGAGGCAAATGACAGATGAAAAATAAAGCCCTAGAGAGGGATGAAACAAGTTCTTTAACTAATCAGCTTGTGCAGCTGAGTGGGAGGGTTAATCCAGCTATGACAGAGTGAAAAGACTAAACACATGGGGCAGGGCCAGCCTGGCTGGAGAGGCACCCTCTAGTCCCCCCTCCAAGGGTGGGGGCGGTGGGGAAGGCTGGGCCAGGGCAGGGCTGTGAATGGCTCACAGACCCAGAAGCTGGAGGTCTTCCCCTGCTCTGAGGAGTACGTGGCTGCACAGTCCCTACGTGGCTGCTGCCCCCCCAGGCCTGAGCAGTGGGCAACACAGACCTCTTCTTCACAGCAGGCAGATGGCAGTCTTCTTCGGGGCTTGCTTCCAGCTAGCTTTCTGGGTTTGATCTTGGGCAAACCAGAAGTGACACCTTGTAAAATCTGCCTTGGGTATTACATGCTAAGAAGTGCTGAATTTGCCCAAGGTATCTGGGCAGGGCAGCTGGCAGAGATCTGGACTCTCTGTAGTAGCTGGATTAGTCCCAAGGGGGCTGCCCGTGTGCCGGGCTTTCCCCCCAGCTGCTCCTACAGACTCCAGCTGATCTCAGTTTGGGGTGGCTGCCCATTTCAAGCTGTGTTTCTGACTCTAGGACATGTAAGCAGGCAGACGTGAGGAGGGCTAAGTTAGAGTAATTCACAATGGATTTAATAATTATTGTTCTCACAAATGATAAAAGGTTTGGTTATTATCTTTTACAGAGTTCCCCTTCAGTTCCCCAGAGTGCCTTCAAGCTAAGAGGGTCCCATTCCCCAACCCAGTGGTGATACACTTCAGACAGACTGGGCCACACAGGAAATCGGCTGCTTCTGCCAAGCTGGGTGAAAACCACTGGTGAGGGCATGGGAAGGAGCAATCTCTCAAGCCAGAAAGGAAAAGGGAAAGGGTGCTGCCTTTTCCAGTCTGTCAACCTGCTATTTCTCTGGTTCTGCAACAACCAAAGGGCAGAAAGCATACAGCAGGGAATGGAGGCGGGAATAGTTATCATTTTGTTGTGGGTTTGTGTTTTTTTCTTCTGAAACCTATTATCAGTTGTGCTAAAAAGGCAAAATTTACAATCCTGATTTAGGATATGAGACTCCATCCAGGCGCCTAATATCACCTAATGCTGAAGGGTGACATAATTACTTACATAATGGTATGTTTTTGCATTTGCTACAGAAGATGTGTGTGAGAGTGAGAAGGCCAAATTCTACTTTCACCCACCCTGGAATATACCCGTCAGTCCCCAGCAAGGCTACTGCCCGTTTGCATGAGCAGGGCTGCGGGCAGAAGTAGCCCCCGGTACATGGTGTTGTGGCTAGAGCGTGGTGGGCAGTGCGACGCAGTGATGGAGAGGAAACGTGGTCTGCAGCTGCTTGAAACAATAGTGCAGGGTCTTCAGAACCAAAGGCTGCGTGCACAGAGGACAGGGCCCCATGGGTGACTTTGAACACCGGTGGGTAACGCACAATTTTCTAATAACGGATCCAGCAGCTGTGCACTAGAAATGTTTCCGAGCACAATGGCATGCTTCTGTAGTTGCAGCCCGGGAGGCATGAAGCAGTGAAATAGCATGAAAGCCTCAGCAAGAAATTCTTGCTCTGGGAGGCAGGCTGCAAGAGAGACGGCTCCTCTTATTGCCGTTATGACTGTTTTTGCAAGGTTATTGGACCTTCTCCATCCTGTTGTCCTGCCAGAGGGGATGGGTACCTCACTGCTGAGGAGACCCCTGTACTCAGCTGGCACAGGTCTTGTAGATTAGGTCATCATCCCCAGACCATCCCTGGCACTGTGTTTATGAGGGATATGGGGAAAATGGGGAATCACTGTGTCTTTACCATTCCCTGCAGGTGTATAATCCCTTGGGGACTACCTAAACTTCCCATTCAGTGATGCCCAGGATTTCTCTTCTCCACTCCAGGACCGCAACCGATGAATACTGGTCTGAGTTGTCAGTGCACATCTTCAAATCTGGGTGAATGTATTATCTGTCCTTCCTCCCAGCGTTCTGCAGAGATATATAAGCAATGTCATCCTTTCCTTGCAAAAATTAAAACAGAGAGTGCAGGCTGTGGTTTAGCCTGACATCAGCCGGTAAGTTGGTGACAGGGCTACGAAACAAATTTTGCAGTCTGGCTATAACTTCACCACCCTCATGACGTGGTCCTTACACTTTAATTAGAGGTGGCAGACAGTTGGTAGGAGGCATGAGAGCCACAGGGATTTAAAAGAAAGAGCTCCCTGACTTTGTGTAAGGTCTTCAAGATTTTTGTGTTTGGTCTTCAAGATTTTTGTGACAGTGAAGAACGATACCAATGCAAAAATGCCTGGACGGCACCAGCAGGTCCATGCAGCAGGTGAATCTCAGTCAGCGTCATAGACATGAAGGTCTGCACCTTTGGTTGAAAGTACAGTTACTTCATATAAATAGTTGCAGAAAGAGCTTGTGCAAACCTGTAGGCCTGTAATAAGCCATTGCCATTGCTAGTAACACGTCACAGGCTTTGCGCTGAGCCTGTGAGACCTCGGGGCTGAGGTTTGTCAGGCAAGCCCTGCCTGAGCTTTTCTTCACCTGCCTGCAGATTTGTTTTACTTGGTTTAGCAATAGTAACAGCTTTGCTAACTGACCAGGTAGCTACCGCTACTTCGTTTTGCCTTCGTTTTTCTTTCCACAGTATAACCATGTTTCTGACTCTAACATCGTGATGTAGCACAGAGATATGTAAGTCTGGTTTGACAAGAGGCCTTGGGAAGTGGGGGCATGGGATGCAGCTGAGGAAAGTACAAGTATGGGATGGCAAGTGATGGGGCACAGGCTGGAACTGGAAGCTGCATGGCTATAAACAACTCAGCAACAGCCAGTTAAAGGAACGCAGCTGGACAAATGTCCTGGAGCTGGACAAAACCAGTTATTCTGGGCAACAAAGAGAATAAGGAAGAAGTATCAGGCATATGTAAAATGTGCCCTACATAATTAATTTGGATGTAATGTGGACTTGCAGACCAGTGAAGAAAGAGCAAGGTGTAAAAGCAGACATATAAAAAAGACCCCAACAGGACTCTAGAGTGAGGAAGAAGAAACCATCAGCATCATATTCTTCCTGCTGAAGGACTCCAGATGTTGATGACACACCAGGGCAACTCCCATCCACTCCCATCAAAGAGAAACCACCACCATCAAGACCCAGAAGAGCAGGGGAAGGGTGAACATAACACCAGGAAAAAAAGTTAGAAACTGAGAAGTGTGTGTATAACCATTTCAAATACATTATTACTATTTGTGTGGGGGTTTTTTCTGTGCAGAAGTATGTTTCCTTTTTATATTTCCTTTGCTATTCCTTGTTATAGTCAAATCTGGAGTATTATTCTTGGATTACACTGTTAAGATTTCGCTTGTACTGACAACGAATTCTTGGCTTTATATATATGTTTGTGTGTTTGTTTCTACTGTGCCCATAAACAAGAACTTGGATATAATATTTGATTTCAACTTCCTGCAGATGGAAGACTATTCTGGAATTTAAATGTAGTCCTTTTGCTACAGACTAACTAATGTATTCAACCCACAGGAAAATCCAAGGAGGTGTTACATCACTGAAAGAAGAAAACTGGAAACTGGAAAGGGAATAAAAAGTAAACTTTAACTTCTCCCTTTGGGTTGGTTTTTATTTCTGAAGAGAATTGAATAGAAAGACTGTTTCAGAAAGTGACCCCTGCACTTTCTCTGAAAAGACATGGTTATGTGTAGGTGAACAGGAGCAAAAATCATCTGCATAAGAGCTTAAATGGAACAGTGCTCGGCCTCATGCAAATTGAAACATATGTCATTTAGCCGAGATAAATTCCCTAATACTCCTTAGTTATTTTGACACTTAAATCCTCTATCACATGCTTCTGAGAGTCCTTCTGTCTGGTGCTGGGAGGAGTCCAAGTACATTTGAGCAAGATATGCCAGGCTCTGCAGTGGGGTTTCCAGTATAGGAGTGACCTATAAAGAATTTGCCCTGTTGCACCTCAGTGAGTGAGCAAGGGGATATTTTTGAACAGAGGGGGCATAACTATGAAGATATCCAACCACCAGAGGTTCACTTAAGATCGTTCTTCCAAATGACCTAAGCAGCATCCTTACTGCCTTGGACATCCTTAGGACATGACTAAAGACACCCTTACTGCGTTGTAGGAGGCTACTCCATAAACCTAACAGCTCTCCTTCTAAATCTGCGTGGTTCGTGAAGCCTGGTGGGATTTCAGCCCCGTAGCGAAGTCAGGGACTTGGAGCTGATGCTTTTTCTTTTTTTCCAAACACTGTCACTCCTCCTTGAGCTGACTGCCAAGGAGGCAAGCAGCTGAGGGGGGTGTCACTAGATCTGTTTGCCGTCCATCCTCTTCTCCACTCCTCCTTGCTCTTTCCTTGGTACTGCCGGTGACGTCGGGATGCCATGCAGGGCAGGCTGCATCAGCGGGCTTTCCCAGAGCCTGGGGATTGCTGTACATGCTGGGAGCTCGCTCTGCTACTCCCCGCTCCCTCCCGAAAGCAGTGAGCCAGATGGCCGAGCCTCTCCCGCCTTGTGCACAGCCACCGAAGCATTCGAACCGTGCACCCTGTCACTGTAGCTGTGTATGGAAGCGGGGGAAAGGCAGGAAACATAAGGCTTGAGCTTATCAGAGAGTCTCCTTCGGACAGCAATTGAAACGGGCAACACTGTGCACAGCATGAGCATGCACGTGCTACTCCGTATGCATTAACCATGAGGTGGGGAGATGGGGATCCCAGTTGCTACTAAATCCCGGCTCACTCAGCTGGAGAGCTGCTCTGGCCTATCCTTTTGAAGTGTGTGATGGAAAGCTGCTGTGCCCTGTGCCCAGCACAGCCAGTCAGCGGTCAATAGAGCTGTGCTCTGCCCTTGGCCCTGCTGCTGACTCGCAGGGTGACTTTGCATATACCCAGTCAAGAGCATTCATTCCATCCAGCTGCTTCATATTTTGGGGGCTGGATGTATGGGACCCCAATGCACACTGAGTGTCCTTCCTTTGGTACTGGACAGCTTCTTCAGCAGAACCTGTGCTTTTTAAAGAAGCCTTTCTCCTCATGCCACAGTGCAACACTTGTCAGGCAACACGAGAGGGATTGAGCACTTGTCAGCACTGAGTGCCTTCCTGACAGTCTGAGTGTGCGTGTACATGTGCCTGGGAAGTGCTGTTAGGTGGTAGCTTACACTTTTTCAAAAAAGATGTCATGTGCTACCTCAGAAAGGTGTCCTTAAATCTCTAGGTAAATAAAGACTCTAATGTCTGTTATCTGACTTCACAGCCTTTCAGTTTCATTAAGTTAATAGCCTCCATCAAGGGGCCAGCCCGGATACTTGCAGTTGATTTAAAACCTGTGAATTCATCAATCTTAAATTGCACTTCAAGCAAAGTCAGTGTACCGCTCCCTGGGGACACATGGAAACCCTAATGCTCAGTGCAGGACTTTGATCCCAGAGGACAGGAACCAGATAACCAGGGTCCTTATCTGGACTTGTTCAGCTGAGAATTCCCCTCGCTGTGCTGGTGGCCCACGTTTCCTTGGCACAGGGTGGGATGATTTATCTTTGCAGGCAACAAACTAAGAAGACAGTCATGGGGATGCTGTTCCTGCAGACAACTCCTTCGGGATGCATGAGCAGAGGTGGACGGGTCTGGAAGATGGGTCATGGGGCATCTAAGCATTTTCTGTGTCAACTTCTTAGTTGAGGCCTGTCCAAATTAGCTTCCTCTCTTGCAAAGACAGTGATAGCTTCTATTCTGTCACCACCTAAATAAGGCAAAGGTATCTTTGCTATTTCCTAGACGTTTCTGAGAAATGGTTCTTCTGCAGATAGCAGTGTAGCTCTTCTTTGTCACGAGACTTCTATGGAGATGCAATTGCTGGGACCAGGGAGAAACCTTGGAAAGAGTATTATCCCTAATCTTGCTAGAGGTACCAACATAAACTGTGTGCCCTAAGGATAAGATTAAGACCACGTACTTTTAGATCTAGGCCAGCAGGTGCAGTGACCCACAGACATTGCCAGTCAGGGCACCATGAAAACAATTGGCAATACGAGTCCCTTTCTTAGCGTGTGGGGAGGACTGCTAGAAGAACAGCCAAGCTTATGTATGGGAAAAACCAGTATTAATCCTTCATTGTACCTTTAGTTATTTCAGTCCAAATCAAGAGGATATGACTGCTGACAAACTCTGTCCTAGCTTGACTGAGACTTAACATCTTTCACCCCTTTGCTCCTGCATGTGCCCAATTCCTTCTGACTATCTGGATCAAGGAGACAGAGCTCCCTTCTTGCCTCTTAGCAAAGGTCCCTCCTGTTTACTATGAGACACTTCAGTGCTCTACAGGAAGCTCGTACTGCCACGATCAATACCAGGGGTATAAAAGTAATCGTTGTTTTGTCCAAATCTTTCTACATTTAGTAGAAGTTCCCCGCCTTCAGTCTAGACTCACTGAGTGGATTCGGAGGCACAGACTTCTTTTCTGTGTGCACTGCAGAAACAGTGTCAAACTGAAGACAGAGCAGAAACTCTGGAGTGACTTCAGTCTTTGGTCCCCCGGGCTGTTGGTATTGCATGTTTCAACAGGAATAAAGAAACTACAGCTAAATCAGAAGGGGGGACGGGGAGGAAAAGAGGAGGAGGGAGGGAAGAAGAGAGAGGCAGCCAACTCCAAATCTACCTACGTGCAAAGCTCCTTATGTGAGCTCCAGACAGTTTCTGAAAGTGTTCAGACAGAGGAGGAAGAGTGATATGTGCCTGTGTTTTTATCCCAGCTCTTTCTAATTTGTAGTTTGTAATGATATCTTATTTTTTATTCTTGGATGCTTTTCCTCCTTGCCAAGTCCTTGCTGCTGCCTGCATCTCATACATAGCAAGGTCCTCATCACATCAAGAATTCATAATCATCCAAAAATATTCAATAGGAATATAAAATATTTACATGTGAAAGACTGTCAGACAGAATGAATCACTTGTGTTACTCTGTAGGAAATTGTTCACTTAGCGAGGGCATGAATTGTGCCAGGGCACAAGATTGGGTGATCCTGGATGAGCGGTGGGTATGGTGTGGACGAGACCCCAGGGTGGTCCTCACAGCTCCTGTCCTTGGCTGCTCTATGGTGCGTGAGGGTGGCTGGGAGCCAGGTGTCTCTCTTCCAGGACGGGGCAGGCTCCAGGTGTCTTTGTACAGCCGGCCAGCCCTTGTTCTGCTGAGTGCAGAGTAACGATATCAGACAGAAGGAGGCCAGGTGGCCAGGCCTGGTCCAGACATCTGACACAACTGGTATTTACATCCTAGATTCTCACCTTCTTTTACGTGCCTTGCTGACTCTTTTTCAGCATAGGCGCACTTCGACTATCCTCTATTTCTTTGCTGAATCTGGCTCTTGCACATGCCTTTCTCCTGCCCAGCAAAATCCCCATAGAGGCTGTCTCCAGTCACAGGCTCCTTTCTCAGCTCTGCTCATGCACTGACTTCCTTGAACTGGCCTTTCCCCCATTCAGGCTCCTGGAGACTATCACTTGCATCCTCCTGTAATCGCCCTCTCTCTCAATAAGAGCAGGTGGATGTTGCACAGTTGCCGTGGCGTGAGCTGGGAGGAACACTGTGACTTTGGCAAGTGACCCAAGGGCACATCCACATGGCACGGTGCACTGCTGTGCTGGAGCCCAGCAGCAGGGTGGTGCGTGGAAACATTAGCTGGGGTCATGGAAGTGGCATAGCAATGCCAGCAGACTGCTCCCAGCAGGACCAACTCCCTGGAGCCAGCATCTCACTGAGCAGCTCCTGTGCCTTCGAAACCACAGCTAAGTCATGACGTGCAAACCTGGAAATTTCTGCATGAGCTGCCCTGCGTGATGAGCATATGCTCTCTAGTGTAAGTGGGAGCAGAAGATGCCCTGTGTTTTTGAGCACACAGTCTAGGATCCATCCATGTGCATTATCACGCCAATGAGTAAGCCAGTTGTAATTCCCCTACTGAGCACCCCTGGTTACTGTTTGACACTAGCCAGCTAAGGTTCTTTTATAAACCCAATTTATAGAATTAAATGGCAGGAACCAAAATGATAATCAGACTGTGTCGTGTCTGGGATAGTAGTCTTTACCATTTTATATACTGATATAATGCTCCTTCAAAGCTAGGGGGTTTCAGGGTGCCTCTCTGGAGGAAACTCTCTAGCCTAGGTCTGTTCTAGTACAAGAACTGGTATCAGGAAGGGAGTCTGATGAGAAAGGGTGTCTGGTAATTGCTGTTGGCTGTTGGAATGATTTGTAAATACAAGATTTCAGAAAGGAGATAAAATGCATCTCTCTAAACTGGTCATCCCTAGTGCAGTTTCTGCTCCCATTCCCATTCATGTACTAAATAGCAACAGCTGTCAGAGCTCTTCTCATGAGGCTAAGCAGGCTTCAGGTTTCATCTGCTTGTTGATTTAACTTTTAACAAGGGAAGGACATATTCTGGAAGAAATATCATCATGTTGTAATACTGGGACAATAAATCCTGTGCTCTGGCAATATGGAAGGGTAGAAGGGGCTAAGAGGAGATGGGAATTCCCAGAAATTTATGCAATGCAGGATTTTAAGGGTTCCTCTTTTCCTACTGCATTGGTTTGGGACCCATATTCTGTCATGGACAAAGATTCATTGCTAGTTGAGTTTTACTCAACCAATCCCCAGAGAGGCTTGAAGGGATTGGTCTAGCAGGTAGGGACAAATCTAGACTCATTTCACCCACCGGGAGGTTGGACAAGTCATTTAATCCCTCTGTGCCTCAGTTCTCATCTTTTAAACAAAAGCAAAGTCACCATGTTGAGTTCTCAGGGTGCTCCGCTGTCTAAAATGTGGTGGTCATCCAGATAATTCCAGTAGTGTATTAGTATCAGGGCAAGGAAAAGAGCATTGTTAGATCTCAAGTCTCCTTTCAGGAGGCATCTAGGAGGAAAAACATCAACCCACAGAAATTGCTATCTGACGTCTTCTCAGCATCTTCCCAGCAGATCCCAAACTTTCTTGTTGCCCCTTCTCTGATGAACTCCGGGAGCCTGGAAGAGGCACATGCATATCTTCACACTCACACACAGAGTGGTCTTTCTCAATGTCAGTACAGAAGAGACTGTGAGCACCGAAACTGTGCAGCAAAATGGAAAAGACCTAGGGATTTGTATTTAAGAATGAGGGGAGAATAGCAGGGGGGGGAATCTCCCAAGAATATATTATAGAGAACAATCCTGTCTTGACAGAGGGATGAACTAGGTGACCTAATAAAAACTGTTGTTACAGATTTTTTCACTTCTGTCACATAATAGAGGACTTCAGTCTCCAGAGCTGTCAATCCAACACCTTTCACTGGCAGAAGTATTCACTCAAAAATAATCTTGGTGAAAGGAGAGAACCTCAGTTAACTGCTTGCCTGGGGCAGACAGAATGCAGCCAGGAGGCTTGTTTGGCAAGTAATTATAAATGCACTTTTGCTGCCCAGGTGCAGGAAGCACAGCTTAAGCTTTTATTCATTAACATCATTAAAATTTCCATTTCAGCTGTCGCTCTGGCATTGACAGTGCTTGCAAAATTGTGACCAGGTCAAGTCAAAACTGGCAGCGAGCCTGATGCTAGGCATCATGAGCTCAATTGCTTAAAAGAGCAAAAAAACACTGATAGAAATGTTAAATGATTCAGTGGTACCTCCATGCACTTTAGATGACAGGAAGGGTGGCCTTGAGGATAGAAAGAAACAGAGGAGAAGAAGGTTCAAGAACATGAGAAATGCCATGTCTGATCTGGGCAATTATCCATTTGTTTGGTATTTTGTCTTTGATACTGCTGAGTACCAGAAGCTGCAAAGGACAGCTCACAGGATCTTGCACTGGAGAGTTACGGATAACCATTGCTTAGGGAAATATCTTCCCTAGCACCTTCATTAATGGCTGGCTTACATGCCACAGCATGAAGCTTTTATATTCATCACTTGTATCTTAACTTTCTCCTATTGTAAATCTGAAAAATTTCAATATCCACAAGCATCTCCTTCTTATTTGAATCCTTCCACACCCTGCACCTCAGAGATATCTTGTAGCAGAGATTTCCACAGGTGAATGAGGATGCCTGAGGAAAAGTATTCCCTTTGATGGAATACTTTCCCTATCGCTCAGTTTAATGAGATGTGCCTTTGGTGCTGGAGTGTGAAAGACAAGGTAAATAGGAACATTGAATTTGCTTTTCTACATAATTTATTCTAACTATTTTGAATACCTATTTTATTCATATGATTTCTAAAATAAATACACCTGCCATTTAATTTGCTTCCTACATGGAAGTCATGCTATGCCTTTAAACAATTGTGTTGACTATTTCTGGATCCCTTTTATTTCTGCTATAATTTTCTTTGAATACAGAACTGAACACGACGTTCTGGACATAATGCACTTACTTACATACTGATCTCACACCGGTTTCAAGTAAGAAAATCCACCCTATTCCCTATGCACAACCCAACAAACGGAGAGCCTTGTTTGGCCGCAGAGGAGCATGGTGCTACGAGGATGTAGACAGCAGCCTAGGAGGATATCTCAAAAAAAGTCTTTCTCATTTTGAATCTGGGAACACATACGGATACTTCAAAGGAATCCTTCCAACATGCATTTGTTACCAAGGAACTTTACACTGTTCCGTGGTTGATTCCCCACATCCTTCTCTAGGTTTGACAAAGAATATTTACCATTTGCAAATATTGCCACCTTACTGACTACGCACCTTTACCACGTTGTCCATTAATGTGCAAACCCACACAGATGTTTCTAGGAGCTAGATGCACGCTGCTACTAATATTTTGCCATGCTGGAAACAGCAAACTTGATGCTAAATTACATATTTATTTTTTTCAGACGCTTAGCCAGCTTGTCTGCTTGCCACGGCATGATGTTCTCGTTAATAGAATACCTGATTGCCTACCCTCTTGTTTGGGTCCTGTCGAGAATGCTTTGAAAATTCAAGTGAAAACAGGCAGACAATTTTCATTTGTCCCATATTTGCTGACACGCTCAAAGAGTGCTAATAGATTGAAGTGGTTTTGCAAATGCCCTTCCAGAGTCCCCGTTATATCTGCAACTTTCAGACATTTTGTCATTCCAGTCTTGTTTTCGTCGCAGGTAGCCAACACTCCCTGCTCTGCTTTCCCAAACACCTATTTCAGAGGGCTGCTGCAACATCTGCCGCTCCCTGATTCTCCTTGGAGCTGATATCAGCCGGGCTGCATACTTTCTGTAGCAACTTAGCAACTTCATTCTTAAATTCATTCAGACCATCAGATGTACTGTGTGACTTTTGTCACATTGCTTAACTATTCTGCCTTGCTGTTTCCCCTCCTCCCCTTTGTATAATAAGGTAAAAGTAGTTATCTCCCTCACAGTGGGTTGGAGAAACTTAATTCATTCATTTCTGTAAAGTCCTTTGAGTCCTTCAGAAAGAAGTTGTTACAGAAGTGCAAAGTACTGTTATTGAAGGACTTAAAGCACTGTTCCTAAATATATATATATTTTAGAAAATTGCAGTCCACCTTTAAAAATATGAGTTCTACATGAAATGCTTTTGTGATCAGCCCTGTTTCTAACATATTCACATGAAATTCTAACATATTCACACGAAGTAAAGAATTGCCTCTATTTGGATGGATGCTCTGGATTAATTGTTTTATCCTATCTTTTCCCTGCAAACAACCCGCACATATTAATATGTAATAACGAAAGGATTATGATGCCAGGCCAACTGCAACCTCTGGTTTTGCTTTTTTTTCTCATGTAATCTCCCACTTTAATTTTTTTTTTTAAATTCCATTTTTAATGCCTTTTCTCTTTTGTTCTTTTCTGCTTGCCGATTAGATTATGTGGCTTCCCCTCCAAATTTCCAATGAAGTCGAAACTAGGATATGATTTTTGCCTTTGCTTATGCCTACATTGTCACAGCAGCACCCATGACCGTGTCCCAGCTTGGAGAACAGGGCTTACCCTGCCCTGGCACACACTGGTTCTTGGAAGTTACTCTAGACCCAAGCAATCTCCCTCACCCAGCATCTTCCCCTCACATTCTCCTTCTGTTCCTCTGCTCCTAACTGCACGTTCCAATAATCCCTCCTTTGTATTTACACATAGCCAAACAGCTACCTTTTGACCCCACAAGTCCTTTCTTTTCTGTTGCCATCTCTACCTCTCTGATAATTGCTGTGGCAGTTTTTTCTGAGACACCTTCCTGCTATGCGGTAGAGATACTGATGGCCGTCAGGTCAGATCCCTGAAAACATATTGCTCATTAATCAGATGATTGGGCTTGTTGCCATTCTCTGAGCATCAGACAGATGCCCAGTCAGGATAGATGATTTTCCATCCAGCTACACCCATCTCTGGGGCTTCTTCCAGGAGCCATTTCTCAGCTGATGGCTCTTAAAACTGGAAAATCATAGGCTCGTTTGCCCCGAAGTCCACCCACTCTGTCTAGGCTCTCCCCTCAGCAAGGCATCTGGCTATCAGTGCAATTTATACACGTGTTCAGCTGTGATGAACAAACTATATCAGTATTGCTTCATCATACAGCATTGCCCAGACTGGATTTGAAGAGGCTTGTTCCACACTCAGTGCTCACCCTGGCCCTTGCTCCACAATAGCTCAGCAAGTTCACGTTCCTCCAGTTCTCTGCAGCAGCTTCCCAGATCACGTGTCATTTCATATTGCTTCCCCTTGCTTCCAAGGGGTGGATGTATCCTCTAAAGTTTTTACGTCAAGGGTTTATTGATGTCCTCAGATGCTCTCGGTAGGCAGGCGCTGGGAACACGGCTGCAGGGAGACCCTCTGCTCTCGGGTGCCTCTGCCACACGCCCTCCTGCTCACAGCCAGCCAAGCCGCACGGTCCTCAGGGACTGGCCAGCATTAGCTCAGCAGTTGCCTTTTCTAGCTTTTTGTGGTAACACAGTAATCGATGTCATCATCCAAGCTCCTTGAAGAGACATTTTCTGATCCCATCTATCCCTCTCGCAAGTAGGATAGATGGGAGAAGGAAAAGCCAAGCGTCTGAGGCACCAAGAGGCAATTTGTAAACTGTGGGTATTTTGTCTGTTTATTTGAAAGCACAAAATTTGTCACTTGTGTGAGTAATTTACTGCTAATTATGAACTTAAAATCTGCAGATAGGAAAATCAGACCCAATGTGCATTTTCAGAGCAAAAGGAAAATTACTCCAAGTACTATATAATTATGCACTTAGCTGGGACTTGCTCCTGTGCCTTTCTAGAACACAGCTTTTCAACTTGAGCAAGTTTACATACAATTGCATTAGCGTGTACGTGGGAAGGGGTGGTAGCATATGCCAAGAGAGAGCAAAAACCCAGAAGACTAATGGCAGAAAGAACAGGAGGAAAAAACCCAAGGTGCTGAACACTTAAAAGTGCCTTCTCAAAACCCGAAAGAGACGTAACTCTTGGCCGAGACTGTGCAGCACTTATACATTACTGCTGTACATCCTGCAACCCTTTCACCTTTGGCTATTCCAGCCCTGAGCTCCTCATGCACGGCTCTTCCTTCCTCTGGCCCACGCGGTAGCCTGCTTCTTCCCAGCCTAAACTCACGAATGCACCCTGCTAAACTCAGCCCCGTATGTGGTACCTAGCACGTGAACACAAGCAATGGAAAGGAAAACCTCATTTTCATTCCTGGCTTAATGCAGCGTTGGACTGGGGTCACCAGAGCTTCCAGGCCAGCGTGCTCAGTTCTTGCAGCGTACGGTTGTGCACCCAGCAGCTGTCGGCTGGGCTTTGCTAATGCCGTACGCTACAGATTCATTTTGTCTCTCTTTTGTGAGAAACTGAAAACCCCAAATATTTCAGTGGATTATATCATACAGGTACTAAGTTAATAGTCTAAGAGCAAAGAAATGGGAGCCAGAGAGGTAAGAGAAGTTGTCAGTTGAGATTTGAAATGGGATGAAGAGTCAGTGAAGCAGGGAGCTACAGGAAGGAAAATGTTAAATACTTAATTGAATTTGCATAAGTGATTCCTTAATGATAAACTAGGGATAGGTGAAGCAGAGGAATTAGAGATAGAAAAGACGTATTAGGTCATCTAGCCCATAAAGCAGTTCAGATAAAATAACAGTCTTTCCTGCTCACCCATACCCCTGCTCTCATTCACTCCTGCTCCTTCTCCCTTTTGCATACACATATGAACTCCCTGGATTTCACTTGCATCTCAAACCTACAGAAAATATTTTCAGAAGTTTTTATTATTTCCTATTTTTCTTCAAATGAAGAGAATATGGTGCAGAATTAATTACCATCCTTGGAGACAGGTGTCTCTTCTTGTTCCTACTACAGGCAGAGCAGGGGCCACATGCATTTGTGTTTCCTCTGCTGTCTGTCCCTTTTGCTGCAGAACAATCTTCTCTAGGTGTGGAGCAGAGACTGAACTGAGCCCTGAGGCTGCCTGCTGAGATCCCGAGCTCGGCAGGCACCTTGGTGCCAAACAGGGCTTCTGTTTCCACTATGCAGACATTTATCTACCTGGAAATGGGCAGGCACTCCAGAAAAAATCATCATGCACAGGCCTCTAGGAGACCTAAAATTATCAGGGTTACGGCTTCCTGCTGAGTCAGTCACAGGGATGGTTTCTGGGCACCAGAGCTCTGCTATTACGCAGGGATCAGCGTCCCAAGACCCGTGCCAAGCTCTCACCAGCGGCTCTGGCTGCTCGGGGAAACCTGGTTAAGTTTTGCAGCTGGTTTTATCTAGGAGCCTGTGGGAAGGTCTGTGCCGGTTCTCCTGGGCATCATTCATGAGTTGGGGTGTGTCTGGGGGGTTCTAGGGCTGTGGAGAAGAGCATAATTTTTCAGACACTTAGCAGATTCTATAGGGATTTTTTTGTTTTGCCCATGACAATAATCAGCCCCTGGATAAAGCATCATCTGTCAGGTTTCACGGCAGAAATATGAATGAATTAGGCAATTGTTCTCCTTCCCACCCGTCAGAAGAGTAGTTTGGATCAATGCCAGACTCACTGGGGACAAGCTGACACAATAAACTCGTCTTTCATGAATAATGGTCTGAAATTTTTAATGAATCTGCTTCATTCATGTTCGCTCCAGTTTTGTCCCCTACTTTGTCCCCACTCAGGATGAGTGGGGTGAGCTTGCAGGCGTACCTGGGGACGCAGAAATTTTAAGCAATTATTGCAGGAAAATGAGGAGGCATTAAATGTAGATTCATAGCGAAAAGTACTTGAGGAGCCGGTCAGAGATCAGAAACCCATTGGGAGATGACCTCGCCAGCCAAACCTGGTTCCGTTTTGTGCAGTGACTCCTTGCAAGAAACTGGCCGCTCAAGGGGAACCATGGACCAGATTTATTCCAGTAACTTCAAACTATAAGTGCATTTGTGAAGAGAACAATCTGCCCATTAAGGGCCTGAAAGGAAGGACAAATTAATCAAATGAATGATTGAATACGAATTATTCTCCCAGTCTTTCAAATCTCCAAATGCAGTGCAAGTCCTTTCTAACCCAACCTCTTTGTCGAATCTTCTCCCCTTTAAAAAGCTGTTGTATTATTTGCCTAAATTATTCATGTGCTGAAATAAACGTGTTGGTTATGGAGTTGTCCCATCTCCCTTTCCTCCTGCTGAAAATATTATTTAACTTAAAAGTGGCAGTTATATAATTTAATCCTTGCCTTCCATTATTAATGAATTTTAACATGAAATATGTAGGCATTTTCCCTATTCTGCCTTATGGAGCATTGACCATAATTATGTCAGATGGAATTTTGTTCTCCTTTTTTTGAAGAAGTATTTATTAGAAACTGTCCTCTGTGGTGCTGACAGAGGAAGTTTCAATGGAAGAGTAATTTCTGTCTCCTTATTTTTAGCCTTCTTGTAGGCCATTTTCAAAAATGGACCTTTCCTCCAGTGCCTTACAGCCTATTGGCTTCAGTCCTGCAGTGCCTTCTGGGGTGATGGATCTCTGCCCCTGCAAGCGATTCTGGTAAAACCAACACATAGAATGAAGGTAAGTTTGGCTCGATCCTTTCCTGAGTTTTCTCATTCATTCTCTCACTTGGGAGACAGCTGTAGTTCCTGTTTTACACATCTGGAAATGGAGGCAGACTGTGGGGAAATGATATGCCTATCCACAGCGTGATTGCTGGCAACAGCACCTAGAGCTTCTCATTACCAGCTCCCCCTCTTCTCGTGAGACCACTCTCCTTTTCCAAGCTGCCAGCTCCTCCAGGACCTGGAGCTGCCCTCCCTGCTTGTCCCTTCCACCCCTGGTTCTCCAGTGCCAGGAGCCCCAGAGCTGTCACCGTCTCATCGCCTGCTTTCTGGTGTGATTATTCTCACTCCTGTTTGCACACACAGATGGAGCTCAATGGATCCCTAATAGCATCCTTTACTTAATTAACATGCAATTAGCTTAATGAATATTTTAACCTCATTATGTAGTTACTCATCTTTATCTGTTGTGGATAAGTCTAGTGCCCAGCTCTGGCCTGTTATAAAGACAAGCCAAATTAGTCTGGTTCTTCAATTATGTTCAAGGGGCCTGTTTATATGGTTCTTTCTCCCTCCCTTTATTCATCATGTCTGTGATGGAAGGGCTGGGGTTTATGGAGGCAGAACATGTGCTTTTCTTCATCTTCCCCTGAAGAAATAGAGATTTCCTTAAAATGAGACAGAGGCAGAGGCTCTGATACTAAATTCTGCTCACTTGGTTGGGATGCTGTATCCATGGGATAGGCATTCCACAGAATCTTGGTAGCAACATCTCCCAGCTGTGGGTCTTTCCCTTCTTCAGGCTGCCATGCAGTGTGGTGGTGTGGTACGCACTTCACAGTGTAACAAATGCCCTCCTCCATCACGTTGCTCATGTTCAGGATTGTACCTCAGCAGAAGCACCTTGCAGGCGTGGGATGGTTGTCCCACAAACAGCTGACCCACACGTGGAAAACCCTCCTGAGAAAAGTGTCAAAGGTTGGCAAGCCAAGCACAGTCCTTTGGGCCCAGGTGAGGGAGGAGATGGACTCCTGCCCCAGAGTTCTGTAGCAGGAGAGGAATAAGGAAGGGTGTCTGCTTTCCCTCAAGCGACGTTGTTGGCAGCGTTCACCCCCTTTAGCCAGGCAGATATCTTAGCAAAGCTTGGCAGAAGCCGGCCTCGATGAGTAGTTCCCATCGCTTCCTTCTCCAGGCAATGGGTTTGTAAATGCAGCTAGGGCTGGGGGGGGAAACAAGTGTGTGGAGGGGAAGAAAGCTTACTTGAGTCAAGAATGACCTCTTGAGCTGACTGCAAAGCAATACGACAGAGAGACTTGTTAAGCCTTACTAGACAGGCAGAGTGGTGACCTAATAGCTCACATCTTGGCTCTCTAATTGGGATACACATGTGAGGGAAGATCTCGCTCCCACCATCCTCTGGGAAGAAACCGAAACGTATCTTTCTGTTGATTTGTTTACTGCTGGCATCTCAGCAGCCCCCTCACTGACTCTGCCTTCTGTTATGACCTGTGGAAGGCAGTCCTGCTTCCTACCCCATGCCTGGGGAAGCAGGCTGGTAAGAGCCATTCAGTCTCAATGGGAATCCACACAGAAAATGAGGAATGGACTTCAAAGATCCTAACAAAAAGAAAATATCTCCAGTAAAATGCCATTGGAAAGTTAAGAAAGCAGTGAGCACTATTTCCTTCAGGCTATGCTTTTTGTTGTTTTGAGTCAGCAAGGTTAACCAGAGAAATAGAGCAGAAAGTTGAGATTATTGGGAACAGCTAGAGTTGGGTTTTCAAAGCCTTCCCACATACTTCAAAGGAAAACAACAAACTTTATTTACACAATGCATACTCCTGCCTTCTTAACCCAGAATTGGCTGTGCAGAGGAGAGAAGTGAAATAATATTAAGGGGGTGTTAGCAAAGAACAAGTGCAGAAATAATGAGAGATATCTTAATGATAGGAAAGACATGCCCCCTCCTTCGCAAAACCAAGGGTCCTGTCCAGCAGGGCTGCCACGTGTCCTTCAGGCTGCATTTTTCTGATGGGGTCCACCTCCCTGCTAGGCAAGGCCCAGAGCTCTTAGTCAGCTATTTTCAGCTCTGACTTAGCATGTTGTGTTTAAATTCTGTTGAGGTATCACCCAGCTCCTGTCCTTACAGAGAAGAAGCCTCATTCAATGAGGTAATGAGCTGCGAAGATTTGTGGGTGTGCATATTGCAGCAGGGTCAGCCCATGCAATCCATGTAAAGAGCACTAAGTCTGTATTATTTGTCTTAATCTGGCACTCTTACAGAAGCAGCTGTTACTGGGGCTGAATACTTTATCGGCAGGACAAACACAGCTAGAACAGCCATCCATCCCAAAGTCAAGTGGACAGACTCGTATCGCTGAGTGCTGTCACTGCTGAAGCCTAAGGATCAGGATTAACATTCATTTGTCCTCATCCTTAGGCTGGACTGAAGCAGCCTTGTGATGCAGGCTAGGTTGGTAGGTCAGCCCCCATCTCATCCTGTAGCTACCACGAATAGTTCCCTGTGCTTCCCCAGCACTAGGGAGGGACCTGCACCCCCACTCAAGATGAAAGAAAAGTATCTTTCCAGATACAGAGAAGGTAACTGATAAGGCCCACTCGTTGCAGAACTGAAAGACCATGACCTCTGGTTATCACCGGTCTCTACACAGGGCTTCCCAAAAGGTTTCTGCTTACATGGTGTAACTGAGCCAAATTCTCAGGCTGGGTAAACTGCAGTCAAGCCGTTGACTCCAGTGGACTGGAGCCCCAGGCAAATCTTTTTGCCTTGCAACACAAGGCAAGACAACCTCCTACAGTCAGGAAAAGGCCTCAGCACGTTGCTCCTGCTGGAGACAGGGTTATATCCAACTGGCAGGCAGTATTTGGTCATGTGCCAGAGAGAGCAAAAGCCTCCTCTCCTCTAGGTCAAGAGGGTAAAGGCTTTCATTTTGGATGGGAAGATCCTATCATGTAAACTTTCTCATGATCCTTGGGAGTGACTTCAGAGCCATCTAGCTACTGGAACCCTTTGTGTGTGTAGCACAAATGTGAATCCCACTCAACAGACTAGCAGTTCCTTTTTAAAGGATTTTGGGGCATCTCTGTAGAAGGTTCCCAGGAGTTGCACATCCACAGCCCTGCTCTGCATCAGCTGGCAGGCTCAGAAGGGGCGAAGGCTTGGCATCCTCACTGTTGGTCCTGTCTAGGGAATAACGACACAGCCCTGTGTGGGCAGCTGTTTTTCTCCTACCCACTTGTTAGTGTGATGACTTTATTCACCATGGCTGTCAATCCCACACCTTTCAGTAGCAGGAATTCTGTTTGGAATAAAACAATAGACTCAACGTTGATAATCAGATGCAAATTATGTACCAGTATGCAGAAGACAAAGATAAGATTTGCATAAAATGTTTGTATGACAGCAGCTAAGTATCCCTAATTTTTTTCCCAGAAGGTATCAAAGCACAGAGAGCAATAACTGCTCACCCAGCTCACCTCCCCTCCTCTAGCACAGCCCTCAGAATGCAGTCTTGTATTTGAGGGTAGACCAGTTCACCAGAGAGGGGCTCCTTCCCCTCCCGTGTGCCGGAGGGAGGGAGCAGCCTGCTGCATAGAGGCTCAGGTCAGGCTTTGGGCAGAGGCAGCACTGTTTGTTTCTTTCCTCAGGAATCTCTTTTCTAGGAGGGGAAACCATTAGCTAAGAAGGTGAAATGGATTTGCTGCTGCTTTTCTGTATTAACAGAGCTTGTTCAACAACTGCTCTCTGTGGAGCTTAAAATAGTCTTCTGAGGATAGGGAATGGCTCACCAGCTTCAATCCAACAGCTAAGCCTTGTGGAAAAAAAGCAATACAGGGCACTGTTGCTGGCACAGTTTCTCCGTTACAAGCAGACGGCAGTTTGTTGTGCCGTGGGACACACTGGATGTGTGTTTTGCCCAGTCTCCAGGTCAAAATGCTGTTCCTCTGCTTCCACTGTCTGCTGGGGTTGGGACCAGTGCTGGTCAGGGGCTGAGATGTCTCCCAGAGCCAATGGGGACTACTCACCAGTGCTAATGGGTAACCTAGAGGTTTAAGGGGGTTTGCCAAATCCTGAAGCTTTGCAACGTGGCTGATGCACATCCTTGGGTTTGCAGGTGGAGACTGCAGGTCTTGGGAAGGAGTGAGGGCAAGGTGGCTTCCGTCTGAATGTCCTCAATGCATTCCTCTGCTCAGCTTGGCGCTAGTTCAGGGGTTTTGTGCAACACTTGGAGGATGTTAGCGGCCTCCTCGCTTGGAGACTGTAGGGATCCCTCCCACATGATACCATCCAGCCATGCCATGCTCATCAGAGCTGCCCGCAGCTCAGACACTGGGAAAGATAGTTGAGAGGGGAAAGGGTGCTCGTAGGATGTAGGGGCTGCACGACTCGTTTCAAGCCCTGAAGCAGCGTGACACAAATGAAAGGGGAAAAGTGGGGCTCTCCAGAGATGCCTGTACAACGTACCCGAGTCTGACTCATCTCTGGCAGCCCAGAGGCCCTTCTGTCAAATGGGAAAGAGCTGAGCTGTGGCAGTTGCAGCAGCGGCTGCAACAGCAGCAGTGCCCTGTTCTCGTAATTCACTGCCATCTGCTTCTCCCAGCCAGAATCTATAGCTATTTCTCCCCCCGCCCCAGATGGTTAAAAACATGTCCTGGTTTTTGTCTTCCATGCAGTATTTTATTTCTGATAGTTCTGGACTGATCTTGGCTGCAGTTCACCAAAAGAATTGCAGAGCAGTCCCACCTTTCTCCAACTTCCACTACATTTATTAGCTATTTTCTTCCAACAGTCCAAATTGATATGTGTGAATGTGGCCTTTCTCTCCACGACCCCCATCCCCCCTTTTTCTCTCTCTCTCCCACTGGATGTGTGTATATATGTGAAACAGGGCAAGAAATAAAAAAGCTGATGCTTGGAACAGATTAGTTTGCATTACACAGCCGACAGGCTTTCTTGGATAAAGCTAGATACTGGTAATTCAGCATTTCCCTTCATCAGTGATTGATTGTCTCTGTGTCTTGGGGGGATTAGAATTCTGTGGTTTGAGTCACTCTTGGCAAGTCCAAAAGTCACAAATATGCACCTGTGACACGAAATCAGCCCTAAGAAAGCTTATCCTTTTCTTCCTTGGCTTCATAAATGTGCTTTCTTTCATCTGCATTGCTGCCTACTTCATTTAAGACATACAGGGGTTGTAGCCTTTTTCATCCCAAAGCACTTGATAAGCTACTTTAAAGGAGGTGAATACAGTGTTTGCCCAGGCTGGACAGATGAACACAGATTTAATCTGGCGGTCATGTACCCAAGACTTCAAACCTCACGTTAACTGCCACTGTCTTCCAACAACTCTGCTGACAATGTTTTTGTGTTCTTTCTGCCATACAAAATATTTTTAGATCGGTATTAACCTCTCTGTGCTTATGTGGGTAGATGCATGTGTGTGTATATTACTACTACCCTTCGTATTAATAGTTGCAGAATGTACCTGCTTGGTTCACTCTATAAACAGCAGAAATTACTGAACATCAATGAGCTCCATGTCGAACACAGGACAGGCTGAGTACCTACGAGGAATGAGGAATCCCAGCTATGAAGGAGGTGTAATCTTGCATTCATGTTATTACTTTTAAAACGTAAGAATAAGGCTACAATCTATTTCTCTTTTAAAGACCTATTACAGTTCCTCTACAATTTTGCCTGGTGAAATGTGTTTGCCTTGAAAAAGACCAGTCTGACTGTGAAGGCAAGGGAGAATATTTGTGAAATATCTGAAGGAGAGCTTATCAAATTATATTGGAGCAGTAGTTTATTAAAGATTTAACCCCTTTGACATTTCTCTTTCTGTTTACTGTTTGTTCACATCCCTCTAGCTCACAAATATATTGTTCATTGTCCTTCAGATTTTCCGTATCATTAATTCTGGCTGGAGGCTCCAGCAACAGCTGTATTCGAAGAAACTAGATTATAATTGAGAGAAATTATTAATGATTTTGTTGATGCCCTCTACCTTTCTTATTGATTTTGCTGAAAAACATCAGCTTGATCGTATTCCCATGGAGCTCAAATGGGGAGGAGGCATATGTGTGAATGTCAGGACTCGCTCAAGTTCAGGTGTGTGCACAAAGGGCACAGTAGTCCTCTCCTGCTTGGGGTGAGTAAGCCACCCCCATTCCCAACACCCTCCTTTTCCAGCCTGGCACAGTGAGAACGCATCATGTGTACTGGATACAGTTTATAGGGCAGAAGAATTTGTTTTATACAAGATAACCCAATTATCTGCATCCTTTAATTTAAGTGGGAGGCTACATTTGCAGCTATAAGATAATGATTCCAGGCTCGGTTTTGCAGATGCGAGTTTCTCTACCTCATTACAGACAGGGCTGGTTTCAGGCACAGGCAAAGCTGTCGGCTGCCAAAGACAGGAGCCTGGCCAGGGGCAAGCAGCACCCCCGTTTGCCTGGGCCGGAAGAGATGGGGAGGGCCGTAGCTCCAGCAGGCGCAAGCCGACTTCCCAGCCTTTCCCCCCAAGCTGTGCCGTACCAAGTGGGTAGAAGAGGAGAAACACATCCCGGCAGGGACCCACTCTGCTGCTGCCACACAGCTGAATTTTGCCTGCCCAAGGGTGAAGAGAAAATCCTTGGGCTGCAAAATTAAATTTTGCCTATCCTGCTGATAAGCCTTGAGCCAACTCCGATTATGGAGGTATCTTCACCTCCTTCTATTTTGACTACAAAGGGAGGCTTATTGAAAGGTTGATTTTGATCCCAGTTAAGAAAAAAATAAAGAGGGAGGAAGACAATCAAAATCCTCTTGCTTCAAGATTTTTAGATTTAAGGCTCACTGACGAAACAGTATTTTCTGAAAGCGTTAAGTTACTTGAAGAGGAATATTTTGATCTAAAATCATTTGCATTACCTCCATTTCAAATATGTTTGCAGCGTCTGCTACTTTTTTTGTGACCCTCTCTGAGTCCAACATAAATGCATTATCCTGCAAAGTCTTAAATAAAGGTAGGTTAGACACTGCTTCTGCAAGAGGCAATTTACTAAATCAGGGATGATAAATGTACAACGCTGGTTTGAAAATGAAATGTGATTCTCCACCAAGACAAGCAAGGAAAAACATAAAAAAGCACTAATATGAGAAATTTCTATTGATAATTTTTTGATCGTCCAATGCTCTTTTTCCAAAGAGACAGGCATCTCTTTGTTCCTGTAAAACATTCTTTCTCAGGCATCTTCCACCAAAATGTCTGCTATTTTCAGCGACTCGGAGGTACTTCTTCCAGACATGGTGAATGAAGAAGAGTATTTAGCATGAGACACCTCACAGGGGATGTTTGAAGCAGGGATAAGCTCACCCCCTGTCAGCTGAGGTGGTCAAACTCCATGTTATCCCCAAGACCGGTATGCCCAGGGCAGCTGGACCTGCTCCTTGGGCAGAGGAAGGCACATTTCCCCCTCTTCCTCCTTCACCTTCCCATCGGCCCCTCCAGCCCCTCCGGCTCCCTGCAAGGGCAGGACAGTCTGGTGGGGTGTGAAGCAAGTGAGGGGGTACCAAAAGCTGGGATGGAGAAAACTAAGGGCTGAAAGGGGCAGAGCTGCCAGACTCCTGGGGACGCTGCCCAACTGCTCTGCCCTGGGGCCTCCACCCTGTGTTGCCCATGGCCCAAGACGCCATTTCAGTCCGGGGCCATCAGTCCCTGCCGCAGTGCTGCCACAGCAGTGCTGGCTTACACCCTGGCTTTCCCCACCTTTCAGGTGTCCACTTGCCCCCACCACCTGTCTTTGCTTTTCCTCCCATGCTTAAACTGCCTCTCTGTCCTTCTTTCATCCCTCCCTCTGGCCATTTCCCACCCCCTCCTTTCTCTGCCCATTCCCATTAATTCCTAACTCAGTGCTGCCCTGCCTTCCTACCAGCTTCTCCCTCTCTCCTGGATCTTGCTGGTTCCCCCAGTCTCTCACGAAGCTGGGTGGAGATGTGGCTCCTGACTTCCTCAGTCCTGATGCCAGAGACAGGGAAAAAGAAGAGGGAGGAAATCAGAGGCATCTATTCCTCAGTGCCAGTGTAATATGCCATGAAACCTTCCAGCAAATCAGATACTGTGGTTTACCTGCAAATCTGAGACCTACTGAACAGCTGTAAATCCGATCCCAAATGCATATTGTTCCTTAAGAATACCGGTTTGTGCATCCTGATGGAATATGGCCCTGCTCTGTGTGAAATACAAATGAATGGTTTATTACCGGCTTCTCAAAAATCAAGACGGGAGGTTGTTCCTCACAATGTGCTCTGATTAGAACAGGTCAGACCAGCAGTGTTTCCTTCTCTTTCCGTAATCTATGAATGATTTGGTCCATATAAAACTTATGCTATTTTCCACTAATTCTCCTGCTTGACTTTGCTAATAGGGAAGTCTTCTGCTGTTACTCAAAGCCCTCATCTGGTTTTCCCAGGCAAGTTTGGATGCAGGGGGTCGGTTCAGCAAGGAGAAACACTTCACCCTCCACCGGAGCACAGCCACCTGGGGGAGCGGCATGGAGAAACCTCTTTGGAAACCCACAGGGTGAGTGTGTAACGCTCGAGACAGGAGGGGATGGGCATGGAAGTACTGCAGCACTCGGTGAGCCCCTAGAGAGAGGCTGCACAGAGGGCGGTAGGTTCTCAAGCTTTAAAAGAAAGTGCCGCCTATGGAATACATAAACTAAGCCCTGTCTTGACTCCAGGGACCCTGTATTGGGCTTCACCTCAGGCTGACACTCTACGTTACGTTGCTCCTTCTCTGAGGTGCTGAGCAATGGCGTGTGGTAGAGCTGGTTGCTCCCAACATCTTCACGGCTTGGTGCAAGGTCACCCATCAGGCACGTGTGCCCAGCATGTCCCTCTGGAAGCAGTAATAGCCACAGCCATCATAGTCTCTGGCTCTAGTAACTATCAGGCTAGCATGATTAGCTCTTTTTCTCTTCCTTCTGAGGAATAGATGTAACAGAAATCAATCAAACTTCAACCTCTGCCAGCTTATGAAGGGTGGAGGAGGTGGAGGTTCCCAGCAGGTTGTATGATCTGTCGTTTCTTCTCTGGTCTGAAAGACACGGAGAGGAGAAATGTCTTTGCTCCACATTCTCAACCAACTTTCTTGGCATGATGAGCTAGCCAGCTAATAAGCAAGTAATTATACATCAGCATACACAGTTCAGTGGTGATGCTGTCTGTCTGCAGCCACGCTGAGAAATGAGGGAAGAAAATACTGTTCCAGCTCTGCTCCTGTCTCTGCCATGCTGTCTGAATTTGGGTGAATCACACCTCGACTTGGTGTTTCATGCCCTCCAGTCCCCCCCACCTCACACAGGGGAGCGTTCCCTCACACTCGCTTTTCATCAGGGCTGCAATTCATGATGGAGATGGCTACGCCAGCAAAACCTGTCTGCCTGAGCACGGATCCATTCGTTGCTTTGCTGGGGAGCAGCGGGGAGATGGGTGATCTCCATCACCCATGGCAGAGGAACAGCTCTGCCAGAAAACTGTGCCTCTTCCCCAGCAGCGCTTCAGTGCGGTACAACCTCTATCTTGTCCCCAGGTAGCCCCAGCCCCGGCTTTTCTAAAAAGATTAGAGCAGTCTAAATGAAAAATGAGTTGGTAAATGTGGTTGGTGTTTCTGTAATTTCCTCCCAATAGGGTTTTTTCTGTTAATTTCTTGTATGTACCATCTCACATTACTTGGTTTTACAGTGATGGCCCTTCTAACTCTGGTTTCCTGAAGAATTGTGTTATAAATAATCATGGTAAGTTGAAACGGAGTCTCCCACCATGGGTTTTCTAAACCGATCAAGTTACAGAAGAAAGGCAAGGATTACACTGTGCCTTCAGGATGTGAGTATATTTCAGCATGGAGGAAATTGGAATTGTGTTTTGGACCCACCCCAAAGGTAAGGAGGGAGCAGCAACCCTTAGGAAGGCTGCTGAGCTTTAAGGCATCCTTTCAGCAGGCTCAGTTCCAAGCGTTTTCTCTTTTTTGTACATTCATTTTGCAACTTCTGGATTTGTGCAAAGGATCGTTTAAGATATTTTGACTTGAACAAGTGGTTCGTTAAAAATGTAGCTGTAGTGTGTCACTGGTCAAGAGGGGAAACAATACGTGTGTGTGTGTGTGTATGTACATACAGGTTCACACAAAGACAAAAATCACTGTATTCTGGAGTGGAGTGCTCCAGCGGTGGCCAACACCACCTGAAAATGGAGAGGCAATAGTAACCTGTAAGGGTAGCTCATAGGTGATCTATAGCATCCAACAGGGAAACTACTTCTGTGCAAGTTAACCGTTGAGGATTCATTCTCAAACCCACTTACTGGAGCCAAGCCTTGTGGGCTGCTTTTGCACCTTGGGCTAAATTTGGGACACGAGAAAACAGTGGCTTTTGGATTATGTCAGAGGGGCCAACTGCCCTTGGGGTTTCTGTGTTCCATCATTCTCCTGACACTTGGACTTCAGGCATCCCAGTTTCCTTCAAGTCACACAGGGTCAAAACACTGAGATGATATAGTATATATGCAAGTGGTATCTGTGCAGAGACTGCTGGGGAACATACATGAGGGCTGAGAGAGCCAGACTCCGAGCAGATGAGCTCAGAGAGTCCTCCCTCACAGGGTAAGACTTACAGCGCTCTCTCCCTTCAGACCACACCAGCTTACAGACCCAAAGCAGGGAAGTTCAGTGGCACTGCAGACTTGCATTGCCCAGTGGGGCAGCTCTTTGCCCTCTCTCCTTCAGCCTCTGGTAGATTCACCAGACACCCTGGGCTGTAGGTTGGAGCACAGCAAGGTGTAAGAGTGAAACAGGTCACGAAAGTTATCTGAAATAAAACACTGAGTGTCCACATCCAGCTTTGAATACCTCTGGAGGAGACAGGTACACTGGGGCCACTGTATTTCCAGCAAAAGCTCTGGCCCCAGGGTTTCCAAATCTCAGGTTGAAGCTGTGCTTATTTATAATTCTCCTGGAAGGAGTCTGGGCAGAGGGAAGATGGGTCAGGCTGAGAGAGTGGATTTGTGGTAGTGAAGGAAAATAGAAATCAGTTGGAGAGCTGCCAAAAAGAGAGCAGGAGGAAGCCTCCACCGGGAACTGGGCTGACTCAGTATCTCCAGCCAAAACAAGTGGCAATGTCCAGGTGAGCTGGAGACTGCATGCCCATTCTCCTGGGTGGAATGAAGCCCATTCTAGTAAAGGTCTGACTGCCCAAGCTGTTTGGACAGTGGCAGTGCACATAGGCTCCTGACAGCTCTAGATTTCAAATTTTTGCCATTGTCATGTTACAGTGTAGTGCTGCACCATGAACAATGTATGGTTCCCCAGAAAGCAGTGCGGCTGCGGCAGGCACTGAATTGCATGCTCTTTTCTGCAGCCTGCCTGGCACACAGCTGAATCTTTCTGTAACCATCTCTTCCGGCTCTTGTGGTCCAGGATCAGTAGCGAGGGGAGATGCTGGCAGAAAAATAGCTTTCTCTGCAGCTTCCTTTTTACATCCAAAACACACATGCTCACCTTCCTGAAGTGAGGGCAGCTCTGTCTGGGGACACACAGGGACTGAGGAACTTCTTGTGTGTAATTTTAAGTCAATGTATTTGTAACAGATCAGCTTCCCAAAACCAGATGTGGCCACTGGGCAACTAAAGTGAGGAGGTATCAGCTGGGGTGTTTTCTCACCAACAAGAGAAGGATCACCACGTCTCAGGGTGTGTGAGCCCACAGCCTTACCTGACTGCTCCCACCAAAGTGACTCTGCAGGATGGCTTCCTCCTCATGTCAGGCTATGGGAGACTTAGCGTGCTGTCTGTGGCCAAAGGTCTCACCAGCATCGTCCTATCTAAATCTCCCTGCTTCCAGTTTAAACCCATTACCCCTTGTAGTTGCAGGGCAAGGGGTAATGAGCTTAAACTGAAAGCAGGGAGATTTAGATTAGCTGTCAGGAAGAAATTCTTCCCAGAGAGGGTGGTGAGGCACTGGCACAGGTTGCCCAGGGAAGCTGTGGGTGCCCCATCCCTGGAAGTGCTCAAGGCCAGGCTGGATGAGGCTTTGAGCAACCTGGTCTAGTGGAGGGTGTCCCTGCCCATGGCAGGGGGGCTGGAACTAGATGATCTTTAAGGTCCCTTCCAACCCAAACCATTCTATGAGTGTTGTCCTAAGTAGGTTTTACTCTGACTCATGTCAATCAAACATCCCCATGCTGTAGGTTGTGTTTAAAACTTCTCAAGGGAAATTCAAGTAGCATAGTCTCCTGGGAGTGCTGACAACTGGTTCAAACACAACCCTCTGGCATCTGCTGGAGGAGTAGCTCCCGAACCTTCCCCAGCACCACCACCTCCACCGCAGGGCAGAGATCACACATTTCAGATCATCTGCCTGGCACTGACAAAATCTGCAATCGATGCACCCTTTGCTGGCAGTGGCAGAGAGCATGAACAGGGGAGAATCATCCCCAAACCCTTTGAATCTGCTCTCAGTGAAAAAACATCCCCCTCCAGTACACTCTGGGAGATGTGTGCTAGGAGAGGGGGACTGAGGCAATGAAAGGAGGTGGAAGAAAGGCAGAACAAGTTCCTTTGACCAGCACCAGCTTGACATTTTTTCAACTCACTTTTTACACATGAAAGAGAGGGTGGGAAAGAAGAAGAAAGCATGAATGCAGGGGGAAAAGGAGGCAGAGAAGAAAAAAAGATCAAAGAAAGGGTGAAACAGGAAAAAGATGCTCCCAGTGATGCTGAGACACTTGTCTGCACCCCTCTTACCAGCCCCAATCTGTCCTAAAGCACAAGAGCAAAAAAACCAGCAGGATCTCTGGCAAACAGATATATAGGCTAGAAAGCATAGAGATTGGTAGAAAATGTTGAGTTAAAACCCTGTGGGTTTAGTGCACAAAAATTGGTGGGGGGAGTGTAAGCACTTGATCTGAGGAAAGAAGTGTGGCCGCACATTGAGATCACAGGGGCGAGGGATTGCAATGGCCTTAACCAGGAAACAGAAGTTTGTCGAAGTGTAATTGTGTAAAGGCAGGAATAGCGAAATCCAATACAACAGCAACCAGCTGCCAGAAATCCCAGCATAGCCCTGAGACTGGCTGCATCAGGGAAGTGAAGGGAGGAAGGGTGATAAAGCTCAGGCAGGATGAATACCTTGGGTGAGGAATAGAGATGGACTCCCTCTTCATCACTCCTTTCAGTACCAAACACTCTCTGTGATGAGGAGACCTAATCAAAAAAGCAGAGAATACACAAGAGGCTCAGAGGTACTACTAGTGTTGTAAAATGCATCTGGGAAGAAAGCAAGCACAGCATAGGTGTATTCCCTGGAGTGGAGATGAGGAGAACTGAGGACAGCAAAGCAGAGCCCTTGGGATTTATAGCCATATCTTGGCATGCTTCATACTGGAAGCAGGAGATACCCAGGAGGACAGAAGCAGCACCAGCTTAGTGTTAAGGATGGTGGGAAGTAATGCTCTAGGCTAGGGGGATTTTTTTCCCAGAAGAGATGCTGATTCCAGCACTTCAGAATGACAAACTAGCATTTTATTTTTTTATTATTTTCCCCATGAAGACCAATTAAACAGAAAAAAAATAGAGAGTGGACAGTTTAACTGCATCCTGTCATTGTAGCCTTGCCCATGCTTTCCCATCTTCCAGCAGTTCATGCTTTGCAGAGTACTCGGTGCTGGTGCCCCCAGCTTGTTTATGGCAGTCTGATGTGGCTCCCCCTCCCCACACACGAGCTTTTCCTTGCCTTTCCCAGTTCCCCCTCTTTGGCTCTCTCACTGCTTCGGGTCGGACCCTCGCCGCTGGGCTGGGCTGTTGCAGACCCTGCCCCAGCTCAGCCTGGCACAGCAGCATCGCAGGAGCAACCCTGCGTGCTCAGTTCCTCAGTGCAGGCCTGTGCTACAGTTAGAATTCCCTTGTTTTCCCATCTCCCTGCTAACATCTCTGCTGCAGTGCTAGAGGAGTCTTCTGCCTTTCCAATTCTCAACTCTCACCTCCTGCAGCATTTGGAGTCACCCTAGTGATTCCACTGTTTTTAGGGTGCCCCACTGTGCTCCTTTTCCCTTCTTACTCTCTATTTCTACATCCTTTTAGTAAGCCACAGCAAGGGAAATGCTGTGGCAAAGCTTCCAGCTGGGCTGTACTCACTTCCATACGTGTGTGTAGGGAGGGAAGGGAGGAAGAGATCAAACTTCAGGGATCCTGGAAGCATTCTTGGATGTGGTGCTGAGAAGAAAATGAACAGAAAGAGGTGACAGAAATGTCAGGACACAAGCTCAAGAGATCTCTGGGGCCCAGAGTTAGCTGCATCATCCCAGAAAAGAAACAAATGACAGACTGTGGCATGAAAACATTGACACAAAGAGAATTAATGTTCTTGCAACTGGACCTTGGCCTCACGCAGTTCTTCAATCGTCTCTTGCCTGGTGACATTGTGCTATGTATGATTTGCTCTCTTCAAACACCACATCTGTCCCAGAGACTGTCTACCTCTTAACGTAGCTGTGAAATATAGGTGATGTAGTATGTATAAATATTTCAAAGAGACAAGACTCATTTGACAAGTGGGGTCTTGAGATGGGACCGGAGACACTGACTCCCAGCCGGAAAGATGGGACAAATATGTTCTGCAGAAACAGACTGGGGGAAGGAAAGACATCCCTCATCTTTGCTGCTTGACAAGCAGAATCACTACAGGGTATGGTTTCCTTGTGACAGGTAGATTGCTTAGCCAGTGTGCATGGGCCTGCTAGCTTGCTGTCACCCGTTGGAAACACCATAGTTATCAATGTTATGATTTATTAGGCCTCAACCAATAATTATTAATTATCTTATTTAGCAAATGCAGTTATGTACTTGGGTTTTGGCAGTATTTTTTCTGCTCAGAATATCCATGGACAGATGACAGCTCTTTCCAATTATTTATTATCCAATTATTTTTCCCTTTAATTCAATGGACTGCTCACAAACAGTCTCACTTTATGGTTTTTTACTGTTCCCTAATTGGATGAGTTCAAAGGTACTTTTGGCACAAATACTTTTATTTGCTAAGAGAAAGCTGGGTTGTTTTACATACTTTGGCAGTTTACTTTGAAATTCGTTTTTCAGAAGCATTTGTGCCAGTGAATCATAAGCATCTGCATTGAATGTTAATGCAAAAAAAAAAGGGTGTGAAGCACACATTTTTGGGATTTACATTTTTTTAGACACATTATCTAGATACATAACTCATACTCGTTCAAACTCTGAGGCACTATTCCATAATCCAGTGAGAATCCCTGAAAAAAAAATAATGGGAAGGCTACAAAATGCCTCATAAATATCCTTATTTCAAAATTATGAGTAGAAAAAACACAACTCGTGTCTCCATTTTTTTTTTTTTTTAATCACCGTGAAGTTTCCTGGATCGGCAAACATCTCCTCATCTTGTTTCCTTGTGTTGCTTTCCATGGGCTTCATGCAAATGCAATTTTACCTTATCTACCTTATCTCATCATCGTCAGCTCTTCCTTCTCCCCCATGCCCTGGCAAAGGGGCTGCTCCGCCTGTCCTCCTAGCGCTGCTCGCCGCCTTCTACCTCTACGCCCTTTATTAATGTTGCCAGCAGCTACTGCGGGAAGGATGAAATCCTTCTCAGATAAGGGCTTTATTATATTAAAAAAATAAACTTGCTCGCATCAGGTGCTTTCAGAAGCGCCCCACTCCATGACGTCATTTTTGGGAAGGACACCTCAGAGTGCGAAGCCCACAGTTTCTTGGCCAATGTGCCCTTAGCTCAGTGATGGAGGGGGAAAGGAAAAAGAAAAAAGCCAAACAGGGCAGTTTTACACTGGCGACATCCTGACAAGTGGGAAATCCCCCCGCATGCGGGGATGCTGCCACCGGGGTGAAGCTGCCCTGACCGTACCGCGCTCCCCGCCCGGTGCGTGCCAGTGCGTTTCCCTCCCGTTGAGCACCATTGGTAATAGGAATAACCGCTTACTAATTAGCGGCTGTGTCTATTAATTGCTTGTTTGTTGGAGCACGACAGAGCAGCCAGCCGCTCCCTGGGTCGTTATCTCTCAGTATTTTTTTTCTTTAATTACATTTTTATCCAGGGGGTGACTTGTTCACACGGCGACTCGGTGCCTGCTGAGGTACGTCCTTCCATCCGCTGTCCCCTCGGGATTAGCACCGTGGCGAGCGGACATCCATGCGGAGCCGCGGGGCAGAGCCGGGAGCACCCGGGAGCTGACCGGCGTGGGTCCGCCGAGCCCACGCGTGGCCGAGGCGGGAGGGCACGCAGGGACCAGCCCCGGGGAGGAGGCGGAGGGGACCCGCTGTCGCTAAGGGACGGGGCGCATCAGCCCGAGCCCGGGAGCCTCGTCGGGGCCAAGCGCCGGGAGAGCGGCGAGCCGGCGCCAGCCTGCAGCCGGGGAGCTGCGCGCCCCGCTGAGAGGGGTTTCCACGGCGCCCGCTCCGCTTTACGGCCTGGGCTCATTGCCACGGCCACGCGTGGGCTCGCCGGCTCCGAAGCGCCGCGGGGCTTCCCCCGAAGCAGCGTTTTGTCCCCCTTGCAAGGCAGATGGGGGTAGGGATGGCGAAGCAGGACTTCGCATCGGCGCAGCCCGGGTGGCAGCGCAGCCCCCCGGTACCGGTGGTGCTGCCCGGGGCGGTCGCGCAGCAGCTCCTTCCTCCTCCCGGCCGGAGGTCTCGCCCCGGGAGGACGCTGCGGCGGGGGAAAGGCACAGGCTCCCCCGCCCCAGCTCTTAGGTACGAGCAGCAGCACAGCCCGGTGCCGGCAGCGCCAGGGGTACAGCCGCCCACGCACCGGGCCGGGGGCGCGCACAGCATCCCCGCCGCTCCCGAGCAGCATGCACAAGGCAGCCCCACCAGCCTGCAACCTACCTGACGGGGGGGGGGCAAAAAAACTTTGATGACACCTCACCGCCCGGCAACCTGAGCTGCCCCCCGCTCCCGGCTCGCTGCCCAAGCCAGAAGGGACCCCAGCCCTCCCCTATCCCTGGGTTTTTCGCATCTCAGGTTCCACCCGGGAGAAGCCGACCTTGCCGCGAGTATCCTGAGGATGGAGGGACCCCGGGCTGACGGCTGATCTCTCCGCCCGAAGCAAGTCCCCAGCCCTGCGGTGCTGTCTGTAATTGGGCCGGGGCGAGGGGAGGCTCGCAGAATTGGGCAGGAGGCAGGGCTCTTCCGAGCACGGCGGCTTTAATTGGCTCCTTTCTCTCTCTCTTTTTTTTTTTTTTAACCGAAGGGGAATGAAATGGTGAAGAAGGGAGGGGAAAAACCTGGAAAGCCAAAGAGAAAGAGACTAAGGCGCGCCCGGTAAAGCCGGTAGGCAGGGAGGGGTGAGGCGGCCCCGGGCCAGCCCGGACGGCGGGGCAGGGCGCGGTGTCCCCCGGACGCCCCGTCGGGTGTCAGCGGAGCGCCCCGGGGTCGCCTGGGGAGCGGTGAGGCTCCCGGCAACTTTTTGAAGGATATTTTGGCGCTTCCCGTAAAAGCGGTGGGGCAGGGACTTGCCAAGCGGTTTCCAGCCGGCGTCTGGCAGGAGTAACCCAACTTTCTCCAGCTTCTCGTGCCTCCTCTTCGGCTCCCTTCCAGCTGCGGCCCCTGTTAGTTCCCACCAGGAGCTCCGGCAGCCGTCGAGGGAGAGCGACGCGGACCTGTCTGCAGCTGCAGAGCATCTGCGAGGCGGGCGGAGCAGGCAAGCGGCGGAGGCGAAGCTCCCGCCCGAGCCCGGCACACAACGTCAGGGAAAGTTTTGACGGGAGAAGGACCCGACAGGCTGGGGAGGAGGCGAGGAGAGCCGGGCTGAGCTGCCGGCGGAGCGAGGGTGCGTGGTCTGTCAGCTCCGCGGTTCCTTCTCCCGTCAGGCTGGCTGGGGCGATGCAGTGCAGCTGGGGGAGCTCTTGGGAGCCGCTTTAAAAAAAAAAAAAAACCTTCCTGGATTTGATTAATTACAACAATCCCCTCCCCAGAAGATCTGGAAAAAAGGAGAGAGAATCACCTATCCCTCCCTCCGCCTTTCAGCAGCTGGCTCCTACCCCCCACCCTCTCTTCCCCCCCCCCCCCCCCCCATCCCCCCTTTTTCTCCACCTCCTTCTCCTTCCCCCCCCGTTCGCTCCCGGGGCTGCGGCCAGAGCCTCGTCGGGAGGAGGGAGGGCGAGGACTCTCCCAAGTTGGCCCCAGTTGTCAGCACTTGGGGCAGCGCGGGACTTGGGGCAGCGCTCGGCGGCGCCCGCTGAACAAAGCAGCCCCCTTTCCCTCTGGGGCCGGGGGGGCAGCGCTGGGCCGGCCCGGCCCCTGCCCGGCACCGGCTCGGTGCCCCCGGGTCGGCCTTCCCCGTATCCCGAGTGCGGGCGCGGCTGCCTGTTTTCCTGGAGATCCTCGAGCAACCTGGTGAAGGGAAGCGGGAAGCGACGCTCCGCTTTTCTGCCCTCCCTGCCTCCTTCCCTCGCTCTCTCCCTCCTTAACCCCCATCCCCCCCCCTCCCATTTTTTTTCCCCTTTTTCTTCTTAAATTTCATTCCTAGGCGGCCCCGGTGGGGGGGTCCCTTCCTCCGCCCGAGGGGTGCCGGTGCCCGGCGCGGAGCGGGGCGCATGGGGCGGCGTTTCGGGAGGCTTTCGCCGGCTCCTCGCTCCCCCGCCGGATGCTGCCTGGGCTGTTTTGGCTGCTTTTCTTCGCCGGCGATGAAGGCTCTGCCTTGAAGATGGAGATGATCTGTTTTTTATTCCTGTCTCTGGTGCCGGTGTACAGCAGGGGACAAGGGGTTTACGGTAAGAGACGCTGGCGCGGTCACTGTTTTGGGAGGGGGTGAAGCGGGGGGGGGGGGGGAGCGAGGGCGCAGGCGGCGACGGTGGGATCAAAGTTAAAAGGCACCTGCAGGAGAAAGTAAATGATGCCGGCGAAGCTGGTCGCAGCCTGAGCGGAGAGATTAATGCAGCGCTAGGGCTTCCAGCGCCTGCAGCCACTTCCTAATCCCTCGCCGTAACCCCCCGGCCGCCTCCGATGTGCGAGCCCGCCGAGATGGCACGCAGGGGCCGCCGCCGGGCTGGCCGCGCCTGGAACCGGAGGGAGCGAGCGGTGCCGCGGGGAGCACCCCGGCCCTGCCTCCTCTCTCCCGCCTCGCGTGGGGACGCCACGCTGATGCCGGCGTACGAAACGCGGCGGCAAGACTCCGGGAGCACCTCCGAGTTGCGGTTTCTTTGGGGCAGGGGGAGGACGGAGGATGCCCTCCCCGAGGGGCTGCTTCCCTGCAGGAGCACCGGCACGGGGAGGTGGGGGGCGGGGGGAGGCGAAGAGAAGGGCTGCCGCCGGTGCTTCGCGGGGGCCGCGGGTCTCCCTTGCTGCCGGGGGTAGCCCGCTGCCCGGCTCTGCCCGGCTCCTCGCCCTGGTACATCCCACGGCGAGCCCGGCCGGGCTCCCTCCCCTCCCGGGAGTGGGGGTGGGTGAGGTTGGTGTTGCATCCTATTGTACTTAGCTGCCGATTTTCTTCCGAACATCGTGGGGGTGGTCCGTGGCAGAGCCGATGTCGAGCTGCTTGGTTGGGTTTTTTTTTGTTTGTTTGTTTGTTTTTCTCTTGTATCGTTATTTTTGCAGCTACGGTGCTTCCTCTCCTTGTTTGCAGACAGGGTGGCAAAGGGCGAGCTCGGGTACCCCCCCCTTTCACGAGGGGGCTGGCTTCCGAGGGCAGGGGTTGGGGATGGCACCCCGTGCCCCCCGCCGAGCACAAGCCCTGGGCTGAGAGAAGAGCCGAGATTTACTTTAGGCAGCCGCGCAGCCCCCCTCTTTTCCCTCTCCCAGCCCTCTCTTAATTCTTGCTTTACAAGATCTGCATTTCCAATACACTGGGAAAAAATAAATAAAAGCAGCCCACAAGACTTGCCTCTCATAACAAGCCGGCTTTATCTTGGCTTACAACTCAGTTGCGCGTTGCTGTAAAGTCCTTCTGGAAGGCATGCCTCTGCCTCTAACAAGCCAAGCTCTCTGAGCTCTGAAGAGAGACCCCAGTGAGAGAATCCAGCCCCCCCGCTCCCCCTTTTTTTTAACAGCACGCAGCCAGTCTCTTGTGTGAGCCCTGGCAAAGATCAGTCTCACTGGCTATGGGTAAGTCTTTGTAGGTCACTTTTTAATGATGTATTTCTTTAATGGAAACAATTCCTCCTTTCTCCTTGAGGGCTGGGATGTTAATTTGAGTTTGGGTCCATTTTGTAAAATAAGCATTTTAAATGGAGGATGTTTAGCTTGCTTTCTTTTTTTTCATTCTTCCTCCCAGGATATGGGTTTTCCCCCAGCCTGTATGTCCAGGGGGAAATTGTAAGACCCTCCGAAGGCTGGAAAGATTAAGAGTAGAATGAGTTTGTGGTACAGAAACCTGGTCAGGACAGGTTTAGTCCTTTAAAACAGGCAATCTGCTTGTAGCCAAACTTTTGTTATCTTGTTTATAGTGTGCTTGCTGCTGAGTAGCTGTCACTTGCTGGAGAACAGCCTCTGCTCAGGATTGTAGCAAGAGAGACCCAGTTTCAAACTGGTTTTGCTTAAATGTGCTTTAAAAGATTGCCTGTTGTATTTTTTTCACGCACTTCAGTGCACTTGCATTTGATAGAGTTGCTGCTAAATTAGATCTTGAGCATAACTTACTGATGTCTTTGTCTTTTACTCTCAGAGATTGTGTACAAAAGAAAGCACAGGTATTGACATGCACTGAGATGAAGACATCCTTTTAAACCAAAATTGTACACTACTTCTATCTATTCTCTTACTTAACTAGAAAAAGGAGAGATCCAGTCTCTTCCCTCCTCTCCCTTCCCCTGCCTCTTCAAACTATCTGTTGAGACTAACAGGAGCCTTAATACACAGCCGTCACTGCAGCCCAGAGCAGCGTATCTGCAAACTTCTACGGTGACAAATAGTTTTCATATTGTCTTTCTCAATCCTGCCTTCGGTCCGCTGCCCTGCACTGATTTCATGCCTTGTGCAGGCAGCACTGTTTGTTTGGATGCGAGATTGCTGTTATGGATGGCTCGAGCAGAGCTGGGTTGATACAGTTTTATTTGCAAGGATAACTAAAGCAGGATTAGAAACTAGTCCTGCTGCCCCCCTCCACTTCGGTTTGTCCTAAATGTTAGTTTCCCGCCATAGCTTTAAGCCGTACTTGAGTGTTCTGCGTTGTGGATGTCAGTCTCATGTGGCACTTAACGTGGAAATTATGGGAACCCAAGCATGATGTTTCAGATCTGTTTTTCTGCTTTTGAATATCTATTTATGGCGATGGAGATAGCGAGAGACATCTATATGGGTCTATAAATATATTTCACTTTAGCAAATCTGATGAGATTAAATCAGATTAAACTAGATAAAGTATCCATGTGATGTACCCTTTAAATAATACACCCACATGGACGTGCACAAAAGACCTCTGTCTACAAGAGCGGAGTTGTTGGAGAGGTTTATTGAGATGAATGGTATAAATAAAATGTGTGTAAGGGGGTTTCTGGGAAAGGAGCGTTTGCGATGGAGGTGCAATTTAATTAGGAGTCAAGGTGCTTTTAGCCTGCTACCTGAAGAAGCTTGTTAGATAAATTGGCATTTGTTATAATGACTGAAGTGTGTCTGAAGCCCTCTGCTCATTAGCTGATCCCATCCTTTCATTCTTGTTTGCTGCAGTAAGACAAGGCAGGCCTGATACAGAGGGTAGTTCAGCAGACTGCCAAGAGGCAACTTTTATTAGCCTTTTGTGGTACCCCATTTCCCAAACTGCATGTGCCTGTCAATCCTGGTGCATTAATGCTGCTGGTCAGGATGAGGAGCAGCTGTAATAGATCTCTAGGAAAGTCAGAATTTGGGGGGAGGAAGAGGTATGGAGAAAGGGGACTTGCCTTTTCAGGCTTGGAGTTATCAACACTTAAAGGCTATAAATTAGACTGATAGGGGAGAATAGGGAGTGTTAGCGAAGGGGAGAGTGTGCGTCTTGCTTCCTAGTCAGTGCTGCAGCCTTCAGTACTTGCATAGCTCCGGTTCAGAGCGTGCACAGGGCTGCTGCTTTGCTTACTCCATGTGCCATGTATCATTAACATTTCTGTGTTGTCTTGCAACTAGCTCAGGCCAGCTGAGCAGCAGCAGCAGCCTTTCAGGCTGAGTGGGATGTTCTGTCCCCTGCCTCTCATAATTCACCCGCAGAAAAGGCATTTCAGGAATGGTCATCACAGTGTGTGAGGAGGGGCTACAGCAAGGCGATGGAAAGGGAATAAAAGGAAGGTTTAGGCTGGGCAGCAGGGAAAGCTGCCCGGTACCTTGATCCGAGGGGCTGGACTGGCTGTGTTTCTTCAGGCACTCGAAACTGGTGGGGTGAAGCACTTGCAATACAGAGTAGTCGTGCCCTGGCCTCTGAGGTGGGGAATAAATGACCCAGTAAAACTCTTTCTTTAAAGAGACACCATCACACTGAATCACCTGTGAGATGCCATTACAGGCAGCCAAAAAATCTAGTGGAAGAATGTTTTCTCGCGTCTGCGATGGAGGAGTGCCATAGTAAAACATATCCTGGGTTTAGGCCATAAACATCCACACTTTTTCATTCTGTGTACGCATGGCATGACTTGTTTCATGCTCCTTTTACCTGTGAAGTAAAACCTCTTTTCCTAGAGTTTTCAATGCAGGATGCACCCTCTTGCAACCTGTGTGCGTGCCTGTCTCTTGCTGCCAGTTTCTGGGGATGCAGACGCACTCTGAAGTTAACCCTAAGCTTGGTGACCTGGCTCAGTCCCTCGGCCCAGCCTCTGTCTATAGCTGTTTTGCTAGCGGGAACAGGAGTCCAGACACGGAGCTCTTCAGCTACCTTGCTGTTATCCCAGTGCACCCTGTGCCCAACCCTATGTCCTTAGAAATGGGTGAGCAGATTGTTAGCTGAAGAAGGGATGGAGCTTGCTTCTGTGAGCCACTTCTTGGCTGATTCTCTTTGGAAAATGCAATGTATGAGCACAGTGAAGCTCCAACCTATATATATATTTTTATGTGTGTGTGTATAGATATGTAGACACATCCGCTGTGCACACCCCCCCTGTGCTCAGCCATTTGTCCTTGTTGGACAGTCCTTAAATCTGTGGTGGCTTAGGCTGTAGCCTTTTGGTTATAAGAATGAGTCTTGTAACTGGAGGGCTAGGGTCGGTTCAAGATTTGCATAGTTCTTTAGCAGCTCTTTAAGGTCAAGGCATTAAATCTCTCCAGCCCTGTGCTTCAGCATGCCTTGCTGTTCTCCAGCTGTAGTGTGTCAGATTCACCCTCCTGTGACACTAGAGCCTCTGTTTTTAGGTCAGGTCAGTAGCTTCACATACCAGATAAGCCCTCAATTGGCTTTAATATGCAGTACTAGAAAACTGACATTATCCTCTTGACAGGTTGTTTGCAACTTGCTGGTAGAAGTCAAAATATTTCACTATAGGTGTCATCAGAAACCACCATCCTATGCTAATTTTTGTGGGAACATGAAGACAGATGTTGAATAATTTGACATGAGCAGCATAGCTTTAAAAATTATCACCGTGTCAGGTTTGCACTGGATTTTTCTTGAAATATATATATGTGTTTCAGATGAGTTTGAGAGAGGGGAGGGAGATAGAGTAAGTGGCTCCCAATAAGGGGAAGATGCAGCAGAAGATGGCCTTGGAGGTTCAGTGGTCAGACAGCAATTCAGCAGTGGCAGTAAGCTGAGCCTGCTGTTCTTATTTTTAAGTAACAAGACCAAGTGACTTCCATGCTAGTAACTCGGAGATCTTGGGATGCTTCTCATCGGCCAAAAGCCCTACTGTTTTGCCCATGTTTTAACTGGAGTTACTGCTATTCTGCTGGTTTGAATAGTGCCATTTCAGGCTTCTGGTCCCTCCATCCGCACGTACTGTGCTCTCTGGGTTCATTAAGCACAGTCGATGGTAAGAGTCTTGCCTGTCTGGCTACGGCTTGTTATGAGGAGGGCAGAGTTGAGGGGCAGGGAAAAACTGCATTCTGCCCAATGCCAGTGTGCTGGCAGAAGCAGTCGAGAGATGCATTTCTACTAGTCAAAGACTGCTTGGGGTGAGGGGTATTTCTTACCCGGTTTGTGGCAATTTCCTGAACCCCACCTGCAAAAGGATGCTTCAGTCAGTGTAAGGCAAGCCCATGGTCAAGTGGTTTGCCTGCTTAGCTCTGGAGAGACAGTTCAAGGGTAAAGTTCTCATTGGGGTTAGTGGGATGTTGGTATTTTTTGTGCAGAGGGATTGATGGGTGGTATCCTCAGAGCAGGCTGCATTTTGCTGTGCGGAAAATAAGCCTTCCAGACAAGAGACAGTGGAAAAGGTTGTTTTCTTCTCAGAGATGCTGTGGGTACACACATATGGTAACACAGTGTGCCTTTCTTTAGGCTATACATGGCAGCCCGGGTCTTAAACTGTTTGGAAAACCTTGAGACCGTTTGTGCTGTCAAGCAGTCCCGGTGAAGACATCAGGTACCCACATCCCAGCCACCTTTTGCTGATCATTAGCTGCTGGTGTGGCGCAGGTTTAAATTCTAGAGGCAAAAATGTGCCGATGTCCCCCAGGCTTGTGGAGGAAAGGGGAGGGATATGGCGCTGATGCTGCACAGCAGAATGCGGATCTGGCAGGGCCTCGGGGATCCACTGGAGAGTGATGCGCTGCAAAGAAGCGGGAGAGTGTGTTTCATGTCTCTGTGCCCATGTTTAACTGGTGAGATCTCTACTCTGTTAGGATCCAAAGTACTTGCTTTGAAAAGCAAAAAGCTTTCATCCATCCTTTATTTGGGGAAGAGGTTGAAGGAACAATAGAGGGGATTTTTTTTAAGGCCAAGCACTTGCATAGTGTTTAAAAGAAGACATTAAATGTGTGATAACCCGTGGGGCTGACAATTGCAAGTGCTGCATTAAAGAGCCAGGAAAGAACTTGAGCGGGGGAGCCAGGAAGGGGAGATCCCGGGCATCAGCTGATCTTGGCTCGACAGAAGTTAAAGTTGGAGAAGGGCTGTTCCCAGCCGGTTAGCTGGGACAGGACTTGGTGGGAGGCAGTGTTTTTGTGCCCGCTGCCAGGCGTTTCTTGGAGTGCAGCCTTCGGCTCCCCGCTCGTCTCCCAGACTCCCTGCGGGCGGCTCCCGCTTTCCCTCCCGCCCGAGGGAAAGGCCAACCAAGCTGCCCGTCCTTCGCCGCACTGCCTGCGGGCTCCCCTCCAGCTGCGGCTGGGGGGCACATCTGGGGGCACATCTGTCTGGCGGGGCCGTGCCGCTCCGCCGCTGCCCGGCAGAGGGAGGCGTTGTACCGTCCCGGGGGCGACGGGATGCCCGGGCGGGGGGGGCTCTCCTTCCCCCGGAGCGGGGATGCAGGGGCTTGCTCCGGGCAAACCGCGTGAAAACCGAAACGCCGCTCCGGCAGCGGCGGTGTACCGGCGCCGCGCGGGGCACCCACGCGTGGGGCGGGTCAACGGCGCGTCCCCGCGGGGACGGGCTGCTGTCCCCGGCTCGGCAGCATCGGCTGGGCACCAGGCGTCCTCCCCGCTGCCGCCTTGTTGGGCTGGGGGAAGAGCCCGCCTGTCCATCTTCCCGGCGTGTTCCTCGCGGGAGTGGACGCCCGGGATTGAGCTGCTGCTTCCAGGGTGGGTTTGGTGCTGGCTGCTTGCGCCGTGCTTTGCATGTCTGGTTTGATGTAGGGTCTGAAGCTCTGTCACATGGCACCCAAGCAGTTCATGATTCCCCTCCCACCCTCGTCTGTGATACTCTTGTGGAGTGGGAAAGTGCTGTTCTTTCCTTCCAGGAGCATCTTCATGTCCATTTCCCATAAAAAATAAAATAAAGTGAGCGCAGGCCTCTTAAACTTGAATTAGCTTTTCAACCACAGTGTCCGTTTCGTTTTTTATTCACATACCGGTGTGGTTGTGCTTTTGGGATTATTTTTAGTTCGTTTGGGGTTTGGCTTTGGTTCTCAAAAAGGTCAGTGTTAAAGGAATCTGAGCAGATATGAAAGAAGAGGGATCCTCATGGAATAGTTTGGGTTGGAAGGGACCTCCAAAGGCCATGTAGTCCAACTCCTCCTGCAATGAGTAGAGACATCTTCAACTAGATCAGGTTGCTTAGAGCCCTGTCCAACCTGACCTTGAATATTTCCAGAGATGGGGCATCTCCCACCTCTGGGCAACCTGTGCCAGTGCCTCATCACCCTCATTGTAAAAAAACCCTTCTTTCTTATAACTAGTCTGTATCTACTTTGGTTTACAATCATTACCCCTTGTCTTACTGCAACAGGCCCTACTAAAGAGTTTGTCCCCATCTTTCTTATGAGCCACCTTTAAGTACTGAAAGGCTGCAGTAAGGTCTCCCTGGAGCCTTCTCTTCTCCAGGCTGAACATCCCTCAGGCATGTGAACCACACCACTCAGCTTGTTGTCATCTGCAGGCTTGCTGAGGGTGCACTTGGTCCCACTGTCGATGTCATTGGTGAAGATTCTTGCTCTGGCAGGAGGAGAAAACACAGCAATGTGGTGGCTGGCTGTTGGGGCCTCTGATGTGTTCAGGTGAGGGCATTAGTGCTGCAATGTATCCCCTTGCCTCTGTGAGGCAGCAGAGCTGGGGGCATTTGATTGATGCTGGTGCTTTGGCTCTTGGGAAAACATGATTTAGTGGCCATAGCAACATTGTCTTCAGAACATCGTGGCTGCCTACAAGGAGCTCTTTGCACTAGTGCGTTGGGCGTGCTGTATCCCATGTCAGCTTCTGACTGCTAATTCTTTAAGTTTTAATGCCTAAATAATCTGGTCCATGGCTGGTGAAGGGAGATATCTGAAGTTAACTAGGGAATTATAGAGAGGTGCAGCTGAATATACATTATTATTTCTTTAAATTTTCCACTTTTCTTCTAGACTAGGCAATATGGTTACCCCAGTGTATGTTTGTATGACTGCGTTCCCAATATCTGCAGAGAGATGTATGGTCTCACAGATTCACAGAGTGTTAGGGGCTGGAAGGGACCTCTAGAGATCATCTAGTCCAACCCCTCTGCCAGGGCAGGATCACCTAGAGTAGATGGCACAGAAACAAGTCCAGACAGCTTTGGAAAGTCTCCAGGGAAGGAGACTCCCCCACCTCTCTGGGCAGCCTGTCTCAGTGCTCTGTCACCCTCACAGGGAAGAAGGGTTTACTCACCTTCAGGTTGAACCTTCTGGTTTCCAGTTTATGGCCATTGCCTGTAGTCCTGTCACTGGACACCACTGAGAAGAGCCTGGCCCCATCCTCCTGACACCCACCCTTTAGATACTGATAAGCATTGATAAGATCCCCCTCAGCCTCCTCTTCTCCAGGCTAAACAGCCCCAGCTCTCTCAGCCTTTCCTCATATAGAAGGTGCTCCAGGCCCTTCATCATCGTAGTGGCCCTGCACTGGACCCTCTCCAGTAGCTCCTTGTCCTTCTGGAACTGAGGAGCCCAGAACTGGACACAGCACTCCAGGGGAGGCCTCACCAGCACAGAGTCTAGCAATGTTTAAACTCCTCTGAGAAGGACGCTCCCTCGGCATCCTTCTGTAAAGCACCCTGTGTTCCTAGTATCATGGTAGTAATGAACAGCAGCGTGGACGTAGTGACATATTTCAGTGGTCACAAAGAAGGTGGGACAGCCGTGGTGCTGGAGTGGTCTGGTGATTCAGAGTTGCCAGCACTGCTCAGCAAGCAGGTCAGGGCTGCATGCTGGGCTGCAGACCTCCAGGGAAAGGGTGCAGCAAGGTGGCGAGCAGGGATCTCAAGCAGCTTTTATCCATCTGGCCACTCTCTCCTGTTGCTCCTTTCACTTGTGCTGCAGATCGCCGGCGGACGTGGTGTTGGCTGCTGTCCCTTTGCTTTAGCTTTAAGGGAGATATCACTGATGTAACTAAAAATCCATCTGGCTGTGGTGTGCTGGCTTGTGGCTTTTCTCCGCTGTGAGCTGTAGTGTAGGACAAATGGCACGCAGATACTTTTGCTGGGCTCGTGTAAATGGAAATGATGGCAGGGTGGGCATAGCAATTGACAAAGGTGCAGTAAGAACAGCAGTTTTGGAAGCAAAATTAGCAAGTGTCACCTAAAGAAGAACTGACATAACATTGAAAGCTAAAGTCAAGCTGTGAGAAAGGTGTTAGGATGTCTGCAGGTGGACATTTAATACAGGAGTAGCTGCTTGCCGTTGCTGCTCCTGTTTCAGAAGGAAATGGTCCTTCACTAATTGGCGTAAATTGTTTTAAGATAAATGTGGATGGGATTCTTGTGCATCTCTTGTATGCCTTTGTGATGAAATGAAAAGGAAAAACAAAGATGTGATTCAGACAGATGTTTGAGAAACGTGGCAAAATGGCTTTTGCTTACGAATGCCGTTTCACCTTCTGGTGCTTGTTCCGTGCCTTGCGCGGTGGAAAAAGGCATTTGTAGAATTAGGGTGAAGAATGACTGTCTCTCACTGGGTTTAATAAATGGATTATTCTGACTCAGAGCATCCCTCGAAATAGCAGAAATGTAAGAAATGGTTTATAAAAGTAGCCTGAGCAGCAAGAGCCAGCTGGGGATGGGAGACCGAACTCCCCTGCCAGTCAGGTGAATCCAGCTGGGGTGTTAAGAAAACTTAACTGGCCTGGGGCAATTCCACTGCAGTTAGATCCTGAAAATCCCCCTCAGAGTGCACAAGTGGGATTTCTCGTGGGTTTATGTGTTTCCCATCTCTGTAATATCTGTGAACTTCCACCTTTACAATGCCTCGGTTGCCTACAGTTATTCCACTCTGCATGTGGGGAAATGAGATGGAGATTAAATGATTTGCCCGTGGCAGAATGGAGAATCGAACATCAGCAAAGTTTTAACCATCCTTTTCTCTCTGGTAAAGTGCAGCTGGTATTAAGTGCAATCCCTGTGGCTGATAGATCCAAGGTAAATACATCCTCGATAAGAAGGGGTAAGCCATTGAAAACAGGCTCTGATCCAGCTATCTCAGAATCAAGCTTTTTTCTTAATAAGAAAACAAAACCATTTTTGTCTCTTGCTACTAATTTAGCTCATCTTTGTTCAGAGGTTAGGATTTATTTTAGGATGCCTTTTGGAGGTATTCCAGAACTTGAGCCTCACTGTACAGCACTGGGAGACAAAGAGAAATCTTTCAATCGTGGGTACATACATGGCTTTTCTGTGGGAATCTGCGGGTGGCTTGAAAAATTGTGCTGAGGGAGGTGCAGGACCGCATTAGTTCTGGAATCCATTGACTCATTTTGCAACGATTTAAATTACTTTGCACTTGATCAAAGAAGCAGCATTTCTTACTATGAAAAGCTGTTGTCATGAATGGAGGAGATTAAATGACTGTTGCTGGTACCCGAAGGAAGAACAAAAAGTCTGAGTTTGCCATGAAGGAGCAGAGATTTGGAATAGGGGGGCAAAAAGCAGGGCCCATATTGTAAGTGCACGACAAGGGACAGTGTCTGGGACAGAGGAGAAGTTGTTATAATGAGTGTTATGATAACCTATGTCTCTAAATTAAGGCTGGATGCCAAAGCACAGCTTTTGAAGAATGAAAAGACAAGTCTGAATATTCCAACACGTTTTGTTATTTTAAGTATGTGCTAAGCTGTATTCCTGTTTTTCTTACAAGTATGAAGATAGGAAGAAGAAATCGCTCATGTTTGTTTCTCAAATGCTAACGAAGGCTGAAAGGAATTAATGTCAGTGATTTTTGTTTGTGGGTTTTGGGTGGGTTTTTTTGAGAGAGATTTTTCTTTTGTATTTAGAGTAATTAAAATTCACAAGCATGTGTTTGAGAAGGGGATTATGTTGATCAGTCATCAAGTAATTGCTGAATAAGAAGACCTTCTTACCTCTGGAAATTATGACTCAGAAATTGGCAGTGGTGTTAGCTGCAGGTTGGGAAGATCCCCATTTTAAGGTGTAGTGAAAGACTATGCCTTGCTATTCCATGTACCTCTACAGATGAGGAATGCTTGGAAACTACGTAAGGATACAAGAGCTTTCCAATGCTATGAGATGGTGGGATTAGGCGAGAGAAATTGATCTAAGGTGCACGTACACTATGCCTACACAAAAGTAGGACTGTAACTTGTGGGTGCGCTCTTGAGCTAGCATTAAATTAGCTGTTTCGGTTCCTGGTCACAGCACAGCTGTGACAGCGTGGAGCTCAGCTTAGCCTGTGCTCCAGACATCCTGAGTGGGCTTTTGCTGAGCCCCCTGCACCTGGGGTCACCTGGCAGCAACATAGTGTGCTGAACCCCTCGATAAGTAAGCTGTGGGGCACCTACGTCAGGTTCGTGCTTGCTTTTGGATTGCAGCGCAAATATAGTCACTCCCGGCTGTGCAACTGGGTAGTGATCTTATAAATCCAACTAGCTGGCTTATTGTGGGGTGCAGGTGGAAACTTGAGGGCTGCAGCAGCCTAGCTACCACAATCCCGTAGCTGCTAACTCTAGCAAGGCAAATGCCAGGGTTGTTCTTGCTCCGTGGTATTTTTCAAGCAAGCGTAGCTTGCAGTGTGGGGATGTGAGCTGGCTTAATGCAGCTTGCTGTTGTGAAAGAGAGTCTCTAGACAACAGGTCTAGAATTAATCTTTAATTTTGAGTTTTGAAAAGCTATTCTGGAATAACTCCTTGCGTAGACAAGCCTTGCATTTAGCTGTGATTAAGTTTCTAAATTGTTTTTGCAAAATGGGATAGACAAGCTTCTGAACCTCGTAGCTGCATGTGAAGACGTTACCCCTAGAAACTAAGCTCCAGTATTGGTTAAAATAGCACAGTAATAGTTTGTTTTCTGGCTGGTCAGATGATAAGTAGCTCAGGACTTTCATCCTTATTCCAGCAGAAAAATGCAAGCGACAGTAGAGAATGACTGTTTACTATGATGTGCAAGATTAATGCCATAAATCTTTCATGTGGGGATGTTGGGTGAAAGGCATGACTATCAGCACAACAAATTGAAAGGAGCAGTTTGTTACATATTCGTGGTGGGTGATCAGGCTCGAAACTCTATGTAAAAGGAGAAATTAGCCCAAGTTGAACGGTAGTTGTCGAAACTATAAACCACCCTGGCATTTGCTAAGCCTTGGCAAAGATGCCATGCTGATTTTTGCAGATCACAATGAGCATATGTACCTACTTGCGGCTGATGGTTATTCCAAGTGGCCAGCAGTAGTGTGTGTGTGTGTGCTATTTGACAAACAGTTCTGCCTCTCAGATTATGATAGAGACATTTCAAAGTATGTTTGCAGCATATGGCTTGCTTAGGGAGATCGGTTTAGATAAGAGACATGCGGTAAAACACGGTAGATCAGCTGCTTATCACTCAGCGTCAGACGGGTCAGCAGGGCATTTTGTATTGACACTTGAAAGAGCAGTAAAGAAAAATGCGGCGCCGTGATGGAGGGTTCACTCCTCAAACTTTCTTTCCTCGCGTAGGTCAGCCTGCTGGAAAGCTCCAGCGTTCATTAATTCATAATAAACAGCTTTTAATTTAGGAATTGCATTTACACGTCTCAAAGCAAGTCTAGAGGAAGTAGTGAGTGAGGAGGGTGGGGGAAGGAAACCACAGTAAGTTGGTTAGGCCTAAGGGCCTATTAGGCCTATTTAGGCCTAAATAAAAGCTTTGCAGAAGCAGGAAGCAGGGGAAAGTGCTAAAAAGTACTAGGATCGGTGATATGCTTGGTGAGGTAGACAGGGAAATGAGAGAGAAATGTGTCTAGTTATTGCTAGATTGGAGGAAAAAAAAAAAGGAAAGAAAAGAAATGGATGCTGTTGATGGTGTGTAAATTCTAGGAGTGAGAATATTTCTCTCTTTCATTGGCCTCATGATAATACCCGTGACATTGTTGCTGTTGAAAGTGAGGGATTGGAAGAGCAAGTGAGAAGGCGGAAGCTTTACCGGAACAGGATTACACCTCTCCCAGAGGGCCATAGCTGTAATTCCAGGGTCGTGTAAAAGGGGACTAGTCTTAGCACCCCCGTTGTAAGCAGTGGGAGGATTTAATGTAGCTTTTGCATATGGACTCCTACATTTATTTTTAAGGTCCTGGATGCTCTGTGAGGGAATGTTGCCGTTGCCTGTGGGGAAATGGCTGGGGATAACACCGAGGCGGGAGCCCAAACCCCCCGGGTGGTGTAGAGTGGGAGACAGCTTGTAATTAAGGGGCTCATTTGCTGAACTAACTCTTCTGATTTTTCCTGTATTTTATTTCTCCCTTTTTGTCGTATCCAGTTAAAGTTGTCGTAACTAGTTTTCGAGGCATATTTGGCTGCTTGGATTTCTGTTGATAGAAGGTCTTATTTCTTGCATGTGTTTTGTCACACCTTGCTGACGCAGGTGATTTTTTACTCGTTAGCCCAGAAGGCAGCGATGCTGCTCGGGGGCGTGAGCAAGCAGTCCTTGTGCCCGTGGTCCACCAGCTAAAGCTGGTGGCCAGACTCCGACTCCAGCCTCTGCTACTGTCTGGCTGGGAGGAATGGTTTCGGTTCTTGTGATCCTCTGTGGAAGCACAAGTTAGAAGCAGGATGGGGGGAAACTTTAGAGGATTCACTTTCCTGGTGACAGTTTTTGGCTCTGCTGTGCTACTTGTGTAGATAGCATTTTAATTCTAAGGCAAGTGAGTTAAATCCAGATGAGCTGCTGCTCTGGGGCAAATGCTGGCCTGAAATGCTGCACGTAATGGCATGGATCCTGCTGCTGTCAGTCTGTCTTTATGACCTTTTTTTTTTTCAAAGACAGTGTAAGCCAAGTGTGTTAAAAGAAAAGCCTTAAAACAAAAACCCAGGCCAGGTCTGTTAGTATCTTCTGACCTTCTGTTTGTGTGAATAGAAGGGGGTGCCATTTGTCTGTCTTGGACAGATGTTTTGAAGATAAAGCTGGTGATTTCAGGGAGGTGTTTCCATCTGGATATGAAAGGAGGGCATAGACAGGCAACCTCCATTTCTGTGTGGTGTCCTGTCTTAGTAGTTTACCAGTTTTCACGCACATCTGTTGTTTGTTTGCCAACCCCATCACCATTAAATTTTGACTCGAGACATTTTTCGTTTTGTGCAGTTTCTACTTCAATATATGGGCGAACATCTTTTCATTGAGGGCTGGTCGCTGCGGTCACTGAGCTGCTGCCACTCTCCTGGGCAGCCCCTGAGCTGGTTTCGGCGAGCTGCTGTTGGAGCACCCGATAGCAGATCTGTCGTCAAAGTGCAGGAAATCCTTGAGAGTGAACCTTCTTCATAAAGCAATAGGACGCTTGCCTTGTACAGCTGGAGTGCAGCGCCTCAGGCTAGCGAGGTAACACGCTGCTGCAGAGGCCAAGCTCTCTAGTCAGGGTTCTCTAGATCTGGTCTCTGAGATGGTGTTTCTGTAGGGGGATTCCTCATTTCTCTGGGCTTTAAATGTATCTGAGCGTTTTGGTTTCAAACCCTGTTACCCTGCAGGACTTAGATTATGCTTGTGAGTATTCCAGAATGGGTTAATTCTTCTTATACTTGAAGTAGAGCTCAACTTGCAGCAAGTCATGCCTCTGCTTTTATTTGTCAGTCTGGCATAATGGGAAAAGCAATCTTTCCTACCCAAAAATTTTTGATTGTGGTCTCTGGTAGGCGATGTTATTTGAGTATCCTTTCCTAGAGACTGCAGGCGTGTCACTCTTGTGACTTGCTGTCTTGAAGTGAATTTGAGTTAGCTAACAAGAGTTGTTTGGGTTTGGTGTGTCTGCCCTCCCTGGCTCATCCTTTGGTTTCCTGGAGGATTGTTGTGCTGGGATAAGAGGAATTTTTCATTTCAGTTGCTTAATTTCACTACTGTGGTTGAAATCTTTTCTGCTTTTCTTTGTCACGTGCATTTGTTCCCTAACTTTTCTGGTGGCCTTAAAAAGTACAGCTAGAAGGAAGGGACATAAATAGAGCAAGTGTTCAGGATCTCACTCAGCTTTGGAGAGAAGGGCCTGGTGCTGGGAAGTCTTTGTTCCATTGTCTCCACTGTCTTCCCCTTCTCTCTTCCCCTGGTTCCTGTTGTTTCACCTTCAGAATCCTTGCTGAATTCACTTTGCTTAAAATAATATTTGTTTGAACAATAAAAGCTGTATTAAAGGGATACATTATCACTTAGTTTAAACACACATATTGGCTCTGCGAGAGAGGGCTTTGCAAAGGAAGTCTGACTGTATGCTTTTGCACATAAAATGAGTATGCAAACAAAATCCTGCCAGAGATCTGCAACCGAAGGAAGCCCTTTCCCCCTGCAAATACCCAAATACAACGGCAATTCCTACTGCTGGAGCAGCAGCAAGGGAAAACCAAGCGGCATTGAAATGCTGCCAGTGATACCTTTATACTGAGTGATAGCACTGAAGGCAAACAGCAGCTTGAAGCTTGGTTTGATCTTTCTGTATGAATAAGATTAAGTAGCTGGTGTGGTGCTGGTGAGAAGTATTTTTCTGCCCCTCTTCCACAAAGGTTTTGGACACTTCTGGAGAAGGGCAGTGTATCTTCAGTTCCCGCTGAAGGAACGGTGACTGAGGAGCTTGGCACAGCGGGGTGCTTTACCCGTGTCCCTCTCCCTTACTGGGATATTGGGCTACCTCATGGTGTGGCTTGACCAGCAGTGCTTGTAACTGACCTCCATTGGGAGAGTTGGGGTTTGCCACTTGACGCTCCCGATTTTAATCAGAATGGTTGACTTTTAATGAGTTTTACAGACTGGTGGCATATGGTAGCTGGGAGGGGCTGCCCTTGCAACCAGAGGACATTCCCTCCGGTAGCGCCTTGCTTGGCAGCTCTGTCTTCCATCCCTGGTTTTATGTCTAGTTTGTGGTGGCTCACATACCCCAGGGCTGGCTGGTGTGGGAAGCGTAATAGTCTGAGCAGTTCTGCAAGTTCTCCTCCTGCCTCTGCTACTTTGGGTTTTATTTCCCGAATACCTTGATTGCTGTGGAAGTTGTGTGGGTGCATACAGGCCTCCAAAGTTGCTGTGGATCTAGGCTCTTTCAGACAAATGGAGCCAGATTATATTTGTTACTCTTGGAGAAATATCTGAGAAGGATCTAGGCATAATGTGTTTAGATTGTCCTGCTAACCAGACCAGATGGACATTCCTGCTGTGTCCGTGTCTTTCCCTCCTGTTAATATTTTTGTAACTGTTCATACACATTTGACATTATCATCTCACAGGGGTGAGAAGCTAGCCTACTGGTCACTGGGGAGCTGGGGGTTTGTCTTAGAGGGCCAGCTCCTGGGTCTCTCGGGGGCTGTGTGTGAGACCAGATGTGAACTGAGGCAGGGCTGCAGTCTTTCAGGACTGGTTCTGTAGCCACACTGACAATCTCTGCTCTTGCATTTACTCTGCTGGTGTGAACCATCGTTGCTGCTTCCTTTTCAGAGTAAGAGTGAGAGAGCAAATGTACTTTCAGCTATTTTGTTTTCCCTGTCAAGTAGCTTTTCAGATTCCTAGTGGTCCCTCATTCTGCTTTTCTTCCTAGAGACATCTTGCCAGTCTCACCCTCATCTTTGGCCATCTAAGTGTGTAGATTTATGCACATGAATTCAGTCCATGATATTCCTGACCCAGACATTATTGCTGTCTTTGCCTTTATTTTTTACGTATTGCCTCTTTCTTGGGCAGATACGTTCCCAGATTACATGTCTGTCGTCTTGTCACCCTCCAGGAAGAAGTGTGGGCTCTAGGTCTGTTGGTGCTTGAGTGCTTCTGGAGTTGGTGTATCCTGGAGCACTGTCCTTCCCAGGTGGGGGGAAGCAGTGGGACCAGGCTACCTGCCCACAGCTGTCGTTGAAATGAAGCCAAAGCTCAACTTCTCCCTGTAGGACAGAACAACCTCCATACACTAAACTTCCCAGGGTGGAGAGAGGAAGCTCTGTCCTGGTGACCCTCGTGTGCTCATATGTGCATTGCTGCTGGATTAGTGTTTTGTTATTTCTTAGGTAATAAGTGTAAAACTGCGGTAGTTCTGCAGCATCTGGGAATGCTTAGGGTGAACAGAAATAAGTGCAGTCCTTTTTACTGAAGCAAAGAATTGCATGAAGCCTTCACCTACTTAAATTGTAGAGTGACCTTTCTCTCTTTCCTTCCAGTCTCTCAGGACTGTGACTCTTCCCCTTTCCTAGCTGGTCTATTCATCCTCTCCAGTATTTGGCGGCTCTCCCCCAGGAGCATGCATGCCCACAGAGCGGTGCGGTGCCTGCGGTGAGCAGTACCGGTGTAGGCATTGCCGCATAGGCGTCAGTCATCCGTCTGGGGAAAAGTGCTTTTGTCTCTCTGATAATCCGCTAGATTCCCCTGGAATCCCTGCCTGGGGAGAGCTGTGACATTTTACATTGTTTTGGGAGCTCTGTGGCCACCTTCCCAGAAGCTCTTTCTGAGTTTTATGGCTCTTAAGGGGGGGGTAATAGTACAGTAACTTTGTAACGGTGAAAACCAACATTGTATACGGAGGGGAGAGGGAAATCCCCTCCCTTTTTGTTTTTAAAGGAAAAAAGAAACCCTACACTTCTGTTTCCTCGCGACTGAGCTTGCATCTAATCTGTGGCATCTTTCCATTCCTCTTGCCTCTTTTTCTGGAAGACAGCAAGGCCCAGAGATCTAAACCTGCACCAAAGTAATTGGAATTGAGGATTCGGTCTGAGTCTCGGTGAAAGGACTGACAGAAATTCCTGCTTCCTGGACTGCAGCCTGGTTTAGAGGCCCTAAACCATAAAACTCTAGTTCATCTCTGTCAACATCTGCAATAATGGAACAAATCTTAAAAAACAAAAACAAAAAAACCCAACCACTCCACCAACAAAAAAAACCACCAAAACCCAAACAAAAAATTCCAAATAAGCAAAAGATAAATACATTAAGTCTAATGTCCATGACAGTTGTCCTTGGCAGTTTTAGTATTTTACCTTGCTTCTACATCTCCAAATTGAAATCTGTTAGTTTAGGACTGGGAGGTGTATGAATGTTTTTAAGGTGGTATGGCCTCCCTTCCCCACTGAAGGGGGCAAGGGCACAGAGCAAACCCTCTCATCTAGGTGGTGCCACTCTAGCATTGCCTTGGTTATGCTTCATGGAATACCTGAGGTTGGAAGGGACCTCTGGAAGTCACCTGGTCCAGCTCTTTGCTCAAAGCAGGGCTAGTTTGATGTTAGAGCCAAATTTGGTGTTGAGGGAGCATGTTGCGGACCTCATCCAGTTGAATTTTGAGCATGTCCAAGGATGGGGAGTCCGTAAGTTCTCTGGGACCCTCTACTGGTGTTTGACCATCTTCATGGTAAAATAGTTTTTGTCTTTATAGCTAATGGGAATTTCCTGTGTTGCATCTGGCAGCTTTTGCTCTTCTTTCTTTCAGCATGAACCTCTGAGGAAAGTCTGACTCTGTGTCCATCTTCATCCCTCCACCCTATCCCAATTAGCAGTAAGATTGCCCTTGTCTTTTTTTTAGGACTGGGGGGAAAATTACCCAAACTTTTCTCAGCTTTTCTTCATACACCATATGCTCCGATTGCCTGGCTGTTCTGGTGGTCCCTCACTGGACTTGATCCAGTGTGTAAATGCTGCTTTCTGAAGAACGTCTTTCCTGATTTCTTCCGATGAGATGGTCCTTGCTGCGTGATGTTTAGGGAAAGGATTTCTTCATAACCTCCCTTCCTCTCTAAAGTTTTCTGATTAACACTGCTGCAATTAGCACTCTCCTGGCATAGCCTGCCACAGACCAGCGGAGAAACTGAAGATGCACTGGTAGATATTTGTACTGGTAATAGTTATAGTTAATATTCTTATGTTAGTGTAATCTTTATGTTACACTTACATGGGGTTAGAGATGGTGGAAGAAGGTAATAAACCCATTGAGCACATATCATGGGGAGTAAAATCTGTGTGATACACATGTGTATATATATGTGTATGTGTGTGCATACATTATATGTATTACAGGCATACAAATGCATTTTGCAGGATGTCTCTTGGGACACCGGCTCAGTTTGCTTGATTAGCAAGCAGGGAGTGTCCGGCAGATGCCCTGTGCTGTGCGCCGTGTCGAGAGAAGAGGGTCCTGTCCCCAGTGTGTAGCAGTAAATGACAGGGTAGTGAGAGAGATGTGCAGATTCTCAGGGAAGCTTTGTAAAAGGGATGTCAGGTCCTGCTCAGCCTGGTTAGTTCGAAGCCGCTTGCGGTGTGCTAATGTGACAGGGGGACCTCGCCTCACGTTGAATGCTCCGGGGTTTCTTTACACTTCGAGTTCTCCATAGGCGCTCGGCTGGTGGCTTTGCTTCACAGCGTGATGTGCTGGAGCAGGAAACTGAAGATTGAGTCTTGCCTTCTATCCTCATTTCACAGAATTGTAGGTGGCATGGAGAGGGGGATGCTGGGGTAGGAAGTAGAAGGAATTATTTTACTCCCACTGAATTTTATCTGGGCAATGTGCCCTATCTGAACAGTTGGTTTGGTAGCTTTTTTTTTTTTTTAATGTGCTTAGTATCTGTGTTCTTCTCTGTATCTTCCCCTCTTGTAGGGCCATTTCCAGAATAAAATGAAATAGGTTCTAAACTAGCCAGAAACGATTGGGAAGTTGGAAGGTCCGTCTGTTCAGCTGCCAGAAACACAGCACTGAATTGCTGCGAAAGGCATCAACTTTGCTCGTTCCCTTGCTGGTGAAGTTTTTCAAAGAACAGGAATGACTTCTAGTGTCTGTCTTGCCCTCTGTGCATCTGAAACCTAGCCCAGGTGTAGTTAGACATCCCTATTGCTACCAGTAGCGAATGAAAGGACTGAACTGCTTTTATATTATTACTATTATAATTTTAATTCCCAATGTGGAAACATCACTACTGACCTCTTGGGTTTTCTGAGGGGGAGTGAGAAGCCAGTACCCATGACTGCTTTGCAGATTTTCTTGTACTGTTTGCATATGCCTTCTTTTGAGGGGGGTGCATGTGAAAATTCTTGCTGTTGCTCTATGAGCCATCTCCTCTGAGGGAGTGGCAGCGCTGCAGTTTCACTAGGAAATATTAATGCATGTAAACATTTTTCAAAAGGCATTACATCTTCCTGCACGTACTTTATTATATTCCCACAAATCTGACTAGATTTGATAGATAGGTAACCAGGGAGCAAGGACGGGGGAAGCGTGCTAGAGAGGGAAGGAGGGAAAAGGGAGCGAAATAAACACAAACCTGCTGTAATTCAAAACAAGGCAAAATCAGATTGTGTGCTTTGGCTAATTTTCTTATTCGGGTATTGATCCAATGGTTGCTCCAGAGTCTATTAGCAGTCAGCCAGTGAAAATATTTCCCATCGGGGGCTCTGACCTGAGACGGGGTTGAATCTATAGCAATTTGTTCAAACAGAGGAAAGCTTTTTCCTCTGATTTGTATTCCAATTTGCACAGTGTACAGAGGGAGGCCTTGTCGTTGGGTTTTGGGGGGGGGCTGCTTCTCAAGTGGGAATCAAGCTTGAGCCAGGTAACTGGCCAAAATAAGTGTCTGATTAAGCTCTGAGCTGGGCATGCTCCGTCTCCTTGGGTTGCCTGGGTGCTGCAGCAGGCTCCTTGCTGAGAGGAGCAGGGCAGCCCTTTGCATCCCCTTGGCAGGGAAGAGGCACAGACCTGCCGTGTCAAAGCTGCCCCAGGGATGGGAAAGCTGCCTGCCCTACATCCTTTTGAAGAGATGGGGAAGGAGGGCAAATGTGGTCTCTGCCTCCTGCCTGCACATTCCCTCACTGTACAGCCAGTACTGGCTGAGGGACAGATGTCCTTTGAGGATGGCTGGCTGGCTGGCTCCACTGGTTGGTTTCAACGGGGTCCAACTGGGCTCACAACTGGTTGGACCCTGATTTGCTCCTGCTGGAGAGACCAGTGTGGGTGCTGCTTCTCAAGTAAAGAGCCTGCTACAGGAGTTCCTGGATCCTGATGCTTTCTTGGGGTCTGACAGAAGCTAGAACTATAAAATTATTTAGATTGGAAAAGACCTTTAAGATCACTGAGTCCAACCATTAACCTAGCACTACCAAGCCTACCACTAAACCATGTCCCTAAGCACTACATTTACAGGTCTTTTAAATGCCTCCAGGGATGGTGACTCAACCACTTCCCTGGGCAGCCCATTCCAATGCCTGACAACCCTTTCGGTGAAGAAATTTTTCCTAATATCCAGCCTAAACTTCCTCTGGTGCAACTTGAGGCCATTTCCTCCTGTCCTATCAATTGTTACTTGGGAGAAGAGACAAACAATCACCTCTGCAACCTCCTTTCAGGTAGTTGTTGAGAGTGACAAGGTCTCCCCTGAGCATCCTCTTCTTCAAGCTAAACCAGCTCTAGACCAGCTCTGTTACCCTTCTCTGGACATGCTCCAGCATCTCAACATCTTTCTTGTTGTAAGCGACCCAAAACTGAACACAGGATTCAAGGTACAGCCCCCTTGAGTACAGGGGGACAATCATTGCCCTAGACCTGCTGGCCACACTGTTCCTGATGCAAGCCAGGATGCCATTGGCCTTCTTGGCCACTTGGGCACACTGCTGGCTCATATTCAGCTGGCTGTTGCCCAACATCCCCCGCCCCCTGGCCCTTTTTTGCCAGGCAGCTTTCCAGCCACTCACCCCCAAGCCTTTGCAGGGGATTGTTGTGACCCAAGTGAAGGACCCAGCACTTGGCCTTGTTGAACCTCACATAGTTGGCCTCAGCCCATCGATCCAGCCTGTCCAGATCCCTCTGTAGAGCCTTCATACCCTCAGACAGATCAACACTCCCACCCAACTTGAAGTTGTCTGCAAACTTACTGAGGGTGCACTCAATCCCCTTGTCCAGGTCACTGATAAAGATACTAAACAGAACTGGCCCCAGTACTGAGCCCTGGGGAATGCCATTTGTGAGGTTTAACTCAGTTGCCTGAAAAGAACAAGCTTCAGGCCCCAGCTTTCACCCAAAACTGTGGAGGGTGCCACAAGGACGTGGAGCTCCCCTTCTCACTCAAGAAGACCTTCTCAAGCAGGCCTGATGCTAACTGCTTCCTGCCAATCCCTTTGTCAGCCTTGAGAACTCCAGGCTTGCGATTTAGCCTGTCTGTCTTGGTAACAAGGCAGTTGTAAAGTCATGGTTGGAGAGATGGGGGTGTGCTTTGGAAAGCCCTTATTTGCACATAGGAGTGTGCACTCGGCCTCTGAGAAGGCCAGGAAAGTCAGTGTTGTGTCTTGAAATACATCATCTTTAAATATGTAAGAACTGGAAAAGACCTCTATACTTAGCTGACCAAGCTCCTGATCCTTAAATCTATATTGGGCTTCCACATTAACCAGTGACACCACGCTGTCTGTTTTCCATTACTTTACCAAATATAGGAGCCTAGGGTGGAAAAACACTTTTAGCGAAGAGGGGAAGAGAGGAAAACCTTCCTTTGTATAAAAGCAAAGGGTAAGAGTGGGGGAGGAGGCTAACAGAATAGGCTTATTCTCCTTATGCTGCTTTTAAAATCGACTGGAATTCTCCTCAGCCTTGTTATACTTGCTTTAATTTAGTGATGGTCACAGAAACACGCACAGAGAAGGAGGAGGTAGGAAGGCAGAAATAAATAAGTACCTTAAATCTTAAATCTGTGCAATTTTTAAACCACGAGTTTATTTTTGACTTGGCCATAACTTTCAGGGAACCAACCTGGGTGCCGGGGAGAGCAGTAACTCCGACTTTGAGAAACAGGGGGAAAGTTTATGAGATTTTTAAAGCAGTCAAGCAGAGGTCCCTGCAGTTGATGGCATGAGGGGAGTGTGTATGGGGACGACGACAGCAGCATTTTGTAATATTTAGGAGCGTGTTTAATAGTATTAAGGCTGTGGAGTGTGCTGTTGCTGCTTTTATAGTCAGCACAGCGCTTGTTAGGGTGCTGGAGGGAGGGCTGGCGGAGGGCAGGCTCCTCTGCCCAGTTGGCAAGGGTGCCGGCTGCTGCAGGAGGGCTGCTAGCCATATTCCCAAGGGAAGGAGAGCCCCGTTCCTCCAGCTTGTAGCATGGCTTTCTGGACAACAGGCAGAATAAGTGCTGTGCCAGGCTTTTTGAGCAACGTGGGCTAGAGTGGGACAATTAAAATCCAAGGTGCCACTTGCTTGATGTGCACCAGGGATTTGCTGTCATCAGGTACAGGATTTTAAGCCTTTCATGCCAGGTAATAGGTGCAATCCCTGCCCCAAGCATGACCAGTTCCCAGGGCTTTAGCAGAAAGAAGTGTGACTCGTGAAACAGAGTTGTCAAGCTGCAGGTCCTTGGCATTGCTTTGGATGTGTTGCCCTTTCATTCCACTGTGTCCCTCCTCCTGAGCTGTGGCACAGGCTGTAGGAGGGAACTGAACTGTTTCTGTTGTCTTGAACGTGTTGCCTGTCCTCTGCAGTGTTGGCTCCTGCAGCAAAGAAAACAAGCTGTGCTTTGCTACTGTGCTGAGGAGATGGAGCTAGGCTGGTGTCGTGTGCTTGCTTCCATGGGGGATGCTGTGCGCAGCACCAAGCAGCAACCTGGCAGGAGGAGACTGCTGGGGTACCACCATGCAGGAAGGTTGCTGGGGACTGCTTTGCCTTGGTTTTAGGGAGAAAATGCTTTGAGTGACGCCCCTGTTCAGGGAAGGGGGGATGGGGAGGGATGCATAGTATTCACAAGTTATTGTAAGGACTGAGACGAGCTGTTTCCTCCAGTTAACGTTTGAAGTTTTGTAGCATGTATTGTGGAGTATGGTGCAGAAATGGCTACTGGGAAAGTATATGAGGTATCTATAGAAACCTAGTGTGTCCCTGGGATGCGCAGCAGAGCCTGTGACAGGTCCCCAGAATAACAGCCTCGTGGTGTCCTGCTGTTGTGCAAGGCTGATTCATCATGTTTCTCCTTGAAAGTGTTACCGGGTACTGTCTGGTTCAGAACTACCGAAAACAGCACCTGCTGCCCTCCACCCTCTCTGTGGATGTGTATTCTTGTGTTCTTTTTCATGTCTTGTATGGTGTATGCTTTTCTCTGGCAGGGTTAGTTTCCCTGAAACGCTAGAGGAAGCTTTCCTTGCAGTCTTCACTGACATCAGCCTGTTTATGTGCTTGCCTGCCCACATTGCTGGTGGCTTGGTGTGACTCAGGTGGGGAGGACACTACTCCATTCCAAGTCTCTTTCAGCTCTGAATCTCATGCTGCAGAAGACTGTGTAGGCTCCAGGGGTTGCATTTCCTCCTCACGTGGGGCTGATGCCATGAGACCCAAGGGATCAGGTCCCTTCACCTGCCCTTGATGCTGACTCTGGCAGCTCTCCTTGGCATGAGCAGCAGTTTACATTTCCATCCTCAGGCCACAGATTCCCACCACATGTAGTAGTAAATTGGAGTCAGTACTGGGATGGTCTGTGTTGTGGTCACCTGTGCAGCAGACTGTGGCTGAAACACTGGCTTCCCACAAGCCAGGAAAGGGCAGTGATGGGAGTGCTTCTGGTCTCTCCCTGTGAGTTAAGGGCAAGTTTGTGTGAGAAATGGAGGGGACCAAGGGGAGCAGATTTGCCAGGCAGGTGTACTCTAGCACAGATGGCTGCAGTGGATTGAAAGCTGACTCTGGCTCCTGTGCATTGCAGAGAGCTGAAGCATTCAGGCTCCCAGTGGATGCTTTCTGCTTTTTCACCAGCTTTGTATCTGCAGGAGAGGCACGATTCAGTTACGGAAGGGAATGGGGGGAAGAAAAAGTTTGAGGAATGCAATCCAAGGAAAACCAAGACAATTCTCATGCCACAAGGTGAAACTTGCTCCTTGTACCACATCCACTCCTGTCTTAGATACAGAGCAGAGAACTGAGTTTTAACGGCTCTTTGAACAAAATACCACCCCCCAAATGAGCAGAGACTTGCTTTTCTCAAGGCAGGTCTGATGCTGCTCCCTGATGTTTTCTGAGAGTAATCTTACTTCTCTCCAAACAATTGTAGCAGGTTATTCCTTTTTTTTTTCCTAAACTTCACCAAAATAAACCCCCTCATTTGGGTTTGGCAGCAAATAGCCTTAGGCAGGAAGGTGAAGGAAGGAAAGCAGCATGTGTGTGTCCAGCCGGATGAACCTGGAGTTTGTTCTTGCCATGGCGCCCTGGGAAAGCCATTTGCAGATCTGGCTGGTTCCGGTGACTTCCCAAGGAAGTCCTTCCCAAAGCACCCTCACACCCATGAGAGGGCTAGCAACCTAGGATGGGGCTGCATCTGGCCTGAAAATCCCCACTACTTCCCATCCTCTTCAACTCGGACACACCACCTGTCTCTTACAGCTCCTGAAAAGCTGCCTTCCCTGGGTCTCATGCCTTTTATGTGGGAACTGGTGTAACAGTTTCTGCCCAGAAGCGCTCTTGCCATCAGTGCGTGTGCCAGGGCACTCAGAGCCCTTTGCCATTAGCTGCTGGTTTGAGCAAGTGCAAGAGCACGGGATACAGCAGGAAGTCCCTGGTTTGGGAACAGATGGGAGCATCTCCCAGTGCTTTGGTAGCATCAATGGGAGGTGAATTGTGAAACACTGTCTTGCTCGCTGTGCTGGTGTGACTATCCAGCATTGCACTAGTCTTTTGGCTTGCCTGGTTACGTAGGGATTTAAAAACAAACACTCCACCATGGATTTATCTTTTGTTCTGGACTTTTTTTATTGACTGCAGATTTAATTTTAGTGTCTGGTGTGAGATCATACTTAATGTTCGTTTTTCTGCCCTACTGAAGTGGTGTTTGGTACTGCAACACACCATTAAACTGCTGCTGGGCTCTGCCCCCACGTGGATGCATTTCTGTGGCGAGTGGACTGATTTGGGTGAGACAGACCATGAAACAGCCTACATGTGTTCAGTTTTACAAGGAAGGAGGGAGTGGTAAATGCCAACGTGCAAGGATCAGCCTCCACTTGGAGGAATCTGGCTCAAGCAATGAATGGGAGTATCGCAGGTCTCATGTTTTGTAGCCTGAAACCTGCTGCTGAAGAAGTCATGTGGTAAGACATTGTGCCTTCCCTGTTGAAGGATCCAGCCTATGGTAATATGCATTATTTGGATAATGGGAGGGCTGTGCTGGCAGTCAAAGTGGGGCACAGCCTCCCCAGCTGGTTTTCATAGCTGTGCTGGCCACATATCTAGCAGCCGTACCCTACATCTCCAGCTGCCCCTTCCCCTTGCTTCCTTCCTCCGTGCAGAGGGGTGTTTCAGACAGTGCAAAGGTGCAACCCTTCCTGGCAGGCAGCACAGCCTGCAGAGCTGTGGGGGTGTGAGAGAGAGCTCCAGGAGGCGGAGGGGCTCCATGTGTCGGGGCAGTTTGGAAGTGAAAGAGCTGCAGGCAACTGGCAAGGGTGTGCTCGCAGCCCCCTCAGGGAACAGGGCATTTGCACTCTGCATCTTGGAGGGGTGCTGATGGTACTCCAGAAGTACTGGCTTCTGCTTCGAGGCACTGCTTTACAGCATAAATGCCACCACTGCCAAGGAGGTGACTAACAGACACTATTTTAATAAACACAAAGAAGGCTTTCTGTCTCCATCTCCTACTGCCTGCTCAATCACTTCTCCCCCTTGTGTTATTCCTCTGGGGCTGTGTCTCTCCAGCAGTGGATCAGGCTGCTTGTGAGTGGAGTAAAACCCTCCGTCTCGTATCACCTCTTTTTCTAGGCTGTTGTGTGGCACGAGCTGTTGTAGTGAGCGGTTATCGTAGGGTGGGCATGCACCAGGCAGCCCGTGCTAATGTGTGCTGGATACCGTACAGAAAACAGGCTCTGGGGGCCGTGGTGTTTTCTGTACTGTGATTGCCTTTGAGGGAGGCTGGTAGACATGCTTGGCTGTTGGACTGGGAATTGCAAGGTTGAGCACCAAAGTTCCCCACTACACGTTGCTGAAGACAGCTACGGGAGCAAATGAGGACAGTGAGCTCCTGGACTGAACTGCTGACTCCATGAGCATCCCGGTCACAATCTGCAGTCTCTCTGTGCCTGATTCCCTTACCTGGGCAGCTGCTGACCAGCCTGCTGGGACGTCATGAGCATCTGTCTCTTTGCCAAAGAGAGACATGTGTAAGGCTGGGAGGAAGGGCTGTGGACCAAATCCCTCCAGTCTAACTGCTTACCCTCCACAGAGGAGAGATGATGTGTCTGTTTTCCCTCTGCTCCCCTGTCCCTTCCTCCAGGTATGGTGCAGGCTCCCGTGGGATGCCACAGCACCTCTTTCTGCCGTCTATCTCTGGGGAGAGGAGCAGCGGGCCATCAGCAGGGCCCGCTCCCTGGAAGCTGCCTCCGCTCCCAGTCCTAGTGGGTCACCACCACTATGGCCGAGAACCAACAAAATGACGCAGTTCGTGGCCAGCGTGCCTGCTAAGCAGTGCGATTTCTGTGCAGCGGGAGCACTGCATCACCCAGGTCTGCAAGGTCCACTGGTATTGAGTTACTGATAATGGAGAAGGGAGGCTGAATTGAATGCAGTAACGTTCCCTGAGTGCTCCCGAGGGAAGATGAGAGCAGAAGCTGCATCCTGCGAGGGGAACAGGGATTGAATGCCGAAACCTTGCTGGAATGCTCCTACTTCATCTTGAGGACTCTGGGGCAGCCTTCAGGTCTGGAGCAGGCATTGCTATGGGATGGTACTGCGAGGTGAGCCCACTGAGCTCCTAGCCTGTTGCTCCACTTTCTCCTCCCCACTGATACTGGGGGGATGCTTGTGCCTCACGCGCCCTTCCAGCGTGGTGAGGCTTCCCGTGCTGCAGAGAGCAGTATGTGTTTTGGGAGAGAAGGTGTAGATGCTTGTCCTCGCAGCTCAGGTCTTTGTCCTGCCCTCTCCATCAAACTCCTGCAGCTGCCAGGCACGCGCTGGCTCCAGCAGCAGTCTCTTGCCCTCGACTTGTACTCAGAAGCTCAGCGAGGAGACCACAAAGGGGAGCAAAGCTGAGGAGTCTTCCCATTTCCCAGGGGTGCTTAGATCAAGGTTCCAAGACCCACTAGTGAAATATGTATCCATGACCTTTCTTTGCTCCTGTCGGGCACTTCACAGTCCTTGATGTGACACCGACGACTTGCAAAGCTGCATCTCAGCAGGTGACAGCTGCTCCTGCTGTCTTTCTCACTTTCTGCCTGGTAACAGGATCTCCTTAAACACATCATTGCATTTGCACGGTGACAAGCAAAGCTTGCGGAGTAAAGTCAAACAGCTTGATGTGAAGCTTAGGCTCAGCTCCTGCATGGGAATTATAGCTCTGTGTACACATCATCCCCTTTGCGTTTTGCCCAGGAGCAATAGAGTAGCAATAAAAATATCCCTTAGGTAGCAATTCTCGTGACACTAGTCCCTAGCCTGGCTGGAAATGTCCTGATCTGCGGTGTTTCTGGCCCAAGGTAATTTAGCAGAAGCTTGTGATTGCACTGAGCCCCAGCCACCTCTGAGCTTTGCTCAGTGGGGCACTGTTTGTGGAATCTCAGACACTTCATTATCTTAGGGTTTTCTGGATTTTTATCTAAAGTTATGTGGGCTGGAAATCTTGCAGGCCCAGACACCTGAGATCACAAAATCAATTCTGCCGTCTATTAAATAGGTGTAATTCCCATCGACTGCAGGGAAAGTTACAATTCTGCAGTGGAAGGTGGAATTGGATCCATACGTATTAGAGACAGAAAACCCATCATCGGCTTCCTCTGGACCTTTTTCCAAGGTCAGTGCAAGACACTTTCTAAGTGTCTGTGACCAGTGCTTCACTCAGTCTGCAGTGGACTGGAAATGCCAGTGTCTCCCACCACCCTGCTTTACCATTAAGAAGTGAAGCATGACAGAGTGGAAAGCAGTCTGCTGCCAGTGGTTTCCTTTCTTTGTATGTGGTTTTTAAGTGGTTTAGCTTGTGACATTTTTCATTCTGTGAAAGCTTGAGTTTTTTGTTGTTGGATTATATTAAGCACTAAGAACATTGAAATTAAGGCCTCCCGGCAGAACTCCCTCTCCCCTCAAGCTACCTTCAGTCCTACCTCCTCCATCCTTTACTTCAGAAGAGGACAGCAGTGCTGTCCAAGCTGCGTGACTGGTACAGAATAGCAGAGGTGGTGTTGCCCTCTCCTGTAATCCTTCTGATAGAAAGCTTCTTCAAGCCCGTGTGAGTGTAGCACTAACACTGGGTGTAACTTACACTACACCCCCTTACTACTGTGGGATTAAGCACTTGTGCTGGGTTGGCTGTGTGGACCACCTTGCTGAAGCAAAGCATTAGGATTGATTTCAGTGCAATTGGATCAGCGCAAATGCAGCTCAGCTTTAGCTCTGCCCTTGATGTTTAATAGTGGGGCAAGGCTGGCTGAGAGGGATAGGTGAAAGCAGCACTTAGCTAGGGCCAGTGGGGATGATGGAGACTGTGGCCTTGGTGCCCACTTTGTGCCTGTTAAAGCTCTTGGAACTAGGGCTGGTGGTGACTGCTGTGGGGCAAGCCCCTTCCCCAGGGGAACAGGAGAAGTGGACTTTGCTTTCCAGGGTCTTCCTGTGTTCTCCAGCTTGTTCCTGCCACATTTACAACAGGAATAGCCAAGGCTCAGATCTTGTCAGAGCTAAGTTTTGCCTCTGTTTCTGTGTCAGATGGAGCAGAAGGGCGCCAACCTTGTCTTTACTTGTTCACAGGTGCTTGCGAGGTTGGAGGTGGAAAAGGGCCAGCCTGGCATTGCTGGCAGCTTGTTACAAGCGGCGTTTTACCCATGACCTGTCCCACATATGGACTTCACTGGAGCTGCCTGCAGCTGTGTAGTCTTTCAGACCTGCGTGAGAGTCTGGCTGTCCTTTAAAACAGACTAGATTTTGGCTTGGCTGCTCTCACAGCTTGTAAAATACTGGAGAAGCTTTGAAGTAACGATGTGCCAGAACTAATGAGATTGAAGGCTTCCCTGCCTTGATAATGCACACTTTTTCTGATCTCTTCTCACTGCAACACCAGATCTGCTTAGAGTTGTACCAAGACATACTTTGCAGATGCAGGGCTTGATCAAGTCCTTTGCCACCAAGGTCTTAATGGTGGGGCAGAAGCCCAGGGCAGTGCCGCTGTCCTGCTGCATGGACTCAGAGCTGTGCAGCTGGCCAAACAAAAGCTGATGGTCTTCCATGGGTGCTTTGTGAAAAGTCTTGAGCTGACCGACACGGAATATTCTGAAAAGTGGTTGGCTGCAGTTGGTTGTTAGTCTGTGCTTCGTTTATTGAAGATTTACTGAAGGATTTTAAAAATTGTGAAGTTCAAGTACTGAAAATTTGCACGTTCCCAAATTTGGGGTCACCTGAGTGGTGTGAGAAATTAGGGTCTCTCTGGTATGGTGCTGCAGCGTGATTGACAGCTATGTTGGTGTACACCCAGTGCATCTTTCCTTACCTCAAAGATGCTTCTTAAAGAGCAGTGTTAGCGCAAATGAGATCAAATGCATGCCTGTACCACTCTGGGAAGGGATGGAAAACTAAGTTGCTGATTGTTTGTCATCATTAAAGACCAGAATCGCCTTTTTTTCTTTTCCCCCCATGAGTTCTGGCCAAATTCCAACTTAGGTAATTATATTCTGCTTCCCTAATTCCCTCTGAAGCTTCAAATCAGTTTAGATTGCTTTTCCCTTTCTAGCCTGAGCAATTAGATAATGTTCCTGAGCCCTGTTAACCAGCTATGTTCCACCTCAGTGGAAGCTGTGTTTTATTGCTTATAGAAGCAGCACCCTCCCCCCACCCATGTACTTATAAAGTCTTTTCGATATGACAAATGATAGCAAAATATGAGGTAAAGTGGCTTCTCACAGCTGGGATTTCTGGTCTCCCTACTCTGCTAAGGGCAAGCTGCAGAAGGTGCCAAATTCTGTGCTTGCTCTGGGGTGTGTGCCGGCTGCCCGGGATGGTTTCAGTGGGAATAACGTGCTCTACAGCAGTGCAGATGGGAAAGGGGTGTCGCTTGTGTTTCAGCCCTGGAAATGGCACTTGGAGGAACAAAGTGGCTGCAGAGACAGGAGGTAAGGACTGTGTTGAAGGGGAGTGCAGCAGGCATGATATGGGGAATTACAAACTGCAGTACGGGGAGGAGGAGGCGTTTGAGGCAATTCTTCCTAATGGCTCCACACTGCATATATGCATCTAATTTTCCATGTTGCACTTCCTAGCAGAGCAGCTGGTGATGCTAATCCTTTGCCCTTACTGGTCATGTGTGGCAAGGATTAGCAGAGCATTCTCCAGTGAAGCACAGCCCCTCCAACTCCTCCCCTGTAAAACTGAAGATGGTGAGGGGACATTTGGCTTGATCCTTTGCACCGGGCAGAGGGAGGAGCGATGTTACCTTGCCACATAGTGTCACGTGTATTTTGTATTTTTGAGTCTCAAGTGAGTCAGTGTAGAGGGGAAGTGGTTTCTCAGGATTAAAAGTGAGTATTGAGCAGAGCCTCTTGTGTGAAGAAGGGTGTTTCTTTAGCTTCTCACGTGCCCACCATGGACTCCTTGAGTGGCTGTTGTCTTTCTTGTGGTGGTGTAGTCTGCTTCCCATCATCACCTGAAGCCCCCTGAAGAGAGAAGATGTGTCTTCCTTGCTGTGGTGGTGTATCGGGCCCAACCAAGATTGTTGGTAATCACACCTATTACCGTAATACCTGATTGAGCTCAGATCCCCTTGCTGTGTGCCTTCAACTGATAAAAAAAAAAGGGGACAAACCTGCTACAAGACAGGTTCTTTGCGTGTTGTTTTCCCACCCTGTCTTAAACTCTCTGTCTGTGGTGATGACTTGGGCTGAATGTCAGAACAAATTCCTTGACGGAAGCATGAAAGCACCTGTGGAGACTGTTTTCTGGGGACATTTTAAAGCTTGATTACGCTCTTTGCTGTGGAGCAGGCTGTAGGGAAGGCTTGTAGATGACCTGAGAAGTACCAAGGGACTCTTCTGTCTGTAATATGTGTGATTCCTTGAACTCTTTCTGAAGCTCATCTGAGTTTTTCTGTTGGTCCATTTGACCTATGGAAAGTGTTGCCATATCGGTATGCACATATGCAGGGAAAAACCAGTATCACTTTTATCACTTTGGTGTTAACCAAAGAGAATTGGCACCAGAAGAAACCATGTGGGCAAATGCAGTAAATAAGAGTGAAGCCTAATTAGCAGTTGCACAAAAAAATCTGCAGGGTTTGGACATCCTGTTGATTTTTGGAGTCTGCCAGGGAGCTCCTGCCGCAACCTGTGCGTGTAAAGGCAGGGTAACCCGTACTGCTGCTCCCCAGTACAAGGGCACGTGCGGTGAGGGCTCAGACACATGAAACACATGGAGGGCTGTGTTTTGTTCAGTGCATGTGTGGGGGTATTGGGAGGGGGGTATTCTGCATCTGCTGTGCTGGGGAGAAAGCGGGGACTCAAGCAGCTAAAGCAATCACCAGCGATTTGCCTTCTCTGGTGGTAATTGTTCTCCAAGAAACTCTCCAAAGGCTTCCCCATCTTTGTTGCCCTTGGAAGCATCTGTACTGCAAAACACTTCAGGAACCATGTTTCTCAGACTGAAGAAATGTGAAACTGTGGGTATGTATTTTTACAGAGGCACTGAGTTAGTGACTCTTGATACACAGGGCTGGTAACTCCCTGTGCTCCGGGTGACTGGAATCCTGCACAGCCAGAGGTGTGATATGGCTGTACTCCTCTAGGCTACTGACCGGAGACCAGGGGCTTGGGGTGTATGGACGTATGGCCCTGTGGGTGGGTTTCCAGCTTTTTTTTTTTGGTCTCCTTCTGGGTGCTTGTGAGTCCCCTGAGCATCCCTGCCTGTGTTTGCTCTCTGTCCATCCAATTCCCCCGGCAGCAGCTGCTGTGTAAAGGACTGTGGGTTCAGAGCTGTGCTGCTCCAGCCATGTCTGCTATTCCTCACTGCAGCATAAATCTTTCTGGGGTGCTCAAGAGTTCTGGTTACCCAAAATCAGCTTAAAGTTGAATGCGTGATTATCACCAGGAGCAAGAAAATACTTGGCACTGTCTTGGAGACTGATGGTATTGGGCTTAATTAATGGAGAGCAGTCTGTCCCCACATGCATCCGGCCCTGCCTCCTCATCCTTCCTATCAGTATCAGCTTAGGTTTGTTTTTAATTATTTTTTATTAAGTGTTGCGCAGAACAGTAAAACCCACATCAGATTACTGAGGATATTAATTCTTTGCGCTTCTCTAGCACATTTCATCTGATGACAAAGGTTTGTTTTACAAACATTAATTACGAAGCTTCATAACCCCCCTGTGAGGAAGGTAATAACCACAATAATACTTAGCACTTAGATGGTGTTTCACATCTTCAAAAAGTTGTATAAACAATAAGCTTTAAAGTACCCTGCGTGACATGGTAGTGTAATTATTCAAACGACACATGGGGAGACAAAGATACACCAAGGGAGAACGTGCTTGCCCAAGGTCACACATCAAATCAGTTACTGACTAGTGCTCATGGAGGGTTGTCCTCCATTTCTGGGTTTCTCTCCCATTCTCTGTCTTCCTTGGTGTCGTAGCTGAGCAGTGATGTACAAAAGCAGTAGAGGGTGAAGGCCATGAACTGAAAACCATTAGGTCCATGTAAATTAGCAAAAAATATGGGGTGCCACATTTCCTGGATGGAGTTGGGGTAGTTCAGCTGAAAGACTTTGTGGTTAACAGGGTCCTGAAGAGGTATTTGGTGTCAGTGCTTGATGGTGGCCGGTGGTTTGGAACATTGCTGCTGCTGCAAGTGAAATCCTTTGGTGTTTGATGAGTAGCTCCCCAGCTACTTCAGTGGCTCCTTGCCCCCTGCCTTGGCAGGCAGCGACAGGGAAAGTACATGGCTGATATCTGAACTTTTTGTTGTCCACCAGTTTCAGGACATGATCAAACAGGCAAAGAAGTTTGAAGGTGTGGTGACTGTAATATGTGACAGAGTGGCTCATTTTGGGGTGTTCAGCAGTACACATACTTGTTGGCTTGTGGAAGGAGGAACAGCCCTGATTGCACCCATTCCTGGAGCAAGGCATGACTTCTTTTTTCCCCAGCCCATTTCATAAGCTATCCAGGCTAACTTGCGTCCCTCCAGATGAGGAATAGCAGAAGTGATTTCCAAGACTCAAATGTTTCTCGGTTGTTTCCCCAATGTAATTTATAACAGAAGCAATCTTCTGTTACACTGGGCTTTGAATTGTCCCAAGGTAGACATGCTGCCCATCTCAGTGAAACAATCTGGTGGTGCCTTGGTAATTGACGACGTGTCTGGTGGGACAAACACTGGGAAACAGTTTCACAGTCCCTGTCAGCCATCGGTCTGGGAGCTGTACTCCTCCGGGGCATAACCAGATCTGGAGTCTTTCCCCTTTGCGGAATTGGAGCAGGCTGAAACTGGGTGGGAAAAACCAACTTTTAGAAGGTAAATCAACTCCTTGCCTGATGGGCAGCACAAGGGACTTGCTCATCTAGGGGATGCAGTTCAAGTTTGCACAGTGTGGAGGTTCAAGTGTGTGTTTTCTGAAACTGTGTATCTTTCCCTCTTCAAACACTTTCTTTCTCTTAAATGGGGAGACCAATGCCTAGCATTGTGTTAATTTGTCCAAGGGTGTTCTGCAGCAGGCTAAGTTGGTTGAAGCCTTTAAGAAAGGAGGCTGGTTTGAGATTTTACTCTGCTTGGGAGTTTGCTTTCCTCCTGTCCCCTTCAGAAGCCAAGGGATGGTTTTGTTCTCTGTGGGATGGGCTGCTCTGTGTCATGCCAAAATCAGCTGAAGGCCCAGGAGTGTGTTAAATAAAATGAAACTTCTTGCTAATATCAAGAGAACATCAAATGGAGTTGAGGATAAGTGATTTTAAAATACGCTGAGGTCTTAGCCTGCCCTTGGCCTTGCCTATCTAGGCCAAAGCCTTTTCTTTTGCAGAAGAGAGTTTGAGAACAAAAGTCTTTAAAGAGCTTTCCTTTTCAGACATGCTTCGGCTTTGAGGCTGGTGCCTGTCTGCATTTCAGTCTCTCAGAGCTTTATTTCCTTAGTGTCAAAGATCATCTTGCTTCCTTTGCAAGGCTGTCAGCTAGACCCTGGCTGCTTTGATATGGCTGTGTTACTCCCTGAATCCCCTGTTGAACAAGCTGCTCAACAATGTTTGCACAAATGCATGATCTTGGGTAGAGGATTAATCTCTGTCCCTACCCCCTGTGCAGTCAGCCAGCTGAGAAATTATTTTAAACACCGTCCCATGTGCATTAGTGCTTCCCCAATTTCCTCTGCAAGTCTCTGGTGTTTCAGACGATCTTTTGACTCTGCACAGATGCAGAGTAATAAATTCATAACCTGGCTTTGTGGAACTTTTGCTCCCAAGTTCATTGCTATCCGTCTCTCACCAGGGAACAACCAAGCCAGCATCAGCCTGCCTTGCTTCTCCTTGCCTGTGTTCCAGTTGTAATGAGGGTTGGGTTTTGTTTGTTGTTTTTTTTTTTCCTCAAAACTACTAGTCCATCTTCCTTTTCCCCCCTCTTTTTTCCCTTTTTCTTCCCCCAGACAGATTAATTGTTCGAACTGCTGCAGCTGTTTGTCAGAATGAACTCTGTCGACACAGCCAGGATCTGGCAATGCTAGAGCCACTCTCATCTTGCAGGGGTTGAGGGATGCTCCTGAGACCCAACAGCTAGTGCTTGTTGTGGAGTGGTGGCCCAAAGCCCATCCCATTTGCAGGAGCAGTACTATGTGAGTTCATCACACACACATCCCGGGAGTGACCCTATCTCACTGAGGGGAGCTGCAGGTGGAAGGGAGACCACAGAAGGCCAAGGCTGGTAACTCAGTGTTGAAGAGGCTGAAAACAGGCTTGTGTTTTATTGCCCCTGAAAACTCCTGGAGATGCCACTTGTCCACTGGGTGTTTACTGCCCTATCACCTCCCAAGTCCCCTGAGCAACAATAAGCAGAATATGGGGCTGAGGAGTGGCTGCCTGGGAGAGGCAGTGTGGCCAGATGTGCTGCACAGCTGGAGAGGAGTAGATGGGTAATCTATTAAAGGGAAACAATGCAAACTGTTTGTTACGGTGTCAAGAATATTTCACTGCATGAGCAGTGCGTGACAGATGCGGAGTGACAGAAAATGCTCCCTGTGTGCAGATCCTTATAGAGGCAACGAGGGGTTCCCCATCTTCTGCCAAGGCATCTGGCATCAGGTACCCTGAGTCTAAGAGGGTTCTGAAAGACCCTCTCCTAGCATTTGCGTGTAAGGGATAATAAAATAGCAGTTCTTGCGTCCAAATTTCCCCACCTTAAAATCAGTCATGAAAGTATAATGGGCTGACTCTGGCATGTGCACCACTGCCCTCTCCTGTGTGCACGGGGGGATGCTGGTTGTGAACCAGGCTGTGTTGCACACCCCTGTCACTTCTGGGCAGAAGGACCGGTGCTCTGCCTTCTCCCACGATCCTGAAGTCCCTGGATCCTATTGCAGGTGGGGATGCCCTTTGCCATCATGTCCTGCCTGGCAGCTACAGAGCGGTGGCCTCAGGGTTTCGTGGAAATGCAACTAGTAGCTCTGCTGTGAAGGATGAACTCAACTTCGCACGTGAACTAGGAGTTTGGTGTCTTTGTTATGTGTGAAAAATGCAGCTTTCCCTCTACAGACTTACCGCTCTTAGTCCTCACTGGAGGAATGAATTTGCAAATAATTTTCAAGGTAATTATTAATTGACTTAAATTAAGATTAATTTTTTTGAAGTATCCTCAGTAAGGAATTTAGTGTTTGTCAGTCTCTTTCTTTGTCTGGAATTAATAATGTAATAGCACGGGCTCTTCAAAAGTGGCATGTAATTAGAATTCATTGAAATCTTATGTCTAGGCTAAATTTGAAGAAAATAGGTTGTAATTAAACTAAGTTATTAACAGTTACTATATCTGATTATTGTGAGTACATGGTTCTGCTCTGGGTCAGGTGGGAGATTGTTATCCCAAACTCAAACCAGTCCTGGACTGAAAATGAGCACTAATTAAGAGAGGAGGTATGCACAGTTAAAACATTCCAAATAATACCAAACTCTTTGCAGTTATGATGCCATACACCAGCAACATTATGACTAAGATGTATTACTGTCATCAGCTCCAGCTGAGATGAAACTGAGGTTTAAAGATAACGTGTGTTTTCCCTATCATTCCCAACCCTTGGCATAATGAGCAGAAGAGAAATAAATGTGTGTTCCCATACCCTTCTACATCTGGATTTCCTCCCACCCACCCCACCCCCACCCCCCCCCACCCCCCCCCCCCATAATCTTAAATTATTTTCCTGGATTAGTTATTGTTGCCTCAGGGAACAATTGCAAGGTTTCTGAGCTGTTTGCAACTCTTCAACTAGTTGTGTGTGCATCTTCCTTTCAGCTCTGTTTTCACCTGGTCGCAGGTCTTGCAATGACGTATCGGAAGGCTTCTGCATCCGCATCTGCACTGTGTTACATGGGTGCAGGATTTTTATGGGGAAGGATTTTTCTTCTCTGCCCCTCCTTCCCCTCCCCTCTGTCTTTAATGGGAGAAGAACAGAAGGGAGCGAAAACAAAGAGCTGACAGAGATGAATATGCTCTATGAATCAAAGCCTCTGGAAACACTTCTATGGGTTAGTTACTTTCCTAGCAAGAGTGGGAGACTTGTATAAAATTTCCCTTGAACTGTTCTTTCCCGTCCCTAGAAAAATGCCAAGGAATTTGGATGAGAGCATTTTAAACGGCATCTACCTAGCACTCCTTTGTTGCCTATTTTGCTACAGCTAATTAAAAGAGAAAAGCCGTTTAATATTTAAGCACCATTAACTCGGCTGAATTATTAAATGTCAATTTGCATTATGTGCATAAAAGGATCAATAAACAAAGAGAATAAAACAATGGAGGTGGCTGGGGTTAGAGAGATGTCAGCTCCTCTCATCGGAACCAGAGGGAATTGCTTGCTTGTCTGCCAGGTTGTGGTTATTAATTATTGGTACTCAAGAGGGAAAGTACTGTGGACTTTCTAGGACTCTGCACACCAAAGGCACTGCAGGGATGTAAAGGATGCTGTCAAGATAAAACATTACTTGGCTTGGTTTCCATAGGTGTCACACAGCTCCCGTTGCCTCAGCTTTGTTGACAATTTACTGGCATTTCCTCTTGGTGCTCTCTCTCTTCCTTTGGGGTGAAGTTGTGCTGCTCTATTTGCTTTTCCCTCTCCAGGTTGCTTTGCTTGCTGGCAGTAGTTTTCAGGCTGCAGTTCCTTGCACTGGTGAAAAGGCATACGGGAGAAAATCCAGGGGAAACCAGTTTTTCCTTGAGTAAACCCTCCTGTGTTGCACAAGACGTTTTCTTCCTCCACTCCCTGTGACTGTGAATTTTTAGTGCTATATTAGGCAGCCTTGGAGACTTAAGGTTGACCTAGACTTTGCATTGTGAGGTGCTGGACTGGAATTAGGTACGGATTGATCCCTGGCTGTGGTCCAGGCTTCCCACCCAGCGATGGACAAGCCATTTCATTTCTTTGTTTTCCCCAGCTGGCAACATGCAATAGCAGCATTTCCCCACGTAACAGCACTGCTCGAGGGGGTAAAAGCATCAGTGTTTTGTGAGGGCCTGTAGGGGAACCCACGTGAGCACAAAGGCTTCTTGACACCGAGGGGATGTATCACCAGCAGCATCCCGTATCTCTAATCCTGCTCTTGCCAGGAGCAGATAAGCACCCGTCAGAGGGGTGCTAAGTCTTTGCTGTCCCCTGGGTCTTTGGCATCTCAGCCAGAGTTGCCAGTGAGTGGTCATGCTGGGGTTTGTGCAGTGGTTGCCTGTCCCTCACCATGTGGCTTGGGGATGAGAGCTGATCTTGTGAAGGCACCGTGCTTCCATCTCCTGGGAGGTGGCTTTGCTGCAGGGAACCTGGGGTGCCACTGGGATGGGTACCGCTGTGCATAGAGCTTCAGGCGGAGACAAGTCGTTGCTGCCTGACACTTTTCAGTACCGAAATTGGATTTTAGATACTTGAATTAAGGGTAGTGTTTTTACTTCCAGCTCTTTCTAACTATGGTTAGAACAAAACAGGCTTTCAGTGAAATTTTATTTCAGTCTTTTTCTTGCAGTTCTTATCACCCTCTCCTGCAGTGATCCCCCCCCTGCCCCCAACTCAGTTTCACAGTCAGAACAGCCTTTCACTTTCTGTGGAAGCAGGGTATAGCAGCAGGTAAACATGGCCGTATGTTGAATCGTTCCTCTCCTGCGTGGAGAAAATGTTTGCACTACCATAATGGCACGATTGCCCTCACATCCTCAGCTTCGTCTGGGTCGGCTGGATGGGGCCCTGGAAGCAGCAGGCCCATGACAGGTGAGAATTTAGCATAGATCCAGTGCCTGAGTGTTGATCCAGCTTCTCAGATGGGCACTGTGGTCTGTACCGAGTCTATGCCTCTGCAGAAGCTCTTCTGACAACGGTGGAGCTGCTTTGATCACTTGGACAGGGAGGTCTGCAGGAGAGCTGGGCACCAGCTCCTCAGAGCCCCAAATGCCTGCTTTGCTACCCCACGGCCATGCACCCACCCCTGGGGTTAGGAGCTCGGAGCCTACAACGGCCCTTTTGGATGTCCTCTCCTCTGACAGCTCTTCTCTGCCAATCCTTCTGCTGCTCACCAGCCCCCAGTTTCCATCTCAGCACTGAAGAATTGCGGCCTCAGGGTTTAGCATTTTGAACAGGACCAGCTGGAGTTTTGTGGGAATACTCCTGTTCTTACCCTGTTTGTGTTAGTGTACTCTGGCTGCATACTGTTTTGGGCTTTGTTTTTTCTTGTCTGCTGTTTTTGTATGCTTGGAGCTTGAAGCTGTCTCTCTTCCTGTGTTTCCAGGGTGGGTTTAAACACGTGTGTGTGACTTTAGTGGAGTCTTCACCAGCAAAGTCTGGAGCATTCCCCTTGTGTTCCACCAGCTGGGTAACCCTGTTTGGAAACACTACCTCTGCCTTTTTGTTATTTTTCAGGGGCCACAGCTGTTGCCTGATGTTTTTTCCCCTTTTGATATGAAAAGGAGCCTAGAGTTATTCATTGATTAGTGTTTGTGCACCTTTGCTGCTAATCTAGTCGACAGATGATTAGCAAATTGACATTTTTTTTCTCCCTTTTGAAGGGATGAAGTGTCTGTGTTGTGCTTTCTTTTCATCTCCTATGTTAAATGGTCCAGCGATGAAGCAACAGCTGAGTTTCAAAGTATGCTGGTTTACAGATCTGTGGGCATGGACCTCTTTGTTGAAGAATCACTGTTCTACCAAAGTGGCTTGAAGTATAAAAAGGGAAAGGAAGTGGAGCAAGCAGCATGAATAGTGACTATGAGCTAATCTTCTATTCAGGGGAAAGAGGAGAGGGGTAAAACCCTTAAGACCATTCCAGCACAGCCCATTTTCCTGCAAAAGTTATTAGCAGCAGATCCTGGAGACGTCGCCTGTTGGGCTTTGCTACCTGCGCTGACAAGCTGCAGCATGCCTGTGAAAGGCAGTTTTCCTGGCTGAGTGGGGATGCGCAGATTCAGTGGCTCTTGCGTGCTGCGACGGAGGAGCCAAAAGGGAGCGCAGGAGCACGAGATGTGTGAAGAGGAGCTGACTTGCATCTCCCCCTGAGCCAGCCTTGGCCCTCCTTAGAACTGGCTGCTGGGATGCTCCTGGTGATGGGCACACTGGAAGACGAGAGCAGAAGGGCTTACAAAGGGTCAGCAGGCTTTCTGGATGCCGGTAACTGTTCATTCACCTTCAAAGGATGGTGAGTGCGTAGAGCAGATGGAGATTGACTCTAGAGATTGGAGACCTGGTGGGAGTTTCCATAAGGAGACAAGGGATCAAACCTACCCAGGTGCTGGCCTGTCCTCCAGGGGCCATTCCTGCAGCACATGGGCAGGATAAGCGAGTGTTTGTACTGCCCTTGTCCAGCTGAGTTCCTCTCTTTGTAGCCCTCTTTTCTCTGGCTGGAGCATTTCATTTCTGGATATTTTACCAGCTGATAAACAAGTCAGTCTGTCAGTGCTCTGTAGAACAGAGGATGCCTGATTTCTCCCCCAAGCTGTTTCCCTCATTTGTGTTTTCCCCTAAAATACTTAAGAGCTCTAAGTAGCAACCAGACAAGAAATGGGTTTTTAAGTGCAGCGCTTTGAGCACTCAGCTTGGCAGGATTACCTTGCCCAAGTGTGGCTATGTGGCTCATTGGGTTTTGCAGCAAGATTTAGAGATACATCTCAGGCTTTGAAGCTGGCACAGTGGGAAGTGGGTTGGGAAAGAGGATAAAGTCTCTTTTATGGCCATTACGAGACAGACCTGCTTTTTTCATTTCCTAACCAAAGCTGGAAGCTTCCGGGGCAGTATCACTGAGGGCCCTGACTGCCACCATATCTGGAGCCCCTAAAGATTTGAAGACAACCTACCTCCTGTTGCTGAAATAGAGTCATCTATACAAATTCCACTCAGGCACATGAGTTAGACAATGATGCAGGGTTCGTGCCATCGTAATTTTGTGTGTGTGACATCTGTCACCTGATTCCTGTCAAAGTTCCCTATCAGTTTTGCTCTGCTGCTTGATACTCTGCAGTTAGGTGGGCCTATGTAAGAATATTTTGGGACCACCTAGGAAAACTAGTGGGCTCCTGCAGGTGGTGGAGTTGGGAATTGATGGGGTCAGTGATGATCTGGTGACTGATACTTTAGTAAAGCACACAATACCTCTTTTTAATTTTTTAAAGTTGAAGTTTTAAATTGAATGAAGGTCTCGGGAGCAGGTGTTGCGGTCACTGGGGGGTGTACCTGCTATTCATGACATTTCACATGATTTTGTTGCTGGCATTTTTCTAAAAAAACCCCCCAAAATTATAGAGATGCTTCAAGGAAGTGACATTGATTAAGCAAAAAGTTATTTTAAGACCGTGCAAATCATCTGGCTGAGCTTTGCAAAAGGAAACTCTGTTTCTGGAGATGCAATCAGCCAGAGATGTAAAGACATAGTCTTGGTCTCTTCCAAGTTAAAAAAAAAAAACATGCTATTTTAAGTAGCCAAGTTTCATGCTCTGTGATTACTTTCCACAACTCTGTTATTTCTCTGTGCACTTCCCATTGAAAATTACATTCTTCCCTTCTTGCTCAAGAGTGCTGTGGAGTGTCGTGTGGGGTTAGACATGGTTGCTTTGCATATCTCGGAAGTGGCTGTGTTTCTTTTGTGGGTGGATTGATGCTTGTGTTTTAATCATGAGCAGTGTACAAATACCAAAGGAGTCAGAGACATTTTGCAGCTGAAATATGACATCTTCCCTGCTGCAAATTCAGGCCAGGAGTACAGTAAGCGTCTTTTTTTTTATTATTATTTTTGGTCGTACATGGTTTGGGCAGCAGCGAGAACACTGATGAATGGGACCAGCCTGGCCTTGTGTTCAGAGTTGGGGCCCAAGGAGGCTACGCTGTACCGGGCAGCGTCAGCTGGGGAAGTTCCCCGAGGGGCTGAGGTGCGGAGGAGTAGGCGAGGGGCTGAGGTGCGGAGGAGTAGGCCCCATGCAAGCAACCAGGGGACGTGTTCAGAAAGCGGCGGTGACAGAGGTTCCCCTGGGCAGGCTGCGCAAAGACATCCCATGCCCGAGCTCGATCACCCCCTCCTGCTGCCATCTCCTCTCCCTCTGCTGTCCCGCTGCTCTTAGCTGCTGGTAGGTACGGGCGGTCTTTCTTCAGCCATTAATATGCTATTGATCCACAGCCCTGCTGACAGTGTTAATGGACACTGATTGTGTATTATTATTTCCATAATCGTCCTCAAGCTGGAGTGAATTTTCCTTTTCAAATAGCCCATCGATATCATGCCCTGCATTGTGGGCTGGAGCTCGCCTGGTTAATTTGTTTTGTCGAAAGTTTCAGTGAAGCCTGTGGTCTTCATCCGCTGTGGAGCAATCAATGCAACCAGCTGAATAGTGATGGAGCACACACCAAGGCAGCTGCCATCCCCTCCCGGGGCAGGCGTGAGCCGGGTGTTTTGATGGACTGTCAGGACGCTGCCCCCGCAGATCCTTCCCATCCTACTAGATCTTTCCCACTCCTGCGAAGTGTTGCTAGCACAATCTCTTCACTTTACTTGCGTGCTGGCTTCTCTTTGTGCTCTGCGAAGGGGACGTGACCCCTTTCTCAAAGGTCTTCGTGTTTGTATGCCTCTGCTCCTCAAGCAGCGTTGCACATTGCATGGACAGGCGGGATGAAATGCTGACTGAAGCAGTGGCTTCATGGCCTGAGATGCTCCCTGGGTGCTTTGCCATGCAGGGTCTGTAACTAACGGTGCTGCAGGGCAGTTCCGCCCGTGGACCAGCAGTTACCAAGAGTGGCTCTCCAGCAAGGCATGCCACGTGGATTTCCTCAATGAAATGCTTATTCAACCTACGTGCTCCATAAATACCATGTATTTTTCCCCTTTCTGGGAACTCCCTTTGGGATGCCTTCTTTACATGCCACTTGCTCAAGGACAGGAAGGGTGAGGGAAGGAGATGGGCAAATTCCTGAGGGGTTTAAACAGCAGATTACCAACTGATGTCCCCGCCCCTCTTGCTGCAGTGTAACTGAGCAATGTGACTTCAGGGAGCCTGTGAACAGGGATGGGGAAGGACTGACCCTGGCTTCTGTGCCTAGCTGATGTGCAGAAGAGGCTGAATTATAATTACACCAGCTGTATGGGAGGGCATCACTTGCCTTGCAGAGCAAGGTGGTAAATTAAGCCTGAGGAAGAGGGAAAACTCTGGGTGTAGCTTCCTTCTCTCCCCACCCTGCAGGATGGTGGTAGCAAAGGTGGGTGGGTTCAGGAGCTGTGGTTGCTGGGAGTTAGAGATGCATGCTTTTCATCCTTGAGGCCACCTGAAGGACATGTGCAGGTGACAGAGGTGGTGATGGGGCAGAGTCTAAGGGGGCTGGCTTGTGTTAGCCTGCTGAGAAGGCATCGGTGAAGTGCAGCTGATGCTGTGCTGCAAAAGGGGTGAGCAGCCTGCCCTTGCAGTTACTGCGACTGAGGGAGTGTCAATGCAGTATCTGTCACTCACCACCCTCTCTGTGAAGGAGGTCTCATCATTGCCATTGTAGCGATGGGATCTCAGGTTCAAAAAGATGAATGGCTAGACCTGTGAACCAAATACAGATGACTCAGTTCTCTCCAAAAGACCATTTCTCTCTCCTTTTCTGCATTTGAATGATATTAGCAACCTCTAAGCGCCAAGAGTCTCATAAACTCTCCAGATTAAGGTAATAACAACATTGTGCAGTACACTGCACTGGGAATAAAGTTATTTTATCCGCTCCAATTTCCTTTTGTTTTAATGTGTAAATACATCAAGTGAAAGCATTGTAGGAAATCTTAGTGCAGAGGCCAAATGCAATGCAAGCCAGCCCTTTCCTGAGGACGGGCCTAATGCTGCAGGTTCAGAGTCTGAATTTTTTCCCATATAAAGCTTCTGGCACTCAGTATTTGGCTGGCCTAGTTTCTTTGGAGGACTTTGTACTGGGAGTCTTCCCTGAGTTGATTTCTTAACTACAAGTGCAATGGAAGTGATGATGCATCTGTCCCTCAAAATATTAGGAAAAAAGGGTGGGGAACAACCTGTGCCCCCTTCCCCTATGGAGGTCATCCAAGGTCTTCCTTGGACCTCTGCTTTGGGGTTTGTCAGCCAGAGGAGAGGGATTCTGCCCCAGCAGGACTTAGCAGGGCAGGTTGTATCTGTGCAAGGGTTGTTCTCTGTGGAGCACTGCTGGGAATGGACGAGATTGCTGCTTCATCCCCAGCACCTGGCTTCATGCTCCAGCCTTTCTTTTCCCTCCTAAGGGCCTTCTGTGGAACCGTTTCCTCTGACAGGCACGGTACTGCCATCCTGTTGTGCTGGCAGTGCGCAAACTGTCGGCACGCTGAAATCCTCCAGGAGACCTGGGGTGATGTCAAACAATAATGTATTCTTTCTGTTCAAGCACATTAAAAGTGCAATTAATCCTCACAGTCTCCCTGCCCATCTGTAATACGGCATGAGGTGACTTTCCCAGCCTTTGTGTGCTGTGGCAGGCTGAGCATGGAAGGGAGACCATCCCAAGTCTTGTCTCGTGATTTAATGCAGCTGTAAGAGCTGGGTTGGTTCATTGCTCAGCCTCCACCGCTTCGCTGATACCAAGTTGTAACCAAAGGCAGAGTTTCTCAGACTCCTATGCCTTCTACCTGAGTGCTTTTCTTTCCAAGACAGCCCCAGGCTTTCTAAGCTCCCTTTTGAGAGATCTGGGTTCATTCAGGATACAAGATATGGAAAAATGGTGGTTGTTCCACCGGGGACGTGGTCCTGTGATTGCGAGAGAGATGTTGCAGCTTAAGCAGTGAGGATTCACTTGAAGTGATGTCCCTTCCCAGTGAATATAGCTGAAAGGTGTTAGTGATGGTAACACAGGCAAGTAAAGGCACCTGTGAACAAAGCTGGGTGTGCACACCCTTGCCTGTAATCTCGGTGGATCCAGGAAGAATTTGGGAGAAGAGTACAAAATCATCCTTAGGCTTATCCCTAGGGTTGTGGTTTTGCTGTAGACTAGTGCCATATAATGTTTTGTAGTGCCAAATAAGGATTAGTTTAAATAATACTTCTATCAGACTCAGACACCAGCAAATTACCACAAGGTAGTTTGGTAGCAGAATAGTTGCACAAAACCTCTCTAATCCTGTACTACTGTACCTAATGATTCTGCTGTGGGAATTCCCCATGTGGAAATGCTTTTAGGCAGGTGGCAGGAAAGGGTTACACAAGACAGGTGAAATTATGGAATTGGGATGACCAAAGGGAAAAGAGTATAAATTGAAAGACTTGCAGTGTATACCATGTGGGGTAGAGCAGAGCAACTTAAGGAAACATTTAACTGGGAGCTAAAGCTGCAGATAAATATTCTGATTCTCCATGGGGTGGCTGGAAATTAGTTTTTGCAGCAAGGTTGTGTTTGCAAAGGGAGAATAGAGCCACCAGCCAGCAAATGTAGCCCACAGACTGAAGAGAGGTTACAAGAGCTTTGCTGCTGCAGGGTGCCAGCACCCCACTGAAATGCCGGCAGCATAGCTCGGGGATGGGGGTAAATATTGTACAGGATGGGAAGGGACGGGGTCTCTCTTAATAGAGCAGAGATTCTTCAGCATCGCTGCCTGCGTCTCAGCACTGTGAGGGAGGCTCTGCAGTGCATGTAGGGTTAAAGGTGAAGTGACAGGTCTGAAGGGGACTGATCCAAGGGCTGAAACAGCACAAGAGACTGTCATTTGGATTAAGGTAGATTATATAGGTGATTGTATAGGCTTCTGAATTATTCCTCTTCCATGGTTCACTTGACAAGCATTCATGATGTTTTTTCCTGATACATCACTATTTTACTTAACGTGTTTACGTATCTGTACGTACATCCATACATGTATGTGTATACAAACACACAGATGTGTGTAAGCACATATATTAGTTCCTGCTTTCTCCTGGGTTCGGCAAGACTCGTCTGCCATCCAGGCAGGAGAAAGTCACTCATCTGCTCCATTGTATCAGTGAAGCTTTGGCAGTCGGTTTCAGCATTCTGTGATGCTCGAGGGATGGCAGGCACGTTCCTGGGAGCCCTGCAGAGCTGGAAGACAGGAGAGGCTGAGGGATTCGTCTGTGTGCTATCGTATTATTCAAATACACACATTGCTGCTGTTAATCAACAGTTTAGTCAGTAATAATGATTTTAACCAAGGGCCACCACGCTGGAAAGACAGAAAAGCTGCAGAAAGGCGAAGTAGCGTGCTGCACGTACAGTGCTGCTGCCTGGGTGCTGGGTGGCTGTGGCAGGCTGTGAAGCCTCAGCCGCAAGTTCAGCTTGCCACCCATAGCCCTGGGTCTGCTCTTGTGTCACTACTGCTTGGTCAGTGCCTTGTTTCTTAAGAAACACCAGTTTCTGAAGGCTGACCTCAAAGGCAGACCTTTTCTACTGCCCGAGACCAGCCTGCCCTAGGTCTGTGCTGCTGGATGATTAAACCAGCATAAGCCTGAGCACTTCCCTTGCCCGGGTGATTTGGTTCAGCGTGTATTGGTCATGCCAAAGGGATGAAGGGATGGAGAAAAAAAGCAGTCTTTGAAGCTCAGCTAACCTTGAGGGAAAAGTGGGTGCTCAGTTCAGCTTCAGCAAGAAAATCTGTGCTTGTTTCAGAAAGCTCTCTAAAGCTTGCTTTAAACCCTTTGATCGTCTCCTTAGTGGTTTGTTCATTTGCGTTGTATTTCACCAATGGGAGCTAGAGCTGTGGCTCCAGAGTCACCTGGAAGCATTGTAGTGAGACAGGAAAGTATCCCAGGGGGACTGGCGCTGAGGCACCACTTCTTAGGTGCGTTTGTGGGTTTCTCTGTTCCTTGAAGTGCCGCTGGAGTTTTCACCTCGAACAAGCACAGGTGTCCCATCGGACTGCACCGTCACCTTCAATACATCCCAGCCGCTTCGGTGATCACACAGATGCTCTTGGAGTAGGGAGCCAAGGGCTTTTTGCACAGGACCCTGAAGCTGAAGCTTCTTTATAACATCCTGTTCTCCAGCGTGTGTCTCCCTGCTGTCGGTCAGGGCTACGATGGGACATAGTTGCTGTTTGGGTACATGAAGTTCTTAAACTTTGTTCTGGGAACTTTCTTTCCACATATTTTTCCACTGCACTGGTCTTCATTGTTTTCCAGGCTGGACTGGCAGTAACTAACTGGGTCTCCACTTGGAGCCCTAGCTGGAGAGGTCCCTGGAGATTATAGGTCCCCTGATCCCGCAGAGGCTGTTCCCTCTGGCTCAGGGCTGAGATAGGTTGCCGTGTAGTTTGGGAAAGACTTTTTTCCTGAGGCATGTGCTATGTCTGTTCTAGAAACGTGTACTAAAAGCTGTACAGGGCTTCAAGGCCCTTGCTGAGTGCTCAGTAATTATCCCCAGCCCCCTGTGAGGTAAATCATAGTAATCAGGTCTGGTTTAGACAGGCATAGAGCAGCTGTGATTTGAGCGGGTCCCTGCTTTAACCACTTGCATGTACTCCTCTCTGGGAGAGATGAGAGCAGGGAATTCTTGGTCCTGAGCCCATGCAGGAGTCCCTCTCTTCCAAAAGCTCCATAATCTGCTTTTCAGTGTCTAGAACTGGTCATCCCAACAGGAACAAAGGTTTTAAACCAGCAATTGATACCAGCCACCCAGGAGATGGGGAAAATAGCTCAATTTTATCTCCTGATACCATAGTGTCTCATACCAGCACTGTCCAGCTGTCCTGCTTTGTGGATAAGAGGTGGCGCTTCCACCCGGCCGTGGGAGCAGCCACCCTGGGCAGTGGGCGTAAGGGGCTGAGGTCCTGCTTGTTTCCCTCTTTACCTCTTCTTTCCTCCCTGCAGCTCCTGCTCAGGCCCAAATCATCCATGCTGGGCAGGCATGTGTGGTGAAGGAAGACAACATCAGCGAACGTGTTTACACGATTCGGGAGGGGGACACGCTGGTCCTGCAGTGTCTGGTCACAGGACACCCGCGGCCACAGGTGAGCTTTCGGTTATGCCTGTCACCCACACTCCCTATGGCACTTCTTTGTAGAGGAGGACTGTGGGCAGTGGGGTGTCCAGCTTTCTACTACGTGTTAGAGACAGGTAGGGATGCTCCATAGTGCAAGCACTGGCTGTGAAGCAGCCAGCATTGCTTTCATGGAAAACAGTCCACAAAGCTTTGCAGGACCTTCCAGTGCTCTCCAGTATGTGATGTCCTGCAACACATACAGACAAGGGGAACCTGCCTGGGGGAGTTTGGGAAGTTTTTTGTACTGCCCTTCACTGAGCCCACTGGTCACTGCTTTATGGCCACTGGCCAGCAGCAGATTCAGACTTGCAGCGCTGGATATATCCGTGCTGTGGCCAAAGTCACAGCCCAGCAGAGAGGTGCGGAGCTGAGCTTGGCTAACTGCTGCAGTCCTTCCCTGGCGGTCCACAAGCCCCACGCAGCCACATCCCCACCCTTCAGATACTCAAGCAGGCTGGCTCAGTGTTAGTGTGGATGTGTCTGTAAAGATGCTGGACCAGAGCATGGTCTGCCTACGCAGGGACAGAGCGGGGTAGGAGCGGCAGCTGTGCGTACTATGAGGATGGATGTGCCAGAAGCCACTCAAGGGAGCCAAGAACGATACATGTGCTTTCTTGGCCACCTTCCCCAATCCTGCCAAAGAGACTTGTGCTGAGAAGCCATACATCTGCATACACCAATCAACCCCTCTGTGGATTTGCTTGTGAGGAGCTACTTGGCTAAGAGATGATGGCAAAGGAGAGGGAGAGAGACTCAGCCAGCAGGATTTGACATGGTTTATCCATCAAAGCATATCCTGGAAACAGTAAAAAGGAAATTATCTGATGCAGGACAGCAAAAGTAACCAGCCTAGGCTTGGGACAGTGATGGGAGATGATAGCTGTGTACATCAGAAACAAGGAAGATGGTAGGGCTGTCCCTGCCTAAGGGCGTTGAATGTGCGGGAAGGTGCTGGCAGGTTATGAGGATTTGAGCCTGAGTAGCCAGAGAAATTGCTGGAGCAGAGCCTGATGCAACAGCGTGCTAGTGGGCAACACTGTGGCTTACTGTTGCCCAGACATGCACTGGGGACACCAGAGCATGGAACCAGGCATGACCAGGGAGGCTGGAACCTGCACACATAAAATGTGGCGTGTGTCCTATCTCTGGCCTCCCTCCTCATGGGTATATTTCTTCCCCAGCTAAGCTCATATCCTAACCTTTGTTTAATCTTTTCTTTCCCATTCTATCAGCCAGGCATTAAAGCATGAAAATGTAGCCAAAATACTTAAATGAGATTGAAATTGAAAAGGTTAAAGAGCTGGCTGAAGTGTCCTTGCAAACAGGAGACTCTGAGAGTCTTGGGACCCCCAGACAATTTCATCATAAGCCTACAAAGGCTAAATAAATCCATGGTCATTAGCTCCGAAAATCTGCTCAGCCTAGTGCTCTGGGAGTGGGATGTAGACACCCCTGCTCTTTCTAGAATATCAGCATCAATCAGGTGGTGGCAGTGAGCTTTAGGCGCTGCTGTGCCTTGGGATCTCTAGTTTGTGACACTGATAGTTTACATTTTTCTTGTTCTTTTCGTGCAGGTGAGATGGACCAAAACCGCTGGCAGCGCGTCGGACAAATTCCAAGAGACGTCAGTGCTTAACGAGACCCTTCGGATTGAGAAGATCCAAAGGCTGCAGGGGGGCCGCTATTACTGTAAAGCAGAAAATGGGGTTGGGGTCCCTGCCATCAAGTCCATTCGAGTAGATGTGCAGTGTAAGTCATTTAGCGGCGACCCAGACCTTCCCACAGTTCTACTGCATGTCTCTGCCTCGCTGCGGGGCCGGCAGGGAGCTGCATTACCCTAGGACCATGCGCACCTGATGGAGGAGCAAAGGGACTGGTGCAGTGTCCCCAGGGTCCATTTCCCCTGAAAGATAAGGTCCATCCACAGAAAATGATAGCCCTGCCTGTCCATGTGAGTCATTCTTATCTAGGTGCCATGATGTCTGTCACTGCCAGGAGTCCCTAGCATTTGTCTGGATGCAGCATTGTAGATGGCTTCTGCTTGCTTTGTCTTCATTTTGAAGCTGACAATCCTTGAAGTAAGCCAGTGCTTCTTGAAATTGGTAGTGCTTCATACACTTGGGGCACTCCTGAAATATGTGCCCTGCTCCCAGCTTTGCTACCTCTGTAGCATGGTGGAAACAGAGCAAGAGGCTCTAGGATGCACCTGGGGAGGCTGAGCTCTGAAGGGGTGAACATAAAGGAATCTGTGAGGACCACTTGGTTTCAGTGACTGGTTTCTCTAGTTGCTTGCAATGTTCATCCTTCTTGTGTCCTGGAGATGCTGTTAGTGGTTTTCCACCTTGGGCCCCAAGTTTTGAAAGTTTCTCATGCTGACTTAAAGTTATTTATTCTTGGGCTGCTGTGGTCAAAAGAGAGGGAAGTTAAACGTATCCCATAACCCCCATATGGGAGGAATCGAAGATTCAAGGTTTAGGCAATTTTTGAAGAGATTTGCTCTCTTGGGGAAGATTACCATTCTGCTCATTGCCCTTGTCTATCCAGTATTCCAGTTTTCTCCAACACGAGTAACACCAAATTCCTCTCCTCACTCCTATATTCTGAGAAAGCCTAGCTAGCAAGAGGTTGATGCTAAAAAGATGTAAAGCATGATAAAGCAGCTGGAACTCTCCCTGAACCTGTCACCACCTGTTCCCACACTCCTGCTAGCAAGACACTCTTCTGTGCTGAGGTGCACTGTGGTTATCTGTCAGTGGAGCAACCTCCAGGCTTCAAAACCTCAGTACCTGCCTGGAGTCTGGGCAGAGCTTTGCTGACAGCAGCCGCTGCCTGACTGCTTCCTCTTGTCCTACTGTCCAGCCCTACAGTGATGTGACCCTCACAAAGTATGCTGTAGGCTTGGGCATCCTTAGGCTTTGGTAGGTTCATGATGTTCAGTTGTGTTATATGGTTTGGAGCAGGTCCTGTCTCCATTTCTTCCTTGCCCTACCCTGTACTGGAGTAGTCCAGTGTGAGCACCATCCTCCAGGCTGGGAAAATAAATTGCTGCATCAGCAGCCACTTTGGATAACATGAGCATTTCTTCATGGACATTGCATAGCTTTGTTTGGAGGAGTTCTGACACCCACCTAGACCTGCTTGGCTTCTCTGCCCATTTCTTTTCCTACCTGTGGTGGAAACCTATAACTCTCCACTGCAAAGGGGACTTGCTTTTCTCAAGCCTCAGTAACACACCTTGCCTGTGTCTCTAGGAACAGGACTGGGGCATGAATCTCTTCATGTCCTGAGGGCTCTCCCTTTACTTCTGGGGTGCAGGCTGGAGCTAGAGTGATGTAGTGTCCCATGGTCCCTCATGCAGCTCTGACCTGTAGAACTATGGGGCTAATGGTGTGGCCAAGGGCTTTCTCATACTAACATCTACTCTGCAGATGGACTTGGTAACGCACCTCTGTTCTGCTTACTTGGTTTTTGGGGAGGAGAGACTATTTTCTGCTAGTATTTGCAGTGGTTACAAGGGAACACATAGGAAAAGCCACAGTTTTTGTTGAACGCTTAACCAGGCAACCTTCAGCTGAATGAACCAGAACTTGAAAACAAACCCCTTCTTTCCCTGCATCCCAATTTGTAGTTGGAGGTAAGTAATCACCCTCAAGTGAACCTTGGTGTCCTTGACAGCTAGTGCTAGTCCTCACTCGTACTTTTAATATTAGACAGCAAGGTTGGGCGGAGAGCACCACTGGTGCCAAGAGGATATTAAACTGGAAACACTAATCTGTGCAGCAAGTTATTCCTTTGTCCCAAGTCGGCATCAAGTGAGGCTTTAAAGTATTGGTTAGATATTGGCAGAGACGCAGCTGCTGTTTAGAGTATTTCCATGTGGGAGAGAGAAAAAGTAAAGTAAAAGAAAGAATGGATGTTTACAAGCTTATATTGCACATGAAACATCCCATGCGATCATCTCCATGAGCAGCCTTGGGCCAAATTTATCATTTGTGCAGCTCACTGACATCAGTGGCGTTACTCATACATCAAGGACATACATATCGTCGTAGGTCTTATTTTAGCTTTTCTCAGGAGGGCTAGACTTAGAGCTGACTGCTGCAAATGAAGGCTGAAAGATTCGAGGGACGAAAGGTTTAGCAACCGAAAGGAAGATACTGTTTTCTGTGCAGGGAGTAGCTGGGAGCCAGAGGACCTGAATGGTGAGTATCTTCTTTGATCAGTAAGGGAAGTGTTTTGCCATGCATCTTGCTGCAAAATGGAGCCTCAGAAGGATGGTATCTACAGAGTTACGCATGTAAAGTGTGAACAAATAATGGAGGGTTGAGGAGAAAGAAGAGAAAGAAGAGGGGAAGAGGAGAGGCTATGTCCAAGGTCCTGATCCAGGATAATTTGGTGGAAAATTCAGGCTCCCTATGGCCACATGGAGACAGCACTGTATGGAGAGGAATCTTTTCTTTCCACCTGCGTATGTTTTACTTCAGCCTTGGGTTTTGGTTTTTTGATGTGTTTTGGTTTTTTGTGCCTTGTCATTGTTCTGCTAATGACTCGGCTCATATCTCTGAGCTATGGTGTGGTCAAGCCGACAAATCTCAGGTCCCATTACAGTTGCTGTCTACCAAGCATATAGCTCATTAAAATATGCAAATCCACCAGTCAACACTTGTGATTCAGCAGAGAACATGCGTTATCTGGATGACACGTTAGCAGAAACTCATCCCTGCTTCCCCTTTCCTTTCTGGGAGTCAGGTTTCCAAACTTACAAACCTCTCAAGTAAAATATCGTGAAAATTAGGTGGCATAGGAGAGCAGGAGGTGATAAGCATGTGTCCTCTTCCTCTCCGCTAACGTCTGCAGAAGACAGGGCTGGCAGGACATGGGAACACTTGGGGTGTGTACCTCAGTTTCTTCACAGTTGAAGGTGGGGTCATAAGGCTACTGAAAATGTAGAATGCTTCCACTGAGCTCAGCAGATGCCTTATAAGACATGCTTGAGGCTATGGGGACAAATTTCAGTTTTAGACAGTTTGTTCGGTCTTGTCAAATGGGATCTTTACGTTTAAACCCCATCAGTCTCAAAGTGGTTCTAGGAGAAGAACCCCTCTGAGGTTTTCCCCATGCTTCTTTGATGTTCAGACATTGGTGTCTGCTGCAAAAGCCCAAGGAAATGATCCCCTTTTTCAGCAGGAGGGCAGCCTTTCGGGAGCAGTGTGCCCTGGGTGGATAAGTATGCTCCCTGCAGGGCTGTAGTTTGTGTCCTTGCAAGTGAAGTGACTGATAACCACAGATCCAGTCATGATGGCCACGTGTCCGAGGCTGGTGTGGTAAGGGAATTGGAAGGAGCATTTTCTGTAAGGGGAGAAAACAGAAAATAATCTGATGAATGATGGGGGTGCAGTGAGTAGAAATAGCTGCAGAGTGAGAATCAGTACAGACCTTGAAAATAAGAAAATACACAGAGGATATTTTAATAGGAAGAAAGAGAAATTGTACATACTTATCACAGAGTTTTGCATCTCATGTCCCCATGGCACCCCATGAGACTTGCTTCTGTCTGCGAGATGACTCTCCACTTGATTTTGTACTGATGTCTTCTCTCACCCTTTGGCTTGAAGGTTCGTCACGTCCTTTGTGTGGGCATCTCGCAGCTGTGGGCTTAGCCCCATGACTTCAGGAGGGATTTGGGAAGTGGAAAGTGAGAGCAGAAGAAATGATGATGCAGCAGAGTTTTCTGGGATCCTTCTGACCTCTCACTGAAGTAGAGTAGCAGCGATTTTGGGTGCGGGGGGTTATTGGGAAAGGTGAGGCAGCCCACTTGACTGAGGAGCATGTGGCAGGGAGGCAGTTTGCTTGAGGATTACATGAAATCTGAAAACCAGGGGGTGCTTTCTATTCTCTGAAGGTTGTGTGCTGAGCGGGAGAGTTTTGGCTTTTCCGGTGTGTTCCCTTTAGGTATTGTTTGTGTGACTTGTCCTCAGATCAGCTCTTAATTCAGCAGTTGTCACCAGCCAAATGTGTGGGAGTTTCCCCTCTCCCCTACAGTGCCTGGAGCATTGTTTGCTCTGCAGGTTGTACATGCAGACCAAGCATCACTAACAACTGCTGCGGCCCTCCTTACCTTCCTTCCAGATCTAGATGAGCCTGTTCTCACCGTTCACCAGACCATCAGCGACGTACGTGGCAGCTTCTACCAGGAGAAGACTGTCTTCCTCCGCTGCACTGTCAACTCCAACCCACCAGCTCGCTTCATCTGGAAACGGGGAGCCGAGACGCTTTCCCACAGTCAGGACAATGGTGTGGACATCTATGAACCCCTCTACACACAGGTGATAAAAGGCAAACCTCCACCAGCTTGTGCTGGGCATCATGCTGACGCAGAGCCCTCTGTAGTGGGCTGGTGTTACTTTTCCTGCTTGGATGATGATGCTGGGGAGAGGGAGGTGGCCACTGCAAGGAGCACTGTCTCCAGAAGGGCTGGTAGAGCCTACTTCTGTCAGTGGGTTACTAAGGGACAAGAGGAGCGGAGCAGCAGGAGGGAGCGTGACAGCCTAGAAGTCTCTTGCCCTTTCTGGCACTGTCCCTGAGAGCGGGTGATAGCTCCCCTCATGAGGTTACATGGCTGTTGGATGGCTGAGGCTAAAATCCAAGCAAACCATTCCTAAATCAGGTCTCCTCTATATCCCTTACGCCCTCCCCCCCAGCCCCCACCCCCACCCCCATAATTGAATGCCTGAGCTCCATAAATCACGAGAATTGCTGTCTGTTTAGTTGTGGGATCCATTTGCCTCGGCAAATGGTAAAGATGTTTTCCTAATGGCCACAAGTAACAGCGGCAGCTCAGCTGCCTGGGCACTTTGGCTGTTGTCCTGAGACAGGATGGCCACATCCCTTCTTCTGCTTCTACTTGCCTTTGCTGGACTTGCCCCACTGAATGCCACTTCCTTCACTAGCCTGCCAATGCACTGGGAGGTGGAAGGGAATTTTTCTTTTGCCAAGTCACTCAGAGCACGTTATCCTAAGCTGAGCTCTGGTTCTAAATGTCCTTCAGGTGCTAACCAGCCCCAGCGCTTCCAGCAAGGGCGTTAGGCAGCACGAGGCAGTGATGGGTGGGAAGAGAGGGCTGAAAGGGCAGCTCCCAAGCGTACCCATTTCATGCCACGCACGTCCTCGCACTCCCAAAGCTGGGCCCTGAGCCTGTTCTGGCTGAGTTTGGTTTCTGAGCGATACCCCAGGAAACCTTTCAGTTAGTGTGGTCGTGTTCATATTTTATTGAAACACGCCATCTCTGTAGGTCATGGAAATAGGCAGCCAAACGGAAAAATTCAGGCGGATGAGGAGAGAGCTGCAGGTTAGTGGTGGATTTGCAGAAATGCCGTAGGTCAGCACTGCTGTTAGGCCTTGAAGAGAGCTTTGTCTTAGTCCAGTCCTATGTGGCATCCAACCAGGACATCCCTGGCCTTAGAGAAAGCCACCATGGGCTCTTTCAGCTTTCACTAAGCTCAACGTAATTAGCAGGAGATAATTGCTTAATGAGAGGATGTCTTAGGACTTGAAATACTTTCTTCAGCTACATAAGGCATCTGGCAGAAATTCACCACGTTGCAGCATTAACGTGTAAGTGACCCAGCACCCTGCAGCTCCTGCCAGGCAGTGTTCCCACCATGGCGGGTCGTTCCCCACGCTGAGAAGAGGGTGTTAGGACTGCTCAGTTTGCACAAGCGTGCCCTTATGGTCCTCTCGTTAGCACCAGCATAAACCCAAACAGCGTTTGGGTTGGCAAGAGTTGAAGTTAACAAAAACACTACTGGAGGGGAAAATCTGGCTGGAGCTCAAATGCATACAGCACCCTTAGAAGTGAACTGGTGTCAGTGTCAGGTTTGGCTAAGCTTATACATTAAAAGGAGGTGAAGACTTTACTGTTTAAGCTTTTTAAAACTTATTTACACTGAAAGTTTATACACATTTACCCAACATTTACTAATCAATAAACAGGATACATATGACCCTGTAAGTAAGTCGTTGACATGCACATTGTAAATGCCATCATTTGTGTGGCATAGCAACAAATCTCAGGGGACAGGACTTTCGTAAGGTTATTGGTCTCCTAGGTATTTATCTTCCTAATTTACTCAGCTCAGATCCTTGTTCTCTGCATATTAGCATGCCTGAGCTCATCGTCCGTCCCTTGAGGTTGTCCTCAAGAGGATTTGTCGTGCTGACACCTTCTCACATTTGCAGGCAATTATGGAATGGTTTCTCCAAAGGAGATTTAGACAAACACAAGGAGAGCAACAGTGACAAGCTGTCATGGGAAGACATACGAGTTGCAGGGTGTGCAAACCACAGGATACATCTCGGAGCTTTTTGCATTCCATAAATAAAAATCTACAGAAAGCATCTATTGTTAAATTAACAACTTGATTCTGTTTCTACAACAAGGCAGTAACTGATGGAATGCCAGGGAGTGATTTTGTTTGTTTGTTACCGTAGTATGAGAAAAGGCTATCAAAGTCTGCGCAGTCACTCTGGATTTATACCAGCATAAATGAGGTTAGAATCTGGAGATCAGAAAATTTTGGAGGGTTCTTTATTTCTCTGAATTACTTTTTTTCCCCTGTACTGCTAACTTTTACAGTGTAACTGTTGAATGTGTCATATTTAGGGCAGCATTAATGCCTGAATATGTTCTGATTTACTTTGATTTTGCAATGTTGAGACCCCAGTGAGTTCCCTTGGGTTCCTACCGATACCTCAGTGTGAGATCTCAGGGTCTGTTCTGGGACATTTAAGATTTTTCAAGTTCTGCAAGGTGATTCTGATGGCAGTTCCCAAGAAATTATGCCTAGACCTTTTCAGCAGTGCTTTCAGGTTAAATTTTGGTCAGTTGCTGGGTGTTTTGAGAAATCCTGGAGTTGAAGTTACCACTGCAAACATTCTGTGTCTCCCTTATATATAGCTAGGGGTGCTCAGAGTCTGCACAGTTCCCTGAGTGTTGATGGGAGCTGCTGGAAACCGGTAACTTTGGGCCAGGTTACAGACTTGCAAGGATGAGTTGTGCTTTATACACCTGTGTCTCTTTTTTTTTCCATCCTTTTTTCCCAACTCCCAGGGTGAAACCAAAGTCCTGAAGCTGAAGAACCTGCGGCCCCAGGATTATGCCAGTTACACGTGCCAGGTGTCCGTCCGCAATGTCTGCAGCATCCCTGACAAGTCCATCACCTTCCAGCTCACAAATACCACAGGTAAGAGGGGACACAGAGGGTCCCCGCACCTGCAACCCCTTGCCTGCTCAACTAGAGAGTAACACAGCACCTTGTCCAGGGCCTGCAGCACCTCGTGTTCATGTACATGGCTGCTAGGGTTTCAAATCCTTCACACAGAAGTATTGTGGCCAGGGATGCTCTAATTTCTTGTAGCTCTGTGTATAGCCAGTGCCTTGGCCGTGCCTGCCGTGAGATCATTAAAACAGACTACCTGTAGGTGTTGAGGCTCTATGTAGTTTTAATCCACACTGGTTTATTTATTTATAATTCTAAGTGTCTTTAAAAATAGATTCGATACAGTCGAGAGTGGGGCAGATGCTGCAGGAGTTCTCACAAATAATTAATTCGTGTGTGACTCTGGCCTGGTTTGCCAGGCTGCGCTCTCAGCACCTCGCAGCTGACGGGCTGCGCTGGTGCCGATGTTTGTGGAAAGGAAACATCTCCAGTGACTTCACAATAAATAAATTTTACGCTGATACACTGGTAGTGCATGAGTGCCCCTCCAGTTGTGAACAGAATCAGCTTAGTGCTTCTTGCCTGACCTGTAGTAACTGACTGATAGTTGAATATCACGTACCAAATACTTGCAAGGACCTGATTGCAACCTGTCCATTTAAAAAACAAACAAACCAACCAAAAAACCCTCACAAAAAATGCCTAACCAAAACCCCACCCCACAAAGCCCCCACGTGTGTTGAATATTTTCGAATAATAAGTAAATGTCATGAAATCGCTCCCAGCCCTGGGGTATTCCATGATCAGAAAGAAAGGCATTGTAGTTATTTGAATTATTCACCTCTCTAATGTAAGGCAAAGCAGTTTGCATCCCTTGTGTCATCTTTGTGCAGTGGAAACAGAACTCTTTTGATGTTGCCAACTGTTGATGGGATATTGTTGATACTGTATAAATTATGTTTATTGATCTGACTTGAGCCCAAGGTTCTGAACAATAGTTCCCATTTTATATAGGAAGAAGAAAAATAATGAGATTAAGAAAGCGAACTACAGCTAATTTCAGAATAAAATATCCTCTATGTAGTAAGATCTCTGAGCGTGTCTCGAGCAGCTCACACCACTGCCTGAATTTCTCTCAGGATGAGGCTGTAGCAAATGCTGGAATATTCCCTTTAAAAAATTATCTTGTGCTCATGATGAAGAAAGGGATCTCACACAGCTCTTCTTCCCTGTTGTGTCTTTACCTTTGAAGAGTCAGAAAATCAAATTTCTCTTCAAGTCCGCTCCCCCCTGCCAGCCCAAACACAGAGAAACTACCCTTCACTGCAGTCCAGCCCCTTTACTGAGTGAATGGGGAAAATGTATTTTCAGGTTATAGCCAGATCAGAAGCCAGTGATGCCGCTGAATTTACACCAACTACTTACCTAAGCTCTGAACCTGGATCACATAGCACATACGTCTAGTTCTTTTCCCCTGTTGTTTAGTTATAGATGCATATTTATACGTGGTTACAGTGGACCCTGACACTACAATCTCAAAGGGGCCACGGAAAATGTGTTCCCAGCAAACCGTATTAAAAGCTGGTGGTGAAAGTGAAGCTGGCATTGTGCTGTGAGCAGGGTTTGTGTTAAATAGCACAAGTATATTTAACATGAAATATTGTCTGGCTTACTTGCCTTGTAGGTAGTATTGTGCATGGATGAGAAAATATTTAAAGAAAAATCTTTAGTTCCCTCCTTTCTTGCGTAGGTCTCTTTCCCTCTTGCGCTCATGCTTTAGCAGCCTCTGCAGCCTTGGCTGTGCCCAGAATCCTGAGCAGCTTCGCTCAGGATGCCTTCACCTTTGCAACTGAGGAGGGCCCAAAGGGCACCACGGTGCATGGAAATCGATCTCTTAAATATTTATAGACCCAAGTCCTACAGACCCAGAGGGGAATTGGTGGGTCAGGTCGTGTCAGGCCAAGGGAATCTTCCCTTCCCAGTTTGTTCGCTGTTCCTCAGCTGGTTCACTCCAACTCCTCTGGCAGTGACCTTTGGGCATAGTCTCCAGGAAGATGTTCTTCTCCCAAGCTCTGTGTCAGCAGCTTGGCCTTTGTAGCAGGGGATGGGTTCTTGATCTGCAGCCTTAATGGGAAGGAGGTTTGCCCTGCTCCTCCTCTGTCCTGCTGCCATTGTGTGGCTCCAGAGTGGCAGGTTGGGGCCACAGAGCCATAGGACCAGCTCAGCACTGTGCTGTCGTCACCTTCTCCAGCAGCGTCAGACTGATGTTTTCCCCTTCCTCGATTTCTACAAAATTAAGCAGCCCAGCTGGTTAATTCTCCTGCAGTTTTACTGCAGCAAATTGGACTTCAAAGGGAATTGAAAGCGACTCTTTGTTTTTAATGGTCCCCTTGCTGCTCAGCAGAATCCGCCAGCAGGTTTTCTGAGCCAAGAACAAAAGGAATTGCCACAGGTTACAAATAAATGAGATTCATCTCCTGCATAACAATGTCTGCAGACTGTTAACCTCTGTCTGCTGACAGGAGTGGGAGTGGGAACCCATGCAGGCTGCCACAGTCAGGGCTCCGTTTTGGGGCAGGTCATGGGAGCTCGCTGCCTGGAGCTGCATGGGTGGCAGCTTTGCGGTTCCCCTGCCTCCATCTGGCACGCACACACACCCAGCCTGCCCTGAGGCAGTGCTTGTCCCAGCGCGTCACTTTTTGCCCAGAGCTGGGCAAGTTGAGCATTGGTCAGATATTTGCACATCAAACGCTGCAAGAGCCCTAAATCTTAACTGGAGCCAACAGGACCTCTGGTTTGTGCTCCTGAACTCTGACATCTTCTCTCTGGACATAGGCTGGTCACAGCCTTTCTCTGGCTCTGATTGGGATGGGTGGAGATTCCCAGGCAAGGTGCTGCATCTGCCAGTTTGTCTGTGCCCTGTGAATGTGAGACGGGTTCAATGTCAGAGGGCAGGAACAGCTATTTGATGTCAGCTACACTCACCTGACAGCCTCGTAGTGACAGAAACGTGTCCTGCCCAACCACGGTGAGTTGAGCTATTGTGTTCTTTGGCTTCGTAGCATCTCATGAAACTCCCTGGAGCTTGGAGAGGATGTACAAATCCTTCCTTTGCACATTAACCCTTGCACACTGCTTCCAAGACTCCAGCAACCTGATCTGTCAAAGGTGCATGCTGTCGCCTCCCGAAATTCAAAGACTCCAACCACTGTCTTCAAAATGGCCAGTGCAGGTGGCAGAGGAGCCACCTTCATCTTTAGGCACAGCTGGCCACCTCTGACACAAATAGCATGCACCGTGGCTAGGGAGGGGACATTGGATTCAGTGCACCAAAGCAATATCCCAGCACGGCAGTAGTTGTGCTGCTAAATTATGGTGTTGATGCTGAGGAGAGAGCAGTTCTCCTCGCCTTGTTTGTATGGGCTGTAATTCAGATATCCAACACAAATCCAGCACAGCTCATTAACGCAGGGTCCAGGGAGAGAAGAGGCAGAAATAATGATGCTGTTAAATCAGGCTTCATGAATATGGAACAATGTCTTATTTTGCATTATTATGGCTGTTACTTAAAACATACTCCCCACCTTTGTGCTGGGGACTGCTACTTTTTCAGCTCTGTCTGGATGGAGCCAGTGATGGTGCTGACAAGGGCTTTAAAAGGGTTTTCAGGGGATGAAGCAGAGAATACAAAGTTTTTTGGGCCAGTTCCTGGAGGGGGATGTAGTGAGAAGGGTACAGAAATAAAATAAACCAAACCACAGTTATATTCAAAGGAGAGGTGGTCTAGACACTTTGAATCAGTCTCAGTTGTTCATGGAGGACAATCCCTGTGAGCTGGTCTGTAGCCCCCAGGTGTATAGAAAAGTGTATCTGATACCTGTGGAGGTGAAGGAGGTTAAGAGCAGGTGCAGAGCTGCTGTTTGTGGTCCATTAGGGTGCAGACAGGTCCTGGTTCTCTGTGTCGAGCTCCAAGCTGCAAGGGCCAGCTGCCTGCCAAAGGCTTTGGCCTCCTAAAGATGTCTAGTTGGGTGTGAGAGATAGAGAGGAATATCATGGGATGGCTGAGGTCCTTTTTTAATGGTATACCTTCCCCAAAACTTCTTCTGGGGATGGCAGCTCTGTATGGGAGGAGTGGTTTAATCCCAACTGCCCTTGAACACAAACAGCTGTTGGGTTCAAGCAGGCTCTCTCTTTCTCCTTTACCTCAGGATGGAGAGTTGGTGGTCAGGCAGAAGGAGCAGGCTGTGCTTGGGCATGCACCTGGTACTCTGCCTGACCTACCTCTGGAATTGTGAGAGCTGTCCAGTGAACACTGACATCCCAGTGAGCTTCCCAACATGCTTTGGATTGGGTCCTGAGATGCTAAGCTCAGTCTGTGGCTCCAACTTCCCATGCCTTGTGACAATCTCTTGTTCTCCTACCCCCACATGCACCACCCCCCCACCCCCCTTTTTTTTTTTTTCCCTTCCTCAGGGCTCAGCCCATCATTCTGTTTCTGTCCAAGGCATAAGCAGACTAACTGTGATTCATACAATAGTGTTGCAGCAAGGGAGGTGCGGGTGGTCTGGTAAGAGCTGCCAGTTGAGCCTTTTCTCCAGTGCTGCTTCTGCAGGGCCTGCCTGGCATCAGGGGAGTTAGGTACAGGGGGAACAGAAGGCTTGGTGATGTCTGCAGAGGAGTGGGCTGGATGCAGTGCAGGTAAGTGATGCAGAACCATGGTGGCTTTCCGTTGCCCTTCTGCCTTGCTGCAGGTTTTTCGCATCAGGAGTCAAGAACCTTTAGCCTCGGGTTTTCCACTGACAAATTTTGTCTGGCTGCCACTCCTACCTGTATAGAGGGCTTTTTATCAGGCTTTTCTTCTGACCTGAGTCCAAAGCCCTAGAGAACCTGCACTGAACACTGCTAAAATATCATCCCTAGCTTGTGGCCCAGTCCTAAGCAGTAGTGGTGGAGTGGTTTAGGTATTACCTCTATTTAGGGGCGGTGTGAGGTCCTGCTTGCAGTGTTTCTTAACTGTGACAGAGCAGAGTGCTCTGACTCAAAGACACGGTAATGATTGTACTTTAGGTTTATGAACACCTTGTATTTGTAATGAATTCATGGATCCCTCCAGCTCTCCCTACTTAAAGCAGCTATCTTCATAAACAAATCCTAGAAAGTATGAAGCTGTGCACTGGCAAGTGGAAGGATTTTTTTCAAGCTTAGCAGTGTCCACTGTACTCTTCCAGCCCCGCCTGCTCTGAAGCTGTCTGTCAACGAGACACTGGTGGTCAACCCCGGTGACAACATCACTATGCAGTGCTCTCTGACGGGTGGTGACCCACAACCAGAGGTGGTTTGGTCTCACTCTCCTGGCCCAATGCCTCCCAACAGCCTCGTGCAAGGAGGCAACCTCACCATCTGGAGAATCCGCGTGGAGGACTCTGGCTACTACAACTGCACAGCCATCAACAATGTGGGGAACCCAGCGAAGAAGACGGTGAACCTGCTGGTGCGGTGTAAGTTACTCTTTTTCTCGGAGCATGGGTTTTCAAGGTGGAGGGGCTAGATGTGCATTTCTCCTGACTGTTTGTGTACGGCTGAGGGTGAATGTGATGCTTAGCAGTGATTAGTATTCTGGAGAAGGGCCTGTGCAAGCTTCTCTGCTCCCAGACCAACAGCTGGGCTAGCACTGCTTGCAGCCTCATCCTGGACTGTAGCACTATCCTGGTCTGGAGAATAATCCCAGACTGCCAGATGTGAGGCCCTGGGGATATTTTGTGGGAATGTAACTGGGGCACGTCTTTGGACAGATTTTGTATGGAGACATTGCCTTCCTGAGGAGCAAAGAGCTGTTGTGCTGTCCCATGCAAGACACTTTGGTGTCCCTAACGGGTTTTGCACTTGTGTTCATCCCAGCCATGAAGAATGCCACATTCCAAATCACCCCTGATGTGATCAAAGAGAGCGAGACCATCCAGTTAGGGCAGGACTTGAAGCTCTCATGCCACGTAGATGCTGTTCCCCAGGAGAAGGTTGTCTATTCCTGGTACAAGAACGGGAAACCAGCCAGGTTCTCAGACCGGTTGCTCATCACCCGGAATGACCCCGAGCTCCCACCTGTGACCTGCAGCTTGGAGATTATTGACCTGCGATTCAGCGACTATGGCACCTATCTGTGCGTGGCTACCTTCCAGGGAGCATCCATTCCTGACCTCAGTGTGGAGGTGAACATCTCCTCAGAGACAGGTGAGCCTCTCCATGGCAGCTGGGGACCTCAGAGGAGCGGTTGGCATCACTAGCTCCCTCTCACCCCCATGCTTCTGGATTTTTTGAAGGACCTCACATGAGTGTCTTGAATCCCAGTGGGGAAAACTCCCACATCCTCAGGCAAGCATGTGGCTGAGACTGGAGACGAGTGATAGTTACAGCTCCTCTGCCAGATGTTATGCAGCAAGCAGGTCTTCCTTTATGTTTTTCCCCTATGAAAGATCCGAAGTGCAGTCCAGTCAAAGCCACAGAGACTGGTTTAGAGTGTGGTGGTTCAAAGAAGCCTCCAAATTGTGAAGGAGGTGGTATTTCACCAAACTTCAAATGTCCCTTTGCTCAAAATGGGATAAAAGACAAAGAAAGCTGCTCCTTCCTCACTTTGGCATTGCTTATGAGGAATATCCTTTTTTTCAGAGCTGTGGCCAGGAGATTGGTATCATCTGTCATAGCAAATTCTGTGAAGAGCTTTAATGTTTACTGGATTGCAACTGCAATCTGTCTTGGGCACTCTCTGTAGGAGTCCAAGTGTTATACATGCCTCGTCCTTTAAAATCAGGGTCAAAGCTTCACCCCATGGCTTGGTAAGGACAGGACTAATCTGTAGGTGTGTTTGTCCAGTCATGCTGGGGACTGAAATACAGGGTCTCAGGGCTGACTCTTTGTTTCTGGGGAAGTGGTGGGTCCAGCTCTGCTCTCCACTACATCTATGTCATATTGTTGCCTTTCCAGGACCTTGATGGTCCAGCACAAAGCAGCATTGGGCTAGTAATCTGGTGAGGACTCCTGAGGGGAGGCAGCTGCGCACAGACTTTGTCCTGAACCTTCACAGAAAGTTTCTTCTCAATCCCTGGTTATGCTGGTACCATTGGCCAGGCTGGTCCCAGTCTTGATTCTGGGCTTGGCTCACTTCAGCCCCCCAGCAGAAAGTGCTGCAACTGCTTTTCATGCTTTGGGAGGTCCCAGTCTCTCAGCAGAAATGCTGGGGCCAGCCTGCTCCCAACAGGACTGCACCCAGTGCTCACTAGCACCCTGGAGATTGAGCCCTGACCCTGCCATGAACCCACTAAACACCGAAGGGTGGTGCTTCCCTTCCGGTGGTAGTCCTGGAAGGTAGGACCCTCTCTGTGCGACCAGATACCAACCCTGTTGTACGAGCAAGGGAACAAAACCGGGAGAACCCCCCAGTCCTGGTGCAAAGCCGTCTCTCCCAACCTTGGGTGGCTGCTGCTGCCAGAAGCACTGATCTTTTTTGCCCAAGATCACTAGATGGCAGAGTGCAGTTGTGTTTAAGACTGCAAGGGTAGGAGGCTGCAAAGGGCTGGGAAACCCTGGATGATCCCACCAAAAGTCTGTTGGCCCAGGTGTTGGTCCAAGCACCAACCAGTTGCTGCCTTAAAGGAGGTGTCTGCGGTGGTGGGTTGCACCATGCTTTGGCCTGTCTGGTGGAGGCTGAGCCCTACACGCTCATGTGGATGCTGCTGATGGGGAAGGGCAGGAGGGCAGCCTGTGGTGTTTTGAAGCCTCTCGTTGGCAGCCTGGGCGAGCAGGACCACCTTGTGACCCAGTGAGTGAGAACAGCCATCCCTGCCGGAGCAGCCTTTCATGCAGCAGCCAAGGCTGTCCAGCATGCGGCATCCCTCCAGTGTGTGCTTCCCACATAAAAACCCAGCAGGATTTCCCCAGAGCCCAGGATCAGAGCAGGAACGTGACAATGGTGGCTCCATGCTTCCCTAGTGAGCAAAGCCTAAGCTCGCCAAGGTGGCTGCCTCCACGGAGCGGCTCTGAGGAGATAGCTTTAATTAAAAATAATAAAAAAAAATCTTCAAGTGCAATTTACAGCTTTTCCCCATGGAGAAAATTGCCTCTTGCCAGGTGAGCAGCAGCCGGCAGTGTCGGGTGCCGAGAGTGCTGTCGTTCCTTTGCACTGTGCAGGACAGGGTGTGATGAGATTGCCCAGCCCACAGGAGACCTGCAAATTGAAAATGTGGCCTCCCTGTTGCATAGGGAGGTCACTGCAGAGGGAGATTGGGCTGGAGCCACCCTAAATTTGCACATAAAGCAGCTGCGGGCTGCAATGTGTGCGATTACTGTAGCACACTGTCCTTTGCCGGAGTTGAATTGAGCTAACACTGGTCAGGGCAGCTTGTTACAGCCTCTGTAGTTCTAAACTTTGATTTAAATGGAAACGAAGTATGTGATCCTTGCAGTTACGGAAATGTCAATCCAAGTGTCACCACCATCAGCAGGAAGGGCTGAAAAGGCAGCTTTCAGAAGATCATTGTGGCCACACTTGCCTCAGTTGAACTGTTAACTCTGAAGCCTAATACAAATAAAATGTCAATATTGCATGGGTTTTAGCACAAACATCCCCTTCCTGGCTTCTGGGTGGAGGTGGGGATATGAATAGCCAACCTCTTCCTGCTGAAATCTCTGCACCCTTCAGCTGCAGTCACTGGGTTTCTTTTGAACTTTTTTATCAGCAAAGTTTCGTCAGTGGATGGCTGGGTATTCCTGGAGTGTTACTGTGCCTCCAGCTCTAGCCCCAGCTCAGCAGCAGTGCTGCTGGGTGAGCTTTTCCCAGCCTGGAGGGGATGCCAGGAGGGATCTTTGCTGGGACCCATCTCTCATTCAAGCGAGCCAGAGATAACCAGTGGGCTGTGAATCTCCGTGTTAAGTAAGAAAAGACACTTAACAGACCTGGCTCCTTGCTGTGGTTTAGGAGAAAACAGGGATCCTGGACATCTGATACGGCTGGAGATGTGATCTACAAGCACTAATCCTGTTAAGTCTTGGGTTTGGTCTGACCTGGATAAGGGGACTAGATAACTTTTATTTCATAGTTCCACTGGGGAAACTCACTGACCAGAAACTGAGCAATGGTTCAAAGAGGCTTTTGCCTTTGGGTTCCTCGGTGCAGGCCTGCTGCTGGACAGCATTTTGCAATCAGGGGGATGGGAGCTGGAGAAATGTCCCAGTACAGCTTGCCCTTGCCATTGATATTGGGATACATTGTTGGAGAAGCTGGGATCTTCCTTGGTACCCACAGCTCCAGACTCTGTAGGATGACTTACCTAAGCAGTGTGTTCCTACAGGGGTTGTGGTGTGTCAAGTGGAAACCTCTGGAGTTCACAGCTGTTGGTGTGACTCATACACAGGCATCTCAAGAGTGTTCCTTACTCACTATTTAAAAATTATTCTCTTCTTGTCTGTCTCCCTTTTAGTGCCACCAACCGTCAGTGTCCCTAAGGGTCAGTCCACCATCACTGTCCGTGAGGGCTCCAGGGCTGAGCTGCAGTGTGAGGTTCGAGGAAAGCCCAAGCCACCCATCATCTGGTCCCGGGTAGATAAGGAAACCCCCATGCCTTCAGGGACAATGACGATGGAGACATATGATGGGAAGCTGCGCCTGGAGAGCGTGAGCCGAGAAATGAGCGGGACTTATAAATGTCAGACAGCCAGGTACAACGGCTTTAACATCAGACCTCGGGAAGCCCTGGTGCAGCTCAACGTGCAGTGTGAGTATGACCACGCAGTACCAAAGCCCCTGTCTGAACTCCTGTGTCCACAAAAGCCTGTGGGCTAAGCAGGGTTGACACACTCAGTGCTGCTTTCAGGCAGAGTTGACCTTTCTTACTGGGCTGAGCAGAGATAGCTCTTTTGTCTGGGGACCTTCGAACAGTTTGAATTTAATTGGCTTGGCTACACAAGGGCAGGATACCGTATGGCCAGCATGTTGCAGGTGGGAGGGAGGGGTGTTGTGTGTGTTTGTACATGGTGCTTTCCCAGTTCCCTACCAGTGGATGAGCGTAGAACATCAGCTTTACCAGGTGTGAGTGTGTGCATTACATATGTGTAAAACACCTTCAGGGTACATAAGACTGTACAGTCAAGCACTCAAAAGGTAGCAAATGAATGATAATCAGATAATTTCCACCCCACGACCCTTTCTTCAGTTTAGTTACGCCGTCATTTCTCAACATGCCTGAACCGTTTTGCCTGAAAAGCAGCGTTATGCAGACCCTGATATGCACTGCATAATCCCAAATGGTTTCCATGCAGTATAGCTGCGAGTAACAGAAAACTTATTCTTAGCATGTGGTGTATTAAGTGATTTCAGCAATGGGTGATGCTCCCAGCCCTGCTTGAAGGTGATATCTGTGCATAAAGGTGAATTTAGAGGGAAGGATGCTGCTCATGTCCGTGTTGAGTCTATCTCCATCCCTTTCCTGCCGCAGTTTCTCCCTCCAGAGGAGTGAGTGCCTGCTCAGCTCCCATGCTGTTGAGGTGCGTTTTGGCTGTGCTCTCTCCTTCAAGACTTTGAATGAGACTGGGCAAAGGCAGCTGGGTAAAATGCCTTGGTCTGGAAGGAGCTGCGACTGTAGGCGTAGCCCTCCCTGAAGACCTTGTCCTGTCAGGGTAGTGAGATTGCTGAACTCCCGCAGAGTCCTCCAAGCAGTGCATATCTGGCAGGTGTGGGATGGGTAAGGAGCAGGTTAATTTGCACCCAGGCATGCTGCCTCTGGGCTGTGACTGACAAGCCTCCATGCACGGCACAGCAGCACTCATTAAACATGCTGCCACACTCCTCCCAGGCTCGCTCCCTGGGAAGAAGAGAAGTGAGATCGGAGCGGATAACCTGGCTGAAGCCAACCAGACACACGGCTGACAGATGTGAGCTGTTGGGAGCACGGCGGTAACTGAGGTGTGCCAAATCCTGCAGGTGCTTTGAATATTTGAATATCCCTTTTTTAAATCTGTCCATTCAGGAGCACGGCAGGAGTTACAGGATGGGGACAGGGAAATGTGTGTGGATTTCCATGCAGGTAAGGATGTGTGGAGAAGCTTCCCTTAAGGAGGTAGAAAAGTGTGTCTGGGTGTAAGCTGTTTTGCAAGGCAGGCTGAGTCAGGTGTATGGGGCATGGCAGGACATGCCACGCCAAGAACTGATGGGAGGTGCAATGAAATCTCATTCTTGAGTAAAGAACCATCAGACCTGCTGGTGTGCTCAGCCTGGTGCTGGTGTTTGAAACCCATGTGATCCTCACTGACCCTCATCACCCCTGCAGAGGGAGCAGCAGTGCTGAGCCTGGGATGAATTCAGGCTTACTGAGTGGTCTGAAGGGGAACCACAGCCCTCAGTCTTGGGCTGGAGAGGGAGGACATGACCCCCCCATGCAAGAAAGGTGGTAGGTAGAAGCCAGAAGTTGTTCTGGGGCAGAGCCCTTGATGTGACACCCAAGAAGGCAAAGATGTGATGAACCTCTGTATAAAGACCAACTCAACATTATTCTTCCAATAGCTCTTCCCAAAGCCAAGCAATGCTTTATTGTGATCTCCCCCAAGTAATGGTGGTATAGTCCATACAACAGCCCACCCAAACAGCCCTCTTCCCTTCTCCATCAGCTCTGTGTGCCCGTAGTTGGAGCTGGGTGCGTACGGAGTGTTTGTTGGACTGAGCTGCAGCCTCCTGCCTGGAAACTGTGGAAGGCGCTTACAGTGGCACTGCCTGTCCTGTGCCTGAGCAGGCAGCTTTGGTTTCAGGGCTGTCAATTTGCTCTTTCCATCAGCATAAAAAACAAACTCTGAAGCAAGCGAGGAAAGGCTCCCCCCTTTCCCTCCATCCAAAATAACACCCAGCAGACAACGCAGTCCATGTTTATCCGTCTCTTCCTTGTTCATGCAGCTGGAAGGAGGTGGGTGCTGTGGCAGGGACCGCTGCAGTTAATTGAAACACTGCTCTCCAGCGTGGGTAGCTCATTAGTCCGGTGGCTTGCTCTGGAATCCTCATCTTGTCGGAAATGGGGATCGTGTGGCTTCTGCAGCCTCCGTGATGAGCACTTCCCTCGCGCCCCCCAAGCCCGCACATCCCACCGGAGAGCTGCTTAGGTGGGGTGTGCGCCCACACGTGTGTGCGTATGTGTGTGTGTGCGTGTGCATGCAGGCATGCCTGTTTGTGTCGGTGTGAGCTCCTTTTGAACCGGCTCGCTCAAGGGAAGAACGAATTCTGGGTGATAATGTGGTTGTTTCTCTGATTTGCTCCAAAGCTAAAGTTGCAAAATCAATACAGCAGATCTGATTAGATGTCAGAACCTGTTTCTGTGTTTCTCTCTTCTTTTTCTCCCCTCACCCTCATGCATATAGTGCTGTATTGTAACAAACTAGCCCAGAAATAGGTTTTGCCAACTGCACTGCAGTAGCGGAAAGAGAGTAAGAAGACAAAAAGAACAAGTCAGCTGTCAAGAAAAAAAAAAGTGTTTGGGCTTTTTATTATTTTTTTTGTATTTTGCAAGCAGAAAAAGGTTGCTCTCCTTTTATCTTATGAGCTGTAATTGTCTATCATCAGCTTTCTGACAGGCTCGATGGTCTGTTCCCTGGACTTCTTAGTCTGAACTGTAGAGCTTTGGAAGATTAATAAGTTCATGAAAGTCCTTGCAGCCTTATAGCTCTGTGGTTAGGATGAAGAAGTGGTGTATGCTGGGTAGAACGAGAGATTGGGCTTGTCAGAACTCCTGGGAATCTGGCTACCACTTGAAGTGACAATTTCTTGTCATCTTTTCCCATATCTTCAAAACAGGAATAAAACTGACCCATCTTTTCAAGGATTTGTGGGGCGTAATAAACATTGCACTTTGAAATCTTGAAATAAAAATAGTAGTGGAAGGGCAGAATGCTGCTGTTAATAATACCAATGCTATTGCCAAAGCTGTTGTAGAGGCTTTTTTTTTCAGGACTAGATACTCACTCAAGAAAAATCCAGCAGAAAAATGAATCCTCATGCAGAGGTGGGTTTAAAAATAGAGCTGGATCACCCTGTGTAGGTGAGATAGTCTAAGGCTGTAAAACACACTGGGCTTGAAAACGTGCAGCACTCTGGGTTTTGGAATACAAAGTGTCATTTGAACCACTACGTGTGAAAGGAGGAAAGAAAGTGTGCATGTGGGGATGGGTGAAAAGGATGCTACCTAGATACGAATTTAGCAAGTACATAATAACAATGGCAAAAAATATATTGACCATTTATCTTAAAAGCATAGTCAAAATAGCATCTCCATGAATTACAAAGATTAGTAGTGAGTGTAAACTCTAGCTGTTGCTAGAACTGGCCTTTGAGATGACCACCTTACTGTAGTCAATGTTGCATTTGCTCTGTTAGAACTTCATATAACAGTGGTGTAAATTGCAATCCGAGTACCTTAACCTGTTTGAATGATCCTGTGTCAGCTCTGATGCTTTGTCAGTCCTGAGGCAGCCTGTCATAAGCTACTGGGCAGCCTAGTCAAAGTCCAGCTGAACCCTGCCCTCCTCATCACACTTGATCCTAGAGACATCTACTCCAGTGTTTTCCCACAGATAGATTTATCCCCACCTCGCAGCACTCACAGCTTGCTGTCTCAGGCCCTCGCTTGATCACCTGAATGGGATATCCCTCATTGGATAACCACCAAAGCCTGGTAGCAGAACAACCCTACCTCCTCTATTGATATGTTAATTAGTTCACCAAATCCTGGTGATTGGATAAGCAGACTTTTGCTGGTGCCATTTTTGTCTTTAGCAGAAGTCTTGCTGTCTCTTAAGTACCCAAAGAAAGAACAGGAGATATTTACATAGGGTTGACCTTGTCTTGGATCTGTTTCTCGTCTTTGGGTCACACAGCATGTAAGATCTTGGCAGGAAGAAAGACTAGAAAAGGAATTAATGTGTCTCCTTCCCTGGAATAACATGGCCTGCAAACTTGGCCCCTTCTGGATCCAAAATAATAGTCCACAGTCATCTGGGATTGATCTCCAAAGCGTTACGTTTATTGCCCTTAGGTAGAGTTTTGCCCATTAAAACAGCAGGTGTGTTATTGTGTTTTAACCTCAAAGTATGGTGAATATTAGGTGTAATCATAAAAGTAGACTGTCGTTCTCTTTGGTAGGGCAGTTATCATGATTAACAGGACAGGAGACTTTGCATAGTCCAAGACATAGGTATTGCCACAGGGCCAGTGACCAGCAGGTCTGGCTCTGCCCTGACCTGGAATACATCCAAAATACATCCTGCTGTGGCATCTGTTGCCCTTGTCACTTAAACTAATGTTCAGGTGGGCACAGATATGTTTTCCTATTCAAGCTCACACACTGGCAAATGTTATTCCTGGTCACACGCTGTTGACTCATTCCTCCTTAAAATCCTGCTGAACCCCTTGGCAATGGTGTACGCTAGGCGGGCAGTAGTCAGCATCAATTTCCTCTGTTATCTGTGTAGCAAACAGAAGAGCAGTGAGGAGAGGAGGGGCTGATACTGAAAGTAAGTAAGAAGCATTGCTGGATCCATGCAACTGGAAATGGAAATGCATTAAACTGTTTCGATCAACTGCTGAAGCCATCGCTCAATGTCAGTGTTCTTTGCTGGTGCCCTGCCCCCTCTGAACATAAGCTTAGATATTAACTGCTCCATTAAAAGCGCTCTTGAGACAGGCTCCTGGCATGAAGATGTTTCTTCAGAGTGGCTAGGACTGGGCTTTCGGCTCCTGAGAGCTCCTTGCAGCTCTCCCTGCCTGTGTGAAGGGAGCCTAGGAGAAATGGAGACTGTCTGTGGCCAGAGCTGACCCATATCTGTGACTGAGCTGGCCTGTCTGTCTTGCTGCTTGGCCATGTGAGCTGGAGTATGGAGCCATCTGCTAAGAATTTTAGACTTGGCTGGTTTCATTTCTGAGTGTATTTATTAATAGTGACTGTTTTAATTTTCTGTATTATTTTCATCAGTGAAGTCCATGCTGGCACCCTCCTCCATGCTGAGGAGCACAGTTCAGGAGCTAACTTGGGGGGCAGAAGGTGATTTACTTTCTTTTTTCTCCCGTTGCAGTGGCTGGTGCTTTCCTGGCCATCCATTCATACTTCAGTATCGCTGTTCTACATGGTACAGGACTTGTTCCCAAGAGAGGGAAGCCCCAGGCTCTTGCGCCAGCCAGACCTCTGAGATGCTCTGGTTAATTTTAAACCATCAGAGGCTTGACAATGAACTGATGTTCTGGGGAAGGTGTGTCAGTATTCAAAGCCAAAGGAAAACTGTGGCTTCTACAAATTCAGTGTTTGTAAACCTGGAGACTTCCATTAACAGAAAGAAGAAAACCATTTGTAGTCATGGGCATGACCTCAAACCACCTGACCCAATCTCTGGTCCCGCTTTGATGGAAATCCTCCCTGTTTATCCCCTAATTTATTGTATGGAGGTTTGTGTGACTAAGCTGAAAGTATATACATTATTTCTGTGTTTTTATCAATACACAGAATCCCCCTCCTTCCCCCCATTAAGTTTTGTTCCTGATTGTCAACATGCTTTCCGCTAGCAGTATTTTGTCTGGGATTAAGTTGCTTAGAGCTTGTGTTTGTGCACGTAGCCCTGTCCTCGGCGATACGGCATTAGGATTGCTCACTCCGCTTCCCAGTGCCTGGGCGGCTAACAACTAATTAGAGTTGTCAGTCTAAGGACTGGATGAAGGAGGAATCAGTTTTACTCCATCATGGCTGTAAACCCAAATGGCCACGGTTCAGAGCACAGTAACAACCACAGAGGCTTAGCTGGGCTCAGATTTGTTTTAACAATTACAATTACCCCGCGGCCTGGGGCCTGGCAGCCGGAGGCTGTGACAGCACTTACATTTGTTTTGAATTTGGCCTTAAGATGGGGTTGTACCAAACGTAGCTGAAAAGAGGATGGCTTCTGTTTGTTTAGGACTCTACCCTGGCCCTACCCTCCTGCCAGCCTCATGGCATTGAGGGGCAGGTGGTCTGACAGGCTGAGGATGCTTAGCTAACACCTTCTTCCTTGTGACCACCTTTACATTTATGAAGCAAAGCCCCAGGACTCCCAGTGCCACTTCTTTTGTAGCGTTTGCTGTATGCAGCTTTGGAGGAAAACATCTTTCACAGGCTAAAGTGGTTGTGTGAGTTTTGGCCAGCCTGAATTTTTCCCCTCGGTGTGTAGCAATTAGGACTTGCTCTGCAGGACCCTGGTCTCTTCTCTGCTTGCTGCCTTGTGGGGAAGGTTCCCACGTGCTGCCACTCACCGAGATTTTCTTGGGAAGTCTCCCTTGCGCCCTGAGAGCTTTACCGATTTACCCCTTTGATTGAAATTGGCCTGACAGAGCATGTCTGCACGCCGTTCTGGCCAGGAGATACAGGAGACTTGAGACATAAAGGAAAAGGCCCAGATGGCAGGGAGAATTCACCAGAGCAGCGGAGGTCGAGGAGCAGATTTTGCAAAGCTGGCATGTTCAGTCTGTGGTACCACACATCAGATCCGAACTACCGGGAGGCCTCCTCCCCGTACCCTGGGTAAGCGATGGTGAAAGAAGAGAGGACAATATCCAGGTATGTGCGTCAGGAAGGTGGGAGCCCTGCTCAGCGAGGGGGCCTGGGTCTGCTACACGAGATTGCAGCTTGCCTGCATTGCTGTTCGGCCTTTGTGCAGCTCATTGCTCATCTCTAAACACCTCTGCGGTTGTAACGATAGGCTGAGTAAAAGCTTGTGTGAGAGCTCCTCGCCTAGAGAGATGAATTTGTTTGTTCTGAAGAGAACTGGTTTAAATCAGCTAATCCATTTCTTGGATATTGTTGGGAGAAACAAATACTCTTTCCATAAGCTGACATTATCCTGTTTTTTGGCCAGATTCTCCAGGAAGAGCAACTTAATTTTATCGAGAGACAGACATCCAATCTGTGCAGTTTTGTCAGGAAAGGAGAGGCAAAAGCTGTATAAACACAGTGGATGGCAGACAGTGTTGGTCATCTCTCTCTGGACAATTGCTCACCTACTGTGGTCCTTTCAGGGCTGAACACCAGATCTCATACTGTTCTAATTCAGGCACTCCTTTTAAGGTTTTCCTGCCATGGCAGCTATTTTCCCCTGGAGGACCTACCTATACAGCAATTTCGTGGGATAAAAACCAGCTCCAGAATGCTCTTGGGAGCTTGTGCTGGGCATCCTGCAAGGCTGTGCATGTACTTTACTGTGAGCTGCATGGCAACACTGGCATCAGGAGACATGGGGCAATGGAGGGGGTAGATGAGTGAGTTAGAAAACTGCTGCTAGCTCTCATATTTTACGGCTGGGGCCACAGGACAGGAAAAAAGGCAATGCTCTGTCCTTATTCAATTCTGCCTCTCCATGACCAGGAAATAAACATGTTGAATGTCCAGCTGTGGGAAGAGAGATGCCATGGACCAGGACTCACTGGAGGAACCAGGAAGACACCAAGCAGACAAAAAATGCAGTTCATTTTCTCATATAACACTCAGCCTCCACGCAAGGGCCTGAGGCAGAGAAGTGACAGCAGTTGCCCACAACTACAGGGGAGCATAAGGCCATCAGACCTGACACAGGACCTGTGCCAGTGGAGCAGAGGCTCTTCTCTTCCAGGGAGAACTATGAGGTGCCATGACATTGTGCCTGTGCCGTTGGTTTTATCCCAGGATTTTTGGGCTATAAACTATGACAGGCAGCACCTACGGGGGTGCAGGAGCAGGCTTCCATGCTATGCCTCGCCTGCTCCCCGCATCCTGGCACTAGAACAGAGCTGTTTTTTCCAGCCCGACTGGAAGACTCTGGCAGGCACATGGAGTCAAGGCACAGAGTAGCGATGCCTCTTTTGAGAAGGGAACCTATGCAAGGAAGGCATTTGGCACTCCTGGTATGAACAGAACCCCTAGTAAGAAACTGAGCATTGAGAAGGGGGGGTGGGTGTGTGTGGGTGTGTGTGTGTGTGTGTGTTCTGAATTTTAGCTGTGACCATCCCAACCCTGAGTTCTGAAACAGCACCAATTAATGTTCACTCCTATAGGGAAACTGTTTGAATGTGAATTAAATTTCGGAGATGCTCAGGCTTCTCTACGTCCTAGCAGGTCTTCCTGCTGTCAGTTCTGTTCTGGGACACTGTAGCTGGAGGCTGAGGTTTCAGTTTTTAGGAAGGGCATAGGGCCTTTTGGAGCTTTCTCTGGGGAAACAACTGTTGGGTTACTAGTTGGTGCTTTTCCACTTGGGTCAGTCTCTGAGAAAGAAACTGTCTTTTCTTTAAAGGCAGGAAACAGTGTTTTCTCGATGAGCAGAGATTACATTTCCAACATGCACACCTCACCCCGTTCCACTTCACATAGTTCCTGATTTCCATTCCTCTTTGCCTCTCTATTGCAAACACAAGTAAGCATGTGTGCACGCACGCTCCTACCTTACGCAGCTTTTGCTTCTGAATTGAATTTAATTGGCCTACACAACTTGAGATAAAACAGTTGGTTTTCTCTTATGAACCTGCAAAACCCTCATCGGTCCCAGGAATTGGCAGCCGTGCTTAATTTCCTAGTTGCATGCAGACCAGTAGAGTTTTATATGATTCTGGAGTCCTTGTTTCCAGGGCCGTGTGTGTGATCGCAGGAAACCATGGAAATTTTTCATTACTGGTGTCTGGGAGGAAGCTGACTTCTGAGACTGTTTGCTTGTTTGCCGGGCTGGAAGGAGATGAATGGGACGTAGAAGAGACTGAAAATTACTCTGTTTCTGTGGGGAAGAAGCATCTGGGATAAATCCCTGCTGGCTAAAGAAAGAATGGCAGCTGAAGGCTGTTCCAACTGAGTCTTTGTAGGCTCTTGATATGTTGTGACCTGCTCTCAGGCCTGATGAAATGAGTGCTCTAAACCTCATCTGTCGCAAATACGCTGCAACTCTGGGCTCAACTCAGCCAAACGTTTGTTAGGAGGAATCAGTTGGAGTGCCAGAACTGAGAGGGGTTCCCGACAGTGGCTGTGATTGAGGTCAAGAGAACAATAAATAATAGTGACATTTGCATTGAATGGAGATTTTCCTTACCAAGTGCTGATTGCAAAGAGATATTTTATTGTCCTAATCATAAGCTAGAAAGCAGTAGCTAATAACAACTTAATGCAATATAGATGGGCTTAATAGTGCTAGGCCTGCTGGGATTTTCTGAGCGGTTCATAGCTTATACATAATACAGGGCCTTTAGCCAACATCTTGGTGTGCTGTAAAATTGGGAACTGGGGCTTGAGGGAAAGGGAGGAGCCCTCCATCTAAGGTGGTTTGCTGTGAAAAACATAATATGCCTAAAGGGATGAGAAGATGGTGGCAGTTGACTGGGTCAGTGGAGAACAGAGCAACACTCAAAATGGGGTTTTGTGGCTTGGGGATTTTTCTCTTCCCCTTGGGCTTCTTCTAATGAGGCCTTGCAAAAGTCCAGGTTTATGCATGGAAATGAGAAAGTTTTCATTCTGATTAGCTTTCTAGGAACCAACTCATATGTATAAATGAAAAGATGCAAATGAAACTACCTACAGATTTTTTAAGAGAGGAGGAAAGACAGTTGGGTTTTGTGGTGGTGGTGTTTTTTTTAAACCATTTGGAGAAGCTCATTTGCTCCTATCTGCCTACCCAAAATGTTGGGACTCCAGCTTCCTGATCATTATGAGAAAGCAAAAATGCTTTGAATCTCTTCCTAGCCATTTTGTGTCGTTTGTCTAGACGGGAGAGTTAGTTATATGCCAAGAATAGTCTCTCTTACTAGTGGAGCTGAGGAACAAGGTGAGTTTACCTTTGTGGATCTGAACTTGGATTATTTATACATTTTCAGTGCAGCATCTACTCACAGACTGAAGTGACAGAGTATTCAGCGTGTGCCTCAGTAAGTTGTTCCAGCGGTTTTTTTACTCTCATGGTTCAGTTGTCATGACTTAATCTAAGCCTGTCTCATTTCGGTTTCCAACTACAAGCTCTGTTTATGCCTTTGTCTCCTCACATAAAGAGCTATTTGTTATCAGCAGTCTCTTCCTTGTGTAGTCTCAGACACCAGTACAAGTAATCTCTTAGCCTTTTTTCAGTATGCAATCCAAAAAGAGTCTCTTTAGCCGTTCACTGCAAGGCATGTTTTCCAGCCCTTGATTCATTTTTATAGCCCTCTTCTCAGGTTTTTTTCCAACATCATTCTGGCAGCGTGGTCACCCGTATTAAACAGATTTTTCAAAAATGATCTCACCGTTGCAGATACAGAGGTGATGCCCATCTCACAACACGTTTAGTAAGCTTTGGCTTAGTCATCCAAGGATTTGGACATCTTTGGACTACAGGATTAAGCTGAAAGCTGGTGTTCACTGGGTTACATCGACTCAGGCTCCTCTCAGAGGTGTTGTCTCTTTCCTAGCAAGAGTGACGCATTCTTTCCTCAACAGTTTTCTTTCCAGACCTTTACATTATCCAAGATAAATTGAATGCAGTTACCATAAGCCCGTTCCATCAAGCAAACCAACTTGTCCTGTGTGAGGTATCTCTCTAGTGTGTTATTTACTGCTGCATATTTTGTGTCTTCTACATGTGTTGGTATCTTATTCTGACATAGGCACTGAAGGATGGTGATTGTTAGTTATTGCACATTAAAGCGCTGCTTTTCTGTGGGAGGGAAGGAAGCAAAGCACAAGCCACATCCCAGAGCTGTGCCAAAGTCTGCACTCAGTCACCCCAGCTGCAAATGCACGTCCATTCATTCAGACACAAAAAGCGGTGATCTGTGTTGGCTACACAGCCTGAACCGGGAACTTTGTAATTGATATGCTTTAACTAAGCCAACCTGCTGGCTGGATCTTTGACCTTGATGAAGATGTGAAACAGCATCACTTTGAGGTTCACATGGGATCTCACTAGAGAGGTCTTTCTAGAGAAGGTCTTCTCTCTCACTAGAGAGATCTCAGTGATGCGTGCGCCCATTTAAAATTTCTTTTTGAACTCTTTCAGTTAATGTGTTTTTAATCTGCTTAATGTGGGCTGCATTTGAACAGTATTACATCTTCAATTAGTCTGTCGTGTGGAAGCAAGCCAGGATCTTTCCAGTGCCTGAGGATGTTATGACAAGATAGTTACTTTTCTTGTTGCTTTCTCAAACACTACCCAGTTTGTCTGCCAAGGACCCATAAAACTATATTAATCATCATTCATTTTTTAACTTGTAAAGTTGCATCCCACATTCACCTTCCATGAGTTTTTTTCCTGGAATCAATGAGGAATAAAAGGTTTATTGCTGTTTGTTCTGAGGTCTCCTCTGCCTACATTGACCCAATTGGCTTGTGGTTGTACTCACATAGGCAATATATGCATGGAGGGTACAGAATAATTTTATGTCCTCTGGTGCTTGCAGGATGCCATCACAAACTTCCCCTCAAAGGTTTGGCTAGGTGAAGTTTGTCCCCATCTTTTCCTTCTTTCTGTGGCATGTTTAAGTTTTTTATGATCTGTTGTTAGTCTGGTACTCTGCCATTTTTGCACTGATGAATCCAGATCAGGGTACACAGATCCAGATGTAATCGTACAAACAGGAGATAGAGATGCCTGTCTTTCCATCATCTCTGGCTTTTATCACGGATTTAGCCACAAATATTACCAGATTTAAGTCCATGCAGGTTCTTTCCAGAGCTGTACTCAGAATTATACCCTTTCTCTGTCCACCACAGTGGAATGGCTCAGCAAACATTGCTGAAACTTGTTAAAATGTCCTTTTCACCTGGGGTATCTGATTCTAGGTGTTATTATCTGTCATAGAGAGGCTGGAAAGAGCAGGATGCCATGTTACAGTGTGTGCTGCCGCAACCCCTTGGGCCCATAATTGCTGATGGACTGACTCATGCCAGGATCCGCTTTCAAAACTTGATGCAATGGGTGAGAATGAGGAAGGTAAGGGCCTTTCTTTTTGTGTCCCTGAAGAGTCAGGAATGTGAGCAATGGAAACTATGGAACCAGCTTCAGGCATTTATCTCTTGGACCAAAATCCAGGCATCAGGAGAAGAAATGGAGTGTGTACGTCCCACTTGTCCTGCATATTACCCATGCTGCAGCCCATGTCCTCCTCATTCAACATGAAAAAATGTCTCTGTGAGATAGGTGTGTGCCCACAGGACAGGGCTGCTGCTCCTCCAAATGATTCCTGTGGGGCTAGCCCAGTTTGAGGTCGGCCAAAGAAGCAGCCTGGAAAATCGAATGTCAGAGCAGATTTATCCAGTGAGCAGGAACGTTAATAAATTTCCCTCTCCTGGTCCAAGTCCAGAGGAGATGGGACAGAGCTGATAGCCAGATGGGGAGGTCGCGGGAGCAGGCTGCTGTCCTTGAATGATCGCCAGTTCTGTCGTTGGCCTTCTTCCCGTGCCCTCTGCTGCAGAGGAGACCCTGAGCCCTGGAGAGTGATTTCTGGGAGCCCACAACACCTGCGGCTGTCAGGAGTGACAGTGCTCTTCCTCATGCAGAGGAACCAGCAATCCGCTGAAGATACATTCATGAAAAGCTGTGACAGTTACTCATACAACAGATAAAGCATTTTTTCATAATTAATTAATTGAATAGTTGGCCACAGGCACTGAAATTCATATATTTTAAATGCATGCATGTAACGGTGTGAAGGGTAGGGGGGAACACAGGGCTTTCACATGGGAGAGGTAGTGGCTATTTAGTAGCTGGCTTTTTTGGAGCCAGTCACTATTCTGAAAGACCTCAGCTATTTCATCTGATGGACCACCTGAACCTATCCCCATTTTTCCATCCTTTGCCCGTGATTGATTTGATCTACCTTGGTTCATCTGAAGACGATGATGACAATGATGAAGAGGTAACCATCCAGAGAGTGAGAGCAAAAATGCTTAGAGTAAAAAAAAATTATCTTGCCTTTCCTTTCTCTATGCTGTATGTACTGATCCTGTGTTTTTAAATTGTATGCATTTCTTAAGTTCCTGTATGCACCACCCCCCTTGTTACATTAGTTCTTATGGGAAAAATTGCTTCGATATCTGTTGATCTCAGCTGCTTCATCTATGAGACTGAACATTTTCCATAAATCTTTTAGTTTGAGCATCCTTTCAGCCTCTTTCTGAACAGTTACGTTTTCATTGTCGTCATCTTCCTCAGATGAATCAAGATCAATCAAGGGTGAAGGATGGAAAAATGGGGTAATAATGACAGTTAGCAGAGCACGATATTAAACAATTGGCAGCAGAACTCTGAGGCAGCAGATACAGAAGTGATGGAGAACAGGGTGTTGCTCTATGCTGAGTTCTTCATCCTTGGTTCAAATTCCCTACTAGGCCTGAAGGAGAGGCTGAGGAACAGCCTGGTTTGTATGGGGAAGCTTGTCATCCTTCCACTCAGATAAGTGAATAACTGCTGCATTGACTCGGCCTGGTCTAGTTTTGCCCCATGCATCCTTTTTCCTTACTAGTACAGACAGAGAATTCAATGTAAGCATATTACGGAGTGCTGGTTAATATTTGATTGTCTTAATTGCCTTGGGTGACCCTCCTTCCCCTACCCAGGCTCTTTCTGGCTTGGATCTCTCCCCTTTTTAGTTCTGATCCCACCACCCCATCAGTAAAGCAGATCTGATTTTTTGAATCAACATTTCTGCTTTTGGCTATGCTGCCTCTTGCTTTGCCTGCCTTTTTGGAAAGCAGCTGTGGAGGGATCATCCAGTGCTCCCAATTTAGCTTTCAAACTGAAAACAAGGTGAGGTAGTGCTGCAGCTCAGCTGTGAGCAGAAGGCTTGGACCACTTGTGGCCCTGACAGTCACTGCATTTCTCAAGCAGGGACTCTTCCCCATTTTGACAGGATTGCAGTTCCTGGAGACACCTTCTCCTGCAGCTTCCCTGCTCTTAACTTCCAGTTCTTTTATTAAAATGGTCTAAACATATGGAGGCGATTGAATTGCTTGGGCAGCTGGTGGTGGAATAGGAGCCTGTTGCTATTGGATTGCTGCTTGGAGTCAGCACTCACTTCTGTCTGCTAGTTCCTCTGGTTGTGGCTGAGATCCTGCATGGGAGACTAGGGCAAACTCAGTTCCTGGTAGGCGACAGCCACGTACCCTGGATATGAGCCCTAGCAGGGGATGCTTTCTGCGGTGCAAAGATTTATCCTGTATTTGCTATAGGGAACGTGCAGGCTGGTGTCTGTTCTCCTTCCCAGGGTAGCTTCATTGTGGCACACAGCAGCTGGAACACAGGAAAGTGTCTCCTGTCCGAGAGCAGGACGCGCTGCCCACGTTTCAGAAGCGTGTTATGGCTCAGCTTACTGATGAACTCAACAATCGAGGCACTGAGAGTTCATGGAGAGGTTCATGTAGAGGGGTGGCACTGGTCACTTCTGTGCAGGTCTCGCATTAGCATTTACTTTGGGCTGCGTTCATCCCACCTGGTAGAGGTGGGAGGACTGGGATCACCGTAGGCTCCCTGTGCAGGCACAGGATGGAAGGAGGTAATGCCAGCTAGGAATTCCTATCGGAATCATCCTTGGGAGATGTCCCTCTCACTCAGTGGCTTTGGAGGGAGGTGGTATTCCTACCTTGGGTGCCTCAAGTTGGATGGGATGAATTTGGGCTTTAAAGTCCTGTGCCAACTAACAAGGTTTGCTGTCAGACCTGGGGGAATGATCAGTCTTTCTCAGTTGTTCCAAATCCTTCTCAGGAATGTGGAGGGCCTATCCTAGGACAATGAACATCACGGATTGGCTGTCTTCCCTCTATTTTCCCTTCTTCACACTGTGGATGGAAGCACAGGGAATGGATTCTGCTGTGATGGGCCAAGCAGCTCTGTTTCTGCTCGCAAGTTTGCAAATGGTGCCTGTTGATCTCTGCCCCACTGTAGGCCCCTGTGCCCTGCGTGTCTCTGTCAGGCACGTAAGGAGAGTCAGCTCTGTAGATTCAGGTTTCTCTTTTAGTTTTTCTTTTTGCAGACTTTTTGCATGTGATTCCTCTGGCATTCAAAACTCTAGGACAGTGTTTCTGCCCAGACAAAGCAAAAACTAAATAGGAATTAAGCTGTGCTTCAGCCACCTGAAGAGCAGAAGAGGGAAAGAACAGGGAATTGTAAAGAAATATATGCATACACACACGTATAAAACATCAGCATCATGTTGTCAAAGACTTTGGGAGAGAAGACAACTAAGAATTCTCTCTCAGTATTTGTTGAGGTTGGGGACAAGTGGGAGTAGGTCAAAGTTGATTACTAGGACATAAAAACACCTATGGGGAGGATTTGCAATAGGCTTAAACTGCAGTAAGAGGATTGGGTTAGATGGTAAGAAAAACTAGTCATAAACTCTGAAGTAAGAGGAAAGATGTGGATTCTCTGTTTTGGAAGAAGAATCTCATTTAGTTCTTTTTTGTGGGTTGATTTTTTTTTCTTTTCCTTAGTTTGCACTCGCAATGAGTTGCTTTATTCCCAGAACTACCTAGCTGAGTAGCTCACCTATGAATTATTGAGTAGTAAGATAACTGGTTCTCTGCCAAAAGTTAATGCATAGGGGATGCTTTTGGGGAAAACGTATCATTGGCTGCCTGTTAGTGAATGTTTGAATCTAAACTATTTATATGCTACTGGGAGCGGCATGTCACTGCCAGCCCAATTTGTTAAACAGAAGCATGTAATAACAGATGCATGGATATGAGGTGACATCTTGTTGCCTTCTAGAAGACAGAGACAGAACCTGAGCAGAGAGTTGGTGGTCTGACTGCTACACGTGGGAGTGCTCCCCTCTTGTGGGTGTGTGGGTGGGCAGAGGAATCCCGGATCCACCCTAGCCATCATCCTGCTTCACTATGCTATAACTAGCAAAATTGGCTGTGACTTAGAGACAATATTTTCATGTTTTTCTGTGGCCAAACAAAAACCCCAAATCTAGATTTAGGTTATGCCACTGGTCTGGCAGTAATTGAAGGTATTAGTTCTGAAATGCCCGCTCTCTCATCCTCTTTCTCTTGTGCATAACTTTGCTAATTGGGTGGTATGCGGGTGGTGGGAGAATTATCAGCATGCATTTCACATACGAATGTGTATGTGTCTTCTGTACGTATACCATCTTTTCCCACTTATCTTTTTCAATTATGGGAGCATACTGTTTTGAAACCAGGCACTTGAAGGTAAGTGAGGCATGGGAATGAGGTGGCTTTACACTGTGGGAGAATACTTGTCTTTGTAGTGTCTTGTTAGCATGAATTAATTGGGCAGTGAGTCTGAGTGGAGTTTCAGCATGCCTGGGACAAATCTTTGTTGAGGAGGCATATCTGTGAGGCAGAAGGTCTGGAAATTCCCACCCAGGACAGTCTTTCTTCAAAGCACTCTGTAAAGTGAGCTTGGGGTCTTATGTATTAATCAGCACAACTCGTCATGCAGAAGAGGAAATCCTTTAGTAAACCCATCTTTATTAAAACAAGGTGAAGACTGGTTGAGCTAATTGGCTTGGAAAGTTCAGAGAAGAGGAAAGCAGAAAAGCTGGTAGTGAATACATTTCGTTTCCTCTTCTTTTGAAAGCAGTCAACTAGCACAGAACTAAGCTTTCTCTGCTCTGAGCCCTGCTTCTCCGGTCCCTGCACCCACTTGTCTAGCAGAAAATGTACTCAAACAAATTTGTTTTGTTTGAAATAACAATACTTGCAACTTGGCTTTCAAGCACTTTGCAAAAAATACATGTTTTATCTCTTTATACATAGGGAGATTGAAGTGCAAAGGCAAAAGGCATAGAAGATGAAAGAAAGAGATTCTGGCTTTTAGCTGAAATGGGTTGAGCAAGCCTTCCTCCATCTCCCCTCTTCTAACTACTAATTATATTATCTCTCAGAAACAAGCAGATGAGACAGGGCTTGTAAATATTAGGTGGATATTTGTCTCCACATGAAAAACTGCTGATGCCTAATGTGCATGCCAGGGGTGTGAGGTGTAGGTACTGTTGCAGGGAACACAATTGCTCAGCTGTGATTTCCCAGCCTTGTGACAAAGAGCTTCCCGCTTGCTTGGGTAGAGAGCTCTGGTCTTTCCTGGAGCTGAAACCATGGAGTTTTCTACCTGCTGTGAAAGCAGGGGTGCATTATCTTTGATGCCTGTGACATCTTTATTACCCCGGACTGTGACAGCAGGGGCTGGGTAATGAGGACACCCTTTTCTGGGATCGCTTGGGTTGTCCAGAGAACGTGAGGGAAGACTGCATCCAGTATGACTGCAGAAGGGTACCTATCAGAATTTAAGTGGATGCTGAATGGCATCCCATAGGTCTCCATAAGGCCCTCACACCAGCCTGTGCTTATCTGCTTTCCAGAGAGAGAAATTACTGCCTGGTGTCGTTAGCCACTTTGGATAATGAAATACAGCTAATAATTGTAAATAAATGGAATAAAGATATGAATGATGACTGACTCTGGAGGGTCGAGTAGAGAGGGTGTTTTTCACAGAGGAGGAAGCTTGGGCTAAGGACTGAAGTGGGGGTCAGGATACTGGACCCCCGCGCTGCTTCTGTCTGATGCCACTGGTTCACGCGGCCTCGGGCAGGCCGTCTTTCTGCCTCTGCCTCTCGTTTTCTGCCTGGACATTGCTGTGCCGTGGTGCTCTTTGCAGCAGGGGAGCCGTTGCGCGAAGTAAATCCCTGTAGAAAAATGGGAGTGCAGCAGCACATGGCAAACGCGTAGAGCAGCCCTGCAATTCGGGCAGCTGACCACCTACGGAGACGGCTGTTGTCAGCTGCCAGGCGGGGTGGCTACAGGGGGGAGAGGGCTGCCTGTTAGTCAGAAAGCAAGTTGTGAGTGAGCTCCTCAGCTCTGACAGCCCTTTCAAACGAGCCAGCATTTAGGAATTGACCAGGGTAAGCTTTTTGCAGTCCTCAAGCTACAGTGGGAAAGCAGACTTTGCATGTGTCCTGCATATTGGTGTTGTACTGTGGCGTCAAGGATTTTTGACCTCAGTTCTTGCCTGAGCTCTTAATGCGAGGTTTGTTCACACAGTGTTACCCTATTCTGCAGATGCTGATTTGTGTTTAAGCTTATCACTGACTTCAGTCCATCAGTCCTCTCTAATATTAGCCTTTCTTTGCCTTTCATCCATATCAGATTCAGCAGCCTCATGAAAACATCCCTGTTTTTTAAAGTGGAAAAAAAAAAAAAAATTCATTTAAAATTCTTTTTCTGTATTTACCCCACAAGTGAAAAACCTTCCATAATGCATCACTGCCATCCTGGGATGCTCTGACTTCACCATTGTTGAAAGAAGCATCTCTGCCTTCTGGAGGCATCTGAATTTGGTGGGAACCTGCAGCAATCAGACAGCATTTCAGGGGTCACTGAGCACCCCTTCTTGAGCTGTGCCCCAGCAGGACAGCACAGTAACAGTGCAAAGAAACTGTGGTGTGTCCCTCAACCACTTTGGCTCGTATAAGAAAGAACGCTCCTGCCTTCCTCAAGGCTAAAGTAAAAACAGACTTCAACCAAGTGGTTACAGACTTGACCACTGCTCAACAGCCAGTACACTACTCAGTCATCTAGCAGGATAAGCATTTCAGTCCTGGTTATATCCAGTGAAAAAAGAAAATAAGAGGTTATTTGGGATACAAAGCAACACCCCTTGACATTTCTGTGTTGTGCTTCCCTCGCTCTTGCTCTTCATCTTTGTGAACACCACACTAGCTTAGCAACACTTCAGTGCAAAGCATCTGCTCTGGCTCACAGTGAGGGAGCTGCCTACAGCCCGGCTTTGCTTTAGGAGGGTGCCTGGCACGCTGGAGTAGGTTGCCTGTGTTCTGCTGATTTGATTTGCTCCTAACGAGCAGGTGAGTGATTATGTTTTCTCCTGTTGCACAATAATTCCGCTGCAAAGGCAGGCAGCCCTGCCTGCTGTTTCACAGCAGCTGCATCTTAACAAGGTTGCTGGAGGAGCCTCGCTCCTTCAATGTTGCCTGTAATAGTGATGCGCTGCCCTCTTCACTCCTTTCGTCACTCCTGCCAGCCAGCTCTTCTAGAGTTAAGCTGTCTGTATTTGTCTGTAATCGTCTGTATTTGTTTGCTGCGTTCCTTACTGGGGGATCCCGAAGCCCTGTATATGCAGAGAGGGTTTTTACCTCCTCCTTGAAGCGTACCAACCTGCTGCCTGCAACGCGGCTGCCGCTTTAGAAGAGCACTTCAGTTGCATGCACTGCAGTTCAGGGGAGGCACAGAAAGGCATTTGAGGAGCCTCTGGACATGGATCCACCTTTGGGACTGAGTTAAAAACAGGGACTGATTACCAGGCTCTCCAAAGAGCACCATGGTAGCTTAGCGAGCTGGATTAGCCAGATCATGCCATGCTGAGCAGAACAGGTCCCTTACAGCCATCAGGGATGCTGCTTCCCTGTGGGCATTAAAGGTACCGGGAAACGGTTATAATTTCCTGCAGCTCCCTGAAGGTGTCTGGGGAGGAGTCATGTTGGAGGTCTCTGCTCCGTGACCATCACCATCTCGGGTGTACCAGAGCTGTTCAGCTCCCAGTCCTGGGGAGCAGGAGCACCAGCTCATTCAAACAAGCTTTCTTTTGCATTTAAGCCAGGGATGAGAAAAGGCTGTGGTGTTTTCTGCTAGGATTTGCAGTCTGAATCCCTGTCTTAGTGGTGGTCTCCCCTTTGTGTATAACCTACTTGAACAAGTGCGGGCTCCCCAGTAGGCGTTGGAAGCCTGAGCTGATGTCTGGCTCTGTAATTGCTGTTGACCTTTCTTTACTCTCATATCCACTGGCAGCCTTCAGCAGCAGCTGCCCCTTGCCGTAGTGCTGCCTGCCTCCTTTGCAGCGATGGGATGACTTGCTTCAGCTCGCTCTCCAGAAAACCCAGGGGCTCCAGGACTACCTGCAGAGTTAATGCTTGTTGGGTGTTTTCCCAGTGCCAGAGACAGGAGAAAATGTAATCAGTTTTTACTGTACAGGCACTTTCAGACATTCCCTTTGCAAGGTGGTAACACAGGTCCAGAGCCTGTCCCAGTGCAAATCAAGTAAATCCCTTTTCCCAGCTGAAGAAGGTTAAATACCTTCTGCATCCTTGGCCTGCCCTACTGTTCTTGTGACCTAAGCAAGCATCTGGATTGTCCCAGCCCCAGACACGCCCTCAGTGAAGCTTGGAGGGGCAGTTTTCCTTGCAGCATGTATCCTTGCAGGGGGCACTTTGTCCTCGTTCAGACCTTTTCCCTCCCTCTGTCCCAGCTCTGTACACAGGTGCTGCTTAATGCAGTGAGGGAAGCTGCTCTCCCACCCCTCTCTCCTCTCCATGAGATAGGTTGCTTCGAATACATCTGGAACTGCTGTGCCATCTTTTTTTAATACTTCCATTCTCTTTTCTCTCGCCTTTTTATTCCACACACACACACCCCCCCCCCCCCATCACCAGCTGTCCTTGATTATAATGTGAGACCCCACTGGCTTCAATTAAGGAGCAGATGTGACCTAAGAAATGGGATAGCAGCTAGAGATGGAGATGACACATTCATGGCACTAGGTCTAATCAAACAACTTCTCACATTATTCTCACCGTGAGGTGGGAGACGTGTGAGCCAAAGGCAAGTCAGCGCTTGGAGCACCCGCAGAGACACATTGCTAGCAAAGCCATCTGTAATGAGCTGACCATACCACTCAGCACGTCAACGACAGCTCAGTCAAGGGCTGCTTTTAATCCACTTAAGTGCAGCAAAGGGCCCAAAGGCTGAGAGTTGAGAAACAGGTACCTAGAAAACAATCAACCACTGTCAACCGAGGGCTGCCTGCTGGAGGGGATGCTCGTAGGCTGTGTACCCACATCGGTGTCCCTGGGAAGGGGGACGCTGTGCATGCAGACCTGTGAGGTGGGGCATGCACCACTACCATCTGCAGTGAAGATGGAGATGTTGCTAGCATTGCAGAGCTGTAGGTGGGTCTTGCCGGGCTCAGGCCATGGGAGGGGAGAGACTGGTGCACCGAAACCCTCCAGGCACAGCTGCGTTCAGGGTAGTGGGAATGCTGCGTGACCCGTGCTTGCTGGTGGGGCTGCATCTGGGGCACTGCAGACGCTGTGCGTTGCAGGTTTTGGGGTCTGGCTGTGCTTGGCAGCTCTGTGGACCTTTAGAGGAGGAAAGTGCTTTGTAGATCTCTAGTGCCTAGAAGTTGTCTGTGGAAGAGCAGGTGCTTTTAACTCGGAGAAGGCGAGCTGTGATTGTGCTGGAGCTGCTATCAATCTGTTCTCCCTCTTTTACATTTGGGCTAACAGCTGGTTTGTGTTCAGGAAACCTTTCTCATATTAGAGGGAGAGCTTCTGGCTATTCCCACGCTGTAGTCTTTTAATTAAGAGTTTATTGCAAGTGAGACATGTCCATCAGGTGGCTGTGGAGATGGAACTTCTCTGCCATTGTATTAAATAAGGGGTAACCCAAGCATTAACAATCCAGACCTTCTCCTTGCTCTGCCTCAGCCATGCCCAAATCATGTAAATTTTGACAAGTGCTAAACAACAAGACTCAGTAGCCTCCCTTTGCTAAGGAGGTGGCCACACACTCACACTGCTGCAGAAAACGTGACGTGGAGAGACATGACATGCCTCCCAGAGTCAGGGAATTGTTGCCAGAGATAAAAATAGGACCCAAGACCCCTGTAGCCAGTCCCTGATGTGTGTTACTGATGTATTTGGGAGAAGCCACTCCAACACCCCAACGTCTGTGCTCAGTGGGGACAGCCAGTGCGTATCCCTCCATCTGGACACGGTGCCCCTGGATACCCTGTCAGGTGTTGACCAGAAGAAGATGAGTTGTAACTGCTTGGGAATATACCTGCCTGATCAGGGAGTGCAGTTTATGTTGGGTATGAGGGCTGTGGTTATTCTGATCAAGATCTAAGCTGTTGCGCTCAGCTGCTGGAGTTGCATTTCTCACGTGGGAGACCAGGGCTTGGTAGCTCCTCCAGGCAGTGTCTCACTGTGGATAAGTAGTTGCTAAAGACCACCCCTGCCTGGTAAATGGGAGGGAGGTGGGAGGTGGCCCCAGCCCAGTTGGAAGGGGATGTCAGACAACTACTGCTGCTTCCGGTTTGATGGAGCATGGCTCCTGCTAGAAAATAAATATCCTCTTGGAAATGATAGGTGCCTGTCTCCCCAGAGGCACCGCCGGGGTGACCCTGCTGAGCGAGACGGCTGTTCCCTGATGGCTCCCCGTGTGTTGCTCTGTTCGGTCTCCAGTCCCCCCCGTGGTGGAGCCAGCCTTCCAGGACGTGCGCCAGGGCCTGGGGCGCAGCGTCACCCTGCGCTGCACTATGCTGAAGGGCAGCCCCATGAAGGTGGCCACCTCCGTCTGGCGCTTCAATGGGACCCTGCTGGCACAGCCCCTGGCAGAGCAGCAGGACTACTCCGAGCTGAAGGTGGACAGCGTCAGCCAGGAGACCAGTGGTAGCTACGAGTGCAGCATTTCCAATGACGTGGGGGTCTCCACCTGCCTCTTCCAAGTGTCTGGTAAGTGACAGAGCACACGTTGGAGCAAGATGTTGGATGGGGTCGTGGAGGTGGGAAGTCTGCTCCCAATAAACTGGGGCCAGTACAAGTAACCTCTCATTCAGGCAATACCTCAAGTCTGCAATGGACCTGGGGTTGTTAGTGGCAGCCACTGGTACATGTCAGTGGTGTTTGACCACTTGCCTGAATGATACAGGACTTAACTCGAGGCTGCCATCAGCTATCAAGCTTGGACAAACTCTGTCATAGATAAGTATTGACCAAGGGGGAGTGAAAGGCTCTACATCCCCCTCAGCAACTTCCAGAACCATCTAATTTCCCCTTTAAAAGTTAACAGACAAATAAAACTGCATTACATAATGCTGTACCTTCCCTGTGTCCCCTGGCTTTCTGTGTTGCAATGCCTGCTAGGACAAATATGAGCTAGGAATGGGTACCAGTGCCCCGTGGATTTGCTTCTCACGGTTTTTAGTGAATCCAGCAGGCACTGTAACGGCACTCCACTCCAGTACCTGCAACTGCAAAGAGAGATGGCAGAGTTATAGCATCTAAAACCACACATCTGACCTAGCCTCTCCAGGTGATCATTAAATCTTCTTTTCCCATGACCCTAGAATTGACTTGGGTACCAGTTTCTAGACAAGCTCTCCGATGAAGTTGCCTTAATAAGCAGTAAATTCAGCCAAAATACTGGTGTTTCAGTCCAGAGCCAATTTATAATACTTTTCAAGTCAGGACTGCACAAATGAGAATAAATAACATCCAGGGAGGCTTGATTTTGAAGCAGATCTTTCCCAGGGTTTGGAAAAGCTCAGCTGTGCTGTAACTCTAAGATGCTCTCAGAAATGAGGAAGCCCCAAACCACTTAGATGGTTTGGGACCCTTTTCAGGGTCTTGCTGTCACCCATTGAGATCTCCTGAAATTTGTCTGGCAGTGGATATTGCTTGAAAGCTTTGTCCCTCTCTACCCTTTCTTCATATGCTTGCAACTGTCACATCACTAACTAAATGATGGCAAACCATATCCCACTGAGAGCCACCATGGAAAACTTCATCCCTAGCAAGTTTGGGAATGCACCAAGGATCCAAATTTCTTGCTGGTAGTAGTAACAAATACGTATTGCCACCCAGTGTGCCATACTGTGCCCTATGAGATAAAGTTCCCTCAGCAGAAAGCAGTGTTCATCCCTAGAGAACACTCATCAGGGAGGCAACAAGCACTTATTTTCCTGCATCACTGTTCTGTTTCCAAGGCATTCATATCTGATGGTGGCTTTTCGGCTCCAGGCATCTCTGCGTTTTGGGCAGCTACAAATCAATTAGAGCTTCTGAGCCTGTAGAGCAGCCTAAAAAATAATCCGGTGGCTAGACTGCTGTGCCTGGGCTCAAGGCCTCTGGAGTTTTATTCCCGTCTGCCTTCCTGAGTGAGTAGGGGGAATGGCGTAGTGTCTTCGTATTTCTGTTCCGTCTCTGTGAAAGAAGGGCCGTAAATCTTCCTATCTGACAGGGAGACAGTGACTCATTTGTGACTGTGAGGGGTTCAGATGTACTGGAAACAGAGTACATAAACCTGCCCAGGATGGGATTAGTTTCTTCTATGGATGGGAGATAAACTTTCAGAGGTGTTTTGGAAGGATAGTGAGACATCCAACCCACTTCCCTTGAGCAAGTTATCAGGGCAGCCCATACTGGTCACCACCTGCTCTCTTATGAGCTACAAGCACAGAAAAGCCCTGAAAGATGGAGTGCATAACCTTCAGCTCTTCCTGTCCGCTGCAAGCAAAAGGCAAAACTTTCCAGCAATGGTAAAAGTTTCAAGAAAGGAAATTCCAAAAGTATCTTGATGTGATGCATTTCTATTATAAGCCTTTCTTTTTTAGCTTCTGTTTCCATCTTGGGTTCAATTAATAAGGAATTAATATCATGCCAGATGATGATTATCATCAGTTCTGATTTTATTTCAGAATCCATTATGAAGCTTGACTTCCACAGTCAATACAAGTTGAATAAGCAGCAATTAGTCTCTGAGGTGGTTCTGAACTTCTTGCTTGTGCAAAAATTCAAGTCAATAAAAATAATAAGAAAAAAAGGACTTGGAAATAAACATCAATATTATCCATCTGAGTTCATAAAAAATAAACATTGAATCCTTTCGAGCCTAATTATAACCACACAGAATGGCAGGGCCAGTGATTCAAGTGGAAAGGTGCAGCAGACTGCCTGGGGAGATGGTGCTGATGTTTGTTCTGCTCTCCAGCATCCCTTGCTGCCCAGGCATCTTTCTGGTCTGTGCAGGTCCAGGTTGGACCTGAACCCAGAAAGGAGAGTTTTGGTTCAGGTCCAGCTCCTGCCTGGCCCGGGAAAGGACCTGCCAAAAATCGAAGTGCACAGGGGGAAATGAAGGTGATTTCAAACAGGGCAAAACTGGTTGTTGGGTAAGACCTCAAGTTGCTTCTGGGCCCTGAGCATTATTTCACCAGCTGCTGGGCTGTAGCCTTCAAATCCTGTTTGTTAGGGGTTCAAGACAGCAGTGGCTGGGAAATGATGGGAAATTGCTTCTTCTCTGAACCATCCAGTTGCTCTCTGGTGCATCATTTCTCCTGTGTTTCCCTTCCTCCTGCTGCCCTCTGTTTTTAAGTGGAGATGTGGGTTTAGAAAAGACATGTCCGCCCCTGCAGAAGCTCCCGCTGTTTTTACCCAGGCTGAGGTCAGCATCCCCTTTGCTGCTGAGTTGACTGTCGTGTTACAAAGAGGCTGAAACACTGTGTTGCCAAGGCAGGGGAGATGCAGAAGGAGCAAGGTCTCCCTTTTAATGCCATGGTCCCTGTGTGATAAATAACACTTTTCCTATGACCTACTGGCCAAATGATCTTTCCTCAGGGTTTGTTAGCAGGAGACTCTGTAAAGCAGCAGATGAAACACGAGAAATGCCAGTTTAAAGCTGTTACCTCAGTCTAAACTACAAAGCAAGAAAGAAAAGATTAGAGCTGGTTCCAGCTGCAGAACTGAAGCTGTTCCCATCTTCTCTGTCATTGGTCATGCCCCACTGGTGTAGCAGGGCTGCTAACCCTCCCAGTAGTTTAGGCTGTGAAAGCGGTCACAATTCACAGAAAATGATGGCACATCAGTGCAACACCAGCTACAATAGTGAAGGCAAATTTGTCACGTCAAAGGCAAATGGATGAGCTGGGCGAGCAGAGCTGTTCCACTCACACCACATCTCTTTGTTACCCTTGATCCCACTCTCTTGCTTTTTTTTTTTTTCCCCCGTCTCTCCAGCAAGAGCTTACAGCCCAGAGTTTTACTATGACACTCCCAACCCCACCTTGAGCCAGAAGCAATCCAAGAATTACTCTTACGTCTTGCAGTGGACACAGAAGGAACCCGATGCTGTGGATCCCATCCTCAAGTACCGCTTGGAAGTCCGGCAGGTAAGGTCTGCTCTTCTGGAGCCTCAGCGCATGCCCTGGGGAAGAAGACCTCTCCGGAGGCAGTTATGTCAATGTCTGCTTGCCAGTTAAGAGCTGAAGGTGATGGAATTGCCAGACCCTGATGATCTTGTGCCTTCCCCACCGAATGGAAGAGACAGGCCAAGGGCACAGTTCATCATTGGTTTTTACCTCTAGTGTCGGGAGAGGTAAAATTGAGATTGAGATTGAGAGCTTTGCATCCCAGTGAACAGGGCATTGGACTGTTCATGCTCCGTGTTTTGAATGGGGTTTTAAAGAGAGAAAAACCCCACAGTCATTAGTAGATACTGTAGATTTTATAGGCCAAAGACTCAGGCGAGTGGAATTCCACCCTCCTCACTCCTATGAAATCAGGGGAATAAGCCAAAGAGGACTGCAGGGAAAAAGTGATTGGCTGTTTGTGTTGTAGAAGGGCTTCCATACTGTCATGGTAATGAAGCCGTTTGGCCTGCATAAACGCTGTAGGGAAAGAGAAGTGGGTTTCAAGGTTTCTGAGTTCAAAGAGAAATCATACCAGAGGGTTGGGGAGGGGAGAACTGAAGGAAAATCTGAAGACATCACTGGTTGGAGAAGGTTAGGGAAAGGAGTCTGATGTTTCTAAAGAGGTACTTTCATCCATACTCAACAGAGCGCCTGCATTCAACAGTTTGTTAAAATGGGGACACTTAAAATAGATGGTTCTTGCCATTCAGTGGTAGCTTGGAAGCAAATGCCTTTTGCAAGGAAAAGTTTGTTTACTGTAGATAGAAAACAAAATAATTAAAAGATCCAAGTGTCTCTTTCGTCTAGTTCTGCACAGTAGGCTCCAGTTTTATGTCGCAGTTTGATTGTGAGCTCTCTGGGGTGGGACAGCCTTTGTTTGCTACTCAGACTGCACAGAGCACGTTGTCAGTGCTTAATAATAATGCAGGACACAGGGGAGCCTCTAATAATGAAGGCAGTTTGTCATAGTACCCATTCTCTCTTAGCCAAGTTTTGCTATTATCAGCACTGCAACTCAGTGAACTAATTTGTGATTTTTATCCTTCTCCAGTGATGTTGAGGTTTTTTGCTTTTGCACAGTGCCTAGAACTAATCTTGGATCTATTCCTCATTGAGCTCCTACTGCAAGGGATCAAGAAATGAGAAAATCACATTTCTGCTTTCCTTCTGACATGAAGGAAGCTGAGTGCTTGCACAAATTTAACCCTCCCAGTTTTGTTCATACCCCATCGGTTACTGCTGTTAATGTTTCTTTTGCAGCAACACCACATAGTTGTGACTATTGAGTGGTGTGTTTTAGAGGAGTGTTAAACCGCAGCCTTGCCGTAGCCCAGTCTCACATATGGGCAGTGTCTTAAGAAGGATATAGGTGCCATTGTGGTGGCCTGGTTCTGAATAAGGGAGAGCAGAGACAGGAAGCAGAAGAGTTTTGTTCCCACTTCTGTCAAGCATAAGTAGGAAACACTCTGGAAGAGGCTTTCATGGTATGGCCTCCTACTGGCCCTCCTCCGACAAAGACACTTGTATTTCACAGAATCTTTTAGGTTGGAAAAGACCTTTAAGATCATCAAATCCAACCATTACCCTAGTGCTACCAAGCCGATTAAACCATGTCCCGAAGCACAGCATCTACATGTGTGTTAAATACCTGCGGGGATGGTGACTCAGCGACTTCTGTGGGCAGCCCATTCCAATGCTTGATGACACTTCCAGTGAAGAAATGTTTCCTAATATCCAGTCTAAACCTTCCCAGTTGCAACCTGAGGCCCTTTCCTCTTGTCCTATCCCTTGTTACTTGGGAGAAGAGACCAGCAACCACCTCTGCAACCTGCTTTCAGGTAGTTGAGAGCAATAAGGTCTCCCCTGAGCCTCCTCCAGGCTAAATGAGCTCTAGACCAGCTCTGTTACCCTTCTCTGGACGTGCTCCAGCACCTCAACGTTTTTTGTGCTGTGAGGGCCCCAAAACTGAACACAGGATTGAAGGTGCAGCCTCATCTTGGGGTGCAGTCCCTCTGAGTACAGGGGGACAATCAATGCCCTAGTCCTGCTGGCCACACTGTTCCTGATGGTGGCCAGGATGCCTTTGGCCTTCTTGGCCACCGGGACACACTGCTGGCTCATATTCATCCGGCTGTTGCCCAACACCCCTAGGTCCTTTGCCAGGCAGCTTTCCAGCCACGCGGCTCCAAGCTCATAGTGTTGCAGGGGATTGTTGCAGCCCTCATGGTGAGGTTTCTGCCTCCACATGCCAAACAAAGGTCTCACTGAACCCTTTTCATTTCCTTGTCCAAGCAGATTGCATCCCCTTTCTCCGCCAACCTGCCATTTCCCAGAGCTGCCTCTGTCCTCCTGTCCTGTCTTCATGGCATTAGCCCCGTAATCCCTCACTTGCGCTCCAAGCAGCCTGGTGACAGCTTTTCCTCTTTCCCTTGTGCCATCCCCTTTTCCCACATCCCATAGGCTTTGCTGCTTTGTTGCACCTGCTTCTCCGTGCTGGGGTGCCTGGGCTGAGCTTTGTGTCCTGCTGTTCCATCATTGGACTGCAGAACATGGTGACATTACTGAATATAACTATGAAAAGCTCAAAAGCTCAAAAGCATTGCTGACTGGAGAGCTGTTAAGGAAGGGGATTTGTCTTCCTGAATGAGGAACTACTGTTTGCCTGTGCACCCTCCTCACTGGATACACCGGCTTCCAGGCACGAGCTATGGTAGCAGAAAAACCCTCCTAGAGAGCTAGGAACAAAGCGGAATATTCTCCACAGATAAAATGGGCCTTACAGAGGGCCAGTCACGACTGATTTATTGCCAGCATCAAGCTGATGAAAGCTTACCCAGCCTGCCAGCTCAGCTTCTCCTCCAGCCCTGGGAGCTCCCCAGCCCTAGTGGTCAGTGGCAGGGGTTCTTCAGCATCTTAGGGATGAACAGGACAGCAGCAGCATTGTGCAGCCTCACAGTGATGAGTAGCTGTTTGGGATGTGTTAACTCTTGCTGAGCTGGAGTCCAAAGGGCAGCCAGCTGGGCTGCCCACTGGATGTAAAACACATTGCTGGTTTTCATTTCGCTGTCCCCAGTTTGCTTGAAGAGCTCTTGGCATATGTAATGTGAAGATCCCTAAGTAGCAGGATGCTTTGCAAGGCACCTGGGAACCCTTGAATTAAATTTGCTTGCTGCAGCTGCTGGAAATGGGTCTGGGTGAGAGTCAAAGTACTGTTTATTAATTGGCTGGTGCTGTGGCTCCTCCAACTCTTCCTGTTCAACAGCTTCCTAGGGCTGGTTGGGCATTCCTGGGGGAATTGCAAGCAGTCTCAGGGAATTTGGTTTCCTAAGCTATGCATGGGGGCTCCCAGCAAGATGTGCAGGTGCACTTCCACGGGAGCTGATTGTTCCCAGTTCTGCGGAGCAGGATGAGTGGCGCAGCAGACGTACCGGTTCCAGTAGAATAAGAATTAACCTTTGATTAAAACCAAATAAACAGCGTGAACAGCTTGGAGCCACTGACCCAGGCAAAGCACGTATGATAGCAACGCGGAGCAAGCTTCTTGCAAAGTCTCTTTCGTATGTCTTGGCAAATAGGCTGTTATTTCTTGGAGTGCATCGGGCTTAGGCAGTGGTGTTGTGTTGAGTGGCAGCTCAGAGGGGAAAATGTCTCCAGTGAGGAATAGCAGGGGCCTCAGACCTCTGTCCTGAAGGCTTGGGGGTTTTCCTTTTCCTGCTCCAAGGCAACTGATCCAAATGCCAACCACCTTACCTCACCTTAGCTGGTGAATTTAATGAGTTCACAGCCTGCTGTGGTTTGGTTGTGGGCAGATGCCATGAGGCTGTTGGGCTATTTGTTTGGTCAGCTTTTTTGTTTCCTTAATTTCTTGTAGCATGGAAAGTCACTGAGGCACTGCACTTCAACTGAAAATGTTTTTCATTGCTTGGGGATTCAAAGCAGGCTCCCCAAACCAGATCTTTGCTTAAAAAATAAAAAGCCTTTTAAGTTGCTTGTTTCTCTCTGTGTATTTTATCCCCTCCCAGAGCTCTGCTCTAACATTAAAGAGAAATGAAAAGCCATCTAATATTGCAAGCAGGTTGCATCCTGGAGGAAAGATCTGAGCTGGGCTGGTGGTTACGGTTACAGGGGCTAGTGGCAGAATTACTGTGCACTTAATGAGCTGGAACCCATCTGTGACCTGAGGCTGCAGGAGAAAGAGGAAGGAGAAGGTATTGGTGCACTAGGGAAGTTTAATCTTCATTGTGCCCCTCGAGGAGACCTGAGGCTGCCGTCTCCCCCGTACCTTCTGATATGCAAGCCTGGGCCAGAACAGGGCTTCCATAACACATTCCCGCCTTTCCTCTCCTTGGAGCAGGCTCAGCTCTACCTGCCAGACAGGTAGGTCTGGCAAATTACAGGACCCCTGTAATTTGCACTGGGCCAAGCCCCGGACCCAGTTGCTAAATTAGCTCACTGCATTGTCACTTCAGATTAATTCCTGTCAGGGAGACTGTCTTTAATGAGACTGGCCCTGTGCGATGCCTGAGTAATTGTACGGTCTCTCTTTGTTTGCACTTTCATCCCCTCCGTGTTGGATAAACAACCCCTGCTGTCTACAAAACTCATCCGGGCTCCGGAGCCGGCTGCCATTTGCCTCATCAGCCAGCCCGAGCGGCATTAACGAGAGCTGCGGCGGTGGGGAGCCGGGCTCACCGTGTGGGGAGGTGACAGATAACAGAGCTGTTTGGACAGACACAGGACAGGGGCGTTAGCAGGAATTTAATGGTTGTGATTAGAGCGGAAGTTTAACTCTGCTGATGGCCAGCTCAGCGCAGCGGGAAGAGGTTTTATGCTGAGGCCCACGGGCTGCGGATCAGTATCGCTTCATTTGTGCCTCTGAGTTGTTCTTTTGCTCTCCTCTGAGCCTGCTTCAGCAGCCTCTGTCCGCTGCTGTCTGTCTGTGGCACTGCTACCGCACAGAGCCGGACACCCCTCCAAGGGCGCACAACCCTGGGCAGGGACATCTCTCTTCACACCAAACGGGCGGTACTGCTCGAAAGGGAGGATGAGCAAGCAGCGCACCAGCCGGTAGTCTTTTACATAAATGTTCAGTTGAGAACACTGTTAACTCGCACCACTGTGCTTCCCCACCTCCATGGCTTGATGAACCCGTGCGTGTTGGCCCACGAGGAACCGGTCCAGTGAAGTTGGATGCATCTTCCAATGCTTGTCAGCAGCGCTGTAATAAAATAAACAGCTAGTTTGGACAGCCGGGGTAGAACAAACTTCCAGAGCAAGCTAATCCACCCAGCCCTGCACTCATCAGGAGAGAACATCCACGCCAAAAGCTTGTCTCCTCCCATCTTCAGCAGTAGCCAGGTCTGAAGAGTATAAAGCCAAGACAGACATGTGCAGCGTTGCTTTCTCTGCCTCTAGATATTATAAACACATTGGTTTATTGGGTCTCGGGTTAGGAATGGCTGTGAGTGTGGAATGTTGGTGTACTCGAGCGGGTGGTGGCCCTTGCAGCAGCCCAGCTCTGTGCTCTGGGAGGTGGACAAAATCCCCGTTTCTTCTGCAGATGCAACTGTGGCTTCAGGCGAAGCTCCATGGGAAGCTGAGCAACTGTTGCCTCTGGCCGGGGGGGATGCCTGAGGGCTGCATCTCTGGGCCAGGGGATGCCGATGGCTAGGAAAGACAGCAGCTCTGCACAAGGAAGGCAGGGGTGGCTGAACTCACTTCACAGAACAGTGTGCCTAACATTTTGCTGGCTCCAGGGGATTACGTGCTGTCTGGGAAACGCATCCATTACCAAGGTAACCGCATCACGAGGGGCTGTTGACAGGCCTGGGTCCATAGCCCTCACCCAGAGGCTTGCTGGGCTACCATGTCCCCAGTGGCCCCATACTATGTGTCCCCCCAACTACTGTTGTGGTGGGGTTGTCAGCTGGGGGATGCTGCAGGAGCTGAGGAGGTGATATGATGAGGTTTTTAGGACAGCTTAGCTAAATGTTAGTCAGGGCTGTTCTCCTAACTTATTTTCTTACTAGAACATGAAAAGCTTAAAGGATGGAGTTGTGGCTTGTAAAGTGGAGAGGGCCCCGTCCTGCTCTGGGTAAAATGTGACCTGTGGTGCATTGGCCTGGTGTTACCTGGAAAAAGGGAAAGGGCTTCTGCCATATCCACCAAGAAATCCTCCTGCTGAGAGGCTGTTTAACTGAGCAGCCCAGTTTGGTGCCCCGGTGTGGGGTATCATAGACAGGGCACGTCCTCCTCCCTGCTAGAGCATCGCAGTCCCAGCCAGCTGCCGCGAGGAGGGGAGTGTGACATCCCGTGAAGCAGCAGATGGTGGCCCTGGCTGCATGCAAGATGCTGCATGGATCAGAACACTTGTGGGGTGTCACAAACAGCACATCTCTTTACTGTCCATCATTTGCTTGGTTCTGTCTCGCTGATGTTAGGATTGGGGACTGCAGTGACTTGGCCTCCTAGTGTTTGCCCAAGAATGAGTCTCAAAGCAGACCTTCTGTCATAGGATGGTTTGTAAGTCACGCCTGTTGGAAAGCTGCTTTGGTCCTGTCTTTTTTGTCTGCTTTGGCCACTAGTTTGATGTCTGATCACAGGCTGCTGTTGTGTGGCACAACATCAAATCAATGTAATTCCACCTACCTGCTGAGCCATCCTCTGGTGGGAAAAGGTGGTTTTTCAGCTCTAACTCTCCCATCTCCTTCACTGATGCCTTTTTTTTTTTTAATTTTTTTTTTTTAACATTTGTTCAGGCAGCAAGAACAGGCAGATTACACTTGTACTCTCCAGTCAATTGCCTTCAGTTGTGCTGGGGGCATACATGATGCTGTGCAGAACTCAGACCCGAGGGAGGTGGAAAAGGATGCAGAAAGAAGTCAGGACATGTGCTTGGCAGATAGTTCAAACAGCCATCATGATGCAAATCCAGGGAAAGCAAGAGAAGGGAGAGGTGACACTGCCTTTTTAGGCTGCAAGAGAAGGAGAGGTTTGGAACGTGCAGTGGGATTGAGTGGCAGCCACGCACTGGTGGAAGGAGAACTGGCTGTTCAGTATCATTTGATGGACAAGCTGTGCTTGAAGCTTAATGAGATTGCTGTGCAGGACTTGGGGGTAAAGCAGCCACTTTGCCACAGGCGTTTGGGAGGGGAGAGGGCAGGATCCTGCCTCAGCTGTACTCTCTGCTGTTTTAAAGTGGGACACAATGTCAGTCACTGCAGTTGACAGTACATTAAGCCATCTCTCTTTTCATCCCTAGCAATCTGTCACAGAAGATGATGTGACGATGAGACCAGCTGCTAGAACAAGGTCCTTTCTACCTGTGGTGTAGGGAGAAACTCCAGGACAGCCAGATGTTTGGTGGGGGTGGGAAACAAGGAGCTTTTTCCACATTTCATGTATGTATTCTTTATTGGCTAAGGCAGCAACAGCAGAGCTTCCACCCAGTGCAAAGGAAGAGTTTCCTCCTGGCCATTGCTCACTTCAGGCAGAGGTGCTGCCCGGCCACGCTTGTTGGCCCTGTCAGACAGAGTGATCCCTACAAGGCTGACTGGGGAAGATTGATGGGTCAGGTGACTTCAGTGGAAAGGACTGGGAGCTGTGGGATGAGGTTTCCCTCTTAGGTCCACCTAACATCTTCCAATGCTGCTATTGAGGCATCCCTTTGCCCACGAGAGCTTAGCAAATGATACCTAAGTAATTAATTAGTCTGACTAATTCTGTGGTTTTGCATTCACAAATTGCTCTTCAGTATGAGTCATAGTTTTCCCGAGTTAGTTATCCCTGGTCCACAGATTGTGTGTAATCAGTTAGTTGGGAAAATTGGTAATGATGTGAGCCAGGGGTAGGTTAGTTACGTGCCATTTTCTTCTCTGTTTATCCAAAGCAAGGTAACCTGCCTGAAACAAGGTAGCTGCAAGTTATACCGCGTGGCTTGCCTTTCATAAGGTGCCTTGCAGCAGAGATTTTGTCTTCACATTCACTTTTCATAAGCACTGGTCCTAATGCAATTCAAGTACTTGAGTGTGCAAGAGAAAAAGCAGGATATTGTTTAGCTTGCCTAGTACGACAGAATAATTATGAGCAGTTTTCCCACTCTTAGCTCTGTTTGGAATAGTTACAGTGCCTGAGAAGAACAGTACAAATAATCTCACTGGAAAGGCTTATATGATCTTAAAACACATCTAGTAGCAAAATCTCATCTCTCTCTAGCGCCTAACACCACTGTTCAGTGCTCATTCAGGGCAAGGAGAATGTGAGAGAAGAGATAATCACATTCCCCCAACCAATATACCCCTCATATCAGCCTTGCAGGCTTGAGATGTTGTTTTCACACCATTGTGCTTGTTCCTATCCAGCAGGCTGTTGGCTTGTGTTCTACAAAGCTGAGCACAGGATGAAAAAATGCTTGCCAGGTATCACAGATAAAAGTGAGTCCTTTGTGTGCATCTCTTACCCACACTCCATCGGTGGCTTCAAGGGGTACCTGCTAGTTATTGAATCTTTCTCAGAGTCCGTATCGATAAGCTGCAGTGCAGCTTCCTCCCTTTTATTCTGCTCACATGTTGTTTTCAATAGTCAGACCATGTTCCTCCTACTGCTTCAGAGTCTTTTTTTTGTGTGTGTCTTCTTCCCCTTCCCTGTTCCCTTCCTATTTTCCACCTTTCTGTTTCTTCCCACGGGAAACAGTCTTCCACAAACTTCTCTGATGTGGGTCCTTCCCACAGACTGCAGTTCTTCACTAACTGCTCTGGCACGGGTCCCTTCCATGGCATGCAGTCCTTCAGGAGCAGCCTGCCCTGTCTGGGCTCCTTTCTCTATGGGGTCACAGTCTCCTTGGGGCATCCCCCTGTTCTGGCGTGGGGTTCTCCCCAGGCTGCAGGTGGATCTCTGCTCCCCTGTGACCCGCCATGGCTGCAGGGCACAGCTGGCCTCACCATGGTCTGCACCACGGACTGCCAGGGAATCTCTGCTCCGGCGCCTGGAGCATCGCCTTCCCCCTCCTTCTCCACTGACCTGAGTGTCTGCAGGGCTGTCACATGTCCTCATTCCTCTCTCCGGCTGCAGTTGCTGTTGCTCAGCTTTTTCTGCCTTCTTAAACATGTTATCCCAGAGGTGCTATCACCGTTGCTGATGGGCTCAGCCTTGGCCAGTGGCAGGTCCGTCTTGGAGCTGTCTGGCTTTGGCTCTGTTGAACAGAGAGGAACCATCTGTCAGCTTCTCACAGAAGCCACCCCAGCAGCCCCCCACACTACCAAAACCTTGCCACACAAACTAAATACAAACACGTTGGAGATAAGAGAGGAGAGCATGAAGGGGGAAGGGTTTGGAAGAGAGATGTAGTCTGTCCCGTAGCAAGTGACAAACAGGCAGGAGTAGGCACTAGATATATGTTTTGACTGTTTTCATAAAGAAATTAAATGTATGCAGTCACGCTGCCAGTGCAGGCAGCATGGAGCAAAGTGAAGGGCTTTATGGCTCTCCCTGCCTATGTTGTGTTGCCTGCCTCTTCTTTACTGGAGACAGGACTGCAAGTGCAGTCAAGTTAGGGGTGGCCTGTAGGCTCTGGAATGTTACTTACCTATATACCTTCATTATGTGTACCAGAGTGGGAAGTCCAGAGGCCCACACAAAGCCTGTTTCTGCTCCAGTAAGCAATAACCTCATCCTTTATTAACTGCAGGTTTTAAGGGTAAAGGTGCCCTATGTAGAGCCAGCTTGCTTTTTCTTCTTGGAGCCAGAAGCACTGACAGTGTGGTACACAGACACGTACGTGGGTCTGGCTGCAGGCAGTTCAGCGCGAGGAAATGGGCAAAGAGGAGACTGTGCTCACTGAGATTAGGGATGGGTGTCAAGTTGTGTTGTGTCTTAACCCGTCAGGCAGCTAAACACCACACAGCCGTTCACTCACTGGCCCCCACTGGGGTTGGAGAGAGAATCGGAAAGAAGGTAAGGCTCATGGGTTGAGATGAAGACAATTTAATAGGATAGAAAAGGAAGGGAAAATAATAATGAAGATAAAATAATGTACAAAACAAGTGATGCACAATGCCATTGCTCACTACCCACTGACCAATGCCCAGCCAATCCCCAAGCAGCAGCCACCACCCTCTGGCCAACTCTGCCCAGTTTTATTGTTTAGCATGACATTATATGGTGTGGAATATCCCTTTGGCCAGTTTGGATCAGCTCTCCTGGTTTTGTCTCTGCTCAGTTTCTTGTGCACCCAGTCTCTTTGTTGGCAGGGCAGTATGAGAAGCTGAAAAGTCCTTGACTTAGTGTAAGCACTGCTCAGCAACAACTAAAACATCAGTCTGTCGTCAGCATTATTCTCATCCTAAATCCAAAGCACAGTACTGTACCAGCCACTAGGAAGAAAATAAACTCTACCCCAGCCAAAACCAGGACAAGCTGGATCCAGTGAGGCACAGAGCAGTGCCGTTCTTCAGATGTGAAGCTCAAAAGAGATGGGAACCATTGCTCTGAGCAGGAGTAGGCTGTGGAGTAATGTGAGGGATATTGTCCCTTATTCAGCTTATGCCCATGCTGCAGACAGATAGGTGATTTCAGGCTCTGCAGTGCATAGTCAAGAGCAGGTGCGATCTTGCAGCAGCAGTGTAGAGCTTCCAGTCTGAACAGAAGGACTGCATGTGCCTTCAGGATCGAAAATACGGCTGTGAGACAGCAGGAAGGAGATAACAAGCATAGTTAGACATACACGTAACCTCTCTAGCTCAGTACTGACAGTGACAGCACCCAGGCTCTTTGCACAGCCTGGGGAGCACGTGACTCTCCCTCCCTTCCCACCCATCACCAAATTCAGGTGCTAGTTTACCCCCTTTCTCCTCCAGCTCCTGGGCTCCCCTCCTCAGGATGTGCAGCCGTGCGATGCCCCAGTAATCCCATGGCTCGTGAAGCTGCCAGTCCTGCTGTACCTCAGTTAAGGCTTTCACTTGACTGTCTCTCTGACAGAGTGAAGATTAGGTCTGTTCTTCTCAGACCGGGGAACATATGCTAATAAAATACATACTGCTTTCTGATCAGCCCCTAATGAAAGACATTATTGGAGAGTGTGGAACAAGCACTTACAGTAATTCATGACAGCACCAATTTGGCTTCTCTGGGAAGCTGTAAACTGCTGCTTTCAGCACCTAATGAGGATGGGCAGCTGATTGTGTGTGCGAGAGTAAGAGAGAGAGACTGTCTCCTGGCTTAGGTGGCTCCAGCTGTCCTCAATAGCTACAGAAGGTCGCAGTTACTTCTCTCTTTGGAGCTAGGGATGTCTCAGCCCAGAAAGGGAGCCTCCTACTAAAGACAATTCAGGAAGAAAATCTGCCAGGACTCCTCATTTAGACTGAATAATGGATTTGCTTTGGCCATCCATGCTTGCTTAACCCTAGGATATGAATCTGTGTGCTTGACTGATGAACAACACAGGCATGAATTTCGGTTCACTGGTGCACTTGTCTGGCAAATGCCAACTGTATGTTTGCAATGTGATTATTTGCTCTGGAAACCCCTAATGAATAATGGTCATCAAGCAAGGAAAATTAAATAAATCCAACTTTAAACTTAACCTAGTCCTTTAATTGACACTGTTAATGTTGACATTTCCATTCAAGGTGGTGATGAAGTATTAACCCAGGAAAATATTTTAATCCAATCTGACAGGCATAGAAAGTTTAGTGAGAGATTATAGAGAAACATCACAGTGACTGTCTTCATATCCAAACCGATTTTCTCTACTAACAAAACTTGCCCAAATGGCTTTTCCAGATGGCACCTACCTTGCTGAGTGAGCAGGAATCTTCCCCATGGCTGGTACCAGCCAGTGAGATCAGAATCCCCTGTTAGGATTGTGCTGCTGATATTTTGTGTAGCTGACACCAGATTGGGACGCAGTGCCACCTCAGTGAAGGATCAGGATATAGTAAAGAAGATCTGAAAGATGTAAAACTGTTTGAGTGGTTCGGGTGGGATGAAATGCAGCAGTACAAATGCAAGGTCGTGCATGTGGAGAGCGCTGTCAGAGGAATCTGCTACAGGCTGGGAGCTCATCAGTGGGAGATGACTGAAGTGGAGGAATGGTGTGGAGGAGTGAGTTGACCTCAAGGAGCTTCTGGTAAGATGCAGGTGTGAGAAAGGGCAAATCATAGAATCACGGAATGGTTTGGGTTGGAAGGGACCTTAAAGACCATCTAGTTCCAACCCCCCTGCCATGGGCAGAGACACCCTCCACTAGACCAGGTTGCTCAAAGCCTCATCCAGCCTGGCCTCGAAGATAGCCAGGGATGAGTACTCTTAGGTGTACTCTTAGGTGAAGCCTGAGGTACTTCCAGGCAAGGAGGAGAAATGCTACTGCATCCTACAGGCAGGGCTGGGATGCCAAACTGTGGCAAGTGGGATCAGGCAGAGAAGAACAGAGAAAGTGAGAGTCTGTGTTACAGGAGGCAGCACAGAATGCTCATCTCATTTAGCCTAGCAAAGCAAAGGCTGAGAAGGGGCGTGGTTGCTGTCTGTAAAAACATCAGGGGGTCAAGCAGCAGGGAGGGAAAAGAGCCATTTAAGCTAAAGAACAATATTGGCACAAGATCAACTGGGTGCAAGCTGCCTGTGAATAAATTCAGGCTGGAAATCAGAACATTAGTGCGGTCAGGCTCTGGAACAGATGTCTAGCGGGAGGAGTGGGCCAAACAGAACAGCTTTTAAGATGGGATGTGGTACCTTCATAAAATATATAAGCAGAGGTAGTCCCTGTGGTGACAGGAGACTGGACACTATCAGCCAGGAGTGTACCTCCCCTGGTGTGTCCCTGAACATGGCCGTGCTTTTCCCTTTTCTGAACTCCTGGAGGATAGGAGGGGGCTGCCAGTGCAGGGGGGTTCTATCCATGTGTCAAAATATAGAGAGCAAGAATCAAATCTGTGTGTTCAGTTGCAATGTCAAAGACAAACCATCTTCCTCTGCTCTGCCCTGGGGTGCCAAGGCGACATCGAGGACCAGCATCTTGATCCACTGCGGTGCGTCAGAAAGTCCCTGCGAAGAAGTGGGATAGAAGGGTCAGATTTATGGCACTTTTATCCATCATTGTGGGAAATATTGGACCCTCATGTTCAGAAGAAGTTCCTAAAGTCCCTGTCCCCGCCTTCCTCCTGCCCCCATTTCTGGCCATTTCTCATTCCTCTTTTTCCCAAGAAATCTGCAATGAACTTACTTCTACCCATGGAACTCATCTCCAGGGCTCTCAATCTCCAGCAATGAAAAATGGGTCTGGCCCTTGGATAATTTGTTCTCAATTTTTGACACTCTAAACTCTGACACACATAAATTCTGTTGTCATCTTTTCCTTTTTGTATTTTTTTGGTTTTTAACTTTATGAAGTCCATGGCATCTAAACTCTTAGAAGTTACCTCTCTGCAAGGCATCCTGAAGCTCTGGATGTGCAGTTGGGGCAGAAACTGAGGGCAAGGCGTGTCTGCTGATGTAGCAGGGTAGTTTGCATTGCAGAGCCCCATGTTCATCCCAGGAGTTGTCACTAGCACCACAACAGAGCTTTCCGTCCCTAGGATGGTGTGCTTGAGCGCATCTTTCCTGGTTGTCACCAGTTTAAGACCACAGACACAGCTAGTCCCATCATGTTGAGGGTGACGGTGTGATTGTTTCTGGTCTTTGTGAACGACACTTCTTTTGGAAGGGAGCAGCTGGATTTTGGTGGGATGAGTTCATGGCGGTCACAGCCACAGGGGAAATCTGATATGAGATTGTGCCTGCAGCCCCCTCAGTCAGAGCTGTATAATGTGTCTAAGACTGTTGACACACGGTCTGAAACAGTAAAAATGGGAGGCTCTTTCACATCTTTCACATCCCCCTGACACAGCCTGTCAGGGGAAAAGTACCCTTGTGCTGCTGTCACCTCCTCCTGGCCCCCTGGACCATGCCAAACTTGGGTGTCTGTGCCCAAGTCTCCCAAACGTGAGAGGCTCTTCTCCTGGGCACGAGAGACATGGATGCCCTCGCACCCAGTGCTGCCAGGGTGCTGAGCTTTGCTGATCGCTTGAAGAGTGCAGCCCACCAGCTGCATGGGCAGCCGGGGATTCTTTTGTCCACTTAATTGCCTTGTGCTTCTTCCAGACCTTTTTGAGATACCCATGCTTCCCGCACCACCAAGCTCCCCACGGCTCCTGGCCCCATGCACATCTGCTCTCCAGAGTGTCCTGACACTCACAGATGGGAGAGAAAGGGTGGGATGGGGGGTCTCAGCCCAACACCGCACCTTCACACGTGCCGGAGACTGCATTTGTCTGTTTTGCTCCTCTATGGAGCTGTACAGGGAGCGAGGAAGAGGCTGTCGGAGGGATGGAGCCTGCCTTTGTCTGCTGTCTCCCCTCCCTTTGGAAAGGCCGGTGTGGCTGGGAGCTGGGAGCTTTCCCAGCGGTCCACGTCTGCCGTTAGCTGGCGAGGATGGAGTGGGTGTGCGGGCAGCCACCCCTGTCTCGTTTGTGCTGCGGGAAGGAGCAGCCGGGGGAATTTGAATGAGGCTGAGGATAAAGGGAGAGGGAGGGAGTGTGTGTGGAAAGGGTTTGGAAGGGAGATACTGGAAAGCAGAGCCAGTGCTCGTGCTCTGAGCTGAGAAGCTGCTGAAGAAGCGGGACGAGTAAGGAGACAGTGGCAGGAGGGAGTAGCAACAGTTCCCTGGGGCTTGGTGATGAAACAGGTTTTCTTTCTAATTTCTCCTCAAACAAGCATGCACAGCTGCATGATGCGCAGCTGGTTGTCATACCACAAGTGTGGCTGTGCGGGTCACACCAAGTCCCAGCACAGGTAGGTTATCGTGGTCTCGTGAACGCATGCTGCCGTTTGTGGAGCAGGACTGCAACATTAACAGTTGACAGATGTGTTTATTATATCCTTTGGCTTTATGATATCTGTTACCTGATATGTACCTGGCTTAAACATCATGCAGTCTGAAAGCAACATCCTTTTTCCTTTAATAGCCTACATAAACAGAAAACGTTGATGTGGCAGTGTCATTCGTTGGACCGCTTTGCTGTGATAGCATCCCGGGTGGGATGGAAGCAAAAGGCAGGGGTAGTGTGGCATCCTGCTTTTCTCTCTGAAGCTCTCAGGGTGTGGTTTTGGACCATGAGTTGGCTTGCCACAGTGGGACAAGCAATCTCTAAGCACCACGAGCCAGCTCAAGTGATAAGATGGGGGACTGGGCAGACAATACCAACCAACAGGATGTGATGCTGAGGAATGAGAAAGGGCAGACCCAGTCTGCAGGTCCCAGAGGCTTGATGGCTTAAGTACGTATGAGCATGTGAGTATGCTTTCCCTTGGTTGCTAATACTACTTACAAGTGACAGGGGAAAGGGACAGGTTGCACACTGTGCATGTGAATACATACATCCCACGCAGGGCTGATTTTGCCCTTTATAAGGTGTTTTTAGTGAGCCCATTCTGCAAGAACTTCCTTCCCTTGGTGTGATATTCACAGCCAGCTGGTAGAAACTGTGGGTTTGGGTTTTTTTTCCCCTTCCCATCCCTTCCCTCTCATTATTGGAAATAAAAGGAGGTGAAGGCAGAGATGAGGCTGTGCATTGCGCTGTGCTCTTGTTCTGGCCCCACTGGCAGCATCCCGAGCCTGGTGATGAATGAGCTTGTTGCGTGAGATCCTCCACTGAGGCTTCAGCATCTCTAATAAGGTGGCCAGCGTTTCACTGTCCTCTGCGCCTGCCTCTGCTTTATTAACTGCACCGCAGCAATATTAAGCTGGAGCACTGGGCCAGCGTGATCAGAAGGAGGAAAGAGGCTGAGGAGGGGGTGGAGGGAAGAAGATACCAGGCTAGCATGGGAGAAGAGCACACACGAAGTAGGAGAACAAAGGGCAGCAGTGGGCGATTGAAGTGGAGGATTAAAAAATGGGTTTCTGCTGGCCTGATGCATGCAGCTCTGCACAGATCTGCTGCTGGCAATCAGGGAGGCAAAGGGTGTGTAGGGAGGGGGAGGCAGAGCCAGACCTTGGCCTTAGTGTCCCTGTCTGCTGGACCCATGCTAATGACTCTGCACAGAGCAAGTGGCTGGCCAGAGCTGTCACCTTGCACTCCCTTTGCACTAATTTCATGCCCTTCAAACTGTGCTGGCAGCACATCTGGCCCTTTCTCCTGACGACAGCAGCTAGCCCAGAGGAGACACTGCTTTTCACCCAGAAGAGCCAGGCTTTCCAAAGACATCCCAGGCCAGTTCTGTCGGGATGCTGGGACTGTAGTAAGGATGTGCAGAGGGCAGCCTTGGTGGCAGCCAGTTGCTGTGTCTGTCCAAGTTGCAGGGTGAATAGAGACAGGATACAGGCTGAGAGAAGAGTTGGTTCTGAAGTATTTGGTGGAGGGAAAAGAGCCTTGCAAAACTTTTCCCCTATGCTCCAAGAGGAGGTATGTGCTGGGCCCTGGCTGTGCCTTTCCCATTACCTAGTGACCCAGGTATCTCCTGGGAAGCAGGACATTTATGACCCATGGGGAGAATATGTGCCTTTATTAATTTCTCTTTCACAGCCAAAGCTGTGTGGCAGACAGGTATTTATTTGGTTAAACCCATGTGCCCCTGAGGATAGACTCAACTGGGGGATCTAGAGCTTTGCAGTCCAGACTGGTGGCTGATTTCTCAGTTTGTCCTGGATTAGATGATGTGAGAGAGTAAGTGATTTGCCATTGCTCCCAGAGGCTTTAGATACCCAAATTCCACCTAGCTCCCAGCTGAGGTGGAATTTGCACTGTGTGAATCTCACCCTCAGGCTTCTCTCTGACTCTCCATTTTGTTTCTCTTCTAAAGGTTATGTCTAGACGAGGGAAATGCTCCTGACCTCCTCCTGTTTTACTGGCTGCCTTCCCAGCGCCCCAGCTCATGGCAGCCTGCAGGGAGGAGCTGCCACCAGCCCCTCCAGTCAGGCTCCGCTCTCCAAAAAGCCCCATGCCAGGAGCCGTACTGCTCCCGCCTCCTGCTTCTGGCTTGTGACCCCTCCTGTCCTCCCAGATAATTGGGGATGTGGTGCTAATGATCCCAGGGGAGACTGCTGCCGCTGGGAGCCAACCCCGCTCTTGCTTAGCAGTGTGGTGCTGTGTAGGGCAGGCAGATGGGAGGGCTGAGCGGTAGGCATGCCAGTTGGATCAGCACCCAGCTTGTGTGTGTGCAAATGGGGCGTTGTTGACATGGATGGCAGCATCCTGATGCCAAGCTCATGCTAGGTTCCCAGAGACACTGCCCTGGTCCTGCCTGCTGGGACTGCTCCCAGGTGCTTTGCGGGAAGGCACTGGGCTGGGGAAGGCATCAGAGCAGTTCAGGGCCCTCTGACCCATCTTGCCTGGGGGAGGAGGAGGAGAAGGGTGCAGAAATCAGTTCCTCAAGCAACTTGCACCCTGATCTGTTTAGGTACAAGGGTCTCATGTAGGTACAATCTGTAAGGCAGGTACAAAGCTGTTGTTCACGGTGAGAACCACACGCAGCCATGGGTTCCCAGGGACCAATCCCTGTACTGTGGGGGCCAACACAGTGCTATGGCAGGATCTGGTCCAGCCCTGCTGCTTCACCTGGGAGCACTGTCCAAACTGTGGACAGATCAACTCAGGTGAGGAGATGGGTTGTCGGGTCCTGGCCATGTTGGAAATGAAGAGGGCTCTGGCTCAGGAAGCTCTCCAGTGGCAGACGTTGCTTCCAAGTTTGAACTTACAGTTGTGTATGTTAGGGTTGGAGGCAGGCAGAGGAGGGATTGTATGTGCTTGTCTTTACCAAGCATCACATCTGCATTGCTCCCCTGCCTTGCCTCGCTGATGCCATGCCCTTACTCCATCTTCTTGCCCCTCACTCTCCACCCTGACAGATTTGCTGTAAACCTTCCTCTCTGCATCCCTGTCCCAGTAATCCTGTAACCTCAGAGTTAATGACGAACACTGAGCCTGCCTATCAGGAGAATGACATGTGCCATGAAACCTGTCAGCCTAGAGGATGTACCAGGGGCAGGGGAAGGCATAGTGTCTGGGACAGTGAACACCGGTCCATGGAAAGCCCTGCCAAAAGTCTTTACCAGGACCAGCATCCCCAATAACATCTCTTGCCACAAGGATCCAGACACTGCACAGCAACAGGCAGGAAATTGTATCTTCAAAATGCAGTAATCGTTCTTGTCCTTCCCCTGCCAAGCAAGCATGACTGTGGCAGGGAAGTTTCCCTGGAATGTAATTCATCATTTTGTGGTGATTTTGACAACAATATTTTTCCCATTGGTTTCTTGAAATGTCCCTGCTGCCTGGGCAAACTGAATGTCTAGCTGGTATGGTTGAGCTAGCACAGTTCAGCTCCTTCCTCCATGGGCATCAGAGAAAGAGGGAGTCTATGACTGACTCCAGAGGACCACTGCCTTGACCTAGACCCCTTGCTGTGGTCTGTGGAGTCAGCATGGGCTAGGATTCAAGGGTGGATCATGTGGAAGGGTGCTCAGGCAGGAAGCATGGCAGTAGACAGGTCCCAGTGAGACACCAAATGAAATGCCACTGGACCCAGGCAGCAAATGAATGAATTAGAATCATAGAATCATAGAATGGTTTGGGTTGGAAGGGACCTTAAAGACCATCCAGTTCCAACCCCCCTGCCATGGGCAGGGACACCCTCCACTAGACCAGGTTGCTCAAAGCCTCATCCAGCCAGCCCCAGCACTTCCAGGGATGGGGCATCCACAGCTTCTCTGGGCAGCCTGTTCCAGGGCCTCACCACCTTCTTCACTCTGTGAAGAATTTCTTCCTGATATCCAATCTAAATCTCCCCGCTTTCAGTTTAAATCCATTACCCCTTGTCCTGTCACTACAGGCCCTTGTAAAAAGTTCCCCCCCAGCCTCCTTGTAGCCCCTTCAGGCACTGGAAGGCTGCAATAAGATGTCCCCGAAGCCGCCTTCTCTCCAGGCTGAACAAGCCCAATTCTCTCAGCCTTTCTTCATAGCAGAGGTGCTCCAGCCCCCTCAGCATCTTCGTGGCCGCCTCTGGACTCGCTCCAACAGGTCCATGTCCTCCTTATGCTGAGGACCCCAGCACTGGACACAGCAGTCCAGGTGGGGTCTCACGAGAGCAGAGTAGAGGGGGAGAATCCCCTCCCTTGACCTGCTGGCCACGCTGCTCTGGATACAGCCCAGGATACGGTTGGCTTTCTGGGCTGCCAGCGCACACTGCCGACTCATGTTCAGCTTTTCATCCACCAGTACCCCCAGGTCCTTCTCCTCAGGGCTGCTCTCCATCCATTCTCCGCCCAGCCTGTACCTGTGCTTGGGATTGCCCTGACCCAGGTGCAGGACCTTGCACCTTCTGCAGCACTGAAGGGCACCTTGGCAAAATGCCATGCTGTGTGTGTGCACAGGACCTTGGTGCACTAATGGAGGTGAGTTGGGTTCACTCCTGCCCTCTTGGACACATTGGTTCTGACACAGAGTTGCTCCAGAACCAAGTTCAAGCTGTCCCCCAGTCAGGAGGACTTCAAGGCTTCCCTCCAGAGAGAGCTCAGACTCCAGATCACTGTTCTGTACCAGGGGTGGGAATTTGAAAACCAATTCTGCATGAAGATCTCATTGATAAACCAGCTGTACTTGTCTGTATAGGAAGAGGAGGAATAGAGTGTAGGTGGTGGATAGGATCCCTCAGGTTTCCAGTTTCAGGATTTTCCTAACACCATGGTTTCTTTTTCTATGCAGCTGGCTCAGAGAAACACCATCCAAACCTTCATTCCCGTGCAGAAAATGGAGAAAGGCCTGTTGCTGGAGCACATCTTGCCCAACCTGAAAGTGCCTCAGAGCTATGAAGTTCGCTTAACGCCCATCACCAGCTTTGGGGCTGGAGACATGGCTGCCCGCATCATCCGGTACATGGAACGTAGGTGTCTCCTCCTCGGTCCTGGCTGCGAGAGCAGGTCCGAGCCTCAGGCCTAGGGACATGGGCATGCGTAGATGTCTTCTGTGACCCTTGGGTGGATCTCAGTGCTCTGTGGAGTTCTGGTGGCACGGTGCTATGACATTTGACCATATTTTGGCTGTTACATCAATGCCGAGGTAGAGACCTCGGAGGCCAGCCTCCACTCATCCTTCACTCAGCAGCTCTGACTCGCGCTCTCTGCTCTGTGGGCAGGAGAGCCCCAAAACCCCAGTCTCCTGTCAAGCCCTGCTGCAGCTTCCCACAGTACAGTGGCCTATTTTAGAGGGCAGCCGCTGGACACTGTGTATTAACCACATGCCCGTGAAAGTCCGAGGATTTCAGGAGGCTTCAGTTCTTTACAGAGCTGAATGCATAGTTCTTTCCTTAACTAGTCACTAGTAAACCTGTAGCTCTGTCCAATATCCTGAATCCCAGATCAGCACTGGAACAGGTTGCCCAGAGAAGCTGTGGGTGCCCCATCCCTGGAAGTGTTCAAGGCCAGGCTGGATGAGGCTTTGAGCAACCTGGTCTAGTGGAGAGTGTCCCTGCCCATGGCAGGGGGGTTGGAACTGGATGATGTTTAAGGTCCCTGCCAACCCAAACCATTCTATGGTTCTGTGATCATCCCATTGATATATATTGACCATGCTTCTCTTTCCAGCATCCCAACAGCTCACAACTCTCCCCATTCCCACAGCCCTATAATTTCTTTACTCCCCTCAGGAGTTTTGACCCTGTATTTCAGCAGAAAGTATATATCTCCCTTTCTCCTAAGTTTGCATGATTTCACACAGCCCTCTTGTTCAGTGGAGCGGTGTGTCTGATGTCTCCAGCCTTCCTGTTGTCTCAAACTTCAGCAATGTCTCAAACTGTTTTGATGTTTTGATACCAAGCTTTGGTACCTAAGTGGGTGCTATCCCAGTGGGTGCTCCAGACAGAAATTGCTTGGGTTGCCATAAGGGATCCCCTGTGCAATCCTGGGATCACCCCTTAGGTGGGGTCTTCTTAAGCTCTATTGCTGCTTGGATCAGAGAGTCAGCATCTTGTTCCATCACCAAGGCAGACGCTGAGCACTGCTGTCTCACAGGGATGCTGCTAGGAGATTTGTGCATCTGTGACCTTTCTTGATGTGTTTGTTTTATTTCCAGTCTTTGATTGTGATTTGCGATTTGAGGGAGTACTAGCTGTTCTGACTTGTTTTTCTGTTTCCTCTTCCAGCAATCAACTATCCCAACCCAACAGGTAAGCAACAAGACCTTTGTATTTGTGTTTTGAATATCATGTATGTCAGTCAAGTGCTCCAGCAAATCAGGCAAGTCAAGCAGCTGGAATACACAGCTGACTTTGCCAAATCTTTTTCCCCAACAGAGGATGAAATTACATACACTAATGCTGCCAGAAAGTAATGCCATTTGTTGTACCTTGAGTTATTGCCAGGAGATGTACACCAGAGACATGTCTCCCACTCACACCTGATATCTCTGTGGCTGGATAGGCCGTGATCTTGAACCCACCCTCCCCCTAACATTAGCAATCTGCATCCAGTAAGCAGGTTATTAAATGTTCCCCAAAATATCTGTGTTTAAGGAATGTATATCCTGTATCCCCTTCTGACCAGGAAAGATACCACTTGACATCTCTGCTGGCTGGTATGGAGCAGTCTCCATCTCAAATCTGGTTCCTCTTGCAAACTCCTTAAGCACAGTCCTTTTCTCCTTCCCTTCCAGTGTCATCACTGTTTACTTGCTTATTTACCTTCTGGTCATTCCTGCCAAGACGCAGGCCCATCTTTATTGAGCACCCAGAGTTCCCATTGATTTTGAGAGCAGAATACACAATGTCTCAGAACAATGAACTTTGACAAGAACATGATGGTGCCCACTGGGCATAAAGAAGATTTCTAATGTACTGTAAGTAGTGGTGGAGGGATCTTTGGGGGATGAAGCAAAGTCCCTTTGCTTTGATTGTTGGATATAAGCCCAGGCAAAGGTCCTGGGCGGAGATGGGCAGACTACTTGCTGGTGGTCCATGAGGTGCAGGTGATTCCATGTAGCTGTTTCTTTCTTTGTTTTCAGCTGCTGAGTCAGCATTCAGTCTTACTCTGTGTATTTGTAAGTGCTACTGCTGCAGTGCAGGGTAGCAGTGGGAAGGAGAAGGCAACGGCAGTCAGGAATCAGGGAATGGGGTTATCTTGTTAAGTCAGCCATGAGGCATCCACTCTTGCAAATTCACATTCTAAGGATGATTTGATGGACCATACTCTGCCTGAGAGCAGAAAATTCTTACAGATTCAGAGGGATTTTGTGGCTCTAATTCCCGATTCTGTTTACTTTGCTTTTCCCCAGTTTCTGATCCTCTTTAAACATTCTCCATAGAAGACTCTCTGGGAAACACTAAGCGTGTTGCCAGAGAACTTGTCCCTTGGTACTCACTGGAGGAGGCAAGCATCCCAGCCCACAGGAGGAAATGACAAAATATGTCTTTCTGCCACTTGCTTCTACACTACATAGATCACTGGTAAAGCCAGAGCAATTGTGGTCCTAATTGTGTCAGTCTCTTGGGGTTTTTGTAAACTGAACCTTCAGACTGCTCGCCTGGGGTTGCTTTGGCAGCTTGAGACCAGAATGACTGCATGAAATTTGCCTGTGGTGGAGGATAACTCAGCCACACTTGTATTTTCATGCAGTAAACCCAATGCTTAGGGGTTCTTCTTGATACAAGTTTCCCAGCCTGTGGTGGATATTGGGACATCTGGGCCAGGCATCAGGGTCTTGCCCGTGAGTTCGCGCCTTGAGATTGACTGCTTAAAGTCACAGCCACCACGCCTGCTTTCAGAGATGCCCCTTCCTTTCAGACCTGCTGCCAGCGAAATACGAGTTAAAAGGCTCTTGGCTCTGTCTTTGGGCCACAGATCAGTTCCCAGACTCTCATCCCAGTAACATGGAAACCCCCGCTACTGCCTCTTTTTTTCCCACTTTCCCTGCTACCACCACCCTCAGGGAAAAGGGTTGGGATGGGATTGTAAAGTTATCCTGACGCTAGGCTGCCCAGCCACGTTCTGGGAGCAAACATTGAGAGCTCTCAAGTGAAAGGCAAAGATTAGATGATTAATGCCTCTGGCAGCCTGATCCAAGGGCATGCACAATGGTGATTAATTTACAAACTCTGAGAGTCACTTAATACAATTATTTCTTCATGCATTTTCTCTCTCAGCCTAATAAGATGTTAATGACGTTGGGGCAGGCGTGCATGTGGCATGGTTACAGAGCCAGGTACTGGGGCTATAAAGCAACAGCAAAGTAGAAGCAGAGGAAGTGAACAAGAGACATTGAAGATTTCAAATATTTAGAGATTAGCTGAGCATAACTCTTAAAAATCAGTTAATCTGGCTCAAAAATACAGAATTTATCTTTAAAGGACTGTCTTAGAATTATCTTAATTCTAAAATATTGCCCTAAAGTTCTTTAGCATAACTGTCCATCTTAATGTCATGGCTGAATTCCAGTGCTGTGGAATCTTCTCTGTCCTTCTTACCTCTCCCCTGCAATTCCATTTGGGTATAGCTGCTGCTTTCTAACCCAAACCCTGCAGTGCTGCCCCACAAGCTATTCCAGCTCATCAGCAGTGAATGGTTTGGTTTCCTTAGTTCTGGCAGATGTAGCCTTGCAACCTTGGAGATGAGGATGTTAAGAAGCATATGGGATTGCTGGGTTTTATTTTCTTGACCAATGTGTCTTGCCCTTCCAGAGCAGCAACACGATTTCCCATGTATCTACAGTCTGGCTGTGTGTGGTGCTAAAATGCTTTGTGATCATGGACGAGTACAGTGGGTGGTGGTCAGTAGCAGATGCTGGTGGTTGTAGATTACCCTGGCTTGTTGCTTACTGTCTAGTTCTTGTGTGTCCTGACTCTGATAACACCTTAGTCCAGAGGAATCTGAGCTTGTTGCCCCGGTATGAACATGTGGGAATGAGATGTGAGCCTGGTGTTCAGAGCTGGATTCCTCAAATCTGTGCCCATTTCTCAGGAATGTGTGTAACACAGAGGTTAAAAAAAGGTGACTGCCACCAATTCCTTGTATCATGACGGCAAATAGGATTGTCTGGGCTATGTTATCCCCTTGTCGCAGATGGAGATATTAAAGCAGATGGCAATCCAGTATGACCCAGCCAGTTACAGTATTGTGAAGCTTTCTTCCATTACTGGTTATAAATGCTCTAGAAACTTACCATGGAAAAGGCTGCTAAATGCTGTTTCTTAGATCCCAACATACTTTGAGGTCACAATACTGTTTTCATTGTCTTCATCTTCTAGACAGGGAAACTGATCTCCAGAGAGAAAGTGATAGTCTGTGGGTCATGCAGCAGGTCTACAACAGAGCTGAGGCTCGGAGCAGGGTCCCTTATGCTTCAAGCCAGTTTCAGTCATCAGACCCCAGCTAAACGAGGAAGGCAATTTTATTCAAGTGTGCTCCACCTGCTATTCACCCATAGTCTCCAGCTAGAATAGGATGATTATGTTTTGCATTCATCTGGCAGCCAGAATTTCGGGACCAGGGATAGCTTTCCCCAAAGGACTTGAAATGAAAACCTCCACTACGTTTCTCAAGAAGGCAAAGCTACAAGAAATGCTAATAGCCACGGCAGAGGGTCTCTCCCCTGGGAATGAAGGGAGGTGTCTGTAACCAGGAGCAAACATCTCTGCGCTTTGAGCTGCCGCCACTGCAAAGCCTGCCAAGGAAATCTGTTTGGTGAAGACTGCGCTAACTCCAGGCTTTGAGGAGCCAGCTCCCCTGCCACCTCGACCTCGCCTCTAACAATCCGGAGAACAACTTCTGTGTTCAATATTTAAATCCACCGTTAAATTTTTAAACAGGAAGCTTCCTTTGCGCCGCAGTGCTGAGCCAGGATCCCTGGCAGATGGTGTGAGTCTGCAAGAAGGGCTGTTTCTCACAGCCGAGGTCAACAGTTAGATCACCAGTGTGGCTGCCAAGGCACAGCAGGTTATTTAAAGGTTTTCGTTGCCACTGGATCTGCCAGGTTTCTCCTGGTGAGCCTTGCTGATAACTATGCAGAGGTGACGTGCTGGTGGTGTCCCAAACCACACCAAACTTCTCTTAGTTATTCTGGGCACCTCCACTTCTAGCTCAAAGAAATGCCAGAGCTTTGCCTTCCTGTGGCTTGTTTTAAACTGAAAGACCAGGAGTCAGAGCACTTGGGTTCTGTTTCCAGTTTTGGCACTGCCTACTGTGACCTTAAACATGTCTCTCTATACTTTTGTGCATCTGTTTCCCCACGTGTAATGCAGGAGATATATAGACAGAGGCATCGCTACCTCATAGAGCTGTTAAAAAGCCTTGTTCATTAGTTGTTGCAAAGTGCCCTGAGATCCCAGGCTAAGCAAAGGCAACATGCTGTAGTTACACACTCCCACACAGCAAATGGTGTTGCACAGAACCCTGATCATATTGTGGTGTCCGTGGTGCATTGGACCCTTCTCTATTTTATGCTCTGGGCTAGAAGTGTTGCCTTCTGGAAGTAGCTGCATCTGAGTGAGAGGAAAGGATGGACTCAGGGCCCTGTTTTGCATTAAAAGAGCTCTATTCAAGCTTTTGAGTCTTCTTCTCTGAGCAGTCTCGTCCCATGAGTATGTGGGACTTCTTACAAATGAGACACAGTAGTCCATCAGCTGACATAACCAGGCCTTAGCGCTAAGCTGGGAGTAGTGTCCTCAGTCCTTTTGTCTTGCACAGTTCTCTCTGATCTCCACCTGAGCTTGGAATTTCTCCTTCATCTACCCCTCCTTTGGTTTCTGTGCCTCGTCCTTTGTGGGTTTGCTCCCTCTCAATCAGATCCTTGACTGGCCTCTGTGTTACAGCTTTCGGCTCTGCTTTCCACCTGAGATTCCCTGTTAAGGGAATTTTGTGCTGGAGAAAGATGTCGCCTTTCTGTTCCGAAGGTCCACATGCACAGCAGGGTCAGAGATGCAAACCATCCCAGTCCCCTTGATTGTAAAAGGACAGTCACCGTGGATCCTGCTGTGTAGGATAATGCCACTGTAAGAGAAAACTTGTGTGTTCTAACTGCAGCTGGCAACCTCTGAGCTGGAGCCATGCAGATACCTATCTTTAGTCCGATGGAGAGAAGCCAGGGGCGTTAGACCAACTCGGTGATATCAGAAACCTTGTGGGCTCCAGCCCCTCCTGTGAGGACCAGTGGGTGTCTGGTTCAGCCATGGACTCCCTTCTCTCAGCCGCGAGGGCTGGGGAAGGACACTTTTAGAAGCTGCTTTCTCACCTTGTTTCCCCTCCATCTCCTTGTGCTGGGGATGAAAGAGTCCTCCCCCATCCCACATAGTTGTCCTGCCTCAGACCCTGCAGGCTTCTGCCCCATTGTAGGCTCCCCACTCCGCCATCCTCCTTCAGCTCCAGCTGCCACGTGGCCCCCTGTGCTTGGCACTGAGGAGCAGTGGCTAATTTGGATTAGGGTGCTAATTAGAAATGAGCGGATTGAACGGAAAGCACTTAGCCAGGGTTAATCAGCTGTTAAGTGGCCAGCCCAGCCGAGCTCCCAATGGCTGTGCTTAGCTCGTCGGAGTGGGTTTCCTGCTGAACTTATGGAAAATCCAACTGCCCTGCTCCATGAACCAAGCCCTTGGCTTGCAGCACAGTGCCCAACCTGCAGTGCCAAAAACTTTTTTGCCGGCCACAGCAGGAGGCTGCCTCTTCTTTTCCTACTGCTTTGACGGGATGCTAGAGAGAGACAGGCAAGGAGTGTCCCATTTCCTTACCACAGGGGTGTGCAGGCTTTTGATGTCTGGATGACGGTTGTTTACATTTCCAAATGGGAAGGGATGGGGAGTGCCTTAGCTGCAGGGTAGGAACCGGGAGGTGCAGCATCTCAGAGTTAAGATGCTGTTCCTTTCATGGGTAGTCTCCTCTCTGGTACAAGGTGGCAGATTTTAGTGTGTGTGGTAAGTGTATGAAGCTTCTACCATCACAACGTACCATGTATGGAGCTTTTGGCCCTGACACTGCAGAAAGCTGTCTTGGCTCATCTCATCCTTGGCACCCAGCCCATAGGTTGCTTGATCCTGCTCTGCCCTACACATCCTGCCAGAGTCACCCATGCTATGACAGAGAGTCTCCTGCCCAGAAACCAAAGAAAACCACCACTAAAGATACAGGAATTCAGGTGCCCAAGTAGGCATTTGGACTTTTCATCTGGGCATGATAACAGGAACAGTGGCGGGGGGTAAACCCCAAAAAGTTGAGTCTTGCACCATCATGCCATGGATGAGGTTTCTAGCACTTCCCAAGCCCTTAGCAATAGCCTTGCTTTCCTTTCTGTAGGTGTTCTTTTGTGGCTTTTAAGTATTTTATCTTTCAGTTTCATAGGCCAAGTGCAAGGTCCTGCACCTGGGTCGGGGCAGTCCCAAGCACATGTACAGGCTGGGCGGAGATTGGATGGAGAGCAGCCCTGAGGAGAAGGACCTGGGGGTACTGGTGGATGAAAAGCTGGACAGGAGCCGGCAGTGTGCGCTGGCAGCCCAGAAAGCCAACCGTATCCTGGGCTGTATCCAGAGAAGCGTGGCCAGCAGGTCAAGGGAGGGGATTCTCCCCCTCTAGTCTGCTCTCGTGAGACCCCACCTGGAGTGCTGTGTCCAGTGCTGGGGTCCTCAGCATAAGGAGGACATGGACCTGTTGGAGCGAGTCCAGAGGAGGCCACGAAGATGCTGAGGGGGCTGGAGCACCTCTGCTATGAAGAAAGGCTGAGAGAATCGGGCTTGTTCAGCCTGGAGAGGAGGCGGCTTCGGGGACATCTTATTGCAGCCTTCCAGTGCCTGAAGGGGCTACAAGGAGGCTGGGGGGGACTTTTTACAAGGGCCTTTAGTGACAGGACAAGGGGTAATGAGTTTAAACTGAAAGCAGGGAGATTTAGATTGGATATCAGGAAGAACTTCTTCCCAGAGAGGGTGGTGAGGCCCTGGAACAGGTTGCCCAGAGAAGCTGTGGGTGCCCCATCCCTGGAAGTGTCCAAGGCCAGGCTGGATGAGGCTTTGAGCAACCTGGTCTAGTGGAGGGTGTCCCTGCCCATGGCAGGGGGGTTGGAACTGGATGATCTTTAAGGTCCCTTCCAACCCAAACCATTCTATGATTCTATAGCACACCTCCTTGCACTTATATAAAGGCAGAAGGTAAAGAAATCTGTGCTTACCATGTCTGCACCACTCACGAGGTCTGAGATCCCACCCTCAGCCCATTCTCCAGCTCTGGTTTCTGCCCAGAGACTTTTCAGAACACAAAACCATTTTTATTTTGGGTCTTGGACCTGTTTTCTCTCTCTCTTCTGCTTGTTTCTTTCATCCCTCTCCTACTGTGTCAGCAGTATAAAGGTGGTTCTTGGCCTTTGTTTTTGTGGCTCAGGAACTACGTTTTTACCACAAAGTTTACCGTCTTCAACCTGGTCAAGTCCAATTCATTCGAATCTCTGCAGGTCCATATTGCGTTACGTCTATGCACAAGATTTTTCACCTGTCTTACAATATCGCTGTAAGGTGTGACGGTCTTGTGGTAGTAATAAAACCAAGCCCTGTGGCACATGTGGTTGATCCTACATAAAAATCTTTTATCTACATGACTTATTTTGTTAGGGGAACCAGCATAAGCTGCAGTATCAAATGTGCCTTTTAGCTGGTGTAAATTGGATGTATTCTAGCTAAATGACACATTTGTAGCACTGAGCTGACCTCTTCTCCACAGCTGATTTTTTCCATGTGTACCATAGTTTAGTTTAATATATAGCCCAAAGGGGGGTCATCTGCTGGCACTTCTTCCTCTCTCCTGGGAAAATTTTTCTACCATCAAGTTGTTCTGGTTTAAAAGCCCTTGTGACCTGTTTGCCTTTAGTGCTCTTTTTACCCTCCTTTGTGTTTGCCCCCTTCAGATCTCTCGGCAGATCTGTCTTTCTCTTTAGCCCTAATAGCCTTCTTTCATTTCGTCAGACCATTGCGTCCATCAACCTGGATTAACCCTTCCATAATGATACTAATCAGAGATATGTTCCTTTTCAGCCTCCTCCTGAGGTTGGGGGTTGCCCATCTGTCCCCGTCTTGACGCAGAGCCTCAGTGGTGACGTAGCGGTGCTGTGGGACTTGCTGCAAGCAGCCAGGCAGCCTTGGGGAGGGGGTTTGTAAAGTGGCAGCTGACCGGCCCCTTCCCTTCCCCACAGATAACACCTGCCGCTTTGAGGATGAGAAGATCTGTGGCTTCATGCAGGACAAGATGGACAACTTCGACTGGACCCGACAGAATGCCCTGACCCAGAACCCCAAGCGCACCGTCAACACGGGGCCCCCCATGGACATCAGCGGTACACCGGAGGGTAGGCACACGTTTGGGTTCCTTTTGTATGGGCTGTGGAGGCGAGATGCACGCTGTTGCTTGTCAATAGTCCTACGGCTCTGGGAGCTGGTGGAGTGTTGATCTGCTTTCCACACAACACGCTTCTCCTGCACACAGGGTGCAGGGAGCAGGCAGCTAATTTGCATGTTACTGATTGGCATTAAACACGCAATTAAAATGCCCACAACTTGGTTTAAGGGAATAGTGTGAGCATTAGTTCTTGTTACCAGCTAATTGCCTGCTGCCTAATGCCCTTTGTCCCATTTGTTGCTTGTTTTGAAGTCAAAAAAAGATAAACAAAAAGAACATCTCTAACACCCAGAAATGGCCCTGCTGGTTTTAGCCAGCTGTTCCTCAGAGAACGTCTCAGGGAGGCAAACAGTTCTCCCTAGTACCAAGCAGGAACATGATACACCAGGCAGGAGCTGCCTGCAGGGTGGCAGCAAGCGGCTCACCTCTAGCTGGAGGAGACCGGTGGTGTGTATTGCTCACGCTAGCTGTGCATGTAGTACTTGCTCCCATTTTAGCTGGGTATTACTTTCCTCTTTCTCTAATGAGAAAGGTGAATTTGTATGCAAGCACAGGTCTTTGAACCCAGAAAAAATGGGGAGCATCCAACAACCAGCTAAGGAAATGGCTTTTCCCATTAGTGTTCAGTACACGAGCCTGATCGAGCATTGAAAGTGATGCCAACAAATCTGTTTCTCCCTGGGTTCGTAACAACTGCTATGGTATTGTTCTCTTTAGATAACAATATTGTTTAGGTCAGATATACCAAATCCTCTTTCCCTCTGCCTGAGGCAGAGAAATTAGGCTAGAATGGCTTCTCCCTCCTTTTTCTGTTTTTCTCCTTACGCAGTGCTGTCAGCTCTGGGGCCCCTCGTGCTGCAGGAGGAAGGCTCTGTTTGCACCCAGACAGACGTGCGTGTTCAGGGACTCGGCTGCTGCATGCGCTCACAGCCGGTCTGCTCACGCCTGTCTCTCCTGCACCCCCCGAAATGCTGGAGAGTCAGAGGAAGCACTGCAGGTGTCTCTGGATGGGGTCACAGTGGGTGCAGTGCAGATGTGAAGAGCAAGGCCATGTCTCTCAGAGGAGGAGTGGTGTCCCAGCCTCCAGCATCCCATTGCTTGCAGGAAGGGAAACCCAGTGCACGCTGCCTTTCTCCATCTTTCCCTCTCGTTCTGTAGGTTATTACATGTTCATTGAGGCATCCCGGCCCCGGGTGACAGGGGACAAAGCCCGGCTCATCAGCCCCCTCTACAACATTACTGCCAAGTACTACTGTGTCTCCTTCTACTACCACATGTACGGGAAGCACATCGGTGAGTACCCCTTGGGAAGGATAACCCCAGCCTAGTGCAGGCTGTTGGGGAAGACCTACGGCTTCTTGCTCTTCCAGCTGTGCCTGCGGCCAGCGATTTAGGAGGGCCGGAGTCCTACTCCAGGGTTCAAAGCACTAGGGTGGGCTGCTTACCCACGCCCCAGCAGTGTCAGAGTTGTGAGGCTGTTGCAGCCCATCCTCGGGGCAGTATCTTGCAGTCAGCCATCACCCCTTTCCCTCTGGCTCACTCCTTCTCTAGCATAAGGCTCCCTACCCTCCACAAAAGAGAGCATTGTATCCATGTGTGCTCATCTTCCCACTCATGGCCACAGCCACCTTGCTCCAGGCAGTGGGACACCAGTCAATCCATCGGAGAGGAATAAGAAGTGGAAGGGCTTTGTGGGACTGGAGGGCAGTGTGGTGTCCGCAGCTATTTTGGGGTGGGTGGGATGCATATTCCTTCAGCTATGCCAAGGGGCTGTCTGCTCTGCCTGACTCCCTCCTCTCTAACCATAAGCAGTGAGCACCCCAGAAGCGTCTGGCACACTAATGAGTTTCCATATCCAGTCAAGGAGCAATTGCTAATTCGTCACCTCTTGATTATAATTTCATTAATTTGAATAATAGATGCACTCTTCCCACAGCACACTGGGTTATTAATCACCTGCTGGACTGGAGCCTGACTGAAAAATCAGGGCCCAGGCAGCAGTGTGTCCGCCCTTCAGTAAACGGGGTTAATTAACAGCTCTCCGCTCGGCACTGTTGATGTCACTGGGAGGGAACATGCTCCCAAGCCTGGCCACCACATCTCCGCATGTGTGTGGCATGGCAGAGAGGTTAAGCTGCAAAATCTGGGATCTCATTTGCTCAGTGGGGATGAGGCTGAAACCCTGACCCCCTGGGTGCCTGGGGGTAAGGGCTGGTCTGCTGTTCACTGAGCAAGTCTCCATCTCCGTCTTCACCGTGAGGGCTCATATTTGCTGTCCGGATGGGTCAGAGGTGTTCGCATGCCCCTGTGTTCCCCTGCAGGCAGGCTGGTCTGTGCCGTCTTCATGCTGGCAGTGCCAGGTTGCTCAGGCAGAGCACTGTCAGTGTTGGTTCACACCAGGTTTTCCTGGACCTGCTGGAAGAGTCCAGCTGTTAATGCTGGCTGGCAAACTCCCTTGTTCCCTGCGGTTGTGATCAGTCTTAGCTTGCTGCCTAATTCCTACACATCTTCTCCTGGAGGCTTTGAAAGGGATCTCACTCTTTGTGATTGCAATGAAGGGTGGCCCAGACTGGTGGGGGACAGGCAAGAAAAGAAAATCTGGAGGGAGGAGGCATCTCTTGCTTTGTTTCCCTTAGGAATACAGCTGTGTGTCCTAGTTCCATGTTCATTTCATGTCAGCTTCTCCTTGCTTGTGGAAGAGAGCTCTGATTTACAGCTCCCGTGTGGTGGTCTGTCTGGAGATGGGGTGGAGTGGGCACGCCAGGGTTACACTCTATTACAGGTTTTTGGCTTTTACCGTTTTAACTCTTTATTCATTTTCTCCACCCCCAAATTGTCCAGAGCAAAGGATACAGAGAGTCCCAAGACCTAAGCAAACCACTGGGTGCCATTTTCTATTCCTTGGCTTCAGTCACCTTTTATATCTGTCGGTTTTTCCCTTCCTACTCAATGTTGCTGCCCCTGCCTGCACCTCATGTTTCCCTTGGTGCACAAAGGGGCTGATAAGTTTGTGTGAGGTAGATAGACTTTTAATGCCAAATGACGATTTCCAGGGTGGGTGCTGCAGAGCTGAGAGTGAATAAATTATTTTAAAATTAGACTGACTAGATAGAGTCAGGGAATGAAAGAGAAAGAAATGAGAAAGAAATTCGCTTGGCCTGTGGAATGTGCGGCTTGGTCTAGTGAACCCACAATATATCTGTCTGCAAATTGAAATTCAGTACCTTGTATCTGCTCTCTACTCTGGAGTTTCTTTCGGGGCCAGTCGTGATATTCTATAATCATTTTGGCTTCTTTTCTACATATCGGGGCACTGGGGTGAAACTGAGACCTCTCCAGGAAAAATCAGAATGCCTAGTAATCCTAAAAACTGTCTGGATTTCATCATTCCCATCATGCTACTTGCTAACTCTTACACTACTTGGTCTTTTTCCTTACTTCCATGTTGGCAGCACTCTGGCATAGCTGTCCTCATCCCTGCACACACACTAACGAGCCCATGTTTGGGACACGTTCTGTTTCACCAGCAGGTCTAATGGCTCGATCTACATTTCTAATGCATGTTGGTTACTCCCTGCCTGGTTTTGCTTGTGCAGAGGTTGTGAAACCCTGCCAGAAAGCTTTGGCTTGTTCAGATGGTGCCAGGCTCAATGTCCTTGGTGGCTGAAATCCTCTTGGAGTCCCCTGGGGAAGTGGCAGCCTGCCTGAGGGTAAGGCATGTTTCTTCAGATCTTCTGCTTTAGCCCTGGACTGGAAAAGAGTGGCCACTTTCAGATACAGGGTTCCTCCCTAGGACTTCTACCAAATGAGGAGACAGACCCTGGTCTCCTACCTGTATCACATCTGTGACAATATGAAGGTGAAGATGGGATGGCTACAACCCTGGGCCGTGTCTTGCTTCCCATATAGCCAGCCATCCCTGATGCCTGAAGACCCATCAAACCCCTGGCTCACCTCGTGCCAGCCCAGTCCTACCACGCCAGCCCTGCCAAGCCAGCCATAGCACTCAGCAGGAGCATATCAGATTTCCCCTGTTGGCAGACAGTGCCAGCAAGAGGACATCTCCCAGCCCAAGCCTCTCCTAGCAGCTCCAGCGTGGAGCGAACCAAAGCTCTGTCACTATGAAAAGAAGCCGTATAAAATCCCGACATTTATTTATTTTTTTAATAACCCTTTTATTACCTTTTTCCCCCCCTCTACAGAACTTGAAAGCTGGTTTACTCTCACAATTTGGCTATAAAATATCCATAGCCATCCAGGCAAATCTTCCCTGGGAGAGTTCCCAGACACTACTCGTTTATAATAGATATGACGAAAGAGAGAAACAGAATACAAATGGAGCGTTTGTAGCCATGGTATAAAATATTCAGCGACTAGCAGAGCAGGGCGATGTTGAATGTCTCTCAGCTGATGAGAGAGCAGGGTGAAGGGGAGCTCCCTGGAGGCAATTCCCATTCTTCTGGAGTTATGTGGTCATCGGTTTTCCTTCCTCTGGCCCCGTCCGGAGCAAGCGTTCGCATTGCCAGCCCAAACACAAAAATCAGGCGGAGGGGAAGGAAAGAAATACCATTTCCATACTATTCATGGACGAGGGTGTCGTGCTTACAGCAGGCACAGATACATCAAACAAGGAACCGAGTTCAAAGAGCCTCGTTGTCTAGTTGGCTTGGTGAGTCAGCATCACAGCTGGGAGCAGATCCTCAAGTCCTTGCTTCAGCCGTCAGTCTCCTCTTCCTCCCTTCCCAGGGGCTGCCTGGGAGGGGTGTGCTTTGAGGGGACAGTGTGCCGGGTGGTGGGCTGCTCCCACCGCAGTTCCCCTGCCACCTCTTTCTCACGTCTCCTAGCTCAGTGGCAAGCCGGTTATGATCTGCACAGTCTCCTGCCTGCTGCTGGATGCTCTCACAGACCCTGCAGCAAGAGATGCCTTCAGGGTCAGACCCCAGGAGGATGGTTGCTCAGGGGGACGAGGAAATTTCAGACGGAGATGATTTAACTTTTTGGGTTGCCATTGTGGTCCCTGTGGTACACTGTGACTGCTCCCTATCTCGTGAGCCAGTGACTGTGCTCATGGGGAAAACGCTTGTGTCAAAGAGTTTGTTTGCTCCCAGGGGTACCTACATGCAAGCAGTGATGTAGGATGTACGTAACCAACATTTTTTTAGCCTCCTGATTTGTGAGCTCAGTGGTAGACCCTTTTCAAACTATTTTTGCCGTATTTCTAATAGAAGTAGTCACTGCACACAGACTTAGGACAAGATACAGCCTCAGAGAGGGGAGAAAAGGCAAAGACCCTGCCTCGCCCTGGGGAACCCCCCCCCCAAGATATGACTGTTCTGGTGCACACTGTAGTGAAAGCATCAGGTCCTGGGCTTCAGGAGCTGGACCTGGTTGAATGCAACGTCTGAAGACCCTGCTCTTGGCTTGCAGATTTTTGTACTTTAAGCCTCCTTTCTGCACTAGTAGTGTCAGTGTCTTATCTTTGCCGGTTCCTCTCCCAGAAATCAGGGAAGAGGCTTATTTTCTGACGTGTCCAGTGTCTGTGAAACTCATGGAGAGTTAAAGGTGCTGTTGTTCCAGCTTAGTGCTGCCACAGGCCTTATCTGATCACCCCAGCTAAGCCTGTGTAATCAGGATGGGAAGCTTCCAATGAAATTGTAAACCACTCATTGCTCTCTGCAGCTTCCTGAGGAGGGAAGTGGAGGGGGAGGTGCTGAGCTCTTCTCCCTGCTGTCCAGTGGCAGGACACATGGGTATGGTTCAAAGCGGTGTCTGGGCGGGATCAGACTAGATATTAAGAAATTTCTTTACTGAGAGAGTGATCAGACACTGGAACGGGCTTCCTAGAGAGGTGATCAAAGTGGTCAGGCAGTTGGACCAGATGGTGGTAGTAGGTCCCTTCCAACTCCTCTTCTCCTCTCCTCTCCTCTCCTTTCCTCTCCTCTCCTCTCCTCTCCTCTCCTCTCCTCTCCTCTCCTCTCCTCTCCTCTCCTCTCCTCTCCTCTCCTCTCCTCTCCTCTCCTCTCCCCTCCGTATCGATACTGTGAGGAACAGTGCTTGGGACTGATTAAGAGGGGTTTTGATTCTGAGTCACAAGAAACAATGAGACCTGACCAGACCACTTGCCACATCATTCAAATCCAAGAAAGCCGTGAACCGTTTCACAGAGATAATTGGGTTGTAGGCAAGCCACTTACACTGGTGGTGTCACCACAGACACCGTCCTGCTGAGTAGGTAACACAGCTCTGGAAGGCCTGCCAAACTGAATTGCTTCTTTACTTCTTCACCTCAGATAGTGCAGCCAGTGCAAAGGTGTGTCTGAGAGGTCGTGGTGGACGATGACACATAGGAGCCGGTGGTAGCACAGATACCATGTGACGACATCTCGTTTCTGACAAGTGACAGTAGTCAGAGCGGTCAGGTCACACAGATTGATAGGTACCAGCTATGTCAGTGTAAACGCAATTTGAACCATGAGTATGTCCCTTCTGTAAGATGCAACATCACAGCTCCCTTGTTCCTACCCAGACATCATGTGTGAACACAGCACCCTGCTGCTGCGCAGTTACACGGGTGGCACCCTGGAGGTAGCTGCATTCTGACGGATATATAAAGTTTGCCTTATATACAAACTCATTGTTCATTAAATCCGTGCCATTATCTCCAATGCAGTAACTCTACACAGTAGAGATTACATCACTGGATTGATTGAGGTGAGGCTGATTTTCCTAATGAGTATGATTCACTTCCCTCTAGGCTCGTGAAAACAAGTTGCAGTTAGAGTTAAGTGAACAATTTGTAATGAAAATATGTGTTCCATTTTTTTCCTACTCTTTCTTTTTCCACTTATTCAGATGAGTTCTTGACTTTACTCATTCCTCCATCAACAGATGTCTATCTGACTAATGTTTTGTACAGACATCCAGCAGCTTCCTGTGGGCTATGGTATAGACCCTTTGGATAGACTGTGGTCTCTTCTGGTAGTACCTGCTTGGTTTTTCGGGAAGTTAGCCAAATACCATGATCATGAGCAGGGGTTATAAATACCTGGCAAGATAACCACATATTTGAAAAGTGTCATTCAAGCTCCCTGGGTTCAATACAGTGGCTCCGGACCAAAGACTGTCAAAGTCATTGTTTTTCTAAAGACTTCAGTGAACTTTCGATTAGAGCCATAGATTTAAAGATTATTAAAATCAGATGGGACCAATACATCATCTAATCAAACTTCCTGCATAACCAAGGGAGGAGAACTCTCTTCAGTTACTCTTGCTGGAGCCCAGTACTGTATTTCTACATCTTCCTTGGATGTTTACGTACAAAGAGCACCAACACTGTGCTTGACACAGCTTGCAGATATGGAATGGAATCATTCCTAAGCCAAAGAGCTTAGCATGTAAAGCTGAAGAAGACATGGAAAGGAGGGAAAGGTAATCAGATGTGGATTGACTGTATTTCATTTCTATTCCCTGAATAACGTGTCTTCATGTTAGAATCACAGACTGGTTTGGGTTGGAAGGGACCTTAAAGACCATCTAGTTCCAACCCCCCTGCCATGGGCAGGGACACCCTCCACTAGACCAGGTTGCTCAAAGCCTCATCCAGCCTGGCCTTGAAGACAGCCAGGGATGGGCTGTTGATGCAGGCATTCTGCTTAGTACCTTGAATGTGGGTGTGCTGATCCCTGCCTTTCTTTGTCCCTCACTAAAAGTGCACCACTGAGTCAAGTTCCTAGTGCAGATAGCCACTGAAATGTTGCCTCCTTCATCTGTCTTACCAGTCATGATCTGACCACATTCCTGCTGCAAAATTTGCTGGGAAGGTTGTCAGGGCCACAGACTGGTGATAGCAATTCATTTGCAGATGCCCTGAATCCCCACAGATCGTCTTTGCTCCTGCTCACGAGATATGAATTGCTGTTACTCATCTGGTGGGAAGCTGCTATGATCTCCTCTCCCTTCAGGCTCTCAACAAAGCACCTTTCCATTCAGGCTTGGCTCACTGCAGCAGCAGCAGCCTTGCTCAGAGCTGAGTAGCTGTAAGGATACACTGCAACCTGATCATCTCCTGAGGTATCAGGTGTTGCATCAATTATTCAGACCCTGAAATTGCTAGACACAAAACTTAACAGATACTTAAGAGGAAATGGGAGCTCTCAGTGCATATCCAACTACTTCTTTAGCACTCCCAGGCCACTCTTCTGTTCTCTCCATGGACCATTAACTGTTTCACCAGTGCCATAATTGTACAAGTGGAGACTGAAGTTGGGCATTTCAGGTGCACATCTGGAGCCTCCCCTGGCTGCTCTGACAGGATTCAGGCTGGGGACCAGAGTGCACAACTACCTTGCACTGCTTCTGCAACCATCCCAACCTGTTCTTGAGCTTCAGCAAGACGTGATTTTGTACATGTATTGAAGTGCTTCCCAGAAAATAAAAGAATGCTCAACAAGTGTCGGCCATCACCATTACTTCCAGGAGCGACTGTCTCTCTCAGAGAGAGCTCTGCAGCAGTTGAATTGGTGGAGCTTGCAGATCCAGCCTGGGAGTCTGACTGTCCCAGCCAGTCCCCTGGAAGTTTTCTGGTGAAAGTGCAGCCAGGCATGAAATGGGAAAGGAGCGTCTTGCTATAATGCATCCTGCCTCAAGGCTGGGAATACAGCCTACTCTGACAGCCTTCCTGCAGCAACCTGCTTCCCAGGCCTGAAACATTCTCCTCTCGCATCTCCTTGGGTCAGACAGAGGCAGAGGCCAGAGAACAGATTTTGAGTGGTGCCTTCGGTTCAACAGGAAGAGTATGTGATCTCAGCTGCTCATTCCTGCTGTCTTGCTGCCCTCAGCACCACACTAAAGCAGCCCATCTGCTCCAAGCCCTGCAGCCGTGCAGCTGCCCTGTGCTTGGCTCCCAGGACTGCGACCACAGACGGGGTGATGATGGGGAAATAAGTTGCTAATAGGCACAGAGAAGAGACAGGCAAAGTCTTCCTCAGCATAAGTACATCTGCTTCTGCAGGATTTTTGTCAGGAACTCTCCCACACACACCACTTGTATTTGGGGGGCTCTGGGAGGCTCCCTCCTCTCTGGCTGGGGTCTTCGCAAAGCCTGCCCACAGCAGGGAAGCAGGCAGACTCCCCGTGCCTGGCCGTTGTGCTCTTTTAAACCTGGCAGTGTCGATGAAGCAGACTTCTGTTTCAGCTCGTCTGAGAGAGCCGAGCACAGTGCGTGCTCTTAGCCCGAGAGACGAGTACGAGTTGCGCAAAGGACCCAGCTGTCTCTGGTGGCAAAGATGAAAGGGTCCGTTATCAGAGCTGGGAGAAGACAGAACATTTGCCTGGAGGCATCTGGGCATGTCACGAAACAGGGTGAACAAGGAGCAAGCAGACCTCACAGCAACTATGGTTCGCTCCGCTTCTTGAGTCTGCAAACTTGCTGTGAAAAGTTGCCTACACATGGTCTCCTTCTTGCTAAGTTCCTCGTACTCCCATTTTCCCACAGGCTGGCTTCTGCTCCTTAAGGTAGTATGAGGACCATCAGGTACAGCAACAGTAAGAGGGAAGGAGCTGCTCGGCTGCCTTCAGACAGCTTGGTTCCAGAAAGCATCAGAGGGGAAGGGGCTGCTGCAGCTCACCCCCCTGAGACACACTGCAGTCGTACTAATCCTGTCCATGGGCTGGCCAGCACAGCTGCCTACAGAGGCTCTTCTTCACAGCCACTTCACCAGAGTAGGTCTCAAGCCCTGCCTTGGACTTTGTCTTTGTAATGAGCAGTCATGGTCTGGCATGGACCATAATCCAGACAGTCCATTCTGGGGTTTGAGATTAATTCAGATGCCCTAATCTACAGTGCTCAACTTCAGGAGAGCGGTGAGCGAGGCAGGCTGCCAGGTGAGAAGAGGGAGGTTGGTGTGTCTAAGACCAACACTGGCTGTCTCCCTGCTCAGGGCAAACAGGAGTCTGACCCCACCAAATCACCCCTGGGCCTCCCTTGGAGCCCTGTCTGGACACACCAAGCCCCAGTGCAGGTGGTTTTGCTGGCAGCTGAAGCTGGGGCCAGCCCCTTTTCCCCATCACATGCCCCATAAAGGGTAATTTGCATGCCTTCTGTCCCCTGCCCCACATGCCCACCAAAACCAGCACAGAAATACAGAAATAGTCCCACAGTTACTCATTTAATAAGGGCAAGATGGTGCTGTGTTTGGGAGGATTAGGACCACAGTAAAGGAAGCAGGACCAAGCTACCTTGCCACCCACAGAAGGTGCCCGCCTTCAGGCTGTTCTCAGGTGGTACACATTGTTCTGAATCTCTAGAGGTGGAGTTATGCTCAACATGTCTGGAAGGACTTCTTTCCACAGCTACATCCATCTCTGTCCTTAGATGGATGGACATGGCTAAAGGTGCACATCCTTAGTCTTTACAAGGATCTCTGGATAAAAACAAACTGTTGAGGCAGGTCTGGCAACAGGAGAAATTTCTGACAAATATGTTTTTTCTTGTAATGCAAATTCCTCCCTTTGGGGGCTGATGGTATTTCTTGAAGAGTGAGAAGTCTCATGAGGAAGAATCTCTGTGTAGAGACAGATGTTGTAAATTATCACACATACTGGTTACACAGGGAGTCGCACAAGGAGCTGGAGTGTTAGCACCAATTATCATGCACAGAGGACACTGAGCAAATGGGGGCTTCTCTGCATCCAGACAGTGCCTTCTGACAGCATGCTACATATGCCAGCCGGGGGGGCAGGGTGTGTGTGCGTGTAGCAAGGCAGGATGAACCCCGGGGGAGATCTCCATCTCATGATGGAGCATCCCCATGCAGGAGCAGGGCCTGGGAGCACATTCAGGGTTGCTAGGAGGCAAGGAGACCAGCAGGGCAGCTCAAGCACCAGCCTGCTCAGTAAGCAAGCAGGAGGCACACATAACAGTCCCTCCCATTACTGACACTGAGATTATTGGGTGCTTCCCAGTCCGACTGGTGTGGGTCAGTGACGCTCTTTCTGGAAAAGCGTTTGTGTCCCCTGAGCTGGGGCTGGGAGGAGCTCTGCAGAGGCTTCCTGGTCCTCACAGGCTGATCGCATGCTCTTCCCACCGGGCTTGGCGAGGGATGAGGATGGGGGCTGGAGCACAGGTGTTTGGAGACTCGCCCAGCTCAAGATGCCATTTGTTTTCCACTTTGCTGGGCTATAAACAGGGAATTGTCCAGCTGAGAGAGCGGTAGGCACCATCCTGCCTGCTTGCCTCCCTCCGCCTGCAAAAGGCAAGGAGGTCTCCAGGAGGTGCGGGGAAACGGAGGAGGTGGTGACTATTGGGCTGAATGTTTGGACTGAAGGCAAGCGGGGCCACGGCAGAGGGAACCCACTCGTAGCCTGGTCCCATGGATATTGCAGCCCAGCTGGTGAGAGCTGCTGTGCATTGCCAGGACGAGTCCTGCGCTGGCCACGGGCAGGAGCCGGGCAGGACAGCAGGGCAGTGAGCTGGCCTGGGCTTGGGGCTGAGAGTCACAGACTTCCCTTCCTGTAGGGAAGGACGTAGGCTGTCCATGTTGTCCCCTGCAAAATGTTTAAGTATGGGAAAGGGATGTGATTGAGCGAGACAGTATAATGAATCAGGCGTGAAGTTGGCAAGAAGCCTGAGGACTCCCGATTCTTGTCTTTTAAATGCCAGACTCTGTACCGTCCCTCTGCTCTGTTCTGGCTGCATATTGGGTGGGCCTTTGTTCTTCTGAGATAGCGTTAATTTAACATTATGGAGCGTGGAGATTTTTCCCCCTTTTTCTGAATTCCTTAAACCACATCCTGTTGTCCACACATAGAAAGCCTGTTACTGGTCGCAAACAACCTCTGAGGGAATTTTCCATGAAAAGGGGTGGCAGGATTTTGTTCCATACACACAGCATCAAAGATGGAAATTCTTGTATCGTTCATCTTTGCCAAAGCTTTCTTTAATTAGATGGTGGATCAAATGAGCAAAGGAGCTCAAGCATAGCTCCATTGCAAGTCTGCTTCTGCCATATCACCATCTGTTCTCCATGTACACAGACAGGTGGAGAGGAGCTGTAGCTGTAGTTTGCCTGCCTTCCTCACGTTGGCACTCACATTCCTCATCACGAGGCAGACATGACCATACCATTGCATTTACCCCATTGCCTGCATGCCCAAGTTCCCCCCGCCCCAGGCCAGCGTGTGTTCCCCACCCCGGAGGGGTCCAGCCACATGTCCACTTTGCCTCTTTACAGAATGGTGTTGTTGATTCTCTGCCGGTCCATTCACTCCATCCTAAAATCTGTATGCATGCCAGACAGGTCAGATAGTGATGGATCATAGATCAATCTGTGCAATTGGCTTTGCCATGCCAGGGGATATTGTTTCAAGCTCATCCTCATTTGATGATGGTTTAGGAGGTCAGGGGTGGAAATGTGTTTGTTCCTTTGATTTTTTTAAATCCACAGTAAAATCCAAATAAAATTCCCTGTAGCCAGATACAAGTAGTTTTCCCAGGTTTGCTCTAGGGGAAACATTACCAGTCAAAACTTACCATTTTGGCATTTATATCACCAGCAAATCCAAGACACAGCAGGGAATGGAGGCTTTGACTCCCCTGATTCCTTTCCCTATAGCCACCCCACTGTAATGAAGCAGAAAGAGAATGACCCAGAGCAATTAGCCCGCCTGCAGCACAGCACTGAACATGCTCAGTGCCTCTCTGAAGCCAAAGGGGATGCTTCATGAGTAGAGCTAGGATAGTGGCGCTTTCCAAACTCTAAGACTTCGTTTTCTCACTGTTGATGAGCTCTCTGAAACCTCCTGCTTTGAAGTTACTGAAGCGGTGGCGACAGGAGGGGGTCTGTGTAGAGACCCTGTGACTGGAGACCCTGCACGAGAGGCTGGGATCAGTTAAAGACATGTAAAGTTCTGCATAAGGAGGAGTGGAAAGCAGCCAAAAGGCTTTAATTGTCTTACTCTGCATATGTTAATGTATGAAGCACCATCAGAGACTGTGAAAGAGTAAATACATCCTTATCATGGCACGAAGACAACTTACATTCCTAGAAATTATGAGTCAGTACAAGCTGATATTATTTCTCCATCTCTATCTGTGCTATGATTATCTTTCCACCCTCTGCTTCCTAGCTCTCAGAGTATTAGCTTTCCCCCACAGCGTGGTAACTGACTGCTATTCATTAACATCCATTTAAATGAGCGAAGGTGAGAGACCTGTGTTTGTTGCAGAGACTGTGAACAGTAATAGATTCTTTCTGGGGACCGTTGTTCGCTCCTCAGATTTGCCTGCACTAAGCTTTGGGCTTTTAGTTTGTTGTCAGTGGTGGTAACACTAAACCATGCTTAAGGAAGTGCTGAGAGCCCCTGTTACAAAGATAACAGCTCACCTCTCCCTCACCTGGTTTTAGCCCTTGTACTGGGTCTGCAGGTGCTTCTGCCCGGCTGTACGAGGTCTGAGTCCTCTCCACTGTGTGTACCTCTTTCCGTCCACTGGACATCTCTTGCCATGAATAGGTTTCTTCTTATCTCAGTCTCTCTTCCCTGCAGTTGAAATGCCATGGGAGTTTCCTGTGGGCTTTCAGTCCTGGATTCCCGGTTGGGTGCCAAACCTAAATTGGGGCTGCAGCCAGGATTTCTCATGGATAGCTGATCTCCTGAGATCACCCCATGCCAGAGCAGGGGTCCTGCAGGAGCACAGAGGGGAGTCTGAGTGAGACCAGGCTGCTTATGAGCCCGCGGCCAGCCCGGCTCCTGACTGGGTCCCGACAGCCTTTCCTGCCCGTCCCAGGCAGCTCTGCTGCACTTCCACAGCACCCTGTCTGCAGCATCGGACTCCCTTTGCTTCCTAGCCACTCCGCTGCCTGCCCTCCGTCCGAGAAACTGACCCAGCCTCAACCCCACAGGCAGCAGCCTTTCCCCACCCCATCACCCCACATTCACCCGCACAGCCTCCCCACGGAGAGCTCTTGAGGAAATCTCTGCCTTCTCTGCTATCCCACACGGACTGTTCCCATAGCGCTTACATATCCTGCCTCCCTCCCAGAGCTGCCTGCACCGGCTTTTCTGGATCTACACTGCTATTCAATGCCACGGTGAAGTCCCCATCCCGTGTAGACCGAGAGCAGACCTTTTCTTGTTGTGAGAAGGTAACATTTAAAGGCATCCCTTGGGCTGCTCTATCTGGCAGTCCAGCTGGTGCTCTTTTGTGTGAGTGCCACTCTTTTGAAATGCCAGCTCTGGTCTTAAAGGCAGCCAGCAGAAGGTACGGCTCACTCTCCCTGTAATTGATTCCTCATCACTTGGCACTCGCCTTTATTCTCCCTTTTGGTTGGGAAGAAAGAATAATACAGATTACAAGACAAATGCAAAGATTGCCTTGTATGGGTAGAGGTAACAACAGGATTGCTGGTGTCCTGGGATTTCTCTTGTGTTTGCCTGATTCTGGTCAGCTGGAAAGATTTAGGAGCAGATAGATGGCTTGTCTTCGTGTGTGCCTCACCAACAGGTTATCTCAGGAAATGCCAGACACACCTGATGGGAGAGATGGGGAAGGGGTGACGGCGACAGAAATCGGTAACAAAACTGGCCAGCTGGATTTGGACTGATACAGGAAACTGGTTATGATTGTAGTATAAAACCAAGCAAAAGGGGTGGCTGCAACAGCTGGTGCTGGAGAACACCCCTTCTCCACTGATGGGAGGTGTGGCCGTTGGACAGCAGGTCACACTCGGTCTTCAGTTTGTGACCACTGGAAAGGCAGATGAGCTCAAACACTTCTGTTCCCCAGTGTCTTCTTTCTCAGGTCTCATAAAACATTTGCTATGTTTCTGAGTTTCCCTTGTAATTACCGTTCTCCATTATCATCATCGTACCATGTCAGCAGATAAAAGTAGGTAAAAGCAGTTTGCTGAAGATGGCAATGGGCTGTGAATGGGCTCCTCACGCCCCACATGTATGTGGACCGTGCGTTGGCCCAGCATCGCTGGGAAAGGGAGGTGGTGTGGTTCTTTCCCAGCCTCCTTAACAGGGATTGCAGGTGGGGCTATGAGATCTGTCTCCCCTTCCTAACTCTGATTTGTAAGACAGTCATGGGCATGCTGTTCAACTGTTTTGACCTTCGGTTTTCCATGTCTAGACAGGGGTGGTGAAACGCTGCACATTGTGGGCAGAGAAGGGAGCTTCCTTTCCAATTGCAAGCCTTTTGAAGAATGCCTGTTCAAATTCAGTGTTATTCTATTAGGGAATTCAGAAGCCAAAAGGTTGAAGCTTCTTTTCCTGATTCTGCAAGGACATGGAGCTGTCAGCCAGAATATGCACAGGCTTGGGTTGGGTAGGCCGGATATTCACGGCCAGGGCTTTGGGGGCACTAATTTGCATTCCAGATGCTTCTCTGGGTCCCTTTATATCTCGCCTTCGGTTTTTTCCTGGGGCATCAAAGTTCATTTGCCGCCTGATTTGTCCCAGTGCTGGCTGCTCAGCCAGGCTCTTGGCGCGGCACATCCTAGCTGCAAGTCCCCAAATGAGGGTAGAATACACAGTGGTTGTTTTTAATCCTTGCTTGCTAGCAGCTTTATATTAATTCTTTGTTCACTCTCAATCCCCGCTCACCACCTCTGGTGTCTGTAATTAGCTGCTCTGAACAGACTCTGTTGACATTGATCTATGGGGTTATGTAGTTCCTGTGTGGGCCATCAGTTTGGCCCAGGGCCTCCATGAGGACTGGGCATCCTTCCTAGGGAGACTTTCCCTCATAGGAATCTCCTAAGGGCAGGGAGGATACCAAGTAACCAGCTGCTCAAAACTGATTTTGCCGGAGGCTCCCGTAGTGACTTCTCTCATCCTTGGCACCATGTTCCCAGGAGGGAGATCCCACTCACTTACTTCTGTCTCCCCAAGGTTGTGCAGTGCCAGCTGGTCTCGAGAGAGAGTGAAACAAGTTATTTCACTCCTCACCTTGGGTTGTGGTGTGCATCGCAAACTGGGTACCACCAGGGAAGGGAATTGGATACGCTCTCCCTGTCCCATCAGGCCTTCATCTAGTTTTGTCAGCTAACCTAAGTGCCAATGTTTCTGAATATTTCCAGGCAATAACTTGCCCCTCTTTCCTCAGTTCACTAAATTATACACATATTTCATTCTTTTAACCTTTTCTTGTAAGTCAGCCTCTCAGAATCTAAACATTTCATCATCTTTATTATGCGTCTCCAAACTCCCTGTGATGTATCTCTCGCTTTCTGACAGCCAGGAGCTCGATGGGGGTGCTTCCAGGTCCCTGTCCTTCACACAGTGTCCCCAAGGCCAATGTGCCAAGAATGAAGAATTTCAGGGGATCGTGTAGGAGGGAGGTTATATAGGAAAGTCTCTTTCCCTGTCTCCTCTCTGACCTCTTGCTGCTGCCTCTCAGAAGGGTGTACCCAGGCGGGAATGCAGCATTCCAAGCGCAGGCAGGTTGTGGACATATAAGCAAGGGTTATTATTGCCTCTCTGCTCTCAGGTGTAATACGTCTGTGTATGGAGACCAGAAACACGGATGAGCAACTGCGTGACTAGGGTTCTGATTGATTTTTTTGGTTCGCTAGCTGAAATGAAAAAAAAAAAATAGGAAAAATGTTTCAGGTCAATCCCGAGTGAATGTTTAAAAATGTTTTTTTCACTAAAAATAACCCAAAAAAATAAAGGAAAAAGAAGAGCTGAGGAGATTACTAAAAATATGCTTTAGGAAGAAAAACTGAGTTGCTTGCATTTGTGGGTGGAGGGTGGGGGGTGAGAACTGTAAACGCGTTGAGATTTTTTGGCTTTGGTTTTGATTTAATGGCAGATGAAACCTTTGGGAAGTTACTGTGTTCGAAAGAACTTGAAGTCACTGTCGATTCACAGGGTCTTTGTGTCCCTCTGAAAACATGGGGCTGGGATGGTACAGGCAGGGCGTTACAGGCAATGCTGCCCAGTGCCAGCAAAGGCCGGCTGCTTGCTCCAAGGCCAAATGGAGACTGAGGACACAGGCTGACTTTTTGCAGCTGGTGGCCAGGGCAGGGATAGGGTTATAAGCTACATAGCATACATCAGATGTTAGTGGTGGATGGGGAGAGGCAAACACATGTCCTGGGCTCCCCAGTTCAAGTGGGGTGGGGAGAAACTGGTGCAGGTCCAACCAGAGGGGCATCAGGATGGTCGAGAGCCAGGAACAGAAGTCCTGGGGAAGAGAAGTGGAGGGAGCTGGAGCTCAGTCTGGCAAACAGGAAGCTGCTATCAGCCCTTGGCCCCCGATTGTTTGAAGGGCAAATTCGAAAATAACGGGCCCAAAGTCATAGGAGTAGTATTAAACAATATAAAGGGAACAGCAGCCACAACTGGTAGCAGTGGAAGTTCACACTGGTCATTAGGAAAAGCTGATTTTCTCAGAGGGTTACCAGACTTGGCCAGGCAAAGACATGCTGCCCTGATGCAGAGCTGGAGACAGCTTCAAGCAGGAGGTTGGTTGAGATGCCTCTGGAGGTCACTTGTTGCTAGCATTTCTGCCACCCCCTTCTTGTCCTACCACAGCCATGCTACAGACTGCTTCTTCCTCGCCCTGTCCTCTTTGTCTTCATCTGGGTCTGTGTCCTTCCTTGGATAGACCAGGTGGATGAGATATTGCCAGTGGCACTTGCCCATTGGCCCAAGAAAGAGCTGACTCCCTCCAGATGTTACCATGGGGGCTGTCCCTGGGCCGGCTGGGCCATACAGCTGTGGCTTGGGGCTGTACGCTGGGGCCCAGCCCAGCAAGCTGGATTGCCTGCCTGCCCCGGCACGCCAGCACCCGGGTTCTTTCTTACAGGCTCCTTGAACCTGCTAGTTCGCGTGCGGAACAAGCGAGCCATCGACACCCAGGTCTGGTCGCTCAGTGGGAACCGGGGGAACATGTGGCAGCAAGCACACGTGCCCATCAACCCACCTGGGCCCTTCCAGGTAAGTCAGGTCCACAGCCAAGGAGCCGCCTGTCCTGTCGATGTGCCGTGGGACGTGTGAGACTTCCCAGCAGATATCTGCCTCCATGGCATGGGGGATGGTCAGGCACAGGGAGGGCACTGGGACCTCTCCACCCCCAGGATCAGTGAGCTTGGTGGATGCACAGAAATCAAACCGCCTCTCTCGGAAGCCATCCAACTTTGTTACGTGCAAGTATCAGTTTGGCACTGCAAATTTTCTGAATACTGCTGGTCTGGAAATTGCTTGTCAAAGAACTCCTTCTGGTACCAGGTCCGTGCATCAGGTCTGTTGGTGCTGAGCAGCTGGGGGATGCTGGCCCATTGGCACAAAGTGTCTTTGAGCGCTAGGAGTTTCTTCTAGCGTGTGCTGCAAGAGCCCACCCCCACTGTCCTCCTGGTTTAGGACTGTAGGACAGCTTGTGAACATGAACTGGGCACTCTCTCTGCTCGACGAGTCATCTCTGCGTACCTGGGAAGTGGGCTGCTTTGTTTACTGGCTGTTTGATTGCTGATGTTTTCGCCCAACATGCTGCTTTGCCGTTGTAGGGTTGTTTATGAGAGCTGGGTCTGTGCTGGCCGGTAAGTTGTGGCACTGTGACACGATGCCCAACATGATTTGGGGTACTTTAAAATAATAAGTAAGAATTTAATTACTCTTGCAAGCACTTTTCGGTATTGGTTGGTTTGTTAGTGCAGCACACTTAATAAAGCAGAGCTCTACACGCTCATTTATTAATCTACGGATGCTCAGCACACAGGTCCCGTAAGCAGTGGGGTCCAGCTCTCCAGATCCTGTGAGTACTGGAGAAACAGGGAGGAATCGTTCACTTGGGGACCTGATAATATCTGGTCTGCACCCTGCTCACCTCTGCAGAGCCCCACAGCACGGGAAGGGTCCTCCCCCGCTGCAGCCTCACGCTGGGCTCTGTCCCGTGCCTTGCTTGCAGATCATCTTCGAAGGGGTCCGGGGCACGAGCTACGAGGGGGACATCGCCATCGATGACGTCACTCTGAAAAAGGGGGACTGTCCAAGGAAGCCAATTGGACCGAATAAGGGTGAGAGTGTGCGTGCCTCAGAGGAAATGAGTTGGTGGGAGTGCACACATGGATGCATGTGCTAGGGATGCACAGCTAATTTCAGAGCACGTTGACGTGTTGGTGGGACTCAACAAGATGGTTGACTCCGTCAGCAGAAATCAGCACAGGGGCTGTCACGCTCTTGAACTTGTTCGTTAGAGTTGTGAGTTAACAAGAACTGGGAGAACAGGCAGATCCTGTAGGGACTGGGCTGCCAGACACTGCTCAAGTCTGCACCAGTGTGTTGAGCTGGGACTGTCATCCCCAAGCAGCTAAAGGCTTCTTCAGTATATCATTTCCTGAAAAACATAGATATGGTAGGTTTGGAAAGGCAAAGATTTTCTGCAGGCTCTAATGGCCTTCGCAGCGTTAAGTCAGTCCTTCTTTATGAAAAAAAGTCTGCTTTTGGGGGCCTGGAGTCAGGGAAGGCTGGGCTTCTTCCCATTTCCACCTGAGCAGAAAGGCACAGCCAGGCAGGGTGTTGCACATGTGGGATGGGAGCAAGCCACCCGAGCTGTATATCACCTCCCTCCTGAACCTGACAGTGAGTGCTTGAGCCAAATCCCACCAGCCTCTTTCCAGTCCATCCGCATCATCCTGGTGCCAGCATTGCAGAGATGGAGACAATCCCACGCTCGCCAAGGTGCACCGTAGGTCGAAGCCATAGCAAGGTGCGTCAGCAGCCCGTGGGCATCTGTCCTTGGGTGGGAGGCACTGGTGTGCCTCGTGCCTGAGTCCTGCCTGCGCCCTCGATAACATGCTGCAGGAGAGCAGATGTTCAGCAGATGCAAACAAGAGCCAGACAGGCGCTTGTGAACAAGATTCCGTTTATCTTACTTATTTTTGAAGGACAGAACCTTGTTGAGGAAGAGTCACTTTCAGCAATTTTATTAACTCCAAAGGTGAAGAGGGAAACAAAATATCAGCAAAGTCAGAACACCCTAAAAATGTCAAAATTTCAGGTGCAGTTAAAGGTCTGGTTTGGCCTCGGATGGCCAAGCTGTAACCAAAACACAAACAGAACCTTTTGTTTGGCTCAAGTTGAATCTTCTGGGGAAGAAAGGAGGGTTAGACTGCAAAAGTAACTAAGATTCAACCTCTTCTCCCAAGTTGGAAAATAAATAATTTTGGGAAGCCTTGAGAATGCCCAAGGAAGGCAAGAAAGATCTTCCAATAGATCTGGGAGATGATTTGTGGTTTGGGGTTGGGAGGAGAAGAAGCTGCGACACTGATGGGCACGAACTTGTTTGACGAGGTCTGGATCCGTGCTGTCACTAATTGTTTTTCTCTCTTCTCGGCTGGCAGCGGTTGCTCTTCCAGGAAGCGGTGTCCCGGCCCTGCACAGCCCTTGTCTTTGTGGCCCATTGACTTTCTTCCTTTACGTGCTGCTCAGATGATGGCAAGCGAGCGCTCCTGTCTTCGGACCGAGACATTCCTGCTCCTGTCCTACTCAGCCACCTCTGCTCCTCTTCCTCCCCTCCTCACTGGCACACCAAAGTGTCCGTATGTTACCAAAGACTGATAGGCCTGACCACGCAAAGGGATCTGGTTCAGAACTGGAGCACTCCTTGAGAAAGTCATAATGTCTAGGAACAAAATCTAAAAATAAAGACAACAGTTTTTTAAAAGCACGTGCACAAGAGAGAGCGTGAGAGAGAGAGGAAGGAAGGAAAGAAACAGAAACACACAGAAAAGAAGGAATGAAAGACAAACAAATAGGAATGGAGAAATGTGAAGAGCAAACGAAGGAGGAAAAAAACACCCCCATGTTTCCTTGGGAATGTCGGACAGGGCTTCCTCAGGGAAGTGGGAACTTGTTTTAAACAAACAAACAAAAATATATTAAAGCACAAATTTCTACCAGAACAGTTACCTTCTTTACTGCAGAGCCCACAGCTTAGTGGATGATACACCGCAGTACTCCCCTTGTCTCCCCATGCTTTCCCGCTGGCTGGGGCTGCCCTGCTCCAGCTGCAGCTCCCTGCAGTAACGCTGGCCTCGACCATGGGGCAGCAGCCGCCCCGCGTGCCGGTGGCCAGAGCATCCTGCCTCGCACCGCATGTGCTTCAGTGTCTCCATCCATCCGCATCTTCCAGGCTCTCATGTATTTAATTGCCCCCTGTGTGGTTTGCTTTGGCCTTTCCCCACTGCCCCGTGCTTCTCACCCGCCAGCCCGAAGAAGATGGAGCGGGAGCGGACCCGTCACATGGACCACACTGAGTGGTGGAGAAGTCCCGGCTGGATCCGGCTGCGGCGTCGGCCTCTGAGCACCTCTTTCTCTCTCTCAGCACTCTTGCTGGGTGGAGAAACTGTGAGAGCAGGTCTGGGCTGCGGACAGAAAGGTGTCTCCGTGGGGCTGAAGGATGAGGCGGGGAGGGATGGGAAGGGGGGAGCAGTTGCACATTGCTTTCCCCCTGTGGAAGGCTGGGATGACATTCGCCTCAGCCTTAAGCCTAGGATTGCTTCTCTGCCTCTCTTCTGTAACCAGCTTATTTTGGTCTGTTATTCCATTCCACTTCCCCCATCTCAAGCTCTCTGGATTTTGGGAAGAGTCAGTCATTTAAACCTTCCTCAGCCGGACCCATGACCAAGCCCCTGGGCCCGCAGTTCAGGCAGCTCCGATCCTGCCCTCTCGCCTCCCGACAGTGCGTTAGCTGCAGAGGGGGCCGAGAGCTGTGACAGCATCGCTGCTCAGGGGAGAGGCGGCTGAGTTTGGTCAGCCTGTGCCATCTCACAGGCTTCCGCTGCCAAAGTAGCGAGTGGGCAGAGGAGCTGAAAGGTGGAACAGGCAGGGAAGTGCCCCAGGAAGGATGGAGGTAGGAAGCTTGACCCACGGAAAGGGGCTTGTGCTGAACTGTGACCCTGTTTGCCACTGAAGAACAGGAGGACAGACAGGGATGGGGGAGCTTCACCTTTTTCCTGCTGGCATCATGAAAGTGTAAGGCTGGTTCTCTCTGCTGCAGACCTGCAGCAGGTCTGGCCTGACCTCCTCAGGGTGGGGGCATGTGCTGCTCCGGGTGAACCCCCCAGGAGAGGGGTCTGCCCCGTACCAGCCAAGTGGGAGCCATGATTGCCTCCTTGCAACTAACTGGAAGCAGCTCCGGGCATTTTCCCCCTGCACAGGACAGAATGAGCTCCACAGGACTGGGGTTTACTGTCCCATGCTCTGGCGGTTCAGTTACGTGGGACTCTTCTCCCTAAGGGACACCCCATCCAAAATCCGTATCTGGGACACCACAGATGTACGATGAGCTAGCTCTCTCCCCAGGGTCCCATGGCTCCTTCCCCGTTTCTGTTGAATATATCAGCCTCTCTAACACAACCATGTTTGTCTAAAATCCCCTGAATGTATTAGCCGCCTCCTGCATTGCTTAGCTTCCAGCAACAGCTGGTACATCATGACCTTCACTGACGGCGGGGGAAAGCTTCTGCTTAACTCCCAAGAGATCCAGCTTGAAGCCTTGAAACCCAGCTCTGCCTAGCTCCTGGGAGGGCATTCACCTGCACTAATGCTCCCTGGCCACCGTCAGAGAGAGAGGGACATCAGCTCGGAGGGACCAGGGACCTCCGTCACGCAGGATCTCACAAGGCAGTGAGAGGGGATGATAAGGGTCTCCTTTGCTCCTGTTGCTTTTCTCCACTTCCAGGAACGAGGCTTGTGTCTTTTCTGTCTCCACTCCTCCCTCCAGAGCCCAGACCTCAATCCCACTGCATATTTTACCAGGAGACCTGCAGCTGTCTCCCAGTCCTGTGGGACGCTGTGGGTGCCAAGAGCAGTTCTGCTTCTTGCTAGCTGTTGCCATTGTGATGGGCAGCGGGTGCCACCACCATCTTTTAGCTGAGCTCTTTCAGTCCGATGCTCTTCCTTCCCTCCATGCTTGTTGGAGGTCAGAAGTCATCACCCCCCTCCTGGTAAGACTCTGCTTTCACTCCTAGGAGAGAGGTGGCGCTTTCCAGGGCCCTTGGGTGCTTCATGATCTGTGAGCGGCAAAGCATTTGTGTTCTGTTGCTGGTTCCAGGGAGCTGCTCCTGGGCAGGGGGTGGAGACGGGAGCATTTCCCAGTTGATAGGAGATGGTCCAGGGCGTCCACCTCACCTCATAGGCTCAGAGGCAGGGACCTGTGTGGCCTTGCTTCACCTGGCTGCTTAGCCAGGGTAGCACAGGCACGTTTGCTGTTGGGCTGGGGAGGTGCAATGGGAAGGTTCGGGATCACAAAGGGTTATCTGTGAGGCCAGCAAAAGGGGTGCCACAGTTTCAGAAAGGGCCACCTGCAAGGAGGGTGTCCATACCCTGCTGCCAGGGAGGATGCAAGTGCCTCGCCACGCTGGCCCACGGAGCAGGAGGCAAGAAGCCCGCTGGTGGCGGTGGATGCAGGGCAGAGCAAGCAGGTCGCCCTAGCCAGAGGGGAAGCCTTCTCCTGCGGTCAGGTGTGGGCCCACCAGCTTCAGTAAATGTCTCAGGGAGCCCCTTCCCACTTAGACCTCTGCTCCTTTGTCCCCGGCTAGAAAGCAGCTGGTGGTGAGTTTGGGGGAAAGTCATTAACCCAAGTGCCTCCGCTTGTCAGAAGCACCGAGGACGAAAGGAAGGACCTCATTTCCCTGGCAGATGCGCTGAGAGAGCGTAGGAGAGGAAAGAGGCACTTCAGCAGTGAGGAGGAGAAGCTGCGCCATGATGGGGTGGGGGGCAGGCAGTGTCCCCCCTCCCTGAGGGCAGTGGTGTTTGCGGTTCGCTACCCCATGCTTGAGGGGGCAGTTCTCCTTGCAGAGGTAACGTGTCCCAGGTGACATACAAAGCCATGCTCCTTACCCCTTGCAATTAAAGATCCCCTCTCACTTTTCACAGTGTTCTGGCTAAATTACAGTCCTTAAACTTAATTACAGACTGTCTTCTTAAATATCTGTTGCGGTCCCAACTGGGTACATTATGTTTCTCTTCCTGATGTTTTATGTTGCTGTGTGCCTATCGAGTAGCTGCTTTATTCCACTCCAGAAGTGGCTGCATTTCAGTGATGGTGGAGATTATTCCTGTACATAGTACGAAAGTCCCTGCAGAAGAAAAGTGCAATATAAATTTAAGAGACTGCTTTTATTTACAAGGAGACCTCTGCTTGGTAGTTGTAGAAATACATTAGGAAGAATGCTGTGTGGGTGTAAGCCAATATATACTCAATTTCTCTTTTTTTTTTTTAGGGTATAAAATGGAAAATATGTGAGTGTGCAGGCTCCTGGGTGTAAGTTGTATATATTAGAAGTAGTGAATACTACTGTGTAGTTACAAGTGGGGCTTACAAAGAAACTTTCATTCGAAACCTCTTTTTTGTAGTTGTTCATTGTATTCTGAAAAATACACTTTTTTATTATGATTTTCCACAGTTCAGTGCAAGTCCCAATAACAGGTCACCAACAGGACTTTAATCCGTGGCTTTTAACAATGTGAACATCAACTCCTACAGCTTGCTCTGGAAAGCAACTCCTGGCTGGTAATAGACGGATTTTCTTCCACGTATGTCGGCCACTGGAAAGCGATGGAGCCAATGTTTCATTTGATGTGGAGTTAAGTAATTTGGAACGCCTCAGCGCAAGTCTTCCCAGCCAGATGAGAGTGAAAACGACGTTTCATCTGTATGAAAAACTTTGCGTAGCGCACGCAGAGTTCAGAAACTCCTGAAGTGAAGCGTTACCATCAGCATGCGTGCAGAGCCGTGTGGCAGGCTGCCTGAGGAGCAGCCATACCAGCAGCGATATGGAGCCCTCCTTCTGGGAAGTAGCTTTATTCTGGAAGGAAAATAGGGCGACAATCAGGGAAAAAGTAGCGGGGGGGAGTTGAGATGTTCAGGCTGGTAAATTTCTCACAAGAATGACTTATGGATGTATGAATGAGTGTAGGAAACACGATACAAATGGTATTTTATTCCCTATTCCTATTCGAAGTATGGAAATCTAATTTCTTTCTATATGAAATCCCGTGGGTGCACTACTCCAGAACGACACAAAATGCTTTAGTACCAAAGGGAGAGCAGGGGCTGGATTCCTCCTCCTCAGCCCGTCCCTATCACTTTGCACCCTGCTTTTGGGTCGGTGCCCCGCACTTCTGTCCCTGGGAGGGACGGTCACTGGGAGCAGCAAGCGGCGCTGGTGGGAGAAGCATCCCTCCATCGCATCGCTGCCCTGAGTCTTGTCTCCGGTGTGAAGTGGTCTCTCTGCACGGCGCTGGCAGGAGCAAGCCCTGCTCCCCCCAACTCTCAGCAAGGCTGAGGCAGGGAGCTTTACCTGTGGGAATAGTTGGGGTGCTTCACGCTGCCCTGGGGGACCCCACCTGCCCCAGGCAGTGACAGACAAAGGAACCGGGGCATTTTCCCTCCTAGGTGGGGTAAATGGTGTCACCTCATCTCACTCAAAGAGACAAACTTTTGCCTTAAAGCAAAGCTCAGGCAGTTGCTGCTTCAGGGTGTTGCTGTTTCAGTCCCCTCCACCTGTCGGAGCCATCCAGATATCCGTCTTTCCCTGGAAATGCTGCAGCACCCCTTTGCCTCCTGGGTGCCTTCAGACGGCCTGGCAACAGCATGGAGGGACACATCACCATGGGCTCTGTCCTTTAAGCTGGGTGCGATGGAACACAGTCCCGCAGTGCCAAGTGATGCCCAGCTCTTGCAGCTGGGGAGCAGGACCTTGCTTTCCGGTGGGGACAAGAAGTGGCCTTGTGAGTATCTCCTGTGCAAAAGAGAGGCATTCTCACCCTCCTGGCTTTTGGTCCCTCGCTCTTTCTCCATTAAACTGCCCCGACATCTTGCCTTTTCCAGGCTGCCTTCAGTGCGGGTGCACCCCTGTTTGTAGACACACCACGCGTACGGGACCTTGTGGGAGAAGCCAGGAGTGGCTGCCATTGGTATTTGCTTTGGCCCACCTGGTAACTGCTCATTCCGCTCAGCCTGGGAAGTCACTTAATGCAGACAAAACGCATTCGCAGGAAAACAAGCGCTGAAGAGCTCTGGAAATTGCATTTTAACAGGACCCAATTTACACTCCATGGTAATAACTGGCGGCTGGTGGTTTCCAGCAGGGAGGTGAATAGCCCCAGTACACTCAGCATCCCAAATGATAGCTGTGGTATATATGTGTTTTTAAGTACTCCCCTTGGGAGTAAGAGAGATGCCAGTTTGACTTACCATCTGCCACCACCTAGCCAACGGCAGAGGGATTCTGTGGTCTTCTGATGACTGCTTAAATCCTGGCATGGTCACATCAAACCAGAGACAGACATTTGTGCCCTGAAGGCCTGGCACATCCCAAAGAGTACTGCAGGACAGCCCGGGGCCACCTTCACCCAACCTGCCATTCCAGAGAGAGTGGGGATGCAGCTTGCAGGGAGCTGTAGTCTCCAGGGTACCTCTTGCCCATGGAAAAGGACAGGGAGCTCCAAGGACCGAGGTTGACCACATCCCTGTGCTGTGTGGCTGCTGGGGATGGGGGGACTCAGTCCCACTCATAACTGCTTCTGGTACTGGTTACTCGCTGCATCACCTAGATTTGGCCTGGCTCCTTCTCCGTCTTGGTTCCCCCAGAGCCATGGCACAGCCTGAGGGGCTGCCTGAGTGGTGGAGGTGAGGCAGGAAGACAGAAGCACTTCAGGACATGTGTTGACTCCGTCGTGGATCCAGTGTGGGTCACATCCTGGCTTCCTCAGAGGCAAAAGAGGGCTCATGAGCCCCATGGGTGGCTGAGAGGATGGAGCAGGGCATGTTCATGTTATTCTTCAAAAGGAGAGGGGAAAGCCAAGCTCCCCACTGCATTGCCCTCCATGTCACTGGTGGCAGGCGGTGGGGTCTGTCCTGCAGCTGCTGAGATGCTAGGCGGTGGAGACTGAAGGAAAGCCCTTAGACCAGATTTCTCAGACAAACCTGCACTAGTAAAATCTGCTGATACAGATCCTCAGCACATATGGGCATGAAGAAGCCGACCAACCCCCTGTGCCCACACCAGTGATCCCTCAAGGAAGCTGAGAAGGGAGGCAGTGCTCAGGTCCCAGCACACGAGCTTTGCTTTTCCCTCTGCTGCCTTTCATGAGGAGGGTTTTCCAACATGGAACAGAGAATAAGGGAAGGGGAGAGGGAGAAATGCCATCTTTTCTGGCAGCTGTTGCAAAGGGAGAGCCGGGTTAACAGAAGGTTTTGTGGAGAGCTGTGAAGGTCTGTGGTAAATCCAGGTTTTGTGTGGATTTAGAATGGCCTATAAACCACTTGCACCTGGAAGGAGGCAAAACTTTGTGCTTCTATTAAACTGTTGTCCTAAATGGGAATTTGGCTAGGAATGCTTGGCTTACAGGGGGAATTTTTACCCTCAGGGTGGCCTAAACTTGGCATAATGCAGGGACAGCTGGACAGCCCTCACACAGTGACAGTACCCCAGTAATGCTGGTATCCCAGCACTGCTGGTACTCCCAGCAGTGCTGGTACTCCTCCGAGCAGTGCCGGGAGCCCCAGCAGTGCCAGGAGCCCCAGCAGTGCTGGTAGCCCCAGCAGTGCCGGCACCCAGAGCTCACAGCACTGGATGTGCTGTATGTTGTAGCGGCCAGGCCCTTGTCTGAAGCACTGAGCCAAGTGAAGGGTACCTAGCTGCTCTACCACCCTGCATAAGCATATGTCCTGTCTGCCAGCCAAGTCTGTGGGAAGATAAAAGACCTGCTCCTGCTGCTGCTAGCCAAGGGAGGTCTGCTTTGGCCGAGGGAGCTGCGCCCCAGTCCTGCCATTTAGGCAGCAGAGTGGCTTTCAGTTGCATAAACCCTAGCTGTTGCAATGGAGAGTTACTCCTAGTTGTTCAGAACTTGTATAACTGTAGTATGCCTCAGATAATTAGCCGATGCAGGCCCTGGGTTGAAGCTGGAAGATGCCAGATGTCAACGGTCCTGCTCGGCCACGGTGGGTGAGCAGTGACTCCTTTGCTGTCAGTGTTACAGCTGCTCAGGGCACAGGCTGAGCCCAAACCATCTAAAAACAAGGACAGCCCCACATCCCTGTCTGCATCGCAGCCCCTCTGGGCAGGCACCAACTGGTTTTCCTCTGGTGCCTGTGATACGTAATGCGCTGCTGAGATGAAGCTGTTCCCGGGTGTTGCTCACATTGTGTAGGTCCAGCGCTACTAAGGTACTCAGTAGCTTGTGAAGGGCTCAGAGCTGAAAACTGAGGTGTGGGTGTGTTGCAGCACCCAGCAATGCAGCAGGGAGGAGGCAGGACTTGAAAGCCCCTTTTGGAGGCAGCAGCATCCCCATCCAGTCCCCACTTTTCCCTTCTCTCACTGTCCACCCTCCAACCCTGAGCACCCTCCAAGGAGGGGGCATTTGGTATGTCCTGTCTCAGTGGGCCTTGTTGTCAAGAACCAGCTATGGCTGTTGACAAACAGAGTGGCAGCCAGGAGAGGCCAGGGCAGCACGAGCAGCTCAGACAGAGCCTAAATTGTGGTGAGGGGAGAAATTGATTTCATTCTGTCTTCGAAATGCCACAGGCATTGACTGGGGGCAGTGTTTAGGTCTTCTGTACAGGCAGTAGCATGTACTGCACAGAGCTTGAGCAGTGAGGAACTTGGGAGCACTGGAGGTTTCCCTGGGAAAATGCAAGTGCCGATGGGGGGAGGTTTTTACGGGCTGGGAGCAAAGGAGCTTTCCTGTGCATTTATTTGGTTGTTTCTTGAAGGCCCTGGTATGTAACATCCTGGGGAAAGACAACTCTCGGAGTTTGCTGGAGGTAACCTTTTATTCTCATCAAACCTTGATGTTTGTCCTTCTCTGCTGTCCATCCCCAGCTTCTCAGTGCATTGATGCAACTGGTGGCATTAATGTCAGGTAACGTGGCTTAGTGCTTTCAGATAGATGAGCTTGGCCTGTTTTCCCAGTTCTTGAGACCTTGGGGTTTTACCATCTCACCCCAGAGGGGTCCACAGCACATATTCATCTCTCAGGACATTCCCCAAAAGCTGTGCATACTACAGATACACGGCTCCTCTCTGTGGCTTTGGTCACAGCCCTTGCCTGACAGCACAGAGACAATCTCTAATCGCTAGATGGGGTAGAAAATTTGGTGCCAGCGTGGTTTTGCTTGGGTCTTTTTTCCCAGCTAGATCCATCCTTCTCGTATTGCAGTGCACACAGTGGAGGAGAGGGGCTGTCACCCAATACAGAACTGCCTCATGGGGAAACAACTGCGGCATCTCCAGATGTGAGCATCAGGCAGTGTTTCCCACACTCTTTCTCACTCCATGCCCCCTGATCTGTACTTATCCTCACCAAGTGTTCCATTTCCAGCCTGGAGAGATCAGCAGCAGACTTCATCCCTGGATCCCATAGAAGGGGATCACACCAAAATCCCGTCCCCAGCTTGCGAGGGGCAGGGAGAACCAGCTCAGGCCCAACAGTGAGCCACTTCAGTGGGATCCATTGCCAGCAGCACTACGTCACCCTCATGCTTCCAGGTCACCAAGGCCAGTAGAAAGTATACGTTGACCTGACAGAAGCATTTAGAAACCCCCGCCCCCGAAAAGGAGCTGCATGTAGACTCTGTGTTTGGGGATACTGTGGTGGATGGGGTGGTCCTCCGGTGTCTCTTGCTGCTCCTTTTCGGTACCCTGGGTGGGGACCCTGGGACAGAGCCCCGTTCTCCACCCACCTCTCTCATGGCCATCACGTCTTGTCCCGTCCCGGCTCCACATCTCATAGGGTGCCGTCACCACCCTCAAGTGGAGCTGGGACCCCCTCGCCACCACGATACCAAGCCGTCCACAACGTTAAAAGCACAAAACACAAAGGGACTGAACTGAACCTCTTAAACAGGGTGACGTGTTCCGTAAGCATTGCCTCATCCATCCCGCCCCACCCCTGATGCACCCGCCGTGTAACCTACAGATCCTCAGCGTGGATTGTTTCATTCAAATAAAGCTGCAGTACTCGAGCGGGTGAGCCTACGTGTCCCTCTGTGCCAGGTCGGGGGGGCAAGGTGCAGCCTGCAATTCAGGCTCACCGTGACCGGGGCAGGGAGGAGCTCGTGTTGCTGCCCAACGCTGAGGTGCATGACAGTGTTTGGCCCTTGGCTCTTCCCAAAACATCCGGTTAGGTTCCTGGGGAAGGCTTCTCAGCTTTGCTCTGACCCCACTGTGGGGCCTGGGCACAGGGCATGGCTCAGGCGGGTTTGGGACACTTAGTGCTGGGGGAGCCTGGTGAAGGGAGCTTGGGGTGGGTGGCGCAGAGCCCTCCCCTGAAGTGTCCTTACCCAGCAATGCTGCCGCCTTTCCCCAACCTCTCCTTCCCCCCTCAGGCCTGCAGCTGTTGAGACTGCTGGCTTCTGCTGCCACTAAGCAGAGTCGGTCCTCTTCTGTCCCTTGCTCTTGACCTCTCCCACAAGGAGAGGAGATGGGGCAGCAGCTCCAAAACTAGTAGGTATGAAACAAGCCAGCAGCCGTGGGCTGTCTGTGTGGCACCCTTTATCCTGGCACTCCCCCCAACCCGGGGTATCCAGCATGGGTCCAGCTACTCCACAGACCTGCCAGGGAATGGACGATGCCAGCCATGGCCCATGGGATGCCTAAGACGCTCTTGGGTGAAGGTATCTTCTCTGTGCCATGAGGTCTGCAGGGCTACTCAGCTAAAGCCTAAGTAAAAACTGTCTCATCCCAGCACTGTGCTTAGAGCAGCACTTGAGAGAACTGGGTGTAAGAGCCAAAAATAGCTTTGTTTTACATGCCACAAGCTGCAACTGTCAGCTGAAGCTCCACAGATGATGCTAAAACATTCACACAGCACCCAGGTACCTGTCCTGACGGTGGGCCAGCGGATCACATAAGCTACAGCCATACCTTCCACTTCAACTGGTGTTAATGATGCTGGGACAGTGGCATCATGGGCTGCCTGGAGAAGGTTTTGGATAGGGCTCAAAGCAATGCAAAAGGGTCCTCCAAACCAACCCAGCATTTCTGCCCTCCTGTGCTTCCCTCGCAGCGAGCAGCTGTGAAACCCACTGGTGAAGCAGATGGCTGGTTTCTTCAGGGGAAGGTAATCATGCCTGGTAAATGCTTCCTTTATTCTCTCTCACAATGAAAAATAGCTGCTCCAGGTGAGAGTCTGGAGGGAACTGGATACTGGAATTACTGTGAAGCTTCAGGTCTTAAAGATGGAAAGTACTATTAAACAAATACATATATATAGGTACGCAACAGATATAAATGCATGTATGCACATGCACATGGCATTCATCTTTGTCACTCCTGCACTAGTCCAACTCACCCTTGTCATGCACATGTTGAGCCACAGCATCCAACCCTGCCGTGACTCCTCCTGAGGGCCTCCTCCTCTAGCCCACGCGCCAGAGCAGCTCAGGGGCTGGGCAAGGGCTGGGCAGGAAAGCAGGCAGGGTTTTGCAGGAACCTGGCTTCCTTTCTTGCACAGGCTGGGAGGTAAAGTGGGGCGGGAGGGGGCAGCCAGAGGAGGAATATGTGAGGTCGTTAAATATTGCCCAGAGAGCTGGTGTCTGCTCCAGCCACTGCTCTTTTGTCCTGTCACTTTGTATTTTTGTCATTGTTAATTCCTGTCCTGGATGTCCCAACACTAGGGTCTGCTTTGTAGTAGCACATCTTTGAACGTGTTGTAGGCTATAAAATGATGCGTGCTCTAAAAGCATGGGCTCTGGCTCTCTCAAACGGGGCACCACCATTGAGAATTATGCCTGATAACCCAGACTTTAGCCTGTGCTTGTGACTTACACCCCACCTGCGGTCATTCTCACAACCTACACACCAATATATTCCTGGACTTCAGGCTGCAATTCTTCCCTGCAGGAGAAGAGGATGTGCCGGCAGGTTAGAAACCCGACTGAGGTCCAGGCTGTTCTGCAAGATGCTCTGTACTATTGATTGTAGAGCCGCTACGTCTCCGTCTCTCCTGCGTGCACTGCAGGCAGCAATATCCCCTCCAAAGGTAGAAGCAATGCTAATTTGGCTGAAGCTTGACCACTGGGAATGCCCACCAAAAAGGCCACAAGGGAGCAAGCCGTCGTCGTCCCTGGCTCGGTGATTTGATGCTGTGCGATAAATAAAGCCTGGAGCCAGACAGTGAGTGATGAAGATCGAAAGGAGTATTGACTGCGTGCGCAAGCGAGCGCAGCCCTTCGCACGACACCTGCAGAAACTCGGGTTGTACGGTCATTGAGAAGGGGACTGTAATGCAGATGCACAGGGATGCCTCACTGCTCTTCTGCGGGCTCCTGGCCGGCTGAGCATGGCAGCGCTGGCTTCGCACCATCACACGCGCCCGGTTGGCAGGCTCGTGGTCCCGTGCAGGGCTGCCCTGGTACCTGGTGCTTAGCGGAGGCTATTTCCCGCTGCGCCAACACGTAAACCCAGCTCTGACAGTCTTTCTCCCCCACCTCAGGCAGGCAGCAAAGGAGAGGTGCCGCTCCTCCCCGATGGGGACTCAGCAGTATCTGGGACGGGGGCAGAAGGTGCAGCTCTCATCCGTGCCAGGTTGTGCCCCAGCGAAGGCAGGTGCAGGGTGCCAGCAAGGGGGTAGGTGTGTGAAAGCTGGGAAAGCAAGGCTGCGTGCACGCACATGATACAGGCAAGCGTGGGATTGTGCATACGTATGAGGGCTTTTTGGGTGGCAGATATGATCAGCACATACTTTGGATTCCTTTTCCCCTCATTCCTCTGTCCCCCCAAGTTCCCAAGCAGTCGTGTCTGGCCATGAGTCTGTGGCAGTTTAACAGAGAGGAGGAGAGTACTTCTTATGAGCCAAAACTGCAGAAAATGCAACAATATGGATTTTAAACGTTTTGACCCTGTTATTTTAACAAGACCAGAGGAAAAAATAAATGATGCTGACTGGAGAGGAAGATTTATGGCTTCTATAACAAGGCCAGGATTTATAAGCAGAGCAAAGTGACCTAAAAAGCAGAGCAGACTTAGAGATATAGGCTGTAGCTACAGCCCACCACAGCAGCATCCTGCCAGCCCATGTGAGCACCAGAGCGTAGCGTTGTCGTCAGTCTGCCTGGGAAAGCCTTGTCCATCAGCTCAGTGTGCAGGGGACGGGGACTGCGTGCTGGATTAGATTATGCTTGGGTATCTGGTGATGGAGGGGGCACCTCCCTCCAGCTGCCCTCTCCACACACACTCTCATGCTCTCCCATCGTGTGGTCCCTTATACCCACCACACATCCACACACGCGAGGCCTCTGACTGTCCCTGACTCCCTCACCCAACCCTTTTCTGCCAGTGATAGCCCTGTCCTGATGCAGCAGATCAGCTCCTGGATCTTTGCTCCTCAAGGGGACCTCTGATCCCCAAGGCAAGGCTGGGAGACCCTCCTGCCTCCATGGCCTGCCACCAGCACTGTCTCACCTTGTGTGGGGACAGCCACCTCCAGTCCCTTCAGCCTCTTGCAGCTGCATTTTGACGGTCTTTGGTGCCCTGGGGACTCTTGACCAGGGTGCAGCCTGGTCCCCAGGATGCCCAACTCCTCTGGCCTGCCCTCCTGTCCCTTGGAGCAGCAGAGAAAAGGGGAAAGTCCACATCCATGTGGGACAGACACAAGGGAGAAGGACCTCCAGGGCGGAGCTGCCGCCCACAGCCAAGGCCGGGGGTGCCCTGCACCCCAGGGCTCACAGCCACGTCCTCCCATGCTGCGCCAGGGGCTCAGGATGCTGGATGTTGCACAGACAGTACTGGATATGGCCTGGAGGAAACGGCACAAGCTTTCTGTTCTCCTGGGCTTCTCTGCAGCAAACCCACCTCTGATGGGAGGGGAGCCTGCAGCCCCCTGGAGCATCTCTTTCCCTTCCTCAGCAGCAGCCCCTTCCACCCATAACCCTGCAGGGTGCAAGGCTGCAAGTCAAGTTTGGCAGGAGACCATAAACTAGATCAAGGTATCACCTCCTGCCTGCATGAGCATCAGAAAATGCTTCTCACTACTGAGGAGGAAGGGGTCCCACCCCACGCCTGATGGCTGAGCTGCAGCTCCTGGCCAGCATCCTGCCCTGTGTCAGCCAGGGTGTCAACTCACCACCCCAAAATGCCAGGGCCAGTTTTTATGTTCTCATTAGGCTGCCCTGGCTGCACTCATCTTCATCTGCCTCTGAAAAGAGCTGATCTGTGGAGGGAAATCACTGGGGTCTCCTTCTTCCAATAAGTTTACACTCCAGAGACGCAGCCTCTGCTAACCCTGTGTCCTGGATGGGTTTTGCAGCATGCCTAAGCCCTGCGCCCAGCTGTCATTAAGTAGTTTCAGGGTTTGGGCACCGGAGCAGAGTAGACAGCAGAGAAGCCAGCAGCACCGTGTGGTCTGCCCAAGGCGGAGGGCTGCACCTCACCTGGCTCTGCAGAGCCTCACTCCCAGCTGCCTCAGCTCCATCATCCACTGCAGGCAGGATTGACCACCCCCCTCACCAAAAACTGCCTCCTGGCAGTCAAAACACTGCCATGCCCAATCCTGGCCATTCCCTGCCCCACACATGGGGGTCTCCCCTGGTATTTCAGTGCCTCATTCCAGCCCTGTCCCTGCCCCCAGCTCTTACCCTGCACTCCCAGACAAAAACATTTCACTGCCACTCCCCATCCCTCGCTCTTGATCAGGAGCAACTTGGAATTCGTGCCTGGGTCTTCAAGAAATCAGGGAGCCTGAAATCATTTGGTCCATTCTTCTGAGAAAACTGACAGGCTCGCCATAAAAATGAAAAATTCTTAAAATAACATGCAACGTAGAGAAGCCGTGTGCCTCCCATGCCCACCGCCTCTCCCTCCCAGAATTCCTGGCTGTGCACACCCGCCCCACCAGCCTTCCCCATGACTGTCTCCGTGATTTATGGTCTTAATAACTGAGCTTGAATCCTGCTGCCCCCCCACCCCGGCTCCCCAGGGCTCATAACCAGCCGCCATTCAAACTCATCGCCTGGTATGTTCGGGTGCAGTCCTGAGCATCTCTTCTGAGCAACCCTGTCCTTGCTCCTCTCCTCGGGAGGAGATGCCTTTCCTGGAGGAGACATGTGGACAGGCCTTCTCCTTCCCTTTTCACAGGAAACCTTCCGTTACCTTTTGATGGAAGTCACCATCAGCCTCCTGCAGCAGCAGGGGTAAGGGGTGCTTCCCCACACGGATGTACCTATCCTCCTCTGCAGCACACTGGCAAAACACCAGCTCCCCCTACATGCATAAATACCTCTCCACGTGTGTTCCCACCAGAGCAGAAGGTACAGAAGGTGGCAGTTGGTCCCTTACAGGTTGTGGTTGAATGAGTGTCAACCTGAGGACCTGGGCACGCAGAAGGACGCAAGAGCAGGGAGGCTCTGGAGGTGACCGTGCGAGGTCTGAAAGCTGATGGTGGGGGGTCCCCGTGGCACCACCCTGCCATGCAAGTGGCTGTTCCCAGCCACAGAGCACCTCAGGGACACGGCTCCCAGATGTCTACCGCCCCCTCTGGCTCCCAGGAAGTGATAAAGCCCTGCTGACTCCCAATCTCCAGCAAACTAAGCACACCCTCTCCTGCTCACACTCCAGCGCGCATTGCTCGGAAGCGGCTAAAAGGAGGTGAAAGACCCCAATTAGTCTCCAAAGAGTCCACTTGCGGTTCTGAGAGCTGCTCCAAGGTCTCATGGCTCCTCGGGGATACGGCTGATCTCTTGGACTAATTGACAGCAAGGGAGAGGCACAAGTCAGCTCCCCCATCTCTGATCCCACCCCTGCAACAACATGCTTCAGCTGTGCAACAGCAGCTGGTGCCCCTCCTGCCCTCCCTCCTGCAGATTAATGACTCCCTAATTGTTATATGTCTAGCGCTGACAAAGGTGGGGCCCTTTGCTCATCACAGGGGAGAAAGAGCAGAGGAAAGGCACAGGGGTGTCCCCAGAGAGGCGGGAGCTAATGAGCCATCTGACTGCAAGCGTTCGCTTTGCTTGTAATAGCTGGCAATAGGTATTGCCCTGGGGGTTGGCTCAGGAGGATGGGGCACAGGGACGGGTGAGGGTACCATCAGCAGCTGCGAGAGCTTCGGATTTTGAGCAAGTATTTTTACCAAAGCCAAGTGGCCACCCAGATGTGCATGAGTGCTTTGCTGAGCAACAGAAACAAAGAAGCCACAGTATGGGGCGGGTGATGTGTCCAGCCAGGAATCTCCCACTGAGGTGAGAGGTGGACGCATGTCAGTCTGCAGTGCAGACCGTGAGCACCCAGGCAGGTGGGGAGTGTGTTGGGGGTAGTCTGCCTGTCCTCCCTGCTAAAAACAGGGGGTGCAAAGGGGGAAAAACCTCTAGCAGTGCTGGCCATGGGGGCTGAAACGGGACCACGGCCCCTACAGAAGGATGCTCTGTGTTCCCCAAACACTTTGTTACAGTGGGGGTCTCCTGCCCTCCTGGCGGGGCTGGCGTCTTGCCTGGTCCACCCCACACACCGCACCCCCAGGGAAGCTGTGGGTCCTGGGCTCCCCAGGTGAACAAGCCCTGGCTGCAGTGCAGGAGGCAGCCAGCCAGCCAGCTCGAAACGGTTAACAGGTCTCCTCAGCCACCACATCATGATGGATGAGCCCTGCCCCATGGAAATGTCACCGTCTGAACAGAGCATGAGCTCATTCCCCTCCACCTCTGATCTCAGCATGCAGCCAGCCGGGACAAACAGCTCCGTCCTCGCAGAGCGGGCAGTCTGGCCTGGCCTCCCACCTTTTGAAAACGATGTCCAGGCATGAGAGGCAAAAGGAACCGGGAGTTTTCAGGGTGTGACCCCATTTACCCCAAGGCCTGCTAATTAGTAGAAGAGGGGCTCCCCTCTTCTGCCGAGGAGGAAAAGTAAATGGATGAGGGATGGTCTGGTCAAGCATTCAACCTTGTTATCTAATTTGAAAAATGGGCAAATGAGGTAATTATGGTGAGATATCGATTCATAGCAACATGCTCCATGAATGCCATAGCAATAACTCTCAGCGCTGCCACGCAGCTCCCCCAGCCCCTCCTCAGCTGCAGAAGGCAAGTTCAGGCTTTTTCCTTCAGCCCGTACATGTTTGAGAGATGGAGCCAGCCAGAGTAGGTAGGGACAAGGTCACCTTCTGCCCCCAGGATGGGCCTGAGGCTGCTGGTTGACACGGGACAAACATCTTTGGGAGCTTGGATGTGATTGTCCACATTTCTCCTGTCGTCAGTCAGGTCCAGTAAGGGCAGCAAGTGGGGAAAGGGGGAGTCGTGCTGGAGAACCTCTCCTGCGAAGAAAGGCTGAGAGAATGGGGCTTGTTCAGCCTGGAGAAGAGAAGGCTCCAGGGAGACCTTATAGCACCTTCCAGTACCTGAAGGGGCTACAAGGAGGCTGGGGGGGAACTTTTTACAAGGGCCTGTAGTGACAGGACAAGGGGTAATGGGTTTAAATTGGAAGAAGGTAGATTTAGATTAGATATCAGGAAGAAATTCTTCACAGAGAGGGTGGTGAGGCACTGGCACAGGTTGCCCTGAGAAGCTGTGGGTGCCCCATCCCTGGAAGTGTCCAAGGCCAGGCTGGATGAGGCTTTGAGCAACCTGGTCTAGTGGAGGGTGTCCCTGCCCATGGCAGGGGGGTTGGAACTGGATGGTCTTTAAGGTCCCTTCCAACCGTAACCGTTCTATGAATCTATGACTTTATGTTGGTGGGAAGGGTCTGAAGGCAAGAGAGAGGCTTCACAAATACTTCCAAAAGCTTCCTCAATGGCTTTGGCCAAGCTGTTTAACTGTATACTGCCCAATTAGGGCCTGAGCCCTTTGCCACTGCAACACAACTATTTTAAGCTTTTGCTCTGCATCTGGAAACAGCCAGCCCCACAGCTCTGGGTAGCTGCCCTTTAGGAAGTTGCCTACTACGTTGGTAGTGCCCAGGTAAGTTCCTAATAGGGTTCTTATAGATGTAAATAGAGATTGGTTTCCCTAACGAATTTCCATTTAAATCTGCATACTTTGTATTGCTCACACTATAGCATGTGGCCTGCGCTGTGACCCATAGCTGTGTGGACCTCTGCCATAACACTTTAATTTTTGGTCTGCTACCGTAAGAACCAACGTGGACATCAGTTAGAGCCAGATGGAGGTAGCAAACCCCAAATATTCTCCACACTCTCAAGTCAGTCCAACCATCCTTGTCCATCTCATGAATTCCCCACTGCGAGTGGGCAAGAAACCGGTCTGCGGGCCCGGGAGTGAGCTGGGGTCCATGCATGTAAGCCTGTTTCTCAAAGCCGGTCTGCATCTGGGGCACCTCCGAATGGCGCTGGGATCCATGCCACAGGAGCCACAGCTCCTGGGAACATAATGCCTGGCACAAGGCTGAGCCCGCGTGGGTCTGCCCTCCAAGTGCCCAGGTGTCTGCCTTCCCCACTCCAGTCACATCAGCAAGGTGCAACAGGTACCCCTTCCACACGCCTTGCGATGCCAGAGGCTTTTCCAGGCAGCTGCTGCAGCTTTTTCCCTCCCAGCCAATGGCTTGGGAAATGGATGCTGTCAGAGGAGGACGGTCACAGCTCTGTTCACAGCTCAGCCACTTGCCCTCCGTTTCCCCAAGTGCGGAGTGGGTGATCATTGTAATTCCCTACCTCCCGGGGGACATAAAGAGTCAATGAATAAGTCATAAAAGGGAGTGCTTTGGGATCCTCGGGTAGAAAGTATTCCAGGACCGTTATTGTTATTGGTAATGGCACACACTTATTGCACTTATTGGCACTTCAAGCTACATTAAAGTCATTCCCCAGATGCAGGAGACTTCACACAAAATATATGACCTTCTGTTCCAAAAACACAGGCACCTGCCAGTTGTACTGAAGCAAATACGACATCTTCCTTTCTCCGGCTCCTGCACAGACACTGTCTTGGGTCCCCATTTTCCAGCAGCACCTCAGTTTCATCCTGCCCCTCTGAAGGGTCCTAAGCCCACTTCCATGGCCAAATCTGAAAGCCTTTACCCCTTCCCCATCCTCCCAGCTTTCTCCACTGCGTCCAATCCCGCGTTACACCCTCTTTCTCCAGCCAGCGTTCCCTCAGCCTGTGCCCTGTGCATATGTCTCCTGCCTTCTCTGCTGGCTTCCCCAGTAGCACCTTTAACATATATTCCTATACCCTACCCCATCCCTTCTTTTTCTGCAGACACTGTGGAAATCTCCGAGTTATTCCATGACTCCCCTTCCCCACTCACTTTGTCCTGCCACCGCACTGGTTAGATGAGGGGGGATTCCTTTCCCAAGACAATAAGTAGGTAGGAATGTGTTTCAGGACCCGTTAGCCTAGGAATAAACTCACCTTGGAGCTGTAATAGAAGACCGTCATCTGGACCATGAACTTCAGCAGGAGCCGGAGCCTGCTCCACAGCCCAGCAAACCTCCCGCAGATACAGCCTGCAAAGAAATTCCCCCCAGGAGAATTAAACTACCACAGGGGAGAGGCTGGGAACTGGTTCCCCCGACACGTCCTTATGAGGGTGAGCATGACAGTTACCGGGTTATGCTCGAATGTTCCTTCAAGCTCTTTAGGCACTGGGTGATGTCTGCTTTCTGCAATTTTAAACCTCTAAACACTGATTAAAAACTACCCACTGACAGAGAAAATATTTGCTAGTTTACTCCAAGTTTATTAGATGTTAGACCTAATTAAAAGTTCCAATGTGTGGTAAATGCTTCTTTAATTACAGCGAGACAGGAACATTAGAATTGTGGTTTTGTAGAGAAAGTACATCTAATTAGCCTGGTATATTTAGGGCATTATTTCTATCTGTTTGAAATGCGTTGCACTACATGTTGCTTAATCCAGTCAGAGCTTTACAGAAATGTGTTCCAATCAAAAAACCCACTTTTTTAAATTTCCTCCTACAATTTTTTTTTTCATGTTTAATTTATTCTTAATGAAAGAAACTAGACTGAGAGTCCCCGGAGGATGAATTCCCTTGTTTATGCACAAAACAGATAAAAGGCGCTGCATGGATCAGTACTGGGATCTTTGTTAGGAGCAATTGAGGAGCTACGAATCCATCATTCAGTCCTCCATCTCCACGTGTGCGTCACCAACAACTAAGGCAAGTTTTTAGGACGTTGACGCTTGTTCTGAGACACTGAGAGGTTCTTACTCGATTTGTCCGGCTAAACACATTTCTACACAGTTGTGTTGCCAGAGGCACAATCCCACCCTTCTCCCATCTCTCCCAAAAGCCTTTTCTGACTTCCAGAGTACCCAAACTCAAAATCCTCCTCTGGCTCCACGAAGCTAATAGACCATTTAATCTCAGCTTCACGAGCCCCGAGCTTTGCTTCAAACTCTTTGCTAGAAGCAACCTTCGCTCCCCTGACAGCCCTGCCCGACGCAAGGTTTGCAGCGCGGCGGTGTAGAGTTGGCTGGAGTAGTCCTTGCGGTGCGGATCCATAGTGTGTGGGCGGAGGGATTGCCCTAGCTCCAAGCTGCTATGTTTTTGCAGGGTTATAATGTGTATGAAGGGAACAACATGCTGGGGGGACGGTTTAACCCTGTAAGGAACACTGCATGAATTTGTGGTCTGCATTAACTGAAGGCTTTGCTCTTGCAGGTGCGGGGTGGTGAAGTCTGGTGCACTTCAATAACCCGTGTCAGGACGCAGCCACCTTTGCATCATTTGTAGGTTTTCCCAGCCTGGTAAAAAAATTACTGAGTAATTCTGGGGCTTTTTTTGTTATGGAAGTAGCTTTGAAATAGCAATTGCTACCACTAATACAAAAAACCCAGAACCAACCTACCAATAATGTTTATTGAAGAAACAACTACACTAAAGTAGGGATTAAAAAAGGCAAAAAAAAAACCCCAAATCTCTGCAGGCTGCCAAACTCAGTGTTGACAATCTGAAAGTGTTAATTTAAAGGGAAAGAGAGTGCAAGCGTTCATGTGGTTTGTAAATAAGCTTTGCTCGCTGCTCTGCATCACACATTCTGAGCCAGCCGCTCCAAATCAAGCCCCAGAAACCACAAAGCTCACATAAACCAGACCAGGACCCAGCAGCAGCCCAAGGAGGGACACTACCCATCGCCCTTGCCTTGCGCATACCACAGCAGCCTTGGGAGCTGCCACCGTCCCCAGCTGCCCAGGGAAGGGCAGTGACAACCCATGGAGACCGGGTGCCTTGCTGAGGCATTGCTGTGGGCGCCGTCTCTTGCACCAGCGTTGCTGCAATTAACAGCTGCTGGAGCACGAATGTAGTGTCCCGGCAGCAAATAATTCTGAGCAGTAAAGAATCAGGCAGCATAAGCCTAAAACCTTGAATCATAGCTTTCAGCTGTCCCTATGTACATCCCTGAGAGTCAGAAGGTTCACACCAAAGGCCAGGAGAAAGAACAGGGAAAGGGCTGGTGCATGGAGAGATCACCGATGGAGAGCCAGGGATTTATCTTCCCAAGGACTTCACTGGGCTGGAGTGCCCAGACAAGTCTCATGCGCTACGACTCCTGTGAGTGACCCGCTGTCCTCCACCGGGCTCGCACGCCATGCGGTGACCACGTAGAGCCAGCGCAGCCCTGACCCCACGATGCAGGCGGTCAGGGATGGAAAGCCATCTCCTCTGGGGGCTGCAGCAGGGCACGGAGGGCAGACGGACTGGGACAGACCTCACCGCACCATGTGCTCACGGCATGTGTCCCCTGTGCTCCCCCGACTCTCGTGATGTGCCACGTGGGGTACGTCCCTGGCGCTAGCGGAGAGGGGACGTGAGCAGGCATCGGGAGGGCTGACGGCAGCTGAGCAGCCAAGCGCTCGCCTCCCTGGGGCATCTCCGTCGAGCGGGCAGAGCGAGGTGGGCAGGCTGCAGCCGCTGCCTGGGGACTGCGGTGCTGTGAACCCGAGCACGTTCAACAGGCCAGTGGAGCTGTGATCCACGCTTTTACAGCAGGGACGTCAAGGAATAGCGATGAACTGATGTGGTGTGTGCACCAAAATCAGTTCTTTGAGAGAGGGCACGGGGGGACAGAACAAACCCGCTTCTGCGTGCTGGGCATGTAATGCTGCAGCTGGGGGAAATCACAGGAATGGCACTCAGAAGCCACTGGTACCTGTGCACATGCATGCGTGCGTGTGCAGGCAAGGGGGCAGGAGGTCCCGAAACAAATCCCCACACCCCTCAGGGTGTTCAGCAATCTCTGTGAGAGGAACTGAACCAGCCGTGAGCCAGGAGGTCCCCCGTGGTTTATGCTGCTACTCCCCATGCTGCGCTGAGGAGAGGGAAGGTCTTTCGCAGTGCAGTCCCAGGCTCACAGCTAATCAGATCCGTGGGGATTTTGCCCAGAAAAGCTATCAGATCAGAGTTTCATCACCTCTGTTTTTGTAGGTGGCCACATAAGCTGCTGAGAAATCATCCTGAAGAGCATCCTGTGCAGGGAGCCCAGAGCAACTCTTATTTACAGCCAAATAAAACTTTGAAAGTTCCTTTATTCCTTTTAATTATTCTCTTTTTGTTTGATTTCCTTGTGCTTTTAGTACAAACAGATAGTGTGCATTTTCCATGAAGAGGTCGAGGCACAATAGCTCTGTAGGTTATGCTCTGATGTCTTACAAACCATTACCTTAGGGGCTGCCAAAAGTCTCTCAGCGTAACACCGCACCCCATCAACTTGCTCAGTCTATCCCAGATGCTTGTCATCTGTTTCTGGCATCCTTCCTCAAATTTATTTCTCCTCTTCATCAGTCCTACTGCATGTGGAATGAAGGCAGCAGGTTCAATATCTAGAGCACCTGCAAATGCTGGGATGGACCCTCCAGTTGGGCCATGTAGCATTGTTGGACCTTCCATGACTGTCTACGGCAGTGGTGTGTGGTTTGTTCCTCACACTGCTGCTAACCCATCCTCCAGGAATGGTCCCCCACAGAGGAGGCTAGTGGTGGCACGCTGCTCCAGCTGCCAACCCACACTTGAAGGGAAGTGCTCAGAACTGTGGGGTGAAGAACGGGTGAGCCCACAGTTCAGGGCAAGTAGATGTAGCTAGAAAAGGTGTAGCCAGTCCCACCTTGGGCTGTGCTTGTCTGCAGGAGCGCAGGGGTTAGGGATATAGCCCATGGGTCTACGCTTGTCAGAAGGGTTGAGGAGCCCATAGCACAGCCAGAATAGAGCAGCAGGGGAGGGAAACCAGCTGGGCTAGCCATTACACGAGGGAAAGTCTTTCTGGCTGCAGCATCTGCCAGAGCAAAGCCGGCATGAGCTCTCAGCCTCCTGAGTTCCATGTGTAGGCTGCTTAGCAAATGGGGTCTGGCAGGAAAAGCCCCCGTGGGGATACTATCACACCGATGCCCAGATGTGTTGTGGAGATTGTTTTTGCAGTTTTCTCTGGAGCATCTGATATCAGGCACTGTCAGGGCTGAGATAAGGGCCTCAAGGGACATCCATCCTGTCCAGTGCGGCATCTCCTGTGTTCACAATGTCTGCCTTTTCTCCCTTCCCTCACGCCTTTTGTGTACGTCTTGGCTTCATGGCTCGAGTGTTTTCCCAGGCAGCAATTGTCTCTCTCTGTATCTCTGAGCGAGTCTGGGCACACAGTGGGCATTACTGTTGTATAAATGCTGATCACATTCCCTGCACTCCCTCCCACCACTGCCCGTCCCGGGGCTCACAAGCCCCACAGCTCCCTGCAGATCTGTGCAAACCTTCCTGTACCCCCCCCGGCTCACCTATCCCCCATATCTGTGAACACCTGCAGCTCCTTTTTACCCACAACATCTTCCTCCCAGTTAATTCCCCAGCAGCACAGCTCCCTCCCCAGGTGCAGGCTGCCTCCCCTTGAATGCCAGGAGAAAATTTGCTTTGGATGATGCCATGATCTGGAGAGATACCTAGGCTCTGTGAGCTGGTTCTCCATCTCTGCTGCCCTTCATGTGAGTGTGCTCAGCCTCCTTGGTATGGTTTCTTTTCCTGTATTAGACATACGACCCCCTATCTTCACCTGGCAGCTCATCCTCAAGGAGTTATCATCTGTTTTAAAGACAAGGCTCTAAATGGGTAATGCCCAGCTTTGACAGTGGGCTCAGTACTTGAATGTGCTATAAAACATTCAGCAGACTCAATAGCTGCCTTTCTGCTCAGGTGCATCACAGCCCCAGGGTCTCCCACAGCTCAGGCACGCTCTGCTTTAGCCTGAGTCTCTCCCAGGTCTCTGGAGGTCAGGATGGCTCTCCAGAGGGATGCTAGGCCTGGGATGTGCACAGCTTGACCTCCCTCGTCCCCTCTGCCCAGAGACCAGGGTCTGAGGGACCTTGGAGAAGTCCTTCTTCCTGCTTCAGTTGCTTCTGCTTTGGAGACCAAGCCCAATGCCTCCTTCATACGACACAGGAGTGAAGGAATTTTATGTCCAGCTTCTTGATCCTGAGTGATACCGTAACACGTAGGTCCCACCGTCTGCACCAGCAAGGTGCTGGGGGCTATGCAACTCGCATCCACAGCCTGCTCTGTCCATCCAGCTCCTGCTCATCTCCCCGTCCCTCCATCCAGTGAAATGAATGCAAGCTGCAGAAAGCAGGAGGAGAGCTGACCAGGAGTGACGCAGAGGTAGGGAGAGGACTCAGAAGCTTTCCTGGGGTTGTGCTACTTGGCTGAGCATTCACAGGTCCTCAGCAGCCAGCCTGCAAAATGTAAGGAGGTGGGAAGCTTCCAGGCTCATAGAACAACTGGGCAGCACTCAGCCATCAGCAGGAAACCCAGGCATGGGGAAGGAGGAAGGAAGTAGATGCCTCACCTGCTCTGTTTGCAGTCACCATCCTCTTCAAAGATGCTCCAGCTAAGGCAAAATTCTGCAGAGAGCCTGCCTGGCTGTCATTTTTCCAACATGGAAGTGACAGCAGCTTGATAGCCACCTGCGGCAACTTCTTGGTGTTTAGGGATGGCAATAGCTGGTGTCCCAGCCAAGGTGAGAGTGCTGGCCCATGCCGTGAAGCTCAGAGCAGAGCTCCTGCTGTAACTTTGCTGGGAGGCCTGGGCAGCATCAGACGGGATGACAACACAGCTCCTCCACCGGTACGGGCGCACAAAGCCATCCTTTTGCAAAGCCATCAGTACAGACCAGCCCTCAGGACTCACAGCCATTACTTCCCCAGGAGTTTTTGTGGTTCAGCTCTTCCCTGTTCCCGGGCTGTTGATAAATGAGGACAGCCACGAGACCTACTCGTACAGCATGGATTGCTACGTGGTGCAGGCGCAGGGCCGCGAGTAATCTACTCATGCAGAGGGAAAGAGAAGAGGATTAAACACGTCCGGCTGTCCAGGAAGACCCACTGCCTTGGGAAAAAACTGCTCTCCCTGTGCTATGAGAGTGAACAATGTGGAACACCTAAAAAACCCCTGGCAGTTTACTGATTGTAATAGGGGTTAAAATTTATAATCTGCTGCATAGCCTAACTGTGTCTATTAAATCTACAGACAAAGCATTTGCTGAAACTGTGGAAAATCTACAAAATCACCTATCCACAGAGTCACTGGAGATGAAAGAGTATTTCTATTTTTACAAAGAGAATCTGAAAGAAAATGAACATTTCTGAAAACGTGGCTGGAATAGAGAAACGACCAGAGCTTTGCCAGGGTACAGGGAATATAAATGATGCATGAAGGAACCGGGTACTTTGTGTTCAGGGAAATAAAACAACCCCCAACCAATGATAATAGAGTGAGGCTGATTTGACCCCAAACCTGCCCAAAAATTTTGGAATATCACCGGAAACAAGCACTAAAGATGCCAGGGATTTGTGACAGCATCGTACGATCTGTGCCATGCATTAACCAAGAGCCTTGCAAAAAGCCTAGTGTGGACAACTGTCAAAAGCGAAGTGCTTTCATTGCAAGAAATGATGCCGCTACGAAAGTGTTGTCAGTTCTTGTAGGAGCTGCTGGGGACTGTGTCCAGGCAAGTGCTGAAAGCATCAAGTGATAGAAAGCAATGGGCTCTGATTGCAGATCCCTGCGCTCCGCTTTCAAGCTTCAACCCAGGCAAAGGAAGGCTCGCAACGGCAACTGCCTGACTTGGAGAAGGGAAATATTCCTTCCTTCTCACTGTTTTAATCCCAGGCTTGAAAGTACTGTTGGGAGAAAACAGGTTGTTTCTGGTGCTGGCTGCAAGCAGCAGCAGTTAAGTGCCATGAAGAGGAATCGGGCAGCCGAGCCATCCTCTTGCGCACTGACCGCTGAGGGGGAGCCACGGGAAATGCTGAGGAAGCTGGAGCGGATACTGCTGGGATGGATGAGATAATGTCTGCGCACTAATGACTGCCTTTGTCTTTCTTTGTTTAGAAAACAACAGTTAAGTGTACGTCAAGGGTGCCTAATGCACAGTGCCAGAGCAGATCGCTCTGTAACCCTCCAACGCTGCATGGAAGTACCAGGAGTTTGGTGTGGTGGCCTTAGTCTGACACATGAACGCAGCAAATGTTCTGCTGGAGTCTGGTTACCCACTAAAGGGCCACCGAATACTCCGTGAGGAGTTAATCCTCATCAGAAAACACATTACCCTGGCATGCAGACAACAGAGATAATGGAAATACAGAGTTTACCTTGTATTCTTGATTATGCAAATGAAATGTTTTATTTCTTAGTAAAGAAAGGGTGCTCTTGCACCCTGGGCATGCTCCAGGTCCGTACCAGCCCATCTCCATCACAGTAAGGGCAGCATGAGGATGAGGAGCCCCAGGGAGAGGGATTTCTCAGCAGCCCTGTGACATCGGGACAGGTCCCCTCTCTTAGCAGATGGCACTGATAGTATCAAGGAGAGGAGAGGTTCAGCAGGATGTTCTATGGCAGGGTCACTGTGGAAAAGAACCTCACAGCAACACCAAGCAAGGCTTACGACCTTGCTACAAGTGAACGTAACAAAACAGAGGAGCAAATTGCCCCTGTAGCTATACTGGGAGAGGAGACTGTTCCACATGCTGGTGCCATGCCTCTAAGGCGTTATTGAGAGAGACACTGTACATCTCGCCGGGTGCTTTAGCCTACTGCACACTTTCCCCAGTTTGCAGCCTTTCCTCCATCTTACCACCCTCCTGCACCCCGTGACGACAGCACTGCTGTAAGCACAGAAAATCACGGCCTATCCTTTTCCTGGGACAGCTGTGGAGCTGAAGGATCTCCCTCTGCAGCCAGCCTGGCCTCAAAGCTCTGGAGCAGTGACTGGGAGCATTAGGAGTCCAGAAGTGCTGGACTAGGACAAGCCACCCTTTCTCCTGGTCTCAGGGGCCAGGGGCTGTTCTCTGGTGAGGAAAGCCAGCAGCGTGGCATGGTGCTGACATCCATGCAGCTAAACTCTCTTCTCCTCCTGAAGCGGGAAGGCCTCACCGGTACATCCTGCTGGCAGCAGTCCCGAGGCCGTGCTGGAACACCCTGAACCGAGCACCCTGTGAGCCCTGCCGATTAAAAATGCAGAAGAGATAATATCTGAGGGATGTTTGGACTTAAGAAGCTAAAAGTCAAAAGGGAGAAGGAAAGCAGTGCCTGGAGGTGACGTTGCTCTTGGAGTCCACCCAACTTTGGGAGTTTCATTCAATTAAAGATGGTTTTATTTAATAAAATGCATTTGCACTCAGGCTGCATACAGAAACAGACATATGGCAGAGAGAGAGAGCAGCTGGTCCCCAGCAATGGCCTCCATCAAGGCACTGCTGTGGCACCTTCCCCTTCCCAGGACTCCCATGGGTAACGGTGACCCTTAGTGCTGCAGAGTCGCTGCCCCTGGGGTGGGCCAAGGCAGCTGACTTGTGGCATGAGGCAGGAATCGGGCAGGGAATGGAGAATATCGAGCCCAGTAGAAGGCTTGGCACGTGAAGCAGTGTCACAAACTTCGTGGTAGGATCACAAAGGCAGGGCTAAAAGTTGTCAAGGCGTCACTGAAGTCTGTGTTTCAGGATTAGCTACAAGATTGCTCATAAAATCGTAGAATGGTTTATGTTGGAAGGGACCTTAAAGATCATCCAGTTCCAGCCCCCCTGCCATGGGCAGGGACACCCTCCACTAGACCAGGTTGCTCACAGCCTCATCCAGCCTGGCCTTGAACACTTCCAGGGATGGGGCATCCACAGCTTCTCTGGGCAACCTGTGCCAGTGCCTCACCACCCTCCCTGTGAAGAAGTTCTTCCTGATATCCAATCTAAATCTCCCTGCTTTCAGTTTAAAGTCATTCATCATCCCCCAGCAAAGCTCTCCCTCACGTCAGACCACGCTGGCAATGCAGAAAGCCACGCTGTCGGCTTTACCGCTTCACAAATCCCTTGCCTGCTTCCCGTGGGGACACTGACCAAGTGAGATCCTGTTTATTTTAGATCTAGTGAAATGATGACTATGGGGAGACTGTGTGGAGACTTCAAACAGTTTAAAAGACCTAGTTATCCCCTCAAATCCAATGAAGGGAGCAGACAGAAGTGTGTCCCACGCCTATTGCATTGGTCTGAGATACTCTGTAAACTGCCGGGAAGCCTGGCGCTCACCACACAGCGAGGAGATGCGTTGCTGAGCTAGGGCTGGCAACAGACACCCACGTAACTTCAGAGCTGTGATTCAGCTGGCTTCCTCAGAGGCGAGGGAGAGCCTGTGCTCCAGCACCCTCTGTGCCTGTGGAAGGAAAACCAGCTGTGAAGCAGGTGTTCCCTCAGCTTTCTCGCCCCCACCAAGCAGGCAGGCACAGCTACTGCACAGTGGGATCCCTCAAATGAATAGGGCCATTGAGGAACTCTTGGGAGATGCTTTGAAACTCTCTTTGCTTCCAATAGAAGCTGGAAACTCCCAAGTCTAAACAGGAATCAGACACTCACTGGTTGGGCCTGTTTTGGAAAACACCAGTTCCCACAGCCAAGATATTCCTTCATGAAACTTTACGAGGGAACAAGGAAAAGAGTTGGGTGACAGCTCTCATCGTTGTGAGTTGCCTCTGTAACCAGGGGCAAAATCTGCCCCCCTCCTGTCCATCCTTTAGATGCACAAATACCTCCATGTGAAATAATCGCCCCAGACTCCTCTTACAGCAGGAGAACCATTTTAAGGACCAGAGAAATCTCATTTATTCCAGGCGAAGAGAGCAGATGAAGCACCCTCTGAAAATGCTATCGGTGCAATGAGTTGCACAGTCTGTTGTTGGGACCTTAACCCTTGGCTTTGTTGTTACATATTTCTTTCGTTGTTAATTTTTTTCCTCATGTTAATTGGAGTATCAGACAATCCTGACAAGCCCAAGACATGCTGTTGCTTCAGAGGGAAGGATCCCAAACAAAGACACACGTGCAGAAAAAAAGGTTTGGGAACCAGACACAAGTTTTGAAGGAGGTTGCAGGAGTTGGTTTGGGGTCCCCAGGAGGGGATATCCTTGCGTTCCTTCTAGACCTCAAGCTTTTGTTCTAAGTGGCTTTTGTTCCAGCTGTCTTTTACCTGAAGGGAGTTCAGTTGATGAAAAAGTCTGCAGGAAACTCACACCATTGGGAACACGGTGCAGCTGGCTCTGATATTGTGGCATAATGTGACGAATAATGAAGTTGCTTTTTTTGTCGCTGCTTGGGTTTTGTGATCAAGAACCATACCCTTATTTAGCAAATATAACTCAGGTGATTAATAAGCCAGCACACAGGTATCCGCAGGGACATGTAGCTAACAATCAGTGCATATGAATAAAGAAGCACAAGCCATGTTTTCAACTCGTTTGACCCATAGCAAGAAGAGAAGCAGACAAAAAGTTATCTGTGGTCCCCAGTGACCCAAAGACAGACCTGCCACCTGACAAGGGGGGCTGTCAATAGGTACAGGAATCATTTGGGAAACTGTAATGTTGAATATCTGACTCCTACATGAAACTGTTGGTTAGATCTCTGCATTGTCAGGTTCTGGGCTGGTCTCTTCAATCTAAAAGGGGATTTGTAGCTGAGCTGCTACATAAGACTCACGCTCTCTGGTAAGAGGTAGGTTGTTGGGATTGTCATATATCCATTCCAGCAGGAAAGGTTTCCATTTCTGGCTATAGACCACAAAGAGGGCATTTATTAACATGCTCTAACATTGACCTCTGGCTTCTGAGCTCCACAAACGCTATTTTTTATATTTTTATAACATGATGTGAAATTTGCTGGTGTTCCTCATGCACCTTTCATTCCACAGGCTGTCTCAAGGCAATCTCTACTCCCTGCTTCATCTCCTGGTCCTAAGGCTTTTAAAACCTTAATGTAACATCAGAAAGAAGATTTCTTTCTAATTGCCTTTCCTGCTGTGGTTTTTGCTCCCTATTGTTCCCTGTTGCCCTTGAAAAATGATTCAGGCCCATTGTGGACTCCCAATCCCTCAGCAGTCTTCCCAGAGTTCTCTTTCAGTGAGCCTATTTAAAACTAAAAGCAAAACAAACACACCAAAGTCCACAAAAGCTCTGTGTGTACCTTGCTACCTAGAAAGCAATTCAACCCATTATATTTTCTCCAGTAGTTTGAACGTGCAGCGTCTCAGGGGTTAGTGCAATGAACGTTAGTCATAAGCTAATCGGAAACAGAGGTGCTTAAATAATTCATAGGCTGCCTTTCTTCCTGAAGAACCTCAATCCACAGCCCTGTCACAGCATCGGTGCAGTGCTACCAGAAGGCAGCTCACTTCACAGAGGGTGTCAGTCAACTCAGAGGTGACAGAGACAATTTCTGTGAAAAGCCATACTCAATGAGATGTGGAGCAACCCGGGGAATTCCTGCTTAGGGAAGCACATCTTTCTCCCAGAGGAGCTAGAGGACGGCTCTGCTGTACCTCTGCTCTCCCCAGCACTTCAGTAGCTTTCTGAAATGCAAAACCAGAGCAGTAACGTTTGGGTAAGGACCAAGCTTAGGGCCATCCACCCGCACAGGCCCCTGCAGGGGTTCCTTACATCTTGGGAACTGGGAAGAGAAAAAGGGGGTAGCTCCCAGAGGCATGATCCGGGTCTGTGCATGTATGGAGTTACTCTGGAAGCATGGCCAGGGAAGGGAGACTCCTCTGCTGCCCAGTGCAGGGCTGGAGCTGAATCCCCAGCTATGCTAGGCAGAGCTGCAGGTATGTGCTTGTGACATGGATGTGTGTGTGAGCTTTCCCATGCCAGCCTCGCCTAGTGACCCTGCATCCCCATTGCCTAATAACGGTTGCTTTGTTCTGAGAAAGCTGGCTTGCATGACTGCAGTGTATCTGCTTGCTGCCAAGAGAGTAACGCCTCTGACAGGGCAGGGACTCATCTGACCTTATGGGAAGAGTAGCTGTAAGAAAAAGGGATGCTAAACTTAGAGGCCAAGTCCAAAAGGAGTGGGCTGCTTCTGACTTGCAGGAGGGGAAGTCTAATGTCGTAGTGTGCTCCTGAGACTGTGTGAAGGGAGGGAGACCAATGCAACCTCTGGAAGTGGCACCTGATAAGGAGAGGCTGGGGAGAAGGCAGCGTGGCACCAGAGAGGTGACAAGGACACAAACGATGAGCAGTGGAGGGGAAGGAAAAGACAAGAGCCCAGCTCACACCAGGGAATACTGCCTTGAATCTGGTGTGCAACCACAGTGACAGGGATATGAAGGAGGCAGTCGAGCGGGCAGCAAACAGCATCCGTTTGTTCCGAGTTGATGGACAGTGTCTGACAAGTGCAAAGTTTGAGGGAGCTGGAATGTAGACAGACAGGACAAGGGGAGTCTCCCAGCAGAAACGCAGGGTATGCTCTTGACTGCCAGGACTGAAGAAGGTCATAGATTCTCCCAAACAACATCCGGGCTGGTTAAGGGGCTTCAACTGAAGATGGTGTTGTTGGATTTACTGACAGCTCTGGGAAGGAAAGAGAAGTGCATGGACTCCGGTTAGCTACATTTACACAAGCCCATGTCTCTGACTCAGGGTACCTCAGTCAACCCGCATCCCACAGAAGAAAAACATTTGTCACCTCTCTCTAATCCCTGGCTAAAAAAATGGGTGCCTACCCATTTTTTTGCCTACAGCAAAGATGTATACGTTCAACGGGTAAGAAAAAAGGCTGAGAAAGACCCCCAGACCTAGCAGCTAGCAAAGAAACTCCTTATGCCATGGATCACAAGGTTGTATTACTACACATGCTGGTTTGCCTAGCTACATGTGTCACCAAGTTTTGTTAAATTATTCTCACCATTAGCAGCACAATTTCTTGCAGCAAGGAGTTCCACTGTTTAGCACATGCTGTGTGCATCAGCACAGCACAATTTGCAGTATTGTTTTGCCTAAAGGAGCTGACCTTGCTCTTATTTGCACAGTGAATTCTCTTTGCTCTCAACGAGCTGAGAATAAGGGTGGGTGTGAGACATCCATTAGCTCACAAACCTTGTTGGGCATCACAGTTTAATCCCCTCAGACCTGCTTGCTTCCCAGCGCTTGCAGAGCATAGCCTGCAAGGGTTTTCTGAAGGCCTGCAGATTCGCCTCTCGTTACCTGAGCGTGCAAAGTGCAGCTAATAAAAGCCTCCACACTGAATATGGCATTCCCAGTTAATTGCACCAGCCAGTATTTCCTCTAAAAAACACTTTTCAGGCTTTAGGTTCCAGTGGACTCCTGTATAAACACTGTTTTTTCATCAAGCACTTGAGTCATCCAGTGCTCCAGGACAGGCTGAGTGCAGTCCTCCAGTCTCTCCTGCAAAGGAACCGTATCGGTATCATTCTCAGTGCTAGCGCACAGCCAGAGGGTGCCCAGGGAGCGAGGGCAACCCCATCCCTACATGCGGCTTCACAGACACCTACATCACCCATAGTCCTCAGGAGGAGGAGGATGGGCTGGGAAGCTGGTCATGAGCACTCAGGGACTATCTGCAGCAACTGGATCCTGCTTTGACTGTGGCATTACCTGGGGACATGGCTCGTCCCCGCTGTGCTGAGCCCACCAACAAACTGAGACTGTGTCTTCTCATTGCAGCACCCTCTCGGGAGTCCAGCTTTTTCTCTGCCTAATGTCAAAGTCAGATTCATATTGCAATATCCACACAACCTATAATGGACCTTGGTAAAATCAATCAATATGCTTTCCCTCATTTCCCCACATCCGACTGCTTAATGGAAGAAATAGCTGCTGCCCAAGACCTTGAAATTCAATGGGTCTTTTTCCCCCACGCAAATTTACTTGACAGTGAGTTTAAAAAAAAAAAAAAAAAGGTAAAAGCAGAGTCTCACAATGATGATATTTTTCTTTCTGTTTCTCAAAGGGAGAACAGAATGGTCTAAATGGATGGTAGAGCATGAATAGGGATCTTCATTGAGGTAAATCCAATAGGACCACACAAGAATTTTCCCTGAAGCCATCAGGCCATCAACCTGCAATTCCTCAGATGTCAGGACTCCAGAAAAGTACTGGGAACTTGGCAGTTCAGAGGAGTTCGCAATTTGCCTCATCTGCTGTCACCTATCTCAAAAGGGTGAGTGGAGACAGGTTCTTCCCCTTCTTTTTCCACAGTGTGGGAGAGATGTGCTTGTAGGGATGGAGAAGATCCGTTCAGAGCCCTGTCACCTTCATGTTTCTTATCCTCTGCAACTTAATTGCTAGGACCATGGTAGAGATCCCTTTCCTCCTTTGTAGAGACACAGCTTGGTGCCAAACCACTGACCAGAACGAAGATACAAAAACAAACCACATACCATGGACTTACACTGGATGGGGGGATCTGCAGTGGGATGGGATGGGACAGGACAGGACAGAATGGGATGGGACGGGATGGGACGGGATAGGATAGGATAGGATAGGATAGGATAGGATAGGATAGGATAGGATAGGATAGGATAGGAGCAAAGCTGTCAGATCAGGCAAAACGGTAGAGCTAAGTTCCCAAACATATGGAAAACTCGAAGGAAATCCATAGAGGGCAAATGCTTAGCCAACATGCTGAGCCACTCCAGACCTCACAGCAGACAATACAAAACCAGCAAGCCAGGAATTAATGAAACAGCAGAAGGAAAAGGCTGAAGGGCTCTTTAAACACTGTCTGATCAGCTGGGCCAAGCAGGGAGGAACCGTGTCAGGGGAAGGCGATGTGCTGTTGTAGGGGTAGGCAAATGATGGGACGACCAGTGCCAGCTAGGCCAGTTGCCTGTTGAGGCTACATGTAAAGGCACTGCAGCAGGATTGTGCAGATGCTGTATGCTGCAGCCGGTGACTCCAGAGTCTTTTATTCACATAGTATCTGTATCTTCCCTGCCTCTTCATCTCCACCTACAGGGTGACCTCTCTTACCGTCCCCTTTCTTGGCCAAGAAACACTTTATTTATCCAGGGCTATTTGATGCATCTATCCACATAAATTCAGCTTCCCTTTATTCTCTTGCACTTCTCCAGATTCCCATTAGCACAGGTTTGAAGCAGAACATCAGCTCTTATAGCTCTTTACCAGGTTGTTTACTGCAGCATCTCTCTGAAGTCAGAGAAACTGCAGCCCTGGTGTCAAATTCCATTTTAACTACATAATCAGTTATCAGCCCATTACCATAATAAGCAGATTAAAAGTGCTGACAAATGCACAGTTTACTCCTGGCTAGGGACTTTGCTGCTGTCTTCCCCAGTCCCGCTGGTCCCACTTCACTCTGCCTGACACTTTCCTCCAGAATCCCTGGGGAGGGAGGCAGTGGATGGAGGTGATGGGCAACACTGTGTACCAGTGGAGGCTGGGGAAGGTGATTCCTCATACCCAGAGCCTCTCAGAGGAACTAAATCAGGCCAAGTTACGTTCCTTGGGCCCTTGAACACCTCCTTTTTGCTCTGAGGGTGTAATTTGAAACATTCCTCCACTGGCACGGTTGATTTTAGAGGTCCCCCTGCACTCATTCTTCTGTTTATCCTTCTGGGACCATCCTGGGAATCATTTCAGTCATCCAGAGTAATCCTTGCTGCATCCAACCCCATTTCTGCCTCCCATCTGCAGAGGTCAGAAGATAGGGTTTCACCAGCATATACTAATTCCCATGTATTTCTATTTCAAAGAGGCTCAAGGGATATTTCTGAAGTAACAGATGTGCTCCAACACAACAGGGTGAGGGCAGGCAGGGCCCAGGATGCTGATGGATGCCTCCTGTGAGCATTTCTTGGGAGTCTGCAAGTCAGACTTGCCTCCGGACTGCAGTAGCTGAGTGCAAGCGCAGACCAGGGCATGGGTTGGAATTATGAGTCATCTGCCACCAAAAGCAAATGCCTCACCAAGAGGAAAGCAGTACCTGCACAGACTCCAAATTCATTCATGTGGCATCACCAGGAAACCTTCCACCATCACACTGAAATCCAAGCATTTTACAAAAGCAATTATCGAACTACCAGGTTGCTGCTATTTTATGTAAGATCAGTAAAAGCCAGATTTACTTCATCTCCCCAGGCTCTCTCGTTTTGTTTTCTGATCAGCTGTTATCTTTCATTCCCACCTCCCAGACTTATTGCCAATGACTTCAGCTTCTCGTTCCAGGAGGCAGGGAGCCCTCGCTTCGGGGCTGGGAGGCTGCGTCAAGCCAGGAAGGATGGACTATTTTCCCTGTTGGAGCACTGGTAAAGTGGCTCAGCTCCCTGTCCAGGTCACTGACAAAGCATGCCAGGTGAGTAGGCAGCTCTCTGAGCTTCTGCCCCTTGGGCGCCTGAGTTTGGGAATAGATGCTAGGTAGGGGAGAGTGAGGGAAGGAGAGGGCATTTACCAAGCAAACACCCACGAGGCTGTAACTATAGCAGTGGGAACACCACTGGGAGCACAGGAGGATGTAGCCTCTCAGTATTTACCTTGCCTGTTGTGCTTTCTATGGCCTGCAGATGCACAATATATTTGATGCTACAGCATGAGAAAGGACACCAGTACCTCAGGATCCAGATCCCAAGCCAGGATGGGAAACTCACATTAGATTTCATGGACAAAAGGAAGCAATTTATACAGGTTATTCACTAAAAGTCTTGCAACATTACTATACTGCAGAGGAAACACAAACTGCTGATAAGTAGGTGATAATTAAGTACCCCTCCCCAGTTTTGCAGCATTTCGCTTCACTTACTGCCCTACCACCTCCTTTCCTGTCCAACCATTTCAAGAAGCACAATAGCAATCCATAAAAATACACGTGATCAACCGTGCTGACCCAGAAACTTCTAGCTGTCCTTGCTCAGAGTTTGAGTCTGTAAGCACTAGCCTTACAGTGCATTCCTATCACTCCCAGAGGTAATAGTAGTAGGAGACTTACTTACACTAATGTAAGAAGTGGTCCAGGAACTAGATCCAGGAGGGGTTGCACTGCAAAGCAAAGCTGTACTCAGCGAGGCAGGCAAGATGCAAGCAGCTTGCGGTGTGACCCCAAGCAAGGGGCTTTCACCAGCCTGGGCTACATTTTCCTTACACACATACACGGAGTGAAGTTTTGACCCTAAACTTTCCCCCAGCAATGCTGGTCTTTCGCTAGCGGTGTCAATGCAGTGTTTCTTTCCTGACGGTTTGAGGTTTGAAGCATGCTCAGGAGACAGGAAACACCATTAGAAGGCAATGTGACAGAGCATCACCCTCGTGAGAAGGGTCACTGGGCAAAAGATGCTTGCAGAAACAAGCACTGGGTCTGCCTGTGCTGTTTATGACTGTGCACGTAATTGAGACGACACAGCAACAAGTCAGAGGGAGGGGAAATTCTTTCCAGGGTCCCTGAAGAACGTGGCATCTGCTGCGTGTCTCCTTCCGTCTGGATTAACCGCTGCCTGGTCCCAGGAAAGGCTCAGAGCTGGAGTGGGGAAGGGGGGGGGTTGTTCCCTGGGGACGTTTGCCCGCTGCACCTCTCCAGTTAAGATATCAGAAGTGAGATTTGTCACTTAACCATCTGGAATAGGCGATCGCAGGAGGCTGCTGCTCCTCAGTCTGTCACACTCTTAAACTGTGTTAATTTCGTTCAGATGTTTCACAAGGCAGCCCTGACAAGCGGGCATGAAATTAAGATGTTTGTGGAGCGGGCCAAGTGGGAAATGACAGTGGGGGAGCAGGGAAAGGCAGGGGAGGGGGACACATTCGGAGGCAGGAGGCTGCACAGGGGACTATTTGCTTCCCTTTGCTCCCATGGATGTGCTACGGCTCAGATGGGCTCAGAGAGGAGAGAGCTCCATGCCAGGGAGAGCCAGGGAGCATCTCCCCTGCTTGCCCCATGCCTCAAGACTGAACCCATGGCAGCCCCTCATGTCCTCACTGAACTGGGATTTCTACCCAGGGGATTTCACTCCTGGGGAAGCAATCACAGCCCTGTCTGGGAACAGGCTGAGGAAAGGTAACCCTCTTGACCCCCACAATGCCGCAGCCCTGCGGGGTTTCTCCGCAGGCAGAGGACCGGGCATCCTGCGCTCCTGCCTGGGTCCGGGCAGTGCAGCAAGGCACTGGGGCAGCTGGCTCTCATTTCTTACTGCAAAGCGGTTCTATCAGCAGGGACTTGACACAGGGCTTTAAAACACTTTCTAATTAAGGAGCAGGCCAGCCTGGAGAGCAATTAGGTTTGATGCATCCTGTGTTTGAGAAAGCCTGTGTTGCAAGCTCTGGAAAACATCCTGAGCTCCAGCAATTAAATCTTCTCCTTCCCGTTCCTCCCCAGCATCCTCATTTGCAGAAAGGTCCTTGGTGCACAGCTCTCGCCCGGTGTACCCGCTGCTCGGAGCGCAAGGGTGCAGCAGGCACCGGGGTGGAATGTACCTGGAGCCAGTGAGGTGCAGACACAGTGTGTGCAGCGGGGAAAAAGCACGGTCCACTTTAGACTGGAAGGAGATGATTGTCTGTAAGACAACTAGCCACCACTGACAAGGCTCATCCAGCCCCTCTCCCATTTCCCCATCCTCAGGGGAAACAAGAACTGTGTGCAACTCTGGTGCCGGGGGCAGCCTTTTGCAGAGCTGTCAAGAGGGATTCAGGGCCCACAGGGAAGACATCCAGGTATGACACTGCCTGCAAGCCAGGATTGATGCCGCGCTCTCCTTCAGACGCACAGCTTGCCTGTGAGCCAACCCATGAAGCTGTCCGTGCCTCAGTTTCCCCTGCTGCAACAAGCAGTGAAATAGCCATAGTGAGGACACTTCCCTTTGGCTATTCAGACTGTCAGCAGAATTCATCAGAACTGTCTGTTTTTCTTTTTCTTTTGCTCTACAACCACAACAAAAAATCACTTTCTTCAAAATAATCCATGAAAACACTTCACTTTTTCACGTGTGTCTTTCTTGTTGAGCTTTCTCTCTTTTTAGACATGTGGAAAGGGGGTAAGAAAAGCGAGTACATATTTGTTATACATATTTGTTGTTTCCTTCCGTCTACAAAACATAATGTTTGACAGAAACAACAATCTGCTACCCAAAAAAAGTGTATAGAAAAGGGTCATTTTTTAAACCAGTAAATATTTCCAAAGAAAACAAGCCAACTATTTCCAATTAGAAGCTCCTGAGGGTAGAGCCTGCGACGCCGAGCTTACCCTGCTGCTGGTAGGCTCCTTCCCCTGCTCTGCAAACAGCCAGATGCTTCCCTCTGTCAGGGAGGGGGAGGCAGGAAATGGAGAAGGGCTTAGGAGTCCAAAACCAGGGAATGGGAGAGAGAAAGAAACAGGAAGGAAGGAAGGAGAAGGAAGGAAGGAAAAGGAAGGAAAACGTTAAAAATGAAAAGAAAGAAGAAAAAAGAAGGAAAAAGCATAGGTGATGGAGACTGCTGTTGGGAGTTAAAATAAAAATCTGCCTGACGCTACCCAAGCAGAGGAGGGAGGCAGCTGCAAGGGGGCAGCTGAGGGGAGAAGAACGACTGGGGAGGTGGCACGAAGAGCAGGATGAAAGGGAGGAAAGAGGGGTGGAAGAAGCGGGTGGCCTGGTAAGCACCAGATCATTTTCTCATCCCCTGGCACAGGAAGCATCCTTCCTCCGTCACACCCTCCATGTCCCTCACCCACGCTCCCTTCTCTCTCCCTTTCTCTTCCTTCCAGATACTTGCACTGTATTTCCATCCTGTTTCGCCCACACCTTCCTTCACTCCCTTGTCTCCTCGCTACCCTGTTCTCCTGCTGCCTCACCCTCCCTCCCGCTCACTTTGTCTCCCCTCCAGCTCCCTGAGGAGTTCTCTAATGACTTAAATGAAACGCCAGCCTTCTTTATCTTCAACAGCCCTCCTTGTTGGATCCCCAGGAGGACCCAGCCATGCACAGCAATTAGGAAACCAGTGCCTGGGGCTGCTGCATTTGCAATGTCAGCATGGAGTTCCTCTCTGCCCTCTCCAAGAAGCAGGGGAGGTCGCCATAAAGTTGGGACAACGGCCAGAACAGGGACAGAGGCTACTGCAGAGTATCACGAAGGCTTTTCTAAACCAGCCAGGTCCCTTTCCCTCTCTTCCAGCCCTCCACACTCCTGGCTGCCAGCACAGCTCACAGCCCACCAGCAGCATGGTGCTTTCTTGTCACGTTCCTCATGGCAGCTACATCCCTTCAGAGCCCAACCTCGGAGCCCACTCCAGGGCTGGAAACATGCAATGGCCCCAGCATGCCCCAGGCAGGGCAGGGTCTGGCTGGGAAACCATCTCTGGGCACACCGAACCCAGTTTCAGACTTCCTACAGAACGAGAGTCAGCATCAGCAGGCAACAAGGAGGGTCACATATCTTGTCCAAAGCCCCCCCTCACTCACAGACCCAGCAAACAGCTTCTCTTCCAGCTCCTGCTTAGCTCACTCACCAGTGTGCTGTTCACAGCACCCAAGGCACACCACCTCCAAGTGACCAACACTGGGATCTGAGGTGTCTGGTCCCACATGGGATGGAAGGGTGGGAAGGACAAAGGTTTTCCTCTGCCCTTACAGACAGCCGGATGGCTTCAAGAGACTGTTCTTTCCAGACATGCACAAGGTTACTCCCCAAAGCCCCTGGTTCCCTAACATCTCCCCCTCCCAGTCAAGCTATCCAAACCACCAGTGTGCCAATGGAGCTGAGGTTGCCTCAGCACCACTTCTCAGTTTCCAGGGAACTCATCTCCGGTGTGACCCTTCCGGCTGCTGCTCTCTCCAAAATCTTGGCTCTTCATGCCCTCATTCCTTTTGCTAAAGCATCCCAGACAAAGCCAGACAAAGCCAATGCCTCTCTTGTGTGCTGATGAAAAGCCTCTTTTGAAAAGCCTCTTGGGAAATGCTTCCCATTATAGTTAATTCTGTTATTCTTTAATGCTAGCTGCCCCTCTCCTCTGCTTTGTCTTGGTTAGCCTCTATTTGTGGGAAAACAAGATCTCAGAACAGGATTCAATTCACTTTTGGGTTTTTTTTTTAAATCTGAGCAAGTCACCCTGGAGTCTCTGCTTAGTCAGTGAAGAAAACAGACTCTTCCATGACGTGATTTGCCTGATGCTAAACTCAATGTCTAAAATAAGTCAGACAAATCAGGTCCTAAAAGCACCTTGTCCTCTACCCTAGGAGAAAGGGAGCAAGGGGCTTATTCGGGAAAAGACAGGCAGACTAGGGATGTCTGAGGCAGGCAGTGAGTCCCTCCTAGGTCACCTGATGGGGGTGGGGGGAGGGGGGCTTTTTACAAGGGCCTGTAGTGACAGGACAAGGGGTAATGGGTTTAAACTGAAAGCAGGGAGATTTAGATTGGATATCAGGAAGTTCTTCCCGGAGAGGGTGGTGAGGCACTGGCACAGGTTGCCCAGAGAAGCTGTGGGTGCCTCATCCCTGGAAGTGTTCAAGGCCAGGCTGGATGGGGCTTTGAGCAACCTGGTCTAGTGGAGGGTGTCCCTGCCCATGGCAGGGGGGTTGGGACTAGAAGATCTTTAAGGTCCTTCCGACCCAAACCATTCTATGATTCTGTGACTATCCTCCACCCTGGGAGACCGTGGATGCTTCTTGCAGGGATGGATCTGCAAGGAAGGGGCCAGGGTGAGACAGGGCTTCATGTGAGCACAAGCCGCAGGGATCACAAAGGAAATGTCCAAAAATCTCAGGAGGTGAAAATGAGCCACATATACCCCCAACCCTTGGGCTCCCAGCAGCCAGCAGCCCCTCTTCTTGGTCTCAGAGCCTGCATGGGGCTGGGGAAGGCAGCCTTCTTCTCACTCTAGCAATAGAAGGAGAAAAGCTTGCATAAGACACCACCTGGTTCTTTTTTTTCTACCACTCATGGGTCATTTCTGATGGATTTAAGACTTGTAAGCCCTCTTTAAAACCAGTTTTTCTCCCTGGTGTATGAAGGCAGCAGGCTCACTGCATGCAGCAGTCCCGGGATGAGCAATTAAGTAGCCACATGTCAGATCAGGATTAACCGCTCTCCTGCTTGTCTTAAAACCTTTCTAATTGCTCCTGCTTACGTCTCTCTCCTGTATACCCCCACCCCCAGCTCTCCCATTCCCTCATCCTTCTCACCCCAGCCAAGCTCCCAGATGAGGAGCTGAGGAGAGGTGAAACCCCAGCATCCTTCCTTCCAAAAACCGCCCTGTGTGACGGGGGTGCCTCTGCTGACAGGTGTCACTCACAGATCCCCAGCTCAGCAAAGCGAGGGATCTCGAGGCTGGCTGTGGCACATAAGCGCTCGGGTATTCACCAGGAGAAAGGTAAAACACAAATGGAGAGGAGGAAAACCAGTCAGTGCTGGCTGCAGCTGGAGGAGGGCAGAGAGGAGGAATGAAATCCTAATTTCAGAAGCTTATTGTAGGGTAATTATCAAACAGCAACAGTAGACTGCGATGCTTGCTAATTAGGCCACATTCTTTATGACTAGTTATTCTAAGATGTCATTTGACAGACTTGGGGGGAGGGATGTGCACATAAAGTTGTTTTTAATTACATTTGGTATGCTAATTTCTGATATAAAATAAATATTTACCAGGAGCAATATTTCTTCATTTCACGCCAGCTGCACCGTGGCATTTATCTAGGGTTACAAAGAGGCTGCTATTGCCCGGCCCTCCCTGCCGGCATGTCTTCCCCTCTCTCCTCCCCTCAGCCAGAGAGGATGGCTCCAGTTGTGACTTGGGAGAGGAAAGCAGCTGGAGCCTCTTTCTTTTTTCCCAGTGGCAACATTGCAGCCTTCCAGTACTTGAAGGGGGCTACAAGGAAGCTGGGGGGTGGGGGGAGGGGGGCTTTTTACAAGGGCCTGTAGTGACAGGACAAGGGGTAATGGGTTTAAATTGAAAGCAGGGAGATTTAGATTGGATATCAGGAAGAAATTCTTCCCAGAGAGGGTGGTGAGGCACTGGCACAGGTTGCCCAGAGAAGCTGTGGATGCCCCATCCCTGGAAGTGTTCAAGGCCAGGCTGGATGAGGCTTTGAGCAACCTGGTCTGGTGGAGGGTGTCCCTGCCCATGGCAGGGGGGTTGGAACTGGATGGTCTTTAAGGTCCCTTCCGACACAAACCATTCTATGTCCTTCCCCTGCCAAATGGCCCTTTGGAAGGAGGGGGCCCAGGAGAAGCCCTTGGCCAGCAGCTGGCTGCTACTCTGGGGCTGGGAGCCTGCCGCAGCACTCTGAGGAGGAGGTGGGGGATACCACTCCCCTTCCAAACAGCCCGGCGAGTTTGCCTCTCCAAACATCTCCAAGGCTACAGACCTTTATTCCTACAACCTCTTCAACCTTCAGAGCTTTCATGGTTTTTTTTTTTTTCATTTCCTCCTTCTACGTATGAATTAACATTTCAAGAACGGAAAGCTGCAGCAAACTGAATGCCCCAAATATTTTATTGTGTTTTTGACAACCTGGGAACTTTTCTTTCCCTACAAATATATACTCTTGCTCATATATTTTTTTTCCCATTCACTGAAGTCAGCTCTTAGAGCTACACACTCTGGGTTTCAATAAATTGGAGCTTTCCAGTGGAAAACCCCACTGCTGTGGCACTTTCTTGATCAAATTCTAGCTCAAACTGCTCAGGTCATGGCAGAGCATCCTTCTCTCCCAAGCAGGTTAACTTCTGACCTGGGGCAAAGCAGTAGCTCACTGCTTGACCTGACCCAGGCTGTCCACCAAGAGACAGCACAGTCAAGAGCCACACGCAGATCCATGTCCTGATGTTGCTGGTGACAGAAGTCGGAGTCACCGGGGTTCAGACACTTGGATCACCTGAGGATGTGCATTACCTCCATCCACCGCTCCAGGTGGATTATTCCCATCACTTCGATCACTTTGATCTCTTTGATAAGTACTTGTGTGGGATCGAGAGAGCTCATATTACCACTGTGCCATACGCAGAAGTGCGTCAGATATTTTGAATCGCCCAGCAGCTGGAGAACCACCCCGCTATAAACCAAACCACCCCGTTCTTCTTCCGCTTACGTAAGATGCCTCTCAGAAAACTCCTACCCTTTCGCAGTGTCAATATTCAAAATCAAACCCTTCAATAACATCATCTCAAGGCACTAAGGGAACATGTCGGGGGTTGAGAAAACTGTCTAGGAGGGGGATCAGAAACAGAGGGAAGGAGCCTGTCTGAGGAGCAGAGCTCTGGGGATGATTTTGCCTCGCATTGTGCACACAAACGTATAATCCACTCTGTTGATGTAAACTACCATTTAGCAGATAATCCGCTGATTAGCAGCTCAGTAAGTTTTTACACCCAAGCTGAAATTTGTCAGAAGTGTTTAATGGCTGTACCCTACTTCATATTTAATAGATGATCTTCCTTCCCTAGTTGCGTTTGTGCTGATTGCACAAGCAGACTGCTCTCAGTCCAGTGCTGGGGTGTGGGGTGGACAAGAAGCAGGATCAGTGGGGGTCAGCAGTGTGGCGACAGGTGTGTTAGCTGACGCTGTGCTGCCTTGCGCTTTGGCACGCAGAGCAGAGCCGGGGTGGGTGGAGTTCCCTTGTTTAACACTGCATTCCCTCCAGGAGGGCTGTTTGTTTCCCCTCTCCATGCCTGTGCTCCTTTCTAGGAGGGAATTACAGGATGGAATGCTGTGATGGAGATGACCAATTTAGCCCACTCTGGTCCATTCCTGACTACCAGGGCATGGTTGTTCCTCAGCATCCTTCCAGTCCTACCACCAAGCATCCCAAGATGAGTACCCCCATGCCATCTCTCCTCAAAGGGACCAGGGGGAAGTTACCAGACTGAGGAACCACAATGACAGTAGTCTTTCCCCTCTGCTCACGTTGAGTCCCACTGCTCCAATCCCCCCCCCCACCCACCCCCGTTTGCCTCAGCCCCTCTGGCCCCGGCTCATTCACAGCCTTCAGCAGGGAACACAGCCCTCCCTCCAAGCCCTTTCCAAGTTCTGCTCATGATTGATAGCGTTTGAGTGCCACAGATATTAATGAATTGATCATCAGCACTTTCCCTGTTGAATCATCTTCATACCTGATGAGCCAAGGGACAGAAACAAAGCCAAATTCATTCAAAGTTACCATGAATTTGGGATGCTAGATTTGCAAAGATCTTACAATCTGATTTTTCAGGGTTTACAGGGGACTTTATGTGTCTGCAACATGAGTCCACATGGTTATAATGGACATCACAAATCAGTCTCTTTACTCAGAAAAGGAGGAATGAGTTGCCCCTGATGAACATCATACCTTATTCAACCTTTCCCCTGTCAGTAAGGAGCTCAATGACAGCTGAAAAAAGAAAGATGGTCCCGTGGGGTGAGCAGCGTGAGATCATCCATCTGCTTTTTGCATTCTTCTGATTTACTCCTTCCCCACATTGGCCACGTGCAGCAGCTCAGAGAGGGAGCTGCCTCCTGCCTCCCCTCATCCCCCCACAATCCCAGGGGAGACTCCTCCTGAGCACTGGGAGGTGGGGAGAGATCTTTTAGCAGTAGTGCTGCAGGGTGCTTTGCGGACTAAAAATTTTATCACGATACAACAGAGCAACAGATGCACCAGAAAAAAAAAAAAATCACCCTGTGGATGTTGGGAGTTCTGTCAACCTGGGCAGCAGGAGCCATGGGAAGGCAGAGCAAGCCTGGCATGCGCAAACGCTTCAGAGGACAAGAGCGGTCCAGCTGTAATCAGCCTCTACTGAAAATAGATGGGTTGGGGAGTTTTCAAAGATGCATGGCTTCTCACTGGGTCAGCTCTAGTTAGGCTGAGTGGTATTTTACAAACATCGATTCCCGTCTCCAACATATAAGCTTGCACTTCCCAACCACCCATCTGTCAGAATTTTGTTCAGTGTGGTCAAAGCAGCGGTGTTTGTTTTTTTCCCTAATCTTCTCCTCAGAAACGAATGACCCACTTTAGATGAAACATTAAAACAGCCCGAGGCATATTTTCAGCTTTGAAAACCCCAGCTTGCACAGTTAACGTACAGATCAACTTTGGAGCTGGCACGGAGGAATCAAGGTTTTGAAGCTAGTGGCTCTAGTGTAGCAGTGAGGCTGGATTTAAGTAAAAGATGGCAGAGTCAGGATGGTGGTCACACTATAGGATTTCTAGCTTCTCTTTTTGTCTTGAGTACCATAGGTGTTCCATTGTGCTGCTGGTGGAAAGCCCAGAGATGGCACAAGACCTGTCCTGCACCATAAGGATTCACTGGCAGAGCACAGAGATCCCCAAACACTATTCCTCTACTCTCTCCTTCTCCCAAGGCCAAAGCAGGCTCCGGCTCTCTTGTGCTTCACTTCCAGAATAATTTTTATTTCTTCCCTCTGAAGAAGACTTCAACATATAAGAGAGACCTTACCATACAGATTCCCATGCTCATCCCTATCTTCAAATTTCATCCCCTTGCTCCTTACTGCAACTCTTTAATCTGGCCCAGAAACAAGCCTTTATCAGAGAGCGCCTGCTTTCTCTTTCACCAGGCAGGCTATGAGGCATGAGAAAGCCTCCAAGACATCTTCTAGCTCTACCAGTCTTAACCCTCTGAGCACTGACCTACTGACTTCTGCACATCCAACGGCACTGGATACCAGTCAGACAAATGTCTGGGGCAGAAGTCCCCGTCTCATGCCTGCCGGTGATGCTGTCTCCTCAGCAGATGGCTTGTCCCTTGTCCCTGGCTGCCCTCATGTGAGGGCAGCACAGCCCTGGGTCAGCAGCAGGGGATGGGGGTGCAAGGTGGACTGCCCAGCTTTCTGGGCTGGCCAGGATGAAGTATCAGCAAGCAGGACACAGGCAAGGTGAGATATCAGCTCAGCAGGGCAAAGGTCTTTCCTCTTGAATGGATAGATTCAGACTTCCCGGTCTTTTAAATTCCTACAAAACAGTGTGTGCTGGGAAAGGGGGGCTTTTCCATTTTTTAAGTTTCTCCTCCATGCTGAAATCACTGGGGATGCTGGACACAGACAGGAGAAAGTGGAACTGGGTAGAAAAGAAGTCACCAAGACAGCTCTGGAGAGGAGAAGGACAGATGTTATAAGGGGTGGCAGTGTTTGTTTCCAAATCCCACAGGAAGCAAAGAAATAAGTAGGAGCCTTGCCAGTAGAGTGGGATGGATGTGACTGGGAACCTTTTGGCTGTAGAGATGGGATAGGTCCAAAGGGACAGTCACTTGGGATCACCCAGTCACTCAGATTTCGCTCCTGCTAAACTGACCAACTGTGTGCCAGCTTCAGGGCGGGAAATCTGAGTCGTGCCACCTGCTCCATGGGTTGGGAGGAGGAAAGAGATCTAAACTTGTAGACAGCTTTCTTCATGCTCCAGGAATGATTTCCCTTGGTTGGGAGGCTCTCCATCCCCCACCTTCTTCTTCCGCTTCAATCTCTGCCAAGTCTCACTCCATTTGAATTAATTTTAAAGGCGCTCTTGAAAGCCTCTCACAAAGGGTTTCATAACGTGTTCCAACAGGAGTCATTGAGAAGAAAAAAAAATCCCTTCCTTTATTATCCCAGCTGGAGAATGCTCTGTTTCAGTGCTCTATAAAACGGTTGTGTATCATGGCCAGAGGGTCTTCGCTGTGCATTAAAGCCCAGGGTGGGTGAAATGTCAGCCACAGTTCAGCCAAGACGGGATCCCTTAGGCTTTGAAATGCAGTCTGTGGCTCCTTTAATGTCATCCTGTCCTCCTAACGGGTATAAAAAGAACACAGGGGGCACCAAATGATGAGAAACTAACATCAGAGGCTGTGTTCATCCTCCCTTAGTCTGGAATGTCATTGCTCCTAAAGCATTACAAACTGGCAGATAAGCCAGATACAGGGGACAGCTCTGTTAGTAGAAGTCTGGAAAGCCCATGGAGAGGACACATATCATTGCCACGTGTCTCCTAGAGGCCCATTTCTTCGGAAATCTCATAGAATTTTACAGGTACCAGCTGGTTAAACCAAAAGGTTGATGACTGGGATTACCCGCCTGAAACTCTCCTATTCATAGACCTCAGCTACTCTTCCTCCCGAGCAGGATTGTTCCCAAAATGCCCCATGGAGAATATCAAGCACATTGAAGAGAGGTAACTTCGCGCAGTCAAGAGGCAGGGAAGAACAGCCAGGACTGACAAGAGCTGAGCCCCTGTCCTCAGCATTAGACCGTAGCCAAGTCAGAGCCCAGGACCTCACTCCCTTCTGTCTGGCTGTGACATTGTCCGGTCTGAAGCCTTGCCCAATGCGTTGCCTTGGACGTGTGCCCGGCTAATGGATGGGACCCACTGTCCTCTGATGACAGGAGACAGACATGAGGAACGAACCTCACATGGCTAATCCTCTACCTTTTGAGTGAACAAAAAGCTCTGTCAACAGCCCTCAAACAAAAGGGAAAAATGAAAGGATGGTTTATATTTAGCTGATGCTGTGGAACCTGCAGGCTGCATGCTAATTAGCTCAGAAAAGTAACGAGCTCAACCTGAAGCATGGGGAAGAAGAGATGGTCTAAAAACAAAGAATTCATCCTAACTGTTGAGACTGCAGAAAATTATTTCTGCTGGGTTGTTCGTTTGTTTCCTTGTTTTTATGGGAAAAAAAATCATAAGGAACTTCAGTGGATAATGGCAGTCTGGTGAATAACTGGTCTCCAGAGAGGTGTTCATTTAACACTCACTGTTCCTACTTGGGATTGCTGTTGGATATCTCATTGTGTGGAGAGCAACAGGGCCACGAATGGGTGCTGCTGATTGCGATCACACGGCACAGGCACACAGCTTCATTTAGATCAGGGCTGTGTGTCACCTCCAGCTATGAGGAAATCAAGGTTAGCATCTGGCATCCACCATAGCGGAAAAGTCACAGTCAGTGCTATGACACTGATGGGTACCAATTCCCATGTTGTCTCCAGAGATTCCTGAGGCAGTAAATAATGGCTAAGGATAAGTCTCTGCTTCCATTTGGCTTTTACTGCAGGGCCTTTTCTCTACCTACAGAAAGAAAAGGAGTCCCCCCCAAAATGCTGTGGCACTGTGGCGAGCTTTCCAAGTAGCTATCTTGCCTTAGGGAGCTCTGCACCTGAGCACAAGGCCCACCTCCCAGCAAAAGCAGAGCAGGGCTCCTCCTGGAGTCTGTTGAAGCAGGAAAGAAAACGCCTTTCTATTCCCTTGCCCACAGGCCTTTCTATTCCACTCAATTGAAATATTAACCCAAATATGTCTGCTCAAGTCAAGGTGGGTGTCTGGTCTGGCTGAGACTGATCTGATGGGGTCTGTTTGAATCTGCTCTTTTTGGCTCTAGTTTAGCTTTTTCTGATTTCACAGAGTTTGGTTTAGCTTGATTTGCTTCAGCATCCCTCAGCAACTCGTGACCAGATTTTTTTTTCTTTTAGCTAGGTTGTCAGGTTCCTCCATGTGAAACCCCAATGAACAGTGAACCCCAATGAAGTTATTTTCTGAGCAGGCTTAAAACTGTAAAAAAAACCCCAAATCCAAAAACCCTTAGGATAGTCTCAGATCATTGCAACCAGCCAAGCTAACAATGGGCTAAGCAGCAGCCTTGGAAAACTCACCACTGATCTGTTAGGAATGACAATCAGATCAGCTGCTGCCTTAATCAACAGATTGAACACAGTAGGGGGGCTCTTCCAATTTGCTTTAGGCTGACAGCTTCCAGAGCATTTTCTCCAGGGCACTGTAAAAGCTAAACCTCACTGTTCCCTGCCTGGTGGGGGCTGATGGACATCCCCTGAGGGTGCCAGCATGGGGCTGTCCACAGATCAAGGGGGAGAATTGCTTTGTCCCAAGGGCAAGGGTGAGACGAGGAGGACACCACAAAGTTTGGAGAACCCCAGTCTGGATTGACCATATACTGGACCACATCAGAGTGTAGCAAGGAAGAAGAAACCCACCCGGGTCAGACCACAGCACCATGTGTCTGTGACGTGTCTGACATCTCCCAACTGCACTTGGCAGGTTCCTGCCTTATCTCAGCTCTCCACTGTCTGGTGCCTTCCTCTGCACCCTTCTCTCACCTGCCATGGGGGCAGGAAGGAGTCTCTGCTCTGGACATCACTGAGGAAATAAATGATACAATAATAATTATGATAAAAAATAGGCCCTTATTCCCCCTCCATCTGCCAAACAAACAGTGCCATGTGTGAGTGCTCACAGGAACCAGCGTAAGGACTGAGACAGCTCTGAAGTTTGCAGAGCTACCTTTTGCACCGTGTGAATGTGTGCCACGTCATAGACACACACGCTTAGGAGCTCCTTGGGTTGTAGTGACCTTGCTGTCTGTGAGACAAGAGTCCCAGCTCAATTTGAGATGTTCTGGCACTTTGTACACCAGACCAAGGCAAAGGGAATTGCAGCCTAATGAGATGTGGGTCCCAACTGGGATGCTGCTCAAGGAGGGAGCGGACAAGGGAAGCTCTGACAGTAAAAGGCAGAGAAACGAAGAACAGCAAGGCAAAGTGACGGAGATACCTGTTGCCTCCCCAGATAACAAGGGGGGAAGGAATGGAAATGAGCAATGGAAGGCACAGGGATAACGCAATAAAGGTCAAGGTAGACAGGATGGTGCCTTGAACAGATAGCACAGTTAAAACCATGTGAGCAGGTGGCGTGCTCCAGAAACCTCTACAACCACTGAAACGAGAGACAGTGTGTGCAGGAGAGGCTGCTGGGAACCCTGGGTCATGGGCTGGAAAATGAGAGACGCTGCGGGTGGAAAACTGCAGCCCTGTCACTGAGCACGCAGTTTATCTGGGTTGCACTCCTGGTGGGGCCGATCGTTTGCCCAGGAACGCAAACTCTGTGATGCTCTGGATCTCTGGATGCCCTGCCACGGCTCAAGGGATCTCCACAGCAGACAGCGGTGGGTAAAGGAGCCAGTTAATCCACTGTGCGAGCGCACGGAACCCGAAGGCATCCTGCAGCAGAGCAGAGGCTGGGGCAGGGGCATTGATCGGGAGCTGGGATAGTTGTCCCCAGGATCCTGAGCCGGCAGGATCCAGGGAGACATTTAACACAGTAGACCTTGTCTGCAATAGTGGCTGACCTTGGGGAGCCCCCTCTGGCCTATGACTCCTTCCCTCCCCCAGTCCTTTCTCCTTCCCTCCACAGCGGCTCCTCCAGTCTGCACTTGCTGCCTGGCTCCTCTCCTGCACAAATCATTTTCTTGAGCAAACACAATTTACGGGGATGGCGGGGGGGTGGGGGTGGGGGAGGGTGGCGCTGCAGAGGGGAAGGCTATTACTGTTCTCTCTGGGTAAAGTGGGCCTCATTACGAGCTCTCTCCATGGCTGGTCAATACTGCTTCCCCGGAGGCTGAGGGACATTTCATTATTCTTCACATTACCTTGTTCATCTCCTCCACGTTTCAGGGGGTATTTATTGAACGCTTTGCATAAGCAGCTTTAGAGCAAAACAGCACACAGAAAGCATGGACAGAAAACACTCCCGACTAACCCGATGCAAGCAAGTGGGGTCTACCAGCATCGTCCCCCTGGCCATCAGCCACCACCTCCTTCTGCCAGTGGTACCACCATCCTCCTCCCATGCTGGTGGAGAAAACGGGTTCATCCTCCCGCTCTTCCCCAGCAGTGCATATGGAGACAGAGGTGGCAGTGAGGGTGAGGGAGCAGTGTCTGTTTCTGGCTTCAGTCCCAAGCCACAGAAAAAGCCTTTTGTCTGCGCTATAGGCAGCACACCACAAGCCCTGAGATGGGACTGAACACAAACTCATAAAGCAACTTCTGTTCAAATTACAATAAAATGTGTTAAACTGCTGCTCACCATGATTATTTTCCAATTACGTTTGAGTTTAGCTCAATTACTTCCCCATTGCTGCTCAGTGAATCTTCTCCATTTTTTTCCCCTTAAACAGCTGCTCCGTGTTTCCCCCCTGAGGCCAGCTCTGCCGTCTGCCTGACCCTCTGACAGGGCAGAAGAGTCCAGCTCCTAAGCAGCCCTCGCATCTTCAGCCAGGCTCTTGCTCCTGCAGGGGCTGGAGTACTGCACAGGCCACTTTTCTGGCAAAGCAGCTTCTTTTATTCACCTTTACTTAGGCCCTGGGAACTTCTCCCTTTCCCTGTTCCTGACCCCAGGTCCCTCCTTCCCCTGGCACTGGATCCAAGGCCCTTAGTGCAGCGCTGCCACCCATCAGGTAGGCTCCAGAGTCCAGGGGACTCAGAGCAGCCCCTCCCCTTGCAAGGCAGCAGCAGAACTTATTGGACATTATTCCCTCTTCCCTTTTGTTTAATAACCCTCATCTCTCCTCTCCCTGCCTTTGCGCTGGCCTGGGAGACATAGGGATCTCTCTTTGTTTTGGATGCATCCCTATTTAGGAGGTTAATTACGAAAACTGTAATTCTATGGCCCTCCTAAAGTTAAGTGGAACAAAGGTTAATTGATGTGATTACGGCTCATGAGCTGAATTGCAGTCCTTAGTGGGATGGATGATTTCAGGCATATGGGCTGCAATTATTTCTCCCTCTTGGCTCATCGGGGTTTCGCTAAACCCATAGTAGGGACCTAATGATACTTAATGGCACGAAGATAAAGCGGTTAATTGTTACGTAACTCTCCAAAGTTTAGTGCTCTTAGAGCTGAGCTGATTGCCGTAGGGCATTTTTGGAGCAATGGACAGGGGAGTGCAGTAACAGTCATACTCGGTAAGACCAGAGAGGAGCCAGCAGCAGATGACGGCAGGGGAAGCACGCCACGGGATTTCCTGAGATTACTCTCCCCGCCACCTTTGGCTTAGAGACGTCCTGGGTCACACATGGCATTCCTGTGTTTAATACTTCACAGTGGATTTTTTCCTTCCCAGAGCGGTCCAGTCGCACTTGGGATGCTCCAGATGCCCAGCAGTGCCCCCACCACCAAGCCACCTCCTCTGGGCTCTTCTGAAACCGCTGTCTGTCAGTTCCCTCTGAACTACGCCCCAAGTCCTGATCCTGGGACAGAACAATTGTTCCCAGTTCGCCTTCTCCATGATACTCACAGCTCCTCGTCTGTCTCTTCCAGGCCCAGTTCATAATTTTTCACGCTCAAGCCATTCCCAGTCTTTGGTCATCCTTGCTGCTGCCGTGCTCTGAACCTGTTTATATAGTAATAAAACGCCTTTGAGCTGGAGAAGCCAGAGCTGCATAGCCTACTCAGCACGTGGGCAATGGCATAATGAAATCCTCTGCTTCGCATTGTTCTCCTTCCTAGGGCAGGACTGGCAGGAGCTTCCTCCGCTCCAAACAGTCCCACTGAACTGCCACACCACAGGCTCAAAAGGCTCACGTCGGGTCTGCAGCAGCTATGCGACCCACTGTGGTGTGAGCCACGGATGAAGAGCTTCAAAAACCACAACAGACCCTCCTACCACTCAGAGATAAAAAGTCCTGCACTCAGGACTTCTGAATCAACTAATAGTGTCCTCGCAAACAGCTCATTCATTGCCGGCAGTTCTCCGTAAGAGCTATAAACCAGCTTGAATTAGGGCAAAATATGCCTGACTGGTGCAGTTATTCCCGGATATAATTCTTACTATGTACATAAAGCGGTGTTATAGAAAAACCTATAGATTTTCCTTGGCCCTTTCCTCTTTACTCTAAAATCCTCTCTGGGCAGAGAACAAGCATAGGGACTCTCAGCCTCAAAGGAATCCGTGTGCAAGGAGTAAGAAAAACTAAGAAACTGTACTTTCTCTCACAGTGGGCACACCAGCATTGCAATTGCAGTCACTGATCTTTCTATTGTAAGAGCACAAGTAGTCATTCTGGATATACAAATATTGAAATTCCACACAGTATTTCCATGGGTTTCTGGAAAGACCATTTCCTCCAGCCATGCACTAGGATTTCAGGCGCGTTCTCTGAATTTCAATGGTGACCATGCAGATGAACAAAATAATGCACATTTTTGATGGCGCATTTGGCTAGAATGGCATTAAATTTACAAGAATAAATTCAATTAGCAGAACTGCTCGTTCCCCAGCATTTAACTTATTTACACTGAATAAACACATCAGACAAGCCCCTCTCTAGAGATTATGCCCAAATGCTTGGCAATGGGAACGTACCCCTTGGTGCATGTGCGGATAATGGAAGGAAATGAATCATTTTTTGGAAAATATTAATTACTTTGCATTTATGTCAAAAGTTACATTTGAGGATCTCAAAGTACTTAACAGGTGAAGAGTGATAACAATGCTGCCTTTTTGTAATCTTGCTATAGCATCACAGTATTTCCCTGGCTGCTACCGGGCAATTCTGCAGCCAGGAATGACAGAGAAAGAGCAAGCAGACGTGAGGGCACACGCTGGCTCTTTGCTAGGACAGAGCTTTGTTCAGGGAAACCGCTCGGATGATGCTGGGGAAGGAACCACGCTTCACTGCTACAGGAGGAAGAGTGATAACGCCCAGAATATACTGCCAAATTGTCCCAGCAGAAGTTGTCTCCAAGTCCAGACATCATTTTTATCCTGAAAAGGGCTTTGGCAAAGGAGTCAGGGAGTCCAATCCAAACCTATTTTCGCTTCTTATGCGCAGACCTTTATTCCTCATTTCTAACAGTGACCAAGAGGTGAGATAGCCTCACACTCAGCCCCTGTGAGCTGTGTCAGCCACGCAATGCGGTTTTGTTGGGACAATATACTCCTTTTCACCTCTTTACTGATAGCCTGAAAGAGCCAGGACCTTGCCAGGCTCTGCTAGCAACTGTAGATTTCTCTGAGGTCCCTTCTCCTGCTCACACACCTCTCCTCTCCCACTCACTCCCGGTGAGAGACGCACTCTTCCGAAGGAGCAGAAAACCCGGCAGATGCACACGCTTCTCATACTGGCACTAAAGGGAGGAGAGGGGCAATGCAGCTGGGGCTCTGTGAGCCGCTGTCTTCGTTAGGGAATGCAAATGGGACTGCTTGAACTCATTTCACAAATGGCTGTCGCAGCATGGCATTGTGATGCCTAGCGAGGGGGTCACTCTGAGCTCGGCAGCGGAGAAGTGCTGCATAATACAGACTGGCTCTTCTCTCCCTGCTCCCCACCACCGCTCCTTTGGTTTTCAGCATCACAGGCCTCTGCTTTGCTTCCAACTAATGGCTCCTTTGGCAAGTCCCTTCAGTAGGCTGCTTGAAAGGCACAGCTCTGCTGCAGAGGGAGGGTGAGATGAAATGAGAGGAAGAGAGACAGGAGGGAGGATGAGGAAGGCAGGCGGAGATCAGCAACGAAGTGGGAAGGAGAGATGGAGGGATGAGAAGGCAGGGTGCAGAAGGCAGTGAGGGAGACACAGGAGGAGGGAAGGATCATTTTGCAATTGATAAGAGCACGGTCCTGAGCATACCTTCCTAAGGATGCCCACAGGCACCAGGGACTTCAACCACGAGCAGAGAAAGAAGCAGAGAAGGGGAGCAAGCAAACAAGCAGCAATGCCAGCAGCACTCAAAGAGATGCTGTTTCCATTCCTGCCAGCAAGATGCTAATCACTTGGTGCTCTGGTCTCCCAAATGATAACTCTCTTCCCTTCTCCCTCCACCCTAAAGCTGGTCCTGTTACCAGCCCCCAACCCTCCCAGCAATAAGGGTGCCCAGTGGACCCCACTACTTTGGGTGCCAGCAGTGTTTGGAGGGAGGATGGCTAAGGCAGAGCAAATCCTTGGCCTTTTCTGTTCTCTGTCTGCAGGTTCATTTGCTCAATCAAGCCTTAGCCACGGCTCAGCAGAGATGCCCAGGGTCACTTTATCTTGCCTGTTTGTTTGGGCAGCCAGTCAAGCAGCCAGTAGCAGAAACAATGGGATCTTCTCTTTTGTGCGTGCAGTCAAAATTAAATGTGATTTGAACTCGCTGCTGGATCTGCACCAAATGAGCCCTCCCGGGCATGAGCTGTCGGGCAGTCGAGGAGGGACAGCCCTTCCCAGCACAGCAAGAACCTTCCCGGCCGGGAGATTGCCCCCACACTTTCAGATCACTAGCTGCCAGAAGGCTGCCCGGGCTGCCTGCCACAGAAGAGGCTGGTGGCCTCCATCCCGCTTCCTCCTCCACCTGCAGCAGGAGCGAGAGGCACAGGACGCCTACCTTCATGTGCTGAGGGGTGCATCTCCAGCACACATACGCTCACGCACTCCGCAGCCTCCCAGGGAATTTGGGTGTCTGCCACAAAACTCACTGGAGTCAGGCCCCTCTCTTGACTTCTGCTTTGGGCCAGCTCCAGGACCGTGAGGGTCTCCTTGTTCAGCTCCAGGAGGAACGCTCGGCACTGTCCAAACAAGGTTCACCTTGCCAAGAGGCCGGCAGCAGCTTCCAGGAGTCCGAGGTGCCCTGCTCTTGGCTGACTGCCCTGGGAAATCCAGTCCCTGGCTGTCTCAGCCACTGACTGATGCCTTGCTGTGCTGTGCCCTGAACTCTGCAGCAAAGCAGAGGTACTAAATACGGACCTGCTCTGCAGACATGACTCACTTTCGGTCAGGGTCATCCTGCTCTCTGTATGTGTTCAGGACTCGCTCTTCTTGGCCCACAGTTTTCACCTGCTGCCGTCCTTCCTATCCACCCACTCTCCTGCCAGGGCTGCCAAATATGACCATGAAGATAATGAAATCCATTCCAGTCATTAAAAGCACTACTTGTGCACAAATTTCCTGTTCAAAACACCCCTGGCGGGTGCCATAACATGCAGCTCCTGCCCTTTCCCAGCCAGACTTGATTCAACAGGCAATTGCTCCTCACCCCTGCTGCCCTCTCTGCTGCCTCCAGCTGAGGTGCAGAGCCCCAGGACTAACACCCACAGTGCCAGGTGGGTGAGGAGTGCAGGAGTCGTCAGCCCCAGAGGGCTCTTAGCCCAGGGCAGTTCCTCTGATGTTGTAGCTCAGGGTCAAGCAACAGCCCAGACAGTCTGCATCGGTTTCTGCTGAAGACGCTTGCTTCGTAAACCCGGCCTCGGGGCAGCCCCACATCCGTGAGGTTGCTCCGTGGAGCGATTGGCCAGGATCAGGTTGCTTCCCCAGCCTCCTGTGCTGGCTGCCAGCAGAGCGGCCTGAGGACAGTCTCTAGGAGTGCTGAAAAACAAATCAGACTGACCAAGCTGCCAGGCTTGGCAGGGAAAGAGCAGTTTCACCTCCTGGAGAAGCAGTCCTTTCCCCAATGGGCCCAGGAGAAGGAAGGGATTGATGGAAGAACGCCTGGCTGAGACCCTCCTTGCCCACCTCACAGCACAGTGCCATGATGTCCATGAAGCTAAGGAGAAAGGCAAGGGCTTTTTCTCCAAGCACATGTCACATTTGCAGGGCAGGAAGGCTGCAAGCCTCTTAGGAAGGAGTTCAGAGATGTCCTACTGCAAGGACCCTGTGTGAGAGGCCCTGAGTGTGGGGGGGTTTGGACTCTGAGGACCCTTCCCTCTTCCCAGGGGCACCTATGGGAGAAGCTGTGTTGCTGGGAGCAGCACCTCGCAGAGGGAGAAAGGCAGCGAGAGAACTCGTTAGGGGGAAAAATCAAAGTGGTGTGTATGCTAATGGAGGCTGAGGTGAGGGAAGGCAGCATCCCAGGCAGGCAGGAGGGTTCCCTTCCTCCCGCTCCCTCGGGGGTTCATTACAGGCTGGTATTTATGAAGCGGCACAGCCATCGGATCCAATGTCACTCCCCGCCACCCCGCATATCGACAAATCCCCTCCCACGGGAGCCCAGTTAATTTGCTTCCCGTCTATTGATCCCTGTGGCAAGTCACCATTAGCAGCAGCTCCGCCTGCCTCCTCCTCCTCGCTCTGCTCCGCGCTGGGGAGGAAGGGGAGCAGTGGGCTCATTACTGGAGAGAGGCATTTACAGGTGACCAGAGATGAAAGGGGCCGAATTGCTCCCTGGGCCCACTCCCCATCCAAGAGGGACCATTCTTACTCATAAGGCTGGCATCGTCCCCCTGATTTGCGAATGTTTCAGGCTCCTTCTCCCCTGCACTCGGCATATTGATTAGCCTTTGTTCGCTGCTTTATGAACACGTTCGTTAATGGGCTGGGAGCTTGTAAACGTGCATTGGATTTCCTTTTAAATCTGCCTGAACGAAGGAACGGCTGAGTGTTTACGAGGGGGAGAGTTATAGCCCTGCTGCCGGTGCCTGCAAACTTTGCTGGTGGTTGACAGCGGGGTCACCCCGTCCCTGCATCCTGCCCCCATCCTGCTCCACCTTGGCCAGGGCACGCTTTGCTGATGGAGAAGAGGGGACAGGACCAAGGAGGTTCAGGTGGCTCCTGCCTCTTGTGCCTTACCCCATGCTGTGGTCCCTCCCCAGGCGTGACCCTGCCAGGGCTACGGAGGGGACCAAGGCACACCACCGCTTCCTCCCCTGGCAGAAGTGACACCTTTCCGCCCTGCCTGGCTCTGTTGGCTCTGCCTGTCAGTGTCAGTTCTGTGGTGTCATCCATGGGATATTCCTCTAGCTCACTCGTTTCCCCATGGCTCTGTGAGGTGCTAGCAGCATCCCCACCCTCTGCCCCATCCCGTTACTGGGAGGAAGGAGAAGGCACCAGCCTCCGAGGGGATAGATGGGGAGCACTTCTGGCAGCTGACAGAAGAAAAGCAGATATGGACCATGTCTAAGGGAGGGCTCTTTCCACTGCCACATGCCACGCTTCCTCGGGCATGGCAGGAGAATTTTTGAGGGTAATGCCAAAGTCTTGCCACAAGCCATGGCAGATCAGACATTTGCAGCTGATCCTTTTGCTGTCACTTATAAAAAATATGTTTATCTCCCCGCTCTGCAAGTCACTCCCATTATTCTGAATGCTAACAGGATTCAGTGAAATGGCAGATGGCTGGCATTCCCCGCAGGAGAAAAAGAGGCTGAGTCACCTGATATATATTGCATGTTCGGTCCTATTTGCTCAGCTGTAGATCTGCCTATCCCGGACTTTACTAGACCATCCATCCTCTTACTATCAGGCACAGCCAGGACGCCACCGCTTACTCCTCAAAGTTTGATAAAGCTGACTCTGAGAGATAGAGCCCAAGGTGCTCCTTCCATCGGTTAAACCCTCCAGTTTCAGACTTTGCAACCTCCACTTCTTTTCCTCACCTCAGTTTGATTTATGAAGCTGTAAGGTTTCTTTTCAATGTCACCAAAGTGGATATTTCAGGGTCATTTTGATTGCAGATTTTCCAGTTTGGAAGTGTTGAGATGTCCCTCACAGAGCTCGCAGCAGCCTCTGGTAGGAGGGAACCTCCCCTATCCAAAGATACATCCCTGTTGTTTGAGCTGGGAGTGATTCTTTCAGCAGAAAGTCAGTAGAAAGCTATTAGAGCCTCTTGAGCTGGCTATTGCAGGGAAACATTATTGCTTGTACTAAGCTAATATATTGCTTTTTCTTACAATGCTCCAATGTATTGCTTTTGCTTGCAGTTCACTGGGTCTTTCCAGGGAGCCACAAGCCTAAACTAATATTGGAGATGCATTTTCCAGGTACACCATAATGTTACTCACTTCCCTTATTCAGAAAGCAGGAATGTAAATGCAGTAGGCTTGATGAAGACTTGTTGGCACAGTAAAACAAGAATAAACCCAGGACCCTACAGCCTCCATGTTGCTAGGAAGGTGGGAATCTGATGTATACCAATTAAGAAGGATGAGGTTCAGGACTTTCAGTACTTTGAGATATGTCTTGGGGTTTTGTCTGTGAGACCAGGGAAGCATTTCTGGGGTGACAGACATGGGAACAGCATCCCCGTCAGCCAGTGGAGTCCCACTGCCTAATTGGGGATCTCCTCTAGTGCAATGGGCCCCAGTTTGGCTGAGACCTGTTTGTTCTGAGTATTCACTGGAGACCTTCAGCTTTCCAGGGACCTTCACCCTCATACATCTTGCTCAAATGCTGCAGGACTCAGCACATGGCAAACAGCAGAAATCCCATGCAGAGGGACAGGAATATCCACAGTTGTGACACTGTCTTCCCCACCAGTTGCCAGGTACCCAGCACCCACCAAAAGCAGAGCCGTTTTATTCAGGCATTTCTTCCCAGATGCACCTACCATCATTACTGTGGCAAGACACAGCTCCCAGGGAGTTTCTCAGAGCAGAGTCTGTTGTCTGGCTCTGCCATCTTAAAAATCCCACTGTGGAAGTAGCTGGACATGTCAGGGGTTTCTCCAGGGCTGCATCTACCTGCTGTTCTCACTGAAGAAGGAAGTTTGTTCTATCCCCTGGACTGTGTACCCACTGAGGCGATGCTCATATCTCTAGCTGAGTCCTCGGTTGGCTCTGGGACAGGAAACCTGCCAGGAGAACCCAGAAGCACAAGAAGTAGCCTTGGGGAACCAATAACAGGTATTTCTAATCTGCTGTGAGGTTCCCCTCTGGATCGGTGCTGGCTGGTGCATCTCAGATCAGCTCTAGGGAGAACCATCTTTTGCATGATTGTAAAGTTATAGCACTGATGGTTCGTCACCATCCAGGATCTCCCAGTGCTTTCTGGAAGAAGGGCTTAAGTGTTCTCACCAAGCTACAAGTGAGATGCTGACTTCTTGGAGTCCTAAGGATTATCACAAAAGGTGTGGTGTTTGCTGGGATCCCCCCTCAAATCAATGTCTAATTATTCATGCACAGGAAATGGGCTATCACTTACCTCACTGCAAGAGCAAATGCAAGCCAAGGCGGAAATCATGCTGTAGCTAAGGCAGAAGATTTACAAGAAGTTACTTATCAGATGACATAGCTGCTCTAGGCTTACAGATGATGCCCAAACCCTGTTAAGTCTCCCAACTCACCCTGAAACCCAAAGAGAAAATCTGACTGGAAGAATCTTGGTTGATCAGCAGAAAACAAAGTCTTGTGGAGGCTTTCTGCTAGATCAGCAATGTCCAAGGGGATCTCATGAAGACTGATTCTCCAGAGACAGAAATATGGAGCTGGAGACCTCATTTAGGGATTCTTCATTTCACCATCTGGAAATGTAACAGAGTAGAGAACCTCAGTGCCAATTAATTTAGGGTTGGGACAGAAACTGCCAGCCATCTGTAGCAGAACTAGGGAAAACTCACTCAGAGACTTGTACCAGGAAGACAGAGAATGGACTTGTGGCTCTCTCCAATGAAGTTTGCCTGTGTTTTTCTATCTCTGAAAAATCCAAAAAACCAGTTGCTACCTAAATTTTCCTTTTCAGTGCATAAGACATGAGGAAAGGACATGTTTGGGCATACAACCCGCAGATAACCCAAAGCCCAGTGTGTTCTTTAGAGGAGTCCTGGCTGGAAGCCAGTTGCAATTTTTTCTGAAAGGTTTTACCCCCCGAGACTTTAAAAAACTCGCTGCACTCCCTCAAGGGTAAGTCCTTCCCCAGAAGCTGCACCAAGGTCTCTGGAATAAACTCCGCCAAAGGAGCACTGTAATTTGTCAGTGCCTTCATTTCTGTGTGTAGCCTGTCCTGCTGCAGCATCTCAATCCATCCACCCACATATCTAGTCACATCAAGGCAGCAGAAAGATAACACAACTTCAGGGGACCTTTGGAGCTGACTTCCTGAGAAAACAAGTTTGTTATATCCATTTCATTTTTTTTTCCTTTGCAAACAAGAGACCACCCCTCCTGCAGCGCTCCCTGCCCACAGCAGCAGCCGACAGTAGTATGTTTCGCCTGAAAGTCTGTGACTTTGTCCTTCGGGAGAGTCCTTCAGAGTTATCACCATTGGGAGAGCCAAAGATCCAAAATAGGTCGGGTGGGGAGCGGGATGTTGCTCAGGTGCTCCAAGACGGGAAGGGAGAGAGCAGAAAACCACCTTTTCTTCACTAGAAATTACCCTGTTCCCACCCAGGAAGACCCTGGCAGCCAGTTCAGGTGCTCCAAGCCTGGCCAGCGCTCTGTCCACACTGTCACGTTCAAGGTGGAGAGGCTTAGCTTAGGGCTCCAAGATGCATCCTGCTGTAGTGTCCAGGGAGATAAATCATCCCTCCCTGCTCAGCCTCAAGCCAAAATTAGGAGCTGCTTGTCCTGAAGTAAAGAGCACACAGCACAAAGACTGCCCTTGCTTTGCCTTGGGATGTCACACAAACACAACGCCAGCCTCCCGTGGGACTGCTTCCCACCTGATACGTCCTGCAAGTGATGGAAACACAGCAGGACACGGATCCAGGAACACTGGAGGAGATAAGAGGTAGCAAAGAGGTAGGTGAACAGCATAAGGTTAGAGCATAAATTGGATTGGGGTAGCACAGAGGTATCCTGAGTGCTATAAAATGCCACAGATGGGGAGGCAGCCACATAAAATGTAGTGGCAGTGTAAAAATCAAAGTCTGGCGCTAATGGTTGTGATCTTTTTTAATCTATTGATTAAACTAGTGATCCTTTCCGGCCCTAAACACTACTAATCTGTTGCCCTGGGAATAAACTTGGAGCTGGGAAGGAATAAGTTGCCCTCCCAGGAACGTTTTTCAAGGTTTTAGTGTTTTTATCATGCTGAAATAGGCTTTTGAGCTTTCACTAAAGTTAAAAAAAAAAAAAAAAATCACAGGAAAGGTGACACTCCTCTAGCAGCCAGGGAATCAGAGTACACGGAGGGGAACAGCACGCCCCAAGTTTAGTTAGTACCCTATCTGCCAGGTTAGGGCACACTGACTGAGCCCTCCCTGTCTTTCCCGGTGGAGGTGTCCCACGTGGTATCAAGTAATTAGGAGAGACCCAAGGCATGTAACTCACAGAGAGAGACAGATAACCTGGAGAGTCAGACTTTAATTACTGAGGCAACTTCAAGGTGCCACCCCTTACTGTATGTGGAGCTGCCACTTCTAGGTGCAAGGATGTGTTATTTAACGCATATTTTATTTAACCCTTCAGAGACACATTCAGCCCGCTTTGTGAGAGGGGCCTACCCTCGCTGTGGCACCTATTTCTTTCTACAGACTGTATGTGAAGCACAACTCAGGCAATGAAGGACCATAGTCAGGCTGAAATGCTAAACTCACCCAGCCAGAGCAGTCGTAACACCCACAACAGTAGAGACATCCTGAGGATGATGAGAAGGAAGGAGACTGGAGTCAGCCAGGAGTGCAGCTGGGACCCTTTTCACTGGTTCCAAGTCCCCATCCAGAGGCATCGGGGTCATCCCTATGGATGTCAGCGTTGCTAGACACCTCCCACAGACAAACACACATGTGCAGATGTTGTTCCGTGTGAGCGGTTCCATTTTTGTCTCCTCCTCATTCCCTCTGCCTCGTCCCCTGCAAATAAAGATTTCACTCTCCCTCTCTCCTCTTGCTCTCGTTGAAGTCTAGAATCTCCCCAGCTCCCTCCCTCCCCTCACGCCTGGGCCAATTTAAAGTGTTAATTAGTGATGAATTAGCAGCACAAATCCCATTTGAAGCCCCAGACCCACCATGATGAATTCCTACGAGGGACCTGACAAATCTTATGTTAATATCTTTCTTTTCTTCATCAAGCAATTACTTCTCACTTCATTTGTCTGCAAAGGCTGAGCCCACACCCTCAGCCCGGGTGCTGGCATGTGCAGTTCAATTAATTATTGAATGGCTTATTTCACGCTGTTAGACTATTAAAAAAAAAAAAAAATCATGTGAAAGCACCTCCTTAATTATTAAATTATTAAATTTCAACATGTTGGGCATTAAAGCTTTTAGAGGGAATGCTGGCACCAGCCTTTTCCCCCATCACTTCATGACATCGCCACTGTTGCAGGGTCCCTGCCTGACCGTTTTTAGCACGGTAGCACAGTAGCACTTCACCATGCCATGCAGAGACCACGATGAGCCCAGCCATGATCCAAAGCCTCCAAAGTCAAGGAGAAGATTTACATCATCTTCAGAGGGACCTGAGTCCTTCCCAAAGACTGATGTGCTTTGGGGATCTACCACCTTCCTGGATAAGAAACATGAGGAGGCCAACTAGGTAGTTGAGATCAAAGATCCTCCTCCACTGGGGTGATTCAGGGCAGAAGAAACTGCCCTTTATCCCTACCCCTCCTAACAGCATGGCTTGTTGAACTGCTGTCAGCAACCCTTGAATTAAACCCAGAAACATGGTGTCTAGGCTTTTTTTGTTGATCAAAGAGCTGAGTCCCAACCTTGGTGCTACTAATTGTCCATACCCAAAGGGAAACTATTTCTTTCTTCTCTGCCCAAGCTGCCAAAGGGGCAGGATTCAGTCCCAAACAGCCTTCTGCTGCCCTGCTCCCAGACCAGAGACCCCTAGCTCCTGATACGTCTCCCTTGGGCACCCCTCTTCCAAGAGCTGAGCTCTCAGCCTGGTGACTTGCTGAGCTTGCGAAGAGCGAGGTTTTGAAGCAGATGTTTCACTTCTGCCTGTCAGCTCTGCTCAGCATCCCACTGAGGAGCTGTGGGCAGAGGCCTGAGTCACTCTGCATCAGCATGGACACAGCTGACCCGCCTCTGCGCGCTCTCCAGCTGACTGCCAGACTGACTGGTAGCTTCAATGATGGGCTGCCCCAGGAGACTCAGCAATGGTACCCTATCCTGCAACCTCTTTTCCTGCTTTCCTCCTGGGTCAGCAAGAGAGAAAGATCTGCTGGTGACAGGAGCCGCCTATGTGCCTCCTACTGAGCCCGTTCTCTGGTTTCACCCCGTCCCCTGGGAGCATTCAGCACAACGAACCACCTCAGCACCTGTGACCACTGAGGTCTTGCATGCCCACCTCCTTTTAGCAACAGTGATGCCTACACCACAACCTCAAATGCAGGCAGCTGCTCACACCTCCTTCTGAGACGCTGCATCCATTTTTTATGGGAAACCAGACCTTACAAGCTGTTAGGAGGCCTGCCTGGCCCAGCTAAACTCCAGCAAAGGCAGCACTTAGGTTCAGAGGAAGGGACTGAGATCAGGAAAGGGCTGTGGGGATACCTCCAGCCTGGTCCCGCTGCTCTTTCCCATGCAAGCATCTGCAGTGAAGCCAGTCGCCTCCAGCATAGCAGCACCCGCAGACCAGCCCCACATTGCATCGGGGTGCCAAAACCAGCTACATCGCTCAAAAGCCAAGAGTGAGAAAAGCAGCAGGAGCGTGTGTGGGAGGAAAGGGGTGAAAAGGAGCAAAGGCTCCCTCCCTCTCCTCTCCAATGGATTAAAGACTCTAGAGCTGTCTGCCTGCTGGCAGGCAAGGAACATCTATCACCAGAGACTGCAGGGCCTGCTTCAGCTGCAATAGCTGGGGCTTGCAGAGCCTTTTTTTTATTTCACTGACTTCCAGTCTGGAGCAATAAAAATGCCCCTCTGTTCCCTGCAGCTGACTTGCAAACCACAGCCAGGCACATCAGAGAGAAGCAAGCAATTAAAGAGACAAAGTGCTGAAAAATACATAACAAAAGCCCCGCAAATGGCTACTGGGAACCTGGAGAACAAAGGCGATGTGTGTTAATGACGAACACAATTCGGTTAATTTTTAATAGTCCATAACAGAAGCGATGGATGGGAGAAGCAAGCGGGTGTCAGGCAGGAAACTCTTCCTTTCTTTGCGGTGCCCTCCTCATCGGAGATGACAGCCTGCCCCCTCCCTTCCCATCTTCATGTCTCTGACCCAAGTAGTTTTCAAGGAATGCGGTGCAGATGCAGTTTTAAGTTCAGGTTGCCCAAAGAAGTTGTGGATGACCCATCCCTGACTGTCTTGAAGGCCAGGCTGGATGAGGCTTTGAGCAACCGGGTCTAATAGAGGGTGTCCCTAGCCATGGCAGGGGGGTTGGAACTAGATGAACTTTAAGGTCCCTTCCAAACCAAATCATTCTGTGATTCTATGATAAGTTTTACGTATGAGCTCACTGCACCCAGAAATGCAGCCCAAGAGCCCTGAGAAAGTCTGGCAGGGAGCGGGAGGATCTCAGCTCATGATGCTTTCAGGAAGTTTAAGCCCAAAGATATTGCTGCTTGGCCAGGGATGAAGGTGTATGAAGCTTGCTTGAGCCCCTTGCCTGGCTGCCTCGCTGCAGGAGAGGTACCGTGGCTGTGCGTACACTGAGATACCGGAGCCAGCGCTATGAATGCTGGCTCCTAGCTGGGCATGCACATGCATATCCCTGAGTTTGCATCAGGTATTTCTAGGTATGCCCCCAGTCTTTCCTCCTCCTGCCCTCTGTAGTCATGTGAAGATCAAGAATACTGTCTTGCCCAACATAGACACATGGGATGAAGGAGGGCAAACAGGACATCAAGGCCAAGTGGATGGGGAAAGAGATGTGCTGTCACTCTGTGACGGAAACGCTCTCGCCTCTGCTTGCAGCCAGCAGGAACACCAGCCCTGACAGTGCAGGCGGAGCAGGAGGCATTATCACCACTTGATGTGACATGGAGGAACTGGCAAGAGCCTGGAGTGCTGCTGTGGTAGTGGCCAGCTTTGCTGTGGAGCTGCCCCTCAGGGAGCCGCTCCCACCTCGCTGCCATCAGGATGCCCAACATGTTGGATCACGGTGAGGGTCAGCCATGCAGGCTTCCTGCTCTCCCTCAGTGCCTTGGTCACCCCTGAGACCTCCCTCTCTGCCCCTCCATGAGCTGGCAGCTCTGGCACCCTCCTGCGCCCTGGGCACCAGCACATCGCCCTGCATGCATGTACAGTGTTAGAGCAGCGCAGCCCCCCGCTCGCAACCCCTACCCAAGCCTGCACAGGCATGGCCAGAGCTTCCCAGCATGAGCCACAAGTTAGGGTGAAGCAGGCACAGGCCGCTCACGCGGCATCTTCTGCGCCCACGTGAGCTGGCGAGGCAAGAGGAGCCTCCACATGCGTTGGCATACCCACCGTGCTCTTCCCCAGCTCTCACCAGGTACCCGAGCCACTAGGATCGCAGGGTCCATCAGGTGGCGTGCCCATCCCACCTCCACAACAAGAGAAGCTGGCACTGCTCACCCCAGCTGAAGGGGCTGCAGGGAGAGGGAGGGGACGTGTCCTCCCAGGAGCTGCAGCCTGGTGAGATGCTGGGGAAAGGACTGTCAAAAACTAATTTAAAAATGTAGCGCTCTGCTTGATTTCATGTCTCAACATGTCGCTTAACAGCAATTTAGTCACACACACACCCCGTCTTTTGCTGAGGCACTGACACTTTTTTAATAAAAATACTAGAGGAGCTTCAGGCACTTTATTAAGTTCACAGCAAGGGTGCTGGCACCCATGTCTCTGCCCCATGCTCCCTATTAGTGTAATGAGAGCTTGCGGGAGCACAGGAGCTGGAGGAGCCCCTTCTGTGGCTCCAGCCGAATGCTCACAACCTGATTTCCCAGAGCACATGCTTGGCTTCCTCTGGAAATCACATCTTCAGCTGGTGCCCAGGGGTGGGCCCCGCCTAGGTGAAAGGCGTTCAGCAAACCTGATCTGCCAGCAAGCTTATATAATTATTAGAATTTCTAATTTTTTCCTTTTTTTATTTTTGGTCCTTTTTCTGTGTGTATCCCCAAGCCATGTTGCGATGCAGAAGCTGCTGCTGCCATGGTTACAGTCCCAGACAGCTGATACCTGGCTCTGAGCTACAGCTTCTGGAGGGTGCTGAGCCCTGGCAGCCCATGTGCCACGCTGACCCCCTTTCTGGAGGACAAGGCTGCCTGGCACTGTCCCCAACTGACAGCTTCTTTGGCCACCCTTGCATCACATCTCCATTTCCTCACGCTTTCTGGCACTGAGCTCAACGCAGCCCTTTTGCACCAAGGCAGCCGGCACGAGCGGGTCTGGCAGCTGCTGAGGCTGCCCATCAGGAGACAAGCCCCAGGCTGGCATGCTATGGATGGCCATCGGAGCACTGAAGCTGAACAGGCAACTTCCAGGGCTGTCCATTTTCTAGGCTGCTTTTCTCTTGTTTGCATATACAGGTTTCTCTCTTTGTTACTCTGTCTAAGAGGAAAAGACAGTCTGTGGCCAAGGAGGTGTCGCTGCACGTCAGCTGATGGGACCTGACGGCCTTTTCTTGCCAGGGAAAAGTTACTGCCCTTTCTCCATAGTCATCCCATAGCACAGCTCATGTATCCAGCTGGCTATTTTGGGGCTCAGGCTCATACTGAGTGCAGGTAAAGTGTGCTCTGTGTCATTCCATTGATGGCCAAAGCATAGCCTGAGTTTGGCTGTTCTCCCTGGTACCAGGGACCCCAAAAGCAGAAAGAAAATCTGCATAATCAAGATGCAACATAATCAAGTGAACAGTTTATGGGATCCTCCATGCACCTCTTCCAGCAGCCCTAAATTGATCTGAGCTCAGTTCCCCAACCTGTATAGGAGATGACAATTATCGTGGAAACCCTGACCTGATCCCAAATTAGGAGTCTCAAGGGAAGCCCTCTTTTCCCCTCAGCTTCCCAGGCCCGCATCTACCCCACAGGTTAAGTCTCCAACTGGTTTCTGGATGCTCTTTGCACTCTTGCAGCTTTTCCCATCCCTCAGAAATCCCCACCGGTCCTGCATGCCCGACTGCACCCCACCACCCTCAAGGCTGCTAGCTTTAGGGTGGCAGGCACATTTTCCTTGCCCAGGTTGGCACAGCTAAGGGATTACAACCAGGGCAGGCAGACTGATGTCCCCCCATGCATTGCCTTCCCCTGCCAGCAGCACCCCGGGCTCTGGGAGATACCTCTGCTCTGTATGCCAAAGCAGTGGGCAGCTGCCTGAGCCTTGCAGGGATGGGGAGTAACTATGGCAACTGTCTCGGGCTCCATCCCAGCTCCATGTTTGCCTCTCCTCAATACTGCTTGTGTTTATCTTCGATGCTCCTTTCGCAGCTTACTCCTTCTTTCTCCCGGCGGAAGGCAGAAAGCGTGGTCTTGCAACAATCCCCTCAGACAGCGTTAACTAGGACTGGCTGATCTCCGCAGGTAAGGCATTACTTCGCTCAACACCTTCCCTGCTCACCACCCCAGAGACCCCATGGGTTCACAGCAGGGCAGGTTAATCACCAAAGCACAAACCCAGCCACTGTGGCCTGGCAGGAACCTGGAGGCACCAACAGGCACCGGCAAGCACCACCCAAGAGGCACGCCGCACGGGCTGGTGGGGTGGCACGCTCGCAGCCAGCCTGTGGACACACACCAGCCCGGGTTGTATCCAGAAGGAACGAATAAAGCAATACAGGTGACACCCTTCACCCCTGCATCATTCCATCCCCCAGTTGCAGAGCAGGGTGACTGCGCTTCCTCCTGCACCTTCCGTCAGGTTCCTCAGAGCCTTCTGGGCACGGCCGCCGCTCCGTGCTGCAGCGCCCAGCACCAAAATTTATGTTCCAAACTCAGCTGTGACTGTTCAGATAAAAATTTTCGAAAGCGTGACTCAGACGTTGAAATTGGGATTTGGGAGGCACTTCTGAGAATGGATCTTGGGCTCTTGACACTTCTGAAATGCTCCCCACAATAATTTAAGAATGTCTAAACTACCAATTAGTGCTTGATTAACAATGGTAAATAGGAGCCCTGTGTTCTGCTCTCTCTCTTGCTGTTTCAGCTATTAATGACAACTACACCACCGGCTGCCAGGGGAAACATTTAATATGGGAAAGCATGAATTTTTTTTTTCTCCTTTTGTGTTTCAAAAATAAGATGATGACATTTCTTTTCCTTTCTTTCCCTCTCTCTGTTTTTTTGCCCCCTATGCTTTGTCATGCCAAGCAGCATGTCTGACACCAGCTGAAAACATCTGGAACGGTTCTGATAGGAGCAGAGCCAGCCGCCTTTTCATATTTCTCTGGGACTGGGAGATATACATCAGATGTGAGTGTCTCTCCTCACTAATAATATGTTATCTGAATAAATAACTGGTGGTGGCTCAGACCTGGCTGAAGTGTTTGCTCTCTGCCTCCTTTTGCAAGATTTGATTTACAATGTCTTCTCCTGCTTCACACTGATTCTTATTTTACTTTAGGGTTTTTTTTTTTTATTCAATCATTTCTTTTCCTCTCCTCCTTTCCCTCCCTTCCCGTCCTTAGGCATTCAATCACAGCTGCCTGAGAGTGGGGGGTTGCAACCCAGCTTTTCAACTGCTTGCACTGCAAGCAGAGGAAACTTGAGACTCAGCAGTGGCCATATTTTCTAACCAGTCCCTGCCCAGATCCCTCCTGAGGATCAGGGATTGCCTGGGAGGCATGGTGTGGACCTGAGCCTGCCAGCACAGGATGATGTGGGCAGAGATCTGACCATGCCTGGGGACACAGAGGTGACAGGGAGAGGCGATGTGGCTACCCAGGGGCATTAGGGGAGCCAGTGCTGCAGTCTCTGTGGGACTTACTTTCCTCTGCTCCCCACACGAAGGATGCTGCTGCCCGTGATGGGAACCCTCTCTGGTGCCACAGGGGACCCCAGATATCTAGTGCCAGCCCCCAAAGGAGGCACCGTCCTGCACCAGGAGCACAGCTGCCACAGAGCAGAGCTCACAGAGCTACCCGGCACACAGATAGCAGGAGGCTGAGCTGCACAAGCACACCGAGGTCCCAAAGGTGTTCCCACGTGTCCCTGGACCACCCAGGTCTCTCAGCCCAGCTCCCTTCCCTCTCTCAACAGAGCCACTTGGTCACCTCTGCGTGGATGTCCCTGCCATACTCAGATCACCCCTTCGTCCCACCACGAAAGTCAACACTGTCATCTCCAGCTGTCAGAAGCAGAGGGCTGTGATGAATCCCTCCTCTCAAGGCAGCCAGGGACTCTGCAAAGCTACAGAGGCACCTAACTCCATCGGGCTGTCGCTGGCTGGGCGCCGGTGGGAAGAGCACACCTTGGGATGCCAAGGGCATTTCTGGCAGCAGGAGCGGTTTCAGGCAAAGAGGAAAGCGAGTTAGGTGACAGTGATGAAATGTGAAACCAGCTGCTTCTAAGGCCTTTCATCCATCATCCTCGCGAGCCCGTGGCAGTGACAAAAAGAGGGAGAGTGGGACAGAGGGAGAACTGAGAAAGAAGCATGGCAAAGGGAGTTGGCTCTGAAGTTTTGGCATAGATTAAAAATAAACAGCTCTCTCTGCTCACCTCTGTGCCTTACCATCCACTGCCATCTGTACAAATAACCTGCCTGCGAGGGACCCTTCCAGTGTCAGGGCTCTGCATGAGTCAGTGGCAGCGGGGAACTGGGTCTAGCAGGCTGCCCACCACATCACCTCACCGGCCTCCTCCTCTCCTAAGGCATCACCTTCCCTCGCATAGCTAGTGTGCCCTTATGGAAGAAGAGCTTGCTCCTGTTGCACTGTACGTGCTTTGCCTCCAGGGCCACCGCTTTTTCTGACTGTGATCAGGAAATGTGGGTATAAGCAGGTTCTGCTTTTTCCTACAGAAGAGAAAGCATTTCTCGCAGTCACTCTCAGCTTCTTCCAGCTGCTTGGAAGTGGGACTCTGCTGTGGAAGAAATAGTCTTCTCCTGAGGATCAGTGCACCAAGGACATCCCAAGATCAGTGCACCAAGGACATCCCGGCCATACTGTGTAGAGAAAACCACCATGGGAAGCACCATGCAGCAGGCAAGGGTGCTGGGGTAGTGATGTTCATGGGTGATGGGCTGAGACCCTATTTGGTGCCCCTTAAAAAGCTTTTGCTGGAATAACTGGAGACTTGAGTGTGGAAGTGACGGCATCACCTGCCTAAGGACAGTGAAAAGCAAGCAAAGGTCTTCGGATGGAAAGAAACAGCAGAGTTGTCATGCAACTGCTTGTTTGCATTATTTTGGGCTCAGATGTTTGTAAATACAGCCTGTTCTAAATTGATCTCTCTCTTTTTTTTCAGGCGGTGTGTCATAAAAGCATTAATTTTACATTCAGCTCTGGGAGGCGAGAGGGGGCTGAGAGAAAGAGCAGCAGAGAGAAGGGACTCTTTCTGCTTGCCTGGAACCTGGTTTAGTGAGCGCCCGGATCCCTGCGAATGTGGGGGGGTGTTTACAAGTGACTAATCACCACCTTGCCCTACCCTGAATCTTCCCCGCCAACACAGATGCTAACGAATTCAGCCCCCAGGGGCACGGGTTAGTCTCCCCACGCTCCACTCGCTCCACTCGCAGAAGATGGAGCTGAGACACGGAGGAAATTAACTTTTCCAAGGACACGTGATCCGTCTGCAGCACAGCACACGAAATCTCGCTCTGCCCTGGCTCATCTCCCCATGCCTGCCGAGCGGGGCCCGCCTTCACCCCGTCACGGGCTCAAGCCGGCTGCATCCATGCCGTCCACGGGAAGGCTTCAAATTTAATGTGCAGGACACGCAGTGCAGGTACCAGGGAGTTTGAGTTGGAGTCGAGCCCTGAGCTACCATGATGGCGTGAGCATACCCAGTGTACTTGCCTCTGCCTGACATGCGCCACTGTTGAGTGAACCTCCAAATCCACAGCATCCCTCGCCTCCATATCACTGCAGCCACCCAGCACTGCAAGATTAAAAACAAATACTTAGCATCCACACTGTCCTCTCTTAAAGCAGCCGAACCTGGCTATGTGGAGCCAATCTGGGCCTCTACGTGATCACCGTGGGACCCTAGGAGCTCCGACCGCAGGCAACACACCCCATAATCCCTCCTGAATGACACAGGCCCCCACGAGGCCTTTCCAACCCTTGCTGCTCTTGCTTTTATTGCAGTGCCCCTTTCCACGCCAGGCAGCAAGGCAGGGACCGTGGCAAGGGCTGCGTGCCCAATGGCTGACAGAATATCTAAAGCCCCTCAGTCACTTTTGGAAGCAAAGGAAGAAAGACACTTGAGGAGGAGAAGGCTGAAATGAGGCAGACAACCCTGCAACAGCATTTTTTTGGAAGACCTTCACCAGGGAAGTGGTGTCTCAGGGATGAACTGGAGAGCCAATTAGTGGCAAGGACAGCAGTGCAGATGGAGCAGCTGAAAATTGGCGTGGCAGGAGCAGGAGTACATCTTAGGGATGGTCCTGCACAAGAGAAGGAGTCAATTTTCAGGGTCACTGTTTCTCTCTGAAAGATACATTTTTGGGTTGACCAAGCCACGTCTTGGATCACTGCAAAAATCAGTAAATAATTGCAACTGAGGAGAAGAAAACTGAGAAGTTCAAAGGCTCCATTTCAACATTTTCTGAATTACATGTCTCAGGTTTTCTTGTTGGAATAACCATTTATTTTTTACAGGCTTCTAATAGCCCATTACACCTTTTTTTTTTTCAGATCCCTAAGCAGAACGTTTGCTTCCAAACTGAGTCATTTACTCCACACAAGATGTTTTTTCTGCTTTTCATTTCAGCAGGAAACTGAAAAATAATGAATTTCACAATGACCCCCAGTTGTGGGGGGTTTGTTAATGCTGCTGTTCCTGCAGCAGACAAAAGCAGTTCTTACTGGCACAGCTGTAGTGAAATGTCACTTGCCTCAAAAACCTCAACTGGCCAGCTAAGAGCAAGAGACTGCACAGCTTCCTGGGAATGCAAGCAGCACACACTCCCAGGAAACACAGAATCCCAGGCTGCTCATGGTCTTAGTTAACAGCCTGTCAGAAGACAGTGAGTAGGGGGTTTGTTAGCTGTTTTGCAATGGGGTGAGCTTTGCAGTGAGGAACATACCAGTCCCTCCATAAGAATATCTCTACAGGATCCCACAGGATCCCAGGATCCCATCCCTGACAGTGGCCACAGCAGAACAGGGCAGACATATACAAAATTTGCTCTTAATTCCTTTCCTCTCTACTCATTTTCAATACAGGGACCTTCTGACACAGAGGCTGTTTCCTTGTGCTTAGTAACTACCCCAGGGTTTTCTTCTTTTGGACTTAATGGAAAGTTTAGCATAACATCCTGCAGCAAAAAGTGAGGCAGAGTAATTACCTCTTTTGGGAAGTGGGAAGAGATGCCTTTTCCTGCTTCTTTCAAGCCCATGATTGATTTGGTGCTCCTCACTCTTCAATTGGAGGATAGAGGGAGCAAGCCAAAATTTGGTGGTGCTGTCGTTCCTTCAGGGATTTGGGGGAACCCTGTGATCTGATTCCCAGACATGCAAAGCTCTTTCTGGGACACCTGGCTGGGGCAAGGAAGGTCTTACCTGCACCAGAGCAAGGTGGAGTCTGCATTCGGGAGACCAAACTTTAGGCAGGGAAGCCTGCCAGCAAGTCTGGGCACTAGGAAGGAAGAAATGCCCCCCTTGACCAGCTTGTGTTTTGTGTAAGGGCGGCAGGAAGCACAAGGCAGACCTGCCACATAGCTTGAAGAGCAAGCTCTGTCTGCAGATCAAGAGAGGGACTGTTAGGCGAAGGGCTGGTTATTAATTGTTTCCTCCAATAAGCAGAAGAGTCAAGACAGCTATAATCGAGGAAGGATCCAGGGTGGAGAGCTCTGGAAGTCACCCAGTCCAGCCTCCTGTGAGTATCTCCAGGATGGACACCCCACAGACTCTCCAGGCACCTGTTCCAGTGCTTGATCACTCTCATGGGGACAATTTTTTTTCCCTTTATGCCCGATCAGGATTTTCCTTGGAGTGATATGTGCCTCTCATCCTTTGCTAGGCGCCTGTGAGAACAATTTGGCTCCATCCTATTTGCAATGGCTCTTTCGACAGCTGAAGACAGCAAACACCTCCCCGTGTCTCCAGGCTCTTCTCACATGCTGGGTGCTCCAGCCCCCACACATCTCAGTGTCCTTCCTCTCACGTCATTCCAGTTGATTGGTATCTCTTCCCAAAGAGCCCCAAACTGGAGTGGGTACTCCAGGTACAGTCACACAAGTGCCAGGCAGAGGAGACTGCTCACTGCAGACCGTGCGCTTTCCCTGAAGCTCACAAATACTATCTTTGCTCCCCCACGGTTGTTGCAGGTATTGGAGCAGGACACTCTGCCTGCAGCTCTGCCTGCCCATCTTCTGAGCTCAGCACCAGCCAGCTCTAGTCCAGAAGCCGCGTAGCTGGGTTACCAAGGTGTGACACTTCAGTTCCTAAACCATGCTGAGGAAACCGGGGCAGGACAGCTGCAGCTCTGCGACTGGCTAGCAGGAGTTAACGCTGAGGGGAGAGCTCGCTTAGGTGTAGCCAAGAGGGGAGAATTAGAAGTCGATGCTCACATCCACCCACAAGAGACTCTGCAGGCACCCCTGTCCTGTGGATGTGCAATGGGATAGATTCTTACCCACCTTACATGGGGCCTCTCACCCACTCAGTTCTGGAGATCAGAATATAATGCAAGAGTGGAGTTTCTGACAGGGAAAGTGGGTGTTTTAATGAATCACTTGAGATGCAGAGCCATGAATGTCCAGACATTCTTGGAGATGTTTTAATAAATAACAATGAAGATAACAATTTAAACATGGTGAGCAGGAAATGCATTATTGAACATGCATAACGCAGGACAAACTTAGAGCCCTTTCAAAGCCTTCAAAAAACAGCCAGGCAAAATTCAAACGAACGGGAGCAGACAGGCACATTTGTGCTTTAAAGGCTGGCTGTGGCTTCCAGAAAATGAACACAGCTTCATGTATTTGTCCACCTGCCTGCCCTCCCCACCTCTCTGCAGGAACATACTTGCCTCCCAGACGAGCAGAGAATCAGGACATGGGTGCACGCAGCGGTTTTGTGTGTCTGCAGTCCGTTCATCAGCCCAGCCCACCCAACAGCCAGAAAGAAGGGGTGTCAGGGACGAGGGGGAGCACAGCTACTCGTTGGGGGCTGCCTCTGGGTCCAGTCTCTTTTTGGACCTATATAAACTTTGGCAGCTTAACATCCTCTGGCGGGGAGTTCCTCAGCTTCCAAGTCCCACAGATCTTCACTGCATTGGCTCCACTTAGAGAAAAACAGATATTTTCACATTCCTTCTGACACCATAGGATCTCTGGGCCTCTGACGGATGATAAAGGCCAGAAGGTTCTCAATCTTGAGGTGTTTCCAAAGGGAAGGAAGAGTTAATACCAAAAATTCAGATGGGTAGGAAGGTTACTAAGCGCATGCTGACTTTGAAGAATGTCACTTTGATTGCACAGCCTCCCAGGACAGGGAGGGAACCAGTGGATGGTGTTTCAAAGAGCCACGGCCAAAGCAGAGAGCTCTGCTGCCCCTACAACCAGTGCAGGGTTAGAAGGAGAATTCAAGGTTTGCAAAAAGTGCCAAGGGAGCTGTATTACTCACGCAACAGCAGTGCCAAATTAGAGCATGATCCTTAGCTTAAGGTCTCAGTTTTAACGTCCAAAGATCAGTGCAAAGTGCAGAGCGGGATAATTAAAATTTTGCAGCAACACAAAGGGTGGGGAATTCCTGAAAATGGCTTACGATCTCTCACTTTTTCTTTTCGTTTTTTGGGGTTTTTTTTTAATGACTATAAAATATGACCTGCATGATTTAACTCAACACCTGCCAACAGCCGAAAGCTAAAAACCTTAATGAAACAGAGCCAGGCACACAATCCCTGTAGGTTTTCTTGTTTGTATCTGCTACTACTGAAAAGCCACCTTTCTTTCCAGCCTTCCACTTTTAATCCTGTCATGCTGCTCCCTCCCTAGAGGAGGTGGAGGAGAGAGGGAACTGTGTTGCCTAGAGGAAGGAGGAGCAATGGATGCTGAAATCTGGGCGTAAGGTACAAGCCAAGTGAGCTCAGGCACTGGCCCAGGAGGAAAAGGTGAGGTGAGCAGGACCACGGCGGTGGTTATCCACCCTCAGCGCAGAAATCGGCGTGACAGTCTCCAGATGGATAAACGTCTCTGATGCTACAGCCTTGTGTCAGCACAGCCCTGGCCTGACTTATATCTCCTAGGGGTGGGTCTCCAAAAGTGGGTTGGCTGGATGGGCCAGGTTTTAAGATTGGTTTCTAAAAGGTCACTGTCCCATTTAATAATGGCAGGGATGCTGGGGGTGGTATCCCAGGGCAGCAGGTGAGCGTAAGTTCTACAGCAAAGGCACAGCGTGCACGGAATAGAGTAGCTGTCTTCCTCACAAATGCTACCTGAGCTCTCAGTGTTAACCTTCCAGCTTTAAGAGCCCATCCAGGGGTTTCCTGGAGCACTGCCTGTGGCCTAGCTGTATGTCTTCTGTTTCCCTTGCTCAGATAAACCCTCATACTCCAGCAGCTTGGAGGATTTTGGAGCTAGATGAGCTTCCAATCACTTCTCTTCCCGGTGGGCAATAAGGCCAGACTTCCAAAATTCAGGGGCACAAGGTGAAATACAAGGAGTATCTCATCCCCCTGAGCTGGACTTCTAGCAGGTAATAGCTGAGAGGAACCCACACTGTGATACGCACTTTTCCCAGACCCCAGCGTCCAGACAAGGGTCTGGAACACCCTGCTGCACGCCGGAAAGCTCACAGCTGAAAACACCGCTGCGGACACATCAAGCATGAAACAACTCAACCCCCAGCAGATCTCAGGTGCTGCGATGCCACAAGAAGCTCAGTTTCAAAGCAGTGTGTCTAATTTACTCGTGAAACTGATTCTTTTGAAAGAATTTCTCCTTTGCTGGAAGGTTCAGAGCTGCCTGTTTTCAAATGCCATTTTGTACTCAAACCAGCCTGGAGCTCCCCGGGGTTCTCATCAGAGCTGCTTGGTCACACCAAGCCCTCCCCTGAGGGGTGAGCAGCTTCCCAAGGAGGCTGCCCTGGTATTTGATGCCTAGCCCTGCCCTAGCCTTGCTTTCCACCGAATAGCTGAGGAAGTTTTTATTTAAACTTGGTTTCTATTGCCGACGGCCTGGCTGCCTGGGTTGACAGAGAATATTCTTCAAGTACCTACTGAAGCAGCAATCTCCGACATGCTCCCAAGACCTTATCTTTGCCAATTCTTTCTAGATGGGGCTTGATTTTCCTCTCTCTTGCACCTGCTTCACAGCAGGGTAACTCCGCTAGAAAGACTCCTCATTTACACCTGCGGAAGAGAGCGAAGAATCAAGGCCATCTCCTGCAGGAAGAACACACATAAAACACCGGCTGCATGATGTGCTATAAAAAAACCAGTCCCCCGACTGCTTCCACCATCTCAGCACAGAAATTCCTCTCTCCAATGTTGTTTTTAATAAAAACCTTACAAAGAGGAAACTGCCTTCCAGAGCCATCCCGCACAGGCTCAGGAGAACCGTTGGGTTGGAGCGTGACAGTATAAACTGGTTTATTGCCAGAACAAGCAACAGATGCCAGCAGTGTGACACGGAGTGAGGATTTGGCAGTTTGTTCAAACACTCTGACAGCAGCAGGCATTTTAGACTCCGACAGATAAGAAATTGGCCAGCAAAATGCATTGATGGAGTACGTGGGCTGTGGAGTCTACCCTGCTGCCTCCCTGAAATAATGCAGGACTGAGTCCAGAGGGAGCGCACGGCTTTTGCATGGTAGCGAGACCACTGGATCCCGTACAGCCAATAACAGCTTCTGCAAGAAGCCATTGTTTAGAAAGATGGCACCTGCTGTACGCTCATCTGGGGGGTTTCAAAGCTAGAAAATGGTTCATCACCATATTTCACAGGTGCAGAGCACCTTCTGGGCCTTTTCTTGTGTAGGCAAGTGATGCCTTGATACTGTGACGATTGCCACTACAGGAACGCTACTCGGACAGGGAGATGCTACTGTCAACCAGTGTAATGGAGCATTCCTCTGCTAGAGAGATGGGTGGATTGCTGTAACTGCAGAAGAAGGAAGGTTGGAGTGAGAGATACATACATACATACATACATAGAGGCATTCCACCATCTATCTTCCTCCCGTTTGCCATGCTGGCTGGCCAGCACCACCTTGGTAGCATCTGTCCCCTTCTCACAGCCACGTACCTACCAACAGGGCCGGGAGATGGAGCACAACTGGTTCATCAGGTCCTTCCGGCTTGAACCCGTGCTTCCATGTAAATATGGAGCCTTACGGGCTCGTAGATCAGGCTTTAGGTTCTTCTTGAGAAGCTGAGGCCCCTCTGCCTGGGCTGGCCTCTCTCTCCTGCAGTGCAATGAGGAAAGCCCCCATGGGTTACAGGGTCTCATGGGAGGCATGAGCATTGATGTACATCTAGCTGGGTAGCTGGATAATCAGAGAAGGACAGCAGGTTCCTAAACCACAGCTCACAGGGACAATGAAGCTGGGTGCAAAATGCAGTGTCCTACTGAACAGAATTGTATGGTATGTCCACGTTTGCCCTTTGATTAGAAATGGTGTAGTAGTTCAAAAGCTTCTCTGCTTCCTTCAGAACTCCCCAGCTTCTACATTTCACCTCCACCAGAGGATGTGAGCAGCCGCTGAAGTGTCAGAAGTCCCTGCAGATAGTGGATCCTGGTTTTGCTTGATGCCCTGCTCTGACACTGCTGCCAGAGGCTCTGTAGCACATCAGGACAACAGTTCCCCTTCCTGTGGCTGGGAACAGCGTCTGAAGCAAGACCACCCCGAATCCAAGCCCGCAATCCTCCCTTTGGTACCAGACCATCGCTTTCCAAGTCTCTCTGCTCTTCCTAGAAAAACCTGCCAGCAGGTCTCTGCAACAAAGCTGCTCGCCAGATCCCTTCCCCCTTCACATCAGCTGCAAACAGCTTCTGTTCATTGGGGGGGCTTTATTTTTCCCCAGCACTGCAAGATGCAGAGCCAGGACAGCCCTGCCCAGCCATATGCAGCTGCTGCCCCGTCTCTACCTGTGGCCACACATGAGAAACCTTCATCCCTTCTGCAAGCAGGTTCCCCATCCCTTTCCTATGCTTTGCCGGAGGGTGAGTGGCGTAGCCTGACACAACAGCGATGACAGCCAATTACCGGCTTTAAAAATTACCCCCCGAGTGAGTGGGCTGCCCAGCTGCTGTCAGGCTGATTTCAGGTTAGGCTGGAAATTGTCAGCCGGCTGACGCAGCCCCTGGTTATTCTCCACTGCCCAGGAGGGGTGTGCCAGCACTCACCACGCCACTCTCCCCTCGACTTTTATTCCCAGCCCCAGCGTTCCGGGGAAGGTTTTGAAGGGGGTCAGTGGGGAAATGCACAATGCCTCACCAGCCGCACCCAGGAGGGCAATCGGAAAGGGAGAAAAACCTCCTTTCTGCCTGCAGCTGGGGCTGAGCAAGTGCTGGGGAGCCTGAAAGCAGGAGAGGTGAGGGCCATCAGGATGGAGCTGCTGCTGGAAGGGGGCACGGGCAGAAACGGCACAGTGGGCTATAGCCACAGGAAAGCAGAGGGAAGGGGCATCAAGCAGCACGGGCAAGGCTGCAGCAACTGCACAGCCAGACCCGCCCGGCAGTCAGACCCAAGGAGCCAGGGACAGGGACGTGTCAGCACAAAGCCCAGCACCAGCCCTAAAATGCAGGTGGCAGCGGTGCCATCGAATGCCGTGTGAAAGGCAGCACCAGGAGTGCTTCGCCGGGCATGAGAGACAACGTGGGAAGGGGCTGGATGCGTGGATGTAGGCAAATGATCCTTGTGGACATGGGCTTCCCAGGAGGGAGGCCTGGGGTGCCATGGGGGGAGCCAGGGCACCAAAGAAGTTTGGGATGGAGATGTTGAGGTACAGAGCCACGAGCAGGGTACACGCCCCACAAAACAGAGAGGAGAACCAAGCCCGTTAACCCCCGGGGCATAGGGTCCAGCAGCAGCTGTGGAGAGAGCCCAGGCGAGGACAGGGCAGCCCTGCATCACCCACCTCTGGCCAGTGCCAGCAACCTCTCCATCGGGACTGTCCCCAGCCCCAGCAGCAGCCACATGACACATTTGCCGTGTGGGTGTTTCCATTTCAGACACCGTGATTCAACTTTTCTCTCCAGATAAAGTTATTACGGCAAATTTGATCAAAATGACACATGGATTACAGTGTGTGTTGCAGACTCTAATTCTGTTTACTGTTCTGGGGGAATGGGCAATTATTACAAAAGCCGGGACAGAGTGTTTTTAATAACATTTCTTGTTAAGATTTAATTACAGGAAATTGTATTTTCTTAATCACTGAAAACTCAACTGCCTGGGAAATTTTTTTATATAATTTCATTTGCAGTTTATTAAATCCTTAGGTTATTCCTTTTCTGAGGCTTTGTTTTAGTCACTTGCTAAGTGCTTCTTAACATGTGTAGGACCAGATTGCGCAGCAGCACAAAGAAACTAAAGGGAGCAGACTCTGGGAGGCTGGCCTTTGACTAAGCACATTTCTGAGCAGGATTTAGAGGTCCTAAGGTATTCTTTTTAAAACAAACCCCAAAACAAACAAAAACAATAACAACAATTTTACCACTTTTTCCCCCAAGATCTGCAGCCTGCAGCCTGACTGATGCTGGCGCCCATGCATGCCAGGGCTGCTCCCTGGCCTTCTTCCCTCCCCGCTGCACCCCTCAGAAGCCAGGGTTACCTGGGGAGCTATCCAAAACAAGGGACAACTTTTGAAATGTGTCGGGCATGGGGATGAATGACCAGAGAGAGTGAACGGAGGCCCTGAAATATATGACAGGGAAAAGGAAAGAAGGGGGAGAATGACCTGTTGTCCCGACCATCAGCAGTCCCTGAACTGAGCTGTCCCCCCACAGAGCAGTCAGGGAGAGGGGCTGGGTCACCATTCCCTGTCCCTGAGGGGTGAAGGGGTGTGCCAGAGCACCGCTCCCAAAGAGGGGTGACAGATCTTGGCACCTGAACTGCCTGGGTGGTAGCCAGATCAAAGCATCGGGCTTAGCAGGGCTGCTGAGCACCTCTGGATACTGGCACAGGGTGGTGCTGGCAAGGAGAGGTGATGACCCACCTGAAAACCCACCCACCTGAAAACCATGCCCATGCATGGGGCCAAGATTTCTCCCCCAGCTGCTACAGTAGCCGTGTCACTGTCTCAGTGCTGCAGCTCTTGGTAGGAAGAACTGCTGATCCAAAAGGAGCCAAACAGCCACTTCAGATAACCAGGACAGCAGATCTCCCAGCCAAGGGCTTCCCATCCCCAGGATCCCGGCACCCTGGGCTCTGCTCCCAGCCCCTCGCAGGGGTGCAGAGAGGAGCAAGGCAGCTGAAAGCAGTGAAGGGGGTGATTGTGCTGCTCAAAGGCCAGGCTAGCTCCTGCTGGTGTGCAAAGCAGCCTCCCTTTGTGTGCAGGGCAAACACTGAAAGGACCCAAGACCCTGGGGTAGATGAGCCGCTGCCACTGCCACTGAGTAAATGGGGCACGGGTGCTTTCCACCCACCCGCAGTCCTTCAGAAAGTGGCTCAGTCCCATCAGCCAACCACCTTATTGCTCCCCTGATGCACATGCAAGGGAGAATGGGCTTATCTCTGCCTCATCACAAGTCTAGGGAGAGGTACTCAAGCCCCACAAGTGGCATAGCCAGGTACCAGCCTGGCAGGGACCCCACGGGGGCATGGGGTGCTGCGATACAAGGAGCTCAGCCCAGGTGAGCTCTCACCCAGCCCTGTTTCAAGCTCTGCCTGCAGAGCAAGGAGCTCCTGAGCAGCTTGTGCCTTGATTCTGGCCTGACATTTCATGAGAGCAGATCTATCTGGTGGAGTCTCCCTCTCCTTGCTAAAGATGAAGCTGTGACATCTGAGTCCAGATAACTTGCAAATCCTTAGAGTGATGTGCAATCCACAGCCTGCAACTAAATGTTGCCTAAGTCTACCCCGAGACTTGACAGGGTCTAGGTCGGACTGGGGGAGATTTCAGTGTATTTGCCAAAGCCAGAAATATTTGCTGTCTCTTCTCATACCAGAACTAGGTAGTGTAGCATCATATGAATGTAGGAAATGGATGGTCCAAAGCATACAAGAAATGGTGGTTCTTCATCCAATGCTTTGTTAAGCTGTGGAAGTCCTTGCCACAGGGTGTTGGGGATGCTCAGCATCAACATGGATTCAAAAGGCGGTGGACCAAAGTCAAGGAAAACAAACCTATTGATAGCTTAGCCAAGCAGCTCTGGTCAGAGTCCCTGAGCTGCAGATTGCCGGGAGCTGGGAGAGTATTTTGGAGAAGATGCACTGCACTCTTGTCCTCTTCTCGCACTCTTCCCAAACACGTGCCACCAGCCGCTGAGATGCTGAGTTGGACAGGCATTTGGCTGGATTGTGTACACCTGCACAGGATGTGAACCCAGTACACCCACAGGGCATGGATGCCTGGTTGTGCCTCCTCTGCAGCAGCTGCCATTCAAGGGCACGCCATCAGCTCTGCTCTGCTGCTTGCTCCTGCTCTTCAGTCTCTGCGTGAGCCAGGCATCCTCGCAAGCCTGGGGCAGGCAGGACAAACAAAATTCCCTCAGCTCCAGGATTTGAGTTGAGGCAGAAGTGGGAAGTTCATCAAACCAGCCAGGTGCTCCTGTTGGGCAGCCCAGTCTGACAGCGTGTGGTCCACGGTGTACTCTTTAGGGCATCCATGACTTACGTGCTGACAGGGAGCAGAGGACTGAGACAACTGCACAGAGGGAGGGCAGAGGGGTCCGTTTCTTCTACGCCCTGCTTGCTGCAGGCGAGGCCTTGCATCTATCTGCACTCCCTTCAACATATTGATACTCCCCCCTCCATCAGTCAGGCTTGGCTGCTTTGACAGGTAGAGGTAAGGGTGAGGAGGGCTAGCCCCTTTGTCTCGACCTTTGCCAGATACTTCCCTTAGTGCTAAAACCTTTGGCTACCATCATTTTAGGATGGGGCTATAGTTTTATAACAGCATCCCCGTTGCACTTGCCTCTGATTATTCCAAGCATCATCAGCCTCGGTTCAGGGCTCACAGCTCTGTCCCTGCTCCAGGACAGTGACAGTCAGTGACTTGCCAGCTTCCCCAAAACACCATACTTGTCATTTCAGGAAATAAGCATTGAAGAGAAACAATACCTACAAACCTGCCAAACCTTCATGCCAAGGCTATCATGCAGTGTAGATCAGCCCCAGCAGATCCTGGTCAGGTCTGACATGAATACATCAGTCCTCTGCTCCAGCTCTGGCTGTTTCTTTAAACCCATCATCATCTTTCTTTGTCTGGTTTCTTAAACCAGAGTAAGTAATTTCTCCCATGAGAAATCTCTCCTGTGTTTGCAGATTAGAGACTTGTATTAATTAAACAAGGTGGGCTTATCTGGGAGGGGAATAGAGAACGATGGAGGTAGAGCCCCACCATCTCCATTGCCCCGTGCATTGCTTGCTGCAGGTGGTGGGAGGGGAGAACCGCTGTGCAGCAGCCTAACTCCCTCCCCTGCTGCAGCTTGCTGGCCCCCTCCCTTCCCTCTCTCCCCACCACTCTGTCCATCCCAATGATTCATGGCACTGAGAGCACTGATGCAAGAGCCTCCCCGGTCGCTCTGTGTGCGCCTGGCACAGATCACATCTCAGGGTAATCGTCTTTGAAGGTTCCTTACTTCTAAGGTCTTGCATCTGTCACAAAAGAGTATTTCCCATCTGCTGGGATTTACTCCGGGTTCCCGGGACCCAGCTGATTCCTGCCTACCCACCCTCAATCAAGAGCAGTCAAGCTCTCACCTGGCTTCAGCTAACACCCTCAGGGCAGGCCCTGTCTCGGGAAGTGCGTGGGCTTGCACGCCATCAGGCTCAGCAGGTAACTCTGCAGATTACTTGGCAGGGCCACGGCAGGCTGAGGCTATACAAGGTACCCCCTCTGCTCCCAGACCTCGCGCCTCGGAGCTGGTGGGCTCCTGTCGCCTAAGAGGGTGGGCGCGTGCAATGTTGAGGAAGGCCAGACTTGTGGGATGCTCTGGGACACGCCGGGGAGTGCAACACCTGCGAACCCTTCGATTCCCCAAGACGGCAGGATGACGTTAGGAACAGCCATGTTTTCAGACCAGTGTGGGGCCAGTGCTGAGGAACCCAGCAGCACAGGCAATGATGTGACACAGACATGCCGCCCAACTCGGGGTCGCCAATGCTTTTCAACAAACCCTCAACTCCAGCGGGTTTATCCACAGTGACCTTTCGACATCCATCCCAATCCGTCCTAGCTAGCTGGTTCCTCAAGGCTCCCTGTCAGACATCAGACATCAGCCTCCACACCTGTATCTTCGCTTTCTGGAGCCCAGGGAAGAAAGAGAAGCTCCCCTGAAAGTGCATCTCCCTCCAGATACCCTGGACTTGTGGGCTTCCCTCTGTGAAAAGCCTTGCTGGGAGACTGTAGGCATGCAGCAACATCTACAGAAATTCAGGGTGTACTGCAGGCTCTATGGAGAAGCAGAGCCAACAGCAACAGGGAGCCAAATCCGCGCTCTTTTAATATACATCAGCTTTCCACATCACCACCTTCCCATGGCAGCCAGAAATGTGAGAGACACATCTCGAGCACTAAGCAGTAATTAGAAAAGGCAAAACTCGGGTTTGTTTCCATATTCTGCTTATCAAAGCTCTGAAGCGAGGGAGGCTTTGGTGCAATGAGTCTTGAAATATTCTCTACAGTCTCCTGAGTCTTAAGAAGCAGCAGCTCAGCCTGCTTCCATGAGAGAAGAGGAACCGATGGGCTCAGCGTGACCAGACCTTGGCACTGACCGGTGCTGGACCCTTCCAAGGGAGACAGAAAGAACCCTGAAGGTATAATCTATCCTTGGGGAAGTTTCTCCCACTTCAGTCAGCCTGTGTTATGGGCTATGAGAAAAGCAAGAAGAGGTTTGTGAGTGTCTTGAGCCCTCAGAGCTCTGTGATTGATGCATTTTGTCCACGGTGGTGCTGGTAGTTCTGGCTTAACACACCTGCAACGTCTGTGGGAGGTACCAAGCTTGGACATCCCTTGTACCCAGGCTTGACCGGGTCTGGGCTCCATTTATCCAGCATACAGTAACAGCCAGGTGCCTACGCTGAGGCAGTCTCCCAGCCCAGGCTGGAGTTTATAGTGCAGGTGACAGGCAAGCTTGGAGTGGCGGGGTCTGGTGCACAAGTCCTGTGAGGAGAAGCTGAGGGTCGTTCAGCCTGGAGAAGAGGAGGCAGAGGGGAGACCTGATCACTCTCTACAGCTATGTGAAATGAGGTTGCAGAGAGGTGGGGGTTGGTCTCTTCTCCCAAGTAACAAGCAATAGGACAAGAGGAAATGGCCTCAAGTTGTGCCAGGGCAGGTTTAGGTTTGATATTAGGAAAAATTTCTTCACAGAAAAGGTTGTCAGGCATTGGAACGGGATGCCCAGGGAGGTGGTGGAGTCACCATCCCTGGAAAGATTTAAGAGATGTGTAAACATGGTTCTTAGGGACACGGTTTAGTGGTGGTATTGGCAGTGCTTGATTAATGGTTGGACTCAGTGATCTTACAGGTCTTTTCCAACCTAAATGACGCCGTGATTTTAAGTGAGGGCACAGACAAGCCCCAGACCTGGTCCATTGAAACATGGCTCACCTGCACATGAGAACTTCAGGCACTGCCATGGGTGTTGCTTTAGCAGGCACCAGTGAGCCTCGGGGCACATGGGTAAACCTTTGTTCTCCAGTTGAGTCCCTTCTGGGCTAAGCTAGGAGATGCAGCAGCATCCCATACTGATCCCACACTCCTTCTCACCTGGAAAGCTTTTGTGTGCTCCTAGGCAGCCAAGGATCCAGGCAGCTCGCAGAGAAGTGCTGAGTAGGTGGTCAGGACCCTGCTGTGTACCCATCTTCTGAGGAGGCACCAGGAGCACCCCACCGGGGTATTACTCCCCTCACTGTGTGCCACGTTGTCTTCAAAGGCTTCTTGGGCCAGGGCTGTTCAACTTACAGCCCAGAGGAGGAATCTACAGATTACTGGCTGGATCTGCTGGGTGACCCTCTATCTGTCACTGTCACTTGCTTGCATTAGGGTAGCACTTAGAACAAGTCAACCAGCAACACAGCCAGGAGTGAGCTCTGCAAATTGGAAACAGTGGGGGGAAACAGGAGGTGAATAAAGCATTTGCTAGTGGACTCATTATCCCCTTTTTACTGACTGGAGGAGTGGCACAACAAATGTGGCTGTCAAGGAAAAGCTAGCCCAGGAACACTAGACCTCTAAAGCTCCTCCAGCCTTTCCCAGAGAGCAGACACTGGCAGGCTCATGGGTTGCTCCCTCTTCATTCGTGTGGTGCACAGGGAGGGCTGGCAGGTCTGAGGCCCCCTGCGCTTCAGCCCCCAGCTTCGACGGGAGTCCCAGAGCAAGGCAAGGCTGCAGAAGGCCCTGAGCACTGGTTGCAAGGGGGTGTCCCTGGTTCTGCATCTCTTTCCCAATATGAGCCTGGCCAGGCGGGACTCTGGCCAGTGCCACAAAACGCCATTAGTGTCAGGAGTGATGCAAACAGCATCCTTTTGCATTTTTCAGATTCTGCGCGTTCCCAGCAGCAGTAGAAAGCTGAACCGAAACTGACACCTCAGCCTCTCTAAACCTGCCCCACCAGCTGACCAGGCCATGTACCACAGCTGGGAAAGCTGAACGCACGGGAAGGAGAATATGTCAGTAATAGTCACAAGAGCAATGGCATAATTAGACTGAGCTGCAGCATCTGGGCTGCTGCTGTGGTGGTGTCTTTGTTCGGCTGGGGAGATGCACTGTGACATTGCTGTTATCTATGACGCAGAGAGCAGAGTAGCACAGATCCCCAGTGTGTCACGGATTATTGTCTCCTAGCACAAACATCTTTCTGTTGTTCTTTTACAGCTGAAGCTGTCAGTAAAATACACACCTCCGTACCAAAGAAAAAAAACAAAGAGAAATTATCCTTCTCTGCTGACAGATACATCAGTGTTTTGTTGTTCCCTTTGGCTTGCAGTTAACTCTGCCACAGCTCCTCCATTAGCACAAAATAAGATGTAATACTGACCAGTACCCAAGCGTGGGGCTGGGCACTGGGATGTACCGATAACATCCTTGTCTGGATGAAGGTACCTGAATTTCCTCTCTCTCCCTCCTGTGTTTATAAACTTCCAGCAATAAGATCTTGGCTGCAGTGGCTGGCCTAGGGTTCATGGCAGAGGCTGGGGTGGGCACATCCAGACCTGCCTGGAATCAGCTTCTCTCTTGGAAACCTCAGCTCTGTAACGCTCTGGGTCCTGCAGCACAAGCTGGCTGGAGCTTCAGAGGCTCTGCACTGCAAGGCCCACACCAAGGTCCATGCCAGGTGTGCACAGAGGCACGTCAAGCAGAGACAGACAACGGAGCCCACACCTGGGAGTCAGCCCACAGAGATGTCCCCGACCCTCCTCTATCCTGGCTCCTGTCATCTACAAGTGACCCAGGACCTGCCCGCCTCTACCTCTCTCCCTGCCAGCCTTGCCCCCAGGCAGGCTAGTGACAGCTTCAGGAGAGCACAGCAACACATGAAGGGTGTGAGCCACCATGCCTGAACAAGAAAATTCCAGGTGGAAATACAAACATTTCCTGGTGCGATGTGCAGAATGGGGGGGCTTTAGCTCACTGCTCACACTGTCAGCGTGCTACGTTTCTTAGCAGGTTGCCCAGAGGTGTGAAACTACTGAATGGAGATATTTTCCCAAAGAGCACCGTCAAAGATGCTTGGTATATTATGGGAAAAGATAACCCTCTGATAACAAAATACTGCACAAATCTCTGGCAGGGAGCAGTGTGCATCAGGGAGGCAGCCCAGGCCAATTATAGTGACACAGTTGATTTCCCAAAACCTGGACTTACAGCAGCCTAGAAAAGCATAGAAGACTGTATTGTAAGTCTACTGTGTAGTTTAGGAAGCCAACAGGAAGAGGTACACTTTCAGCAAGGGCTTAAAAATTATTATCTAGAAAAGGAAAGAATACAAACATACATAACGTTGGCTTGCTGATGCCAAGGGGTCCTCTCTGAAGCATCAGGTTTGAAGAAATACCCTAAAAGGTGGATTTGTCCTTCTTGGCAGTTTAAAAATATAGGCTTGCAATTGAAGTACTGGAGCCCAATCCCCAGCTCCCTCTGGCAAGCAAATGACCATATTCCTCTTATATGTTGACAAGTCCTTCTTAAATCCCGCTGGAGCTTTTTCTCCCCATCACACATGCTGAGAAACTATTGCAGAACCTCACTGCTTTCTGATGTTTACAAAGCCTTTTTCCAGCCTACTTTTATTTGTAAGCAGCCCTTCTGATGGCAGTAGTAATTCCCACTCTTTGCAGAAAATACCTTATTTGAGAGGGCTGGCATTTACCTTTCTCCTGGCTGTATCATTTTCACACAGCGTCACAGACAGGTTGCAGTTGGAAGGGACCTGTGGAGGTCATCTTGGCCAACCCCTGTGCTCAGCAGGGCCACACAGAGCCAGTGGCCCTGTCCATATGGCTTCTGAATATCTCCAAGGATAGAGACTCCACTACCTCTCTGGGCAACCTGTGCCAGTGCTTGTTCACCCTCACAGTGAAAAAGTGCTTCCTGGTACTCAAGAACCTCCCATGTTTCAGTTTGCGCCCACTGCCTCTTGTCTTGCCGTTGAGCACCACTGAAAAGAGCCCAGCTCTGCCCTCTTCGCACCCTCCCTTCAGGCGTTCGTACACACCGATGAGAAACCAGTCATCATTTTTGCCAGCCAATATGATGCAGTAGCACCCCCAGGATCTCCATCTTCCTGCCTGTTCCAAAGACATGGACCCCCAGCTTATATCTGAGCTTTTTGTAAGCAGTTTCTCAGACTTTCTGGCACTGTGTTTTGTAGTATCAGACCTTATTACCTCTCTATTATTCCCGTGTTCAAAGCGACCCAGTTTCTGCTGCGTGATATTCTGATCCTCTTCTGTCCTGCTGGTGTCTCCCATTTTTGTGTGAATGCCAGATGCTAGCAGAGGACACCTATGCTTCCATTAATGAAAACCTTAGGTCAGTCCTAAGATTCATCCTTAAGAAGCATCGCTAGGCCTTTTGGCCTGGTCAGTACACTCTTGTGAAACACACTCGGCTGTCATCTCCCCTTGAGTCAGATTTTTACCCTAATGTCAGCTCTACTGATCCCCAAAGACTTCTGCTCCGCTAGTTTCTCAGTGGCACCCTATCAAAAATGCATTTGAGGCACAAATAGATCTCCCACCTCTCTTTTTCTAGAAAATCAGTTGCTTTCTTAAAGAAAGCTATCAGATTGCTCCACTACAATCTGCCCAGAGCAAAGCTCATGTTACATTGTATGACCTTCCCCATTTACCTCTGCTAATTTGTCCATCCTTCTCAAGTTGCTTAAAAGCCTTAAATATTGCTGAGGTCAGACACGGGCATGTACATGCCCAGAGCACATTCATCGCCCTTATTAACTAGAGGTACTACCTTTGCTGATCTCTAATCGGGTCTTACTCACAGTTTGAAGGATATATCAAAGCTCCATTCCAGCTGCTTGTCATTTGCATGCAAGTCTTTCGGAGTTTGGAAATGCAAATTCCCCACTCTTCCCAAATTGACCACATCCAGCATTTGAAGTTGGCTTCCACCCTGATGTGATCGCTCGGCTGTCTGGTACCCGATGCTCTCGGCTGGCTACCTAAAGAGGGAGAACATGCTGACAGTGTAATACAGCTGCCTCTAGCCAAAGAGCAAATTGAGAAGGGCCAGGGTGGGGACGACAAGGCAGCAGCGCTCGGCGGCTCGTGCTCCGTGGGTGTAGGATGCTCAGAAAGTGTCCCAGGTGGCACCAGGACTGCTTTTCCTACAGGCATCACCCACAGGTTTGGCTTAGGGCTTTTGGGAACTCCAGCACAGAAGGAGATGTTTTATTTTATTCCCTGCATTAAGAAAAGTTGTTCAGCTGGCAGATGGGTAACTGTTGTGGTGAAAGGTTGCGCTAGAAATAAAGTAGGTTAGGAGTAGCAGATCAGATTAAGAGAAAAACATGCTAGTAGCTTGGCTGAGGAACAAATGAGGACAGCGTGTAGCATTGACAGTTAAAATTAAACACACTGTCCTCATTTGTCCCTTAGCTACCCAGGCAGGTTTCTTACATGTTGCTGCCAGATTATTTTCTATGCACACACAGAAAGAAAGTTGGGGAAGCATCTGTGTGATAATCCAGCTCTCCAGAAGAGAGATTGTGTCATCAGTGTATGTCCTGGGGACAGACTGTGTGCAGGCATTAGGTGGATGGATAGGAAAGAGGTATCTGGCACTCCACTGGGGATGTCAGAGCATGCCTTTATTTTATGGCTTTTCCCCCCCTCTGTACTAGAAATCCTGTTGAGCAAAGAAGCAGATTTTGATGCTTGTTCAGTGCCTACAAAAATGAGCATTTCTAATGGCATTCATAAGGACTTTCCTTTTCAAGTTTGACAGCTCTCCATAAGTTTTTCAAATCTTTTCCTCTCCACATCCAAACCAATTTGACATCGTGCATCAGGGTGAAGATGTTCAGATACCATTGTATGAGTTCATGCCCTGAGATTATACCAATGCCTTCTGTCATTATATCAATGAGTGTGATCACTTAATGCTTGATGTTAATAACCATTTCGCTATCTCAAAATCAGGCCGAACCCTGCATAAGAGTTGAAGGTGGCAGGTTTCCCACATAGTTAAGCCATTCACCACTCTAGTATAACGACTCGGCGGAGTCCCAGCCTCCCTTAGAGGGCTGTGGGTCCAGTGAGAACACCCTGGATGCCCCAAGGTATCTCAACAGAATGAGGCATCCATATTTCAGCAACTAAACCCCACCTTTGCCAATGCAACCTGCAGAGCTGCCTGGCTCACTGTGTGGCATTTCCCTCCACAGGCAGTCAGGCTGCGCTGACTGCCTTGACTCCAGCTCTGCTGGCTGAAGCGGGAGTGCCAACCCCTGCTTGGCACCAAATGTTTGGTGCCTTCTCCATCCCGCTCCTAACCATTAGGCAACCCAACCTGGATGAGCTGGTTGCCTCCTGTGGAGCACAGCAGATGATCGTATTTAACCACGTTTGCCCCATCTCCAGATAGGTTTGGACACAGAGGTAGGTAGTTATGACACTGCTGATGACTATGGTGTGATTTAGATGTGTTACCACAGCTTATGTCGTGCCAGCAAGAAAGAGTGTATGTTTAAATGTCATACTTAGAGGTCTTAGACACATATATTAAAGTCTCTAGGTGTGACATTACCAGGAAAAGGTAGGAGAAAATTCAGCTGGGGGTCATCTGAGTCGCTGTTTAGAAACCACCACTGGATTTCTGATACAGCAGCCTACAGGAACGGAGAAGGCTGTTGAAAGGCAGATGCATACACGTACAAAATCAGTATATTAAGAGGCAAAAGACTCATTTGACAGATAGTGAGCATGAGAAAATGAAAAGCAAATGGGATGCTAAAATGTTTTACGCTACATACTCATCACAGAGAAGGGGAGTTGTGTTTTTAATGAGCAAAGATGTATCATTTCACTTACCGAGCCTTCCAGCTGATGATAGAGAGACTTGCTTTAGAGCAGCAGGATTAAACAAGGTGCAGATATGGATTATAAATTGCTATGTACCAAATGTGAACAGATTGCCCTTAAATGTCATTCTTATGTAGATAAATCAATCCTAGTTGAAAAAAGCAGTTCAGCATGGGGGGAAAAGGCAGTGTACCTGCCTCCTCTTATGCCTCATAAAGGATCCAGTTTTACTAAGAGATCTGCCTCAGGCTTTATTCAGCTGTGAGGTCATTTGTGAGGCCCCCAGCATGCATGTCACCCTCTCTGTGGGGCTGAGGGAAGGAAGCCAGACAACAACAGACTCTTGTGCTAGCCCCTGACATAGCCCATGCAAAGCTTCGTAAACCTCTTGCACCTGGGCTTGGAGGTACCATGGACCACCTCAAGCCTCCAACAGGAAAGACATCTGTCTTACCCCCAGCATTCACAGCACAGCCTTTCTCCTGGCTTAGACCCCTGGCAAGCCCTTCAGCCCTCCACCTGACTTGGCCACCAAACCCTGCAGTCTTCAAGCACTGAAGACTTTCTCCCTCACCTCGGGAGAGCTCAGCACTACTGAAGGAAGCAAGAAACAAGACAGCAGCAGTCTGCGGACTCAGAAAGCAACTTCATGCAGTTTATTCTCCCTTTGCTCCCACTGTCTGAAATGCAGGTCCTGCCTAGGCACCAGCCTGCCCTTGGGAAGCTGATCTGGGGAAATGTTGGCCCCAAAAGCCTCGCAGAGCACCACAAAAGTGATAGCAGAGACTCAGCCTTGTTGCACCAGGGCAGCTTCCCTCCACAGCCTTTGTGCCCTCTTTGGGGATGTAAAGAGGAGTAAGGAGAGCACATTGGCCATCTGAGGCCTTACATCTGCTGGGTACTGGTCTGTACCACCACTGGAGATCACCACTGTTCATCCATGGATCAAAACAGCTGGGAAATCTCTGTTCAAGGCATTGCCAGGATGAAGCTAGTCCAGGATCACTCTTTTAAAGCAAAACAGAAAAGGGATTGCAAAGTCCTGAGGGGCTGAGAGAGTAGGTGCAGGAACAACCTAATGCATCCACGGATCAGGAAGGCACAGAGCCTCAGTGGCTTATCCAGCTCTTCTAATGCTTATGATATTTCATTAAAATAAGCTACTGTATTGAAGGAGGATTAGAGGGCAGTAAAAGCATATCTATCTTTAAAATTGGCATTAGTGGTGATCCTGGGAATTACAGACCAATGAGCCTTACTCTGAACTAGGCAAATTAGCTGAAAAGATAATTAAAGCGCAAAGAATAAAACATCTAGATGACAGGGGTGATATAACAGGAACAAACCAACACTGCTTCAGCAAAAGTATTCATGCCTCACACATCTACTAGGATGCTTTGTGCATGTCAGCAAAACAGCAGATAAAGGAAAAGTTAGGTGGTTTATTTGGACTTTCAAAAAGCCTCCATCCACACTCCTAACACTGACTGGCACCATTTGAAAGCAAAGCAGTCAAAAGTAAGATGTAAGCAGCTATTGAAGATCACAAACTGGTTCAAAGAACTGCTAAAACACAATCAGTGGTCAGTGCGGTGAGGGATTTCAAATGCAGCAGCACCTACATGGGTAATAGAATTAACAAGTGATCACAGCAGCAAGACGACTTTAGCAATCTCCTCCCCTCTTTATGTAGCTCTATTACAAGAGAACCTGCCACCGCTTCAGATCACACAAGAGTGTCTGTGTTCATCAGTCCTGGAGGAAACTGTGGGAAGCCAGCTGAGGCTGTGTTATCAGTCTTCACCTTTCTCTCACAAATCTTATACAATTTAATGGAGAGGAAAAGGGGGAGTCTCAAATCCTCACTTCCTGAAGGCACACTATTTCCTGAGCATTTCAGCTTCCCTTCTCCCTATAGATTTTCAAACCACATGATTACAGAAAAGAAAGCTGGAAGCTGTGTTTGCTAAGCATTTTTAAAACCCAGATAAAAGGCAACTCCACCAAAAAATATAAATAGTTTTTACAGCAACATAACTTTGAAGCCCACTTCATTTTGGAGCTGCCTCCTGCCTTGTGTTGTGTTGAGGCACCACAGCCGTGATGATGCAGGACTCTAATGACAGACACAAGTGGGGCTCAGCCAGGAGTGCTGATGGGGAGCACACCTTGCCTTGCCAGGTGTGACACCCCAAAGGGTGACCATAAGGCAAATGCCATCTGGGCTATGTGTCACCGAGGTCAGCACAGCATGAGAAGCCAGTAGAGCCTTCTGAAGGGGAGAGACAGGGAGACAGAGGCAGGGTAATACAGAAAGAAGGTATGTCCAAGGTATGGAAAAAATAGGTACAAAATAATGTCTGGGTGGGTGGAAGTAAATCATTCCCTCATATAGACTGCCCAACAACCCTGAACAGAGGACACGCAGTGAGTGAAAAGCAATGCATTTTGAACTGATAAAAGAAAAGACTATTTTTACACAATGAATAATTAACCTGTGAAGTTCACTGCCATGGGATTTTACTGAGGACAGAGGCTTAGCAGCTTTCAGAACAGGAAAAGCCATTGATATGAATAATGAAAATATCCACCATTACACTTGACAGAATGAAATCCCTCCAGAAGGGATTTTAACTCCTCCTGGCCCAGTGTAGGACCTCCACTGCTGATTAGGAGGGGAGAGAGGGGATGTCTCCTGGGCACATGCTCCTTTCTAGCCTACGGGTGCCCATCACGGTGGCTGCCACCTCCTTCTCTGCAACTCTCAGTGCTGGGAACAGAAAGAGGACGGATACCAGGCTAAGGGACAGCAGAGCCGCTCTCATATGATAATTCCAGCACTCTGGTAGAAGGGATTTTAATTGCTTTTCATTTCCGTCTCTGCATTGTTCAACCATCTGCTGGTTCCCAAGGCCTAAGACACTTGATGTCTCTGGAGGAGTGGAGAATTCAGCCTGTTTTCTGCCAGATGAGGCTGTTGCTTTATCTCTTGCAAATCTGACCAAAGTATCCCTCCTTGACAGAAGAGTTGGCCAGTTTTCAGCTAGTCATCTTGACCTCACCTGTAGCTTTAGCATCCTCATAGGAAAACTAAAGTTATAAAATAACTTCAGGTACATGAAGCTGGAGAGTAAATACTTAGGAAATACTTAGGTGCCAATGTCTCCCTAATGAGTTTACAGATGGGACTTGTTTCTGTGCCATTTTGCATTTGGTATTACCCTCTCTTAGAAGAGCTCAGCCTTGTCTACCACTGCTCACTGAGATCAGCATTGATGGTTCCCTGTTGCACTACCCCCTTCTTTCCAGAAGGAGAGAGTGTGGCAGAGGGATGTGGTTCACCATCTGTCCCAAAGAGAAAAGTTGTAACACATCTCCTAGGCCTTCACTCTAAGGCCACCTTGCCCTGATTAGGGCTGATCACGTCAGCTCTTGCTTCTGTGGACCATATTCAGTCCTAGGAATGCAAAACATTTCATTAAGATTACCTAGGCAGCCCAACACACCAAGGAAGCTGGTGGGTGAATACCATCTCCATTTGAAACTGAAAAATTAACATGTGAATTAAACAGCATGTGTGAGCACAAAATGCAGATCCTTAAAACATCCCTGCAGAGCCTATAAGCTACAATTATTGCTCCATGAGCAGCTAAGAGCATGGCAATACATCAATCAGGCAACCCTCCACCTGTCTCCTTCCCCCTCCTAGGCCTTCTCAGAGCGTGCTACCAGAGCCAGTCACTGTGAAAAGCACCGCCAGGGGAAACAGTGCTGCTGCCTTCCCCTCAACACCATAGCCTGGCTCAGCAGGCAAGAGGCACAGCCACGGCACAGCAAGCCCAAGCCTGCCTTCCACCTCTGCCCCCCAAGAAGGACTGGGGAATGACCTATTGCCACCAGCTCTGATGTTCAGCTTGGGGGCTCCTGTGAGGTTTGCGCTCGACCCCCACTCCCAGCACACCACTGGAAGCTCAACCCATTCCCCCATGGAGCGAGGAGTATAAGAAATACGCTGAGGCTGGCGCGGTCACACCAAAACCCATCTAACCAATTACCTTGGTTTCTGTATACTTAGAAAACTAATTTGGATTCCTTCTCCATTAACCTAGCCAACTTCCCTTTGGACACAAGTAAAGTTTAAACACACACAACACCCATGACAAGGACTTCTACTGCTTGGCTACATGACGTGTGAAGAAGAGACATTTCCTCTTTTGAACCTGCTAGCTGTCAGCATGGCTTGATGAGCTCCTGGTTGGAGCACTGGACGGGTGAGAAGTGAAGACCAGTGTTTTGGGTATTGCTTCCTGCTCTCAGGGGAGGATCGCAGGTGCTGAAGTGGAAGTACAAGTCCCAGAGGAAAGCTGGGTTAGCTGTGACCTTCTCTCTCTCCATCAGAAAGCCAAGGTGCCTAACCTGGGGCTCTGTGGGACCAGAGGGAGGGACCAGGGCCAGGTGAGGTACCAATCAACTCATCTTTGCAGGTCAAGGTGAGCGGCAGATGCTTCCTCGCTCTCATGCGCCGTGCACAACTGCACCCAGTGGTTCATGCTCCCAGGTATTGATAAGGAATACACCAAGTCACATCACAGGGTTGCCCACAGGGAACAAATCTAACCTATGTGATACTAGAACAGGACAGGGGGGCGGGGAAAAAGGAAGGAACTAAGAGCAGAATGCAAAGCAAATAAACCCCAACTGTTTGTGATGGAGTGGTATTAAAATATTGGAATAGATGCTGAACTTAGCATTAAAGAACAGTACAGTATATACCAGGCATGGAGAATAGTCCAATACCTGTGGGGGTTGTGATAAACCCAGGAAATTATTAATCTGTCTAAAGAAAGAGGAAGAATGAGATAAAAATGTTCTTCCTACAGAGGATAAAGTGGATTTTTTATAACCCAAGCAGCAAGGTATCAGTGCCGTTTTTGTGCATTACCATAGGCGATTATATACACAGCTAAGTAGGATGAACTCAGAAGAGGGCTGATCATCTTCTGGGAAGACATGAATTAAAGGGATTTTAGAAGATGAATAAAGAACTCCAGATAAGGCTGTAATGGATCAGAGGATACCACAGCCATGCTGCTGCTACATTAGGGTAAGAGCTACCTGGGGGAGGCTTTTCATCAGCAATTAACCCTTAGCCAGTCAACCTTTCTAAAGCAGGTAGCAAAGGCATGGTGCTACAGGCATCATGCTATAATGACAGATTGAGCCTGTCAGAACCTGAGATGTCTCTTCTTGGGCTTTCTCGTGTAGTTCCAGAAAAAGGCAGCCAGCTGAAACCTCCAGAAAGCCAGTGATTTGTCTTGTCTCCAGAGGAGTTTAGGAAGAACATTGCTGGTTTCCCTCCCTCTACCTTGCCTTGCAATGGACCTAGTTCTTAAGGTCCCAGATCTCAAAGGCTGCCAGATTCTTTGCGGGCCCTAGCCAGGCAAGAGACAAGCTCCTGGTTTCCGACACCTATACCTACATGCTAGGATGTGAAATGAGCTTGCCAAACTCATTTCACACAGGAGCTGCCATGCATTCGCCAGGCCTTAATAACATTAGCCGACAAAGATTTTACTAAATAGAAAATAGACTCTTCCAAGAGAAGCTAGAAGACCTGAATCTCTTCTCACCTGAATAAAGCAGAGGACGATTAGCCTTTTCCTTGCATTAAAGCTTTCCTTTGCTGAACTTAGATAAGACTGGAAAAAGGTAAAGCAAATAATTTCTTATCTCCCTCCTGTAACTAAAACCCCACAGTCCTTCACAGCAGGGCTTACACTAGGTCTCAGGGCAACTACCTAAGCAGAGTCCCTGGAGAACAGGTCCTGTGGAAGCGGTGCTCAAAAAAAAGGCAGGTGAGAAACACCGTGCCTGTCTCTGTGGAGGTGATGAAGCCAAGAACCAAATGCCAAGAACGTTTCCACAGAAGACAAATCTTCCCAGCCACCAGTGAGGAACAGAGCTCGCTGGAAAGGAGCAGTGTGGTCTTTGCTGGTTAATGTTTGTGGCTGTCCCCACAGCTGGGCACAATATAAGGGACCAGCAGGAAGCCCTTTGGCTTGTTTTATGCACGCAGGATGAGCTACTGGTTTGTCCAGCCTACAAATCATCAGCTCTGCCTGTAAAGCTCTGAAGGAGCAACCTCCAGAGCAGCCATGAAAGTCATTGCCTGCTTCCCCTCTACACATCACTCTCGCAGCCAAGCTGAAGCATGGGGAGGGGGTCAAACCCACCTCAGACACACCCAGCCTCACCTGAAGACCTGGTCACCTGGAAAGCATAGCCCTTCTCCCAACCCTCTGCCAATTAAAAGCACTCAAGTTGGTGTGTTTTCTGGGCAGGACAGGGGGGAGTTTGTCTGTTGTGGGATGTGCTAGGTTTGCAGCCCACCAAGTAGAGGCATGTTGGTAAGTCCTGAGCTTGCTGGGAGAAGAGAAAAGCTTGCACAAAGTGCTAATTCTAGAGGGCCACCAGCCACCCCGTGATGAAGGGTTTTCTTCTCCGTTCCCCCTTTATACTTTCATCCACAGCAGAGGAGCTTTCAGAGCATTCTGGCAGGTACTCAGTTCAGCCTGCCCTTTAATAGACAAAATAGTTTCACTCATCCCTGCTTCCAGCTCTGTGCCAGAGATGGGCAGACAGAGCTACCACAGTTTAGAGCTCACAGAGGCAGACAGTAAGGGTCAAGATTTCTTACAGTCCCATAAGCTGCTCCTAGGAACTCTGGGTCAGATGATGTCACAGGAGACGGCTGCGGATCACTCTGTGCTGCCTGCATTCACACATTAGCCTGCTCTGAGCAAACAGGACTCAGAGTTTCCCACCCAGGTGCCTCCAACCTATTCACCTGCTGCTTTGTGCTCTCCTGGCATCATGTAGGAAATGCATTGTCCTTGTGCCTCAGTTTCCCCAGAGTGATTATTAATTTTGCCGTGTTTCCTAAGGAGCTGCAACCCTTCACTAATTAGCGTCTGCAAAACCCTTTCAAGCTCCTCAAAGGGAAGGTGCAAAAGAAGGACTAAATATCATTAACAGCTTTATTTTACACACAGCAGAAAATTAATGAGGTGTTGGGTCCTCGTGAACTGCAACTACCATCCTGCTAAGTAAATTTTGCTTTCATAGCAGGTATTGCCCACATCTGTGTTCCTGGAGCGCTACCTTTTGGGATGTTATCCTTCCTCTGAACCGAACCACTACCAGCTTCTGACGTCTGCTCTCTTGCCAAGGCCTGCGGATCTGTCACGCACAGCCCTTCCATTCATTTCCCTGGAGTTGTCTGGGATGCTGGTAACAGGAGGTGGAGACTGGAGGGGGAGAGCTAGGAGCCATGTCAAAGGGGTGAGGTGTCTGCTTCCAGGTTCCTAATAACAAACTGCAAGAGGAGGCAGAAATTAGCTAATATCAGTCTCTGAACTGAATGGCTCTGAGGGCTTCTCCAAGCAGCTCATACAGAGTGTCTCTGCTGCCAGTCCCCTGCAGTCAGGCTTTTCAAATGGCAGCTTTGGGTCCCTGCTGCTTGCAGTGCTGGCAGCCACTCAGGGACTGCAAGAGGAGTCATAAAAAAATTGCTCATGCTAATTTAAAAGTCAGGTCTCCCGTTGAGCACATTGGAGTTGGAAGGAGCGTTGCCTCAGTGCAGACAGTTCACGGAGTGGGTCTTACCTCAGCTGGCATACCTGCTCCCTTCATCTGCCAAACATATGCCTGCTGGGGAAAACACGTTTCCCTCAGCAGAGACAAGGACACGGTAGGTCCCAGTTGCGCCCCAGGCTCCTCCAGAGCAATGCACCCAGGACTGGGTGTTGGGGACTCCCCCTGCAGCTGGGCTTTGCAGCACCCTCTGCTCCCCATGGCCCCTCTTGGCCCCATGGCGGGGAAGCACAGAGCTACGGGGTTCGCTGCTGCTGCTCCCCCGGCCCTGCTGTTTCACCCTGACATCAGTTGACCTGCATGATCCACTACTCCCCACAGTCGTGCAGGCTGCCAGGGAAAAGCAGGCAGACTCAACATGGAGTTAGGGCTGCCACAAGCTGTATTCTCCACCACACCGTCTCTTTCTTGCCCACACGCTGGGCACCACCAGATACAAAGTTCTTGGACAAAGCTGTCAGCTGCCATGTCTGCCCAAAGTCAGGACAACCTGTGCAGAGGGAACTGCTGCCTTCGGTGCACTCCCATGGCTCTTCATGCAGGAAATCCCATGAGAACAGGGATCCCTCCCTGGGCTCCTTGGCTCTTATCCACTGCAAGCTCTACTGCTGGCAGAGACCCCCAAAGTTCAAAGAGTGAAGCAGGGAAATGGCATGATTTTTCAGGGAAGGACCAAATGACCTCCATCTGCAAATTTTCCCACATGGGAAGCAGCCAGCCTCACAGGAGCAGGAGACTATCTCTGGGGGGGGGGGTTCAGGAACAAATGCTGCCTTGGTATTTCAATGTTTCCAGCCTCAGCCTAGGTCCTCCTTCTTTAAAGGAAGTTACAGCAACCTTAACACATCAAAGACTGATGCTCCAGACCAAGGTCTCCAACGTGTTCCAGTAAGACACAGGTCAGTTTATCCATAAAGCCCTCAAAAGAGCATATGCCAGCAGGAGTGAGGTCAGTAAGGCATGGTGTCTGCTGGGTTGCCTGTGAACCAAGCCAAAGCACTCCCTCTGAGATAAAGTGCGGAGATGAACACGTGTGGAAAACACCCGAGTACTCTCCACCTGAGAGCAAATACAGCTAAGCCATGTTTGTCAGTCTTGGCAGCAGCTGGTACACAAAACGGCTGTCTGTCTCTTTGTTTCCCCTATAGACATCTTGCTCTGTTTCATGGCGCTTCTCCAGCCTCTTCCAAACCCTGACAGAATCTCTGAAGCAAAGCACTTGATGCCATTTCAAGGACGGACCATGGACATTGGAACTAAGTTGTTTGGCTTATTTCCCTCTCTCTCCAGGTTGTGAAATTTGGGAACAGTGGAGTCCTTTTGTAAAGTCATCAAAAAGCATTCGAATCCCACCTGCATGTGCCACGCACAGTTCAAATCCCAAATTAGAAAAGCAAATGCTTGCCTTGTGCTGCAGGTTCTTTCCCCTGCTGCTTCCTGTCGTACCCCGGTCTCTCCACTGCCTGCCAATGCCGTGCTCACAGCCAAGGTGAAGGCTGTGAGACACAGCCTGGAGCAGCACAGCCAGTTGTATCTTGGCCTCATCTTGGAGATGTGCAAGCTGCCCCAGGTTCAGAGACATCAGAGGAGCACAGACCACTCATATTCTTCCTGGGAGAGGAAGAAGCTCAACCAGGGCAGCTGCTTTATCCCTAATATGTGAAGCAGGAGAATTATTTTTCCAACTGCTCTAGCTGGAAAAGACATATGAGCTTTGGGACACAAATTTTTTCTCAGGTCCAAGACCCAAGTAGAGAACGTCAGGTGAAGGATGGAACAGAGAAAATACTGCTGACGTTTAACTGCTTTGCACGAATCAGCCAGAAAATTGTGAGAGGAAAAGGTTATAAGGCTATTAGCCTGCTGCTTCACACAGCCACAGCTTTTGCTGTCCACAGGAGGAACCTTGCAGCAAAGGGAACTCCCCTTTCACACCAGCACCCTGATGGCTGAGCTACCGCCCTTGAAACAAGGCAGGAGCACATCAAACTGTGCCTAAACCGCCTCCCACCTGAGCTCAAAAGTCTCTTGGACTGTATCCACGTTGTTCTGTCAGAGCAGCCTCCAGAACCAGCAATGCAAAGGATGCTACTGCAGCCCCCCAGCACAGCTTCTACGCGGGACCCCACCCAATCTTCAGACCATGTTTAACCTGTATGCAGAGGTTCACCTGGTCTCCTAAGGGACCCCATGTTCGAACACAGTTTGACTGGACTAAAAAATAATACGCTGCCAACCTTGCAGCAGTGCTGAGGGGAGGGCTGAAATGGGCTCTCAGCAAGGGCAGAACCGCTGTAAGCATCTCATCCGAGTGTGGGTTCAATTCCTGCTCCCACGTTCAGGACTGCCCAGGCCCAAGGACAGGCAGCATTGCCCAGCGCAGCCCACAGCTGGTGGCCTGAGCCCAGCTCCCCACACTGGGGCAGGAAGGTAGTTGATGTTTTGTGTGTCAGAAAGAGTCTTCAGGGCTCACGCAGAGCCAGTTCACCTCAGCAGGAGAGGGAAAATACTCAGTTCTCAGCACTGATTTCAGGAAGATGCCTGCCTAGGGAGGCACAGCCCACAGTACTGCTTGTTGAGGGGAGAGGACTGGGGGCACTCCTCCATGGGCGGCTCTGACGCTCCGCTTCAGAGGTTTGCAAGGGCTGAAGGGGGTGCAAAGCACCTCTGAAATGGGGACAGTGTCACATTTCCAGGAAAAGGAAGGAAGTGGGAGCCTGAGCCCGGTGGAAACACAGACCTCTCTTGATAGCAATTTCACCAGAAGTGTCTTCCTGCTGTGTTGGAAGAATCCCAGCAGCAATTGACAGGGAGGATTTCAATCAGAAATCCATCTCCTGTAAGGACTGCTTTGGGGGGGCGAACGGAGGAAGCAACCTGCAATCTACTTTGTATTGCTGAGCAATAATGGGGCCAGCTCAGATGGAAAGCAGATGGAGAGAAAGTGAATAAGGCCCCCAAACACTGGGGAGAGTGGAAACAATCAGAGCACCGACTGCCGCAATACAGGCCAGTGCCACTTCAGCCAGCCTTGCAGTAATCAGAGCCCCGGCCCTCTCTCCCCTCTACATTTGCCTCATGACATTCAGACAGTGAGCAAACATTTTCCTGACCACAGACTAGATTTAAAACCACTTTGGCTGCGGCTTATCTCAACAAATAAAAGACCAAGAGCCAGTCCGAGTGCGTGACTGCTCCACTCTGTCTACAGGCAGCTTGTGCACAGCTGCTTTTGCTCTCCCTGCGGCATTAGCACCCGGTGTACTCACAAACTGGTGGACAAGGCGCTGTCTGACCATTGAGCAGTGCCTAAAGCAGAGCCACAGCAACTGGCTTGGCTGTTGTTGCCACCAGTGAGGGGAAAATGAAGGGAACATCTGCAGGTCAGTCAGGAAGGAAAGCAACAACTTGGTAACTGTGCGCGTGGCCTCCCCTCACTAGACAGAAGCAGCAAGCCTGCTTCTCCCAAGCCCTCCCTCTCTGGGCTGGCCGTGGCTCTGCCATTCAGTCTTGCCCTCCTGCCAGGATTCAGCCGGCTCTGCCTTGACACCTCCACCAGCTGCCTACACTGCAGAGAAACCTAGAGCTGCCTCCCAGCAGGTCAACCAGGGACAGCATCATGCCGACAGCTCTGCCCGGGCACGCTCCAAAAGCTGCCTTGCAGACAGACCCTTGCCCTGGAAGGAAGCCCAAAGGACACAGCAGACAACACAGGGCCTTTCTCAGGTTGCCAAAGTAGGTGACTGTGATCTTTTTTGTTCATCTCTGCATTAAATGGAAATCTTCTGGAACTGATTTTTTATTCCCCAAATCCCTGCCCCAGTAGATTCAGGGTTCAAGGGACAACCTGGAGGGAACACAAAACATGGTTAGGTTGGAGAAAGGCTGGACTATATCAACCACAGGAATGATTTCTTGGAGCCCAGAAGGATTTCTGGCCAAAACAGATGCAACACTGACCAATTTAAGGCACTCGAGTACCCCATGAGGAGAGGAGCGACATCCTGCCCTCCTCATCATGTGCCTTTCATTCTCCTTTCCCACCAGGCACGCTGCTTGCCACGGGGTCCTCCTGAAGCCAGGGCACCGGCCAGACTTGACTCCCCATCTGCCCCAGCACCCATGTTCTTCCCAAATAGCTTTGTGAGGCCACAGTCACACCCCTGCGCAGGGAGGCGAAACAGACTTCAGAATCTCAGAAAGTTTTATATAACTGCAAAGCCTTTTCCCAGGAAGCTGTATTTGTGCCATCTTTTTATATTTCAAGCCTGTTCCAGTTCTCTTATCTTTTTTTTTTTTTTTCCCCAACACTAGCAGCAGCAGCGGCATACTTAGCCTGGTAAATAATGCATACAGCTCTCACTGCTACGCAGACAGACAAAGGCAGGTAGTGTATCAAAGAATAAAATTGTACAGCGAATTGCAGTGTAATAGCTGTAATTTAGTGCCCTGTGGGTGATCAGAGATTCAGAAAGTATCAGAGACCCATGCTCGGCGCTGACTGGCAAGGTGACTGGAGATACAGCAGAGTGTTTGACCCTTGGATTGTTTCCAACCTAAGTGGAGCCATAAAAAATTCAGGAGACCATGCTGTCTCCCAGCGAAATGGTTTGTGAGGTGGATAAATAGATGGATTTTGTGTGTACGCACACACGATATATTTATGTGGGTGCACAGAGATAATCAAAGAAACACTGATCAAGACCCGGACTACTTATATAACAGAAATGCCTGGGGAAGCTGGGAGTGTCTCTGGGTTGTTTTATATTGTCCACTTGCAAGAATGAAGGGAAGTCTTCGTTAGGGCACCAGCTGGATCCCAGCTCAGGAAATCTCAATTCATTTCACATGCAGGCTAGTGGCTAATGGGGGGGGGGTTGTGTTTGTGTGTCTGATTGCAGCTCTTTGGCCATTTCAGACTTGGGGGCATTCAGATTCCTTGCCAGGTTCCCATTTCTGGAGCGTTTGTCTCCACCAATCACCCAGGAAGTCATTTGAGGAAGCAGAAAAGATAGCAGGAGTAATAACGCTATTTCCAGACTCCCTAGTAGCGCCTTCTCAGAGGCAGTGAGACGCATGTTCCCTTGGAGCTCAGCAGAGACCTGGAAGGATATAATCACTCTCTTTCTACCTAAACCACACAAGAGCATGCAGGGATGCAGAGGGCTGTCACCTCCCATTTGCAGACAGCGTAGGAGCAAACTCCTTTCTTCTCCCTGCTCAGGGAGCCCACAAGCCTCTCTTCCATTGCCCAGGGGAAACAAGAAGCAAAGGGTCGGCTGCTTCTTCCTAGGAGCACGGTGGCCTGGCCACAAGGAGCAAGCAACAAGCTAAGCAAGAGAGGCTTTGGAGCAGGAGGGTGGCTGGGAAGACCAGCACTTACATAAATACTAGGCTCTTTGCTGTCAAAGAGCATCCTGCCATGCAGAAAACCGCAGGACACATTGGAGGGCGAGTCCGTCAAGGTCCCTGCAGATGGGGACCAACTCTGCCTGACTTCACAGTGAGTTGTCTGAGCCAGGGAATATATTTACGTGGCTGCCCTCTCTCATAACCAGTGACAGCTCTGTTTGGATCATCTGCAGCATTCAACAGCCTGTCCGCCACATCAGGCCTGCGGAAGAGAGTGTGTAGGAAGAGGCGCAGATTTGGCTTCTCCCATCTCTGTCAGCAATGCTGTAAAATCCTCAAGCACTTCGCTATTCCAACAGTGCCTGGAACTTTGTAGAACAAGTCTCCCATGGGATCCGGATAGAGAACATGGCACTTTCTGAGGAACAGCAGATGTGGTCCAGCTTCCTTATGCCTCTCACAGCACCATCAGCCAGGACTGAAGGTCTTACTGCCCCCTGGGACAAGGAGATAGGGAAATGCCACACAAGTGAGAAAGTCAAGAGGGAAACAGGAGAGAATCAGGCACCAGCCCATTAACTCCTAAAGACTGCCAGGCAAAGGAGGTACAGCAGGTGAAAATGGGGTGACTGGGGCAGGAACAGAGACTGTGGGCACCAGGTGACTGAGGTAGAAACTAGCTGCCCAGCACGAGAGCAGAAATGCAGTCGCTGCCCCTGATGCCGGCACAGATGCCTGTGTGAGCTGTGTCTCAGCAGGCCAACCTCACCACCCTAAATCTCTCCAGCCCATTTACCAAGTAAGTACCTTCTGGCTCCGCAAAGCCTGCTCAAGGGCATAAAACTCCAAGAAAGGGCTCTTCTGGATGCAGCTGCAGGACCCCAAGTTATAAACACAGTGATAAAGCCAGGCATCCAATTTCAAAATGGCATGGAAGCCCAGGGGGGTGTCTCCTCAAGAGACCTTCCAAGACCCCACATGCAGGTCAGAAGCAAACTTGTACCAAGGAACTGTGACGGCCACATTTTCCCTGCCCTGACACCTGCCAAATGTTAAAAGCAGGCACGCTGTTCCACTCAGCCATGCCCCGAATCTGAAATACACAGCTCCCCATGACCTCCCGGGCAACCAGCTGGACCCTGTACTGCCTCTGCACCACGGCACCCGTCTCTGTGATGGATGCACCTCTGCCGGCTGCAGAACAAACTCGGCCACAGGGTTGTGACCCCAATAACACAGCACTTCATAAAGCTGCTTGGGTCTTTCCCTCTGTTCTCAGATATTTATAAGGGGCCCATCCCCACAATATATCTGTGTACTTCACACTCCATCAGATATTTCTTCTTGTAACTGTGCTCTTATTCATGCTCAATAGAGAGGAACTGCACCCACACAGCTTTCTAGACCCTCAAGGTGATGCCGTGTGTTCATGGAAGGGCAGCAATGCTTTCATAAAACAAAGAAAGAAAGTGGCCAGAACAGGACCAGAAAAATGCCTCCAAACGGGCACCTAGCATAAGAAAACTTGGTCTGACACCTCCTGGGGGAATGGGCCTCCAATTTTCAGTAATTCACTTGGGCAAATCCGTACCCCAGCTCTTAGATTTGCAGAGTGGGATGCACACACCGGACTCATGGATCCCTCTCATTCCTAAGAGCTCCGGTTTTCCCGTATCCCCCAGACTAACAGCGCACGATTTGGAGTTCAGCTTCATTCAGCATCAAAGCGAGATCTATGATTACATGCTGTGCCTGGCTCTGGGAAAAGCAGGACTCCATCTGTTCCCACTGCATTTACTGCACTGCATGGACAGTCATGATCTTGCATGAGGCACACAATTCCTCAGAGCCCCTCGTGTTTGATCGAGGCATGTAGGACACAGGATTTCGTCCAACCAGAAGCTATTGAAGAGGGCAGGCATCAGCCCTGGCTACAGATTCCCTCCTTGGCCCAAATCTGCATTTCACCGATGCCAGTTTTGTCTCCGGGTAGGTTGTTTTGATTAATTTCATTTAATTAATTCTATCGTCTCAAGCTGTTCCCAGAATCTGTGTGGAGACTGTCAAGGTGGGAGCAGAGAACACGACGCACACAAACTGAAGATGCAGTCCATTGGCTTCTCTATATTTATCTTCCCGGAGGAAAAAACCCACCCCTCCTTACAGGAGCATCTTTCAGCCTGCAGAAGGCTGACTGTTTTCTGTTGCCCTTCTATTCCCTGGTGGCATTCAATTCTGCAGTTGGCCCTGCCAGGGGCAGACATGTCTGCACTGGAGTTTGTGTCCCCTGGTCATTATCACAAAGATGCAATGTCATCCCCTGCTTATACAGCTTGGGGAGAAAGGAGGGAATTTATGTGTTGGTCCTACAGGAGGGAAACGGGGGAAAACCAAAGCTCCATAGCTCAGTTTCAGCTCACAGCACCTCTCAGCTTGTTGTCTGCCTCCCTTGCACTCAGTTTTTCCTCCTCCAGGAGGTCAGCACACAACCTCTGCCCCTGGTGACATTTCCTGCTTACTCCTTGGTGCTGGGAGTCCTCCTGTCCCGGGAATCACCTATCACTGGCTGCCCTCAGGAGGAGGATCTTCCCTCCATCTCTCCATAGGTGCAAGTGTATGGACAGAGGAAGACTCACCCTGCCTGCTCTCACCTCTCCTTTCCCCTGCACACAGGCTTCTCCCTTGACATGGGACAGCAACTTCCTTCCCTCTGTGATCCCAGTGACCGGCTGCATTTGATACAGCAGGGCTGGGAGGGGAGCGGACACCTGGCACTGGGCTAGAGCTGTACACACTGTGTTGGGAAAGCCTGTTCTCCAAAGGGTCCTGGAAGGTCTCCTCCTGTCTCATCGTTCATGAGGCATTGCCTGAGAAGCTGGGGAAGGACATGCCTGGGGGACAGAGAACTGCTCCCCACGATATAGCCAAGGATAAGAGGTCAGGGACCTGAATTCAGGGCTAGCCACACTGGGTCAGACACTGCCTCGCTCTTCACATCTAGAAAGTGAGATGTCTGGCCTCAGCTTCCTCTCAGACTTGTCAGAGGACTGATTCATTTGTGCTTACAAAGCACAGTGAACCTTGCAGATGGAGAAGGCAAAAAGAGGTAGAAAGGCAGTAAATCAGGAGCGCCCAGGAACATTCTCCTAGACATATCCTGCAAGCTAGCACCAAATTGCTCACATCCATATTATTAAACCCTCTTCACCTCTGAAACAGAGTGACCTCATGCAAAAGCCTATTGGGAACGGTCCTTTGCCGATGACAACTCCCAAATCATGCCTGGAAATTGTCTGGGACAGTCCTAGTGGGACCAAGTCAAACTGTGCCAGGGTGTGCTGACACTTAATACTGATGATTGAGTTTGTATTCAGGGAACGTTTCCTGATGTTGTTTAATTTACTAGTAAAGACTTAATTACTAGTGAAGACTTAATGTCTGTTCTATTAAATTACCCTCAAAGTCAGCACTGCCCTGATAAAAATCAGCAAGTGTCCCTAAACCTTCTTGAAAAGGTTGATTCCTTAGCTCTCAGTCATTACCTTTCCATCTCCTCTATGAAAGTGGAGCCAATTATTAAATAATCAATTTGTTATCACTTAAAGATAATCAGGTGATAAGAAAAAGCCAGCAGAGAGAAGGCCAAGAACAAATCACGTCAGACCGGTTAACTTTCTTTGCCACAGTTAACTGGAGCAGTAGAGAGAGCAGGTGCAGCAGTGCAGGCTATTTTGATGCGTAGTAAGGCTTTTGTATGATATTTGTCAAGGCTATCTGCTCTGAAACTACTTACCAGTAGTTTGCAGTCAGACCGGGAAGACTTAGAGAACAGTCCCAGGGGTGCCTGGCCAGATCTACCAACTAGTTTCCTCAATGATGATGAAATAAAGTATGTTTATAAAATACATGACTGGCCTCAAGTCTGAAAGAGCTTACAAGACTGAAAGCAGCATAGGAAAAAGAATAATCTTGACCAATTGGAGAAAAGGTTCACAATCAGCCAGCTAAAATTCCATAAAAATGGTGCAAAACACTGCACTGGGAAGAAGAGAAAAATGAAATGCATCAGTAACGAAACAGGGAACAGCTGACCAGACCACAGCACTGAGGCAACGGATCGAGGTGTTACAGGACCACGAACTGAATATGAATCACCATTGCGAAGGTATTGCATAAAAAGACAAATTTAATTCTTGGCTGTATTACTGGGGCATACTGCCTATATGACAAGGGAGGCAATTGTTTGCTCTCTCAAGACCCTCAGGTTAGAGAGGCTCAGTAAGAGAGGCTTAGTTTAGGTTTGGACTGGAGAAAGGTAATCACAGAATCACAGAATGGGCTGGGCTGGGAGCGACCTTAAAGATCATCTAGTCCCAACCCCCCTGCCATGGGCAGGGACACCCTCCACTAGACCAGGTTGCTCAAAGCCTCATCCAGCCTGGCCTTGGACACTTCCAGGGATGGGGCACCCACAGCTTCTCTGGGCAGCCTGTGCCAGTGCCCCACCACCCTCTCTGGGAAGAACTTCTTCCTGATGTCCAATCTGAATCTCCCTGCTTTCAATTTAAACCCGTTACCCCTTGTCCTGGAACAAACAGCATAAGACATGCAAAACACAAGGTTGAAAGAAGAGGATTGAGTTTAGCAGGGAGAAAACAGAAGGTGGGAATATGATAACGAACGTCAAATCTATAAGGTTGTTATAAGAAAGATGCCAATCGATTGTTCCCCGTGTCTCTCGAGAACAGGTCAAGACGCAACAAACCCTACTAGGTTTCAAAGAGGAGGGAAACCTTCCCAGCTACCAGTCAAGGAGCAGTGCAGCAGGTACTGAGGAGGTGGTAGCATCCCAGGTGTGTGTGAAGGGCAGGTAAGGCAAACCCCTGCTTGGGTGGCGTGAGTGTATGTGATCCTGTCGCTGGGATCCACGTAGATGGAGTGACTTCTGAATGTTCCTTTCAGACTGACACTGGTGTCATTTTAGTTTCTAACGTCACTTCATCACTCATTTTGGCTACAGGGAGGTGACCCTCAATGCTGTAGGGACAGCTTAATCAGACCCCTGAGCAGCATGTCACCAGGGCCTTATCCAGTGTCATTACTGGATAAGTTATTTGGTGTTCACCCCTACACCATCACACCCTGCGCCTTCCTCCTACAGGCTTTGTGTTAGACCATCCCATTCAAGAGCTTACTAAGAACTATTCCTTTCCCTCTCACCCCTCTGGCAGGAGGTGTGTTCCCTAATCTGATTGCGCTCACAGCAAGAAACTGCTGATTTCCAGCTTAAATACGCTTGTGGCCAGTCAGCAGCCGCTTGATAGGGAGTAGTTCAATTTCATCCTCATGGCTGTGGATATTCTAAAATACAGCAGCTGATGTCATTACACGTGAAAAATGTCCAGATCTGTTCTTCAGGTTTCACGAAGGAAAAAGATTATAAATTTGCTGAGGAAAAGGAAGAGTTTGGCTTTCATGCGTCAGCACATAGATGACCTGAATGATATTACAAAGGAAATAAAGATGTAATGCAGGAAAGGCTGAAGAGAGGGTGCCAGCTCAGGGCAGAGCCAGGAGACCCAAGATGAGGTGACAGGCATAATGAGGTTATCAGCTTGATGGATTTGGGAGGGCCAGGAGGAGTAACATGGTTAAACTATGACACGAGTGAACTGAAAACCGCTCTTGCAACGGCGGGAACGGTGCCTTGCTTGTGAGGGGGGAACCGGCTCTCCTTTTCTGTCTTCCTAAAAGATGTGACAACAAAGGTCACGCTCATCTGCACACAAAATGGTATATGTAAGTCTCTCTAGAGAAGCACATATGTGAGAATTGACAGTCCTCCCCTGAATCAATACTCACCTTTGTAAAAGAGAAAATGCTTTCTGCTGAACCGATGGCTATTTCATCCCATTGCAAACCATAACAGATGGGTTTTCTTCAAACCTCTATGCATGTTAAGATTATATTTACACTCACTAAGCAAGTCTTCTAAGAAAGGAAAAAATAACATTCTCCTGCTTCTTCATTTTCTCCCTCTCCCTGGTGCTGTGCTTTCCCAGGGATGCTGGCTGGGTCCTACTCAGCTTCTTTAGGACTTTCCGACTGAGCTGCTTGGAAAGCAGTCATCTGTGTCTCACTTGGAGGTGGGAGTTCTGACTCCGTTGGGTTCAGCAGTGTAACCTGGAGTCAAGTACCAGATTGGGAAGCAGAGAAACGTACAGCTATCCCCCATTGTCTCCGGAGAAAAATGAGACTGATGCTGTTACCAACACATGACCACCTCCTGTAGTAAAAGTGTAGGAGACTTTTTTGAAAGAAAAGTGAAACACACTAATGAGGTATTAGTATTATCACTCTTTCTATGGCAGGCATCTGCACTCCTGCCATCCTAGCAAAATTTCAGTCAGCAGAGGGTATTTAGCTGAGATGAAAATTCAGACTGTGTCTAATAAATGCCGCCGCTGCCCAGCCTTCCATTTTTTTGTCAGCAAATAGCTCTGCTGTTCTCTCTCATGTAGCATTCATGTCCTACCCTGAAGACAGATGCATTTCAGTGGTGTTTCTTGCTTCTTCTATTTTTTCTATCACAAGATAGCAGGATTTCATAAACACCTTTTTTGGGTCAGGACAAAAGCTGCCATGCATACGTAACGTTGCGATTAGCATCTTACAACGAACTGGCTGGTGTGCAAAAAGTGCTATCTCCTGGTAGATCAAACAGCTGGCTTTTCCTGCAGCTGCTTCAGCATAAAGCTTTGGGAAGGAAGCTCCAAGGACAAACTGAAGTTCTCGTTGGTCGTAACACACGGCAAAACATCGGGGCCTGCGGGTGCCTGGCCTTTCTGAGACACGGACGCTGCCTTAGGCTGGAGCGGCCTGAGCCGTGCAGCAGCTTGGAGCAGGATGGAGCTGGCTCCCCTCGGGGGAAAACCAACTGACCAGCCTGGATTTGTCCTCTGACCGGCCCAGAGGGCACGCCTGGCCAGGCAGCACACTGGAAACCCCGCGAACAGCCCTCCTCGAGGCAGCTGGGGTCTATGAGGGGGTGGGAAGGCAGGACGAGGCAGGCCCCCGAGGGACGGAGAGCTCCCACCTCGGCATCCCAACCACCCCGCACCTGCCACCGCTGGAGCGGCCAGGGCTGGGTGCAGGCAGCGCCAGCACGAAGCAGCAGGCAGCGGTCTGACTTCAAACCACTCCAAAACGGGTTCACGCAGCTAATCATCGCCACCACCCCCGCGGCGCCCTCACCAAGATGGCGGCCGCCCCACAGCTTAGCCCCTCACCAAGCTGGCGGCAGCCGCGCGGACGTGGCCGCGCTTGGGCGGTGGCGCGGAAGGGGGGGGAAGGCTGCGCATGCGCGGCTACGGTCGGGCCGGGGACCATGGGCAAGAGGCGAGAGGGGCTGAGCGTGGCCCGGGAGGTGAGGGGCCGGGGGGCGGCGGGCAGTAAGCTGGGTGGTCCGTCCTCCATCCCAAGGCCTGTGAGCGATGGCGTTTGCCGCCCTTGTTCCTGCTGAGCCTTTGAGGGAGAGGCAGCGAGTGTGCGTGCCCATGGAGGGTGCTGCGGCAAGCTCCTGCCCCGGCCCGGCCTGGGTGTGCGGTGGTGGAGGTCAGCCGTGTGCTCGCCTTTGAGGTACCCAGCGATGAACCAGCACGTGAGGTGCCTGTACCAGGGAAGAAGGGGTTTTAAGAGTACGCCTTCCTTCTAAAACCGCCTTTTAATTGTTGCTTTTGGGTGTTTTGTGATCTCCTGAGTGGCAGGAGGGCTGCTGGTGAGCTTCGTTTAAGCTCTCTGTTTGTGTAACAGACCGAGGCGTGTTAGTTAAGGTGTCTCTGAAGTGTACTTCATTCTGGCTCCTGAGCTGATGTGAACTGGCTGGAGGAGGCAGTGGAGAGCCCATAGTTGTAGCCTGTGGGTTGTGGATAGTTGGGGGGCAGCAGAAGTCTGAACCGTCCTGAAAATTGGTTGAAATGGGGCAGAATCAATCCAGTGAATCTCCTCTCTGCCCTGAAGTCTTTCAGATGAGCATATGCACAGCAGACAAAGATAGCCAGGGTAGAAAGGCCAGGGAGAGGACTTGGGGCTTGTCTTCATCCACTGGTTGTGGGAAGGTGAGTGTCCTGCTGTGCCATGTGAACGGGAGTGCAGTGTATAGTAGTTTTCAGGTCTGTTTCATCTAGTGAGGCTTTCATTAGAGAAACATTTCTGGGCACTCTAACCCAAATACAACCACCAAAGGGAGTCCAGAGGAGAGAGTGCTGACTGCCCAACCTTCTCTTCAGTGAGCCTGGTGGGGAGAGTTGAAGCGATGAAGTGTTGGTGGTGGTTGTTTGAGATACGACAGCTAAGGAGAGTTGGGTCTGCCTTACAAAAAGAGGTGGTAAAAAGGGTGAGCCTGTTGGAAACCTGCTGGTCACAGAGTGAAAAGGAAGTAATCTTAGCTGCCACAGAAAATTCTGGCAAAGTATTTTGGGGTCTGTGGTGTCTTTAGGTTTATGGGGTTTTTTAGAAGTTGTCATGATAGAACACATTCAGAAGGATTGTAGAACTACTCTTCTTTGGTGTGTTACAGATGAAAATGTAACCTCTCACTGCAGAGATACTACTGAAAGATAAAACCCTTCCCCCTTGCAGTGATGAGAAAGGTACCGAATAGAAGTTGGGGAGGAAGAAAACAAACCCCCTTAAACCAGCGCAAGAGAGGGATGTATTTCAGGTGTCAGAAATGCATGACAACCAAGATACTGATTTCATCATTTAAACTTTCATTTGGTTCAGTATTACCTTCTGAGCTGTTATGATTATAAAGAAAACGTTCCAAATGAGTCTTAATATGACATGATGCATGGGTACCTTTGCAAGGCCTAATTTAGGCAGAGTCATGCGTGTTTAACTGAAGTCATGATGCTAAATGAATGCAATTTTCTGTATGGACACTTATCAGATCAGCCTGCACTTACAAATTGCAGCTGTAATTGATATGACCTGGTTTAAACAGATACAAATGTGTCTCCGTAATGTGGTGGTGGTTTAAACTCATGCCACTTCTCATATAGCTCTGTAGCCTTTTGACAGGCAGCCCCATTGACAGTGGTGAGCCGCACAGAACTTTCTTGATGAAACCCACCAGGAAACTGGGAAGACTGGTCTGTTTTGTAGCAAAATAGTGAACATGGAATGAGCTTAATAGAGTGAAAAAGATGAACAAAGGTGTGAAGACTTCTGTGCCAAAACCAACTAAGCATACCAGGTCTTTTTAAGGTTAAAAACATGACTGCAAGGGGGCCCGGTATAGGTGCATATCCTCTGTATGCGATTTGTCATTTTAAGAAAAAGAATGAACATCCACTGTCAATACAAAATCAGGACTGTCAAGTAAAACTGGCCCAGAACAAACAAGAGGGGATGGTACTTCCCATAATCTATGGCTGTGCTGTAAAACTCCTCGCTGTAGGATGCTGTAGCCCTTAAAAATAAACTTGTGACTCTGGCAACAACTGAAAAAAAAAAAAATCATGGAAGCAAAAAAGGTGGGACTGTTAAATGCAAAGAGAACACTCAGTGCCTGAGCTACAAAATGTTGAGTGTGTGTTTGGAGAAGGCATTGTAATGTGTACGGCTGCTTCTGACGAGGCAGTGCTGGATCCATGTTTATGCAATGGCATAAAGAATAGGGAAAAGGCCAACACAGTCTTTAGCGGGCAAAGCTGTTCTTGCAGGGATCTTCAAAATTCTGTGGGTGGTGCCATGTGGGCATGCCTGTGAGTTATCCTGCAAAGCCGCTGGGCTGGGCTGAGCCAGGGTGGACTAACTGGATCACCTCTGTAAGGCTGAAGGAGGATTCACAGAGTGTTAGAAGTTGGAAGGGACCTCTGGAGATCATCTAGTCCAACCCCCTGCCAGAGCAGGATCACCTAGAGCAGATCACACAAGTCCAGGCGGCTTTTGAAAGTCTCCAGGGAAGGAGACTCCCCCACCTCTCTGGGCAGCCTGTGCCAGTGCTCTGGCACCCTCACAGCAAAGAAGTGTTTCCTCACGTTCAGGAGATGCAGGTAGGATCCAGCCCCTTCTCCTTTACCAACACAGCGGGCTGATCTGCAGGATTTACTTCGGACGTTGCTGATGGATCATCCTCTCTTGTGTAGTAGCTTGCCTGGTAAATATTTCCAAGCCCGCTGAGGGCACAGCATCTGCGCAATGATTTGCCAGCATGCAAAATAATTCCAAGAGTGTGGTGAAAATGGAAGTGTGGCTGTGAACTGCAAGTTAGCATTTGAATTTAAACAAAACTCATCTCTGCTGGACTGATTTTAATAATCCAGCTAGATTTGTAGATGCAGGAACCACTAATTCTTCTATGAAAAGAACTGCTCAAGTGTGCTGGCAGGTGACAAGGCATGAGAAGATTGCGCAGGGAAGGGTTTGGTTTTTTTTCTTTGCCCCCACCTCTTCAGTTGGCTTTGATCTGTTTTATGAGGGTCAGAAGACGAAAACCTCATTACCTAACGCTGTTGGATGTCGACGTGTGTGTGTTATGGCTCTTTGCCAGTATCTTAATTAGGGAATTTATAAAAGCCGAGGGTGGATGCCAGTTCTTGAAAAGTGCTTTTAGCCTTTCTGCTGGAAAGAAAGCTTTTATTAATTCATTACAAAATGTATTAAAAGGGATCCAGCTCAACTCTGTAAGCAAAGCTGCTTCCTTCTCTCTCCTCCCTTTGTCTCTGCCTTTACGTGAGCCATTTTGGGTTCCCTGCCCAAGATGGGCCCGACAAATGAGATTTGCAATAAGCGTGTAAGTCAGTTTGGATTGAAATTTGCTCCAGGTCTCTGATTTAAAAAGGTCTCCAGATTGCGAGCGAGTGTTGCCAGAATTCAACAGAAATGGCTCAATGCCTTGTCATACCTTGTGGAGCGGGGGAGGCATCTGGTCTTAGATCCCTGTGTGTGTCCGAAGCTGCTGGGACTTGACTTTCCAGAGTGGCTTCTGGGGAGCGGAAAGGCAGCTGGGTGTGCCCCAGGCTGCTGCTGCATGTCACCCACCAGTTTCACCTGCCCCTTCCAACTGGCGCTGCCGCCAGTGAAGTTCCGTGTCCCTTCTAGAAGCCATATGAACCCGGAGAGTTGATGCGTGAGCTCTCTGCAGGCTGCGCTTCAGCTGTGTCCCAGAGGAACCTCTCCATGGAAAGGAGAGCCGGAAGAGTTCATCCTTGCATCTTATAAGCCACTGTGCCGAGATCGCCGCTACAAAGACAAGCTGGTGGTGGTTCACCTACGTGAGCTTGGCTCTTTGTTTTCCTGCAGGCGTCCCGCAGGCCTAGGTACATACCCCAGCAAACCTTCTCCTGTATTAGTTAGTAGGACGGAAAGCTTTCCATCCACAACAAGCTCAGGTGTGCACCTGCTTCTAGGATTGCTTTCCTAGAGAGCTGCTGCGAGGAATTATGCCAAAGCTCTACAGGTTCTCTTGTGCCACAGCTTTACAGGCTACGGCCCCCCTGGGAGTTTCCTCAGCAGCCCAGAGAGTAATCAGTAATTCCCAGGCAGTGCTCCGATTCCTCCCTGTGCTTATTTTCTATTTCTGTCTTTCCGTTGCCCTGCAGTGAAGAGTTACCTGGATGGCTGAGCTGCTGAGAGACTCCTAGCTGGCAGGAAGAGATCCCAAATCCCAAGTGAGGCAATGGCACTGGACATACCAAGATAGTGCTTGGGTCAGTGCCTGAGGCTCCCTGTGTAAATGAGCCGCCTCAAGGAGACAGATTGTACTGTCCTAATTTACAAGCAGGGAAACTGAGGCACAGTGAGTGAATAATGTTTGGGAATCCTCTCTTTCATCCTTCCTTACAACCCCTAATGCCCCAGATTAGCCCAAGGAAAAGAAATAGTGAGATTCTGGAGGCAAAATATTTTGTTCATTCAGCAATCTGTTCCTCCTTCCCTGTTTGGTTGTGGGGTTTGTTGGAGGTTTTTATTTATTATTATTTTCTGTCCCTTGTGTCCCCAGCTCAGCAAAGCTGATGGTGCAGTTCTAGGGCATGTGGTTTATTAGCAAATTATTGCTCTCCAGCAGGGGACCCAAACTTTGGGTTTGATTTAAGAGCATTAAAACCAGTTGAAACTTTCAAATTATTATATAGAATCTGGAGACTTTTAGTCAGCAGAAAGTAAAAGCACTGGCAGAGTTGGGCAGAATATCCTCATGTTATGTCTTGTGGAATGCTGGAAGTACGGGCAGAGAATGTACTAGTGAGAGCAGCTGCAAACTGAGCAGGAGGAGCGGTTCTGGAGGAGAGGATAGGCAGTGCAACGACATGGATAATTTAGTGGTGTGGTTGGCAGCTGAATAACCAAAGCTCTCATTAAATTGTATTATTTACCATGATTTTTAAACACATTGCCAGAGAATGCACGGTGCATCGTAATAAGTTTACTGGCTGAGGAGGAGCCAGGTAACACACGCTGAAGTACCTCTTGCTGTGTGAGGGGTTCCAACAGATGAGGGAGCAGAGACAGCCATTTACAGACGGTAGGAACCAGTGAGAGAGATGGTTGTCGTTACATTGGACTGGACGGACACGCCACCTCCACTCCGTTGTGCTCTGCCGTTAAATTAACTTGCTGGTAAGTGTGGTCAGAGCTTGGGTGAAGCCCCGGCTCGGCCCTGCAGCTGGCTGGGGCAGTGCATCCCGCTGACGGAGCTGTACTGGATGGCAGACAGCGATGAGCAGCTGGAGTTAACATGCTCACCTGGCACCGCTGGATATGGAAGAAGACGATTATCTTTGCCCTGACCAAATCCATTTTCAGCTAACATCCTTCATAGCTATCTGTGTTCCCATCCAAGCAAATCCAAGCTTGGCCAAACACAGAAGCGCCATTCCCTGTGCCCTGGGATCAGGTGAGGTACCTTGGTGCTCCCCCTGGGCTCTGGGGAAGCTGTGCAGGTGCCTCTGGGAAGCTTGGCTTCTCAATAGCCCTGGCAGAGTTGCCTAAATAACAGGGGACTTTGAAATTCCTCTCTGGTAGGATGCAAGGATTTAGGCCTTGCCATATGTGGCCCCCTCCCCAGCTCTGCTGTGCCCCTTGCAGTGAGACTGTTCACCTGACTGGCTAAATTCCTTTTTGCAGTATGCTCTGTTCTCCCCTTTAGGTCAAGCCTCTTGTCCCATCCTGCTTATTGAAAACGCTTGCCTGACCAGAAGGTGTGAGACTGCTAATGAGCTCAGGGCAGAGCTGATCCCCAAACCAGCAATAATTAGGGATCACTACCTTTGATTTTGTTTCCCATATCACTGATTATGGGAGCGTTTGTGCTCTGGGCCACCTCTGAGGCTGATGTCCAGGCAGCTGGTGTCTCGTTCCACCTCGGTACTTTACCCGGGACTGTGCTGCATCTTAGCTTCTAGTTTGTGAAGGTTCCCACCACAGAGAGACCGTGCTGGCAGCCCTCTAGTCGGCCTTGGCCTTGCTTGGAGAACCAGGCACAGCAGGAGTGTTGCGCTAAGTAGCTAAAAAGAGATGTCATTGCAACCTCAGGGCTCCGAGGCCGTTTTCTTTCAGGCTAGGATGTTGTGTTCATATTATCTGATTAGTCCCACTGTTTCCCTGCTGGAAGCAAACCTGAAGGACAGAGTTTTCCTAAAGATGTCTATGCTCCCCTTACCAGGCAGAAAAGAGGAATGATTCCCAGAACTGTTGTCCATGGTAGGATTTCTTCTTGGTCAAGTAGATCAACCCTCGTTGTGCTTATCCACAGTTACTCCCCTCCACAGAAAGACGCAGTGGGGGGTGGGGGGTGGCTGTTAGGAAACCTGACGAGGAGACACAAGGAGATGACCAGTGTTTTTTCTGCATGGGAACATGTTGCTGCCAAAACTCGGTGCAGGTTGAAGGTGTAGAGGCGGTGGTGAACACTCTCTTGAGCATTCTGTGCAGACCACTGTTGCTGTTGTAGATCTGATTGGGTAAAAGAGATGGTAGGTATCAATGTTTCCCCTTTGTCCCCTCTTCACCCAAGCAGACAGCTGAGGGTGCTCTGTAGTCACATCCTGTGAACTTCTGCATCCATTCGCAGTGCTAAATCACGACCTTGTCCCTCAGGCTTTGGCCAAGGCCAGTGTCTCTCATTTTATCCTCTTTCAATTGCATAAAGATGCCTTAGATCGCATCTTTGCTTGTGGAACCGCATGCAAAGAAACTCGAACAGGCTGGAAGGGGATTGGATCTTAGCAGAAGGTGCTAGCCAGCCACACAAGTGGGAACGTTAGAGCTGGCTTGGCTGGGTCTGGGATTGCAATGTCCCGGTTGCCTGATCCAAGAGGTGGTGGGCTCCCTGTGCTGTGATGTCTACACAGAGATGCAGCTGTTCCTCCCGTGATCTGGGGAGGAAGGAGGTAGAGCGGCTGAGCTGCCACCCTTCCCATCTGAGTGGGGATGGATCCGTGTTAGCTGGGAGAGGGAATGCCGATGACTGGTGTAGTGTTTTTCAGATTGATGGACTGGAGGAGAAGCTGGCGCGCTGCAGACAGAGCGTGGAGGAGGTGGACCTTAAACTGCGCAAGGAGAAGCTCAGCCCCGAAGGAAGGTATTGGTGACCCACCTCCCTTCTCCACTGTGGCCGTGCATTTCAGCTACCTGCCATCCTGCTGTAGTACTGAGCAAGGGCTCTTGAAGGGATGGGAATGGGGTTCCCCATGACAAGACTCTCTTCCCCCATCCTGGAGCTTACTTGGGGAGCTTGCCAGGGTGAGTTGTTCAGTGATACATGGAGAGAGCTTTATCTTGTCAACAGCCTGACTCTCCAGCCTGCACCACAACCAGCCAGGCGGGTGCCCGAAACTTGCCAGTTCATTTGCAGGGCTGGCTCCTGGCCTGCTGGGAAACAGCTCTGTGAGTCTGGCAGAGGTTCGCTGCACGCTGCTACTCGAGCCTTGCTGAAGCTGCCTGAGTTCAGTCGGGGGAGATGTGCAGCAGCTACTACTGAGGGGTAAACCAGGAATGCAACTGGGAAAGGGCCTGAGGGAAATTACTCCATATGTGCTTGTGTTGCAAGTGCGTCTGGATGTAGGGATGCAGTGACACACTGACTTTCCTTGTGAAAGGGGACGATTCACCTGAAATCTGTCACTGGCATAGAAGAAGTAATTGTAGGCTTCTAGAGATGAGACTCAAGCAAGGACTTTGACCTGGATTTTGTAGCAGACATAGGCAGGACCTGCCATTTCTTTAGAGTGTGAAGCAAGAGGTCCTAGATCTCTCAATTGATTCTCAGATCTGTCTGCTCGAGGACATTCTTCCAGTTACTAGCACCTCACTGCTGTGGTCCTAGCAAAAAGGCTGGGAAGCTCAATTGTAGGCCCAGGCAGTGGTCCTGGTGTCTGCCGTACAGTGCTGTCCTACAGAACCCAGTTAGAGGTGGTCCTAGCAGTGGTGACATCTTCACACTCCAGTATTTAACAGCCTCAGGTCATCTTCTTTGTTCCTCCTTTCCACACTGTGAATTTTCCTGCCATTCCTTGAGCCAGCCTCTCTCTCTTTTTCCTCCTCCTTTACTTTGCATGGGTTTTATATCCCCATCCATATTTGGACAGGGTCCTGTCTTCTGTCCCTCATCTCACCAGTCCTTCCTCTAGGCCCACGTTACTCTTTCCACGTTTACTCTCTGTATTCCCTGTTTGCTACCGAGGTGGCCAACAACCAAACGTACAGTTGTGGTAACTTGGCAGGATGGAATATATCTGTATGACTTCTCTCTGAAATGTAGGGCCTAGAGCAAAGAATTATGGTTAGAGAATCTAGGGACCTTTTCTGAATTTCATAAACTTGTATGGAGACCGAAACAGAAATTCTGTTACCTTAATCCACGTCATTTGAAAAACCCTGGAGGAAGGTACCATGATCGACATTATTGATTCGGTGGGCAGTACACAAAGGGGAGCTCTGCTTTCCCATTTTGAACTTCAGTTGTCATGGTTTCGTCATGTCTCATTCTCAAAGCCTCTTCCCTTGACTCCACAAGGCAGGTTTCTAAGTAGCAGCCCAGTTCTGTTGGTAAATCTGTATTCTCGCTTCCTCCTGACCGCACTCCGCGTTGCCTTTCCCCAGTTGCCTTGAAGAGCCCTTCCCTCTCCTGCTGCTCTGACAGGGCTTGCTTTCTTGCCATCCCTTACTTAACTAGCTGTACGCGTAGATTTGGATCTCTTTCCTCCTACGGGTTCCTGCTCTGCCCCAAGGGGAACAACAGACTCTGTTACTGCCTTCTCTCCCTGCTCTGAACCAGGAGGTAATTTGTTGGTGCATGTTTATTTATATGCACACAGTCTGAAAGGAGTGACCGCGTCCTCGCTGCTGCAATGAAATTCTGCTGCTTTCAGGCAATTTGTTTTGCATGTATCTCTTAAACTGTGTATTAATTAATCATCTTGAGCGGTTTAAGACAAGGGCTGGGCTGACTCTGTTATTATCCCCAAGTCTTCAGCCTAGTAACTGGTTGTTACTGGGCTTGGATTCAGCTTGTTTCCTTGAGCTGACCGATTTGCACAAATTGGATACCTCTGACAAAGGGGTCCAGCTTCGATTGGTGAGAAGAATTAACATTCCACACTGAGCCAGATGTGCTGGAGGGGCAGGATCCTGCAGAGGGCATGTGGGCACCCTGCCCCATTCCATAGCTGTGGCAGAAATTCCTGGCCCACCTGGGGGAAACAGAGTAGGGGGCTCGGACACACGGCCCCCTTTCTAGCCTGCTTGCATAGACAGACACTCTCCTGAAAGGAGAGAGGTGAAGCAGTTTGGGGGAAGGAAAATGTAATCTAAAACTGCAGCATCTCTTCTCTTGCATAGCTGGGGGTTTCTGAACTGTCACCTCTGCGCAGCAAAGGGTGAGGGGCTCGTTCTGTGAGCAGCTGTCCCCGGCAGTGGGACAGTCTCTCTTCCAGTACATAAGCAGAGAAATAGGCTGTGTTGTGCCTCACAGGTAATGAACTCCTCTTCTCATTACAGAAAGTCACTGGAGAGAGAGAGGAACTTACTAATGACCAAAGCTGACAACTATGGTAAGAGCTTCATTAAAAACGGTCCCTCTGGGCTGGATGGGATCAGTGCTGCAGCTTAGCTTTGTCTTCAAGCTCCTGCCACCTCTGACTTCTGCCTTTGAATTTAGGCTCAACCAAAGGGAGCTAGGTGGAGGGAGATCCAGTCAGCGTATTAAAATAGGAGTCTGGATGCTCCCGCTTCAGCTGCGCTATCACAGGGGGGGAAAATAAGCATCAGCTAATGAGGGGGGAAAGATGTCACTCTCACATACCCCAAATTACCAGTCGTTAGATAATCTTAGCCAACAGCTTGACTTGAGTGGCCGTTGCCGTCCTCCCCTCCTTTTTTTCTGATTCCTTAATAGAGGCTTGCTAAGCAAAGCTTACAAGTGCTAGTTGGAGCGTAGCAATGTGAACTTTCTCTGGGGAAGCTTTTCACTGCATCAGTTCTGGGGGGCTGTTCAGCACCCAAGTGTGGGGATTCACACTGATGTGCTGCTACCTGCAGTTTCAGAGCACCAGGGTCTTCCCTTGCTGCAAGCCCTGCTTGACAGTTAAACAAGAGTCCCTCTGAGCTACAGCGCGTTTGACCGCGCTTCCCTTCTGCTGGGGATGCTGCTTTGCATCTCCTCAGGCTCCTGGTGTTGATCAGCGTGTTAACTGCTTAACAGCACTCTGCAGCACTGCAAGCACCAGAGCGCTCGCAAGGGAAAGAGCAGAAGTGTTCTTCTGGGCCCAGAGAGCTGAAAGCTGAGGCACGGCCAGCAAAGTTATCATTTTAACTCATGTTAAAGGACTGTTTCCAGAAGACTAACAGTTATTTTAAACAGATTCAAAGCTGTTCCCTAAGGGCCTACCACTAGAGACACTGCACGTTGCTGCCACCCTTTTTACCAGCAGTCAGCATCAACAGAGCAGCCTGACAGCCTGCTCAGACAGCAGCAACAGCCTCACCTAATGGTGATGGCTGCTTCTCCTGGAACAGAGGATTAAACCCCTGTTTATTCCAGCTGACGCACTTGAGGGCATGATCTGTACTTGCTGACAGTGGCATTACTCCATCAGTTTAAGCTGGCACTGCTGTGCTTGGGGTTATGTGACCTCCTGCCCCTACCACCTCCTCTGTAGACTTGCAGATTAAAGCCATTTTCTCTGGGGCTGCAGGAAAATGCTTGTACCATGTGAAGAAGGGGGGCAGAAAGAACAGCTAAGAGCCTTTCTTGAGAGCAGCACCAGTCTGGGAACCTGCAGCACCAGTGCATCACCCCTGCAGACTGTAGAGGAAGTAACTGGAGCAGCCACTGCAGCTGAATTCCACAGCAAGAGCAGCCTTGCTCTACACTTTGGCTGTGTGGTGGGTAATGCTGTAGGCCATACTGCTTGCCCGTACCACCCCACAAAGCCTTGTGGAGCAGAACTACCAAGAATGTGGCTGTCATCTTTGGTAAAGGAAACAAAGATCAGTAGAACTCCATCATTTTTGTTAGCCAATCCCTCTTTTTGCATCTGTGTTTCTTTTGTAAACCAGGGCCAGGGAAAGTGACCTATCTGTAAAAAGCTGCAGACCCCAACAGAATGAGTGTCCCTGCTCAGACCTGATCCACACTCATCCTTCTGAGGCACAAGGAAAACCCAGATTTGCAGCATTCTGAGGTGGCCACAGATGTAGGTACCGGGCTGTTAAGTCTATAAGATAGTAGAAATAGCTGTCCAGCCTCTGTTTGCATTCTCTTGGGGAACAAACAGTTCTTCTAACGACCCGTTCTGTCCTCAGTAGGGTCCTAGAACAAAGTCATTTGCAACAGGAATGGTCTGGCACTGATTATTCCCAAGCACAGCTACTGAGATTGACAGGATGGGAGTTAGCAACTGAAAGGGTTCCTGCCGCTTTACCTCCTCTTCAGCTCATCTTGTAATTGGCAGCTTTGCATACTGATCCCAGAAGGGTTGCCCGTGGCCAAGGTAGCATTGTGCTTCTAAGACAGTTTTGAAAGGGGATGTAGCTGCAACACAAAGAACGCTCACAAGCAAAGGCTTTTCTTTGTTTCCCAGAGAAAGAACTGAGCCTGCTTCGTAAGGAAAATCGGAAGAATGCTGCCCTTGCTGTGGCCATGGGGTTGCTGATTGCTCTTATTTACACCTGCTGGACAATGTGATTGCACTCAAGAATTCTCCCTGCTGACCAAATGACTCTCCTGCCAGCTCTTCCTCCTCACCACTGTGCCACCCCGAGGGTGAGGATCAGCATTTCGGATTGCTGTGCTTGTTTATCCTCTCTAAGCCTCCTTTGTAGGGAAGCTTTTGTTCTGAGAATTGGGGGGACAGAGACACACCAAATCACAGCACACTTTGGGCTGGGGAATGGGGTCAGGCAGAGCTCAGGGGGGCGCTGCCTCACCCAGCATGCAGTCAGGGCTGTCAGCCTGATGCAGGAAGGCAATTCCTTCTCCCTTTCAGACAGAACCTCCAGCCTTGACGGAGCACGTACTACTTTATTGTTCCTGTAACTCAGCTGTAAGCTGAAGGGACACCAAGCTCTTTGACTCAGAGGGTAACCTGGTACCCTCTTGGCGCTTGGTAGCCACGTTGTGCCTCTGAGAATCAACGCTTGCGCAAGAAAATTTACTGTCAACTCCCAGGGATGGAAGTGCCTCTGCAGGGCTTTTAAATAAAATAATTGGAACTTGTAGCTCCCTGATTTTCTTTCTTCCTGTTTTGTAACATGTCTCAGCCGCTGCTTTATTCTCATCCTGCTGACACACACTGCACCACAGTCAGCACAGGCAGGGTTAGGTCCTTAACACCCCTGGTCAGTGGGGTCTCCGTGCTGGGCTACTGGTCTGTGCTGGCCTTGAATCAACTTGAGTATGTGCTTCCTTTGCGTGGAAGAGCGAGCGACCAGCCCAGCGTGCTGCAGAGGACTGCTGGAAAGCGTCACCTGTAGTCCCTTCTCATTCTGAGCCAGGGACTTACATACACTCGGTAGCCCTGAGTCTGCTCTCACTTGCCCTGGAAGCCTTTAAAAGGGGACTGCCTTGAAAACCTGACTGTGCAAGGCATTTCTCTGGCTCCAGCTAACACTGCTAGCTGGAATTCCGTGGGAAGCAAAGTGAACGAGCACGGTTGTGAACTAAAGGGGCTGTATTGGGAATAGAGACAACGAAAGCAGAGAAGTCAACACAAAATGACACACAGCCTAATAACAATACATTGTGCAATTAATGTACATAAACATTCCCTTCAGCACGACCTTCCCAAATAATCCTTCCAGTATCGACCCTGCGGCAGGGAAAACTAGCATGGTGGCTCACGCCTGCCTTCTTCAGAAGAAGGGGGATTCAGAATCGAGGTTCAGTGCATCAAAAATAAAAAGGAAATTGAAATTAAAATCGGGAGGAGCTGGAGGCAACAGGGTAAACAGAAATACCTGTTTGCAAAAGCTAGCCTGCAGGCTAAGCAGGTTTTTTTGCACCCTGAGGCCTACACTCACCTTCCTGTACTTCCCTAGTCACCCTGCTGCCTGCCAGCCCACAGGAGGCCAAAGCCCTGAGTGGAGGACACAGCACAGAGCAAAGGAGCCCAGCACAGGGAGCAGCATGCCTGGTTGGCACCGGGACAGCCTCAAGGTGGGCCGAAGCAGCACCAGAACTCAGATTGCTGGTTGGTTTAAAAAGCCAACTGCACAGGCCTGGAAACCACACAGGTGGAGGTTCTTTATTGCCCACTGGGAAAGATTCCGCCTCATCCCTCATGGGAATGCCTTTGCCAACTGGCAGCAGACCTCTTGTTCTTTGGGGGAGGGGGGCAGGGAGAGGGCGACCACTCCTTGCATACGTGTTTTACCGATGCCTGAGAGCAGAGGGAGGTCTTCAGGTCAGCAAGAGGCTGCATTAACAGCAGCTTTGACCGGCTTCCCTCTTGGCCAGAGCATGAGAAGAGCCAGAATAGCTCCCCAGCACAATACACAGAACTACCTCTCTTTGGAAGGTCACTTCCCATCTGCTCCCAAGCTTTGCCTCCTCCCGTTTCCACTGGCCACACCAGCCCCGTTGTGCTGCTCCTTTAGCCAGGGGGGTGGGTCTGCAGCGATCAAGCCTACATGATTTCCTCGGGTGCAAGGAGCTGCAGCTGCTAAGTTCATTTACACCGGATTGTAGAGAATTAATACATGGGTAGATGGAGACGGTTTGCTTGTGGAGACACAAGCGCTCCGAGAGCGCAGCCTACTCGTAGGATGACGTTCAACTGCATGTTGAGAAGCACAAAGCCTACGCGCGATGCTGGGTCTTAGAGGGTGGGACTTCTGCAACGTGCCATCCTTGTGCTGGCTTCTTCCAGCGGGGCGCAGGGCACCCCTGCGCTATGCACCTACAAGTGAAAGTTTCCATGTCTTGCTACATAAAGTTATTCAAATCATACATATGGGCATGGAAAGAAAGAAACCAGCATCTAAACAACTGCTATAGGTTCTAGGAGAACTATAGCTTTCTTTAAGGCACAGTTCAGACAACCCCTCAATCAGTTTCTTCCCTGCTGCCAATCTGTGTTTAAAAACAAGCCAAGAACAAATAAAATAAAACCAAAAAAGGGCAGTTTTGCTGCTGGCCAAAAGTAACTCTGTGTTACCTTCTGAGTTATGTGGAAGACCTGGCCAAAGTGCCATGGAAGCCAGAAGTGAAGGTAAAACAAGCCACAGAAGACGACTCTGAGCCCCGCACAGACGTGCACGGAGAAGTCTGTTGACACACAAACACCATGCTGGCAGTTTCGCAGCTCCGTGCCTTCTCCCGAGATGCAGTTCCAGGACCAAATGAGACACAGAGGGTTTCACAGCCCAGTCTGACATTTAAAAAGGAAAGCCTGGTCATCTTTCCAGTGGGCTCAGTCAGGAGATAGGGTTTCTTCGGATTAACCAACATGATCAAGGTCTCTTTTCACTGAAGCCCTGGGGTTTCTAACTAAGTTTGACATTCCCATCATTTCCTCCAAAGACCCCCAGCATCCCAACCTTCCTGTCTTCCCTCCTACATCCGCTTTCCTCCCTGAAGGTCCGGGTAACAGTGTCGAGTACCAAGAATCAAAGCATCTTGGTCTCAGACGTACCATGAGGCATAGACACGTTCACAGATTTACCCCAGGCTGCTGGCTCAGGACCAGTCGCTGACCAGGAGAGGGGAAATCCTTGTCACAGCAGCTTCTAGAGGTCTGAGAAATCCCTGGCACTGAGCACATCAAATCTCTGCCAGGAACTCTACTCATCACCTGCGTTGGCCTTTGTCCAATAGGATACCATCGCACAGGAATTGCCAGCAGCCAGCCAAGTGCCTCGATAAGCAGAAGTGTCGGAGACCCCAACAAGAACACATACCTGGGTCCCAAAGCTAGCATTGCCCAGTGAGTTAACACCCTCTGCTGGGTAGTGTAGGCCTCAGACAAGGCCAAGGAGACAGCTGCCAGGACCGATGCAGGGCCGCTTCGATGTCTTGTTGGCCAGCTCTGCCACACCACGACAACATCTCTGCTCCTTCCCACACTGCCAGGGAAGCACAAGCCTGGAGAGTTCTGGCACACAGGAAGCTCCACACACCTCGCTGAATGGTTGAAGAGGAGCCAAGAAAGCTGCCAGCCCCTTGGCCTCATGCATGCAGTAGGTCAGGACAGAGGGTTCCAGGAGTCACCACAGGTACTCCGGCAGCAGGTGCTACCTGGGCCGTACTCTATATACACTGCCAGGGTAGGGCCTCGTCCTGTGCCTTCTGCATAACACCCCCTGGTTCGACCGCCTCCAGGAAATCAGCTCTGGAGAAGACCAGGATAGAAGTTGCAGAGCCTCCCCAGTCTCATCAGTCCCTGAAGAATCCAAGCTGGGCTCAGCCCCCCCTGTACCCCTCAAAAGAGCAGGGTTAGGGGTAGTGCGCTTGGATGAAAGACAGGACATCCTCCTTCGACAGCTTCTCCGGATCTTGCCTTTTCTGAGAGTCATGCACTTTGACGCCTTCCCCCCACTCCCAGAAGAGGCGGCTGTAGTGGCAGACGCTGTGGGCAGAGAGGAGAGGAGGTTAGTTTAGCAGAGGAGAGGAGGGAGAACACTCGGCCTAGCGACAAAGTGCACTCCAGGGACAGCTGCCCTTGCAAGAGGAGCCACACAGATGCTCTGCCTAAGGGACACCTTCGAGAAAGGCCGGTGCGTTCATTCACCTTACAAACCCTACAGCCCTCAAGGTACAGCAACTTCCGAGACCAAGAGATTACCATGGAAACAAACTTGTTAATTCTAGCTTCGCTCCAAATTCAGCTCAGTATTTTCTGGAAGGAGACAGGTCATTAGGGAAAAAACTACCTCCCCTCCCGCAAGTTTTTGAGAGGATGAAACTGCCATTGCAGGCAATGGAAGGGCCTTAATGAAGAATTCAGAAAGTCTGCCAGCAGCAAGCAGCAATCTAATCACGCAGCACAAACCCACTCGAATCAGGAAGAGCTGTCCTACAGAGCTTTGCAAACGACCAGCGCTTTGCACTGTACGAAGGTGGCTGGGATCATCCCCTCTTTCTCCTCGTGCGAAATAACCAAGCAGCACTTGGCTGCTGAGAGTTCTGGGCCTACGCTGCCATCTCTCACTCCATCCATCAAGCACAGCCCGCCCTCCCTGCATCAACAGCAGTCCCAGCCCTAATGAAAACAGAGCTGCTAATTACTGCCGACACAGCAGCCTTTAGGTTTGTACAATTACTGACACTTAATATTCATAGCTTATTTAGTGCTGCTGTTCTAACAAAGCAGGACTAGCACAGCGACAAGAGCACATGTCAACGGCTAATTACAGACACATTAGTACTCACTAACCACAACACAACACATCCCTTCTGGAGTCCCACAGAAGCTCCCTCCGCCTCCTCAGCCACCCATGCAGGCTCACACTGGCCTACTTCTGAGTACATAAGCAAAACTAACTCCCATCCTGACACACGGAAGGGAAAAAGCATCGCGTGCCTCTGCTTCGTTTTAGTTGGTTAAGGAAAACTTTAGGATTCTGAACAGCACTGCTGTAAGGAGATTCAGTGAGGAAATCAGGAGCCCTGTTTCACACCGAGCTCTCACGCAGAGGCACAGTCCCTGGTAGCGGTGGTGGAGCGCATCTCTTGAGATCACCCGAGGGCAGGCTGTACAGAACATCTCCGCCCTGAGGTGTCACGCAGGCTCCCCGTTTGCTGTGCTTAGCCTAGAACCCAACGGACAGAGATGGGGTTCAGCAGCCACAGTGTTAATGGCTGTCCAGTTCCCCAAGGAGCTGCTGCTTTTCTCTCTCACCCTCACTTTGAACAGCTCCCAGCTACCTACAGCTTATTCCAGAGCCTGAGCTGAATGAACTGGGATCTGCGGTGCTTAGCAACTTCCAACCAACCATCTTAAAGTACAGAGATGGAGCAAGTTACAGTTGCTGGGCTCGATTTCCATTTCCCTGTGTGCAGGGAGGTTCAGTAACTTATACTCTGCCACAGACAGGGGAACAAAGTTGTGGGATGTGTGTTATTCACAGCAATTCATCGCAAAAATCCACAAATCCAGATCAGCAGTTTCCCAGAGTCTGAGAAGGTGCCAGCTTCTGCAGCACAGCCTGCTGGTGACCAAGCTGTGCTTGCCCTGCAAACGCCTGCAAGAACGTAGCACAGCACGCCCCAGCTCCCCTCCAAACACACACAAACTCGCACACAGCTATCCTTCCACAGCCCAGCTCTGCCTTGTACTCACTGAAAGGGGGCAATGGATTCGGGGGGAAGGTCGTATGTCGCCTGCTTGGTCATTTTGTTGAAGAAGAATTTCCTCTTGGAGTTTTTGCTGTATGCCATTGTCCAGGGATCTTGCAGAAGAGTCACAGGAATAAGACAGAAAATGAGGGGGGACAGCAGCACAGTACAAATACATAGTGCAAGCAGGGAGGAGGAATCTATAAGAATAATTGCAATCCTTGTCTTATGCCTTTTTCCTTCCCTACCCCAAGGCAACCTGCTTCCCAAGCTGTTCTCTATTCACCAAGAAAAATCCCTTCTCCCTGCATTTAAAAGTTGACATTCCAAATCGATTATTTCCATATTACCCTGGAAAATACCTTCTTGATGAAAAATTACGATCTTATTAAAGAGTCATCAGTCATGTAAATAAATGGAATTACTCACACAACAGCTGTATCAACCCGCAACAGAAGAACTTTTTCCTGTAAATACCCTAAACCTTATCCAAATCCAAGCTACCCTCATTACATGCAAACAGTTAATCTCCAGCCTTAGTGTTCTCTAATGGGAATACTCCCATTAATTTTTCACCAAGTTACCACAGGAGCGAGCCTGGTCAATACTTTTTACTTGAAGATACAAAGGAAAGTTAAAGAAGAGCGGGGACTCTCTCTTCCTACCGTTCACAGTCCGTACAATGTAGAGCCCCGTGGGCACAAAATGCCGGTCATCTCGGCCAGTGTAGGATAGCCGGGGTATTCCCCCTGAACTCTTGATGATTTTCATTTCCAACCTGAATGTTGAGAGAAGGCAGTGATGGAGATTCCCTGTTTCCTCCTCTACCGTCCTCTTGCACACAATGCCACCTGCACCTCCTCTCCAGAGCGTCACAGTGAAACCTGACAGCACAAAACCGTCACACCCTGGAGAATTCAGTCGCTTGCCTCCCCCACATGGCTAGAGACACCAGCCAGAGCGGCCTAACCCGGGCAGCAAATCAAGTGCTGCAACGAAGGATCTGCAATGATCTACCACACTCACCCCAAACAGGGTTCCCGTTTCGGCTTAAACCCTTGATCCGTCAAGCCACCGACACTTCTCACACAAACTCAAGCGCCATCGCTGCTCCCACTCTTGCGAAGCGCATCGGCCACATCCATGGCATTAGCACTCGACAGGATGATGTGCTGAGCCAGCAGCCACCAGCTGCAGGAGCTCTCCAGGATTCCTCAAGCACAGATCAGCACCCGCTCCCTCCGTTCCTGCGCACTGGTGGCCTGGTGACCGATAACCCCCACGAGCCCTGAAGGCTCTGATTTGTGCCGGTCACTTACCTCACAAAAATCTTCTCCATTTCCTCCAATCTGTACACTTCCTTCACTCTGGGGGGAAAAGACAAAAATCTGATTTAAAAAATAATGTCAACTGTCCTCTTTTTCCATCCCAGCTGCGGGCAGCAGCCAACAGTTCCTTCTGTAGAGCATGGCTGAGGTTCACCTTACGCTCCAGCGCCTTATTTCTCCTGGCTTGAGAACAGCTGACGCCTGCACGCTCACAGCTGGGTTGCTGTGAGCAGCACACAAGTGTCCTCACTGCTAAGGAAGCTGTGCATGTGCACCTTGGGCTGAGCATATCCATGAGGAAGAACAGTGCAACTCGAGTGCTTTTGTCTTCCCATCCAGTAAATTAGGGACGTCACAAGCTCGTTAGTTACCCTGAGGTAAAAACAGCTTTCTTTTTAAATCAAAAAGATGATTTGGAGTCATCACTCATCATTACGTCACACTGCAGCTGGTTTTTGTCGCTCTGAGATGCAAGAAGGACAATCGGGAGTTGCAAAAGCACTGCCTCTGACCCGACACCCCAACCACCCGTTTCCCACCCGCTGCTAGAAGCGTCAGGCGTCAGAAAGCACGGTCTGAGCACCTTTTCACCAGGGCAGCAAAGGACCCCTGTACAACCCATTTCTACAGCTCTCCTCTCACTTCACCTTCAGTCCTTCCCAACATTTTCCGCTCCAGGTATTGCGACCACCTCGTTTGACCTGAGTTTGAGATCCCACTCATTACCTTTCGCTCAGCCAGCAAGGAAAACATCCTCTTCCCCTTTCTCCAGCTTCTGATTATGAAAGGAGGGCACAACTTCTCCACTAGCAACCTTTATCTTGGATACTTAAAGGGCTTTTAGCCTCTTTGCATGGAGCATAACAGAACTGTGAATTTCAGCTTGAAATGTAACTCTCCTTCATCTCCTTGCCTTCATGCTCCAACCCCCTGAAACCAAAGCCCACCAGGCTGAGGGAAGGAGTCGGCACTCACCGGATGGGGTTCATATCTGGCCGGCTAGGTTTAGAGACAGCTTTGACAAACTTCTCCGCCAGCTGAATCCTGAATGAAAACAGAAGGAGAATCCAGCAATTCAGGGAGATCTTTGGCACAGCAGGTAGATAACAGTTTCAGAAGAATAACTGATTAGATTTGGCAGACAAGCCAAATGGGTACTGAGCAAGACTTTTCGCCCTGCCCTCCCAGTTCAGTGCTCAGTGATACTGACTATTATCCCTTAGGAATGGGTCTCCATAGCTTCCCCTACATGCTGCTGAACATACTGATGTATCAGCAGGAAAGTAGGACTAATAGACATCACATCCCTGAGGAAGGATAGACAGGGGCTCATTCCTTCTCCCTCAGCCAGTTATCAGCTATTCTCATTCATATTCCCAGGATGCTCAGACTGTGCCTGGCTCACTCCAGACTAAGAGAGGAGCTAGACCTGCCCTCATATACACAGAAGGCACGGTTGGAAAATGCTACATGCACTTCACTTCAAAGCAGGTTCATTCATGGTTCATCTTTATAGCAGCGTTTCAGCTGAACGCCCTCGTCTCCCTGTGCTCAGCATTCTGCTTTCAGTGTGAACACTGTTTCCCAGTCACTCCTACTCACGTACAAGAAGCTTCTCCAGACCCTACGTACCTCTGATTGAAATGCTGCTTTCGAACGTCGTTGCCGTTCAGCACCAAGACGTCAAGGATGTGGATGGCACTGATTTTTCGCTGGGCTTTCCCCTAGGGAGGGCAATACAGAGACTTACTACTCCAACTGTGGCTATTTCAGCTTTGATTTATAGCCATTTTATGACAGGACATCACTCTCTTCCAGCACGAAAGCACCTTTCCAGATATTAGAAGCACACAATTTCCCTGCTGCCTATTGTACAGCAACATGTCATCCTCCTAGAACTGGTGTGTATCAACTGTGTGGTTCTGTCTCAGGGGAGGGAGTGAGGGCAGGACCACAGCAGCCATCACCAGCTCTCTGTGCCTCGTCAGGTCTCACAGCACTGCAGCAACCTCACCTGAGGTGCCAGAGGACAGGCAAACTCCCAGGCAGCAGCACATTACACTGTGAATATACCACGAGAATCTTTTCCCCAAGGCCTGCAATCACTACTGAGCAGTTACGTACCCGAAGAGCCATAGAACACATTTAAGTCCTGTTGGCAATGTCACCTGCTGCTGCACGCAGGACGACAGCAGCATGTTGAGTCCAAAGTGCTTTCAAAAGAACGTTGAAAACTCCTACCTCTAGCACGGGACAGGAAGAAGGAACTTAATCCAAAATAGTTTCTCTAAAGATCACACGAAAAAAACCTTGGACCTGGCACAAATGGAACATCTATTCTGCAGGATCTTAGAGAGAATAGGTAAAACTGCTCATTATAATTGCAGCCACTTGGCAGGGCAGAGAATAGGCTCCTACCTCTCCTTTCAGCTCATGAACAATCTCCACAGAGAGAAGGGTATCTCGTGGCAGCTCAGTTTTCAAATCCAGCTTTGTCCAACGATCTGACTGGCGACCATCCCAGGTGTAGATCTGCGATTTCTGTGCACGGAAGGCAGAGTCAGATTCAGCCAAAGCTTCATGAGGGCAGGGGTGGAGGAGAGACCTGTCACTAGCTGCAGAGCAGCCCTCAGAGAAGCTTTATGTCCTAGGCTGTCACAGGCAGTTTCTTTGTCAGTTTTAAGGAAGAATCTTAATCTCTACGGCAAAGGAACAAAAACACCAATTCTAATCTGCCAGTGACTTTTCATACCCATACAAAAAACCAGAAATAGAACACCTTTAAAAGGACAGTGAAGATAATTAGAGACACTACCAAGAGTGCAGGTCCCTGCGTAGGCTGCGATTACAAAACCAGTGTTAATTAGTGTGAAAAGCAGTTATTTTATGGTTTTGCTCCTGACTTCACTAGCAGTCTCAGGGACTGCTGATAGGGATCCTTTTCCTGGCCTCTGAGGACAGGAAAGGATGGGATGAAAATGCAAGGCAGAACAGTAGCATTGAAACGAACCCACAAAACTCATGGTCTGTTCTCAGCACTTACCCCTAGCCCCAAGAGGAACTTCTGTTCGCTTCCAGACACCATACACCGGTAATCTAACACTTGGCGAATTTTCTCCAGTGTACTGGAATTCAGAGGAGTGGGTTTGTAACTGAAGGTGTCAATGTCCGTGCCCTAAAATGCAAAGTATGGAAAAGGAAAATTACTTACCTGTCGATACAGTGTCTAAACACAACTTTCACGTGAAACGATAATCCAGGACTGGCTTCTTCACCTCTTAATTCCTATGGGTAAAAGTTTATTTGTATAAAAGGACTCAGAACAAGCTTCTGAATAAGGTCTCACCTGGATCAGCTCAAAGAACTTGGACTTGGGATCTGAAGACGAAGGAGCAACACGAGCCTGATCAGGAATCTGAAAACAAATCCAAACGATTTATAGTAAGTGTTATTCTTTGCCACATTCGTAGGAACCTTCCTGGTTTCAATACGTGACACAACACCCTTCCCCCTGAAAGTCCTGCTCTTGGGATTCCAGTCGCCGGAGAGGTCATCTAACAAGGTCTCACGTGTTTTGCAAATTTAATGTAGGCACACCACCTCTCACAGGAAACAACAGGCAACTGCAGAAAGTTTCAGGCCACATCTTTGATTTCATGTGTGTTTCGATGAAGTACTGTTTCAGGAAGACAGACGATTAGCCTGTGAAACTGACTGCCGTGTATCTATGGCCCCACTGCAGTCCAAAGCTCACGGAAGAGAAACGGCAGACTCCTAAACCAAGACCTTTTGGAGAGCTCTGCTGCTTGGGAGCTATGCACTGTGTTCACCCTGTGTACGATGAAATACTCTCAGCTGCAGCACGGCAGCCTGCTCAGTTAAGCCATACACAGAACTGGTCACACACACCCTGTGTGCTTACACGAACGGTGTGAAATGGTCTCTGACTTGCCCACAAAACAACATATTAAACCTCTGGCTGGAACCCCCTATCTGTACTGCAGCTGTATTCTTGTATCACCACAGCAAGGACACTGTCGCGGTCTCCCTGCCTGGCAGCTTACTTACCCCCCATAGCTGGAGACACTCCTTCCGGATTTCAGCCTGCCGCGGCTCAATCAGCGTCCTAGAGAGACGCACAGACTGTAAAGAAGGCAAAGCTTCCTTCCTCTTGCAGCATTACATACCCCAGCCCTGTACAACTTGTGTCCCTCAGTGTCTGTCTTGGGAATGACAAACATGCACTGTTCCTCAACAGGTTACATAGAAAAGGGTGCTGCCTTCCCTCCCCACCCTCCGCCCACCTCCAGTCTCTGTGTTTAGCTTTGTTCCGTGGTCTGCACTGCTCATTAGCAGCCACCACTCCATCCCATGAAAGTACCACTGGGCAGCAGCATTTTCAAGCAGTTAGGTATCTGGTCTCCAAGAGCTGGGTACACCACCCTGTTTACAAACAGCAGCGAAGAGCTGCTGAATTCCACACCAAACCAGTATCTATGTTAGGATCGACTCTTAGATAGTTCTTGGCTATGAGACTCGCCCAACTTTCTCCTACGCATTACCTCTGACTGACACCTGAGCAGAAAAGTCATGCCAGGGCAACAGCTCTGCGTCGCAACCGCTGGGGTTTTACGCAAGAAATTCACATCGCAACCTTTAGGTAATTCTAGGTATTTAACTCAAATGCTTTGAATTGCCCCTGGAAAATGAAAATCTAGGAACCACACCCGAGGTACATGGTTACTGCAGAATTGAACGTAACCAGCCGGGAGTTACATTTCTGCTACGAAGCAGGCCCACTTGCAGTAACGGGAAATCGTGCAATGCATGGATGCCTCCTCAACAAGGGTGATAACAGACCACCAGCTTTCAGGGCTTCTCCAGCCACCCATGTTTCTGCAAATAACAGGCAGAGCCAAAACTGTGCTGTCTAAAGGCACTATTCACTTTCCTGGCTCCAAAGGCCAAGCCAAGTACCGGCTCAAATAAGGAACACCTTAAGGAAGGGCAAAGCAATTCCTCTGCAGTAGGTTAACTCAGTCCTCACTAAAAGCCAGAGGAACATACTCACGTGTCTTGAACAAACGCACGAATTTTGGCAAGTGCCTTTATTTGAACTTTGCAGTGGCTGAAAGAGAAGATAAATTTCAGTCAGGGAGCAAGTTAATCACCAAGGTTGTTCTACCGTTCAAAACAAGGAAGAGTTCTGGGGCAACAGGAGGAAGCTAGACCGATCCTCAGAGCCGTGATGAATCATTGCCAACACGATTCAAAGTGACAGGAAAACCACTGGAAAGAACTAGGCGGTCACGTCCTTTCCCCTCTGCACAGTACTCCGAGGCCAAACAGTCGCTCACAGTATACAGCCCTCCTCCCTGCACAGGGTCCCTCTGCCCTGCTGAGCCTCTCAGGCAGCAAAAGCAGCGCAGTGCAGCGGCATCAGCGAGTACCTCTGTGAGGAGCTACAAGCAAAAGCCATGTGGGTTAACCTGCCTGCAGCCAGCAGCCCTGGCTGCCCACGGGCACTCACTTTTCATTGGACTGGACAATGTAATCGTAGAAATCCTGGTCGCCTTTGATCACGTTCAATGGGACAACAAGATTCACATCCACGTCGGAGTTGCGCAGCTGGTTGAGTCTGATGTTCACCGTGAAGAGATAGTCCCGCACGTCATCAGTCCCCAGCTTTAATCCTTTGCATATCACGTACCTGCAGAGCAAGGCAGAGAGACCGGGTGGGTTCAGCTCTTCCACACAGCCCACTTTCCTGCCACACTCCCATTATCAGGACAGTTCCCAAATCCCAGGAATTCTTTCCTCCCACATATCCCCAGGAAGGTGCAAACTCACCTATCACAAATTCACAAGTTTTCTACACTGTGGAAAGACTGGGAAGCTCAAGCCTATTGAAAAACCCCACAGATTTCCCTCAAGTAGTAAATCAGTTCTGCTAACCCTGACAGGTACAATGATAACACACATAATATGCTCCAGCTTCACAGCAACCATAGTTGTTTCTTGCAAAACAGAATTTGTTATCCATTCAGTTCCACTGCTTTCTCCCCAGAAGGGTAATTTGGCAAACATCTGGCCAACAAAATTACCTAAAATCTTCTTTACTGTGACAGCCTGATGCTGGCTGGAGGCCAAGTGCTCACCCAAGCCACTCTGTCACTCCCCTCCTCAGCTGGGCAGGGGAGAGATAATACAATGAAAGGCTCTTGGGTCTAGAAAAAGATGGGGAGAGATCACTCACCAATTACTGTCACGGGCAAAACTGACCTGGAGACCCACGCTGCAGCAGTTTGTGAAGAACTGCAGCCCATGGGAAGGACTCGCATCAGAGAAGTTCACAGAGGACTGTCTACCATGGCAGAAACCCCACGCTGGAGCAGGGGCAGTGTGAGGGGTCCTGCCCCAAGGAGGAAGGAGTGGCAGAGACAACGTGTGATGAACTGACCACAACCCTCATTCCCTGTCCCCCTGTGCTGCTACAGGTAAAAAAGGTAGAGAAACCAGGAGAAAAGCTGAGCCTGGGAAGAAGGCAGGGGGGAAAGGTGTTTTAAGATCTGGCTTTGTCCTTCATTATCCTACTCTGATTTGATTGGTAACAAGTTAAATTGATTTTTCTTCCCCAAGTCAAGTCTGTTTTGCCCATGTCCATAACGGGTGAGTGATCCCTCCCTGTCCTTGTCTCGACCCACCTGCCTCTCCTTGTATTTTCTCCTCCCCATCCCACGGAGGAGGGAGGAGTGAGCGAGCGGCTGCGTGGTGCTCAGTTGCTGAGCTGGAGTTAAACCATGACACCATTTAAAATGTTTCCTCCTCCAAGACAGTTGCCAAAAGTCACAGAGCTTCCACTAGACTTACCCAAACCCATCTATCACTGTGTTTAGAGGACGGGGCTTCTCTAGTGGCCCCTCATGGTCACAGATCTCACCTCTCCGAGTTAGCAGGGCGGCTTGTCACAGGCTTAAAGATGCACACTCGCTCAAAGCAGCAATACAGCAGATAAACAAGTCCCACGCTGAATGGAGTAAACAGGTCAAAGGTTTTGCAGACGAAATGTCCTCCTGGAAAAAAGAGGAAGCACACAGATACCAGCAGATTATAAGGAAACAAGGAGATACCAGGCACCTCAATAACTTTCTCTTCTGCAGAACTGGTAAGAGTGTTTTTCTACAATTAAGTAACATCGAAAAGATTGCCAAATTGGGCCAGTGGGGCTCCATGAACCACCTTCCCCATCTGTCTTCAGCAAAGAGAAAAGCGTTTCCCTGACCAGGATCAAATCAACATGTGCGCTGTCTCACGAGCAAACCTTCTGTCCACACCCCATCCTCCCCCTTCCAGGCCCAACCTGTGCCCTGTGGCACGGCAGCATGCTATGTGCAACAAGAAACCTCGGGCTGGAGGAGAAAACTAGCAGATGTTACCTAAACAGAGTAACTCACTATCGAGAAAGAAAAGCATCCACATTGCCCCTTGCCTTCAAACAAGATCCCCAATTTCCCCAAGCAAAAAGCCGTCAGCCTTACAGAGCTATCACCTACCCAGACAGGAAAGGCTTAAAGAAGGTTGCTCCTTTTACCATATTGCATTTGAGACTACTGCAGAGCAGATCATTGCCTCAGGTACTTCTAAACATAGGGCACAAGATAAATAACACAATGAGCATTTTTGTCTTCCGCGTCCGTGCCAAACGCTAGCTAAACTGGGCAGAAGAGGGCAGCCATCAAAACCAGATAGAGCTCTTCTTGTCCATCATTTGGCAACAACAAGGTACAGCTAAGAGAACATGAGAAATCATCTTGTTCTGATCAGAGACAGCAGATTTAAAGGAGAAAAGCCACAAGTTAGAGAGAAGGGTGAACTGGAAAAACACCACTCTGTTCCAACCAACACACTAGGATGTTCAGGAAGCAGTTGGTCCAGCTATTGCCATAAAACTCAGACATACTGTCCAGTTATCACACTAGTGACCTTAGCCCAAGAGAGCTACATAACATAACGCATTGTAAGAGCTTTAAACTAATGCATTTTACCTCATGCTTTTAGTTACAAGCATAACAGACATAGATAATCCTATTTTTCTGCCCCAGTTCCCTTAGCTGTGTGACAACCATCTCGTGATGTATGCATCAGACACTCAATCCTGTGTCTGCAGAGCAGACGTCATGGCACGTGGATAAAAAGTGTACAGCACCATCCTGCAGTGCCACCCCCACCTTAGAGAAGGAGGAAGAAGATTAGTGGATCAGTCATACCTGTCCGGACAATGGACAGTGCCGTTAGGAACTGGCAAAGCATGAGCTGTTTGCTCAGGATTTCTTGCAGATTCTCCTGACCCTCCACTGAGAAACCCTGCAAAGCACAAGGAATGTAATTAGTATCTCCACAAATCTCTCGGTCGAGCAAAGGATTCTGTACAGCTGAAACATGGAATCACGATAATGTCCATTTCTTTAAGATAAAAAATGCTGCCACCAGGAATTTTAATGGCAAGCGTTGAAGAATCTCCCATAGTAACTACGGACACATGTCAAGTATCCCACTATACGCAGACTGAGGTATCAGCTTTGGTCATTAATGCAGGAAGAAAGAGAAATGGACCAACCCCATCAGCCATTAAGAAATGCACTCCCTTGTGATCAGTATTGTCCAAAACAAAATTTCGGAAAGCAGTAATGTTCTCTGGGCGAGTGATGTCTCCATCTCCATCAATCCCTCCCTCTCCTAAGGGAAAAAGAGGAGACAATTACTAACATGTTTGCAAGTACAGAAAAGAGATCAGTATGTGCAGGTGATCTGCTGTATTCCATTAAACATTTAGTCAGAAATTACACAGACCTTGATAGGTGAAGAAGGATTAACACATTCCCTTGTTCACCACCAAAGATGCTCATTATCTTAGGAAAGTTGTACAGATTGAGTGGTCAGGGCCAAACAAAGCCATATAGTAAGCGTGCTCAAACGAGGAGTCGTACATTAGCCTCAGCAAAAGAAAAATTATCCACTGCCCTCCCCTGAGATGAGCACTGACTGCACGACAACATAATATCCTCACCCAAGTAGGAATGACACGTAGCTGAACCTACTAAAAATATAAGGTTCCATCTCACTGCACAGCTCACCTGTTAATAACATGTTTTTACAGACAAGGCAAAAAGCATTTACGCTGTGCATTGACAACCCTCTACTGAGAATTCAAATCATGCCAAATAAACACAATACTCATTTTCAAACGCAGCGTCATCTGGAATTTAAAAAATCACCCCAAAAAACCCTGTGAACAAGTCTATAAAGGGAGATGGGAAAGGGAACTAGGGTTTGTGCACGAATGTTTGTACAGTTTTCCCATATGGCTCTCTACAGAGAGGTGCACTGGCCGCCAGGTTGGTGGTTTAGAAAGCTACTCTAAGGTGTATTCTAGAGCTCACCATTCTGACTTTGAAGAAGCCTGAACTTCTATTTGGTATTAGTGCCTGTAAATCTTCTACAACTACAGCTTCTATTAACTGAGCTGGAGGACTAGAAAGCAGCAGAGATCAGGATGCATGATAGCGCTTTGATAACTAAACTCCTCATCAATCATCCTGGCAGTAAGTGAGGTGACACTAGAATTTGTTACCATTCTTCACAACACAAATAACACGGCAGTCTACTCCTTCCCATCACTGGAAGAGTGTTTGTACACATCTCACTAGACTTTATAGCGTAACAGACAGAAAGGGATCAAGAAAATGCATCAAAGTCATCGGGCTATTCATTTCTCCAGGTAGCTCCTTCTCTCGGCAAGAACACCAGTTTGCAGTGAGTTATAAAGATCCAAGCGCTGCGACAGCGATAACAATGTGTTTATCTGCCTTGCTGCCCTCGCCATGACCCATTCTCTCTCACAGATCATATCCTCAAGTGCTAACCATTCTCTAAGAGTTCATGGTCACATGTCAAAAGCAGCAGTCAACAAGAGTCGGGGCTGGGGAGCGCAACAACGGAAAAGCAAACCCTTTTCTCCACAGAACACTGGAACTCGAGTTTCTTTTATACAGTCTGGAATAAGATGCAGGAATACTAGCAAACCTCGTACTTCCCTTCCTATTCCTAGAGGCTATGCAGATAGACGGCTCAATCACATCAGCAAGCTTAACAGGTTACTGTCCGTGAGGTGAGCTGCAGCAATTGTCTGCGTTCGCCTGCTTAGTCTGTCTCAGAGCAAGGTAAAACATATTCCCTTAAACATCTTTGGATTAAGCAGCTCATTTTGTCACAGTGATTCAGACACAGCCCCTAGCCCAAATCTGGATTATTTGTCTTCAGTAAGAGCCCACAATCAATTATCAAAGCAGAGCTAGTGAGGGCTGATATAGAAACATACTGCCAGTCAGGTTAGTGAGGGGTTTGGCTCTGCTAACAGACCTTTGGGCAAGTCAGGGGGCTGGAGCTCCTTCCCTATGGGGGCAGGCTGACAGAGTTGGGGTTGTACAGCCTGGAGAGGAGAAGGCTCCGGGGAGACCTTACTGCAGCCTTCCAGTACCTGAAGGGGCCTACAGGAAAGCTGGGGAAGGACTTTACCAGGGAATGTAGTGCTAAGACAAGGGGTAACAGGCTTAAATTGAGAGGGTAGATTTAGGTTAGATATCAGGAAGAAATTTTTCACAGAGGGTGGTGAAGCACTGGAACACGTTACCCAGAGAAATTGTGCATGCCAAATCCCTGGCTGTCTTCAAGGCCAGGCTGGATGAGGCTTTGAGCAACCTGGTCTAGTGGAGGGTGTCCCTGCCCATGGCAGGGGGGTTGGAACTGGATGATCTTCCAACCCAAACCATTTTATGACAAGTCTTCTCACTCACTGTGTTTCAGGCTGACATCAGTGAGGTGGGAAAAATATTGTGAAGCAATCTTAAAGCACTCTGCAATTTTCAGATAAGCAAAGCACTCAAGTATCAACTATTGCAATGGGACACATTCCCGGGGCAGATTGGAAATAAGTGCAGAAACATGACCCAGTAGGCCAGCTCACCAATCTCAACCCCTTTCTCAGATAACAGGGCCCTTCTGCCTTGCAAAATGGTTCCCTATAAACAGGATTCTCTTAGATCCCAATACCAGCCCCACTCCTGATACAGAGGCTGCAGAGTAAGCAAAAACATCAGGTAACACTCACGCACGCACTACGTACCATAATAAGGCTCAAAGAGCTCACTGGAAGCAGAATAGAAGTCCTCTAGTTTAAAATCATTTGGTCCTTTCAAGGTCATGCCAAATCCTTTCGCGTGCCACTTCCGCCTCCACAAGACGTATTCCGAGAAGCCTCCGGGACCAGCACACACGTCAGCAAAGTAGAGCAGCTCTGCATCTCGCTCCTTTATCAAGGGCCTCTGCAAAAGGAAACTGAGGAAATTCTACTGACCCAGTAACAGTTCCCATCAGTCAAACCAGAGACACCATAAACGGCACTACTCGGCCAGAGAAGTCTCTTTCAAGCACCTGTTTTCCCAGCTAGTATCCTAAGGATTCTCCTTTCTCCCCACCTTTTCCATTCTCTAAGAAAGTACTGCTGTTTGAAAGTTAAACAGAGGCCCTCACCCCATGGAAGTCCTTAGGGTTTGTAAACATGTAGTCAAAGACATGGTCCATATTTGCCATCTTCATCGCAGCCCTGCGAACACATTAAACAGGGACCTATCAAGTTTCAACCTCGGCTCCATAGGCCAAAAGCAGACATCAGTGGGAACGGGGCTGCACTACTGGAAGTTCGGCAAACCTGTTCAGGAAGAAAACTCCACGGATCATCTCATAGGGGTTAGACCTCGTTCGGGCTCGACGCATTTCTTCTCCATCCAGCTCATCAAATACACTCTGCACCAACGGAAACAAAATTAAGCTGGACCTGTGTGCTGGTTTTAGTCATGATAACCTGGCACAGGCTTGAGGTAAGCACAAGTATTTCCTGTCCTCCTGCTTCTCTCTCTAGCCAGCAAACTCCCTGCAGGGTTTGGTGCACCAATACAGAATGATTTTCCAGCACATAATGATACTCACTCTTCTTCCAAGCCAACCCAGTTCTCAGGCAAATTTAGTAACACTGAAGAATTCCGTACTGGTGGCTCCAGAGCCTGGTAACACGGTTAGCCACCTCAAAAGCAGTCACAGCCTACGGCACTGGTCTCACACACGTACACACACTCTACTGCAGTTTACAAGGGCATGATAAAACCCAGGAGTGAAGATGGAGCACGCAAGAAAAGGAGCTTATTCCTTTAGCTTATTCAAGCTGTCAGCCTTTCAGCTGAACTAAGAAAAGCAGACTGTTTTCTTTAATCTCTTTGAAAGCTGAAGTGCAAAACAGGTTGCTGAACAGACGGTAACAACCAGGATGCATGGTCACACTAGTGGCACTGAGGTGAGATGATGTTCTGAGCTCCTGCCAATCACCTAAGTAAACTGTTCAATCCTCTCCATTTATTTCACTTGCTTCCCCAAAACTTCAGTTCCTCTCTAAAGAATGGGACTCACCTTGCACTGCAGGACATTACGTAAAAGCTCTTCATTACAGAACTCCGTTTCATCTTCAATCACCATCTTCCTCTGGAACAGGACAAGAACACAGATAACAGCAAACATGGCATCAGTCATTTCAGAATGACTGATTTTCAGATGTACGGGTGATGAAGGTTGTCAACCACAGACCAGGCTGTGCTGGCAAGAGCACAGCCAGCAGGCTGAGGAATTATTCTCTTCTGTTCAGCAACCCGAGACCATACGTGGAATACTGCATCCAGCTTAGCACTCCACAGTACCAAGAGAGACACACTGAGGCAAGCCCAGCAAAAGGGCCACCAAGATGAGGAGGTTGCAGAAGCACCTGGTGTACGAGGAGAGACTGAGAGAACAGTGTGTTCAGAATGGAAAAAGGACAATCCTATTGCTGTCTGCAAGTACCTAATGGCAGGAAATAGAGAAGATTGATCTAGACTCTTCTTAGAGATGGACAACAATGGGACAAGAAACAATGGACACAAGCTGCAACACAAAAAATGCCAATTAGCTGTATGAAAATTTTCTTTTGCCAGCTGGATTAACAAATACTGACATGTATGCCCAAACACGTGGTGAGATTTCCATTCATGGAGATACTCAAAACTCAACCAAAAAAGGCCTTGAGCAACCTGATCGAGCTGGACCTGCTTTAAGGAGGAAGCAGCACTAGCAATCCCCCGAGGTTCCCTCCAGCCTGGGTTATTCTGCAACTCTCGGACAAGGCAGTTGTTTCAGGCTGAGCAGTCCTATATCTCTGCAGGCTGGTAAGTACTGGGATCTAAAAATTACCTTCCCCACAGTCATCCACTCCTTCAGCTCCTGGGCATCAGGGATTTCTGTGGTACACTCGAGGCACCAGTCCACCTCCTCGTAGGCGCTGGGCTGCGAACACAAGACACGGGAAGAGTCAAAGATGTTTTTAGTAGCAAAATATAACCACCGATTGCTCCCAAAAAGTTTCCTCCCAATCTTGGCATAAGGGGTTATGCCATGACTTTAGAGCCAACCATACAGGTGTGTGTTCTTTCTCCTAGTCTCAAACATGCCTTATTTGTTCAGATTCAAATTAAAAATAAATAAATAAAAAGACCACCACCAAAAAAACCCCACACCCCTTTCACCTCACTAGATTTTCATGAATAATCAAGACATAAAGCAAAAGCCTCATACTCTCAAGGTACATTTTAGAGACACTGCAAAAGAGCTGCCAAAACCGCACGCTTCCTGATGGTGCTTTACGCCTCCTTTTTCCCCGGTTCTTTCCGAAAGTCCCCCTCATTCCACAACTTAATTCAGGCTTCGAACAATTTGTATAATCTTGGGAAGGAATTGTTTTAGCAGTTAAGAGCCGAGCATGCCGCTCCTCCACAGAGAGGCTGCCGAGATCCACAAACCTTCTTACACTTATTACAGCAGCATCATCCGCAAGGGTTAACCACACGCAACACTGAACTGCTGCGAGCTGCAGAAACACACTGGAGAATGAGACCTAAACCAATGAGTCTACAGAACAGGTATTCCTGGCTCTCAAGGAATAACCTCTGGTATTATTCCCAACTGCTGGAAACAACCCAAAGACAGGAGAGCAGAGTAACATATAAAGTCACATGTGCTGCATGATAAGCATTGCTGCCCTTGACTAACGATGGCTGGGACCTTCTGCCTTACCCTCCAGCTGCCAGATCCATAGGATTCACTGTTGTGGCTTTTTTCTTTTTAAATACAAGCATACAGCAGCTAGTTCACAACAAAGAATATCAAAACTGGGCTTTACTTTCCTGACAACATCTGTATCTATTTCACAATTTCCCTCCCTGATGAAGAGCTTGACGAGACACAGGAATAGAAAGAACATCTCAGCATTTTATTTGGGACTCTTAAACACACCCAGAAATTATTTTTTTTTCATTTCCTACAGACACATGAAAAACAATATACAAAATAAAGATGGCAACTCCAAAAGAGCTTGATAACAGTTTTCAGTCACATTCACTACTGCAAACTCAGAAACAAATCCTACAGACCACAGCAACAATCCACCTGAAACTGATTTTGTGTCAGAACATGAATACATGGGGCAGAAAACAAGTTTTGCCATGCTGTTCCGAGGCAAAATAACGCCGGAGGCTACCCAGCAGAGCCACTTGATGATTGCCAGTTGTATCAGACAACACTAATCATCATTCCCAGAGGGCAGATCCTGAACACAGCAACAGAAAAGGGATTCCAAATAGGAAGTACTTACCTCTGGCTCATCTTGCCAATCAATATTGAGCTCCCCATCAAATCCTTTGAGGGTCAGCCCAAAGCCTCTCCTTCCCTTCTGATTGGAGGCCTCAACAATATCCTTCCTGCCTTGGCCATATTTTCCCAGACCTTCTCCTTCTCGGAAGCCCATCTTGGCCTATAACAAAAGCAAAGGGAGCACACTGAGGCAAGTAGACTTGAGTTCACATACTACTAGTGGGATCAAAGACTAGCAGGGAAAAATGACACATGACCCTGGAGTGACTCAAAAACATTAAGCATTTTTCATCTCAGTTGTCGCTTTCGGGACTTAATACTGAAATCATTTCTCTGAGGCAGGATGCAAAAGAACTTGATCTAAAAGAATGATGTTTGAAAAGCCAGAAAATTACAGAAGGTTCAGTAATGCAGGAACAACCTGCTCAGAAGGAGAAATAGTGAGGAGCTTGGATCCATCCATCACAATGTTCAGTAAGCGTGGAAGGTTCCTAAAACAAAAGATCCTGGCACAGGAGAAAATTCCTGTTGTGATGATACTCTTTTGTTGTGAACATGTAGTCACATACTTTTCAAGCATGAGTTAAAACTTCACCTAAAGCTCAGAGGAGGAATGCAAAACATGCTGCTCCTGAAGCACATTCCCATCTCTTGGGTTAAAAGAAATCTGGTCATTAACTGCTACTTTTTCAGGCTTTTGAGAGAACAACCACCAAAAGCACAAATGCAGTCATGCAGTCACTCCCTCTAGTATGCATCTACAAGACAGTAGGTAAATAAAAGACTTAATCCTTAAGCTTCACTTTGAATGAATTATCCATATAGTCCATTGGTTATTACCCGTCAGCAGGAGAAACAACCACAAGAATGTCAGACAGGCTTTACACAAAGGTGTGTGGCGTTATCCCTTTGCTAGCTGGCTCCGAACCAGACCCTGAAATACCTACGCTGAACTGGACTGCCACTGAGCCTGCTGTACACCGGTTTTCTGAGGACAGCATTTTGACCATCTAGTAATCATGGACTGTTTTCCTTTTGCTTACTTAATGCTACCAAATTATTCAACCAGATTTGATATCGCAACAATCTTCAGATTCAAATTCATGAGGCCTTACAAACAAAAGCCTCCCGAATTCAGTAGTAAAAGCTCCTGCACACGGTGATTAAAAGCGCACATCCTAATTGGCTCAGGAGAGAACTCTCCAAGTGAAAAACGGTCTTGTGCTGGAATCAGCAAACTGCAGCCCAGTGCCAAAAATGCACGTGGACAGATTCTGAATGATCAGCAACAGTACTTACCTACAGAGAGGCACAAACAGCAACTCAGCCTCTGGATCCCACTGAGCTTTGAATTCAGCAAGAGCTGAACGTTCCCTTCTCATGTATGGTCCTGCTGGTCAGCAGCATTCCACCTTCTCAAGAGGCAGGATCTCCCCGTTCCCACCCCCAGAAGCAGCTAGCACTCCCACCTTCTACTAGAAGACTGAACTCCTAACTTGGCAAAGGCAGCTACAAGCTGGCCTACCACCACGGAAAAATTGCTGACCCCTGCTCCTGCGGGTACGGCACCAGCACAGAACAAAAGGAGACCCGAATCAGTCCTCCACTGAGTCCCAAGCTTCCTGTCACATTTCTAGTAATACACAACTACACATCTCACCTTCTCTGCTGCCCTTGGAAACAATATTTTTGTTTCTCTGTTATCACAAATGGAAATTCTTGAAGGATTAGGAGATACAATACTCCAGTGACAAAGTTTGCATCAGGAAATCAGTGAGCGAGCATGCGCCAAACACTTCTACAGCCTACTATTGCCTTAAAACTCAGGAACATGCTGCCAAATTTGGGACTACCATGAGACAGAGACAGACAAACGTTTCCTCAGAACTTCCTAAAAGTACTTTCTTCCCCACACTGATATTGTGTACCAAGGGGTTGGTGACCACCTTCAAAGTTCAGTTGTCACAGTCGCTATCCTTCACAACTCCCTGCCTTTCCAAGGAATTTCCGGCCCTACATAAAGCAGAGTGGCATTACTTAAAAGAAAAAGAAATACCTTAATAATTAAGGTACTAATTCTACAAGGATATGCCAGCCAGCCTCCAAGACCAAACAAATTAATGTCAATCACAGAATTTGTTACAGCCTTTCTTACACGGCATTTGTTAACTCAAGCATTGAAAAACACAGGGTAGGACTCCTATTTTCAAGCTCAGCAAGCTGCTTGACCCAAGATCCTTCCCTTCGCATTCACCTCCCTGCTCCCCAGCCTTGAACATGACTCAACTTCCTTATTTAACCAATTACTTCAAGGAAGCTCGCTCAGCCTCCCCCAGTAGCTTGGCTCAAAGAATCCTGCTACAAAGAGGATCAGAATCAAGATCTCTTAAAACAGACTGGTCTTTTCACTTTGCTCTCATCAGGTCTGAAGAGTTTGGTCCAAAACTATTTTGACCTACCATGAGCTTCTGGGAGACACTGTTATACATCGAGTAGCGAGATGAAGTACCCTCCACGAGAGAATCTTGTTTGAACTCATTGCTGAAGACTGGTCTTTTTTCATCGCTCTCACTGTCAGACCCACTGCTGCTACTGGAGGACTCTGCAAACAAAACAAAAAAAGAGTGAGAAAAGCGAGTATGAAAATAGAAAACGGTAGAAAGACATCTCAGCAGTCACATTAAGAACCCATTAAATCCTCTCAAGACACGCACGGAGGACAGCGGAGTATCTCAAGTGTGCTGCAGAAAGCACGCAGGTGTAATATAAAATACCCTCCCCAGGACCAACACCTGGTTATCTGCCCCTTTGGCTGAGGGACACACAACCTCTCTGAGCCTATGGATTCCAGGCCCCGAAAACCTGTTAGAACAGCAGAGCAGGCCACAGCCTGGCCACCGCAGTACACGGTGGTGTGCCTGGCCTTTACAATGATCCTGAGGAGCTGAGAAAGTCCTCAGAGAGTCTCTCCCTAGAACACCTTGATAAAACATACCAGGTTTTCCTGTTTCCTACCTAACTACAGGTGCAAACACATCCCTAACTTAACCAAAAATCCACATCAAGTACACAGGCATCTACCCAATGGCCAACACTGTGGCAAGAAGGGAGAGCTGAATTGCTTCATCCCCATATCACACTTAAACCTGACTCCACTACCCACCTCGGTAGCGAGGTCACTACAGCAGATGAGACGGTTTCTCACCTCTGGAGTTTACTGATGCATCCAAACCCAAGTGAAAGGTAATGTCAGAAGACCCCAATGTAGTTTAAATATAGCCTGACAGAGACAAAGGTTTGAGGAAGAAGGTAATCAAGTCAGTGGTCCAATCATGGTAATAGGTACCACCATACACAGCAGGCACACAAACCCAACTTTTGTCACCCCAAAGTCACACAAAACTGATGCAGCACAGCCTTCATTGGCACCAAACAATGCAGCTCTGTGTGTGCCCAGTTCCACCCTGGGATCTACTTGGGAAGAATCTCGACCTGCATGAGCTGTACAGTCTTTGCTGCTGCTCAGCAGTTGTGAGATGCCCAAACCTATTTGCTCTGGGCTGGACATAACCGGGATGCAGCCCAGAACGCCAACCGTATCCTGGTCTGCATCAAGAGAAGCGTGGCCAGCAGGCTGAGGGAGGTGATTCTGCCCCCCTTACTCCGCCCTGGTGAGACCCCACCTGGAGTGCCGCATCCAGCTCTGGAGCGCTCAGTGCAAGAAAGACGCGGACCTTCTGGAGCGGGTCCAGAGAAGGGCCACAAAAAGCATCAGAGGGATGGACCACCTCTCTCATGAAGACAGGCTGGGAGAGGTGGGGTAGTTCATGATACGACTGCCGCAATTCCTGCCCAGATGACAGAATCATAGCAAAGTTCGGGTAGTAAAGGACCATTTACACAATAGCCTGTACATAAACCTCAGTAAAGTCCCTTTACAACTCTTCTTGCTTTTACCCTTTGCTGGGCCATGCTCAGCTGAGATCAGGTCTCACATCACTTCTCTCTCCCAACCTTCTTCCTTCAATCAGAAGCCACAAGGGGTGTAACAGACTACTAAACCCATCAGCCCTATCCAAAATGTTGTCCTTTAACTGTGTCAACTTGTTTCCTAAACTCTAAGACTCACAGCCTATTTTGACCCATATATGACCGTAATAATCAAGAGGTGGGAAAGCTTCTTCAGGTTTTCAGGCCCTTTCTCACTAATGCTTCATGACCAGGTCCAACCCCAAGACTCACAAGTAGCAGGCATGGCCACGAGGCAACCTGAAGTACTATCCTGGGAGAATTTAAAGCGCCCCGCAACAGGGAGAGCAATTTCGTAGAACACTCCTCATCTTTGGGATACCCCAAGCTCCAGGTGAGAAAGCACATGTTAACTTGAAAAAAAGTAGTCAATTCATTCAGTTAACTCTGACACAGATTTTCTTTCTGAAAGCAAACCCCTGTGAGCCCTCACAACTCCCCCCAAAAATCACTCTGAGCCAGCAAGAGGGATAGCACAACAGTGTAGGAGTCCGGATCAACCTGCTCTTTGTATTCATCTCCATTTCTCCCATCTGCAAAAATGTGACAAGATCACCAATTATTTTATTTTTGAAACAATGAGGGATTATGATGTTTCTTTACAGCACGACAACCACAACTCCTCACTACTCAAAGGTTCCAAACCAGAAATAACTGCTGAGATTGAAAAGATTAATGCTGCTCATATATTACAGGAATCTTTACAGCTTTGGACCATGCTCTTGTCATCTACCTCAAGTCCTGTTTTCTAGGTCTCAGTTCATGCAATTCCCAGACCAAACTGTTTACATGAGATTTTTTTTAAAGCTTAACAGAAATACCATAGGTTTTCTCCTAAAGTGCAAGTATGCCCTTGAAGTTCAGGCAATCAATTAGGATTTAGGAGACTCGATTCCCGTTATTATTTAGATCCCCCACAGCGGCATATACCTCACCTCCAAACCTTACCTTGAGTAGTATGGTTACTAAATTGAGTTTCATCATCTGAAGTAGAACTGAGGGTTAATCCCAAGTCTTCTATCTTCTTCTTCTGCTTCTTTTGGGGGCTGCTAAACTCAGGTTCTGTCCTTCTCTTCATTATCGCTGAAAGATGATCACACCCAGCGAACATTAAGCAAATTAACTTTCTCCTGCAGGCTGAAGGGTAAGGTGCAGCAGCATGGTGGCACAGATCATTTTATGGACTATCCAGTGTTGTGCTTCCAAACTAAGTTTGCTCCAGGTCAAACTACTGGCTTCTTTTGAACCTCCCTTTTTTTTTTTTTTAACAGCTAGCCTAAGGAAACAAACATGAAATCTACACAGAAGCTTCCCTATTACTGAGTACTTGAATTTCAAAGCATTTCTAGAACCCGCTTACCATTAAATGCTCACAGATGAAGACATCGAAGTGCTGATGTCTGGGTTAACTTAAATATACAATAGTTGGGTACTACTGCTAAACCAAAGATTCACTTTATCCAAACACACACAAAATAAGATCAGTCTAATAGAGAACATGCAAGGTGGAACCAATTTCTGACAAGAGGCTCAGAACACCTCTGACCTCACCTCTGCAAACGTTAATTAATAAAAGAGCTTTCCTACAGGGCTTCTATACCAGAACTTTATACGTATGCGTGCTCAATTTGGGGGCTGTTTGTGTTTTGCACCCGGAATCACCGGCAAGGCATCAAGCTTCTGGATGTGGCTGATAAACTCTGCATAAACCCGGAGACAGGACCAACGCACTCGGCCCACCACCAGATCCCTCCCACCGCCGCCGCCTTCCCCGCTGTCCCCCCGCGCACCCGCACTCCGTTTCGAACCACGCGGCCCCCGCCGCCGCTAAGCGGCACCCCCGTCCCTCAGGAGACGCGCAGCCGGGAGGGAAAGCCCCTCCGGGGCACGGCCCCGCCACCCGCAAGGGCAAGGACACCGCGACCTGCCCACGCCCTGCGGCCGCGGCCTCCGCTGGCGGCACCCCGCGGCCCGCTCCTCACGCCCCGAGGGTCCGCCCGGGCGCCCCGCAGCCCCTCGCTCCCGGTACCCGAGGCCACGCAAGCCGGCGGCGGGCCGAGCCGCGGGCCGCTCTCCCAGCCAGGCCGCGGGCAGGGAGCTGCCCCACGGAGGCGCGCCGGCAGCGGGGCCCGCAGACACCGCTGCGCCGGGCGGCACTCACGGAGGAGGGGGCGGGCTCCGTGTCCCGAGGGCCCGGCAGCGGCGGCGCGGTGCAGGGGGAACGCGGGCCCGTTCCTGCGCCGCCACCGCCGGTTTCGTTTCCCCGCTCGGAGGCGCCGCCGTCACCGCCCCCGCCCCGCCCCCTCACGCGGGTCCTCGCGAACGCGCCGGCGCGCCACAGTGACGCACGGTCCGCGCCGGCGCCGAAGAGCCCTTCCGCAAGGGTCGCTAAGCAACGCCGGCCCGCTAGAGCTGAGGTAAGGGTGGAGATGGATGGAAATTGTATGTTAAATATCATTCCTGTAAGTACACTGCACATAAAAACGTACGCGTAAGGTGCGTTAACGCACAGGTAATTCAGCCACTGCCTTAAAAACGGCACTTCCTAAGAAAAATCGGCTCTTCTCGTTGCTGAAGGTGACCGGCCCGCCGGCACCCGGCCTCAGCGGCGATCCCCTGCCTGGGATCGGCCTCGCTCCCACGGCCAGCGCAGGTTCCCCGGGAAACTGCTTTCCGGGAAGCCTGCCGCCTGCGCACCCTTCACCAGCCGCGGCTCCGCTGCTTGAGCGGATCGGGACGGGTTTTGTAAGGCCGGTGGACCTTGCACGCCGCGAAAGCCTAACGCACGCCTATAGCTATAGGTCCGGGATGACTTCAGGCACTAATTGAGCTGTCTCGTACTGTACGTTAAGCTTGAAACCCAGGGGAAGACAGGTCGGTGACAGGAATGCGTAATCTTGGAAACCGCGGTAGCTCCAAGGGACGGGAATCTGTTAACTGGGAGGTGCAGTTATGGTTATCAAGCCTCTCTAACGTATGTGTCTCAATACGTGAAGTTATGGCAAAAGGCACTAGCGGGAGGGGAAAAGAAACGTAAGCAGGAAGCAAAACATGGACTAGTGATAGCGTATCTTTGGAAAAACACACTTAAGGGGGGGAGGGGCAGGATGGACACAGACACATGTGACAGCTGGATCATTAAATGGCCTGATACACATTCTGCAGTGAAATCACAGTTGTTGCCAAGGCTCACTAAGATTTCACGTGCAAGAGAAAAGCGTTTGTCAGACTGATGCATAGATTGGCAGGATTTTACAGTGCACCGTCCCTCTGCCGATGGGCCCGTTCCATCATCCACTAGCACTCCCTCCCAGCTATTCCTACTGATGCTGATAACCAAATGCTTTCAGAGCAATATGTTTTTTATCATGCCACACGACAGCTACCTCCCAGCTTCCCTGCAGCAAGCCTGCTGTGCACAGAGTGTGACTAGCTCACAGCTGGAACCTTAATCCTGGATGCCAGACTGGAAGCGCCTGATGCCATCCCGAGAGGTAACAGTTCAGGGCATGACATCTGCAAGAGGGTATTCAGGTGTACAATCAAGCAGAAGGATGACCAAAGGAGAACACAGCAGTAGAAATATAAGCATCTTTTCCAGAAGCTCAACAGTTGGAACATCACCTGACGCTTAGGTCTAGTCATCAGCTCTGTAGCTGCCAGTCGTTTTACTGAGGAACTTGTTGAACTGGGAGGAGAAGTCTGCTCTTGTTACTGAAATGCTTTTGCAAGTGAACAGGATTATGACTTAACCTCTCTCCCTGGACCTTTACACCTACCGGTAACAGCGGAAAAGGTTTGGCATACGGCTGAAGTTCTTCACATTCTGGTGAAAAGGGGACGTGCTCGGAAAGCACACCGAAGAACTGCTGTTACTAGGAGAACAGTATCGTTCTCTCCAGTGTGCACAAACACCAGCACAACAGAACAGTTAGCAAAATGAAGTGAGCAAAAAAAGCACAGCAACATGGAACAGAGACACAGTGGAAGAATCTGCAGTCCTGGGCACCCAGAGTATTTTCCTCCTAGTCCTCTTCATCAGGAATGCCTGTTCCAATGTCAGCCTAGTTCACAAGCATTTTGAGGAAGCCTCTTCTCTCAGACATCCTAGAGAGCATACATTCACAGAAGAAACTTTCAAGAGCCCGTATAGAAAATGGACATTAAAGGGCAAAGAGGAAAACTCAAGATGTAACGGCTCCTTCACAAAAGAAACTACGCTAAGGTTGTAGCCTGGCCCACAGATCAGACCTACCCCCCCGCCCAACTCCTAGCAATCTAATCTGTCAGAATGCGCTACTTCCTTAGGACAGCATCATCATTCGTGCACCTTTTTAACGGGATCTTTCTTCAGTGGAAAAAGATAGGAACTATGATTGTATCTACTAAATTACCATTTGGGTAGCCACAGGCTTGAAGAGTTGGGTTGTCTTTTAGCAATTCCTGAATACACAAGTGTTTCAAATAACTTTAAAACAGTCACACTGCTCACAGCAATCAAAACATGAAGCAAAGTCATTGAAATGAGGGTTTTTAAAAAAAAAAAATAAACTAAGACAACTAAGAGAAAGACATTAATCTCAGTAGTTGCACCAGTAAAGACTAATGCAGAAATCGATTTCTACTGTCAGTCTTAAACAAAATAAACATAGAAACATGAAAGTACATACAAATTGCCAAAGAAATATTACAGACAAGAAGGGCTTCCCCCATCCTTTTCTCAGTGTAAAACAGTCCTTTCCATATACCAGCCAAGTCAAAAGCATATGCCACCGAGAAGGGAGCTATAAATTCCTTGATAAACTCTTGGTAGGGTGAGGCAAGACCTCAGTCCCTTAGGGATGAGCGATTTGCTGTGAGGGTAGTACAACCCACAGCTCAACAGCAATGTTTTGTAAACAATAAAACAAAATGCTTCCTTTTGTGCCTTGTGGTTGCCTGCAGATGCTGCTTTCCTACCCTGCCAACAGACATTTCACTAATTCAAACAGTAGCACTTCGTAAGAGGCAGAGGTTCCTCTCTGCTTCTGAGAAGAACTGTGTATGTTTCTGAAGCCACTGCTAGTAACTTCTGGACACGCTGCTTCCCAGATCAAAAATCCTTTATGCACAAGCCTGAAGAGGGAACTAACCAAAGATGCTGTACAAAAAAGAGCATTAGCTAAGGAATTCTGGAAGATTTAAATCTTCTCCACCCCTATCTAACAGAAAGTGAGTAACATCAACAGAGCAGATGGATGGCCAGCAGCTCAGCTTACAGTGCACTTAAGCACTTCAGGCTGAGAGGGTCCATAACCCACCCTTTGTTACCTTGACTGCCAGAGGCATGGGACAACTCTATTTGCCATATGAAATTCAAGAGGAAAAGGCACGCTGGCACTTTTTCCTGGCTACTGGTAGGCATGGCCAAGTTCTCAAATAGCTTGGGCCATGCCCTCTGCTGCCTGAAATCGGGGAAGATGAAGTACACACGTAAACGTGTTACTCACTAAGGAAAGGGCAGCGATGCATACAAATTATTACATTACACCAAACAGGTCACAAGCGATCATGGAAGCCTAGGGTTTGTGTGTCAACCACCTAAGCATAACAGCAGTTTGTTCTCTCACAATCCCAGTTTTGGTTTAGAGATCAAGATTCTGTACATTCATTTAAAAAATAAGGTCCTTCTTCCAAATGCTGCTAGTTCTCAGCTCCAGCCTCTTCGTGGAATCTCTCCTGTCCAGTCCACTCATCTGGCAGTAGCCAAATACACACCGCGAGACCAGTTCTGGGCAGCACACAGGCAAACGAGTCTGCAGTAATAGTGTTTAGGTGATGTGGTAGCTTTCCTAATAGTAAGAATCCTCCTCAGAGTCCTCACTGTCACAACTGCTCAAGTTGGAGTAGATCGAAGAAATGACACCGCTGTCATTGTCCGTGGCTGGGCTCACCAACACATTCCGTTTCTCTGCATTTGAAACACACAGAGACAAAAGTTAGCAGAGACCACTGTACCCACAAATGCTGCTATATTACTAGTCCTCTTTGAAACTTACAGCCTCTCACTGGCAGTTTGCAATAGGTCTTTCAAGCTGCAGGGCACACGCCTTTTTCTTTACAATTTTCAGCATTAAGTGCACTGGAAGAGGTTGCCCAGAGAAGCTCTGGGTGCCCCATCCCTGGAAGTGTTCAAGGCCAGGCTGGATGAGGCTTTGAGCAACCTGGTCTAGTGGAGGGTGTCCCTGCCCATGGCAGGGGGGTTGGAACTGGATGGTCTTTAAGGTCCCTTCCAACCCAAACCATTCTGTGATTCTAAGAGATCAAAGGGCTGTTTGTTTGTTCATTTTCTTGAGTTTCTTACATGCCTTTTCCTGTTAAGATAACACAGATGAGGAGGAGACATTCTCCATCCCTTCACTGGCACACCACTGGCAATGGAAGTGGCTGCTACAGTGCTTTGCCAGGTAGGAAGGAGGGAAGGAGCCCCCAAGTAACGGTTGCTCAGGACACTTGTGGCCCCATCAAAACCTCCATACTTTTAGTGTACAAGCTGTCCTGTCAGTGCTCATTCTACTAAGGCTCTTGGAAAAGCTTATTGGGAAGCTCCAACGGAGATTCCCAAGTCCCCCTTCCATCACTATTTCTCTTTCAGCCAATTTCTTAGGAATTCCAATTAAACCAGACACATGCATTACCTTCATCTCAACACATCGCTATCACTGAATAAAAAGAGCACACTTCCTCCTGAAGTGTGTTGTGGTGAAGCTAAATTATTTCCTACTAATAATCATTTACATAATTACAACATCTGTGACACATGAAGGTAAACTATGATCTTATCTTCTTGTTGTTCAAACAGGCACGAAGACCATTGGTTTACCATGTGGGAAAGAAGCGGGCTCCAACAAAGACACCACTTCATCCCATCCCCATTAGCTGCCAGATGAGACACTTCAACAGTGCTACGGCATACTCCGCAGTTGTGCGTGTAACACGAGCGGTTGTCAGTTCTGCAGAGGTGAATGCACTTCACAAAGCCGAGCTGGGCAGCCTCCGAGCGACGTAGCAATTCCTGAGGGAATCGGCCCAAGTTGGTTAAATAACTGGTAATTTCAGATTTGAACTAACATGGCTTAGCAATGTCATTCTGTGTCACCATGGAGAATCTGAAATGTTTCAAAACCACCTTTCATTAAGCCAGAGGCGTGACCCATTGCAAAATGAAGGGTTGTGCATTCACCTCTACAAGTGGAAAACAAGACATTTACTTAAGGGAACACAGCAACAGAAACTTGTTAAGGGGTAACACAAAGAGACTTCTGTGTTTCAGCACCTAGATACCAGTGTCAAGTGCTCTAGAAACAAATTTGGAAGGGAGAAGCACAATAGGAATACCCCATACTGGAGTTTTACTTAAAGCTGTCACTGTCATGCAGTCTTTTGGCTACAACCAGGCAAGAGATAACCACTGTGGCTTAAAGACGTAAAGTCCATAAAAATTAACAAGGCAAAGCAACTGCCGGTTCAGCTGTACGCTTACCTACTTCAGAGACTTCCTGCATGAATTCTCTGAATTCTCTTCTGTTCGCTCAATTTATTTTTCCAATGATCTAGTCAATAGTTTTAATCAAAAAGTGCCCGGTAAATTTTTCAAGGCCCATTCCATATAGTTTTGCTTTTCTTTTGTGATCTCCCCGAAACAGCATAACTTTAGTATGGTGAAGCTGTCCTGCTCAACCAGGCAATTCATACGGACGTATTTTTCCAAACTTCGTAATAAGTTTTATTTTACTGCACAGTACAGCTAGTTACACCACATACCTTAAAATGAATTTTCTAGAGTTTCTGCTGCATTCCCCAAGCATCTCCTTGGTATACAGGTGCCAAAGCGTACAAAACAGATGGAATGAGAGATTGTACTCATCATGCCACATCCACCCACCTCTCACCTTTCCGCTCTCTGATGAGGGTCAGGCGATGCTCTTTCATTTCCATATCCAGTTTTTCTACCATCCTGTCAATGCAGTTATCCAGAACCAGAGAGCGTGTCTTTGATTTGATCTCCTGCCTGCAGATAGGGCACTCCACTTTACGTTTCATCCACTCATTGATACAGTAGGAGCAGAAGCTGTGCGCACAGTTCAGGGTGACCGCCTGAGGAACGCGAGGGAAGGATACGTATTAGAGCATGCTCACACAAGCACTGTCAAGCGAAAAATACTGGGGTTAGAAAAATAGTAGACGAACACTTCCTATGAGGGAGGGGCACAGGGAAGCTGTCTTGCTGAATGGTAGGATTCCAAGTAAAAACACAAACTCCAGCTTAGTATAGAAAGATTAATATGCTTTACTATATATCATAGTAACAACCAAAAAGAAAAGCAGAATAACTATGCACCAATTAGAAAGGAAAGATCAGCAGGATAGCAATGCACCAGTTCATTACTGTAAAGCAAGACAGTGATTAAGAAAAGTATGCATCACCCATTACCACCTCAAAACCATCATCTGGGTTCACAGATCAGCTGGGAAGCCCCTTGGCAGCTGGGCCCTGTAAAGTCCTACGTGGTGCATCCACACATAGGTGAGGCTTCCAAAGTCAGCCTGAGGGTCTCCCATTTTTATAGCGAGCAACGAACACCATACATAAGTCTTTTTGGCACAAACCTGGTGAACTTGCAGACTGTTATGTTCCTATTATCAATCCCACATGGAACACTGGCCAGGTGCCCAGGATGAGACTGAGAATCGAGCCATGTCTAGTCAGCACATTGTATGATACTGTCTGGATGTCTATGTTACCATTTGCAGAGGGGGATAAGTTTAGATGTAGTAATCGACTGTTTTCACTACATAAGCCCAAAGCCCCTTTCTTTAGCATTTGCAGGGGTTACACACACAAACTCTGCCATGCCAGAGTGCAGACAAGTTTTACAGGCTGGTTACTGGATTCACTGTAGATCACAGCAAGTCAGAAACACAGACAAAGAGAACTAATTCTGTTAAAAGTTTCCCCAATATGAAAAGTGTAAATTATGGAAAAACTCAGATATTGCAGAATAGCATCTTAAATTACTGAGAAACCAGAAATAAAAAATTCAGCCAGCTCTTAAGTAGTTACAACAAGTCTAACACATCAGGTTTCCTGTAGTAGAAATTAACGTAATGAAACTAAAGTTCTAGCAAAACACAAACAGAAATAACAGTCTGCATTTCAGACATAGCCTGCCCACTGCTTCTAGAATCAGATCAAAGCGGGCCAATTCCTCTTTCTCAAAAAAAAGTTTATCTGAACAACAGAAACAGTTCAGGACTTGATTGAACACTGCACCCCCCTTCCTTTACTAACCTCCTCCTGTATCTAATCCCAAAGCACTGCAACCCTAGCCAACTTACAGCAAGGTCCACTACAAAATAATTCTTCCCCAAGCATGCTGTCAGCAGCACCTCAGAACCCCAGTTCAAACACACCCAAAACTGCCACCAGCTTACATGCATCTCGGGATTAAGCACTCAGCTCTGTCCAGGTAGGGACATTAAGCTGCACTTGCTGCCCAGAAGAATTAGAGCAGACAGAATGGGTTTCTAGACCAGCCCTTACCCACAACTCGCTGTGGCCCTCCTGCCACTGTTAAACTAGCAAAGTAAAGAAATAAGCTTGACTATGGCTTTAACAGAACCAGGGGAAGCTTCTCAAGGCTCAGTTCTACTGGCCAACCCATAGTGCTTTAAACATACCTCGATGAAGTGCTCCGAACAGATTGTGCACTGCAACTCATTCTCCAACACGTCATTCATCTGATTCAACACCTCTTCTTTTTGGGCTCTCACCTTTTCCTTCTCCTCCTAGTGGGAAAGTACACACGGTCACGTATCAACAAAGAACGAGGTTTGACTCAGTATGATATTGGCAGGAAATGCATGTGCCGAGGAAGGCAGTACAAGAGGAAAATCATACAACTGCAAGTCTCCACACGTCAAGTCTGGGTCTGTTATAGACCCAGCTCTCTAACCCCTCTCCTCTTTGTAGTCACAGCAGCATTGACAACATTCCCACCCACTGCAGAGAACTTACGAGCAAGAACAGCAGCCATTACCAAAATTCCCTTCAGCCTAAAGAAACCACCAGCTGGATCAATCTTTTCAGAATCTCTTTCAACCTCTTCTCAGCATGAGTTTGGCTTAAGCCAACGGAACAGTTCTTCTGATGTAAAGAGCAGAATGCCCAACAGACAAAATACCTCTAATGTTACAAAAGAAACATAAGAATTTAAAACATTCACTTGCATTTAACTGCCCAGTAAGTTGTTTGTTTGGAGTTAAATTAGGCTCCCAGCTACATGTCCTATCTTCTAAAAATAACAGAGAAATTCTTCCAGTTGAAGCTACGCTTTAACAGCAACAGAGTTGCAAAGACAACATAAAGAAACCTATAAAGCACACAGCCAGAGGTGGAAAATGTGGTCATTTCCAAGAGTAAGACACAGGAAAGGATCCCCTTCATTATTTTCCCACTCATCACCTCACGTCAAGGGCAGGAACAGATGTGGCTGATCTCATGCATTATGCAAATTCCAGGCTGTTTCAGTCCCACGCTCCCTTGTAGGGCTGCCAGAACTGCAGTTGTATCAGGTACAATGCACTCTCACTAAACATGAAGCACCCCACTTTTCAAACACACTTTTTTTTTAAAGAAAGGGTGGAACGGGCCCACTTCTGCACAACACACAGTTCAGGTGCCCTGGGCTTTATGACAGAGAGACCTAGTAATGACTGCTGAACCCTACTGCATGAACAGCGCAAGGTGTACCCTCTCCCAGCCCTGGAAATTACAGCCAGCTCCCACCAAGACATTTTCACTACAGGCTGCAAAGTACAGTCAAGACAAATGTTAAATAAACCATTTCCTCTGCTGTAGCATGTTTCATTTATGAATAAAACAGAGAATTCAGTTATTCCCTACCTTGGTTTCTTCCAGTTCTTTATTCTTGGCTCGAATGATCTCCTCAAAATCTTTTTTACTGCGTCTCAGTTCTTCCATCAAAGCATGATGCTGTAACAATACCATCCCAGAAATTATGAGTGCCTTTATCAGCTATCCTATTAAATATCCATAGCTGTAATCATGAGGTTCAGCACGCTCACTTCTCCTGATCTCCTAAAAGAGCAACACCTGCCTATAGAAATTGGATCAGAATGTAGTGCCTGTTACTTATCATCTTCCCAGCATCACAGTGCTTATTCCTTCTCCCAGGTTACTCTCTCTTTTCAAGTTAGGTTTTACAGTCACTATTTTCAGTATCAAGGGGTGTTTGACACATCAGGATCACAAAAACCTGTCACTGCATGCAGGGTTACCTACAGCTGTTTTCAGATTAGCTTTCCAGAAAGAAAGGCCGTTTGGAAAAAGCCTAGGAAAACCGAAGTGTTTGGCAATCTCTTTCAAAAACATTCCTAACCAAGAATGATTTTTTTTTTCCCATCTGGTTAAAATTGCCAAAACAACTTCCCCAAAACAAACAGCTAGCAGACGGACCTCACAAAAAAGCCCACCAGCCCCAAGGACCAAATTAGTAGAAGTCGCTGCAACTACTCAATGCTTTCAGTCTGAATGCTTATTCTCACAGTATTTGCTGGCAAACAGCAACTCCCACAAAGGGATGGCTGCCACTTTCTGACTGAAATTTGGTCTATAGATGCAGATCGTCCAGTGTACACCTGAGGCCAAGTCTTCTAGCAAGAGGCCGCAGCACTAAGACTTAAATACCCGAGATACACAGACAAAATCTAGACTCATAACTACTCGCCTCTTGCAGGACGTGGGCCAGTTGCTCCTTCAAATTCTCCTCCCCATGTTGCCACTTTACTCCCTGAGGAAAAAAAAAAAAACAAACAAAAAACTTCAAGCAAGGGACAGAAAATGACTACTTTGCACACTGTCCTCAGGGGACATGCTCGAAGAAATAGCACTGGTTTTCAGGAAACGGTGATGTCCCACTGTCCATGTGTAGGACAGAAGTCAGAGCCATCATTTACTGTGAAGAGTGAAACTGGATATACCATTTACAGTTACACACTTGGAAGCCCTCCACGTTACTCTAGCTGTAAAGGCACCAGCATGTTCATAGCAGCAAAGAGGTCAGCAACAACTTAAACGTGACAAAAAGCTGGAACTCTATCTTTGAGCACGTTTACGGACATCAGACGTACCTACAGCTCTGACTGAACTTCCCCTTGTGCCTAAGAGCACAACTCCAGACCTTCTGTACTTCTGACACAGGTACCTTGCCTCTAGTAGCAGATTTTAAAGGAAGGAACTGATAAGTTACAAAAGTCGCTCCAAGATGAATTCTTACTTCCTTTAAACCAAATTTGGAGCAAACTCAAATAAAAAGACTTCAGTTTGTCATCTAAAAAAACTACTAAACATACTGCTTGAAGACACTTAGAGATTGTGAGAATTGGAGTTTTTTTGAGGCGGAAAAAAGTCTCCCTCCAGGGATTAAGGCACACAATAATTCACTTACTTGGAGAGGGAATGGATTTGCCATGCAAAGTGACTATTAATTCAGTCATGCGCTGGGGAGAAATGCACAGTTAGGCTGAACGCTTTTCAGCTTGTCCTCTCTGTAATCACGGGATATCAGGCAGAAACTTTTGATTCTTTTTAATTAAAAAAAAAAAAACCTACACTTTAACTCACTGAAATGCTTTACTATCTTGCTGTAATGAACGTGTTTGTAAAAAAGTTAAAAACCAAAACTATTTTGCACCTTTTTCCAAATTCCCCGTGCAGCCCAACCCCTTCTGTCTCTGCACTTGCTTTGGTACACGTGCCTGAAAGGGAAATACTCCCATGACAAGTTTAACAGCAGTAATTCACACAAACATTATTCGTGTTACTGTACGCTTAAAGATCTTATTTTGGATCAATGTCTTACATTAGGCATTCCATAAAAATTAAAAGACACAGGCCAAAAAGATGACCACCATTATACCTCTAGCTTCTGCTGCTGTTCAGATAACGTCCTCTCCAGCTCTTCCACCTGCTGCTGATGATGCTCTTGTTCCACGCGCAGCTGGTCCTGCAACTCCTGCAGCTCCTGCTCCATTGCCAGGATATCCCTCTGAGCACACTTCCTGCGCTTCTGCTTCACACGCAGAACTGCTGTCTGCTTCTCCTGCACTTGCACCTTTAACTTCATTATATCTGCTAGAGTTTTCTTCAGCTTTTCCAAGCCAGTCCATGACAGTGCAAGACCGGGGCCTTTCTGGCTCTTATGGAGGACCGACACGGCTTTCTTGGAGGGCACAGGGCTACTACGCACCAGAGCGCTATCCTCCTCGCTTGGTCCAGGAGAAGGCAGCTTGACATCCATCTTCGCTGTTAACTGTCTGGCCTCCTCTACCCTCTCCCATGATTTACACAAAGGTTCGTTTTCACAGGACACTCTGTCTCTTTTGGATCTGGAGTTTGAAGGGCCTTCTGATCCAGATGTTTCCAATTCCTCCAAACTAAATTTACGTTTAGTTCTTGAACTCTTAGCTTTCCCCAGGTCATTCCTTTGGGCTAAGAAGGGCCTGATTTTCTCCCAGTCGTCTTTAATTACTTCATACTCATATTCAGCAGTCTCTTTGTTTTCCAAAGGCACTCCCAACTGGATACAGTCTCCTTCAGCGATAGGATAGGCTTTCGAGGGATCCAGGCGCTGTTTGTTAAGCCAGACTCCGTTCAGACTCTGCAAATGAACCGAGAATCAGCAAAATTTAACATGCAGTTACAGAGTCCTCTGCAAGTTATTTCTGGCAACTGTAAACATATCCAACCTCTTCAGTGTTGCAATCAGAACAAGCCACGTCTTTAAATAAACCTTACTATATGCACTTTATTCCTTTAGTGTCCCATTTGTTACAGTTATTCCTTTATACTATTTACCGCGCATTATTCCTGCATTACAGATTTTGTGTACAAGCACTAAGGACAATGTTAATATATGCACTTGTGCAGAAGGAAAAGAATGAACTCTAAGGGGAAAAAAACTGCCCAAAAGCTTCAGAAATAAGAACTAACCAATAAAAAGAAAAGACTCTGCAACAGATCATTGTCAAGAACATAGAATATTGCATTAATTATTCTTGACCATCACCTGAAATTCAAGAAGAAACTAGAAAAAAAAGAGCATAGTTTATATTGCTTAAAGAGAAGAGAGAGTTCTCCATAAATACAGGGAGAATAGATACATAAATACATAAACAAGAAGGAAAATGCTATTCCAGAGATAATGTTCAAAGCAGAAAAAGGGGGTTTAAATTAATGGCTAGCTCAAAACATACTCTTAGAAAACAGTGAAACTGATCAGTGCTCGCAATGAACTGCAGAATCATTAACAACTGAGAGATATCTCAGAGATTCCATAAAACAACTTGACAAAAGGGTAGCAGTGGTAACACACAGGAAGCGCTAGTAGCTTATCGACCGTAGATGTTTCCAATCATGCAACAACTGCATATTTTCAAGTTTACAGAAGTACTGCAACAGTTTTGCTTAAAGCCTGTGTGATTTTAACAGCAGCCACTCCATTCTTTTCCGACTAATCTGCTGTTGACCCCAACATCCTCCAAATCTGCATGACACCTTAAACGTTTTTGTTCTACCATCGCTGTTTTAAAGCAAGTTACTGATTTTAGCTTTCAACCTGGATGAGAAAGTGGAGAGACCATGATACAAAAAGCAGATTGCTGAAGTCAAAGTGAGACGTAGCTGAGGACTCTGGTATCAACACTTTAATCAGCTGAGGAGGACTTTCAGAAGAAACTCGTTTGAACATAACATGAAACATGTTTTTTCTAACAATAGCTTCTTCCTGTTGATTCCAATTAAAGCAATCGCGTCACTACAATAAGGAGCATCAGTTTATCCTTCCATTAGCGGGTCAGTAACATTATCCTTTTGAATACTGCCCAAATTCATAGGTTGCTTGTTTGGGGGTTTTTTAAGAGAGTAACGCAAATCAGGTTCACAAACTGCAAAGTGCCCTTGGCGAGGCTACAGTTGTCTGAAAAATGCTAACCCAGGAGACAAATCTGCATAAAGCAGTGAAGTTTGTGTCCCACTTGCAGCACACTGAGCTTCCTGCTGGAAGCGCACAACAGACAAGACACGTTCCCACTGACCTTCCATCACACTCGTACCTTACTATATCATAGCCCATACATTGTTTGAGCCCAAAGAGGGCATTCTCTTCAGTGAACCTCAGAGCACGCGGTCTTTAATTGGTCTCTGTACCTTGTTATCCTTGACAGTCCACTGCCCGTCTGCATTTTGCTGGAAAATACAGTGCTTACGAGAGATCATCAAGGGACAGGTTTTTGACACCAGCTGGTACGTGATATCTAATCCTCGGCCTATTGTTACCTAAAAACACAGTAGTTTAGTAACTGCAATCAGCAACGACATGGTAAATTCAGTTTATATGGTTTCAATTTAAGTACAGAAGAGATTTATCTAGATTAGCATCTACAGTCATTTCCAAAAAGTTCAGGATATGATTTTTCTTTTGGGATTTAAATTGAAGAGTAGACAAAAAACAGAAACCTTGTTTTTCTCTCACTGAGGAAAATGTGACTGCTCTAAGGCAGGTTACAGCCTTGGTTTCATGGAAATCATCTTCAGCAGCAGAGCTGCCCAAAGCTCTTCTCAACCCATCCACGTCCCACTGTATTCATTACCTAACTAAACACTATTTCTTCAAACCAGTACCATTGTTTGTGACTCTCAGGATTACTTCTTACCTTTTCTTGCTAGTTGCATCTGTTCAACCATCTGTGAACAGGGGAAATGCAGGAAAAAATAGCCCAAAAAATTGCCATCCAAAAAAAAAAAAAGCACATGTAACCATGCCTTAAATGTGCAATGATTTTGTAAACCACACCACCAGCCTTACGACTCAGAAACGACACACAATTCATAACCAGCAGTGAAAGTGATCTAAATAATCTCATTAGACTCTAATATCATTTTTGGAAAAAAGGACATAATTTAATCATACCGTTTCACAGCATCTTATTAAATGCGAACTAATTGCAGGCTGCCGTTTAAAGCACGGCTCTGCTCTCCCTCCCTCCACTGCCTGCTCTGCAAGACCCAAGCACCGCGCACACTTTCCTTATTCATCTGTGCGTTGCACAAGTTTTCAGTCAGCTTCTCATGTAATCACTGAACTGCCTGGATCCAGCATACCCTCAGATGAAGGCTGCCCTTTTCCCCTGCAATCCCAACTCATTTGCACCACACCTTCCTGTTCCTACAAGATGCTGCGGTCAGGTTCATTCCCGCACACTACCTGAGGTGTAGGTCTCAAGGTGAAAGCAAGAACTCAGACTCCTGCATCACAGCTAACTGCAAGGAAGCAAACTAAGCTCACAAAAGCAAACTTAAGCGTGTTTGGTCCCTCCCTCTTAAACGCTCCATCCATAGGAAGCGGAGACTCGGGCAGATTCAGTTATAAAGTCAGCTTGGCACCTCTGCCCGCAGTCACAACAGAAATGCCCAACCCACTTGAACGACTCTTGGTGCCCGCTCGCATACATCTGCGCGGCCTCACGTACTAACGTGAGCGAGACCAAGCAGGGCCAGTCGCAAATCTTCTCCCCCCATTGCGGCGGGGGGCTAGGACGTTACCAGTGGGCTGCTGGAGCTCGCTGTTGCCCTCAGCAGCGCTAGCAGACCGCAGCGCTACCCCACGCCTCAGCAGCGCGGGTTGGGGCTGCCATTTAAATCCCCAGCGAAAGCAGCTTGTGCTAACGCGCCTGGCAAGCCTGCGGTACCGGGATGCCGTCAGTCCCGCTGCTCTCTGTGAGAAGGATGATGGTGCTGTGTAGACGGTCGGAGTAATAACACCCTGAGCGAGACTCTCTGCAATTAGCAGAGCCCTGGCTGGGCGTTTTGCTGATGTATCGACGCACCGCCTTTGCTGAGCGCACCTGCACAGCTCCCGGCTTCGAATCCACAGAGCTCGCTGTTCGCTGGAGCTGCAAGCACGGAAAGACGAGGTGCGAGGGTACCTTTCGCACCAGGTAAGCGCAAAGGGATGAGGCACAGCGTGAATCCCCAACACTTAACCTTAATGCTTTCGAGTGCGGCCCGCTGAGTTTAAGGGAAAGAGTACAGGGAGCCTCTTGGGCTTTCCAGTTAAAACATATGATGGCTACAAAAGGGTTATTTCTGCACTGTATCGGAACGGGTTTAAAACGTGACCCGAGTCACTTAAGCCACAAAACTCAAATACACCATGTAGCTAATCCCCCCAAATCACCGCCTTGTTAATTAGGCTAAGGAGTGCCCCTCCCCCCGCCACTCACGTTACAGTCGCACAAACGACTCCTATTTAAACACGAAGTCGCGTTAAAAAAGATTAACGGCCGAAGCGCCTGCTGGCAGCCGACGGCCCGCTCTCTGCTCCCTCACGGGCCGGTTCTGGCCGCTGCTCCCCCCGCCCCGCCTCAGGGAGCGCTCCCAGGGAGGCCAAGCGTGCACCGGCGGGGGCGGCTGGCGGCTCCTCCGAAGAGCTCCCCGCGGGAAGCCCCCCATCCCCTACCCGCCGCGGCTCACCTGCGTGCCGGCCTCCAGCAGGAGCCAGTCGCTGCTGGCCCCGATGCGGCGGAGGCACCACGTCAGGCGGGCCGCCCCGCGCACCGCCATGGCGTCCGCCCGCCTCGGCAGGCGCGAGCAATCACCGCGACGGCGTGAGAAACTCTCGCGAGACGAGAAGCGGCGTAACGGCCGCGCTCAAGCTAATCGAACCCCGAGCGCGAGAAGCGAAGGCGCATGCGCTCAAGGAGCCAGCGAAGGCGCTTGCGGTCGAGCTCTTGGCAGCCGAGCTCTGCAGTGGTCCTCCGCTATCCCGTCGGCCCCTTCGGCCTCTGCCCTTCTCTCCGCCCCTTTCCGGAAGCTGCCGCGCCGCCTTCCGCCCTCGGCCAGCATGGCGGCGGCCGGCCGGTTGCGGCCGAGGCTGCTGCTGGCGGTGCCGTGGCGCTGGCGCTGCAGCCCCCTCCGCGGGGTTGCCGGCTGCCCGCCGTCGGGGCAGGTCCGCGCCGCCTTCCTCCGCTTCTTCCAGGAGCGCCACGGCCACCGCCGCCTGCCTTCGGCCCCCGTGCGGCCCCGCGGCGACCCGCGCCTCCTCTTCGTTAACGCGGGCATGAACCAGGTGCTCCTTCCACCTCGCGGGCCTGTGGCCAGCCCGGGGCTCCGGCTTTCCCCTGTTTGCGGCCCGCTTCCGCAGGTCCCCTCCACCGCCTTCCCGCGGGTTCCGTTTCGTGGCCCCAGCATGTAGTAACAGCGGCTGTCTCTCTGCCTTGATCCCTAGTTCAAGCCCGTTTTCCTGGGCACGGTGCACCCCCGGAGCGAGCTGGCCCGGCACCGGCGGGTGGTGAACAGCCAGAAGTGCGTGCGTGCGGGAGGGAAGCACAACGACTTGGAGGATGTGGGCCGAGATACTTACCATCACACTTTCTTCGAGATGCTGGGGAACTGGTCCTTTGGGGATTACTTTAAGGTGAGGCGATAGGAGCGAACCCTCTCCAGGGGGAAATACTGCCTTGCTCTCAGGGGGGTGCTGTGCTGTCATAGGGCTGTCTGCAGAAGGCATTTTAGTAAGCTCCAAGTTACTTCTTGGCAGCTTTGTGACATGGAGCAGAGGTGGTCAGTGCGCTGAGTCGCTGTACGTGCCTTGCGGACTCTCGGCGCGCTCAGCCTTTCAAAGCCATGAACAACACATGCTAATCAAAGGTCACAGATTCACAGAGTGTTCGGGGTTGGAAGGGACCTCTAGAGATCATCTAGTCCAACCCCCCTGCCTAGAGCAGGATTACCTAGAGCAGATCACGCAGGAACAAGTTCTCTGTGTGAACACCTGTGTTGGCCATTTAATACAGTGAAGAGAGCTTTCCCATTTGTTTGGTGCTTGTTACTAGAAAGCTTCAAAAGGGAAGAAGGATAAAAGATGCTAGTTGTTTGGCGAGTGAATATGTTTTTTCATCGGCAAGAAAATAATCCGTGTAACTGCTGGTGAGCATGTGGGTGTAGACCATGCTGTGATCCTGAAGGTCTCTCCACAATTTAGGAATGCTAGTTTTCCACAGGCAGTAACGAGCTGTCTCACTCCCCTGACCCTCATCCTGCTTTTTGCACTATGCCTTTAAATCGGGAAAGGAGAGAGCAACTGAAATGAATTTTTTTGGTGTTTGATTCCCATTCTGAAGAGCCTTCCTGCATCGCTATGCGTCCTGGATTACTGTGCTTTGTTTATGTTCCCTGCATGCTCAGGAGGAGGCATGTAGCATGGCCTGGGAGCTCTTGACAGAGGTCTACGAGATCCCCAGAGATCGTCTCTATGTCACCTATTTTGGGGGAGACTCCTCGTTGGGCCTCAGCGCAGATGAGGAGTGCAGGGACATATGGCTCCGCCTGGGGTAAGTGTGTTAGAGAAGAGCTCCTGAGCCCCAGGTGCTGACATGTCAGTCTCCGTAGTCTCCTGTTTGCTCTTTAGTTGATGGGAATCAGATGCTGGGACTAAAAGTTGTATTTTAAATTAATTTCATTTCCAGTTTGTTTGGGCTGTTAAAAGTCATCTGGATTCCGAGTGCTCTGGAGCACTTGACCTTTAAGCTGCTTCTCAGATGTTATCAGGCTGGAGGCTGTGTACCTAAAACTGACTGGCCTGGATGGAGTGTGTGAAGGATCTTTGCTCCTTTGCTTCCTCTCCATTGTGAGCTGCAGACAGCTCATTTTCCGCTGAAAAGCAGCAATGGCTGCTTCAGTGTGAGGATGAAGCCACTGCAGAGAGCACTGCTGTGCTTTGGGAGCTCGTTCCAGGCTGCGTGTGGGCTTTGGACCTCAGGTAGACAGCTCTGTGTCTCTGTCGGTGTTCAGCCTTGCCCACTGTGATCAGGTCTTAGCTCTGCTGGAATTCCCTCCAAGGAGGAAGGTGCCTCCGCAGGCCCAGGGGAGAGCCTGTCTCCATCAGCAGGAGCCAGACTGAGTTTGCCAGCCATTTTAGGAGTGAGTAGGATCCTGCTTGGTTTTGTCCAGCTTGTTCCTGCTGAGGAGAGCAATTCTGTGTGAATGGAAGCAGGAATGCTACTGTGTTTGGTTACTGAGTTTGTGCTAGTCAGAAAGGATTCCTCCCTTCCAACTTTCTCTGTGGTCTAGCCTACTGTGTGCTTTGTGTGCATGTCCCAGCGCTACCACCTTTGTTGTTTGCCTTCCCAGGGTGCCTGACAGTCACGTGCTTCCTTTTCCATTGAAGGACAACTTCTGGGAGATGGGGGACACGGGTCCTTGCGGTCCCTGCACAGAGATCCACTATGACCACGTGGGTGGTGGCAGAAATGCTGCAGCACTGGTGAACCAGGGCAGCCCCGATGTAGTGGAGATCTGGAACCTGGTCTTCATGCAGTATAGCAGGTACCGGGCATCTGATCTGGGCTCCAGAGCCTTTCGCTCTTGTCTACCTCCAAAATTGTGTGTATATTCTCGGACATTTCACTGCTTTCCAGGAGGTGGCAGTACAGGAGCAAAGGAGAAGCTGTGGAGATCTCTCCAGTATGGCTCTCGGTCCCCTTTGCTTTATTTGTTTTGTCCTCCTTCAACTTCTGCTGCCTATTCTCCCTCACTGCTGCACCCCAGAGGCTTTTTGAGGTCTGCAGCAGCCCAGAGAAACCTGCAGAAGGAGGAGAAGGCTTTGTGCCCCTGTGTAGCAAAGGCCTTTTTCACTATATTAAGTCTATCCTGACCATCTGGTGGTCAGATCCTGGCAGTGCCAGACAGTGCCAAGGCAGGCTGCTGTTAGTCTTGTCCCTGAGCTTCCTTTTTTCGGTAACCTGCTGTTTCCATCCCCTGTCACTGCTGTTCTCCTTGACTCACCTGTTCCTTTTCTTTGCCCCTGAACTGATCCTTCCTTCTCTTTTGCCTTCTATTTATCCTGGCTGGCCGACAGAGAGGTGGAGGGGAATCTGCTTCCCTTGCCACAGCACCACGTGGATACAGGAATGGGCTTGGAAAGGCTGGTGACAATTCTGCAGAACAAACGCTCCAACTACGACACAGATCTCTTCACTCCCATCTTGGATGCCATTCACAAGGTGATGGTGCTTCTGCTCAGCGTCACAGCTAAGCAAAAGCTCCTTGCATGTGGACTGCTGATCTGGTATCACAGTACAGCCTTCTCTACTGTTACTCTGTGGTATTTTGAGACAGGATGTATGTCCAGCCAGGTCCAGAGCCACATTCCAGGGAAACTGGGGAGAATTCCAGGTTGGAAAATCTGCTGGGATATCAGCACTGCTGATCCATTTTTCTTCCAGAGTTTCTTAAATTTCTCAATGACAAGGCATTGGCTGACCTGTCTTAGGTAGGGAAGTCTTGGTGTATGATGCTCTGGAAGGATTTAATTAATGAGTACATCTTAAATGCACAATGTTCAGAGGTGGAAGAGAAGCATGATGTCAAGTGTAGCTGGCTGCCTCTTGCACTGAAACTTTTCCTTCTGCAGCCATTAATTTCTGCTGATCCAGCTCCTTACTTTCTCTTCTAGGGCTGCGGGGGGCCCAGATACCAAGGTCTGGTGGGGGATGCCGATGTTGGGCGTGTGAATATGGCCTACCGCGTGGTGGCAGATCACGTGCGCACCTTGTGCGTGTGCATCACCGATGGCATCTACCCGGGCGTCTCTGGAGCAGAGTAAGGACATAAGGACATGGCGTGGGGAGTTCGGTCTAGAAAGGAATATGGGCAGCAAGGGGAGAGGTTCTGGTGTGAGTCCAAGATAGGGGTTGCATGAGCGTTGGGCAGACATGGCGTGAGAGCCTGGCAGAGGTTCTGATCTGTAGGCTTACCCCTGGATAGGTGCAGAGAGCAGCTGGCCTGTGTCGATAGATCAGGCCGGAGGAGCTGTGGAGGGGTGTGCTGTATGTGGGAGCTGCGCAGGGATGCTGACATGGCTGCTAACATGGCTGCCTGGGGAATCCTGCCTTGCTTTCAGACTGGTGCTGCGTCGGATCCTGCGCAGGGCTGTCCGCTTTTGCTCTGAAGTCCTTCACGCTCCACCTGGGCTCCTGGCCTCTCTGGTGCCTACTGTAGTGGAAGTGCTGGTGAGTAACAGCTGCTGCCTGCAGGGGAAAAAAGTATCACGCGTGCCCTATTCAGCCCCACATCCCTCTCCTGTACACTGTCAGGAGACAATCTTGGATGTAAAGGAGCTCCAGGAGGGTGGGAGGGTATACCTGGTGCTGTGCATCACAGCAGTGAAAAATCTCTTGTCTCCTGGGCATTCGTGATGCGAGGGAGTGGGCCTAGTGTGACCAACGGTACAGGCAGCACAAATGTGCATGTATGCAAGTGCCCATGGGCGGTGGCTTCCAGGCTGTCATAGCTGGTTAAAGCCATCTGAAATTGGCCCTTGTGAGTACTAACAGCACCTAAAAGACAGTGCTTTCGTGTTATTGTGAATGGTTGTGTTTCTAAGAGATGATGTGAAGGGACTAGCAGAGGCTGGTCACGGTGAGTTGGCAGCTGTGTGATTCTCCCCCTGTGCTGCTGTCCCTGGGGCCACACACTGGGTCTCTCTTCACACTCACCTGCCTGAGAAACCTCCGTAATGCTTGTGCCATGCTGTGAGATTCCCTGAGGAAGGTGCTGAGGGTGTTACCACTAACTGAGGCTCACTCCACAGGGAGATGCTTATCCGGAGCTGACGAAGAATGCAGACCAGGTGAGCAATGTGGAATCCCATGGGGAGAAATCCTCTCTCCCATTACCTTTTTGAGTCACTGCTCTCTGGAGCAAAGTCAGCCTTTCATTGGAACTTAGCTGGAGGAGTTTGCATAGCTGCCTCCATAACCATATTCTCTTGGGTGGGCTGAGATGCGCTGGGAACATGTTTGCGTCCTGGGCACGAGGAGTATCTGTGACAGATTTCCTTGTGGCAGCTCTGCTTGTTCTTTACCAGGGACTGCTTGTCCTGGTATAAGGCAGCTGTTGCTCTAAAAAAGCTAGGGTAGCTCTTCTGTCGAGTGCAAGTACATCCTGTCCTAGCCTGGGTACCTTTTGTCCAAGGTGGATTGGAGATCTAAGGCTAGCTCTGGCTTGCTGCTGCTGACAGCGGCTGTGACAAGCAATTTCTCTGACTGTTCCAGCCGTGCAGTTTTAATTGGGTCACAGACATGAAGGTCTGACGGGGAGCATTTGTCAGCCTCCAGCCTTCCCCAGGTGGATGGTCAATATTTCCTTGACAGGAACAGTGACAGGAGGCACAATTTGGCACTGTTTAGTAATGCATCGCGGTCATGTTGCGATGAATATACTTGCAGAACAAAAAGGCTGGTTCAAGCAGACACAGCCTCCTGTGAGGCACCTGCCTGACGTGCTTTGAGCTGACTGTAGCAGGGCTGAGCTGGGGAACTCCCTGAGGTGATGTGGCTAACCCTTCTTCTGATCCCGGGGCAGATCATGGATATCGTCAATGAGAACGAGGCAGCTTTTCTGTCCTCCCTCGAGCGTGGGAGGCACATCATTGAGCGGACAGTGCAGCAGATGGAGCCCTCCACAAATTTCCCGGGTGAGTCTTCCTCCTCTGGCAAGCCACACTTAAAGATGGTTTGATCCAGGTCCTCACAAGCACATTGCAGTCACAACTGTGGTGCCAGCTGCCTCCCCCACGTTTTCAGTGACCTTCCAGTCCCGGGCAGGGGAGCGGATGTTTCTCCTTTCTTCAGATTGCAGTTGTTTTCTAGTGCTTTGTTCTCACAACAAACTGGGCACCAGGAAAGTTAGAAACATTCCCTCGCTGCTTTATTGACTGGTTAGCTGGATCCTTATAAGACACAGCTGAAAGAAGGAGCTCAGGCCCCAACCAGAGCAGCCGCCTGTCTAGATATGCTGCACTGAATTTTAGGGATGGAGCTGTGGAGCATTGTTAATACTCCATCCCAGACAACAACAAGTGCGTGGCTTCTCTTCCCTTTCCTATTACCAGTGCGGCTGCACACAACAGAGGTCAGTCCAGTTACCAAGGTACACGCTAGATTGGTCCCATCCAGGCAAATCTTGAGATGCTTTCGCTTTCTGCGTTCACAGAGAATTCATGTCCTTCTTCTTTTCCTACAGCTAAAGTAGCCTGGTCTCTCTATGGGAATTTGGGATTCCCCCTGGATCTGATTGACTTGATGCTTGAAGAAAAGGGAATCAGTTTGGATTCAGCTGCTTTTAACGAACTTGCTCTGGAAGATGCGAAGGTAAGAGGGGGACTCACCTTGTCAGAATAATTCCCTTTTCCCTCTCTCCTGTGAGCATGAAGGCATAATTCCTTTCACTACTGAGGCTGTTCAGATGCACCCCAGGGCCTTTTCCCTGAAGAGGAAGTGTGTCTGAAACAGCGGTGGGATCACAGTGCCTTCGCTGGTGGCTGTGGGACTGAAAGTACTGATTCTCTTCCTGTCAGTGGAAGTGTTTCATGATGCTGACTGTGGCTGGAGTGGAGGTTATCATAGAATTATATAGGTTAAGAGTGTCCTCTGTCAGTCGTGTCATACCACTCCTCACACAAAGCAGAGCCAGCTTAGACAGCCCAAACAGCAAGTGATTTATGAGGAGTTTACAAGATCTCCTTGGTCTGTGTGTTGCTGTAAGACTTGCCCTGTGCAGTAATCAGCCTAAGGCTCTCCTGAGCTTTAACAGCCTGGAAGTTTCACAGCTACACCGCAAGCTGTGCTGGGAGGGTTGTGTTAGCTGTGGCTTATGGCCTGCCTTAAGGCTAGCACAGGGTGGTATTGAGTGCTCCAGGGGTGTGAAGCAGTGGGGTCAGTTTAGCAGTAGCCTCCACTACCCTGGATCTAAACAGCCTTTTCCAGAAAGGTGGAAGAAGTTGTTCCTAGCGTTACAGCTCCCATTAGGGGTTTGAGTGCCCGCAGGTATCTCCTGTCTGACTATGCCTTTGCTGTGCTGTAGCGGAAGGCCAGTGGCCTACAGGCAGGACAGCTGGAGGACACGAACACATGCCTTGATGTGCACTCGCTGGCTCAGCTGCAGAGCAGCAACGTGCCGGCTACCGATGACTCCCCAAAGTACGCCTATGCCCTTGGACAGCACGGGCAGTACGGTAAGTGGCCAGGTCCCGTCCATGGGGCAAGCTCTGCCCACGGGCACTGCAGTTCCTCACAAGACTGCTTTTACTGCCTAACCTCATGCATGTGTACTTCGTGGTTCAAACCTGTCCACCTTGCTGCTGCATCTTCTCTCTGCATCTCTTCTCTGCTGCTCTACGTCACCCCAAAGTTGGGCATCCCGTAAGTAGGGTTTTTTTACTGCTGTTGGTGTGTTCCCAGGAAGGCTCTGGGCTGGTATTGCTGTGCCGTGGCGAGGCAGGGACTGTTGGTTTCTACTAGAGATGAGTCTGTCCCCAGCAATTAGGGTGTGAGTGCTAGGGAGAATGAAGAACAATCATGCAAAGGGTTTAGGTGGCTAAAACTGGGCACTTGCTATTTTTTCGACAGACCACTAGATGTCAGTATAGGCTTTTTATCATTTAAGGTATCTGAGTTTGCTGATGCTCTAGGGAAAGCATAAAGCTAAACCACAGAGTAAGAGGTGGTACAGCTGTCACAAGCAATTAGCCATACATTGGCTGTGTACAGCCAGCTCCCTCTTACGCGGTGTCCTGGGTGCAACCCACACTAAACAAAGTGAGGCAATTCAAGCTCTATGTACTGTGGCAAGGGCACAGTGGAGTAAAAGAGCTCAGCAGTGACATGGAGTCCTAGTGGACAACAAGATGACCATGAGCCAACAGTGTGCCCTCGCGGCCAAGAAGGCCAATGGCACCCTGGGATGCATTAACAAGAGCGTGGCCAGCAGGTCGAAGGAAGTTATCCTGCTCCTCTACGCTGCACTGGTGAGGCCTCCCCTGGAGTGCTGTGTCCAGTTCTGGGCTCCTCAGTTCCAGAAGGACAAGGAGCTACTGCAGAGGGTCCAGTGCAGGGCCACTACGATGATGAAGGGCCTGGAGCACCTTCCATATGAGGAAAGGCTGAGAGAGCTGGGGCTGTTTAGCCTGGAGGAGGCTGAGGGGGATCTTATCAATGCTTATCAATATCTAAAGGGTGGGTGTCAGGAGGATGGGGCCAGGCTCTTCTCAGTGGTGTCCAGTGACAGGACTAGGGTCAGTGGCCGTAAACTGGGAAACAGAAGGTTCAACCTGAACGTGAGGAAACACTTTTTTGCTGTGAGGGTGCCAGAGCACTAGCACAGGCTGCCCAGAGACTGGTGGAGTCTCCTTCCCTGGAGACTTTCAATAGCTGCCTGGACTTGTTCCTGTGTGATCTGCTCTAGGTGATCCTGCTCTGGCAGGGGGTTGGACTAGGTGATCTCTAGAGGTCCCTTCCAACCCCTAACACTCTGTGGATCTGTGACATGGGCTGAAATCTCCAAGCTAGCACTGTCCCACCTCCTCAGTCTCTGAATCATGGAATAATTCAGGTTGGAGGGGATCACTGCATGTCCAATCTCTTCATTGAAGCAGCTGCATCAGGTTGCTCAGAGCCTTGTCCATTTAAGTTTTCAGTATCTTTAAGGATGGAGATCCCACAGCTTCCTGTCCCTTGCTCTTTATCACTCTTCATGTGAAAAGTTTTTGGGTTTTCTTTATGTACAAGCAGAATTTCCTGTGCCCTAAATGTAGTCTCTCACATGCTAAATAGGGGTGAATAACCACTTTCTTTGGTCTGCTGGCTGTGTTTGTGTTCACACAGCCCAGCAGGCAGGCAGTCTTCCTTGCTGCAAGGGCACCCTGCTGACTTGTGTTCAGCTTGCTCCTGAGGACCCCAAGGTTTCTGTCAGTCCATTTCTGTAGCCTGCTGAGCTGCCTCTGGCAAGCGGCTGTGCTCGTCACTGTATTGACCAGTCCCCGCCAAGTCACTGCCATACACAAGCCGGATATGAGCACATCCCATCTTGTCGTGGCTAGTCATCGATGGAGATGTTGAATGGTGTTGGGCCTAGTATCAGCCACCAAGTAGCTCTACTAGTAACTGAGTATCAGTTGAACATGAACTGTTAAGCAATTCTCTGTGGGGCCAGCTGCCCCACCAGTTATATACCCACCTTATGGTCCACTTGTCCAGTCCATATCACCTGAATTTGGCTCCAAGGAGACTACAGGAGAGCATATTAGAAGCTGTCTGCATCAAGGAAGGTAACATCTCTGTCTTCCCTTGTCCACCGAGTGTGTCATCTCTTCACAGAAGGCAGACAGGTTGGCCAAGCGTGCAGCGTAGCAAGATGCGGATGTGTCTGTGGCACATCTTGTTCCATCAGGTTCGTGTGGAGCCAGGTTGGGTGTCCCTGCCTGCTTACCTGCTACTCAGCGGGTCTGTCACTAGGTGAGCGAGGGGTGACAGTTCCAAATAACAGATCCTTTGTCTTTTCTGCCAATAGCCACTCCTCTCCTGCCAAGGCAAAGGAAAGTGCCAGCTTTCGGCACAGAGCGGGTGTTGGCAGGGTTGGCGTGGGGAAGTGACCCCTCCTTTCATGTTGCAATCTGACCGGGTGTGTGCACTAATTGCTGCTGTCTTCTTCCCCTGACAGAGTTCAGCCCATGCCAGGCCACTGTCCTGATGCTGTACAGAGATCAGTCTCTCCAGAAGGAAGTTGGGGCAGGGCAACGCTGCGGAGTCATCTTGGACAGGACTAACTTCTATGCAGAGCAGGGCGGACAAGCCTCTGACCAAGGCTACATGATGCGTTTAGGACAGCAGGTAAGACCCATTGCTGCCTTACCCCAAGGCAGACATGGATACTGAGGCTAGGCTTGCTTTCCCAAGTGATGGGCTGTTTCACTGTGTCAGTTTGCAAGCTGCTGACTCTTAACAGTTCCCTTGGCTTTGTGTCAGGGGTGGTGGAGTGAGGGGGAAGCAGCAGTAACCTCACAGAGGTGTACTTTCTGCTCAGGTTACCTCTCAGCCCTCTATAATTGTGTCTTGCTGGGGAAGACTGTGAAGTCTCCCTGGGTCTCTCTTGAGTGTGCTGCGCTCTCACCAGCCGGGGCTGCAATGCAGAGAGAAGGCAATCAACGATTGCAGAGTCTATGAGCTGAGTAACTTATCTCTGTCCAGTCCTGGGTGACTGCAAGCAGTGCCCAAGAGACCCAGTGCAAACACTCTCATCCCTCCCAAAAGCATCAAGGAGGACCTCCACCTCTGTATCGTGTTCCTTCAGGCTTGCCAGAGGGAGACCTTTGACCTTCTCTGAGGAAGTTACATGGGGAGCAGCTTTTCTTCCCTTCCACATTCCAGCTCTTGCGAATCTCTCCTGGGCACTTCCCTTCCTTGCAGAATGTGATAGTGCCTTCCTCAGCACTTCTCCCAAAGCTGAGGTGGGGATCAAGTTTTTCTTGCCAGCCCAGTGAGGCAGAAATGGCACCTTGGATGCCTGAGACGGGTGCCTTGGCAGCTGCTGTCCATTTTCTCACGGGCAAGCATCCTTGCTAGGAAAATTCATCGCCACGGGTGGTGTTGCTGCCCCTCCACTGCAAGCTGGCAGCCTCAACGTGTTGTGCAGCTGGTGGCTGGGTGTTGGGAAGGTCTGAGGCACTCTGGTTACGTTTGCAGGAAGCTTGTTTGGGCTCTTCCCACCCCACCCCTTTCTTTTAGGGATCAGTGGGGGCTGTGTTTCCCAGTCAGATCAAGCAGGCACCTAGCATAAGTATTTGGATATTCCCTGTGTCCTAACATCTTTCTGTCTCTCTTTGCTCAGGATATACTCTTCCCCGTAGAGTCAGTTCGCCTCTGTGGTGGTTACGTGATCCATGAGGTCACTGCTGTGGAAACCCTGTGTGCTGGGGACCAAGTACAGCTCTTTGTGGATGAGGTGATAACTCAGTGCTCGTAGGTTTTTTCCTAGCCTTGCTTTGAGAGTCTTGTGATGTCCCAAGTAATCGGGGCACAGCAGAGCCTCGTCTCTTACGTGCCTGAGACTGCTCTTCATGGTGATGTACGCTGGGAAGCAGACCTCAACAGTAACTGCAATCTTCTGTGAGCCTTTGGTCTCTCCAGAAGTATCCAGCCTACCCTTCGCTGTTTTGTGGAGGTGATCCCATGGGAAAAGAGCTTAATCTGCCCTGTGACATAAATTAGTCTGTCAGCTATGCTACCCGTTGCTCTTCCTCCCTTCTCCCACCCTCTTGCGTGCAGCCTTTCCCTTGTCTCTCCATGCCATCCCCTGCTCCCCTGAGCTATGGAGAACCAGCGCTCCCTGCCAACTTGTCTGCGCTTTCAGGCCCAGCGGCTGGCCTGCATGACGAACCACACCGCTACCCACCTGCTCAACTTTGCACTGCGCCACGTCCTGGGGGACAGCACGGAGCAACGAGGGTCCCATGTGACAGCGGAGCGGCTGCGCTTCGACTTTGATACCAAGGTGGGTGACCCTGGACTTCCGTGTTCTTGTTCTCAGCAGTACAGGCATTATCTCCAGGGATTTTCCTTACAATTCCCTTTTACAACTTAGGGAAGATGAGGTGCAGGGGGAGAGTTGCCAGACTGAGTTGCCTGGGGGCCCTGCCTCAGTTCTCCATCCTTTGTTCATACCCCTCAGGAGGCTTCTCCATAAGGTGACTGATTTAATTCCTCAGGGCCCCCTGACTGTGGAGCAGCTGCAGCAAGTGGAGCAAGTGGTCCAGGATGTGATTAAACGAAATGAGGTTGTGCATATGGCTGAGGTCCCCCTCGTGCTGGCCAGAAGAGTTCAGGGACTCCGTGCATTGGATGAGGTATGACAGGATGGCAGCACACGTCTTCAGGAGCCTTCTCCTTCAGCAGGAACCATCTGGGTCACAAAAGATGTTGACGCAACAGGTTTCTGCAAGGGAATTGACTCCCAAAACTCGTGAAGGAAAATAGGACAGAGATGAGATCTCAGGAGCGCTGTGTTGTATAACACAGAGGCTGGTGATGCATGGGCTTTCTGCTTGTTTCTTTGGACCAAAAGCTTGTAGTGTCACCCAGTTGTTTCTTTCTCCCCGTGGTGGCTGATTATGGGGGAGAGGCAGTGCTGCCCCTGACCCTGGGGCTACTCTAGAATAGGGGAAAAGGGAGGCAGAGACCTGAAGCCATGTAGTTAGTCTGGCCCCTGAAGGACCACGTTGTTAGCTGCTGACCCCTGTCTCCTCTGTCAGGGGTATCCAGATCCAGTGAGGATAGTGTCCCTGGGGGTCCCTGTGGAGACTGTGCTGACCCGCGACTCGGAGGCTGCAATGCAGACCTCTGTGGAGCTCTGCTGTGGGACGTAAGTGACTTTTACTTGCAGTCAGAAGGTGGTTTTGGAGGCACTGATGATAGAGGTAGACACATTCTTGCAAGCTCCACTCCCTGTCCCTGTGCAACTAAGCTTCCTCAACGGAAAGAACTTGGGAGGGCAATATGGGCTAGTTACGAAGCTTTGGAGGTCCCAGGGTGAGAAAACTTCAGTGAAATGCAAAGCATTTTTCCTTCTTTTGTAGTCTGAAACCAATCTAGAAGCCCCAGGGCACCAGTAGTGTGGAAAAGGGCTGCGTGGCCTGTCACACCAGAGTTACAAGGCTTTGGGGTTGCAGGAGTGCTGGGAAGCCAGCAGGATACCCTGAGATGGTTGTGAGATTGTGAAACCCCTAGATTATTTTAACTAATTATGTTTGCTCTCCTCTGCTTTTAGCAGTAATGAGACTAGGAGAAGAGTTAATCTTAGGACAATGCTGACAAAAAAAAAACAGGAACAAATTGGCCTTTGAGCAGATGCAGCTGAAAATGAGCAAGTTTCTAGTCATGAGATCACTCTGGTGGGAGTACTGGGACCAGAAGCTGCATGGGAGTAGTCATGATCAATCCTTGTGAAGCTGTCTGAAGTGATTGCTTGTGGTAACAGAACCTGAGACAGTGTTCCTGTTTTCATGCCTGGTGTTGAATAGCCAAGAAGGAAAGGGGAGATTGGCACAACTACCCTGCGACTGGAGTCTACTGGCCAGTCTGTGAGCTGCCCTGACAAGAGAGTGGTGGAGCTGGAGGGGAAAATTACTTTTTACAAGGTTCAGTAGCAGCTGAGTAGAAGAGAAAATCCCAATCCACCCCACTGCTGCAGGAAAGGAGAGGCAAGCAAGGCGGAACTTGGCTGTTAGGTGTCATTTGACAGCAGCCTGCTGGGCAGGAATTGCAGAGGTCCCTCTGGGGTAGCCTCAACTCTGCTGTCTCTGGCCATACAGGGTGCCATCTGGATTTTAGGGATGGGAAAGGATTGAAGCTATTGGGATTGGGGAGAGGCTGCCAGACTTGAGTTGTCTAAAAGGCAAGCAGGCTTCCTGATTTCTGTTCCTAGGGAGCAGCTTATTTTCTTCCCTGTTCTCTGTTGACTTTGCAGGCACCTTCTACAGACAGGAGCTGTGGAAGATCTGGCCATCATCAGTGAGCGTCAGCTTGTTAAAGGGATTAGCCGTGTCATTGCTGTGACAGGGGGACAAGCCAAACAGGTAAGAAAGGAATGGAGATTTCCACTGGGTCAAGGCAATGCCAGAAGGACCCAACTCTGTAGATTCCTGCTTAGGTGATTAGCTTCCCCTTGCTTCAGCTGGAGGCTTCCTCCTTTACTCCTGGACACAGGTCTGGTGCTGCACTTCACTGTTCATCTCCACTCTCCCCACCCTAGTCTGTCTCCTTGACCTTCATTCCTCCCTTCAGGCCCCCTTTTCCAAGGTAGGAACTCAGAACAAAATATCAGGAAGCCTCTAGACTATAGATTTCAGTCCCCAGGTAGGTATTTAAAGGTGTGATCCTTTATGCGTTGGTTTCACCTCCTGCCTATCACAGTTGGATTTGTCCTTTATGGTTACAGGGCTCTGGCCTCATTCTTATAGCCCTTTTGCTCCTTTCCTTTAGTCTTTTTCCTGCTAAACTGTGGTTCTGGCCTGGCTGGGTCTGTATAAAAAGTAAGCAGCCTACTATTGTGTCCATGAGATCGCTCTGTCCCTTGAATATCTGGAAGTGTCGCGGGGCCCACAACCTTGCTCGCTTCTTCTAAGGCTGCAGTCAGAGGGGAGTGACTCACTGTCAGTGGAACTGAGGAGACTGAAGGCAAAGGCCACCCCTGCAAATCTGTTGCTCTGTGGCTGGCTGTCCCCTGTGCATCTGCGTCCCTAGCGAGGCTTGCTTTGGTGCGGAGGAATGAAAAGCTGCAGGGCACATCTGCGTGCTTTGCTGGAATGCTGACCTGGAGAGCCCTCGAGAGGAGCTGTGTGCCTCTCTTAATCAGACAAGGGAGACTGCAGGCAGGAGGGAGTGACTTGAAACGAGGGATTTGTATCCTAGCTAGGAAGAGCAGTCCTCCCTGTCCACAGCTTTTCTTACACAGTCCCTGCTGTCCTGGGCTGAAGTCTCACGGGACCATAATGGGCACAAAGATCTGTCAGGGACAAAATGCTGCAAACCATGTGGATTGGCACTGGTGGAAAAAAGCTTGTCTTAGCTTTTTTTTATTAATGGTAGCATCGGTGTTGGGGGAAGCAGTTAAGAAATGCACCAAGATCAGCTGAACTTGGGAAATACACTTGAACAGCTGATGAGGTTTCTTTTAGTTTTAGTGTTTCTGTTGTTTCTTCAGTCAGTAGTTTCAAGAGTGCGTTTGCTAATGAAAAAGAGCATCAAGAAGTAAATGAGGCTCCCAAGTTTTTCTCAGTGAAATACAGATTACTTACTGTGGAAACAACTCCACGACAGCTTGGTCCCCTGGGTGTCACCATTGTTGGTTACAGATGCAGAGAGGAATGCTCTATTTCAGAGTCTCTTGGGGACAGTCATTCTTAAAGCCCCTGTAGGTGCTTTCCCCCTGGATCCTGAGCAGAACTTCAGTGTTTGAGCCTGCTACCTCCCCACTTTCTCTATGCCTGATCGTTCTTTCTGTTGTTGCATTTGAAGTGTTCTCTCCCTCTGTCCAGGCCCGGGAAGTAGGCCAGTGCTTGGCTATGGAAGTGGACTCTGTCTCCCTACGAATGAAGCAGAGGAGCACCTCTATTTCTGAGATGCAGAACCTCTCCAAAGAAGTGGGCCAGTTGACCAAAGTAAGGATTGCACTCCTTTGCACACCAATCCCAGCATGGGCTCTGTATGCTTGAGGCACACGACTTCTTCCCTACCAGGTTCATGTCTTACCACGGTCAGGGGTGTGTTGGTGCCACTTTGGTGGCAAAGATTTCATCCAGTATCTAGGTACGTCTGTTGCAGATGACCTGCTGCCAGTGGGAATGAGAGAGAAGGCAGTGGGAGGGAGTGTGAAGCAGTGAAAAAGGATACCCAGCTGAAAAGAGAAGGCTATACACCTAGCTGGCCTGATCACACAGGGTTATGGGAAGCCTGGGAAGAGGCTAGGCTCCAGCCTGACCTCCCAGAGAACTAGCAGTTTGTTTCTAGGTACAGTGCAGTGTGGTTACGCAGTAAATTGTCTTGCAGGTGATGTCCAGCACTGCAATGCCCCAGTGGCAAAGAAAAGAACTGCAGACCGTCCTCAAAGCGCTACAGCGAACAGCCAACACTGCCATCAAGAAGCTGGAGGTGCAGCAGGTATGGTGGCAGCGGCACACTGGCGTGTGCAGCCTTCTACTAGCACCATGTGGCATACACCAGTGGACCTGGTGTCTGTGTCACACTTCACAGCCGCTCAGTCCTTAGGGTCCCGTTAGAAAGCAGAGGAGAGCAGGTACAGTCACATGTGGTGCAACCAAGCCCTGTGTTGGATGGATTTCACTGGCGTTATCAGGGCCATCACTTAAAATGCAGTGAATGACTGGGCTTGTGGCACCTGCAGAATGCCCCTGTGTCTCTGCCTGTGAGATGGAGAGCCCCGTACCAACACTTTGGCACATGCCAACAGGCAGGCATCCCCTCCCTGTTTATACATGGGGAAGATGAGATGGCCCTGACAGTGGGCTTTGCAAGGTCATACAGTAAGTCAGTGGCAAGACAGAGCCTTTCTCCCAGCTTTATGGATATTTCTGTGGCTTCCCGCTGCATTTGTGCTCTGCCAGTTAACATTAAAATCTCTTTGGAAATGCTTATTGGTGACTTCGTGTTCTCAGCAGCAACCATCCTTAAAGTAGGAGCATCTTGCCCCAGAAGCCTTCCTGAGACGTGATGATGTGTAGGTGCAGGAGAGCGGCTGGGGACTGGATGGGTCACTGCCTATCCCACTTTTGACAGGGCTTCACCTCTGCTTGCTTTTGAGGAAAGTGTGTTGTACAGGTCTCCATGCGGAGATTTCGGTCTGCCAGTTTGACTTCTGCTAACGTACATCTCCCCTCTATCCCACAGAGCCGCGCCTCAGTTCCCTGCGTAGTGTGTTGCATGTATATGTCCCCATCCAGCCCACCCTGTCCCACCTGTAACCCCTCAAGTGCTGTGTGTTTTCTCCTCCAGGCTGAAGAGAAGGCACAAAGCCTGCTAGCAAAACACTGCAACCAACCTGTCATCGTTGATACTGTCCCAGCTGATTCCCTCTCTGTGAGTAATCCCCGTTACTTGTAGGCCCAGCAGTACCTCACGCGCTGCATGCTGTAAGAGAGAGCTGCTGGGCACGTTTTCTGCTGCACGCCAGCGCCTTTGCTGTAGCCTGACCCCTTTTCTCCCTGCCTCTCCTAGATCCTAGTGAAGGTAGTGAACCAGCTGTGTGATAAGTCTCCTGGCGCATCAGTCCTGCTGCTCAGCCCCCAGGCGTCTGGTGAGGTGCTCTGTGCCTGTCAGGTGGCCAAGGTAAGCAGAACCTTGGTAGGGACGTGGGGGACCAGACCCACTGCTCAGCAGGTCCCAGTTGAGGCTTTTCCTGGGATTCTGCCCAGCGTTGGTGGTTAATCACACAGGGGCAGGACCTGAGGTGACCGTACTGGGACCTGATATGCTGTCAGTCAGTGCTGGACACAGATATCCCTGGATCCTCCAGGCCATATTTGCCCAGCAGCAAGACAGCATTAACATGTCAGCTCAGCCTTTGCCTTCCTCAGTCACGCCTGTCTGGGCTTAGTGAGGGCCCAGGCTGCGTGAGGAGAGGTTGTTACCTTTCCTTATCCAGACTCTAGAGTGTTCCACAGTCCAGATGACTTTGCTCTGTGTCTCTCCCCAGAATTGCCTCCCCGTGTTCTCCGCTGCTGACTGGGCCGTGGCTGTCTGTACGCAGATGGAAGGGAAGGCAGGAGGCTCTCCTGTTGTTGCTAAGGGCAGTGGAAATGCCAAGGGCATGCAGGGAGCCCTGACTACTGCACTGGAGTTCGCTCAGAGTAAACTGTGATGCTGTGGTGGCAGAACAGCTGTACGCACCTCGGCTGCAAGCTACGTGGACGCCTGATGCAGGGCACATACGCTGCTGGTCCAAAAGGCTTAGCAGCTTGCACGCTGAGCATTGCTGCAGGTGCTGCATTGGAGCACTTTTGACCATCTGAGGTCAGCAGAGGCTCCGCCTCTGATCCCCCTGACAGAAAGATGCTGCCTGTTCTCTGCATCAGCATATGGGGACTGAGCCTGGACAGGACAGTAGTGGTTGCAACAGCACATCCTGCTTCTCCTGGAACAGTGGACTTCTTGCAACAAGACCGGCACAGAGGCTCCGTGAGAGCATGGGAAGAAGATGGCACAGTGTTATCCTAAAGCCATAAAAGGGTAGAAATTGTTCGATTCCTCATTCTTTCTTGTTACCAGCAGCTTTTTTCTGCTCTGGCAGAGGGGTTTGTTCTGTCCTTGCAGCCCACAGGTTAGCACACACTCTTGTCTAAGCAGTCCCATCCCACTGCAGGACTCAGGACATCCCTCTGATTAAAAATGCCTCTGTAATTTAGAAATGGGAAGAGAAGTCCCATCCTGCTTGCGGGCTCAGCTTTGTTAGGCTACGCAATGAACAGGTAGTGCTGAAGCCAGTCCTCAGTACCGAAGCATGGAGGGAACAAAACGATCCCAGCCTCCACATCCTTGCTTTGGATGAATGTTCTTACCCTTGTTTCTTCCTGCCGCTCCCTTGTAACCGGGAGACTGCCTTCTGGGTTCGTACTTCCCAGCACCTACCTAAAAAGCACCATGGATCTGGTGAGCGGTGTGAACGGGAACCGTTGCTCTGTTGCAACGTGGAACTCCCCGCAGCAGGACACGTAGCCTTGCGGTGAGCAGGTCTTTCTCCTAAACGGGATGTTTTTCACAAGCACTAGCAGACCCAGCAAACTCAATTCATAAAGACATTTCAGACTTCATAGCTAGAGTGCTGTCTAGAGCTCCTGGCCAAAGTGCCATTATTTTAGATACAGTATTGACCTAAATAAAAGAGATCACAAATGGTAGCTGAGGCAAAGGTGAAATAGTGATACAAGCAGGTTTCATCCTGTGAGTGACGACAGCAGCCTGACGGTGATGAATTTCACCAGCAGATAGGGTTGTCTGGCGCTGTGGAGGGAGTTGGAGGCAGTATGCTGCATGGTTTTGGGGAGAGGAGGAGCAGGAGTGGAAGCACAGTGATGCTGGTGGATGGGGAACAGGAAATGGCTGTCACTAGAGAAGGATGGGTGAAGAGAATGTAGCGGGCAAGGGCCTGGTCTCCTAATGAGACTTCTGCCACACTTTGCTTAGCTGTCTTCGTGAGGGAGAGAGGGTGAATAGCTGCTGTGAGCAGAGCCTCCTTTCCCTTCTCTTCAGTGAACAACTTGCCTGGGAAAAAGGGAGGAGGACTTAGAGGCATCACTAGAGGACAAGGGGTTTTATTCCATATCTCAGTCCAGCCCCAAATCTCCTGTGTGGTACCTAAGGCTTAATATGACTCCTACCCATCTTTGCAGAGTGCCAGGAGCACTTGGACAAGTGCCAGGCATAAATGTGAGGACTCGGAGGCAGATGGGGAGCCGTTAGGGGCTGGTGGTGCTCCCCACTATCCTCCCCTGCTCCCCCTAATCGCTGACAGCTGCAGCGAGAGGGCAGACGTTCAGCCTTTCATTCGGTAAATGCCGCTTCAAGCGGGGCTTGTGGTGAAGGGGACTGTGAGACAACATCCCTGGGCATCTGCCCTTGCTGCCCAGAGTTCAGCCTTCAGAGGGACGCACAGGCCCCTTTCATCACCCCACCAGTGGGGCAGATTCCTGCCCGCCCCAGACCCTGCCTGTGTTCCCGTATGCTGTAACAGAGCAACTCGGTGCTTCCTCGAGTTTCTTTCGTTTCTGGGTGCTGCTGGTGCTCGTGACATCTCTGCAATGAACCTGAGCACAGGGCAGAGCTGGAGCGCCCAGCCCGGCGCTGCGGGGACCTTGTGACAAGGCTGGTAGGGTGCTGGCGAGGACGCGTGGGGTCCCAGGGCTCGGTTGAATGCCGTGTCAGCGCCCTGTGTTGCACAGCTCCCCAGTTCGGGCCGCAGCAGTACCAGGTACAGGGAGGGGAAGGGGTGCTGTGTCTTACTGGGAAAGCACTTTCCCAGGGTGCTTTCGTGTTCCGGTATTAATAGCTGCGACAGGAGATGATGTCTCCTCTCGGTATTGGAGAGTAGGTGTGAGGAGGAGGAGAGGAACGCTGGGTTGAGCTGCTCCTGTACCACGCTGCAAAAGCAGAGCCTGAGCTTGCCAGCAGCAGCCTTACAAAATTAACCCCCTTTGGCCTGATTTTTAGCTTAAAAACCACTGATGGCCTGTAGACTTTTGCCCAGCCCCTCCAGGGGCAGGGCTCTGTGTGCTGGCATTCAAGGCCGTGCCTTCACTGCCGGGGAAGCTGAGCCCCCATCGCCGTTGACCTGGAGAGCCAAGGGCTGCTGCTGCAGAGGCAACCGGAGCGGTGGCTCTTGGTGCCATGGGAAGGAGATCCCTGGGGGTGGTAGCACAGTCTTTGAGCTAAGGAGTGCTCAGCCACCTGCAGAGCCCTTTCCAGCTTTTCTATGCCCACAGCTACCAGTGGGGTCAGCTGAAAGACCTGCTCAGGTTGGGGGGGGGGGATGTTCCTCTGCAACAGCCATGCATTGTGTGGGATGAGGTCAGCCCTATCCCACCTCCACACCAATTTGGTATCCGTATTTCTCCACTTCTGCACCTTCAGCTGGAACCGCAGCCCCTTCTCTGCATCTGTAGCAGCCCCAGCACCTCTTGCACCCCGGGATGCTGCATCTCCTGCACCACCTTCATGTAAACCTTAGAAACGGTCTAGTCGGCAGGGCTGCAGCCTGCTGCAATGGCACTGTCTCTCTCCTGCCTCAGCCAGGGTGGTCTTGGGGGGATGTTCCAGCTTGGAGCCTATTGGCTTTCTCTTCTGCTGCTGCTCTTGGCCTTTCTGGGCACAAAATTCAGCATTTCCCTTCCTGTTTTTGAGCCTGCAGTGATCATTGAGGTCACAGCATAACTAAGTCACAATCTTAGTAGATCTCATAGGCTCAGTAGCACTAAACCCGCTCTGTAATTGGAGGAGAAAAAGGATCTTATCCTACCAACGAGTAGTGGGTTGCTGCAGCAGAAATGCTGAGGGCTGAGCCGCAGCCATGCCAGGCCGTGCTGATCCTAGGAGACCGCATTTCCTGCTGTTTTCCTGGTGATCCCTGTGTTTCTGTGGCTGATCAAGCGATGCTCAGCTGGGAGGGCTCGGGGGAATGAAACATGAGTTTTAAATGTAGTTCTCCAGCCAAACTAGCAGCCTACATTCCCTAACAGTCATCAAGGTGGGAGCAGGACCCCGGGCACACATTTGCAACTCCAAACATGCACATGGAAGGGGCGGCAGGAGGCGGGAAACTAATTAAAGAGATGCTGGGTATTTTGCTGTGAGCAGGTGCTGTCAGGTTGGCAACATCCCCGTGAGTCCAGATGGACCCCGAGGTCCCCTAAGGGCACGTGCAATGCAAGGGCTTGCCAGTCCCAATCCCAAGCGACTGCCTGGCTTCGGCAAAAGGGGAGTAGGCAGTACGTGCTTGTCTCTTCTCACCTGCTTTGCTCTGGGAGCTTCGGTCTCGATAGCCTGGGCTGCAGAGCGAGAGGCTGGCAAGCAGCACCTGGGAGAAGCCCAGCTTGTCCTAGGCACCCCCTACCATTCCCAGCTGCTGTAGGGACCCGGATCCTGTGGGACTCCCTGTGGGAAGGTGCTGGGATCATAGCAGTGGTAGCTCAGCCACATGGGGTGCCGAACGTATGCTGAGCCACAGGCTTGGGGCTTGGTCCCTTGTGGCTGGAGCTGAGCATCTCCCAGAGACACTAAAGGTAACATAGCATGTCCCAGCCAAGCTCTGCGGGGAGGAAGGGCAGCGCAGGGGCTGATGCAGGGAACCAGAGCACAGCTCCTCCCATGCTGGGACACCTCATCCCCTGCCACCAGTGCCTGCAGGAGATGGCCACGGGACCATGAGGAGCAGCTGGAGTCTCCCAGCACCGGTTGGCCACCGCTACCCCCGTTGCCAGCAGCAGTAAGCGCTCTCCCGGCTTGCAGCCCAGCGTGGCACTGAGCAGGTAGAAGCAGCAGATCCCAAGCACCCGCTGTAAGGTTTTGCACTTGCACTTATGCAGATCTCCCCTCCAATGATTTCAGGTGTGATTTCCTTGCCTGGAAACGCTGGAACAGGTTGCCCAGAGAGGTGGTAGATGCCCCATCCCTGGAAATGCTCAAAGTGAGACCGGATCGGGCTCTGAGCAAACTGATCTGGTTGAAGATGTCTCTGCCCGTGGCAGGGGGGTTGGACTAGGTGGCCTTTAACGGTCCCTTCCAACCCCAACCATCCTGTGATTCTGTGTGACGGTGTGCACTGAGCTGGTCACATCACAGGTGACCCCACACCCACGTGGGTTCCTGGGTTACGCTGCAGGCCGTCACCGTCACGCGGGCTCCCCGTTCCTGCAGCAGCCGGGCACCCACACCGAGCAGCACCCACGTGCAGGCAGCTGCTGCACAGCACGCACAGGCTGCAGTGGGGCGCCCACAAATCCAGAATAGATCCAAAACCCGCAAATCCAAATCCAGAGGGACGTCCCATCCCTCGGGAGCAGCTCATGGGCACCTTGAGATGCACCAGAAGTGTTCAGCGGAGGGACAGGCAGCATGTAGGGCAGGCAGGCAGGGCAGGAGCAGCCCCTGGGCCTGGCGATGAGGGACAGGGGGTCTTAGAGCCCCAGCTCCTAGGAAGCATTGCTGAGGAAAGAGCTGGACTTTTGCAGGAGAGGCATTTTCATGGGGAATCCCGGGAGCTCGCCTTTGCCGCCTGCCCTTCACAGCCAGGCGGGTCCCTGTGCGAGAGCGCTGGTCCCTTGCAGTCAGCTCCTCGGCTTGGACTGCAGCTGGCGTTTCCCTGATGCTTGCTGAGGGAAGCAGTTTGCTCGGCTGCAGCCCAAGCTCCTCTCTCCTCCAGAAAGTGCCCAGAGAGCCCACAGAGCTGGGAGGAGGTCTTTGCTCCCCTTCCATCCTCCCCATCACCAGTGCCACCACCATCCTGACTGCTGTCAGTAGCACCCTGCACCCGAGCCCGCCTCCCTGACCTCCTGCTGGAGGGAAATCGAGGGATGAATTTTGATTGATTTATGCCCTTCTGGGTCTTAGTCTACCAGAGGGTGGCTGATGGGGCCCAGGATCTCAGCACAGAAGGTCTTCCAGTGGGGCTGTCGTGGTGCTACACGGTTCGCATCCAGCTCCGCTCTCCAAAGAGCCGTGCACAGCCACGCGCCGCAGAGCTGCTCACCCTGCTGTCCTGCAGCCAGAGCAGGGCGCCCAGCGGGAAGAGGAGCAAAGCTACACCCACGACCAACCCCAGGCACTGTGGTGCTGCTGCCCACCATGTGTTACGGCTCCCCTGAGACTGGAGTCGGGATACAAGGAGACCTTGTCCTGCAGGGTCTGCTGGGGGGAGAATGGAAGGAGCTCTGTCTCACCCAGGTCTGTACTGCACCAAGTACCTCTGTGTTGCTCCTGCAAGCTGGGGAGCTTCATAGTAAGTTGTGGAGTTCTAGCACCCACAGTCATTAAGGACTCCTGTGGGGGCTGTCAACCTTAAAGTCCTGCTGTAACTCCACTCCAAAACCCTTCCTGTGTTTTCAGCCGGCTGCGGAATTCCCATCCCAGAGCTGTTGCCATCAGATGGTCTGGTCTTTCCAGGACGCTCCAGCCCGAACCTGCTGTGAAAGTCCCCGAGGCTACACAGACGCTGGGTTACTGTTCCAGTCCCAGATCGAGAGCCCTGCATCTCCTAGTCCTTGCCCAGCCTCGTTTCACACGCTTCCTCGTGCTTCCCATCGGAGGCTGCCTGGGCTTGAGCTCCAGGAAAATAAATCTGAGGCTATGTAGACCTTCTTTTCACATGGTGAGGAATTATTTACACTCGGGTTGGGATTTGCTGCTCTACTAATTTTGTTGTCTCCTCGTTTGCCTGTTTGTCCCACATTTCGTGCGGCGTTCCCTCCCTCGCCCTTCCTTCCCTTGGTGCCTTTCCTCCCACCTCCGCGTCCCGGCTGGCCCGGTTGGGAAGGTGCAAGAAGAAGCCGCACAAGGAAGATAATCCATCAACTCTAATATCACCGAGTTTTAGAGAGAAAGGGGAAAGAGATGCAAAACTGAATGACCTTTAAAAGAACAGAGCTCTGCGGTCCCCTCCCCCACCCAGAAGCAGCTCCTCTGCTCCGCTGTAACCTTCTCCTCCCTGTCCCAGCATTTATTTATAAGCACCATCAATAATTAAGAAGCTGCCTGCTTGCCTCGGCTGCCGTGTTGACAGAGACATCTCTGACGATTCCTGGCTCAGCCTGGCAGCGTTGCTCACTTGGGCTTTTCATTTTCTTCCCCTGCCTTGTTAGAAACACAGGAGTCATCCACATGGAACGGAGCGGAGATCCGGAGAGCCAGGAGAGCTCTCTGCAGCAGGCTGGTCACCCCGAGAGCTGCCGGCTCTCGCGTCCCCACAGCAGCACAGGGGTGGGATGTCTGGGGTGTCCCTGCTACAGGCACCACCACTCTGGGCGAAGAGACCCCCTTGCCCACATCTGAGGGCTGGGGAGCTCCCACGCTGGCGGCTTCTTGCTGATAAAACCGCAAGCCAGGGCTCTGTGGCTGGAGCCCCCAGTCCCGGGGAGCTGCATCACGCCGGACACCCAGCCCCGGGCACCCAGGCAGGGAGATGGAAGAAGGAGAGACCCTCCAAGCCGTGCAGCCAAAGAGCCTGGCCAGGTGGGATGAGCTGGCCCTAGCAGGTGGAGCTGGGGGCCTTACAGTATGGGGGTAGAGCTGGGCTTAGAAACCAGGGATGGAAGGTTTTACGCTGGCCTGGAGGAAGCACCGCAGGTCATACCCGGGGCCAGGCACAGCAGCAGCAGCAGCCAGGCTTGGCACATCATTGGCACTCCGGAAGTCCTTGGGAACGCTGCAGATCGCTCCCCGTGGGTTCAGAGGCACCCTGCAGGCATCAGGCAAGCTCTGGCCCTCGGCTCTCTGGCCCTCGGCTCTCTGGCCCTCAAGCGTACAGTTTCCAGGCAGCCCGTCGCAGCAGCTGCTCCAAGCAGAGTCCGCAGCGCGCTGGGGCAGAGCCCAGGTCCCTTCGCCAGTGCAGTCCCAAGGCAAGAGGGAAGCCGGATGGTTCTCCCTGAGCTGGCCTGCGGTGTGCACCCAGCTCCCCCCAGCACCCAGTGCGATGCCTCGGGCTTTGCCAGCTAAACCCTGAAAAGGAACGCGAAGGGGGCTCTGCCGTGGTCCCCGCACCCCGCTGTGGGGCTGGGGAGTGCCCGGGAGCCGGGCGCAGCAGCGATGGGAAGCGGACCTGTCACAAAGCGAGGCTCTGGAGGGATGGTGATGGCAGCTGGCAGGTCCCCAGCCCTGCCTCCGCTGGGGTGGGAGCAGGGCACCAAAGGACAGTGTCAACTCAGCAGCCCTTGGCGTGTGAGCTCCCAGGCTGTCGGATCCCATCAGCATCCGACTCCTGCCACGGCAGCCGCCCCGACATTGTCCTTGCTGCGATGGGCGGGACGGGGCCCCCATTCTGCCTCCCCCAAGTTGCCCCACACCAGCCCCTGCAACTGCTGATGCAGGGTGCACGCAGCTGCTGCTGGAGGTCACCAAGTGTGTGAGAGATGAAAAAGGCACCTTGTACCCCAGGTACTCGCAGCCCAGCTGGCCCAGGGGTGCTGGAAGAGCCCACCCTCCTGCCTGTTCTGTGGGTCAGGCTCTGAGGAGTCTCCCCAGCCTTCAAGAGAAGGGGTGGCCCCCTGCAAGGGGTAATGGGTGCCTCTGGGCCATTTCTGGTGACCACATGAGGGAAAGATGCTGAACTGCCTGCCCTGGGCTTTTCAAAATCTCCCTGTGCCGAGGACCTGAGCCCCTGTCACAAGAACCTTGGGTTTATGAAACCACGGCACATCAGGGGGAGGTGGAAATTGGAGCAGGGAAGGGAATGACACAGAGTCACAAGCTAAATTCTATGCATGGACCACCACAGGGAAAAAAAGAGACCACGCAAAACCAACAGAGTATCTCCGTGAGAGTGCTGGAAAACAGCCTCCCACCAACTCTCATCCCCAGTCTGGGAAGGGAAAAGCTTCACACCTGCTCTGAATGTCGTGAAGGCTGCAATAAGCCCAGACAGGAATAGAAGTCACTGACTAGATGCTTTCCCTCCTCCAAGTGAAAATGTAGCTTCCTCTCCCTCTCCCTATTTTCCTAAATTTTCCAAGTGAGAAGGATGGAAGCAGGGTCGAGGGAGCGTGGAGGAAGTGGCGGCTGTGCTCGCGACCGATGCGTTGCTTGTTCATTATAGCCCAGCCTGGGGGCTGGGCAGAGGGGAGAGCTCCAGAGCAGGTCCGCTCTTCCCTGGCACCCCTTGGCCTGAGGTTCTGCCAGCACCTCCCACATCGATCCCACCGCAACCGGGGCTGAAGACCAGGGAAGCTGGAGCGAACACGGCAGCCTGAAACCTGGCACTGCTGGTTCTCCATCTCTTTTCGGTAGATGGAAGGGTGGCAAGAAAGGGAGGGGAGCCTGGCACAGCTCCTGCCCAAGCCTGCCGTGCCATCTGGCATTTGGATGCAACGTGAGGGGCTGAGTGGGAGTCAGGGGAGGGACCTGAGTCTTCTGGCTGACGCTGGAGGGATGGCTCCAGCAGCAAGGAGAGAGGCGTTTGTGAACGGGAGCCAGTGGGTCCCTGGGCACAGATCCTGCCCACAGGAAGGTTTTCATGATTCAGTCAAGAAAACATGTTATCTGGGGGTGGGGGGAAAAAGAAGAGGCAAATAAACTGCCTGGCCTGAGGAGTTTCAGGTTAGCAAGGTGAAACAGCGTGTCTGCCCTTCTCCACACTACAAGCAGCAAGGAAAAGGGGTTTCCACAGTGGAAGGTGTTACCAGCTGCTGAGCTGAACCTAGCAGGGATAAACCCAAGTTTTGGAGGAGCAGCAAGGGTTTGTTGAGACAGCGTGGCTGTTCAGCTGGGCAGGATGGCACAAAGGTGGGGTTAGCCTTACCGTCTTGGGCAAGCACTGGAGAGGAGGGTGTCCTGCCTCAGAGCCAGTGACTGGGATGTACAGGAAAGAATTAAGAGCCATCCACTTTTGCCTCCTCCTTGGGATGTGATTCCTGGGAGGCAGAGCCTCAGTGAATGAAGAAAACCTCCAGCTCTATTTTTCCATCTGCACTAAAGTAACCTGGATAAAAGAAACCTTCTGGCTTCAGGGGTCAGGCCAGAGGTGGAATGGTGTAAGACGGAAAAAAGCATCCCCGTTGGGCAGGTCATACCCTGATTAATGCCATGGTAGCAGGGCTGTGCCCCACGGGAGACGGGGGACAAGTGTAGGCATATTCTGGGACTGGCTTGCACCAGCAGCAGGGGAAGGATGCCCCTTTCACAGCCCTTGGTGCGGAGCACAGTGGTAGGGATGCCAACCATAACAAAGGTCAGATCCCCTGATTATTTCTTCCCCTGTCTCGTTTCTTTAATTAATCTCACAGAGAGAGCATCCATCCCACCCGCACCCTCAGGCTGTGGTGGGATCATTTCTCTCACCCTCCCGCAGGGATCCTGTATGCCGTTGGAAGGGCCAGGGCGAGAGGAGCTCCCACGGCTCACGGCTGGCAGGCTCTGCCTCCTCCCGTGTGCCCAGCAACCCCGGGCAAGGCCTGCGGGATGTCCTGGGGAGACGAGCCTCCGCTCCCGCTGCTGAGCCCTGCTCCCCACAGAGCCAGCACAGGCAGCAGATGGGTCGGTCTCTCCCTGCCAGCACAGGCAAGGGGGTTGGAAGGTAGGAGGTGGAACCAAATCCAGTCTAATTAAAGGTAATTACCATTCATCCCAGGAAGCAGCAGGAGACAGAGCCCACGTTCTCCCTGTCTATTAATAGCTGTCAGCAGCTGCACAGTTCCTGCTGGGACCCAGGGACAGCGGAAAGCTTTGGGAGGAGTGGCAGCACAGAGAGCATCCTGCTCCCCCATCCTTCAGTGCTGGCTGCACAGGGGGCTTTTTCCTCCTTCCAGGGTCTCTTTTGCTGCTTCCCCCAGGACTCCAGGAGATGCCGGGTGCTTTGAAGCAGTGTTTTCCAGCAAGAGCTACAGGGAGCGAGCCAGAGGAGGGCCTGGAGACAGGGCTTTGGAGACAGGGCTTTGGCGCCAGTCCCTGCTCCTCAGCATCCTCGACTTGCTGAGTCCCCCCCAGGTTTGGCAACTTTCTGTGCTCCTCATTGAAAGGGTAGAAGCCATCGGCTCAAGAGGACTCCCCCAGCACCAAGGACAAGCCTTGCTGGCTCCTGCCCTTCGGTGTCAGGCAGACATCAAACACCAACTGCCTCCTCTCAAACCTGACCTTCAGCTGTGCCCGCGGCTCTTCCCCCCGGAGAGACGAACCGCAACTGACAGATGGGGGTTGCCTCGCTGAAGGCATCAGTCAGAGGAACTGCCCCACGTTGCGTAAAGGACTCAAATAAAATGATATCCTGAACCGGGATGGTGACTTCTGGCAGTCACCGTGTGATGTGAGGACAAAGGGGACTGCAGGAGATGCCCTGGCAGAGCTGACTGGGTGGACACATACACAAAGGGGTTTTTTTTGCCCCTTCCACTCCTGCTACCTCCAGCTGCCTCTGTGAACAGTCTGATGCTTGCTGTGGGAAAAAAAATCTCACCAGATGCATTTGTGCAGCTGGTCCTGGTGCCAACCTCACCAGGGAGAAACCAAGTGGCAGATTAGAGGAGAGGAAAGGTGCTTGGCTGCAGGGTGTCTTGGTGACCGGGAAAAGCAGGCTGCAGGAGGGAAAGGCACCTTTCCATGCCTGGGCACGGTCCCCTCCTGCTCTGGCACTAGGCAGTGCCTGGCACTGGTCCCTGCTCCAGCAGCACCATCACGGTCTCACTGTGACTGCCAGCAGTCCTTGCACTCAGAGGTGCTGGGGCAAGGGTCCACTTGGGTCCCCCTCTCTCAGCTGCCCAACTTTAAGTGGAAGACGCTTGGATTGAGAGGGGCCGCATCCAGCATCTTCTTTGAGAGGAGCAAGTCTCTGCATCTTGCTGGAGCTTGTTGGTGAAAGAAACCAGACAGATGCAGAGAAGGGAGGTTCGGGTGAAAAGAGGGAGCTCCCCAGGCCAGCCATGGAGTGCCAGCTCGGTCCTTTACCTGCTGCTGGTCCCACAGGCTGCGTACAGGCCACCAGCTGCTCTCCCTGAATGATCTTCAGCAAGCACAGCCTGTGGTGCTATGAAAGACCATCTGGGGATGGAGCAGAGGTTGGGAGCGCTCCAAAAAGGCCTGAGCTTCTGGTTTACCGCTCTAGAAATCACACCCAGTTGTGAGATTAAAGACGTGGGCAGATAAAGTGAGGCTTTTCCCTTCTCTCCCCTTCCCAAGATGACATGGTGCTGCCTTCATCCCCGCGTGGCTCCTCTTCCAGCAAGTCCTTACAAACACCCTCAAAGAGGCAAAGAAGTCAGAGTGGGAGAAGCCAGGTAGGGAAACATGTTTCTAGTCCGTCATGCCTGGGACACTAAAGAAGGTTGTCAACCTACAGCCATAGCTCTGTCTCCAGAAGAGCACACGGATCTTCGTGTTAGCAGCAGAAGATGCCCTGTGGGATATGTTCCTCCCACACGAAGCACTGCAGGACCCGGCTCTTCTCCTATTTATTTGTTGTGATATGAAGTTCGACTACTGTTACACTGTGCTCAAACTCCAGGCAAAGGTGTCGGAGCTGATAATACACAACACCGTCATAGACATTGTCCAGGGGAAATCTGAGCCCTGGCAGCTGGACAGATACAGAGGGCAGCTGGGATTTGCTGGTAGGATGATGGTTTAGTCACTAAGGCCAGGAAGCAGTGCCATCCCCCATCCCCTCCCTCAGATGTGAACAGGGGGAACGGGAATGAATATGGGAATGGATGTGGGTGTTTTGCCCTCCACACAGCTACTCCATGGCATTTGAGGAGCAACTGCCACTGCACACCCCACTGGAAAGATACACTAATGTCTCCAGGCATGGAAATAAATGCTCAGACAGATGAAGAGTTAACACAGCTGTTTTCCAGCTACCACTACTTGTTTTCAGCATATGCTTCAACACCTGATTGCATCCAGTTCAACAACTGACTCCACTGCTTGGGCAGCATTGTCTCTGGGAATCAATGACTTGGTCCTTTTTTTTAAATCTGTGCCTCTTTGCATTTATCCTTTTGTTGCTGAGCCTTTCGGGTAATCTTGGATCACGTTTGTAACATCTTCATGACCAAGAGTATATTTGAAATGAAAGTCAGCACAGCTTCCCAAAATTGGCAGCAACCATGGGACTTGCAGGACTGTCATGAGAGCTGACACCGGTGTTTTGTATGCTCCCACAGGGCACAGGCTGGCTGCGCTCCTCACGCACCCGCTACTGAGCACATCGGCATTTTGGAGGAGCTAAAGAAAGACACGTTTCAGTCTGAAAACCTAGTGGCAAATACCAAAATGCTTAGATCTGGGAAATGGGAAATGGGAAAGAGGAGGTGCACGTTTACTCTCTATATTCCACAGCATTATGTGTGCAGTCGCTGCCTTGCCAAGGATTACAAGTACAGGCTGGGTGGAGAATGGATGGAGAGCAGCCCTGAGGAGAAGGACCTGGGGGTACTGGTGGATGAAAAGCTGAACATGAGTCGGCAGTGTGCGCTGGCAGCCCAGAAAGCCAACCGTATCCTGGGCTGTATCCAGAGCAGCGTGGCCAGCAGGTCGAGGGAAGGGATTCTCCTCCTCTACTCTGCTCTGATGAGACCCCACCTGGAGTGCTGTGTCCAGTGCTGGGGTCCTCAGCATAGGGAGGACATGGACCTGTTGGAGCGAGCCCAGAGGAGGCCATGAGGATGCTGAGGGGGCTGGAGCACCTCTGCTATGAAGAAAGGCTGAGAGAATTGGGCTTTTTCAGCCTGGAGAAGAGAAGGCTTCGTGGAGACCTTATTGCAGCCTTCCAGTGCCTGAAGGGGCTACAAGGAGGCTGGGGGGGAATTTTTTACAAGGGCCTGTAGCAACAGGACAAGGGGTAACGGGTTTAAACTGAAAGCAGGGAGATTTAGATTGGATATCAGGAAGAAATTCTTCTCAGAGAGGGTGGTGAGGGACTGGAACAGGTTGCCCAGAGAAGCTGTGGGTGCCCCATCCCTGGAAGTGTCCAAGGCCAGGCTGAATGAGGCTTTGAGCAACCTGGTCTAGTGGAGGGTGTCCCTGCCCATGGCAGGGGGGTTGGGACTAGACGATCTTTAAGGTCCCTTCCAACCCAAACCAGTCTGTGATTCAGGTCTTTCCCTTGCTCTATGAGAGAGTGCTCACCAGCAGAATGAAAGAAGAGCGGACTGAGGAGGAGGAGAGAGAAGGGCACACAGCCGATCACCAAGTGCAGTCTGTCATTCAGGGCTAGTGGCCCCAAAATGTGAGACCTCGAAACAAGCCGGTTTGAACTTTGGCGAGGATGTTGCTGTGAATACTGATGAGCCATAAAATACAGCTGTGTGACAAAGCAAGCGCCTGGAGCACAGCAAGTGTTCACGTTTGAACACCGGTACCTCACCATCCATGGGGTACCAAACCGACGGTGGGGTGCCGCTGTCCCCTTCGTGCCACGCTGCAGAGATGTCACAGTCCCCCAGCGCGACAGGGGACCAGCTCCTCCACCAGCCCACCCCACCCTCCCCGGGCTGCCACGCGTGCCCGTCTCGGGAGGGGCTCCCCACCCTCCTCTTTTGCCCCCCCACAAAGCCCCTTCCGCGCCCCCGCCCCGCCCCGCCCCGGCAACGGCCGCGTCCCCAGCGACCGGCGGCAGCGGCGGCGGCGGCGGGTAAGGACCGGCCGGGCCGGGGTGGGAGCGGCCGGGCTGTTCGTACTCCCCTCCCCCGCAGCCACGGGCAGCGACAGAAGTCCCCAGGGCCGAGGGGGCACCACGCGTGTTTCACGCCCGGGCTGCGGCATTGCCGGGGTCTCCCCCGCCCCCGGTGACCTCCCGCGGCCTCGGTGGAAACCGCCCCCCACCCCCTTCCCTCCCCCGCCAGTTTGCAGGTCTCACTCTTAATCAAGCAGCCGGGTTAATGAATTTTCTTCCCTCTCGGGGACTCCGGAGACAAGCTTGGCTGGGAGGAGGGGGTGGAGGGTCGTGCCACCGGCGTTTCGGGGGGCGGGGGGTGGGTTGGCAGCAGCCAGACGTTCTCCTTGCCTCCCGGAGAGGCTGGCAAGAGGCGGGCTGGCACAGAGTCCTGAGAGGAGCTACCAGGGATAGAGTGGGTGATGCTCAGGTCCTAAAGTGCTTTCGTGTCCCTGACACCCATTGGGGACAGTGGCCCTCACCTGGACACGCTGATGGATATCCGGGACCGCAGTGTTGGCCCTTCGCACCGGCTGGATCGCAGCGATGCCATTAACCATATTCCCAAACGGCCGGCTGGCCTCATTCTCCCCAGTCTCCCGTTACAGACAAATTCCATTATAGCTGAAGCTAAATAGATTCCTCGTTTGGCACGCCTGTGTTGTTTTTTTTTTTTAACTTACTTAAAGCCCATGGCTCAGCCTCAGCCGCTGAACGAGCCCGCACTACCCTGTCCTAATGCACGCTTAGCATCAGCCTTTCCAAGTGCAAGGGAGCGTGGCAAGTCCCTGAAGGGGACAGGGGGACCAGCGGTGTTCGCCAACACTCTGGATCGCTTCCCGATGTCCCCGCTAGCCTGCCTGGAGTAGAGGTGACAGCACGAAGACCGGGACACCTGCAGAACAGCTGGCATTTTCAGGGTGCTGCTGCAGTGACGTGAGAACTTCCTCCATTCCTGGGTGCGAATGGGGGCTAACCAGCCTCACAAATAACTTCTCCTGCACTACAAACTCTCCAGCAAACACCGTGTTTACTGTCGCTCCATTTCTTGGATCACCGTGCTGCTGCTAGGAGGCGTCAGCCAAGGTCTCTGGTTTCCATGCAACTCTTGCTTTTCGGTCTCCCTGGGCTTTGGTGTGAATCAAAAGAGCAGAAATCTTTTCTTCCCAGACCAAACCAGGTTGAAGTGAAGAAGGTTTGTTAGGCATGCTAGGTAGGCAGCGTCAGGTGGCTGTGAGTGGATTGCTGAAAGACCGGCTTCTCCCTGCGAAGGGAAGTGCGATTTCTCCGTTTTTAGAAGTTTTAGTATCATTTACCTTTCAGCCTACTCTGGGTGTTCTGTGACAGACACTGGGAATTTACTACACGACCCCGTTCTGTACATCATTTAATGAAGCCTTTTTAGCGTAGGTGACCGATGTGTGGGTAGAGTGGGCGGGAAGGAGCGTGCGTTAACGCTGTTGACTTGGCTGCTGATAGTGAATTACAGTGCTTCTCTGGTGTATAAACACCTGCTTAGCAAACCCGGCTATGGAAATTGGCTTGGTGCGTAGGCTCTGGCTGGGTGAGACTCTTGCAGCCAAGGTGGAAGGGATGCAGCGGTGGAAGAGACGCTTCCCCTGGCAGTAAGTACAGCCGGTGGGGAGCTGAGCTGACTTGTGGAGCTCAGGTGGAGGGAAAGCTCCTCAGCAGCCCAGACCCAGACCTCTTGAGCTGTCTGCCTCTCCTTTGGGGCCTCCCTACGTTGGGGCTGGCCCACAGCCGGGTAAGCACACACCGGCTGACCCCCTGCTGCAGGCAAGCATGGCTCAGCGAGCTGCATCCAATGTATAGAGGGCCTGCACTGACCCTAGAGCTGGGTTTCGGCTCTGCCTGAGGGCAGCTGTGTCTCCCACTCGGTCTCCGGGAGTCCCTTTGGCAGTCCCGCATGCGTCATGGGTTACGTACCCTCTAAAAATTGATCTGCCATTGGCAATTGGATCATCTGCTGGAATGCAGCCATGAAATAATCCTAGGCCATGCATGCTGCACTGCCTTAGCCCAACAGCTGGCCTTTAACAATGGCTTCCAAAAGGTCAGGAAAGCCATCAGAAGCTCCAATTAGCTGTGACTGGCCTGGAGGACAGAGTGATACAGATGCTTTTTGAATAGGACGAAGGGCTGAGCAAGGAGAAAACATTTTTCCCCATCACTCCTCCTCTGTTCATGCCACCTCACTGCCATCCGGCTGTGCTTTGCCCTTCTGCTAAAGTCCGTCAGGCACCAAGAGATGGAATTTCAGTGTCCTGTGTCCTGCGTCAGTGTCCCGTGGAGAATCTGGCCTCTTCTTCCCCCAGTCAATGGTGGCCCGCCATCACAGCAGCTCCCTTTGGGGTCAGGGAACTTTGCAGAGGAAGGATTCCCCGTCCTCACATCTGCCCACCACCCATTCCTTCTCCTTCCACACCCACCCTTCTTCAGACCAGGCTCCCTTTTTCTACAGCCTTTGCCTTTGTCATCCATCCACACACTGATGCCTCCCAGGAAATACAGCTTCCCTGCCCTTGGTGCCCTGGGAGGCAGAGGAGGAGGAAGCAGCCTGGTGCAGGGGAAGGACAGAAGATGTCTGCCCTGCGAAGCACCGCCTGACTCCCGCCCTTCACGAGGAAGCAGCAGTTTGGGACCAAAACTCTGTCCGGCTGAGGGATGTTGTGGCACAAGACATCACGACAGTTAGCTTCTGTGCGGGATGTTGTCACAGGATCCTTTGGACCCTCTCGCGGTGCAAGGCCACCTTTGCCCTGAGGATCCCTCTTGCTCTTGCATGAAGCTGTTCTCATCTCTGACATTGCCATCCCACCGTCAGCCTCATGCTTCTTTTAGGGGTCCTGCAGCCTCCAACTGCCCAGCTGTGCACTGCAGCCCTGTTACGTCCAGCAAGCCCCGGTAAGGATCATCATGGGTCTGCATGCCCTGGGAGATGCTCAGCAAGCCCGGGTGCTCCTATTGAACCCAGGACTCAAGAGGCAGACTCCTTCATAGTGTTTCCTCTGCCTTTTTCGACTGGTGGGGCTGGGAAGGGCAACAACCATACATGTGGGATCCTGGTGGCTAAGAGCGCTGGTCCTGATGTTGGGCTAGGAAACAGCAAATTGGGAAACTTTGGTCTGGGAAATCTCTGCAGAGCTAATAAGATTGGGCATCCTGCCTTCTGCTCCGGGCTGTTTCTTTTAGCTTGTATCTGTTTAGGCTTAGTGTGGTCTGAACAGGTCTGACCCATCTTATCAGTTAATGGATGTTTGGAAGGAGTTCAGCTGGAGAGTAATTGGGAAAAGCAGAAAAAATGAATACACTTAGAGTGTTTTCATCTGTGAAGCATCCATCTTTAAAGAGTCATAAGGACAGGCATACTGGATGAAACCAGAGGATGGTCTGGCTCAGTATTCCAACCCAGAGTATCCCACCTCTGACAGTAGCTAGGAGCAGATGCCTGGAGAAGAGCAGAAAAGCAATACAAGTATGTGTTTCTTTCCTCCAACACTCTCCCTGCCTTCACACTGAGCAAGCTGTGATTTCTGTGCACTGAATCATTCTGTTGTGGTTTAACCCGTTCGCAAGGGGCTTCTCTTTCATGGACTTGTCCTGGAACCTGCACGCACTGTCAGCATCCCAAATATCCCATGGCAAGGAACTCCCCTGCTCAACTCCAGATGATGTGAAGAATCATTGTTTTCCTTTGCTCTAAACCCAGCTCCGGCCAGCTTCACCTATTCCTTTGATTGGAAAAGGCAGCAAACAATCAATTCCTGTTCCTCCTCTTCAACAGCACTGCGAATTAACACCATGTTATTAGCTGCTTATTACACGTGGTACCTAGAGAGCTCTTTGTACAGGGCAGTGTGTAAAGGTGAGGCTGAATAATAGCTGTTTCGCTGCAGCGCTTCCACCCGGAGCAGAGGAGGCAGGCAAAGGGCAGGGGGCAAGTGTCTTGCAGGAGAGCAGTGTGAGCAGAGCATTCTTATCGCTGGCCTCTTTCTAAAGTTGTCTTTTTCTTTTGCAGGCAGCCCAGCTGGAAAATATGGCGGTGACTCCTGCTCTCAAGTAGTTTTCCTCTTGCTTCTCCTGAAGGAGAAGTGGGTCCCAAACAGGATGCAGCAGCCAGCGGCTGGAGACAGGGGCACAGCCGTTCCCTCACTGTACCCATCCCAGACCAGCCTCGCCGCTGACTCGTACTACACGCACCATGTCATTCAGGATCCCGAGTGGTCCCTTGTCACCGTCCCCCACCTCACTGAGCTCTGCCTCCAGCACATCATTCACAATTTTGAAAGTAAGCGGGAGTGCGTTTCCCTGGAACACATGGAGAGAGAGTGTCAGTTCCGGGGAGCAGAGGGTCAACAAGGCAGGCAGATGCATCCGAAAGGCAGAGTGGGGTACCCAGCCAAAGGAACAGATGGGGAGAAGTATCCCCTCAGGCAGCCAGTTAAACAAACTCTCTAGTTGCTAAGTTTGTACTTGTACACTCCAGGGATGTACTCGTATGCGTCTGTATCCCTATGGGCCGCTCTCCAGGATGTGACTGCCCTAACCTTGTCCTATCGTTTCTTCTTCCATCCATGCTCTGCTGGACTCCCCTCAGCCGTGGCCATAAAGCACAGCAAAACAGAAGCAGCATGTCCCACCTGGGAACTGGTTGGGATGAGGGAAAGGAGAGGCCTACCTACCTGTCCTAGAATCATAGTGTCACAGAATGGTTTGGGTTGGAAGGGACCTTAAAGATTATGTAGTTTCAGCCCCCCTGCCATGGGCAGGGACACCCTGCACTAGACCAGGTTGCTCAAAGCCTCATCCAGCCTGGCCTTGAACTCTTCCAGGGATGGGGCATCCATCGATAGGCTCAGAAACCAAAGGGAGGAATTTCAGCAAATGACAAGCCAAGCTCTCCCATGGCTGTAAGGCTGAGTGAGCTCTCTTGGGAACAGAAGTCCCGCTCTGAATAGAAACAGCATTCAAGCTAAATTTAAACTGGGAGCTAAGTTTCTGATGCAGTTCACAAATATTATGGGAGTAAACCCAATTACTCTGACAGTTTATTGTAAAAGTTAGAAATCCTACACATAAGTGTAGGAGATGAACCCCACACATTTCCTGCTGGCTCAGCTCCCTGCACCAGCTGCTGGCAACTGAGAGCAGAGCCAGTGTGAGCAGAGGGGAGGGCATGGGCACAGAGCTGGGGCCCAGGCAGGACCCTAGTTCCAGCCATGGTTCCTAAACCCCAGACTAACCCCTCCTCCTTTTCATCCCCTCCAGAGAACCCTATTTTGGACCGTCTTCTGCCTAAGCACCAGAGGAAGGTGCTGGACAAGCTCTCCACCAGCCTCCCGCTCGCTGTGACTGCCAACCTAATAAGCGATGAGGATTACTGGAGGAGGCGCTGCACGGAGCGCTGGCAAGCGTGTGACATCTCCAACTATGGAGACAGCTGGAAACGGATGTTCTTCGAATGTCACCTGGAGAACATCCTGAAACGCTTCATCCCTAACACCACAGACCCCAACCGGGTCCTAGAGCTCATCCCGCTCTGCAGAGACTATGTACGGAAACTGGAGGTGGATCAGTTCCTGCCACCGGTGAAGGTGGATAAAAAGGAGGAGAGGGACAACCTCTCTGATACAGGGAGCGATTTGGGGTTCTGTGAGGTGTCCGTGCATCACTACGACCTGGGAGCCCTCATTACGGCTCTCCCTCACCTCGAAGAGCTCCATCTCACTTACGGCGTGAAGGACTGCGGCATGAACTTCGAGTGGAACCTCTTTAACTTCACCTACCAGGACTGCTGCAACCTGGCTGTCGCTGTGAAGATGTGCCACAGCTTGAAGGTAACGTGTCCCACACTGAACCTTTCTTCTGCAGCCAGGTCTTCAAACTGGGGAAGGCAGGGGGAGGGGGGTGGAAACCCAGGGACCAGTTTCGTTTGCTGGCAGCACCCTTCTCTTTGCAAGCTGCAGTCTGGCAGAGTGCAGAGACGTTAACTCGCTGGCCTAGCACTGAGTATCTGCTGTCCCTGTCACCAGTGCAAAAGCTCATTCAGACTGTCTTTGGCTGGGATCTGGGGTGAGTTCTGTTCTTACTCTCTGCTGACGTTTGGGCAGCTTTATCTCATTTTAATTTACCCTCCGGTGTCAGAGATCCTGTGGAGCCAGAGGAGAGGAACGGGTTTCCAGGAGATGTACCATTTCTCCCTTGAACAGGCACGGGACATCAGAGGCATGTCCTGCCTGCTGGAAGTGTCTGCCCACTATAAAAACAACTGCTCGAGCCCACTGGCTAAAGGCATCTGAAGTGAAGGGGGATGAATCCTGTCTGGTGGGCCATGGGTTTAACTCTCTTGAGGTCTTGTACCACGCTCAATCCAAAGCACCGGCTGTTTCAGCGTCCCTACCCTTTACCCCCCAGGTTTTCAAGCTGACGCGCAGCAAAGTGGATGATGACAAGACCAGGCTGCTGGTCCGTAACTTGCTGGATCACCCCTGCTTGGTGGAGCTGAACCTGTCCCACAACCTCATCAGGGACAAAGGGGCACGAGCTGTTGGCAAGTTGCTCAACCGCAGCAGGCTAGAAATCCTCGACCTGTGTAACAACCAGATCCGTCGCCTTGGAGCTCAGGCTCTCGCTCAAGCTCTGGCTGAGAACTCCACCCTGACCTCCCTGAATCTGCGCCTCAACTGCGTGGAGGATGAAGGTGGGGAGGCGATCGGCCGTGCCCTGCTGACCAACACCACCCTGAAGTCCATCCATCTGGGAAGTAATAACCTGTCAGAGTCCACCGCTGCGCTTTTCTCCCAGGTCCTGGCTCAGAATATCACCCTGACGAGCATCAACTTCTCATGCAACCACCTGGGGCCGGTAAGAGAAACCCCTCTCCCCGCAGTTCGTGAGCCGGTGTGGTGGCGGAGCAAAGCAGATGCTGAGCCTGCCCTGCCCCGAAGCTGCAGAGGTAAAACGCGTCCCTCACTTGGCAATGCTGCTGCGATAACAATCAGTTCCAAGCAGTGAAGAGGCTCCAGCAGACGGCGGGAAGGGGAAGGACATGTTCTGTGCACGCACACGCATTTATCTCGCTCGTTACATCTCGCTCTGTTCACAGGGCTGGGTCTGGCTTCCAGGCTTCGGGCTTTTGGGCAGAGGGGGATTCGTCCCTCCCCCCCACCCCAGAAAAATGAGAATCAGGGAGTACGTCTGGGAAAAATCACAGCCACCTCACACACGAGAGAGTAGATAATGATAGGCAGCATGAGATGAGGGCCGTATGCATACCCTCTGTGCTGTGCCATCTGTCACTCAGCGGCACACAGACAGTGCCACCCTTCCCAGAATCTCTCCTGTCCGTCACAGGGAGCGCTCAGGGGAGGCTGCTAGAAAATTGGCTCGGTTGCTGGGCTCCTTTAACTCACCCTGCAGTTCTGGAGTGGTGTGGTAGGTCGCAAGTGTCACGTCTGGGTGCTTATAAGTAGCTCCTAAACCACAGGCTTACAGAGGAGCATCCACAGACCTTACTACATCCCTCAGAGCTGCAGTATGCACCTAGACAGAGGAGCATCCACAGATCTTACTACATCCCTAAGAGCTGCAGTACGCAACATGCCCACAGACCAGACCGCTTCTCTTCTGCTGATTAAAAAGAGCTTTAGAAATCTGAAACGAGACAGCCAAATGCAATCATGCTGGCTTTTAAACTTTCTGCGCTGCCTCAATTTTTCTCACTGTCGCAATAAAGAGACAGCAAGACCAGCTGTCCCCGCTGGCAGGAATATTGGCATCAATGTGTTTGACAATGGTTTTAAAAGGATTTGATGGCAGAAGCCTTCTGAGTTCTGAGTTTTATGATCCTGGATGCGGAAAACCATTTGAGTTTAATGATACAAGGGGGCAAAGGTTGGAAAGGATAGAAGGATTTTTGTTTAGTAAATAATGTCTACGCTTAGCATCTTCTTTCTGATGAGCTTTCCTGGTGCCCATTTGTGAAACTCCACAGCAGCCCAACAAGTGGGCTGGTGGTACCATCACTGGGGAAATGGGGGCCTTTGCTAGGGATGCATTAAATTCTGACCTCTGTAACCCATTAAAAAGAGACTCCTTCCCGGTCCTTTTCGGCAAAAGGTCTAAAAGGCAGGGTGCTGGGATGTGGGGACTGTCTGGATGGAGGAGAGGAGGGCAGGAGGTGTATTTGGTACTTGAAAGAGAATAGCTGGGGAGGGGGGGAAGTCAGATTGTCACATCCCTAAGGACAGTGCTTCAGGTAAGGGGGGGAAATGCCCCAAAGTGAGTTTTCTCCCTAAGGCTATCTGCATCGCATTTTCTGTCCCACGCAGGCTGGGCTTAAATTGTGTGAGATGTTCCCCCCAGGAAAGCCAACCCAGCCTGTGAAGTGGCATCCAGGCAGGAGGACTGCCAGCACTGGGGCTCTCACCACCGTCGAGATGTGGAGCAGCACAGCTAATCCCACTGCTGTTTATCCCCAGCCGGCACCGAGCTGAGGACCTGGGGACAGTGGAGAGCTGAGACTCCTCTCAGGTTATCATTGCCAGCCGTGCCACTAACCAGCCTGAGCTTGAGGACTCCTGACACGCTACCCAGAGGGGGTCATTAGCATGTGTCATATCACTGAGCGCTGCATAAGGTGACAATCCTCCCCCGTGTACTTCTCCTGTGAGCAACATTTTGGGCTTGGGCAAAGGCCTTTGTCACTTTTGGCACCATCTCAGGGGCCCCCCATGACCAGCAGCAGGGAAGTGCAGGAGAAGTTGCCCTGGGGGTGGAGGAAAAGGAGCAATGAACTTCACTTTTGGATCTCCTCCCTTAACTCCCTCTTCTCACCCGTTTGCAGGATGGTGGCAAGCAGCTCCTCGATGGGCTGGTGGATAACAAGGTTTTGACCGAGTTCGACCTCCGCCTGGCAGAGGTGGGCCAGGAGACCGAGTACCTCATTCACCGAATTGTGTGGGCCAACCGGGAAGCGGCGAGGCTGGGGTCTCTGCAGCACGCCCCCGGCCAAACCCTCTGAAGAAAACACTCCAGGTTTCCATCATCCAATCCGCGACTTCACACAACAGGCATTAGACATCAACGGGACTGTTGCAGAAGCGATGTGCCTCTTGAGCTCGCTCTCCCACTGCACCTGAGTCTAATCCTATTTAGTTCAGGCCACTGGATGTTGTTCCACCTGTAAAACAGCTGAGGTGGAGTTCATCTAAATGGTCTAGTCAGACCTAATCTTCAGGGAAAACAGCTATTTTAGGCTTTCATCTGAGGAGGATGTGAGACGCACAGAGGATAGTGGGAATGTTGTTTCTAGTTGCTCAGCAGCTTTTTCTGGCTATTGCTCTGCTCAAGGATTTGTTTTTATAGTAAAAACTGTCTGGAGTCTGATATGGGTGGTGAAATGGAAAAAAAAAAAAAAGAATTTAATAAATTATAGGTCTTTCCACCAGTTTCCTGCTCTGGGTTGCTATGCCGCTAATCAGTGCTGCTTTGCAAGCAGGCACATGCTCTACAACCAGATGCTCACCTTCACCAGTAAGGTTCTTCTGTGCAATTCGGTCAGAAAAATCTGTGTTCCAGGTAACTGCAAGCCAGAGGGGATGCAGAACTCCTGCAGGACTGCTGGCTCACATTTCCCACCGGGTTGAATATGGAGCAGCTTCCTTGGGCTTGGAGGAAAACAGCAGCTTCCTTCAGCCCCGTGGGCTGTGGCCACCCGGACACGGCACGTATCCGACGGCCTCGGTCCTTTGACTGCCCCAACCATGAGAGGCTGGAGGGGGAATGAAGCAAGCGGGCTGACCTCCATCCCCTCCTGCCCTTTGAGCAGCACAGGGGCTTCAGGCATCCCCCCCGGCCCCAGCGCTCACAGACCCACCGCTGTCAGCCAGCTCAGTGAATCATCTGAAACTTTTATTACACCGATTTGGTTTACAATCTTTGTACTTTGATATTTCCAACAAAAAAGGCAACATTGTGATATACTGTTTGTACATATATAGAGAGACGGACAGAGCTAGATCATATTGACAGAGTTGAAAAGTAAAAACCGGTTTCCCAGTGCTCACAAAAGAATTTGTTCGCCACATACCCGCTTCTGCCTTGCTCTGCCCCACGGAGACGGACGCCTGCGGTGCCGCCGGACGGCCCCCGGCCGGACAGACCTTTACCTGCGCCGTGTCACCCCCTTATAGATCAGAAAGGATGGAGTGCGAGGCTGTGCCCGGCGGTGGTGACTGCCCGAGGGGTGCTCACAGGGCTCAGCCCCAAGCCCTCGCAGGTCTGCGTAGCCCCCTCTTCCCAACTACTCGCGGACGTTCCACAGGCTACATCCACCAGAAAATCTAACCGGCGGCGGCGGCCGTGAAACCTCCCCACCCGGGCGTCTCCCACTACTTGTTTCCCATCCTCGAGACCGAGGTATTGAATAGATTTATTTCTTTTTATTTGCATTTACAAAATATTTCCACTGAATAACACACCTGAATGAGATGAGAACTCGTGTTCAGAAACAGCAGAACAGACCCGGATCGGCATCAGGCTGATGAAGGAACAGCTCCAGCAGCGAGGGTGGGGTGGGGGCTTAATGGGGGTGGCCTGGTCCTGGGCAAGCCTGCCTGTAGCTCCAAATACAGGGCTGCACCTGGCCAGCCGGCTGCGCGATGAAAGCCCGTGCTGGGAGGGCAGCGATGAGGCCCCTCAGCCATGCTAGCAGAAACACGAGGAGGACTTGGCCGCCAGAGCCAGGAACAGGGACGGAGAGAAAAGGGCTGGGGAAAACATATCATTGCCAGAATATCTGTTGACTTGCTTTCCAGGATGCTCATGGCTCCTCTGCCTGCAAATGGCCACGACTGTTAACACCTCCTGAGCACCCTCCAAACCCACTCCTGAGCTGCCACACGTGTGAACGCTCGGACAAATAGCCGCTGCCTGGAGAACCCTTCGCCTTCCCTCCCGTCAATCTCTTGGCCGAAGAGCAAAGCACCACTCGCCCACGGCCAAGACCAACACGCCACTGTCTGCCAGTTTGCAAGGGTTGAAACCATTCCAAACACCAGTCACCTTGGTAAAAACGAAAGCCCTGACAGCTGCAGCAGCTCGTCTGAGCGTGAACACCCCTGTCGGTGGTGGGTCACTTGTTACGGTTGGGACAGTGGTAACAAGCAGGTCACTCTGTGCCAAGGGCACGTGCCAGCGCAGGGTCAGTACAGGCCCTTAGCTCTCCCATGAGATCCACCCCCAAGGAGCACTGTGGGGATTTGGGGAGGGGAGTCAGCTGCGGGCCTCCGCCTGGAGGAGGGAACAACCTCCAGCACCTTGCCTGGGAGCTGGTCTCCCCTCTTGCTGCCATCCACCGATGCAATGAGCGGCACTCAGCTGAAAGACCCCAGCCAAGGTGGGAAGAGCTCCCCGCCCGTGGGTCTGCGCCAGAATGATGAGGGAAGAAGGACGGGGGGTGGCTGGGAGGTAAAGGATAGGGAATAACACAAGGGCTTTCGCTCGGACTACGCGAGCGGACGCCCCATCGGGCCGGAGCAAGGGTACCCGTCTGGCTCCCTCCGCAGCAGATGGCAAGCCCTGCTTTGCTGCTCTCAGCATGGCGTGCACGGCAGCAGGAGCCGGTGGCCGGCTTCCCAAGCCTGGCGGCTTCTGCTCACAGCGACCCAGGCATCGATTTGCAAGGTGTCACGCTGGCGTATGTCATAAACAGGACTGCAGGTTGATTTCCAGCACTGACTGGGGGCGGAGGAGCAGGCTGCTGCGGGGATGCGCAGAGGAAACACTGCTGCGTTCAGCTGCCCTTTGTGCTGACAGGGATGGATTTGTCCATGCTGAGCTTCTGTCCCTGCCTGCCGGCTACCCGCTGGCCCCCTGCACAGCCGGCCAAGGTGCTAGCGGCTGGGGTTCGACAGCAGTGGGGGAAACGGGGGGGCTGCGCACTGCTCCCGGGACAGCGTAGTAGAGCAGTGTCTCCGGACTGGGTGAGGGCTGGGGCTGGGGCAGGCACGGAGCATTTCCATGCCACCTCTTACAGGGGCAAGCTATGAAACTGAACTGGGGACAGTGTGTTTGTAAAACAGGGCACCAAGCATTACTGGCCTGAAACATGGCCCTGCACCCCAGACAACTGATGTGAGCTCTCCTGATCGCTGGGGACCCACCGCTTCATCCCCTCAGCACCTACACCGCCCATGCCCAGCAGCTTCCCTCCAAGCTCCCACACCAGCTAGCCCCCGACGGGGCCCACGCACCACCCTGCTGACAGGGCAGTTTTGGCTAACCTAGACCTTCCCCTGCTTCTTCCTTTGGTCCCAGTGAAGAGGGATGAAGCCTGAGCTCATGTGGCTGGGAAGCTGGGGAGCAGCGCAGAGCCAAGCCCTGATTCGGCTTCCCTAAGCGGCAGGGATGGCTCAGAAACCAAGCGTTCCTCCTCCCTACAGGCTATGCCTGAAATAGCCAAGCCTGTCAGACCCCTGTCCCGGCGGTGATGGATTAGCCTCTCCAAGGCACAAGGCAATTTATTCATTAGTGACATTTACACCTTGTGGCTGCATTAGCTGCTGCGGTTTGGTGACACGTGCTCAGGCTGTCAGTTCTGGGCTTGGAGGCAGCATCCCTGCTCTGACAACCCAGCAAGGCTCAGCCTGGGCACCTCAGCTTGGAAATACCTCCTGCCCATCTCCTCGGCCAGAGCATGCACAGCCTGCTTTGAAAGCCCACCTTGTTCCAGGGCTTCTCCATCAAATCCCTGCTCCCCCAGTCTGCCCCCCAGTCCGCCCTGCCTCACAGCACCACTACTCCAGCACAGCAGCCTCCTGCCCTGCTGTGCCTTGGGTGTCTCCCGTAAAAAACACCACATCTGCAAAGTTCCCGTACAGCCCCTCCTCTCCACGCAGCTTGCTGAGCATCCACACGCTGTCCTGCCCTCCTCAGCTAGCTCCTTCGTCAGCTGCGCCTTGTTCAGCCACAGCAAAGCTGCCCTCGGTCCAAGGAGAAGGACAGAGCCCTCATCCGGCGACTCGCCCAGCAGACACGCTGCTGTCACCATCACGTTGTCCCCTGGTCCCGCACTGCCACAACAGCCAACCTGCCTCTCCTCCCCAGGGACAGCACCAGGGCTCTTGGAGATGAGGACCAACGAAATGCCAGGGCCTTCCGTTTTCTGACCTCGGTCTGTTGAACTCACCCCGTCTCCAAAGGCTCAGAGACGTGCTGTGGGATTCTCTGGGCAAGCACAAAGTGACGCACAAGTGGGGCCAGGGTGTGCTGCGATGCTCTGCAGGCTGTGCTGGCTCCCCCCCCAAGCAAGCATGAGCACGCTGGCGCAAACCGGCAGGTCACGGTGAGGTCCAGCCACCAGCATGCCCGAGGCCATCGCACGTTCCATGGTGTTCTGCATCCAGCCCACGGTGCCCAGCAGGGAGAAACGATGCTATAGCAGGGAGAAACTATGTGAGTGCATGGCCTGGGAGGAGTTCAGAGGAGGGGGCCGCTTGGGCTAGCTCAGGGGAACGGTAGTTTGCACATCGGGTTTGGGGAGGGGGAGAAGAACTGGAAAATTGCTGGCCAGGGAGCAGATCCAGCAGCTCTCCCATTCCAGGCAGCCAGCAAGGGATTAGCTTGTTCTCAAACACAGCTTGCTCCACGCTTTTATCCCTGCTCCCTGCCACTTGCTGCAGCTAATGTGACACTTCACACCCTCTCCTCACAAAAGTCAGGTCAGGAGTTTCCTCTCAGGAGGAACAAGGAATGCTCTGTCCCCCTGCCGCAAGGACGCATGAGTGACACCAGACCAAATCCACAAACACAACCCCTCTCCTGGGTGCACATGGGCACGCACCCAGGCTTGGGTGGACAGCCAGGTCACAGCTCTGGGGGCAGAGGATGACTTTACACGCCAGCCTCCGGTCCTGATCAGCCTACCCCACCGCAAAGCCACGGGGGCACCATCCCAGTCCTCCTTGCGCATTCCATCTCCACCAGCACTGCCCACTTCCAGCCGCCCGAACGGTCATACACGCCGTTACTGTCATTGCCCTCTGCTTGGCACCAGGGGGGACGGGCTCTCCCGGGGAGGGCGGCTTTCAGCTGATCCTCCCTCTGCATCTGCTTCTGGAGACGCGTATAGACTCAGGCTTGGGTTTTTCCAAACCTTTTCACCCTGACCGGTTTGTGGGCAGTCATCCAAAGTCCGAATTCATGGCACGGCAGCCGACGGCGCTGCTAATGGACACTGGGACCATGGGACTGACACAAAATACTAAGTCATCTCACCACGTTCTAGCTAGGCTTTTTCTTTCGCTAATGCGAGTAGCTAAGAGTGCGGAAGCAGCTTGTGCTGATGGAGAGCGAAAGGACCTCGTGTGTCTGCGTGTGAACTTACTTTGCTCTACAAAGTCCGCTAAATTATAATCACAGCCGGTGACCCATCTGCTCCTGAAGTTCGAAGGACAGGGGAAGGCTCAGGATGGGCACCAATTCCTCACAAGCTTCGTTTCCCCAAAAGAATTTTACAAAAATCAAACGAACGAACAAAAATCCCCAACAAAAACAGTCTTCCTCGGGAGGAGGGGAGGAATAAAACCCACTTAGCTTTCCAGCAGCCTCTGTGCTTATTCTCAGTGCTGGGCGGCTACGCCGCACGTCGTAAAGGGCTCCTGAAAACTCGGCAGCTTCGGGAAGCGTTGCATAGGTGGATGATGTACCTGTTAGTAGAGCCTGGTTATGAGCTGCAGGAAGAGGAGCTTGCTGAACTCCACGGAGAAACTGTCCCTCCCCCAGGTCAGACAGACAAGGGGAGGAGGGAGGGAGGAAGGGGAGGCCAGAGGCCACGGGTCTTGCAGGTTCAGTTCTGTCCTTGGGACCTCTTTTACCTCGTCTGCGGAAAGGCTACGGTCCTGTGGGAGAAGGCTCCTCTCCCAGTGCGGTGGAGGCCAATTTGCTTGTTAGCTTGCTTCTGAGGGAGTTGACGAGATCACATCCATGGGCGTAACGTTTTCCCTTGGCGGAGCAGCTGTGATGGAGGCAGTAGAGCAGAACAGTTCAAACCGCTGCTTGCAGAGGCAGTAGATACTCAACACTGATTCATGTTGGCCAAGTCCCAACAAACTCTATGCATCAAAGCAACACCGTGACAGATCAATTTGTCTGGACTCAGGGACAGAGCACTCTGAGAAGTTGCTAAGCCAAGATCACGATGGTATAGTACCACTGGCTACAATACAATTACACTAGGAATTAATGTAGCCCATTAATTCCTACCTGAAATGTGACTAAGCCCCTTTCCGCTTTTTCCAGAATGCCCATTGGGAAAGAGCACTAGGCAGGCTCAGCCCCAGGTCCCCACTGGGCTCCCAGGTCCTACGACCAGGCTTTGTTGCCCACACATCCCTGGCTCAGCAGAGACTCTAAGCCCACGTGCATGGCAGGAGGCAGTGTTACCAAACAGAGTTAACGCTTAAACCACGTCCCATTTCTGAGATGGTAGGGATCCAGATCGTATTCATTCAGTAGTCATTCTAAGTACTGAATATGAATGAAACACGAGTCGAAGCACATATCACAAACTGGGACTTCCAACTCTTTGGTAATACAACTTCTGGGTGGTGGTGTGGTATTCAGACCCGTGCCCTACCACTACTGCAGCAGCAAAGGTGCACGTTGCAGCAGGGTCGTACCCTGCTAAAAGTCAGGCAGCACCCTGGGGACAGTAGCACTGAAGCCATGGTTGGAAAAGCTGGAGACAGAGCTCACAAGATATTATTCTTCCCACGGGCTGTTCAGCAGGCCGTCATTCACTGGCACTGGATGCTACCTAACTTCCCTAAACTTCCACTTAATAAACCTCTCCCTGCAGTCCCCACTCCATGGGCATCCATCAGAATCACTAAACAGCTCTGCAGCCTCTCGAGCATGAGTGGAAGGATGGTCTCCAACACGTGCTTTTCACGGGGAGCTGAAAGGGAGGGAGGTGTGCTTGTTTGAAATCAGAGAAGCAGCATCTTCCTCAGCGCTAATCCTGAGGATTTGCCTGGTGTAACTCTGGAAGGCTTGGTGTCGGCCATCAGGTGAGACTGCCTCTCCTTGTGCTAACAAACGCGCTGCTCAACCCGAAAGCCCTCTCTGAAATCCCCCTCCCTGGAGAGCTCTGCATCACACACAGCGGGCTCCAGAAGTACCACCAGACCAGCGGGTGTCACCGACGGGTTCTGCAGGAGCAAAGAGCTGGGCACTACCTTCTGGGGAACCTTCCAGTGTGCGCTGAAAGATGGACGGGTGGTGATGTGTCTTGAAGATCAGCTAATCCAGAGCCTCTCATGCTCATTCCCTCCCTTTTTCTAGTTCAGGAAAGCTGGAGAGCTTGTAAGTAGTTGGAAAGTATACTGGCAGCAACGGGAAATGCCAAATAGCCTGAACTTATCATCCAGCCTTGCGGCTGTGAGGACTAGTTCTCTTCTAGGGATGTGTTAGCACCACGAAGCACCAGGGAGAGGAGCTGGCAGCGTTCCCGCCTCGCTCATCCCGGTATGCGAGGAGAGCCTGCTGACAAATGCAACGCTGAGCCTCACTCTCAGCCCATGGAAAGCTGCAACAGGTGGATGACGTACCAAAAAAACCAAAACCATCCGACTGCGGAGATCCTCTAGTTATTGCCACCTCATACCAACAAGCACCCGGCTTTCACCTTCCCAAAGGCTGATGCAGGCTGTCCTGCTTGCCTTGCGTAAGGGGCCAGCAGCTCGGTGTACTTTGCTCGCTTTGAAGAGAACTTCTGCCCCAGAAACGAGGACACAGCCAGCCTGACAGACCAAGGCATTGCTCGCACCTTTGGCCCTCTCCTCCCGCCCAGGCCAGGCTCAGAGCAGGAAGGACAGACTCGCTACACAGGGAAAACTTCTGCACCGCCGCGCAAGCCAGGGTTTGCCCGTTAAGATCCTGGGGGAGACAAAACACTGGGGTTGGTGCAGGGACGGCTGCAGAGACCAGATAACGCCTGCTTGTGTCGGGAAGGCCATGGGGAAAAGCAGCAGAGCCAATTAAACCCACCAGTCGATGGAGATGTAATGGGATTAAGATGCAGCAGGGAGAATTCAGGCTGGATATAAGGGAGCAGGCTATCATGAGAGGAGCAGCCTGGGCCATCGACTGAGCTGCCAAAGGAATCGTTGTCACCGACACAGACACGGCAGAGAGCAGACACAGGGCTGTGGGAAGAGCAGGCGCCCAACTGCTGCTCAGCCTGGAGTTGCGGTGGGTGGATGTCTGTGTGCCAGGGGAGATGGGACCACTCCACCATGGAGAGGCGATGTGCCAGAACAGGGACAGACCGTCTTTGGATATCTGTGCTGATAACCGGAGCTGCAAGGGGAATTAAATCATCTGCCCTTTGCCCAGGGCACCAGGGCCCTTCGCCAACACTTAGGAGGAAACCTATACATGCACACGCCTTCTGCTGGCTGCATCCCACGCTGGGGGTGAGAAGGGAGTGCCCAGTTGTCTGCCATGAACTTCCCTGCCTGGCTAGACATGCTGCCCTGCCACTGCAGGCAGGAAGGAGGAGAGGGAGCACAACCCCAGTTTCAGTCTGTCCTCTTCAGCTCCACCACTTCTCTGCCAAGCTGCTGTCCCTCCTGCCCAGTCCTGGTCCCCTCCCATGTCCAAGCATGCCATCCCCCTTTCCTGAGCCTAAGACAGGGCAGGAAGGTCTCCAGCATGGCAAGAATGGAGTAGGCTGGACCAGGGGGGCAGCTCCAATGGGTGCAGGGGGGTACAAGGGCCAAGAATATAAGGAAAGGAACCCCGAGAAATCCTGGTGTGCAGTAGTAAGCACTGGTGAGAGAGGTCCCATTTCTCCTCAGGGTGCTGTGGGTCTGGCATGGCCACAGACCATGGCACTGGGACCATGTCTGGGACCTAGCTGTGGCTGGCACTATGTGCATGGGGAAGGTGTTCAGCATCAGGAAGAGTCTGCGTTGATCCTGCAGGCCAGAGCAGTCACCATGCCTCAAAGACACGTGTATCCACCCGGATAGACTGCCTCCAGAATAATATTTTGTGGGTAAAAATGGGGCCAGAGGAAGAAATTAAAGCAATGTCATGAAGAGGCCGAGACAGAGCCAAGGACAGTGCCTGAAGGCAGAACTCTGCTGCAGGTGCTAAAGGACAGGGGCACAGAGACCCTACTAATCTGTCCCCATTTTGAGGACTGTCTTTGCCCCAGGGAGATAAAAGGCCTGCCAAACCTTTGATAAACCCATCTGTCCAAGGCACCTTGGAGGCTGGAGATAGAACAACGAGCCATGGCAGCCTAATTTAAGCAATGTGTAGGAGATTTCAAAGAGAACGTGTTGGGAAGGACAAGCAGGCAACGTTCCTCATTAATGACCCATTGCAGCTCCACTCTCTTGATTCACCAGGACATACAAGCACACACCATTCATTATCTCCCCAGAGTCACGAGGACCCTCAGCACTGGCCTTGGCTTACATTAGGCCCTCGGAGAGAGAAGTACAAGCGCATAGCAAGCAAGCCAAATGTCATCACTAAGCAGGAAAATCCCAGGGTAGCCATTTTCACCCAGTCTGAGTCTGTGCCAATAATGAGCACAAAATGCGGAGAAGGATGTGCCCACACCAGAGACCTTACGCTTCCCTGTCCGCAAGGGACCCTCTTATTTAAGACACCATCTATGTCTGGCAGTGATAGTAAGGGCAGGTTACAGGACAGAAGCCTTACTGTTTGCTGGTCCATCTTGCCCTTCTGCGATGGATGCAGAGGCAGGCACCAAGACCAAATGTCCAGGTGCTAATGGACTTGCTCCTGTCACCCCAGACCTGCTCTTCTCCCCCACTGTTTGCCTCAGGGGATGAGGGAAACGTGGTGAGGCTGAGGAGCAGTGCTGTCTGGAGAAATCAATGCCTGATTGGGCATGCACTCCCCCCCCAAAGAGCTGACTGAGAAGGAGACAGCTTTTCTGAGAACAGGGACACGAGAGATCTGGGGATGTGTTGACGGAGAAGGAAAAGCCGGATGCCTGCCTGCTGCAGTCACTGATGCAGCTTCAGCGACATGAAGGCTCCTTGCCCAACATCACCCAGATCCTTTCCAGCAGGACAGAAGGAGCAGCACAGAGCTCAGAGCAGGCCAACCTGCCCCTAAGCCAGAGGAACCCAGGGACTAATGGGCTATGCGGAAGCCACCTCACTTCTCACAGCCTGACACCTCCCTGCAAAAGCCTCTGTAGTGCCAACTGCTTGACTTTAAGCAGGTTCCACTCGAACGTAACCCCAGCCCCTGTACTGCAGAGCATCCCTCACAGCAGACGTCTCCCTGCCTCTCATCTGCAGGTCCTGCACCCACGGTGGGGCCTCACAGGTGCGGAATTTCTGCTCCTCAATTCCCCAGCCCGGGTTCCCGACGCTCCAGCGTGCTTTTGCAGTCCTCCCTCCCAGCCCTGCAGAGCGCTCTGCCAAAACCAGGCTGCCAGGAGCCTGCAGCTCAGGGTCCGCAGCCAGAGCCCAGCCTGATCTCACGCAAAACTCGCTCCTGCAGACGTGCACCTGCCTGCTGCTCTGTTATCAGCAGGTGAACTGCAGCTGAACCTACCAGAGCCTTCCTCGATGCTTGCCCGAACCGATTAGGACACACTTCAAAGCCAGAGAGCAACTGCAGCCACCTGACGCACCACCTTTACCATGATGCCCATCCCAGCGCCACCCTCTCCCCCTTCCCAGTTCACTGGAGGCCTCCTGTTTCCTCTTTCCAGCGCAAGCCAACCAGTACCCCAGCCAACCGTGCTGCCTGCCTGCTGTAATCCCAAACCGAAAGCCCTTTACCTAGCGGATGCTCTCAGAGCCGGCGTGCCGAGGCTTCCTAAGGAGCCGAGCCCGGAATCCTCTGGAGACGGTGCCATTCCCAGCAGTGAGAACAGAGTAACAGTCGAAGCATGGTCAAAAAAAAAAAAGTGGGAAGGGTGGGGAATTAATTGTCAGGGGTGGGGGGAAGGGGAAGAGCTGGATGCGTGACTTTCAGCCTTTGCTCTAACCTGCCGCTCAGCTCCACGTGCCTGGATGCCCCAGACCTTTAGGCACATGCTGCTCCCAAAGGGCCTGTTCCCCTCCACCCAGCGAGGGCTCTCGCTCCAGCCTGGGCCACAGGGCAGAGGCACAGCAGGGAGCTTTCTGGTGGCTGCTTGTTCCTCGGAGCACGAGCCAGCCTGGAGCCAGGGCTGGGAGCCAAAGCACCCCACTCCCTGCATCAGGCCTGTCTTTTGGTTCCCCCCTGTGGATCTTGATGCCATAAATTCCAGTTTTGGGGTCGGTTTGGTTGGCTTGGGTTTTTTTTTTTTTTGCATGTGGCGGTCAGTCCAGAGTTCTGTGCCATGTCAGGGGAAGCATCACCACTCACCCCTCCGGGAGGTCAGAGCCACAGCACGGAGAGCTTTTGCCGGCTGCTGGAGCAAGGTGCCATGTCCACCCTGTCCTGATGTGCTCCTGGGTCACCTCCCTCCGCTGCGCTCCTCTCCCCAAATCCTGCGCTGGCTCAGGGGAGGCAACGGACAACGAGATCTCACCGCCCTCTGCTTTCACAGTGAGGTCTCCACGCAGGACCCGTTGCGGTGGAGGTGACGGTGGTCGTGGTTCAGGCAGCCTTCGTTGCGATGCACGATGAGGATGGGGAAGTAGAGGGCGTCCTGGTAAGGAGGGGGGTCTTCCTCCTCCACAGTCACCTGGCTGGAGAGGCGGGTCTGCTCGGTGGGACAGCTCTGCTCATTCAGGCTCCCGCTCCGGCTCTGCCAGAGACAGCTGCGCCGCGAGCCGTAGAGGCGGCCCAGGGAGAACCGGCTGCTGCTGAAGGGGATCCTGGGGCTGCCGTTGCAGATGCTCAGGGCGCTGCGGGAGAAGATGGAGGAGCTGCTTATAGTCCTGTGGCACCGCTCGCAGTTCTGCCGGTAGCCCCCGTACCGGCAAGCGGAGTAGCTGGTGCAGCCAGAGAGCCCCACCAAGTCCATCAGGACCGCTTCCGAGTAGCTGGGCACCAGCTGCTGGTTGGATCGGATGTGCCACTCCAGCTCGGTGCTGTCCACCGTGTTGACGCGGGGCATCCTCCGGCAGAAGGAGCGCTCCTCGGCTGGCGTCACTGCCACGTAGTCAAACCCAAAGAGTTTCTCCACGTGGTAATGGACGTAGGAGGTGCGGTACTCGTTTAGCACCCGCAGGGGCCAGGATAGGGTCAGCAGAGCTGCCACCCAGAAGACATAGTGGGATACGTACCAAGGCAGGTTGTCTGGGTCGGAAAAGGCCACCATGTATTCCTTGAAGTCCACGTTTTTGAGGTGCATCCCCTCCCTGGCCTCCATGTAGTCATCTAGGCCCTCATTCTCCGTGAAGAAGCGGGCCCGCTGAGTCAGGTAGGAGTTCTCCGACTCCACGTTGGCAAAGCTGAAACACTTGGTGAAGCGGAGCCGTGTGGCCGGGTAGCTCTCCAAGTCAATGAGGTCCTTGGAGATGTCCTTAACTCCGCAATTGGAATAATCGAACTCGGCCTCTGCCACGTGGGTGTTGACCCGCTCGTGATACACTTGGGTGGTGGTGTAGGCGTCCCCGTTGCGGTAGCGGGTAACCTGTCGGGTCCTGCGGACGTAATGGTAGCTGATGGCCTTCCACCAGATGCAGGGGGTGGCCTGCTGCATCCGCTGCACGCGCTCGTGCACGCTCTCTACATCCACTTTGTACTGCAGCTCGTTGCGGGTGTAGCAGTGCCAGCACTCCACCAGGTACACCACGTAGAGCATCACCAGGAAGGCCAAGGGGATGTAGACATAGCCGTTGGAACAGGGGCTGTCGTGGTACATCATGGACTTGCCCTTGTAAGCGCTGTCAAAGGTCAGCCGGGTCACCTTGGTGACGTGGCACCAGGTCATGGCTCCCATGCAGCCGTACATGAGGAGGGACAGCAGCAGGCATTTCCAGTGGGACTCTCGGCACAGGGACTTGCTGAGAGACTGCTTCACCGGCCGCTGCTGCTCCGGGGGACCAGGAGAATGGGAGAGAAAACAAGAGAGGAGTCAGTAGGCTGCAGTGGCAGGAGGACAGGGAGCAAGGCACGACAGTGTCACCTGTAGCTCTGTGAACAGGGACAAAACGGGAGATGCTGTAGGGCTCCTAGCCTCAGAGGACAGGCCGGAGGCCAGGATCTCTCACATGATGAGAGTCCCACAGCGTGGGCAGCTCTCAGCCCTGCTTCCCTTTGCGGTGTTCCGCCCCTCCCTGGGAGATGGCCAGAGCCCAGATGGACATGGATGAGAGCAGCAGAGGGCAACTCTGCTGGCCTGCACTCCCAGCAGCCCCCTTCTTCAATGGGGAGTGACCCCATACACACACCACATCCCAGGGAGGGATCTGGAAGCACAGCAAGACGGAGGCTGGGGATACTTCCCCACGTACCTTGGCTTCTGCACCCATCCCACCGGCACAGGCAGCTGTAACTGAGGGGTCATCCCACCCAAACACCTCACCGCAACTCACCCCACCGTGCCTCTCACCGCTCACACACGAGTCTCCCCCTCTTTCCCAGTAGCAACCATTCAGATTTCTCTTGCCATGACAGCACAACTGGCTTTGGGTGCCTGTAAGGTGGAGAGACGGACCATCTGCAGCTGGAAAGGCCTGTTTGCTAATGGCGATTCCCACCACAACACTGGCCAGCCCAACGGGCTCTGAAGTGCTGCCCAAGTGCTTTATAAACCACAAAAAGTACTTTTCCATAACTTAAATGCAGCCATCTCTGGCGGGAGAGCAAGCGAATATGGAATAATGTCCTAAAAGGTGCTCAGGCTGCAAGAGAGGAGCGAGCGGCCAGTCAGCTGCCAGCAAACATCCCTGCTAGCACTGGGATGTGGGTGTGACAGCCCACACTTCCGGAAAAAAGATTCACCATAGGAACTGTGCAGGGTTTCACAAAGACCTGGGGGAAAAAAACCACTTAAGGAAAACTCTGTCACTCTCTGCAACACCCTGAAGTCTCAAGTATTGATCCAGCTTGGTCAGCGAGACCTGACAGTATCACACCCAAAGGGAGATCATGCAAAGGGGTTATCTGCTTTCTTACGGAAAAGGCTTCATCCAGCACAAATATCATCCAGCCCTGCAATCTCCAAGGGTGCAACCTGAGAGAAGGGGGCAAGAGCCCCAGTCTTGTGCAGATGCCACTGAGCTCACGAAGAGGCTTTCAGCTTTGCATTGCCTCCCCAGCTGCTCCTGAGCTCACCTCTGCTGTTGCAGGGGCTAATGGCACCGCTCGGGGCAGTGAAGTCCAAGCCGAGCCCCATCCCTCCTCCATTCCTCAGCGCACCCAGCTGGAGAGCTCTTTCATCCAGGGATCCCAAAGAGCTTAATGGTCTCACACTGCTAGGAAGCAAGAGGGATCACTTTGGCTCTGTCATGAGAAGGAACATTAAAGCAGGAAGCAGAGGTCACAATGTCACTGGCAGGTCTAGGGACCTATCTGGGCCCCTTCTTTCAACTAAGAAATCCCCCTTGCTTTCCCTGAGATGCTCCTCGACCCTGGCTTGGTCCCCTAGAGTCCCACACGCTACTCTTCCTCCCTACACCTTGCCAAAGCCCGGTCCACCCCATGCCAGTGGGACTTCTGCCACTGTGATTAGCAGTGCTGGATCCGGCCCAAATTTCCAACAGAGCTTCTCTCCCGGAGGCAGGGAGCTTCCCTTCCCACCCACCCAGCAGCCAGCCTGGGACAGGTGGAGCACATCCACAGGGTTGGCAAGGGAAATGATGGCACATCCCAATGGGGGGGTCCCAAGCATCAGTAGCCTACTCCTCTTTGGGGTAACTGGCTGAGAGCGAGAGCCGGCGGCAGAGACAGAGAGCCCAGGGAAGGCAGGCGGGGTAGCGCTGATCTGCAGGCAATGGCGAGGGGTGCAGGACACCTCGGCTCAGCAGCTCCGGCACGGACCCACGTGCAGCACCCCAGTCTTCCCAGTGCAACCCTCCGCTGCAGCAGCCTCACGGTCACCAGGCAAGAAGGGAACTCTGGATAGGAGAAGAGGGAGCGAGGAGAGGAAGGGGGGGCACCCAGCAGGCAGAGATGCCTGAGCTGTGCCCTCCCAGCTTGGGCCCACGCCGCAGTTACAGGAGCCTGCCTGGATCCCACTGCCTTTACTGGGCTGCAGCGCAGCTCTCCCACGCTGGACCGCTGTGCCATGTCCCGGCGGAGGAAGGTTTCCTCTCCCACAGCTGCCTTCTGCATTGCAAATCCTCCCTGGGAGCAGCAGCCCTGGCTGAGAGGCTCTAAGGGAACTGCTTGGCCGAAGAAGGAGCATGGGGGGGTCTGGGCAGGAGGTGCAAAGCTTCTGGGAGAGGGCTTGTACAGAAGCAGGGCCTCGTCTGGGGGGCAGGATCTGCAAATGGTGCACAAGGAATGAAGCAAAGCATTCAGCTCGCTCATCTGACAAGGTGGGGAAGGGGCAGCAGGGAGGCAGGTCTTGGGCCAGGTCTGTCTTGAATCCCAGTCACTCCCTGGCCCCTCACATCCCGCACTGCCTGTGTCACCCTGCTCAGGAGAAGGCGATGCTGGATGTCGCCCTGCAGAGATGCCAGCAAGCCCTGCTGCGGTTACCCACCCGGGCAGGGCGGCAGGGAGTGCGATGCAGCCCAGGCTTGGTTCCAGGAACTGTGTTAGCAGGGCTCTAGTCCATGCATTAGTCTCCTCCTAGGACTTACGCAGCATTTAGATACTGCAGCGCTTTCACAGGGTCACGCTAACCCCTACTGTAAACTGTTTACAATCTAGTTCTGCCCTCGCCTTTTCAGGTAAAACACATACACATCGGCCGTGCTGGTGGGGGTTTCTGAAAGCTGATCAAGTGCCAGTGACAGGGGATACGACCACAGCAGAGACGGAGGAGGAGGAGCCAGCTGCAGAGTCTAATCCCAGTAGGAACTGCAGCATCCCTGCTCCTCTCCCAGGCTGCGAAGGGCTCACAGGAGCAAACAACTGGCTCCGAGGCTTCCCCACACAGAAGCCGACGAATAAGGTTGCCTTCTCGAGCCCTTAACCAGCCTTGGAGAAGTCCAGCACAGCAAAGATGCAGATGAGAAAGCTGGGGAAAGGGAAATCCTTTCTGTCCCAGAACAGTGTCACTGGGAGGAGAGCAGGCTCTGATATAAACGCCGTCGTCATCTGCCCGCTGCAGTCTGATGGAAGGAAGCGAATGGCTTGCCCTACTTCACTGCAAACAGGGCTTCCCTCCATCACTGGGAGCCTCTCACACTGCTCAGGCTTAAGCACTGGAGCGTGGTGAGCAAATCCGCTATTGCAGGTGCACCTGAACACCTCTGCAGTGCTAGTGGGCAGGACTGGTCCAGCCATGGCTTGGCCAACCCTTTTGTGGGACCCCAGTCAACCCTCTTCTCTGTGCTTCAGCTCACCAGGTAGAACACATGGGACAACCCTTACCAGGTGCCTGGGTGCTAACTCGAACACACATTGGGAAGGGCAAGGGGCAGAGTGTTGCTACAGCCTCCCCTCCCTCATACACAGCGTTTGCCTCTGACCTTGACCCTGAGGTGAAAGGAGATGGAGTTCCACACCTGCAGCTGCTGCTCTGGAATGGACAGGAAGGGATGGAGGGGATCACTTAACAAGCTGCCATAAAGCAAATGGAGATGCCTGCAATGCACAGGGCGGAGGCAGTAGAAGAGAGGGCCCCCAACACTGCTTGCACTAAACTCCTTTGAGATCTGGGGAATCCTCTTCTCAAAAAAGCCTCGAGGGGATAAACCTGCCCAGAAGCCCGCTGGCCAAGCACATGGGCCAAAATACCTTCATCGCCCCTACAACCTTGACCTTGCAACTTTGAACACTAAACAACTCCAGAAATCCTTCAAGCTCTACAAAGCTCCTCTCTGAAACAGGCTATCCCTGGCCCCACCCACCATCCCTCCATTTAAAAAGTGTTCCCATGTGTTCCCCACCTTCTGCACCTTTCACCTGCTTCTCCCCACAGAGACCAGTCTGAAATCTCTACCTGACCCCCAGAATGCTAAGCCCTCACTTTACAAGATGCCCCGGGGTTCACAGCGTTAGGTGTCCTAGAGACAGCCCTCTACAGGGCTGAAAAACTGAATCGAAAGCCCCACGCAGCAGCCTGCGAGCCCAGGTTGGTCCCAAGTGCCAGGCTGTGGCAGCAGCATGCCGGGGGTTCCAGCGGGACACCCAAGCACCAGCTTCCATGGCTCTGCCCTGCCCATTTGCCTACATCATGCAGCAATTTACTAAGCCCTGTCCTCTTTGACCTCAAACCCCCAGAACAAGGCCAGTGGGGAGCATCCGGTCATTCCTGGGAACTGCCGACGTCCTCCAAGGCCCTGGACAGACATCTGCAACTCCTGGTGAGGATGGTCCCAGCAAACCCCCACATCGCACCCCACACGCCTGCCGCCCAGATTCAGGAACCACCTGCCTAGAAGAAAGCTGGCGCAGCCCCAGGCTGGCAGCGTTGCCAACTGCAGAGGAAAGGGGAAGGCTGAGCATCCAAGAGCCAGGGAACCCTGCCAGCAGTCAGCTCCTGCAACGGTACCAAGGTCTCCATTTTACCCAGCAACTTGGAGGAGGACTGGTTCCCTCTATCAGATCCCACCTGAGCAGCAGGACCTTTTTTTTGTTGTTCCCAGGCTGATGAGCTTGTCCCTGAGCATTTCATACCCTCCAAGGGGTGAAAGCATTGCTGGGTGAGATTCAGCTCACCACCATGAAGTGTAGGTGAGTGATGCCAACAGGGGACAAGGGCTCAGCCAGCCACCTCTGGCCAGTAGCTCTTGCTACTTGCCTTGCTGGGACAAGCTGAGCAGCATCTGAAGTCTTGCACGATACAGTGACCCAAGACACGTTGAAGATGAGGCACCTTCCAACAGGACAGAGCTCCTTTCCCATTTTCCTGTCCCCAGACACTGCCTCTGGCTCCCTGACGGCCCTGGCCAATGGACCCTTCCAGATGGGATTCAGCCACACTCCTGGGATGTTCAGCAATGCTGGCAGCATCAGTTGGTCCTGATGAAAACGAGGACATCACACCACCAGTACGGCCTTACACAAGCACTACAGGGTGGCAGGAACACCCTGCCCTCACAATATTTCTGAAGACAAGAGTATTGTCCTAGGTCAGTCCACGAATCCAAGCTCCTCACTAAGGTCTCTCCTCATTGCATCAGATGAGACACAGGCAAGCATGGCACTGTCAGGGAAGGCTGCAGCTTCCCTCTCCTCCACCAGCTGCTTCACGCAAGTCTGTGATAGCTCCTGGCCGCGGGAAGCGTGCCTTTAGCCTAAACAGTGCAGGTCATGGACTGCAGCCCTTCTGCCTGCTCCCACGGGGTAAGATTATACTGACATCCTAGTTGGCAGCCACCGCAGAACAATCAAAGCCCAGACGATCTTCTCGTAATCCCCATGAGGCAGGGGACACTGTAGGCGAGGGAAACTCACCCGGGCACTGGCCCTGCTATGCTTCTTTCATCCAAACCGGCTCCCGCTCTGACACCTCTCAACAGCCACTGTGCGCTCTCTTGAACGTAGCGCCAGCGCTGCCAGGGCACTGGGGGCAAGAGACCACGTCCCAGCATGGCACGAGCGTGTCCTCGCGCTGAAGAGGCGCCTCACGGTTTAGCGTCGCTGGTCGGGATCTGTTTGGAGAGCCTGGGCTCATGGCACCAGGGGTTGCTGAATGGAAGCAGGAACAGAGGAACAGCCGCAGAGCAGAGTATATGGTATTTGTACAGCTTCCCAGCCCTTGGACTTCAGCATTCCTCTCCCGCAATTATTTATATCTAAATATAAGCCTGTATATATAGAATAACCGTGCACGGGCACGCATGTTCCTCCTAAGCCAAGGAGGCAGAGAATACCAGGATTATGCAGCACTTCCTAACCGCAGCTCCTCAACAGCAGAGGACAAGTGATGCTCCAGCTTCGGAGCATCCCCCCTCAAAGCTGCCCTTTGAGCTGTGGTCCCACCGGTGAGGACAACCCACTACGCCAGGAGAAGGCTGCCTTTCCCACGCTGCCTACCTGCCCTCCACGGGCCGCCAGCCCCACAGCATAAAGTGGGTCTTGCTAGTCAGTGCGGTTGCTTTCTCTCCTCTTGGGAAGCCCAGGGGGGCAGACAAAGGGGCTCACACCCCTGCCTCCCCACGCTGCTCCCTACGCACAGGGCACCCTGCTCCTGACCCTTCTTGGCATCTGCTGCCTGGACGCTAGAGAAGCCATCGGGGTGGGGGGGGGCGCAGCATACCCGAAGGCCGTGCTGGTACCCGGCCTGCCCTAGCCCGCACCTTCTGCCCTCCCCAGCCTACCTCCAGCCGACAGCAGCCCCCGGCGACAGCCCCAGGCTCCAGCACATCCCCCAGCCCCCTCCCCTTGCTGCCTTCTCAGCGACCCAGGCGGCTGTGCCACCTCCAGGCACCCCCGAGCCAGGACGAAGGAACAGGGGGAGCAGGGGGGGGTCTCCATATCCGTTTCTCCCATCCGTAAGAACCTCTTCCCATTGCGGTATGCCCAAGCAGCGCCCCGCGCTTCTCTTTTGTGATTTTTCTCCCTTCCTCCCACACCCCAGCCATCCCCATCCCCATCCCCGGCCGCTGCGCCCCTTCCAGCCCCCGAGCCCCAGGTGACAGGCGAGCGATGGGCACGGGCATCCTGCCGGCGGCTGGGACCGACTGCCCTCGCCCCCGACACTCCCCGCCGGCCCGCTCCGCAGCCCCGGGGCCGGAGGAGGGGTGAGGGGCTCCCGGCGAGGGGGTCCGTACCTAGTGCGGGCAAAGCCCGGCCCGGGCCGGCCCGCGGCGGGACGGTCAACGAGCGCGCCATGCAAAGCGGGCGGGGAGGGAGGGAGGGAGGGTGGGTGGTTGGGGGCAGCCCCCGGGCTAGGGGGGGGCGGCCGCTCTCCTCACCTCCTCTCGGGCCCCTTCCGCCTCCTCCTCCGGAGGCACCGGCGTGCTGCTGCCTCCCTCGCTGGCGGCGGCCGCCGAGGCCGGGGGGGACATGTCGGCGGGGGCGCCCCGCTGGCGGTGCCTGCGGGCCGGGCAGCCGCATTATCCCGCCCGCCGCCGGGCGCTGCCTCGCCGGTGGCCGGGCGGGCGGCGGGGCGGGGAGGCGGGCGGGGGGCGCGGCGGCATACGGCCCCCAGCCGCGGCACGGCGGCAGCGCTCGCCGCCCGCCGGCCCCCGGCCCCGCCGCAGCGCAGCGCCGCTCCCGCTCCCGCGCCCGGCGCGGCGGAGGGCGGGCGGAGCCGCGGTGGGAGGGCCGCGGTGGAGGCGGGGGGACGGGATGGGGAAGGCGGTGGGAAGGGGATGGGGACGGGATGGGGACGGGATGGGGGCGCGGCGGGATCCGCGCCCGCCCTGTGCGGGGCGGCGGGTGACCTTGAAGCGGCGGGCGGGCAGGATGCCCGGTGCGGCCGCCCCTCGGGAGCGCCACCGGGAGCCGGGCTGCCGTCCGGGCGATGCCTCTCTCACAGCCCCACCGAGGGGGCTGCCCGATGGGGAGGCGAGGGGTCCCGGTGGGTTCTCCTGCCCTCGGGATGAAGTGGGAGAGCTCGGGGGAGTGGGACCGCTTTGCGTGAGCTCCGACTGTGATGTTCTAAGCCGTGGGGCACCCCAGCTGGTCTGAGGGGTCAAGTTGACCACCATCGCTAATGCCGGCACTTGGGGGAAAACCTTGGGTTTCGGCTGCGATCGGATCACAGCTATCATCACCAGGCCCAAGGATGCTCAGCGCGACGTCACAGAGCTGACTGCAGCGCGTTTCACCCATAGACGTAACCTGCCTGGGTGCAGGGGTGAGTGGGAAAGCCCCTTCAGACCCTCCACCAAAACTCACAGTCTAAACCTAGAGCAGCATCCTCAGGGAACACAGAGCTCAGGAAAGGTCCGGACTCATCTAGGTCCAGATATTGCAGGCAGAGCCCAGCTTCCTTGAGAGTCTTGGGAAAGCAGGTGTCCCTGCAGGTACCTCCCCAGATCCAAACCGGGGAGAAGCATGAGCTGCAGAATTTGCTGGAAATTGCTTCAACTTTTCTGAGCTCAGCCTTGGGGTTAGGATGAGCGGTTTGCTCTGGGCCACTCGGTTGCCTAGGATGGGGAAGGAATGCTCCATAGGCCTGGTGGTCTGGCTCAAGGAGACACATCCGCAGGGAATCACCAGCCACTGCTTCCTGTGGGAATAGGTGTGGCAGCCGGGGTGCTGCTGAAGGAGCTTATCTTCAAAAGAGGTTGGGGATGCGTTTCCTCTCCTTTCCCCTGTTTCCATGGGAACAGCAGCAAGCCAGAGCAGCCTGCTCTGAATTTTGCTGCCTATCGCTCAGGCACCCCCTACCCAATCCTCCAGGCAGACTGTCATTTATCCTCCACCAGTGGATCTAGTAAGCCAAAAGTAGGGATTTTTGTATTGGGCATATTTGATACTGGTCCTGGCAGCATGTTTTCCGTGTCTTGGAGACAACACCGCCAAGCACATCACCAGCTATGCTATTTTTGAGCTGAGGTGTCACAAAAAAGTCCTGTGCCCTGCTCCATCCGAACTGAAGTTGTACAAGTTCTCAGCCATTTTCCGCGGGAAACAGGCACATGGCAGGTTTCGACCCTCGGATAGGAACCTGAGGGCATGGTTCATAATGTGTTATAAAGAGCACAGGACCCTCCCAAGAATGGAAAAAATGAGGCTATAGGATGCACGTACCACTTGGAAACTGAAGCAAGAAGGCCAGTGTTCAAGATTGTGTTCCATGTCACCGTCACAGGGAGAACCCAGGAGTCCTAATTATAACACAATACCCTAGACACTCAAGTCCTCTTTCTCTTGAGGACAAAAGACAAAAACATCTTTGCTTTAATATGTGAGAGTTACCCCTGTAATTGTCAGGATGCTCTACTGTTAGATCATGTTAGAGACCGGGACATTTCTGGTTCGGGGACACTTCTGATGTGACAAAATGTTTGGAAGAACATTAAGTTCTTAAGTATGGTTTTAGTTGTTACCCATGCAGTAAATGTACAATTAATTTCCAGAAAAAGTTTGATGGAGGCTGCATTTTAAACCAGGTGACCACAGCTACTTATCCTTGGACTGGCTATTTGTAGTCTAAATCATCATAGAATCATAGAATCACAGAATGGTTTGGGTTGGAAGGGACCTTAAAGACCATCCAGTTCCAACCCCCCTGCCATGGGCAGGGACACCCTCCACTAGACCAGGTTGCTCAAAGCCTCATCCAGCCTGGCCTTGAACACTTCCAGGGATGGGGCACCCACAGCTTCTCTGGGCAACCTGTGCCAGTGCCTCACCACCCTCTCGGGGAAGAATTTCTTCCTGATATCCAATCTAAATCTACCCTCTTTCAGTTTAAACCCATTACCCTTTGTCCTGTCACTACAGGCCCTTGTAAAAAGCCCCCCCAGCTTCCTTGGAGCCCCCTTCAGGTATTGGAAGGCTGCCCTAAGTCTCTCCAGAGCATTCCTTTCTCCAGGCTGAACAAGCCCAATTCTCTCAGCCTTTCATAAATATAAAACTGGATTTAGCAGCACATTTCTGTAGCATCATATATATATATATATATACATATATATATATACACACACATATATATATTATTTATATATGTATATAAACATTGGGTTTAGCTTTATTTTGTCCAATAGGCCAAGCGTGACCAAATCTTAGTCTTTTGTTTCGAAACAACCAATGATTCCCAGCAATCTGCTGCTTTTCCTCTCTCAAGCAGATGTGTAGCAGAGAATCCCCTCGTGTTAGGATGCAGGATTTTCTGAGCTTGGAAACTAATGCCCGTTACATTTACAAATTTCAAGGATGTTTTATGCTGGCTGCCTGAGCCTTCCAGAATGTGTCGCTCCAATTAAATTACTCCCTGTTAATGCAACAAGGGGAACGTGGGTGAAGGAACGTGCCTCTTGCTCCAGTTTAACAACATCCCTTTGCCATTGCTGGTCTGCAGGGTTGACTGTGCGGGTGCCATTTCCCTCTGCAATCATTGTCCTCAAGGAAATCTCTGCCATTACTTACGTCTTCCTCGGCTACGCTCAGACTTCATGACTGCTGGGAGGAGATCCAGGTGTGCCCTTTTTTATGGTGGGAAGGAAACCCGTAGGGGTCATGAATTTGTGACTGGGGAACTAGTTTCTGTTCAGCATCACCAGGCAAGTGTCTGCATCTCCATGGGCAAGATGCCAACGGCCCACAAAGGTGCAAAGTCTGAAACTTGATGAAATAGGTGGGTTTGTAGCTCCTGCTCTGGGGTGTATTTCACAGGTGGGAATTACTGTCACTGGGCACCCTTTGATCCCTGCTCTGATCCTTTCCTTTCCAACAGGCTGCCTGTGTGCAGCTTGCTTATTTTCCATCCAGCTGCATAAGAGTCTCTTTATTCATCAGCACAATTATCTGTGAGGCTCCACAGAGGTTTCTGGCTTGGGTTAAATCGCTTTCCTCTCCACAGCAGCCCAGCAGAATATCCAGTGGCCTCCCTGGCATCCCCCCTAGAAATGAAAAGCACATCCAGAGCTGCCCAGCTGCTGTTTGACAGTCCTCAGGACATCTTGTCCGATACAACTCCAGAGCAGTGTTGACCACAACAAGTGCCTGGAAACTGAGCCAAATCCTCCCTTGGCAAATGTTTTGTTCTGCCTGAGTTTTTTTGGCCTGCTACCCCCAGAAAGGAATAAGCCATGGGAACTAATGGCTCAGAGAATTTAGTCTATCCCTAATTATGGTCTCGGGAGTCACCTCCCTTAAAAGCAGAAAATAGGTTTCTGTTGCAAATAGCCTTCCTCACGCTGAGGGGTTGGAGCTGACACTTCCTGGTCTGGGGAAGCATCCCCTCATCACCTGACTATCCCCATGGACCCAGGCAGGGGAGGGAGACCAGGCTCTTCTGGGGACAGGGCTAAAAGCCCACTGCACCTCTGTTCTCCTACCTGTTGGCCTTCCTTAGGGGCCATCACATGGGAGAGGACTGGTGACAAGGCCAACATTCCACCTTGGGGAATGGCTGCGATCCCACCTTCAGTGCCCCAGGAGCAGCTGTTACCTGGGCAACACGGACTAATTCATTGCTTATTCATGGTGCCTGGGCTCCTCCTCCCAGGGGGTGGCCACCTGCCCTCTGCTTGCCCTGCACTTCTGCTCAGCACCTGAACATTTCCAACAGCTGGCTCACCGCTCCCTCCCCTCCCAGCCGCCCTGAGCAAGCCGTCCTGCTCACCCCTCTCTCCTAAGCCCTGCCGGGGCTCCTCACTTGCTTACAGGAGCGTGGCTACACCAGGCCTGTTCCCAAATCGCTCTGATGCAAGTGTGAAGAGACACAAGCTCTAATTCAGTCTGGCAGCTGGGTAGTTTAACTCTCCTGAGAGCAGAGCCACGCTTGCGTGAGTAATACCTCTGGCAGCATCATGCAGCTTGCTAGGGACCCGCAGAGCAGCCACTCAGAGCACTGTTAGGAGGCAAGAACTGGGCTAGCGAGGGGTTGCAGGGCTGCAACGAGGGGCTGGGGTGAAGCAACTCAAGCTGAAGGAACTCAGAAATGGAAGTTAACCCATCCTCTTTCTAACAGCCATCAGGTCCAGCGTGGTGACGCCTAAGCTCGGGACGCAGCATTGGCAGCATCCATCCTGCGCTCCCCGGCAAGGTGAGCTGAGGGATGGTTGGGTGAGCTGAGGGGTTTGTTCTGTTTTGGATAGTCCCTGCCAGATCAACTGTGCTTAGAGAGTCATGAATAAATTATAGCCTGGCGATGGAGCCCTGACTTCCACAGCTATTCTGTGGGGAGGGAGGAGAGCTCTTCGTTAAAGCGGTGTGGCCAGGCAGAGGTTATCAGAGCCACCCTCTGGAAGTGAGTCTGCCTCTCCACCAGCCATAAAGGGAGCCCCAGGTGATGAGATTTCTCACCTAGGGCACAGTTTCACCATGTATTTAAGCATGGGTTTATTATCACTTCTCCAAGACCATCTGTTATGCCCTCCCCGTGCATAACCACATCTGCCATCTCCTTTGGGAGAGCTCTGAGCACACACAGCTGCACACACACACACACACACACGTAAATAAACACACACCGAGGCCTTATCAGCCATGCGCTTGTCAGGAAGCGAGCAGAGAGCGTCAGCCACTGAGCTGACAGGAGCTACACAAGGAGGATCATATTTAGAGTGGAATTCTGTTAAAATATCTGGGAGGGTTTCTTCATGTGCTTTTAAGCTCGAGGATTTTTAGTGCACCTTCATATCGATCACATTCTGCTTGTGGAAGTGAATGCCATGGTGTGATGGGTTCAGTCAGGAAAGGGCTAACTCCCTTTACTCTGGTTGCCAGGGAACTCTGTTCCTGGACAGTAAGTGAAAACATTGATAAGGCCTCAGCTGGTGCTGGGGATGGCCTGTACTGAACTCAAGGTCTTTTGTCCGCTTCGGATACTGTAGCTGACCCAGACTGATCAAGGCAGTATCTCATTCCATAGTACATCATGTTCCGGTCTCTTGGGTGGGGAAGGGGGTCCGGTAGCCATTGCTCTGCCCTTCTCTCTCTCCCTTACTCCCTTGCTCGTCTCTCTGGGCACTTGCTAACCCTCCTGCCTTAGCTGCTTTGCCAACTCCTGTGCTGGCTCATTCGTGTGGGAGCTGGTGGGTTGTTTTGAGTTTTCTGGCTGTGTTATCGGTGATAAGGTTTGCTCGGAATCTGCTGAGTAGGCTCCCGGGCTCAGGCCCTCAGGCCGTGGCTCTCGGGCTGCAATCCCTCTCGGGCTGTGGGTCTCGGGCTCTCTGGGTCTGATTTTCATCCCTCAACATCTGGGTGTGCATTGGTCAGTGGATGGTGGGAAATTGTGTCATATTGTATATATTGTACTATATGTTTCATTTTCTATTATTTTAATTATTTATTATTAGTAGTACCTGTATGTATTGATTTAGATTTAATTAGTAAATAGTTGTTATCTCAATTCTACGAGCTTCCTTATTTCTTTTTCCTCCGATTCTTCGCCTCCACTGGAGGAGGGGAGGGGGATTTGTGAGAGCGGCTTCGTGGTATTTTGCTAGCCGGAGTTAAACCACGACACTTGGCCAAAAGCACGGTGAGTTAGGTGTGATCCCCGTTCAAAAAATTAACTGATCCCCTTGTCCAAACTCCTACGCATCATACGCACAGCAGTGAGCGACAGAAGGAGCTGGACGCTGCCCTGACCACCATGGGATCCCAGACAAGAGTGGGAATCGTGGGTCCTTGTCAGGGACAGCATTAACCGGGCAACTTGCCAACCACCTACCACAGGTAGGTAAACCTGATCTGCTCCAGGTTGTGTCACCGTATCAGCACAGTGGGTCCCGTAATGTTATGGGAGTGCACAGCCAAAGGGCAAGAGGCATCCAACACGGATTTTCCAACTGGAAATAATCCCTTAGTGCAAAAGCAAGCAGGAGCCTGTAGCAGCATCCTCGGACAGATTCAAAGTGAGCTTGTGATTTCAGCCAGATTTACCACAAGAGGGCAGCCAGCATTTTCTGGGCTGATTACCCCCAAAAATGGGTACCTGAGGAGAACCTGCTTTGCACTGGCCTGTTAGAAAGCTCATCCTCGCTTCTGAGCATTGAAGCTTTAAAAGACATGTTCCTGCTTGGCTTTGTTAGACCAGAAAGCGAAGTGACCCAGTTTGGTGCACTACAGAGTTGATTTGCTGTCAGATATACGGAACAGCAGTCGGAGGACAGTCTTTCCTGCGGCTTTCCTTGCTCTCCCTGGGCAAGGGCCCAGAGCACGTGGCTTCTGGGCTAAGCTCCCTGAGCTGGCGCTGGAGGACCAGGCAGAGGTCTGGGTTACTGCTCAGAGCATCTCTGATATTGAAAATGCAGTGGGAGCTTCCTCATGAGGATCTAGCACCTTTCTGGTAGGCTCGGCACTTCTGATGGTGGGAATGGGAGGAAAGGGCTGCATCCCCAGGGAACGGGGCAGCCCGATGCTCACGTGGGACCAAAACTGTGCCGTGGACAGCCTGTGTGTGGGGAATGCAGCAGCAGTCACATTGCCTGGTGTGAATTGCTGTGGCAATAACTGCTCACAGCAATTTCAGGTAACCTATGTTGCTTAAACATGGCAGAGGACCACAGCTAGGAATGAAATTACCATTATTTTTCCTCCGACCAGACACAGACGGCATAAATCCCCTTTCTCCACCTCTCTCAGCCGCATCTCACTTATCTCACCCAGTGAACAGCAGAGAAGGTGCTGGTGCCAGGCCAGACTACAACCGAGGTGGGCAGAGCTCGGGTTCAAGACGTTGGGTGCGGAGACCTGGGTTTCGCTTAGGAAGTGAGAAGGCTGTACTTGGGGACAGAACATTACCGGGGACAGTATCGGAGCTCACATGCCGCCTGGGGAGTCCTTCCTATGCCCGGGCTCTGCCCCGATGCTCCCGGCAGTGCAGTGTGGTGGGAGAGAGCCTTCCTGAGCCGAGCCCCTCGCCGGAGAGGTTGAGTAGCTCTGGTACCTTCGAGCAGAGTGTGCTGACACTGACCTCTAGTGGGAACACATCCCTCTGCCTCTGTTTTGTCCCTGCAAATTTATCCGGTGGCACATCTTAAAGGGGACTGGAGAGAGCCCAGGATTAGAGTCCCATTGTTAAAATTCTCAAAAGCAAATCAGAACATCAAGGTTGGCCTCATACTATATTTAAGGTTCTACTCCGTCTACCACTGCCTGCCAATGCATTTTATATATATATATAATGTGTGTGCATAGGTGTATCTCTTTGTATTTAAAGCCTCTGAAAGTAAGAGAAGTCCAAAACCCGTGTGGAGAGGCAGAAAAGCTCTCTGGAAGTAAGGACGAAAGGAAGACAGCATGAAGCGGAGCCCAAGCCTTGCTGAAGGAGTGACAGAAGGCAAATAACAAGGCAGAGTGGCCACATTCATCTTTCAGACATTGCACTCTAGCCCTGGAAGCAGGCTCCACACCTGTACCGCATCTGCAACAGGACGTCACAGGATAATCAAGGGATGACTGCTACTTGCTGCCAAGCCAAGCAGCAACTCGTTCACAAAAAAGTGAAATCGTGGTGCGTCACCACACGGGTTTGCACTGATTTGACCAACGTGGATTTCTCCCAATACCCGATTTCATCCACACAAATGTTTAGAAGAAATCATTCCATGACTGCCCTGCATCTCTAGCAGCATCTAGTATGTGACTAGAGGGAATGGCATAGGCATTTTGGAAGGTATTTGATGGGTATCCTAGTAGATGTTGGGTACCAAAAGCTGAAAGTGTGGAACTTCTGTGTGGGGGTCAGGAGGTGCACATGGAGCTGGGATGCAGCCACGACCAGGGTGTGAGAGGGAGTGACGTGAATATATGGCCCAGATCCCTGCCCTGCGTTGGACAGAGCTGATAAGACGTGGGAGAAGCTCCTTTCCCTTCACAATTGCAGTCTTGCAGCCAGGCAGCGCCAGGGCCACGACTGGAGATACTGAAACAGAGCGTGGGAGGGAAACTTGTGACTGGCAGTTATGGGTGCCAACAGAGACTTGCCCTGCCTACCTCCTGCTGCCTTCTCACCCCAAAAACTTTCTTCCTGTCTGGTCAGAGGCACTTTTCATGGGTAGCTCGCCTGTAGCGAGGCTGCGGTTGGAGACCTGGTGACCAGCGCTGGGGGAGTGACGCAAACCCGAAGCGGCAACTGCAGCGCGGGAAGGGGAAGTCATTGGCCCTTTGCATATGGTTTGTGTGAGCTCTGTCCCGTACCCACCACCGTGCTTTCCCCAGGTGAGCTCCCTTGCAGGTGTGTGGCAGGAAGAGATCCTTCCCTTCCTGATGGGCTGAACTGGAAAGATGGAAACCCTCTGGAGGTGGGGAGGCATGTCAAGCAATAAAAGCAACAAGTGAAAACGATTTTAAGGTGTCACCTGCTTTCAGAGCTATCTAGGTTGTCTGTGGGGGAAAACCCGCCGCCTGGGACACCGGAAAGTAACAGGGTGAAGTCTATGCAGATCCATGAGGAACACACCTGGGTAGTTTTGATGTTGGAAGGACAGCACTGAAATACAGCCCGGTCAGTCATTCAGAGGCAGAGACGGGTCTTCACTTGAGCTCCTATTTTCAGCTTTGATTCTTTGGTGCTGGCCGCTTGTGTGTAAATGCTGGCAGCCGCTCTGGACTTTGGGCTTTCTCCTGGCATCACAGGAAGGCAGCGAGAAGCAGCCAGACCTTGTGCTGGCGTGTAGTGTCCGCCTTGCCTTTCCCCTCGCAGGCAGGATGGACAAGAAGGTGTCCCAGTGGGTGAAGCGGGTTTAAACCATGCACACGGGAAAAGCAAACGTCCCATGGTTAGCACCCATCTCCGCTACCAGTAAGTGACATCCCCCGGAGCCCGCGGCTTCCGCCAACATCGGCGCACGCAGCAGCATCCTCACCCACACACCGCCTGCTCTGGTCCCTCTGCCCCTCACCCCCCCCGCCAAACCTGCCTGCTATTTAAGGAACCCAAACAAAGAGGGTAGGGGAGGGAGCGGGTCCAGGACACACCGGCACGTACCGCACGGCGCTGCCACCTCCCCTACGCGCCCCAGCCTCTCCCACGGGTGGGTTTTCTCCCTCTCAGCGCTCCCTCCGGACAGAGCGGGCGAGGAGAGGCGCGCACACGCACCCCACCCCCACCCCGTTTCGGGGGTGCCGCGGCCGGGGGGGGAATCCCGAGCAGGCGGGGCCGGGCGCGGCTGAGTCAGTGCGGGCGGGAGGAGGAGGAGGAGCCGCGGCGCTTAGCCTGCGCGCCGGCCGCCGTTCGCTGGCTTTCCGGCCATGAGCCCCCCGGCGCCGGGGCCGGGGTCGGGGCTGGGGCCGGGGCCGGGGCCGGGGCGGGCGGGCGGCGGGCGCTGAGCGATGTCGCGTGCGGCGGGCGGCGAGTGCCGCACGGAGGCTGCGGGCTGGGAGGGCGAGGACGGGCAGTGCGACTCGGGCATCGAGTCTCTGCGCTCGCTGCCGGGCGGGAGGGAGACCCCCGCCGCCACCGCCGCCTCCCCCGAGACTCCTCCCGCTGACCCCGAGACCCCTCCCGCCACCGCCGAGACCCTCGTCGCCGCCGAGGAGCGACTCGACTCCAGCTACGGCTCCGGCGCCCTCCCCGAGCCTCTGCCCGGGCTGCCGGCCGCCTGCCCCGCCGAGGAGCCGCCGCCGCCCGCGGGGCTCAGCCGGCAGCAGCTGCAGGCGCTCACCTACCTTTCGGAGGACGGAGACACGTGAGTGACCGCATTCCCTGGCCCCCTATCCCTCCCCAGGGGCGACTTGCCAGCGCCGGGTCTCCCCACCGCCGGGCTTGGCCCCCCACCGCCGGCCGGGATAAGCCGGGCTTTTTCTGCCGTGGTCCCCGGTCCTCGCCCGCGGAGCATCCGTTGGGACGGGCTGTGGAGGGTTCCTGGAGCCCCCACCCTGAGAGCCTCCCTCTGTGCATGGGTGCGCGGTGCCCTGGCGTAGGTTTGGGTGGATGACCAGTGGGGCATCCCGGCCAGGTCCAGCGGAGTGAGCAGGGAGAGGCGGCCCAGGCGACCTGGGTGCAGAGCGCACCTGCCATAGGAAGCCAGCTTCCACTTGCCGTGGGGCTGCTAGCAACTAGAAGATGGTTTGGGAGCAAATCAAGCCCGCCACCTTCCCACTGTCTCTTCCCTAGATAATGCAACATTTCCTCCCCCGTGGGGAAGGCTTGGCTGCGTGATACGGCATGTAAGCAAGACCCGAAACGAGATTGGCGATGCAGGGCCAGACCTCGAGGTGGCTGTGTTAGGGCCACAGATGCTGCTCAGCCCAGCAACCCAAGAACTCTTTGTTCTCAGGTGAAAATGGCCTTGCTTTGCCAACCCGCCGCGTTGGGCACGGTTGTGACGCACGCCCCGCTACGGGGCTGCCCTCCTGAGCCTCTGTGATGGAGACAAGTGTTTCTCTTAACTGGGGGGGCGGGGGGCTTCCCATATCCGTAGTGCCCTCTTAAGGGCAGAGGCATCACACTGGAGGTATGTGGTTTGGCTTCTGGTAACTGCCTTCAGCTAATCACAGCTCTTTCCTGTCGTACATTCCCTCAACGGAAGGTTTTCATCATGAGTGCGCACACAGAGCATGAGCGAGGCGTGCTGGCAGCCAAGAAGGGCAAAGCTTTGCCTCAGAACCAGCCTGGAGTTTAATACTGAGTAGTGGTGCAAGAGGAAGAGAAACTAAGGCATCGGCACAAGCAAGCGAGTGTCTTCGATCGTGGGAGCAGCAAGGAGGCTCGGTCCTTGCCTGGCAGAGCACGACCGGTTCTGAGGCTGAAGATGAGCTGGGAGCCAGCCCGAGTGTTTACTTCCCGGTTAGGAAGGAGCCTGTGCATCTGCTAATGAGTTCATTAATGCTCACTGTGGGATCTGTGCCGAGGATTGGCTGGAAGCTTAGTGGCAAGCCAGGTTAGACTAAACGCAGCCTCCCACGCTCCCCAGCCCGGCGCCTAGGTAGTGCTTTCTAGTCCTGTCTTATCTGCAGGCTGGCTCTGGGAATCCTTGCCACCTTTCCCAGCTGTAACGCTAGAGCCAAGGTGCTTGTGGAGAGAGCCAGGAGTCTTTTAAGCAGAGCTGTGGAAGTAACACCTCAGAAAAGCCCCCTGAGTTAATCTGTCTGGGTGTGCCCAGGGCTCCCCACTTGCTTTTCTTTAGTAGGTGCAGCTGCTTGGAGATGCTTTTGCTGCTTGGGGCTGTCTGGTAAGGTGGCTGAGCCCTGCGCTCGTCAGACTTGCTTGTCCAGAGCCTAATGCGAGCATCTCATTAACTAGGGAAACATTAATTGGTGGTGCCTTGGTTACCGGAGGCAGGAGACCGCTCCAAATGGGTGCAGTTGCTCTTCTGTTTTCTCTCGCTCGCAGCGCAGTTCAGAACAGGAAATCTGTAAAGAGCGAGGGAGGGAGCAAAAAGTCTGCCGGCGCTGCAGCTCGTACAGCTCAGGCCTGGCCATGCCCGCGTAGGAGATGGCTTTCCTGGGATCCGCTCCTGGTGCTGGGAGAAAAAAACCTATTCTTGTGGTTAGAGCGGCAAGACTGTGGATTTCTGCCTCTGCTATTCCTGTCTCTCCTCCTGACCTTGCGGGAGAGGTAGGCGGCATTTATATTTAGAAATGCTGAACATCCACCACCCGGTGGATGCAGATGGGGACTGCGAGTGCCCAGCGACTCACTGAACTACCACTGGTTTTGAAAGCAAAAACGAGTCGGGGCTGACAGTAACGCTCGAGTCTACGGAGCAATTCTCTCCATACACTTCTCTCATCCAGTGACAGAGTGTCCCCCCCAGAGAAGAGGGATCAGATGGCCATAGGCTGCATCCCTTTCATCCAGCCAGGCAAATGCATCGACTTCTTTTCATTTCCGTCAGCGGCACATTTCCTCGTGTGCCTTGCTTGAATGCCTGCCACAAAGCAGCTCCAGGCTGAGAATTAAAATTATACTATCGTTATATTTCAAAAGACTTGGGCAACAATGCTTTCCTGTAATTGTAATTCTGAAAATACAAAAAATTCAGGGGTTTTGGCCGAGTAGTTCCTGTTTTCCCAGCTGCCCTGGCTGGTACTGAGCAGGGAGGAACACCGGGCTCACACAAAGGAAGCTGGCAGAAGTCTTGGCTGTCCATCTGGCAGGATTCTTGGCTGTCCGTAGTTCCCCTGGGCTAGTCCACCCGTGCCACCTCGAGGTGTGCCTGCGAGGGGGCTGCGTTTGTCCCCCTGCCGCTTGTGGGGGAAGTGTACGAGGTGCAGGCAGAGACGAGGAGCATGTGCTTGGGCGGTTGGAGCGTCAGCAGGATCTTCCTTGAATACCTTCCTGCCTGCCTCCACGGCAGAGGAGCGTTAGCCCAGGCAGGGTGAAGCAACGGGGCTAAAACTGGCTCTTCCCGCGCCCAAAATCAGAAGGGGTACCACTTGTGGAGGAAGGAAATTGGCCAACAGGGGAGATGTGGGTGTGATGGCCAGTGAAACGTGTGGGTGCCATCTTCCAAGAATCATTTGCAAAAGCTTCATCCTCCCCTTCACCCTCCCCAGTCCCCCTGCCTCGGGGAATTTGGAGCTGCAGCAGTAGCAGGGCTACAGCACACCAGTCCTCGAGAGAGAGCGGCAGAGCTGGCATGGTAGGAGAGGTCAAGGATGCGGAACAGGCAGAGGATGGTGGGTGCACGTGGGGCAGTGATACATATCCTGCTTGTTCTGCAGCAGGGTGAAGAGCAAGCCCTGTGCGCTCAGTCTCCTCCCAGCATCTGTCTTTTCCTTGGAAACCAAGCGGTCTCCTCCAAGCATCCGTCTCATCCATGTAAACCAGCTCGTTTTCTGTTGAATTGGGTCCCGAAGAACTGCTCTGCGTGGAAAGGAAGAGAGGGGTTTTCCAGCTGCAGGCATGGCTAGCTCTGAGGAGGCTGCAGGCAGCTTGTCGCTGTGCCCTGACCTCTGGACAGGCTCAACCTTTGCTAGGATGCACCAAGGAGAGCCCCTCCTTCCAGCCTCGCCGAGCAGATGCACGAGTCCAGTGTCTTGAGAAAAGGGTGGGTGTGGGACCAGCTCCTTTGGCATGGGATGGAGTGTGATGAGATTGCCTGTCGTGTTCCAGCACAAGGAAAAACCTTCTCATTTGCTTGGGCTTATGGTAGCCTCGGCCAACTCTGGAGGGGCAGATGTAATTTATCAGTGTGAGGAATTAGGCTGAGCATCCTCTCTTCTGTCTAAAACATGTTTTCCTTTCTGCCCATGCTGGGCCTTGGGCCACGCACCAGTTTATGACATCGGTACCTGATGCCACAGCGTTGGGTCCCTTGGGCAGCTGGGTAGAGCTCAGGAAGTCTTGCTCTGGGCCCTCTGGCTGGGCTGTGCCGTGAAAGGCCAGGGGCTGCACCTCTGCAAGTGGGTGGCTGTCTTCTGCACGGGGCTCCGTATGCAAAGCCGTGTGGCTCCTCTGTGGGGGTGAAGGTCAGGGGACCCCAGCTCAGTCATGGGAGCAAGACCTTGGCCTCCTTCAGATGGAAAATGGGACCGAGTGGTTTTGGTTGGGTGTGTGTTTTGGGGAGGGAGGGGAGCAGAGGAAGCCTGACTTCCTCCTTCCACCAGAGACAAGTGCTGCCCAGTCTGATGATAAGAAATCACGTGCCAGTGAGTCGTGGGCTGAGATGCCTTAACAAGGGCTCGGGGACAGTTAATTGAGTAAATTTGGGGCCCCATGGGAGCTGATGTTCTGAGCTCTCCTCCACGTGATGGTAGCAAAGGGGCCTTCCCTGCTGAACCCTTGCCTACGTGTGTAGGCATTGAGCACAAAGGCTCATCTTGTAGGGCCAAGAGCCAGTTCCAACCATTCGCTGGCCCGTGCTGGTCGTAACCCTCCCATCTTTTGCACCCCTGTGCCAGGGATCCTCCCTGTGCAGGGGAACAGAGCTTGTCCCCCCAGTTCAGGCTGCTGGTGTGGGTGCTTGCTCAGCGCTTGCCCTGCCGAACAGGGGTGTTGCTGAACCCCCATAAGCCCTGGATCCCAGCGTGTGTGCCTGGGGGAAGGCTCAGAGTGTGACAGCAACCACAGTGAAAGGAGAAAAGAAGCAGGGGGCTGGAGGGACACAATTTTAGGAGAGAGATTCGAGAAGTCCAATGCAGAGAGCACACCTGGTTACTGGTCGGGCTGGGAGCCCCTGGCTTGGCTGGGCAGCCCAGCAGTGGATTGGCCATGGTTAATGGGAAGCAGGGATGCCCTTGGTTTGGGCAGAGGGGCTTTGGAAAGCTCCTTGCCCACTTACCAGGAGAGTTCAAGTCTATCTCGGTTTGCTCCCTAGTACACTGCCATCGTGGTGTACTAGGAAATGAGTCCTAACGTGGGGCTGGCTGGAGGGAGAAGGGAACCTGCTGTGTCCAGCTCCCCGTGCCTGGACTCTCGGCTCTGCCTCCGTGCGTGCGCACAAGTTTGAGCAGGGGAGGGCTGGGTGCTGCACCAGGTGAGGGCAGGCAGCCCTGCGCAGGCTCCTTTAGGATGCCCCAGCAGCTCCTGGCTGCCACGGGGGTCACACACGTACAGCCTTGGCGGGAGGTGGATAAGTCCTGGCAGCCCTCCGAGATGGTGCAGGCAAGAGATCTTTTTTTTTTTATTTTTTCCCCCTGTTAGGATGACTTCAGCCTGGCCTGGAGGAAGTTTCTTCAGACTTTCCACCTGCATAGGTTTGCCTTGGAGCTGGGGAGAGGCACAGGGAATTTCAGCACAGAGGAAGGGAAAGAATGGCTGGAAATTTCCATGTCCTGAGATGCAGAAGATGCCTGGCTGTAACAAAGCATTGGAAGTGGGGGGGGCTTTGGGTTCTTGCACTCTGCAGGCAAGCTTGGCTGTCGCTGGGAACGGGTTGAGCTCACCTAGATTAACAAAGTTAGTTTTGATTTTTATTGGTGTGGGGTTTCTTAAAGTTCAGTGTGGATAAAAGAGGAATCAGATGTGACTGTGCAGGAAGAGAGGCCGTGGGGTCTGAGCTGTGAGTGTGGTTACCAAGCGTGTCTCAGTCAGCTGCGTAGGATGCCCTCTGCGTCCCGGAGGTGGGAAGCCCCTCTGACTGGGGCAGACGCAGGGCTGAAGAGGGACCCCGAGATATCCTACACCCATGGCTGCTGCCACATTAAAAGCAAATCCTGAGGCAGTGAGGATACGTGCAGGGCTGTAAATGATTGCTAGGGTGTATTGTACAGGCTCTGACAAAGTCCAGGCACTGTCCCCTTGTAAGAGACTGTTCTGACGTCAAGGTATCTCTCTGGGTACAGAAACTGTAGGAAAGCGTATTTGCCTTCCGATGAGCAAGAATGGGAACTTGCTTCATTTGAAGTGGAGTTGCCACAGCCCATGAACCTTTTGGGATATTTGCTGCTTTTATTGCTGTTGTTCATCTTGCTTCTCAGCCCGTGACTGGGCCCTCCTGGGCTGGGCTGACCCGCTTTCTGGCTTGGCCCATCCCTGCCGTGTTGGTAGTGAGGGACAGACCCCTCGCTTTGCAGGGAGCAGTCCACATGTATCTGATGTTTAGTGCTTCTGCAGCCCCAGACCCCCCCAGCTGCTCAGAAATGGAGTAAAATGCTCAAATGTGTGAGTGCAGAGTCTAGAGGATATGAGGAATGGGGTGGTGTGTGTGGGTGAACAGGGGCACCTTCATCTCCTCCCTGAAAAAGGAGGTGCCCAGAGCCCTCCCGCAATGCCTCCCCTGCCAGTCAGCCGCCAGCACCCCTCATCTGCCAGCACCTGGACCAGACCCTCTGCAGAACACCACAGGAAAGGCAGAGGCTGCCTCCCCTGCTCGCCCATCAGTTCCCACCCCTCCCTTTGGCCCCAGAAGAGGCAGGCTGGAGATCCAGGAGGGGGCTGAACCCAGCATGGCCGAAGGGGCTTTGCAGCCCGCTACTCACAGCCTCCTTCCAGTCCACCCCCCTGTCCCGGTCCAATTCAAGCTGTGCCCTGCCCAGGGAAGAGGAGAACCTGCACAAGAGGAGACCCAGGGCAGGAGTAGTGGACTTGGGGGATGAGCCTACAGCTGACTGGGATCCACTGCTCCCTTGGAGCTGCCAGAGGGCAGCTGGAACAGCTCTGTGGAGCAGGGCAGCACCGCATTGGTACCCAGGGAGGAAGGGAGCCAGGCTGGGCTGGCAGAGGGCTGCAGGGAGGACGAAGCTGTGCTTGCTGAGGTTCATGCTGGCGGCTGAGGAAGCAGTTAGCGGCACAGGTTATGGGCTGGAACAGGAGACCAGGGTAAGCGTGGAATTCCCCTACTGTTCTCCTCCTCTCTCGCTCTCCTCTATTGCTGCTGGGGCCGTTTCCTCCCCTGAACAAGTTTCTCTTGTGTGAATTGTTTGCATGATTTCCTACCGCTCTGCTCAGCCAAAACAAGGAGCCAGGAGCGAACTGTTCCCACTGTGGACAGGGACCTTATCCAGAGAGGGAGAAAAATCTGTCAAATTCTACTGAATGCTGGATCCCTTGTCCTGGGTGCTTCTGGGGTGAGATGGGGAAGGGACAGGCTGCCTTGGGGACAAGGTGTCTTGCCCCACAGATGGGGGATCTGCATGAACAGCCTGTTTTCTAGAGGGAGGGAAGAGGATAGCCGGAGAACTGGTGGGACTTTGTGAGTTCTGCTTGGTGTCAGAGCTGGGTGTCACCCTTACCCTTGCCTCCACTTGCAGGCAGTCTCAGACATGGACACTTTTCCTACCTGGCCCTTGAGGTGACTCAGAAGCACGGTGGAAATGGGTGTTTTTCTGTGCCTGATCTGGGGCCACCTTGGGCATGGCAGCACTTGCGTGTTCAGATCCGAGGACGTCCCCAGGGGCGGCCCTGACCCCTCTGCTCCAGGATCGTTATCTCTCTGGTGATGAGTAGATCACCTCATGCCAGGGATGCCCTGTGCCCGTGGGACCTTTGTGATTCAGAGTGCTAATGAGTCCCCTTGTGCCGGGATGGAGCTGGAGAAGCTGAGAACAAGCCCAGCAGTCTGTCCTACCGGGCTGGCCACATTTCCCCTGCCCACAGCTCCTCCATCCCCTGCCCTTTTCAAAACTTCCTGTTGCCCTTTCCAAAAGTCCCTGCTGAGCTCCTACCACCGTGGCTGCAGGCAGGAGTGCTGCAGGCAGGAGCAGGCAGCTGAGGGAAGGGCAAGGGTCCGAGTGAAGCAGGGTGGAGGGTTTGTTCTGGCAAAGGCAGGGGCAGTGGCTGGGTGAGGGGGGGTGTCTGGCCATGAGCAGATATCACTCCATCGCCATGCCCTGGCTCCAGGGCTCAGCTGCAAACCCTGAGTGCCAGCATGGAGCAGCCCGGTGGCAGCGGGACCACGTGGCTGCCGTGGCAGAGAGAGAGGTGTGCTTGTAGCCTTGGCCAGAAGAAGGTGGAGATTGGCACAATGCCTGCATCTCAGGTCTCCTGGGCATAGGAGGTTTCCCGATTTAGCAGGAGACAATCCCGATTCCTGGTTGGCATCACTGCCTGTGGCATGGAGTGTACATATGCGCTCATCCCAGCTCAGTGGCCTCGCCATGAATTGCCCGAGTAGCTCACGGCTGTCGCAGCCATTTCGGGAAGCTGAGTGCTGGCAATGAGGAAAGGGGGGAAGGAATGCAGAAATGAGAGCACAGGAGGAGGCTGTGCCTGGGTGGAGAAGGAAGAGGGAAGGGGTGAAGCAATCCTTCAGAGCAGGCATGTCCCAGCTTCGAGGTGAAAGCCTGAGCTCTCTCCAGATGGGGATGGTCACCCCCATCACCTCTGCAGCCCAAACTTGCTGAGCCCAAACTTGCTGAGCCCCGAGTGGCTCCACCGCCTCGTTGCAAAGCCACCCAAGCCAGGCAGAGCGAGGTGATGCTGGTGGGGGCCTGCCCAGGGTTTCCACCTCCCTCCGGTGACTGCCCCACTTGTCCCCATGTGACGGTGTGGCATGGCGTGGGTCGTGTCAGAGGGGCTGGGGGGATTCCTGGGGACACGGGGGCTGGCTGCTGTGGGACGTGACCCTGGGTGCTGCTCCCTCCCCCGGGAGCCCAGCTTGGCTCTGGAAAGTGAAAGCAGCAGAGGTTTGAAGTTCAAGCCGAATTGCCTTGGAAAGTCCCCGGTCTGAGCCGTCTTATCTCTGCCCTACCTGAAAAAGGCAGATCCCACAGCTTCCTCCCACACGTGGTGCCTGGGAGCGGGTTTGGAGAAACAGGGGCTGTCCCTGCCAGTAGGCAAAGGACATCTCGGCGCAGGTGCCTCCACGGAGACCATGATGCAAAACCCAGCAGGGAATCTCCCTGCCTGGATCATTGGCAGGCTGGGGCCAACGAGAGCCTGCCGAGGGGAAGGGTATGGTCCCCCAGCTCTGCCACTTGCTCCTGCACCCTTTGGCTGTGTCCCTGCCCCGTGGTCTGCCGAGGGCAGACGGACCCTGCTCATGGGGAGCACTGGCGGTGAGGGGGTACCCCACAGCGGTGCGGAGGCAGATGTGGGTGGCCTCTCCTTCCAGCGGGGAATTCCCTGCCGTGGCATGACACGGGGCTTCCCCGCGGATGCAACCTCTCCTGTCAGCCTCTTCGCTGACGGCAGGGCAAAGAGGAACTGGCCTTGTTTTGCCACCAAAAATGGGGCTCAGCTCAGGATGCCCACGGTCCCAGGTGCTGGCTCGACCCTCGGGCAGCACTTGGGAGGAGGTGGACAAAAATGACTCTTTGAGGACTGGCCTCTGGGCTTCCCAGCACACCCATGTCCCCACTGCAGCTGGCGAGAAGAGAGCCCCAGCCCCACACCTTTGCTGCAGCGCTTTAGGGCCAGGTCTGGCCTTGCTGCCTGTGGAGGGGTGCTGACCCATGGCATCCCAAAGCTGGTCAGTCCAGCGAGCAGGGTGCCTTTCTGGGCCTGGCACAGCTCTCACCATCCATCCCTCATCCCTCCACCAAGCAGCATGGGCAGCAGGAGCCCACTTGGATCCAGACCTTTGGTTTGGAGCTGATCCTTGATGGAGACAAAAGCCACCCAGGGGCCCCAGCATGGGCTGCGAGGAGGTGGCAGGAGGCTCAGCTCAGGCCTGCCACGTGCAGCCTGCTCCTCGCTGCTGCCCGCTACGGCCGGTCTCTCTATGCAGGAGGGCCTGGGAGCCCAGCAGGTTGGCGGAGAGGACTGGAAATTCCCTCTCGGCTCTGCCTCCGTCACACTCTCACTTCTGTTCTGACTGCACTGGGGGCCTAGCATCAGACCTGGCTGCAAATAAAACCTCTCCTTGGGCTGGGGGACCCCGCGCTGCCCAGCTACTCATGGCTGTGGGGATCGTGATCCTGAGGACCAGGACCACTGAGCTCCAACGGAGGTGTCACCTCCAACGGAGGTGTCTTCGGTGTCCATCTGGGCTGGCGGGCTGCATGCCAGCCCTGCTGTGCCAGTGCCAAAAGGGAAGGATGTGGGGCAAAGAAGAGGAAATCGGTGTGGGACAGCAGATTGGCTGGCATGGGAACTCTGCTGCGCAGGTGATCTTGGATCGGCGCCAAGCTCCTGCCCAGCTTTGGCTGCCTGCCTCTGTGGAGGGGAAAGCAGAAGTGCGATGCGCAGCCGTCAGCGGGGAACTGGAATTCCCCGGACAGCTGCCAGAGCCCAGACCTCCATCCACAGCGGCCAAACCCGGCCCCTGGGATCTGTAAATGCATCCCAGGCTCTTTGGACCTGCACCAGTTGGAGGCCTGGCTTTGGGCAGTGCCGGATCCAAGCCCCGTGCATGGTGTGAGGTCTGAGGGAGGACCCTGCGGTGCTTAGTGGGGACAGGAGGCTCCGTTCCCAGTGGGGATGAGTGAAGGACTGCCCTGGGGAGTCGCAAGCCATTTTTCTGCCTTGCCCTGCTGCTGAGCTTCCCCAGGGACAAGGCAGGATGGAGGAGCTCTGAGCTGATGGGAAGGGAAAGGGATTCTGGGGGGTGGGGAGGTTATTCCTCCATGGGGCAGTGGGGGATCTCTGCTCCTGAGCATGGCGCTCGGGAGTAATTTTTCTGTTTTTTTAACTCTCCCCTTTGTTCCCTCTGTAGGTTGGTTCACCTGGCCATTATCCACTGCGTCCCAGCTGTGGCACTATGCTGCATCGCTCAGCTGCCCAGGGAGGTGCTGGAGATCCAAAATGATCTTTTCCAGGTATGTGGATGTGATAGGCAGACGGTGGGAGGAAGGCAGGTCCTGTAGGCGGCTCCCTGGATAAATGCCCAATCCAATTCTCCAGGACCCTCCACTCTCTTCCTCCAGAGCAGGTGAAGGTCCCAGTGAGCAGCCCCTTCTCAGCGAGGGGAAGAGGGGTGTGATCTGCTCTAGGTGATCCTGCTCTGGCAGGGGGGTTGGACTAGATGATCTCTAGAGGTCCCTTCCAGCCCCTAACACTCTGTGAATCTGTGACAGACTCTGAGGGAGAGGTGTGACAGCCCCCACCCAGCACTGCAGGGTGAAGGGATCCTTTAGGAGACCCCAGAATGTCACAGACAGCCCTGGAGGGTGGAGCATGCACGGCTTGAATGCGGCAGGATGGGTAACCTGTGAGAGTGAGATCTGCCCCCACGGGTGATCCTTGAGCTGAGGCATGGCGGGGCAACAAGCTCCTGTGTGTCAGCCACGCTTAGCCCTGGGACAGGGATGGAGCAGCCTGCCTGCCAGCCTCCAGGCTGGCTCCCATAGGCTGGCATTGCTCATTACGCTTGGTGTTCTGCGGGGCATCCTCCCTTTTCCTAATTGCTGCCTCCACCTCCTCTCTAGACCCCGCTCCACCTCGCCGTGTACCTGGAGCAGCCCAGCGTGATCCAGGCGCTGATCCACAAGGGAGTGAACCCTGGGCTGCAGGACCGCAATGGTAACACCCCGCTGCACCTGGCCTGTGAGCAGCAGTGCCTGCAGTGTGCCCAGCAGCTGCTGCAGGGCACGGCCCCGACCGACGGCACGGTCCCAGATGACAGCACGGTCCCAAACGATGGCATGGCTCAGCCCCACGGGCACCACCAGGACCTGCAGCTCCAGAACTGGCAGGGTGAGACCTGGGGGGAGCCCAGCACGGAGCCGGGACCTAGGCTGGGGCAAAGACCATGCGAGTTGTGTGGGCAGGGATCTGGGAGTGCAGCAGGACAGGGGATTGGTGTGGTTCCAGGTGGTCTGGGCTGACGGTGGCTCTCTCTCCTGTCTTCCCATCCCAGGCTTGGCCTGCCTGCACATCAGCACCTTGAAAGGGAACATCCCGATGATGTCTCTGCTGCTGGAGAGCGGTGCCAACATCGACGTTCGGGTAAGGCTGGGTGCGGTGCGTGGCTGTCTTGGGCACCCCCTCCGGACTCGGGGCAGGCACTGCCATGGGGCTCCGAGGCGCTGAGTTTTGAGGGAGAAGGTCCTTGAGGGGCTGTTGTGTGCCATGACAGCAGCCGGGGTGGGGGCTGCTCCCTCTGCACCCTGTCAAGGTGACCCTCCTCTGAGGGGCCCCCGCACCCACTCCCTTTTGGTCTGTGGGCTGCAGGAGGGCACGAGTGGGAAGACCCCATTGCACCTGGCCGTGGAATGCCACAACCGCAGGGCCGTCCAGTTCCTGCTGCGCAACGGGGCGTACGTGGACGCCCAGATGTACAACGGATGCACCCCGCTCCACCTGGCCGTGGGCCGCAGGGATGCGGCCATCGCCGCCATCCTCTCGCACTCTGGGGCTGACACCTTGCTGAGAAACATGGAGAATGAGACAGCCCAGGACCTGGCTGACGGCAACGATGATGTGAGTCTGTGCGGGGGGAGGCCTGTGGCTCTGCAAGCATGTCGGGGGGTGCAGGAGGTGGACGATTTTGGGGGGAGCTCCTGGGAGGAGTTTCTAGCCGTGCCCATCCTCCCCTACAAGGCTCCGGCATTGGCTCTGGGGGTGCATGGGGTGACTGCTTGTTGCCTGCAGCCCTTGGGAAAGCCCAGCCAGGGTTTCTTGGCACTCCCATGGGGAGGTAGGAGGCTGCAGGGCTGGGGGGGAGCAGTTCTGGGCCCCTACTCTGGCTCCGCTGGAGGCACAGCTGTGGATCCTTACACCTCTGCACCCTTGGCCTTTGCAGCTCCTCGCCTTGCTACCCTTTGATGACCTGAAGATCTCGGGGAAGCCTGTTGTGTGCTCCGAATGAGCGGCTGGACTCCTTTGGCCTGCCGGGCTGGCTCCGCGCTGTTGCCCTGCTGCCCGCTGGGACCTTGCCTTGCCTCTCTTCAGGGGGAGCAGAGCCACTTTGGGAGACGTTATCCCCCCCTTCCCCACGTTGGAAAAGTTTTGTTGGCCTCGGGCTGCCTTCTCGGAGGGAAGAAGGTGGTGCAATGAACACTACACAGGGGAGGCTTTTCTGTTAGTATTTGTGCCCTGCAGCAGCACTGGATTTCCCCTCCCTGCCATGGGTCTGACTTGTGGGGATCTCCTGCTCCAGGGAAGGAGCAGGAGAAGACTCCTTTTCACACCGTACGGTGGACAGAGCGTCCTCTGGCACCCCCAAACACCCAAATCAGAGTGTGGGGTGAGTAGAGTTAACGCACTCTAATAAACGTTCGTTCTTGCTGCGGACGCCTGAGGTCTCATGATCTAACCCTCCCCGCGGTGCCGGGAGGCTGAGCATTACCCCCGGGCACGTGAGGGCTGCAGGGGCTTCCCCAGCCCATTCGCTCCCTCGGGTCTTGCTCCCTCCCTCGCACAGCAGAAGGTGAGAGGGAGCGCAGGGGCTTCCCAGCTTGCAGAGCCTTCCCAGTGCTTGAAGCCGAGGCTGGGGGATCCCAGCCTGGTGCTCCATTCCCATGCTGTCCTGTCGAGTGTCTGGCATCAGGGCTGAAAACAGAGCATAGAATGTGCTGGAAGACCACGTTGTGGATCCCTACTTCTGCTGTTGTGCCTGATGTCTCACTGCCTTGCTGTGCCACGGTTTCCTCTGCTGCAAAGAGGACGGAAAGATCCTGCCCCATGTCCTGACTTGGGAGGGTGTTAAAAATCTGAGGGCATGGGTCTTCTCTGGGTTTTAGATTCCCCCAGGCTGAAAGCGGAGGAGAAGGAGAACAACATCCCTTCTGTTGTTCAGCTCACCACCCTTCCCTGCCCCCTCTCCCAGCCAGAGGAGCACGTGCGATGAATTAGGGAACCAGCAAGGGAAGGTGCTGTGGGAATGGAGACACTGAATGCGCCTGACCCCGCTTCGGCCAGGGAAATTCCCCACTTGCCGCCTGGGAGCAGCTGCTGTTGTTTGGGGCAAATCCTGGATGGCGCAATTGCCCGAGATGCTCTGGAGTGAGCTGCTGGCTTCCTTCTCCCTTCTTGGAAAGAGAGATAGCAAGGGAATGCTGCCAGGAAAGCAGCATGGGCTCTTCTCCAGGGTTTTCTGGAGTTTGCCTGGCCTCTTCTGCATCCCTGGGCTGGTTTGCTCGGTTTCTTTTGAATGTTTGCCTCTCACCATCTGGCAGGGCCTCAACCCTGCTGCTAACAAGCCACGCTCTGCTCAGGGGCCCTCGGCCAGCACCTGCCAGGAGCAGGTGCCCCGTTGGGCTGCTCCCGGTGCCACCGTCACAGGGGGACACGTGGCACTCCAGGGTGGCTCCGAGCGGGGTCAGGGCTGCAGCGGGGTGGGAAGGGGTGGAAAAAACCCAGAAGTAAGTGACCTCCAGTGTCTTTTTAATCATTATTTTTAAGTAAAAGCCTTTTTTTCCCCGAGTGTCTGGTAAAATGTTACTGGTTGGCCACCCGGTGGCTGCAGCTGGCCCTGCAGCCTTGCCTGGGGCCGGGCTGCTGGGGGGGGGAAGCTTGGAGCCGGGGGTTGGAGCTGGCTTCATCCTGCCCCGCAGCCGCCGGGCAGACCCGGCTGCGGAGTGTGCCCGTGGGAGGGCTGGGAGCTCGGCGGCGGCCCTGAGCCCCGAGGCAGGGACGGGGAGGAGGGCCTGGGACGGAGCGGTGAATGGCAAAGGGCTTCTGCACCGCCAGCGGGTTTTTTCCCTGCGTCAGGCTTGGCTGGAGCGGAGCGACAAGCGCAGGCTTAGCGGGGCCGGGGCGGTGGGGGCGGCGAGGGCCGGGCCTGGCTACCTCGTCCGGTGCCCGGCCTGGAACCGGCGTCTCCTCGGTCCCTCTTGACTCGAGTGCTGCCCGGTCCGGTGCGCGGAGGAGAGCACAGTGGCCCCCTTCTCGAGGCATGGGTCCGTGGGAGGCCGGCAGGGCCCACCGGCAGGGCCCACTACCCGCGCCCCCCCCCAGCCGCCAGCCCCGCGCTGCCTCAGTGCAGCCGCTCAGCCGTGTCCCCTCCGGTGCGGCAGGGGGCGCTGTGGGGCGCCGCCACGCGCGGGCCGGGCGGAGGTTCCGCCGCCGGTGGGAGCGGAGCCGCGGGGAGCCGGCCGAGAGCCGGACCGGGAGCGTGGACCGGGGCCGGGCCACAGGTGGGTAGTAGGGCCGGGGTGGGTGCGGGTGGCAGCCGCCCCGCTCGGCAGGGGTGGGCGAGGATTCTTTGAGGACGTGGCCGCCGGTCGGGGGGAGCGTCCCCGGGGCTCCGCTCGGCCAGCAGCCGGCCGGGCGCTGCCTCTCCCCCGTGCAGAGGGAGAGGGGCACGGCCCCCGGGCAGAGGCTGCTGGTGCCCGGAGCCTCGGCAGAAAAGCCGTCGAACGCGAAGCGGGCACCCCCGCCGGGGGACCCCCGGCCAGGCCCTGCCCACGGCGGGGGGGGGGGGGGGGGGGGGATGGCCCTGCTGCCGGCCGGGGGGGATGCGGGAGCCCGGCTGCCCCTGGCAGCAGCCCCGGGGGCAGAGGCGGCGGTTGGCCGGGTGGACAATCGCGGGCTGTCCCTGCGACCCGGCTTTGGGCCGGCTGTGGTGCTGGGAGCGGGGAGACATCAGCCCCCCAAGCTGTTGGGGGGGGGCACGGCCTTCCAAGCTCCGGGCTTCCACTTGGCCTCGGCCCTTGGAGGCGCTAGAGACGCTCCGGGGTAGCAGGGCCGCGGGCAGGGGGTTTTGGTTCAGCTCTCTGGACCCGGAACCCAGATGGTGCATCAAGAGGCGGAGGGCTGTAGCCCAGCCCGACTCCGAAGCATTTGGGAGCTGTCCGTCTTGTGCCAAGGGGAACAGCAGCCCAGGCTGTTGTCTCGGCTCCTGGCTGTTCTGCAGGCCCCAGACTAAGGCTCTTTTCACGCCTCGGCATGCCGCCAGCTTGCCCCCCTCCCCCCTTTCTACCTGTAACACTGGCGTCCCTGTTCCTTCCCAGCCTCGGCGGGGAGGGCAGGGCCTGCCGCACTGAGTCAGCTCTCGGGGCCTGGGAATTGCTAGCGCAGGCATAGAGAGAGCCATTGTCCCTCCGTAGCCTCCTCTTTGCGGGCGCTGTGGGAGAGCGGAGCTGGTTCTCCTCCCGTGGCGGTGCTGAGGGGGCCGGTGGGGTAACGGGCGCAGTGGCGCTGAACGGAGCTGGCTGGCTTTCCGTCTCTGTCAGCCCGAAGGGACATGTGGCCCTCAGGAGTAGCAACCGGGCCCTGCCTTTCATATCCAACTTCTGCAAAAGCGAACGGCATTTCTGCTCCCTCTTCCCAGCGAGAGGGTGCTGCCGTCAACCGGAGTTACTTAACATGGGCGGTACAGCCTGCGGTGATGCTCCTGCAGCAGGAGAAGTGACCGGGGTGGAAGTGTCAAACCGCCTTTTCCACGGGGGAGAGCAGGGGCTCGTAGGAAGCAGGCGCAGAAACCAACGCCCAGCTGTTTGCACTTCTCCCCGGGCTGGGAATTTCTGGGTCCTTTAAATCACAGAAGGGAGATTTCAGGGTGAAACACAGCCCTGGCTTAGGTCAGGTTGTTGGACACCGGGGGCCTGGCCGCAGCAGCTGAGGATAAGAAAAGCCCCTGAGGTCTCTCCCGAGGGGACAAGAGGTTGGTGGGGCGGGCTTGTTCGTGAAGTGGCAGAGGACTTTCTTGCTTTTAAGGCTCTAAGTTTGTAAGTCTCCAAGTTTCACGTGAGGGCTACCAGAGGTCAAAGCCATGTTATATTGTGGCCAGGTACACCCCTAAACAGGGCCTAAATTCCTTTGACTCACTTGTTTTGGGGGGAGGTGGGATTAACATCTCTGGCCCTTTTAGGCACAGGAGCTCAGAGCTTCTTCTGGTGGACAGCACCCTCACCTGGTCCCCGAGGTGATCAGGAGGCTTTCTCTACCGGGGAAACTGGAAGAGGGATGGAGCATGGATGGAGGAAACCTCGAACCCTGATGCGGGAAGCCGCAACTTGGTGTGCGAGGGAAGGATGGAGGTGGCCTTGGGTGCAGGAATGCCTTGCCTGCTTGCTGTTGTGTACGTGGTGCTTTGTTCTTTGTGTAGCCCCTGAATATCACAGGTTTACCTCTGTGAGGGAGGGGACAGTGGAGGGAAGAACTCCTCTGGGGAGTACTAAGGCTGTTTTCAACCTGGCCAGGTCACCACCTAGGGCTGTAGCTGAAGAGTATCAGCTCTACCTTCTCAGATAGTCCTGGTAAAATCCCAACCAGCCAGCGGGTAGGAAAGTTCCTTCCCAGCCTTGCTCTCGTCTTGCCAGGCGGGGGAGCCCTGGTGATTTCCTGTGAGCTGTGGGGAATGCCTCAGCACGCTCCCTCCCAGGGCTGCCTGGGAAAGTGGGGGAGGGTGGCAGCCTGAGCCCTCCCCGGCTCTCCTCCACTCACCTGGTGCAGCCGGAGGGGAAGCTCTGGACCGTTTGCTGTCAGAGGAAGGCTGGCCACAGGCTTGAAACATGAGCTGCTATGTAGGAGCATTTCCATTCAGTGACCTTTTCTTCTTCCACCCAGGAGCTGCACTACAGTTTAACCTAAAATGGTGAGGTGCGAGGTGCTCCTTGCATTTGGAGTAAGGGTGTTGTGAAAACCAGATGGTTACAACAGTGTTCGAACAGCCCCTCTGATCCTGGACGTCCAAGTTTATGAGTCCACATGTTCCTAAGCCAGAGCAAACACCCTTAACAGAAGGAAACGTGACTATCTCGCATGTGCTCTTCAGCTGCAGAGGGCTTTTCCTGCTCCACGTGCTGCTGTCATCGCTGTTGTTGCTGGGGTGGAATCTGGGTGCTGCCTGCTGGTGGGGAGCAGGCCGGGTGGCTGCAGGAATACGGAGCAGAGCTGGCCATGTACCAGTAGCCCACCACCTGCCTTTTCCTCTCTCCGCAGATTTTGCCTTCCCCTCGTGCTGGCTTCCCTCCCTATGATGGCTACCGGCGAAGAGATCGCCCCTGCCCTGCAGGACTCATGGGGGGACTTCTGGCTCTTCCGTTTCTTTGTTAATGCTGCTGGCTATGCGAGTATCGTGGTGCCGGGATTCCTCCTCATCCAGTACTTCAAGAGAAGGAATTACCTGGAGACAGGTAGGGGCAGGAACCTTCCCTTCCACATCCTGCCTCCCTGTGAGCTCTCTGCACCCCCTCAGTCAACCCTGTTCAGCGCTGACAGGTTGTTTCCCCAACCTGCTTTGTCAGACCAGGCTTGAGCCACTCACAAAGCTGCATCCCAGAGCTGTCTAGGATGGGATGCATCCCATCCCTCAAACAAATTACTCCGAGCCCCAGTGCCAGCAGATTTGGAGGCTAGTAAGGAGGGAGTCTTCACCTCTCAAGCTGTTGTGGCTTGTGGTGCCCAGGCTGTGATTAATTCTGTCTCTGTCTTCTTTTACCCCATTCAGGCCGAGGCATTTGCTTCCCTGTGATCAAATCATGCGTGTTCGGCTCCGAGGTGAAGTCGGTACACCAGGAGGATGGTTCGCTGCCACCCCGAGCGGAGCCCGCGGAGTCCTCTACAGCCCGACAGGTCTTCAAGCTGCTCTTCTGCGCTGCTGGCCTACAGGTAGGGGCCCTGTGCACGTGGCTGTGCCGCTCTGCAGGGAGGAAGTGGGCAGCAGGGTTGTGGCCATCAGTTCCTTGAAGACCAAGGATGCAGTGGATACCAGGATACAGCCCCCTTGAACAGGGCAGGGTCTTGAGCAGGGACGCAGCCTGTCAAACCAGGATAGTCCTGGTTGGGAGCTGCTTATAGTTGCTAAGGGCTGTGGAGGTCTGTTTAGCTGGTGTCATCTGGGTTGGGACCTCCTGTCCCCCGATCGCAGTCCTCTGCAGCCGTGGACAGGGAAGATTCTATGATTCAGCAGATTGCTAGAGCTGCTCTCGTTCTGGCCCCTCATGTCAGAGCAGCAGATAATTTGAGCCCTTTTATCTCCCGGGCTCTCCTCTGGGTCACCCTCTGGTGCTGATGAATCCCGCCTTGATGGGTTGGATTTGCATACTGGAAGTCTGTGGTACTTCTGTGAGGGGCTTGGTGCTGTTGCACCAGAAGTAGCGGAGGTGACAGCCAGAACAGTGATCATCCCTGGAGGACAATTCCGTCTGCTGGGTTTGAAAGTAGAGTTAATTTGGATGGAAGAACAGGGCCTAGGGAGCTGGAAATGAAAACCAATGCGGAGGCCACTGGGAAATCTGCCAGGACCTGCTGCAGGAAGCTGGCACCAAAACCACAGCTGTGCATTGGTAACCTTCCCCAGTCCTGCCAGTCTGGTTTGACAGGCAGTTTAAAGCATAACTGCTTGCTGTACGACAGGATGTTTGCTTTGCGGGCTCCTCTCCCCTTGAAGCTGTAAACTGAGCAGGTTTTCTCTGGAACGGGATGTTTCTGGTTGTAACGGCGTGGGACACCCTCAGACAGGTGGGAGTGGGGTCAGCCCCATCACCCGCTGTCTCAGGGAAGCATTGCCTTGCAGAGGATGAGGCGACGCTGGGGCAAGCAAGGATGTCCTGGGGTCTGTTCTTCCCATGGTTGCTTCCAGCTCCTGTTGCGGGTCCTGACTCTCCCTGTGCTCCTGCTTCGCAGGCCTCCTACCTCACGTGGGGCGTCCTCCAGGAGCGTGTGATGACGAGAACATACGGTGCTACCGAAACGGACCTTGGAGAGAAGTTCAAGGACTCCCAGTTCCTCGTGTTCATGAACCGCATCCTGGCCTTCACAGTGGCTGGTCTGTACTGCGCCCTGACCAAGCAGCCGCGCCAAGGGGCTCCCATGTACAAGTACTCCTTTGCCTCCCTCTCCAACATCCTCAGCAGCTGGTGCCAGTACGAGGCACTCAAATACATTAGCTTCCCCACCCAGGTGCTAGCCAAGGCCTCCAAAGTGATCCCAGTGATGATGATGGGCAAACTGGTGTCGCGCAAGAGTTACGAGTACTGGGAGTACCTGACTGCTGCCCTCATCTCCGTGGGGGTCAGCATGTTCCTGCTCTCCAGTGCTCCCAACAAGCACATGTCCACTGTCACCACTTTCTCAGGCATCGTCCTCCTGGCCGGCTACATAATCTTCGACAGCTTCACCTCCAACTGGCAGGACGCCCTCTTCACCTACAAGATGTCTCCCGTGCAGATGATGTTTGGCGTCAACGTCTTCTCCTGCCTTTTCACGGTGGGCTCGCTCTTGGAGCAGGGTGCCTTGCTGGAGTCGGTACGCTTCATGGCCCGGCACTCGGAGTTCACGGCCCATGCTGTGCTGCTCTCGGTGTGCTCTGCCTGTGGCCAGCTCTTCATCTTCTACACCATCAACCAGTTCGGGGCAGCCGTCTTCACCATCATCATGACGCTCCGCCAGGCCTTTGCCATCCTCCTCTCCTGCCTCATCTACGGGCACACCGTCACCGTGGTGGGCGGGCTGGGCGTAGCCGTTGTCTTCATGGCCCTCTTCCTCCGCGTCTACGCCCGCAGCCGCATGAAGAAGCGGAGCAAGAAGCTCCCACCAGGCGAGAGCCCTGTACAAAAGGTCTAAGGAGCTGGGGCTGTGGCATTTAAGCCGTGCCTGCTGTCCTGCCTCTGCTCGGTGGTACTCACTTCATTTCTCAGAACCCACTGAGGAGGAGGGTGGAGTAGGGATAGGGTGGACCAGTGACTTGCTTTTCCACCTGCTTTTCCTGGGGAAGGAGCTGGAACAAGCCCAGGGAATGCTCTGGGCTACCACAGCTCCAAACCTTTCCGTTTGCCTTAACAGGTCAAAGACTTCCAGCCAAGGCATGGGCCTGGAGGGCTTGCATCCTGGGGGAGAACCAGCGTGGGGCTGCTGGTACTCCTGCCCCACCGGTCTTGTGGCTTCTCTCCACAGTCATTGATGGATAAGGGAGCTCTTATTTCCCCTGGCACTGTCTTGCCTCTGGCTAATGCTCCTCCATTTCTGTCGATACTACAGAGCTCAGCAGGAGGAAAGGGCAAGCAAAACACTAGCTTTCTTTTTGAAACACTTCCGTGTGAGGCAAGTCCCAGGCTGAGCCTGTCCCAAGGGAGAGGAAGGGGCAGAACCCTCAGTCTCTTTCCCAGGAGGTGCTCCAGGTAGGACAAGGCACAACTAAGGGAAGGACTCCAGCCTGTCCTACCCCAGGCCTGGGACCTGCTGTGGGAGGGCACACTGCAGTGGAAGCCAGTACCTCCCAGTTTGATTTTATCAGTTCCTTGCCCCTGCTCAGAGACTTTTCTTCACTCCCCTTGGCCCAGGCTGATTTGTATGCAGAGGGAGGCTGCCGGTAGGGTTCCCAAGGCTTGCTGAGTTGTTCTAGGTCGCTTTTTGGTTACATCTGCTGCTGTCACAGGCCAAAGGCTGCGCTGCCCAGAAGCCCCAGCATTGCCCCGGGGTGCCTCAGTGCCACGGTTTCTGGGCTTTGTAGTTGCCATTCAGAGAAGCACAAATAGCCCCTCTTCTTCCCAGCAACTGGAAGCATCCTCCCCAGCTTGCCTGGGGCCTGGCCAGAGCCCCACTGTGCCTGGAGGGCTGGGATGGGGCAGAGCCCACTTGCGGTGCCTTGTTCCTGCTCCACTGGCAGCAGGGGATGGAGCGAGTGGGCACCTGCTCCCCAGGCAGCAGGGGATGGAGCAGTGGAAGCTGCTCTTCCCCAAGAGTCTGGGTTTTACTGGTCAACTCTTTTCTCCTCAACACAACCTGACTGCCAAGCCAGCAGGTTTTGGTACTTTTGAAAGGCAACATCTTTTCTCTTTTTATTTTATTAAATTAAAAATATGCTGCATATTGTGCCCTGGGGGTAAGTGGGTTTGGTTTTTTTTCCTCCATGTACCTTGAAGGAGGGGAGAGACGTCCCAAACCCTTCCTGCGGTGAGGTCTGGGGTCAAAGACAGGGCACGCTGGCCTTAACATGCTAGAGAAAAGGGAGACACTCAGTGAGGAGGAGATAAGGGACAGGAGCTGCTGAGTTGGCTGAGCCAGCAGGCAGAACAGAGGTAGTGCTGAGCACAGCCCAAGGCTGCAGAGCACTCAGCTCACCAGTTTTACCTGCGCTCCTTTCCTAGCTCAGCTCTTGAAAGCACCTGCGTGGCCTTCACAGCTCTCCATCCTGTCCCCAGCACCTGCTGACAGACTGAAAACCAGGAAGTTTGTGGGGCTTTTTTTCCCCATTGGTAAAAAAAAAAAAAAATTGTCTGTCAGGTTAGGAATGGAATCCCTTTTCTAATTTAAATGTAGATTTAAAGAAAAAAAAATTAACAAGAAGAAACAAATTCAAAACATGAAGTTAAAAACAATTGACTTTATACTGCTGTGTTACTTGGCAAAACCTTCCAAATCCAGAGAGAAACCTTACTTGTAAACAGATTTTCTCCTGTCTCAGGGGAAGAAAACCACCCGAAGGCATTTGCTAGCTCAGCTCTGGTACTGTGCTAGCAGCCTGTGCCCAAAAAGCAGCACAGAGGGGGACCCCAGCAGGCTCTGCCTCACCATCCCTCCCTGCTGCAGGTGGGTGCCAGCCGAAGTCCATCCCAGTTTGTGCCTGTGGTTGCTGGCAAGCAGCCAGCACAGGAGAACGTGGTGTGGGTGTCACTCCTCCCCACTAAACCCCAAGGGCCATTGCAGCAGAGGGTGACAAAACCTGCGCACAGGGTGTGAGCTGGGTGCAAGGGGCAGGTGAAGCAGAGGTGATGCCCCAGGCTTCTCCATCATCCCAGATGAGGCAGGGCAGGCTGGAGGTGGGAGGGAAGGTCTGGAGCAGAGCAAGAGCTGAAGAGCAGCAGCTGAGTGCAGCCTGGAGCTGCCACTGCACCCCCAGCACTGCAAGGGAGCAGGCAGATGGCTCCTGCCATGGCTCCTGCCCACCAGGATGCTTGGATCCAAGCAGCCAGCAGCAGTGCAGGCTCAGGTCCTGGCACAGCTTGCCCAGTTGACACTGCAGATCCAAGGTTTGCTCCAGGCTGTGGGGCATGCCATGCTGTGGGTGGGGAGCTGCTGGAGACACCCCCAGTTGCACAGCATCTTGTGTTTCTCCTCCCCACTTCACAGTGGCTGGGCAGGGAAGGGGTAGAGATGGTCTAAAGCAGAGCTCTGAAAACAAGCCAGGGCAGGGCAGGAGAGAGGGCAGCTGCCCCAAACCCTCAGGCACAGGGCAAGACCCCTTGTACGGTAGGCATGAAACACAAGGGACCCCTCCATGTAAACCACGTTCTTTGATACTTTAATGCCAACAGAACAGGAAAAATAATCAAACAAGCCAACCAAAATACAACATCCTACCGTGGGGGTTCGGGGAGGCAGCAGCTCAGAGGAAGGGCTCTCCCAGCCCAGCAGAACAAGGACAGTGTGTGGTACCTACTGGGAACATGGAAGACCCAGTGATGGGGAGAGAGGGGAAGCCTGATGCCCCCACACCTTCACCATCCAACAGCTGTTCCTACACACGCAGAAAGACATGGAACAGACAGGCCTCGGACTGCCTGAATCACTCACTACTGACAAATAGGGAATCATGCCCTCCTGCATCCTGCCAGAAACAACCCCAACCAAGCAAATCCAAAACCAGACCCCACCAAGAGGTCAGTAGCAGCTGGTGGGAGCAGACCTGAAATGGGACAGGCCTGGCAGGTGAGGGAAGAGGCTTCCTCCCACTTTAGTCTACCTCTTCCATTCGGGATGCATCTTCATCTCCCTCCAGAGGGGGGATTTCATCAGGGACAGCTGCACTGGGCTCCTCTGCAGTCACCTCATCTTCATCAATGCCTGGGAGAGGGGAGGAAAGGAAGAGGTGAGCCCTCCAAGTGACACCTGACCCACAGGTACAGCTTCTCCCAAAGCCAAGGCTGGATCCTGCCCGCAGCCTGAGGGACAGGACTATTCACATCCAGCAGCCAAGCCACACACCTCCCGATATGCATTTTTAGCTAAATAGCCAATTTGGAGAAAAAAGCTGGGTGCAATCACAAGCTGTTTCACCAGGCAGGTCACATCTCCTGTGACAGGCTTTCAACATTCACTCTGAGGAAATCAACACCCCTCAGCTTGTCACCTGAGCAACCCAGTGGTGGCTCCCAGCCTTGCTGAGGACAGGGTGGTCCACTCGGAGCCCTGAGCCCTCCCGAAGGACCTTGTTCCCAGTTTCCACTTGCCCCTAGCCACCTCACATACACAGCCAGTTCTGCACCTCACACCAGCGTGGCTTGCTCACTGGCCTCCCCCAGGACAGTTACACACTAGCCTGACCAGCTAACCTGACCACAGGACCTGCTCTGGGCCCCGAGAAGCTATGTGGACACCCACCGAGCCCCAGTTTGATCATCCTGTAGATGCGATTGGAGTGGGTCTGGGGATCTTCCAGGGAGAAGCCAGAGGACAGCAGAGCTGTCTCAAAGAGCAGCACCACCAGATCCTTGACAGCCTTGTCATTCTTGTCAGCATCAGCCTTCTGACGGAGCATTTCCACAATGGGGTGGTCAGGGTTGATCTCCAGGTGCTTCTTGGCCATCATATAGCCCATAGTGGAGTTGTCCCGCAGCGCCTGAGCCTTCATGATGCGCTCCATGTTGGCCGTCCAACCATAGGTGCTGGTGACGATGCAGCAGGGAGATGAGACCAAACGGTTTGAGATCGTTACCTGCCAACATAGCCAAGGGTTAGCCGAGCAAGGTCCCCATACACCCCGGACTGGGCCCAGCCACAGCACACAACACCACCCCAGGTTCAGCTGGGGACACCCCAAAAGCAAGCAGAGATCCTCCAAGCAGCTCCAGGCCTGCTGCACAGATGAGTTTGGACAGCTCAGCCAGCACTTTCAGCACCCACAGCATGTTTCCCACACTTACCCTCTCCCATCAATGCACGTATTTGGGTCAGTGCCCCTCACCTGCAGCCTGGCTGCTTAGAGCAAGATGGTGCATGCTGGGACCTCCAGTCTCCTTTAGCGGCTCCTCTGCAGGAGATGAGAGGCACGCATTGAGCTGGGGCCCTTGCCTGTGTCATGGGAGGGCCCAGCCCTCCTCCCTCCAGCCCAGGGCCAAGCTCCCTGCCCACCTCACCTTCTCCACCTTCTTGTCCAAGATCTCCTTCATGAGTTTGCAGAGGGTCTCAAACTTGGCCTTGCTCTCCTCCATCTTTTTTTTCTCCTCCTCATCCTCAGGCAGCTCCAGCCCCTCTTTGGTGACCGATACCAGGGTCTTGCCATCAAACTCCTTGAGCTGCTGCACGCAGTACTCATCAATGGGCTCCGTCATGTACACCACCTCAAAGCCACGCTTCCGCACACGCTCAACAAAGGCAGAGTTGGCAACCTGCTCCTTACTTTCCCCTGTGTTTGGGGTGGGGCAAGAAATGAGATGTCAACAAGATGTAGGAGCTGGTTACAGCAGGACAAGCATCACCCACCACTCAGAACCCCAAGCACAAAACAGGCTGCAGCCAGAGCTCTAGGCCTGGTGGTCTTTCCCCAGCCCCCACAGACAGGCTGCAATTCAGGGGAGGGTCTACTGAAGGCAGCAGCACCCACCTTTTAAGTTATGGCTGGCAGGCAGGTAACCTGCCTCCACCTCACTCGGGCACAGAGCAGCTCTGGCTCACCTGTGATGTAGTAGATACTCTTCTGGGTCTCCTTCATACGGGACACATACTCCGAAAGCGAGGTCACCTCATCGCCTGACTGGGACGTGTGGTAACGCAGCAGCTCCGAAAGGCGCTTGCGGTTGGTTGAGTCCTCGTGGATGCCCAGCTGGGGACAGGGAAGATGCATGAAGTCACCAGGATGGGACCTGCATGCACTTGGCCACCCTTGATGCACAGCCATCTCTGTCCACCCCCTGATGGTTTTGGCCTAGGGCAGCCAGAGAACCCCTCCACCCTAACACCCATGCAGAGAAGACACAGCACAGGGATAAGATCACCCCTCAGGCAGATGGGTCACAGGCCCCTCCCTCCTCCAGTTGCAGGGTGCCCAGCCCACCTTCAGGTTCTTGGAAAAGGCCTCGTAAAATTTCTTGTAGTTCTCTTTGTCCTCTGCCAGCTCGGAGAAGAGCTCCAAGCATTTCTTCACAATGTTTTTACGGATCACCTTGAGGATCTTGCTCTGCTGGAGCATCTCACGAGAGATGTTCAAAGGCAGGTCCTCTGAGTCCACAACACCCCGGATGAAGTCTGGGTAGAGGAAACAAAACCAGGAGTCACGTTAAGAGCTCTGAGCTTTATCACAGGAAGAAAAGTGCCAAGGCACTGAGTGCTATGCCACCAGCTAGGGCCTCATCCAGCTGCTCGGTACTGGGAGTGGCACCGCAGGCTGTTGAGCTCCCAGTTCCGCACTGGGAGGCTGAGGCAGGGGGAGGTCTTACTTAGGTACTCAGGGATGAGCTCGTCACAGCTGTCCATGATGAAGACACGCCTCACATACAGCTTAATGTTATTTTTCTTCTTCTTGTTCTCAAAGAGGTCAAAAGGGGCACGGCGTGGGATGAAAAGCAGGGCCCTGAACTCCAGCTGCCCTTCCACGGAAAAGTGCTGTGGAGCCAGGAAGGAGAAACACAGCTGCCAGGGTGCTTCCCCTTCTACCCCTTCCCCCTGGGCCCACTGTGGGCTGGCTAAACTGCCATTCCTCAAGCACTGCAGCTGGCAGGGGGGCAACAGCATGTTCCTCACCATCCAAGCAGCCTGCATTTCCCTCTCCTCAGCCCCACTCCCCCTACATTCCAGGGTTTCTCTGGCATTCAGCAGGTCTGGACAGAGGAGTCATGCTTCTCTGAGGTTACAGGCCCTCCTATCCTGCTTCTAGACTGTCACTGCGAACCCCTCCACCTGCTTGGGAGTCACAGTGCAGGCAAAAGCACCACCAAATGACCAGAGAACCCTCAGTCCCACTGAGGCACAATCATGTGGTAGCTCTGGGTGTGGGCTGGAAGAGGGGCTCTCCCTGGAAGGAGGCATATCCCAGCACCCACCTTGACAGCCAAGTGGTCCTCCCAGTCATTGGTGAGGCTTTTGTAGAACTCGCCATACTCCTCCTGGGTGATGTCATCAGGGTTGCGGGTCCAAATAGGCTTGGTCTTGTTAAGCTCCTCCTGGTCAATGTATTTCTCCTTGATTTTTTTGGTCTTTTTCTTCTTGCCTTTGTCTCCCTCCTCCTCATCATCAGAGCCCACATCCTCGATTTTGGGTTTCTCCTCATCTTTGGATGCTGACTCTTCCTCTTCCTTCTCACCTTTCTCCTCCTCTGCCTCATCATCGCTGATCTCTTTCTCACGCTCCTTCTCCAGCTGTGAAGAAAGGGACAAGCAAGAGTCAGGTTTAACCCCAAGCAACTGTTACCCAGAATCCTTTTGCTCCAGATGAGAAACAGGTGTTTTCCTAGTCCCAGCAAATGCAACATCTGGAACCAGGGCTTCTCCTGAAACCAGCCCTCAAGAGTCTCTCCACAGTTCACACAGCCAAAAGCTGTGTCTGAGAAGACGGGACAAGGAACAGGAAAGCCTCCTCCTTCCATGGCTGGATTAGATGGCCTCCAGCTGCACAGATCACAGGCCAGAAGCATGGCAGGATACCCACCACCCAGCAGCCAGGAGCTATGGAAGACAAAAGATCACATTCTGCCCTTTTCCGAGTTCCTGCTCCCAAAACCCACCCAGCCCTGCTTTCAGTTTCCCAGTGGGTCCCCACAGCCCTTCCCTTACGTACATAAAGCGTGATGGGGTAGCCAATAAACTGGGAGTGCTTCTTCACCACCTCTTTGACACGCCGCTCCTCCAAGTACTCTGTCTGGTCCTCTTTCAAATACAGGATCACTTTGGTGCCCCGTCCAATGGGCTCACCTATGGCATGGGGAAAGAAACATTAGTGTTTCAGGGTTAAAGGGCACAGAGCAAGCAGGACCAGCTCCTGGAGCCTAAACACTACTTGACAGCCAGCGTTAACAAGCATGACTGACAGTGCAGCACAGCTCTAGGGAGCACCAGGAAAAGGGGTGCTTCTAGCAGAGAAACATGCTTATGGTTTTTGCACAATATGTACCGTGGTCTATTCGGACGGTGAAGGACCCTCCAGCTGACGACTCCCAAGCATACTGCTCATCATCATTGTGTTTGGTAATGACGACCACCTTCTCAGCCACGAGATAGGCAGAATAGAAACCCACACCAAACTGCCCGATCATGGAGATGTCTGCACCAGCCTGTAAGAGCAGAGAAAAGACTGATTAGGCCAGAAGAGACAGAAGATGCCCGCAGCTGATTCAAAGCAACAAAGAACTGGGTCAGCATGCACAGAAGAGGCAAGTGGCAACAGGCAGCCAGCCCTACCCTCGGCTCCTCCCTGCTGCTGGGAAGGTGGGGAAGCACACTCGGGTAGGCTAACAGCTCCCCCAGCAGAAAACGCAGCAGGGCTGGAGTTACACCCCAGTGCAAGTCTACGGCCCAGGCCCTGAGGAACCCGCACACCTAAAGCCAACCCACCTGCAGGGCTTCCATGAAGGCTTTGGTACCGGACTTAGCAATAGTGCCCAGGTTGTTGATGAGGTCCGCTTTGGTCATCCCAATGCCAGTATCCACCAGGGTGAGCGTACGGTCCCGGGGGTTGGGGATTATGTCAATCTTGAGGTCCTTGCCGCTGTCTAGCTTCGAGGGATCAGTCAGGCTCTCGTATCGGATCTTATCCAGCGCCTAGGGGACAGGATAATGCTCGCCAGGGCCGCCCTCCTCAACAGCCCACCTCCCTCCCTCATCAAGAGCCTCGTAGGCCGCCCAGACTCCAGCCTCCCCGGGCAGAGGAAGGAGACCACCCCCGCAGGGCCCGTGCTCACGTCGGAGGCGTTGGAGATGAGCTCCCGCAGGAAGATTTCCTTGTTGGAGTAGAAGGTGTTGATGATGAGTGACATGAGCTGGGCGATCTCCGCCTGGAAGGCGAAGGTCTCCGCATCCTCCTCTTCGTGCTGTACTTCCTCGGGCATCTACAAAGCGAGTAGAGGCCGTTAGCACCGCGGGGCGAGGGGAACACGGGGACGGACACGCAACGGGCGGCACCAAACCCGGCGCAGAGCCCTTACCGTTACGGGCGTGAACTACCGGCGAAAGACCTACACCTCCCCACCGGCCGGCTTTTATAGGCACAGAGGTCTTACCGCTCCTCATCTCCTTCCGCCTTAAAAGGGCCATGATTCCCACTCCAGCATCCCGGTGCCCACCGCCCTCATGAATACTCCTCCCTACCGGTCTTGCTTACCGCATCCTCCTTGTCCACCCTGTCTACAGCCTTTACAGTCCTACCCCGCTGCGCTCTCGCCTTGGGCGCCGCGACCGGCCACCGTGTGGGGCCCATCGGCGTTGCCGTTTAACGGCGGCAGGCATGGCACGGCACGGCGGGGCAGACGTGCACTCCTTGGTCCCACGCTGTTACCAGGCTCGCTCCCAGCCGGGGGCTCTCCGGCGTCCCTCGCCGCGGCGCTCGGAGGGCTCGCAGCCCTCCGAGCGCCGCGGCGAGGGACGGCGGAGAGCCCCCGGGGGGAGGACTATTTGCCACGTGCGTTAGCGGAGGAGCACCGAGCAGTGCAAATCGACTTCCAGAGGTTTCCACGGGGGGTCACGGGCGGCGCCTTCCCGCTGCAGGTCCTTAGGCCTGCGCGGGCAACCAGCGGGGCCTCGGGGCGGCGTGGGTGTCCGCTGCTCCTCCGAGTTTCCCCCCGAGAGGCGTGTAGCTGCGCCGTCCTGAGGCTGGATGGAACCCGAGGCCCCTGCGGGTGAGAAGGGGGTAAAGATGGAGGGAGCGTGTCAGGGCCCGAGAGCGGAGCAGGCCTGTTCTCCCCATTGGAAACCAGCGTAGGGGTGCGCTGCGTGTTTAGCTGCCAAGGGCAGCGAGATGAGCCCCGTGTGTTATCCCCGTGATGGATCTGTAGGCACGCAGGGCTGAATCCATCGGGGTGTGGGGCGGGAGTGCCTGACCTGCGAGGGAAGCCGGGGATGGGATGAGGGGACCCGGGCCTTGCAGCTTGAGGCCGAAGAGGCGTGGGAGGCCCTCTGGCAGGGTGGTGTAGTTCCCCGCCCCAAGGTCAGGAGGTGGTGTTCCGGCTGTTCCAGGCACAAGGAAAGCACCCCACTGAGCGTGCTGCAGGTCCCTGCACCCCACAACGGGCGGCTGTATCCTTAGCGGTGGTGCCAAGGGCAGCACCCCCTTCCCTTGCCGACTGCGTCCCTGTTCCAGGGCCTGTCTGCGCTGGGAGTGCACATACCGCTTCACCCCGGCTGCAGGGGGACACCCAGCAAATGCCAGTGCCTGCACCCTCCGGCCCTCGCCCCTCTGCAGCCCTCGCCCCGGCAGTGATGGAGACACGCTCACGCCCAAGGGGGTGTTTCAGATTTTTTATAGAAAACGGCGACTGTACAGACACATTTACACAAGACAAAGGATGGGAAAGCCGAGGGAGAGGCCAGGCCTACCCCTGCAGTGCAGGCAGGGAAAGAAGGCAGCCTGGGTGGGGGAGTTACCTCCCCTCCTGCAGTGCACAGTGGGGCCTCCTGTCACGCAACCAGGAGCCAGAAAGACAACAAACAAAAAAAACCAAAATCACCAAAAAAGATAGGGAACACAGGCAAGGAGAGGGGGAGAAGTTGGGATGTGGAGATCTCCTCCTCCCTCCACCTCGCCACAGTGTTGGCTCTTTATGCGGGTGGGACACGGATGTCTGTGTCCCTGGGATGCTGCTAAGCCAGGGGATGCATGCCTAGCAGAGCGGGGATGGCGAGGCTGGCGGGGGCTCTCCTTCCGTCTGCAGGTCTCACCAGCAGGAGTAGTGGTGTGGGATGTTTCCAGGCATCCTGGAAGGAGAGGATAGCAAGTCCCCAGGTGCCTTGGGGACAAGGGCAAGAGGGGGAATAACACTGGATAGCAGCCTCCAACTCCCTCGGAGAGGGAGAGGCTGAGAATGGCTTTTGGCCTTGAGCTGGGGAAATTCTGCAGCATGGGAGGCAGCTGGACCGCTGAGATCCCGGGGGTCTTACATACACACACACACAGCATGGGAAGGGAGAAGGCACGTAGGCCTGAAGGCATCACACAGCTGAGCGTGGCAGGAGCCAGGCCAACCCTGCGGGAGTGGAACCATCCCTGGGTGTGATGTCTGCCGTGGCAGTGCAATTTGGCAGGGGCAGGCGTGGGGTGTTATCTCCCCACTGCGCTGAGGTGTCCAGGGCCTCGGAGGAGGATGTGGAGCCGTCTCTCGGTGTCCCTGCACCTTCCGAGTGCCTCTGCTAGATGAGAATTCGGAACAGGAAGGAGACGGCAGCTCCAAGGGCCAAGCCCAGCGAGAGGAAAAAGGCCATGACGGCTCCAGCTGTCTCCGCTTCGTGGGCAAGCACTTTCCTAGGGGAGAAATGGGTATCAGAGCTGTCCTTGGGGATGCATGCCCTGTGCCCTGCCGGGAGCTCAGTGGAGGGAGCCACAGAGGAGCCTCTGCAGCAAAGGATTGGCAAGAGCAAATCCACCTGTCTCCAAGAGCTTGCCTCCATGGGAGCCTGCCTCCACAGGAGCCTGCCTCCACATTACAGGCTCGTAGAGAAGGAAAAGCGCACCAGGCAGGCTGCCCTGAAGCGCCCGGCACCAGGGCCACCCTTCCCTGGCTCCTGTCCCTGTGCACCGCAGCCTGCGTGGCTGAATCCCAGCTGGGCTTCTCATCCTGCCCATGCTCCCGCTCCGGGCAAGGCTGCTCACCCTACTGAGGGTGCTGTGCTCCGCTCCGCTCCCCTCCAAATCCCTGCTGCCTCCGGCCCCTTCCCCAGCATGGCAGGTGGGGGAAATGGAAGAGCCCAAACAAGGCTCTGGGGTATGGAGGCACCAAGGCTGGGAGACGGGACACTCGGGTTGTCTTCCCCGAGGTGGTGTGGCGATTCCCTTCTGCGCCTGCGTCCCCTTCTCCAGACACCGGGGCTGGGCAGAGCCAGACTCCAGTTGTTCTCACAGCCCTTCCCCTGTCCCCTGCTCTTACTCACTTGGGCCCGAAGCACATGCAAAGGCTGGCCAGGTAGCCGTTGGAGATGGAGAAGAAGATCATGAAGATGATGTACCAGGCGTCATGCGAGAACACGACGGGCAGGTATTCACGGGGCTGCACGTTGCACAGCATGAAAAGAGGGATGAAGATGACACGGAGGGCCACCAGCACTGGCAGGAGCCAGCTGTCCTTCCCGGGCTGGGAAAAAAACCGCAAGTCGCTGAGCAGCTGAGAGGCGGACATTCCCCATCCCATGGCATGCTGGCCGGGGCTGCGGAGGAGCCACAGGGAGGGCAAAGTTTCTGGGAGACTTCGCTGCAGCAAATCTCAGCCCCGCCACTCGCTGTGGTTAAGGAGGTCCCGCTACGTCTGACTACTGCCCTGAAGTCCCACCCCAGCCGACTTGGAGAGCAGTGGCACTAGAGCCAAAATACTGAGCTGGGCTTGCGAGCAACTGCTAAGCCCTCGCTGTAAACAGCCAGCAGGCGGGCAGGAGAGCCTTGTGCACGCTCACACAATCTCTTCCTGCAGCAAGGATGAGGCTGGCCGAGGTAAATCCCCCCCTCTGGCACCTCAGGGCCTGCAAACCGGGCTTTAACCAGCTCTTCAGCCTCCTACGCCATCCTCCAGCCAAGCGGAGGGGTGAGATCCAGCAATCTGGGAAAGGGATTATGCTGGGGCTGTTTTGGACAGTGCTGGGAAAGGCGTGGACCGAATTAAAGTCTCCTTGGATCCTCGCAGAGCGCCTGGATGCAGGAGACTGGGATGAACACACTGCCCTGTGTTGTCCTTGCTGCTGGGACCGAGGCCACCCCTGGTACGAGACGTGCCTGGGGTCTCCTCAGTGGGGTGCCAGGGTCACAGATGACAGGGCTCACTGGTCTGGGGACAGAAGAGACCCACGGCTGCTTTGGGGCTGGTGTAGCCGCGGGACACCTCTCGAGCACGGGGGGAAACTGAGGTTAGGCCAGCTGCCGTGTCTGTGGGCAAACCGGCAAGAGCAGCAGACTCTCCTGCCCAAGGAGGAGACAGGGAGCGAGCGGGGCCCCAACCAGGGAAACGAGACCCAAACCGCATGCAGTCAGACTTTCCACACAGCCTTGTTTTGGAAACGTCTCCTGCTGGGTCATCCCACCACGGAGGCTGTGGCCTGGACACCAGGCAAGGTGGCTCGTGGCCAAGGCCGAGGACAGCCAGCAGTGATGGCCAGGGCAGAAGCAGCTCCAGGCCACGAGGAAGCCAGGCCCGGACAGACCCCGTGGCGTGTGGTGCTGAGGAACGTTAGAGGAACTTCTCTAAACAAACAGTGTGAACAATATGGGGGGAAACGGCACTTGGGGGGTGGGCAAAAGGGCAGGAAGAGACACAGAAGGGACAGCCCCCTTCCTCGTCAGCCCCCATCACTCAGCCCCAGCAGCTCTGAGCCAGGCAGGGGAGATGAGGGCGAGGGGACGCAGCAGGGGCCAGCTCTGTGACCGATGTGGCACGGCTCTGCCCTGCTCCCAGGACAAGGCTCTTTAAAGCAGCTGTGTCCTGTGCCAGAGGTTTTATTTTGGGCTGCCCTGTCTTTCACCCTCCTTCCCTGTCGCCGTCCTGCCTGGCTGTTTGCATAGCTGGAGTGAAGGTTTGTTTACAGAGTGGCTGAAGTGGAGGAGGCAGCTTCATCCAAGCCATCCTGAAAGAGGAGTGGGAGGACAGGACAACATTGTGGTTCCCGGCTCTGACCCATGAATCTCTGGTTAGGACTTGAAGTCAGGGCAGGAGGCAGCTCTGCGCCTCCTTCCTCGGAGCCGGGATGGCAGCTCCAGTGACGGCCATGGCTGGGGATGAGGAGTGCCGGGGCATCTGTGCCCTGCTCCGTGCTTACCCAGGTGAAGAGGGCGGTGAGACTCCGTCCCGTCCAGTCAAAGACATTAAAGAGCAGGAAGCAGGAGACAGGGATGAAGTAGAGACCTGCAGAAGGGGGAGATGATCAGTGATGTGCCAAGGGTGCCCCAGGCCCTCCTGCTGATTGCATGGAGACTGTCTCTCAGGTCAGGGTCCCCCTCATTTCCCGCTAAGCCAGGCCAGTATCCGGATACAAAGCTTCATGCACAATAGTCTTTTCTTCCCCTCAGGCACCCCCTACTACTTCAAGGCCCACTTTCTTTCCTCCCATTTACCTTGCTCCCAGTTTTCTCCTTCCCCACCCCATCTCTGGCCGTGCTTACCCCATCTGTTTCCCTCTCCAAGGATGGTGAACACCTTAGCTGTGATGGAAGGGAAGACGCCAATGGTGACCGTGAAGACGAAGCAGACGGACACAGCCATGACCCAGAGCTAGGCAGAAAAAAGAAAGAGGCTGGCACCAAACACAAGGCAAGAGACCAGTGCAAGGCTGGTCTCCCTACGCTCTCCTAGACCTGTGACCATCCCCTGATACGAGGGGCAGGGCAGGGGCTGCCGACAACTCACAGACCTTCTTAAAGATAGTGATGACCGAGGGCTTCTTGTCGGAGATGTGCACAGGGATGATCTTTGAGTTATTCTGCTCCACCCCATTGGGCTCGTCTGCAGGGAGAGACACAAGTAGGGCGTAGCAGAACCCAGAAAGCTGGGATCTAATCTAGTCTTGTCTCATTCTTCCTGCCAGCTCTTCCTCTTTTTCCTTCCTCCTCTCAGCCCCTCACCTTTCTTAATCAGGTCTCTCTTGGTCTCCAGCTCTGCATTGTACACATGGTACTCCGTCTTGTCCTTCATGGAGTAGTATCGGAAGAAATCCTGCAGAGAGACACCCACGGAGAACTCACTCATGTATGAGGAAAGAAGGCTGCCAGGGCTGTGTGGCAACAGCAGATATGGGCAAATGCAACACAGGCAAAGTGCTCCTCCCACCTCTGACACTAATGCTTTCCTGTTCACCCAGGGTCTTGTTCCCACAGTACCCCAAGGATACCAGGATATCTGAGGCGGGAAGTATCCCAGAGAGCTCCCTCGGGACAGGGGAGAGTTTGCCCTGACCCAGGAAGTGGGGGCTGGCAGGAGCCAAGGCGGGGGTGCACAAAGGTCCCATGTCCCCACGCCCTTCCCCACCAGGCCGACAGAGTCTCACCAAGCGAGGCAGGAGGATGTAGGAGAAGATTGCCAGCAAGATCGCCACACAGGCCGTGGTGAAGTAACCGATGAAGCTCTCGGGTTGCTGGGCACCAACTGGGAGCACAGGAAGGGAGGAGATGCAGAGCGGGGAAAGAAGAAGATGATGAGGGCTGAGAGGAGCGGGGACCTGCTGCCATCTCCCACCCAACCCTGCAGCCTGGCTGCCGCAGATCCTGTGAGGAGCAGTGCTCAGGGAAGGCCCTGCCAGCCGCAGCGCAGGGATTACTCACTGGCAATACTGAAGATCATGGCCAGAGCGGCAAAGGTGCCCGCCAAGCCCTGCCCGCTCATGATGGGAGCTGTGTAGCTGGCAGGCAGGAGCCCTGCCAGCCCAAAGAGGCTGCTCTGGAGGATGGCGCCGAAGGCTGCAAAAGGGAAGGATGAGCAGAAATGAGGAACAAAGTCATGGTTGGACTGCACCTCTGCAGGGAGCCAAGGACCCCTTGCCTCGTCAAGGCAGGTCCCCCTTCTCCTTGGCTCTCCCGCAGTGAGGTGCATGCTCCTCTAGACAGAACAGTCCTAGCCGTGGGGCTGTGCCCCTTTTCCTTCCCCCCGGTGTCTCACGCACAGTTGATGAAGACAATGCTGATCATGGTAAAGACGAAGAAGGGGAGAGGCTCCATGTCAACCTTCACCATGATCGCGGTGACTAAAAACACCAGCCCGATAGCCACCAGGCTGCCCAAGATGCGGATCTTCTGGGGTATCCTGCAAGAGAGGGTCTCAGTGAGGAAAACCCACCCTCCAAAAGCCTGTGAGGCTGGGGCCAAGACCTCCCATGGGAATCCCAGCCGAGCCCCAGCACAGGAGACTGGTGTTTTGCCTTTGAGTTGACTGAACGGGCTGTGGCTTGGCTCAGTGCCAGGGCAGGAGGACGGGCCAGGGCTGGGTGGCCCGATGGAAGCAAGGACGGGGCAAGGCTCACCGCTGGTGGATGAAGGAGTTGAGGCAGGTGAAGATGAGGAGGGGCACCATGGCGCAGAGAGTCATGAAGTTGTCAAACATGGACTGCAGGTAGGAGGAGGGCAAGACAGTCCCACCGGTCTTGTTCCAGAGGTGGTTCATCTCCTCCGGGTCCACAAGGCGGCTGATGAAATACTGCGAGGGAAGGAGCCTGGTGGGGCTGAGGTGCTGCCAGGCCTCCCCCCAACGCACTCAGGCCACCCTCTGCCCCCCTCCAGCACCATGCTCAGCCCAGGGCTCCCTCCTGCTGCCTCAGTGCCACTCATCCCACCCACGTCACCCACACTTCTGTCTCCTGCAGGCAAACGCCGTGTGGCATCGTCCCTAGAGGGGACAGGGGACTATGATTGTCATGGGCAGCAGCGAGAGGGAAGCTCTCACCTCCCTGGCAGTCATGAAGAAATTCCATGGCAGCAGCGTTCCCAGGCCGAGGATGAAGAAGATCAGCCAGACACCCTTGTACCTGCGGAAGGGACAGAGTGGTTTGGAGCAGGACTCTAGGCAGGGCAGAGGACGGGCACCGCTTCTGACTGTCCCCAACCCTGCGGCTGGAGACACCAGGAGGAGGAGGGAGGATGAAATTCATTGCCCTGTCCCACAGCCCCTGCTAGCCTGGGCTGCAGGAGGGGTCGTGGTGCTGCCGAGGGGCTGTAGGAAGCCCTCCCCAGGAGGGTCCGCAGGCGGGGGTAGGCTGGCTGCTCCTTGGCACGTGGCACCCAGATGCGCTCGCCAGAACCGGGAGGGAGGCACCCTCCCCAGGCGTGTCCCAGCGCCAGGGACTGCTTACAGCCTGTTTGCTATGGAAAAGCTGACGGAGAGAGCATCTCAGGGAGGGGACAGCTCAGTAGTCCAGCGAGCATGTAGGAAAGGGGGTCCCCCAGATGCCGTGTCCCTGTCCTCCCTCACTTCCTGGTATCCTGGATGCACCCCCACACCTACCCCCGAGCCCGGCATTACCTATCTTGGGGCCCGTCTCTAGCTGTCATCTTGTGCGGCAAGGCTCAGCGCAGGTCCCAGCGAGTCTCGTGGCTGCTCTCCGTCTGGGAAGCAAACGGAATTTTATGGGGTTGCGAGGGACCAAGGCCAGGCCAGGGACGCTGCTGGTTTTAACCCCCTCGGCCGTGCCGACCAGAGCCGGCGAAGACGGGAGCGCGGTGAGAAGCCTGGAAGAGCCGCTGCCGGAGGGGGACACCCAGCCTTCCCCCCGGGAGGGAAGCCGTTTCCCCGGGGTGCCCAGGCTGCTCGGCCCCGGCTCCAAGGGATTTACGAGTCTCTGCCCCCAATCCTGGGGCTGTGAGCATAGGCTCAGCCGGCTGTGACCGCCCCCTCACCTCCCTCCAGCGCCCGGCGGCGCAAAACCGCATTTAATTCAGCGGCCAGAACCACGCAAACTCCCCCCCCCCATTTCCAGTTCCCGCTTCCCTGTGGCTCCTGCAGCCTTTTACCGGGTCACCTTGAAAAGCCAAGGGCATCCCCGGCACTGCCGTCCCCTCCCCGCTGCCCACCGCCCCTTCTCCCATCACCCTGGCGTCGCTCTCCCCGCAGGCAGCCCCAGGAACCCCCCCCCCCCCCGAGGAGGAACCTTCCCTCCCCCGCGTCCCCCTCCCTTCCTTCCCGGATCAGAGCGGGATTAGCGGCCCCGGAGGAGCCGCAGGCCTGCCTTGTCCTTTTCCAGTCCGGGCGGAGCAGCATGGGATGTCGGCACCTCTTCCAGGGATTCATCTGCGGCGGGACTCCCGGCGCTGAGCTCCCGGCCCCCCCGGGGCATGCCCCCCCTCCCAGCCGTCCCAACCCGCTGCCGGCTACAGCATCCCTGCCAGGTAGGGCGTGGGAGGAGGCAGGCAGCAAGCGGCACCCTGGGATCTGTAGTCCCTGCCAGCCCCGGCGGCCTTCAAGGCAGCGGAGCCCGTTCCTTGTCGCAGGGATCCGCTCGCCTCCGCCTCCCACCGACCCCCCCACGGTGTGGTCCTGCAGGTGGGGGAGCCTACAGCTAGGATGGAGCCGAAACATAGCCGGCAGGATGTGGAGAAGGATTTGGGATGCCCGTTAGCTGCTTGGAAAAGCTGGAGCAGGAGGACAGGTACCTTGCGTAGGACAGACAGCCCCACCAACCTGGCAGGTGCCATGATGCTCGCCTGCTGTCTCACGCAGACAGCTCAGGGCATGACAGCTCCTGCCTTCCCTTGGGAGCCGGCCGGGCTTCCAGAGAAAACATCCCCAAATCCCCTCCTGGCAGCCCAGCAGTGACTGCGGGCAGGATTGCGCCGAGCCCCGACTCCGGATTAGCAGGGGATCTGCAAGCACAACTGCCACCCCTCGCACATAGAAACCCCGCTGAGGCCACTGCTTGTCCCTGATCTCATCCCCAAACAGGCAGGAGAACCCCAGCTTGCCCCACAGGTCCCCAGCAAGCCCTCAACACGCTGCCCCTTTCCCAGCCAAGCCCCTCCCCCCTCAGGGTCACATCGGTGTCCCAAGAAACAGGGGCAGGGACTGACCCCACAGACATACCTGGGGAGGACAGAGCCAGGGCAAGCCCTGCGTTCAGTGCATTTGAAGGTGGTGTGTCCCCCTCACTTCCGCACCCCCCTGCTCTTGGGGTTGAGCGTCAGGCCCTGGCTCAAGTCACGGGGTCTGGGGCCATGTGGGTCTAGTGGCATCCGAGGAGGAGGAGGAGTGGTGTCGGGTACCACAGCTGGCACATGGCCTGTATCCTGCTGCCCAGGCACCCAGGGAAGGGAGGAAGGGTGTCGTGGAGGAAGTGACAGGAGCCGGGGATGTTGGGGAAGAGGTAAGGGAGATCAGGAATAGGGCTCAGGGAGGGTGCTGGGGCAGGGCGCTGTGTCCTGCTCTGCCACGCTGCTTTCCCAGCCGCCCACTGCTTCCATCCGGAGAGTGCCCACATCCCTGAGTCAGGATCCTGACCTCCTTGGCGGGTGCTGCCCGGCTGCCCGCTCGCAGCCTCCTGCCTGCTCTGTTTGTTTGCTGTCTCACTTCGCTAACTGCCTTCTGACTTTTTTTTTCCCACAAAGAGCGGGTGCCTGCCAAGGGACGCGCGGGTCAGCACTCATTACGGCAGGAAACACGTCCGTCTGCCGGCTCTTACAAACAACCCTACAACAAACAGAAAAGGTCACACCAGCGACAGATGGCATCCTGCTCCCACCCAGCAAACGATGGAGGCCAGTCACCGGGCTGGCACAGCACAGCTCTAACCACCTCCCACAGGAGTCTCCTGATGTTGAGCCCGGCCACCAGCTCAGTGCCCGCAGAGCCTGGGGGACAGGGAAAAGGAGGAGCGATGTGAGGCCTTGGCTTTAAGGACATCCATTTGGTTCCTGGTTTACCCCCACAGAAGTGACGTGTAAGCAGAAGGTGAAAGATAACAAGGAGTGGACTTAGTAAACCACAGGCTAGCACCCTGCAGCAGGTACAAACAAGAGATAGCACAATTTTAATTGCCCATTCATGTCGCACAAAGGCCGTGACAGACGCTAAGTGACACCTGCAGTGTTGAGCCACATGCAGCCCCACTGCCAGCCAAGCCCTGGGAGCCCATGGAAGGGCCAGATGTCCCCAAAACCGCCTAACCTCCGCAGAAAAACTGGCACTGCAGGACAGGCACGCCTGCAGGCAGCTGTTTGTCACCCGGCTTTGGAGATCTCCCTACCTCTGCCTTCCCACGCATCCTTTTCTACTGTTGCTGCCTTCCCCGAAGGGTGAGCACAACGCATGCCTGGCTTTCCACTCCGGCAATCTCACGGTGCTGGACAGGCACACTGTGAGTTTATAAACACCAGCCCTTTTGAGAAATGCCCTTTACACCACGCCAAGTGTAGCACCATCCCTGCAGCCGCTAGAGAAGAGGGGGCCAGCAAGCCCGATGGCGAGTCCCCTGCGTCCTCCTGCCACCACTTGTAGGGGATCACTTTGCAGGGATAAGGTCAGCACTTCCTCTGAGTGCAGCCAAGATGGGGCAGGGTCAGGTGCCTCCCCAGGCATCACCCCATCCCCTACATCTGCTCGCCCCCCTGGGCGACACCACAGCCCTCCCGGCAGGACGGTTGATCTGGGGGCCCGTCAAGGTTTACCTGCGGGCAGGGAACAAGCCCGGCACGGGTGTACAAGTCACATGAAGTCCTAGTGGGTGACTCAGACGGAGGATGGGAAACACTCTGAGGCCGCCCAGCTCATGAGATGTATGTGCTTGAACCCTTAACCTCCTACCTTGAGCTGGGGTCTGGGGAACCAGCTTGCTGGGCAGCGTCCTCCACCTTCAGCCTCCAGCTGCCAGGACACGTGTTTGTATTTCACAAGATGTGAGACTGTGCGCAATTGTGCACCATTACCGTGGCGTTGGGGCAGACGCAAGCCCTCCCGAAATAAGGGCAGGTACTCTGGGTCAAATCAGAGGGCAGCCTGGCTCAAACACTTGTCTCCATCAGAGGGCAAAAGCAGATGCCAAGAAAAAGAACTCCCCAGCTAGGAAGGACATGCTGTCTGTTTTGTAGCCCACAGCAGGTTTCACTTCTGTGAAATCTCTGCTTCCCCCAGCCTGAGTGAGGGCAGAATCTCTCCCCATGCTCAGGGCGTCGACTGAGGCTCCCTCGCTGTCAAGGGTTGGATGAACACTGGAGTGGTTTCTTCATGCCAGCCATGGCTTTACAGGCTTGGATTGTATCCACCCTACAGCACGTTTCCAAACAGAGAAATTCTAGCTCACTTAGTCATCCAGGCAAGCTCCACGCCTTCGGTCCTCCTTGTTCCTTTCCTCCCAGCCTTCCCCCGCTCCCCTCGACCCTCCTGGAGATGCTGGGGCTGGGGGCACACAGGGACTGCAAAGGGGGTGAGACACCGATCTGAAGAGCAGCACAAGGCTTTCCTGCTTTGTTTCTGCTTTGTCACTCGTAAAGATGATTCAATGTGGTTTTTATGCACACCGTGATATCCGAAACAGCCCCAGGCCTTGCTGAGAACGGCCAGCTCAGTGTGTAATCTTGTTTGCGGATTTGGGGCTTTTTCCCTCCCCCCACCCCCCACGCTGTCTATCACTTGATACTTATCTAAACTGAATTTCATCTGCCTACCGCCCGGTGTTGTAATGGTCTTCTGTACTCTTCCTAGCTGCGCCTGTCCCCACGAACCTGAGTAATCCAATCGCCTCAGCAAGCCTTGTCATCTCATTGCTCATTCCCTTTTCCAGGTCACTCACGAACACATTGAAAAAACATGGGATCCAACGCAGCCATCTCTTCCGACAGCAAAAACTGACTGCTGACTCCTACACTCTCCTTCCTGTTTTCGTACCAGTTACGGAGCCTTGCGAGGACCTTCCCTCTTTACCACTCAGTCCCCTTAAAAACTGGGCTGGAAGCCCCGGTTAAATGTTTTTTTGGGAATCGGTGTGGGTGCTGGGAGCCCAGAATCCCTATGAAGCGCTGCCCCGACGCAGGGTCCCTTCGGCAGGAGCCTCCCCACCTGCCCACGGCCCCCGCCCCTGCGCAGACACCCAGAACACACAGCGGATTCATTTTTCCCTGAAGTTCCCTACAGCCCTTCTTAGAAACGAACATGGCATCTTTCCTCCCTCCCAGTCCCCGGTGAGGGGGGGGGGTGGGTTTGGGGCAGTTGTGAATCAATCACTAAAGGTTGCACGTGACAGCCAGCCGGTTTGCCCTCCCTTTCCTTCTGGTGAACATCGCCTTGCCCTAGTGACTTGTTGCTCTTAACCTTTGCCTTCCAACCTTTCCTCTGCGGCTGCTCTGAGGACGCACCCCAAAAGAAAGTGGGAGAATCTCCTCAGGCTCTTCTGGAATGAAGAGAGAGGCAAAAGCTTCATTAGGTTTTTCTGCCACGGCCTCTCTTCCTCCAATCCTCCATCCCTCCAGCCTTCCTACTCCCGGTGTGATTTGTGAGCACTTTCCATGGGAGAGCTGCTAGCACTTCCCATCAGAGGGCTGCTAGCACTTCCTATTATTCTTGTTCTCCTTTCTGAGCCCTGCCTCTCCGCAAACAGGTTCACTGTGCCATCTGCTCCCCTAGCGCTGCGCTGGGGTGGGAGCTTCCCAGGAGCAGGATGGGGTCACTTCTGCCTCCATCCTTGCCTTGCTGCCTGCAGACAAACCCCTCTGCACTGCCAGGCAGGGAAAAAAAACCCTGCCAAGCAGCCCGCACAGCACCCGCACCCCACAGAGGGTCCCTGGGAAAAGTGCCTGACCTGCTCTCCCGCACTCCCTCCATGGGCAAAAGGAGAGAGATCTAGGTCCCCTGTGGTACTCGAAGCCACCACGTGAACTCCCGGCTGAGCAGACGCTCCAGAGGCTGTCCCTGCCCCACCGCCGGTCACTATCTGGGCTGCTGGGTGCCGCGGGGGGAGTGTCGGGGCTGCGGTGTGTTTTGAAGTGTGCATGCCAGCCAGCTGCAGTCCTTATCGGAGAGTTCAAGGAATCCCAAGAGGCTCCCCTGGGGCCCTCGCCTCATCAGGTGAAGCGACCGGGCTGGGTGCCCAATTCCCCGGAGTCCAGCAGGACTTCAGCGCTGTCCCTGAAGGGCTTCCCACCAGGGAGAGGGGGGTGGTCAGCACCCTAAAACTACCCTGGGGTAACACATTTGGGACTCTTCCACCCATCACCATGTGCCACAAGGCTGTGGGCATCCACCTCCCCACCAGGGCTGCCGAGTGGCTTTCCAGCCCTGGTATACAGCTGCCCAAATTCCAGCAAGGGGGCCCTAGCAATGGCAGTCCCGTGCTGAACGCAGGCGCCTCTCTCCTCAGCATGTGGCGAGCGCCCATGCCCAAGCACACCTGGATCCCGGCCAGAGAAAACCCCTCCAGGCACGCACCCCAACCCCCTGGAGCGGAGATGGGTGCTCCTGCTCAGCCTCCTGTCGAACGTTACGGGGGACTGGGGGCATTTTAACATCACGACAAGAAGCTTACCAGAAGGGCAGGTTGGTCCCAGACCCTTGCCCTTGGTCAATTCAGCCTACGGGACTGCAGGAACGGCGGAGAGGCAGGAAAAGTTCCTCAAATATTGGGGCAGTTGCCTGTTCCAAGGCCAGTGGCTAGGGGATGCGGGAGGAGATACAGCGCCTGGGGGGCGGGGGCAGGAGCTAAGGGGGAACGTCATTTCTGAGGAGACATCAGTGGGGGAGAGATAAGCTGTTCTTGGGAGCCTGTTTGCAGAGACAGGATTCGTAGAGGCTTTTCCAAAGAGCTGTTTTCCCTGATGGCACCCGCTCCAGCTGCTTGTCCCCTGGAGAAAGTATCCTCCGAGCCACAACCCTGACCTGGTGGCAGGCTGGAGAAGGAGGCATATTCTCCACGTTTGGGCTCCATTTGTTGGAAATTTAGAAAAAGACCCTTTCTCCCCAGGGCAGAGGGAGGGATTTGCTCAGGGCTCCACTCAATGCATATGCAGAAACCTCAAAACCAGGCAGAAACCACCTCCAGGACCTGGTCAGTGTCTCCAGGCAGCTTTCAGGGCTGCCAGGAGGTGGGGAGGGGTGGGGGAGATCACCCAAGGGCTCGCACCCAACTCCCGTGGCTTCCCGTGGGACCACTGTGGGTTCGGGAAGAGCCTGGGGATGCCTCGCCCCAGACCTCCATCCTCGCCTGGCATGCTCTGCAGCCAGCAGCCCCCTGCAACCCACATCTACGGGGCTGGTCTGAGCCCCCCGGGTGCTGGCGTGGCCGGTGGAGGTGCTGCTCGGCTCTGCCCAGGGGCCATGGGGAGGTGGGTTTACCACAGGAAGGGGTGCTCCCCTGGGGTCGGCCTGGGGGCCACGGCGGGAAGAAGCACAATGGGAGGAAGCCACATTTCCGCTTCCCAGTGGAGAAAACCCTACAGGACCCCTGGGGAGAAAAGCCGGACACCATTAATGTAAAAATCAGCTTACAGAGCTGATTACAGAGGCAGCCCGGAGTCAGAAGCGGGTCCTCCTCGCACGGAGGAGCTTAGGGCGTGGGGTGGCGGTGGCACACGCTAGCACGTGCCAGGACAGCTGTGCCAGGGGGACAGAGGCGATCCCAGCACTGGCACAGCATGAGGCACAGTGCTGGCTCCTGCCTGCCTGAAGCCCGGCTCGTTGCGGGCAGGTGACACTCCCCCCGCCCCCAGTCACGCTTGGGCTTGCCCAAGAGGAATCCCCGTCTGTCCAGATGGTATCTTGGTCGGCCGCACCCTGGGCAGCATGCAACAGCACACGGGGATGGGCTGAGCCTATGGGACCGTGTCCCCGTTTCCCCCTCCTGTCTGCAGCCGCAAGGAGGGAAGATGAGACCCGTAAGGAGGAAGCACCCAGCCAGAACGAAACAGCTCATGGCCAGACAAGTCTGAAGATAAGGATTCAGTGAATCCATGGGCAGAAACCCAGGGGATAGAGTCCCACGGCTGGGGAATGACTGAGGGGCAAGATGGGTTTCTCCATACCCTGCCTTCTCCTGGGCTGGGTAGAACCACATCCACCAGCAACATGTGGCTACGCCAAGGTCAGGGAGCAGTCCCAGAGGGAAGAGCAGGAGTGCAGGAGGCCACCTGCCATTGGTGGGCCCCAGGGTGCTGGGATGGAGAGTGGAGAGGATTCCTTCTTTATTGCTTCATCTTCCTGGCCCCAGGACCAAGCTCAGAGCTGGCAGACCCAGCAAGGAGTCAAGCCAGGAATGACACGAGGGAGCTGAGCCCAGAGCAACCTGTGGTGAAGGGCTGGGGAGAAGGATGGGGACAGCTTATGTTGTATCCTGAAGGTCCTCAAAACAGCCCTGTAGTGAGGGGCAAGGCTGGGGGGGGGCTGTGAAATCCATGGGAAGTTCAAAAGCCCCTCCAAATCCTTCCCCAAGCTATGCATGGAGTCCCCTGTATGCATGGAGACCCTAGCGGAGGAGGCTTGGAGGGCTCAGCTCAACCCCAAACACGCTCCCCCACCCCAAATGCCACTCTGCACTTTATGGGGGCTCCTCTCCCTATGGAGAGCCCGAGCTCAGGCCTTGCTTGCTCATCCCCAGGGCTGCTTCTGGAAGGGCAGGAAAAAATGGCAGTCAACCAGCAGCGAGAGCCCCTGCCCACTGCCACCCAGCCATCTCCCGCAACCCAGAGACAGGCTCTGTCCTTCCAGCGTGGGCTCCTTCCCGTGTGGAGCAGGACACACACACACAGAGCTGCCAGCAGACAGGACCCTCATCTGGCAAGAGCTGCCTGCACCTGAGCCACGCTGGCCCCAAGCCCTCCCCGAACAGGTGGGAGAGCATCCCCAGGGCTGGATGGAGCAAGTCTCGCCCCTGCACCCAGAGGACTCCACGAGGGGCTGCCAGCCCTGACGGGGGGGGTGGCACAGGGGAACAGAGCTCATTTTGCTCCCACTCAGCAATTTTTGGGAGGCTGGGCTGGGCTCAGCACAGCTGCTTCCAATTTAGCTGGAGGGGGGCGGAGGAGTGAAGCCAGAACAACACAATCTACGCCTAGCATCACCATCTCCCCAGCTCCCAAAATGTGGGGGTGTGGTTCCTCCCCACTGACCAGCACCCCCCTAGTAGAAGCTGGGACAGACAGGGGGCTAACCACTGCTGGGCCTGTGGCAGGTCCCCCACAGTCAGCTGTGCCCGGTGGCTGGGACAGAAATCCAAGGGCTATTTTGGGCCCCTGCAGACCAAAGCTTTCATTGTAGACCAGCTCAGGAACAGGGACTCTGGCTGACCGCTGCTTTCGGCATTGGAATGTCCGCAGCCCTACTGGAAAGGGGGATGGCGAGCAGGGAAGTAGGTTTTGGCACCCGCCGTGGTCCCGCACGGTCCCTCTGCCAGCCTCCTGTCCTGCCAGGATCCCGCTCACTGCCCGGATAGCCGCAGCATCTCGCAAACCCCGAACTGGCTTCAGCTGCTGAATGAAGCCATTTCACAATGGATGGGGGTACGGCAGCTCTGTTCCAGGAGATGGGGCACATCTGTTACTCCCTTTGTCCCAGCTAACCCCACGATCCCTGGAAACAAAAGGAGGAAGAAGAGATGCCCTGGCTGGGTCCAGAAGAGCCGTGTGGGCAGCACACGCTCTGGGGACCGAGGAATGGAAAGCCAAGGTGGCAGCATGCCGTCAGCAGCGTGGAGCAAGCAAAGGACTTGGAGTAAACACCCACGGTGGAAACACCACCTTCCTCCCTTCTCCCTGGACAACTCAGCTTCCCTGAATGCCCTGGCAGGACTCGGGTCTCACATGTGGAGTCAGAGCAAGGCTTGAGGCGGACACCTCCTTCGGAAGGAGTAAGTCAGAGCCCAAACCTCCCGCTCCTGGCACTGGCCTCGGCTAAACCGCAGCAAACAGGAAAATCTTTATGCGAGTAGGATAGGGCAGGGAGAGCCAACAAGAGGTGAGGAGCTCACCCCCGCGTCTGTCCAAACCCTGGCAAAACAGTCTCCCGTACGACCGACAATAATAAGCCCAGCCACAAGTTGGGAAGGGCAAGTCACATCCCCTCCAAATCCCAACCCGCAGGCGCTGCCGCATCCGTGCAACCAGCCACCACCCGGTGTGCCGCAGCCACGAGGCCCTGAGCTGCCTGGGACCGTGAGCATCCTCAGGGACACCTCAGGGAAGTGTGGCGAGACCCCTGCGTGGGAGCCATCATATGCTCTGCTCGTGGAAACGGCACTTTGCAGACACTGGCGCTGGCTTGCAGGCTCCGCCAGCATCCCAGCCTCCCCCGCGTTAATTTGGGGAGCAGAGGAGATGAGAGCAGCTTGGAGATTCCCCGCTGGGAGACCCGAGGGCACCGTAGCCTCTGTCGAAGAGTGCTGGCCATCCAGGAAGGTGTCCTGCCGGGGCTTGCCCTGGTGCCTGAACACACTGGGACGTGGATGCGCTCCCCCCAGGCGATGCCGGGCGATAGGGAGCCCATGGGCTGACCCCTGCTGAAGGAATATCCCTTTCTGGCACGTGGCGGGGAAAGGAAGGGAAGGACAGCTGGTGGCGGACAACTTGTGTTTGTTTATCGACGTCCAGTCTGTTTACTGCTGTCGGGTTTTGTTCCTGGTCAAGGGCTCCTCTTTCGGAGCAAGCCCAGCTGCACAGCTCAGGCACGGGGAGCGCGGGGTCCCCGTGTGAGACAGTGTTCCTGCCTGCCATCGCCCAGGCACCCCATTCCTGCTGCCTCTGGGGTAACAGCCCCATCTGGGAATGTGCCAGCAGATCAATTCCCTGATGTGGTTCACCACAGTCACACCAACCTTGTATTGCCACGAGGAGGGGGTGTGAAGACTGGAAGGAGAAGCTACAGGGAAGGGTGGATCGCTTCTTAATAGCTCGGTTGTGTTGCCGTTGGTCTGCCTCCTCCCGCGGTTAATGGATAACACTCCCGCTTTCGCCAGGATGGCGCAGAGACCTACCCAACCCCGCCGGCCTCAGCCACAGCCCAACACCCACAAACCCTGATGGGCTGAAAGCACTGCACTCCTCACGTGCACCCCGCAGCAGCGGGCTCCCTGATGGGACAGAGGTCCCACCTGGAGCAAATGCTATTGGGGAGCTCATCCGCAGCACCAAGGGAATGGTGAAAAATGGAATTGCCTCCAACTTGGTCCTGAGGCCAGGGAAAGACAAGGCCTGTCAAAGGCAGAGCAGGCAACTTCTTCAACCTGGAACCCCTGGCCAGGACCAAGAAGGGAGCTATGCCACCTCCCACCTTCCTGAGCTGTTCTCCAGGGGTAATCCCCAAGCCTAAAAAGAGGGAGCTCCTCTCACAAGGGTTTCCCATGAGCAAACCTGTAGCAAAACTCAAATGGGGCTGCCCACCCCAAACCCTCACTCTCTTCGAGTTCCTCCAGGCCATCCAGGCGAGCTGGCCCTCGGCCGCAGGTGTAGACGACTCCCTGTCCCTGCATGGCATCTGGGGGTCCCTGTGCTAGGCCTCATGGACCAGGCAGAAGGGAGGAACATGCTTGGAGCTGAAGCATAGGCAGCAGTGGGAGTAGCCGGGTGGGATGGCCCGGGTGGGATGCCCCTCTCAGCAGCAGCCTTGCAGGGGGTGGGGGGCCATTTTGGTGGCAGCCTAGGGATGCTGGTACACGTTCAGGCTGATGGTTTGCCCTTGACCCAGCCAGGCTGATGACCCAGCTTTGCCACCGTGACTCAGCCTCAGTATGTGGCCGGAGCAGGCTGCTTGCCGGGCAGTAGGCTGACCGCACACCCCCTCCGGTCCCACCGCTGCTCCCGACACAGCCCCATTCCTCCCTACCTTGCTCCCTTTCACCTCCAGCCCCTGCCCGCCTCCACCCTCTGCAGCTTCCCAGATGACTCGCTCCATGAATTTCCAGCAGGAAATTTCACAGCAACATGCTTTCCCATCAGACAAGTCCTAAAGGAAATGAACTGAAGTAGATCCCACTGGCAGTGGTGCGGTGAGAAGAGGCAAGAAGGCCCTGCAGAAATCTGCCTGATTTCCTGCTAGATTCTTCTGCATGAGCCTGCAAGCAGGCAATAGGTCCCTGCTCCCCTTTGGCCTCAAAAAAGGCCGGTCTCCTGGGGATGAAGCCTGTGCTCACCCACTGCTTAACTAAGAGGCTGACAGAGAGCCTCGAGCACTGCACTGGAGTGCCAGGCTCACCGATCTGTGTCACGAATGGTGCATGACAGCCACGTGTACCCCAGCGCTTTGAGCCTCCCCTTTCTCAGGGACCGGTCCAAGCTGGGGCAGGACCAAAATGTCACAACGGCAATGTTCTTCACACCGCCAGCATCAGCTATGAAGTTAGGAAGGGCTCGTGCTACGCCTACACAATGGTTTCTCTGGTCCTATGGGAGCAACAACCCTTGTACACTTTCCCCACACAGCACCACGGCTCCTCTCCCGCACGGGGACCCCGTCTTTATCGCACTGCTTAATCAAATCCTAATAGCTGTGTGTCCGTCAAAGCCCTGACTCCTGCCCATCTGCAGATGCCTGTAGCTCACCCCGCACAGTGCTTGGCGCCTGAGCTTGCTGGCAGCTGAGTACGAGTTAGCACGGAGATGCAACTCGGAGAGCTGGTGGTCCTGCAGCCCCAGCAGCGCCAGTGATGGGCTAACCGGCGTCACAGGGCAGAGATGGGCGCTGGAGAGGCGCAGGGAGGTGAGGGGAGTCTGCACTATGGGGTTGGTACTGAGCTGGCAAGGACCGCAAGCAAACAGCACTCTGCTAATAAGAGTGGGTGTTGCAGCTCCTTCACACTTGCCAAGGACCTGGATGTTATGCTAAACGAAAACACCCGAGATCTACATGTATCCCAGAGAAGCACCGGAGGCTGCTCGCTGGCTTTCCAAAGCTGATGGCCAGTGCCTTTGCATCTTGACAGAGCAGGCAGGTGCTGCCGGGCTCCCTCTGGCCCAATGGGCTGGTCCTCAAGCCCTGCCTCTGCCAGGGGAGCTGGGAATGGGGCCGGGCAGAGCGAGGAACATGCAACATGGGAGTGGGAGAACGGGTGCCCTGTCCTCCATGCCCTGGCTTCCCCCCAGACCACAGTAAGGAGGGAGACAGGTCAGGCCAGGGCAAGAACAAAGTCCATGGCTCATCTTCAAAGAGGAAGAGGCTCATTAATACCTCCCAGCCCAAGATAATGAGAGTAAGGATGCCATGGTGGCGAAATGATGCCAGTAGTTAATTATGCAGCTTGGGGAGGAAGGGAGAAGAGGGATAACTGCAGGATGGAGGTGCCACACCGCCCTGTGTACTGGCACTATGTTTGCTGGTTCAGGCTGGGGTCAATTTCTTCAGCCTCTTCATTCCAGGGTACCCAGCACAGGGTAGACCCCCGCCTCTTGTCTGCACAGGCTAGGGGGGAAACAGCCACTCTGCAAACCACCTTCTGGGGCCCATTACAGCCCTCGGTGCCATACAGAAGGTGTCCCTGCGCTATGATGAACATCTTGGTGAGCCAAGAGCAAGCCCACCTGCCTTTTTCAGGAGGAAAAGGCAACGGTGGGATCAGGAGTGCTCCAGGGGGCACATGTGTGGTGTCGGCACTGCACTGACACTGTGCTGATGGCCCGTGAGCCACACTCGGACAACCAGCGAACCTGAGAGAAAAGCATACCTGTACAGTCCCATCCTGAGACAGCTTTGTAGCAAAGGCAGGCTCGAGGGAGCCCGAAGCTGTCCGGCAGCTCGCAGGGGCTGGCAAGCGGAAACGATGCCGCCAAGCTGGGATGCGGTGCAGGAGGGGAGTGGGATTTCCCGTGTCGGCATTCACAGAAGTCCCTCAATTGTGTCGGCTCGCAACAGGCAACTGAGGGGCTGTCGGGCTGCTTTCCTGCTTCAGAGCAGCCGGAAAGCGCATCCAGCTGTGGCCAACAGCTGCACAAATGCCTCCTGCAGCCCCTAGCCCTGGGGAATCTACTGGGCTCAAGGATACAGGCTCACTTGTCTACAGTCCCACAGCCCCAGCGCTTGGCTGGCTGCTGCTGCCTTCCCACACAGCCCGCAGCTCCACAGCCCGTTCCCGAGAGGCAGATGGGAGCGGTGGTGAATACAGGCAGGGGCTGTGTTGATCTGGCAGTATTAGCACTTAACAGGGGTGTGAGGCTCATATTTAACTGCAGAGGTGGAGAGGACAGCACAAAAGGGCTCCACACAAGCTCTGGGAACTCCTGCCTGGACCAGTTTCTCTATTCAGGCAGCTCAAGAATGGGGAGAAATGCTTCAAGAAATCTTCCACAGCATCCCACAGCCAACTGGGAGCATTTTCTTGAGAGGGACCTGGAGCAACCCCGACCCAGCAGTTTTGCTGCCCGCCACTGGACTCCAACCACGCTGCTCGCGTGGCGGCACATAAACCCCAGCCCACGCACCTTCCAGTGGGTCTTCGAAAGGCTCCCACGAACTCGGCACCCCCACAGCCGCCTTCGTGCAGTCACCCGCGAGTGAGATGCCCATCCCGGCTGCCGGAGGACCGCTGCACAACCCCTTCGGTGAAGTTCCCTGCATCCCAGGCATCGGAGAAGCGCCGCGCGTCCTCCTCCATCCCAAAAGGCAGCATCCGTACATCACCCCCCCACCCCCCTCAAACTCACAGCCTCGACCCACGCGCCGCTTCGCGCCGAATCCTGAGCTTGCACCCCCTCACCCCACCCCCCCCGGGGCTCTTCGGAGCCCCGGGGGGGGTGGGGTGAGGGGGTGCAAGCTCATCGACTATGAGCCAGTACCTTAAATACGAGCGCGTCCCGCTCCTTGCCGGTCCCGGCGCTTTCTGTCCCCAACGCGGATGACGAACCGCCGCCTCGCAAACCCCTCCTCCTCCGTTTTACCGCCTTCAGAGCCACGCGGTTCCCGCGTGGAGCGGTTGGCGGGTTTTCCCATCCCTCCCCCCATACCCCTGCCACGGGAAAAGAACGGGTAAGATACGCCGCGACCCTCCCCGGGCTGCTATACCCACCCCACGGATGAACCCACCTGCGCCGCGGTCTTCCACCCCGCGCCGCGCTGCTTACTGTTCCCGATCTTCCCTCTGGCTTTAGCCCGCCCCTGGCTCCCCCCACTTTTCTTCCCCACGCCCCGCAGCCGCCGGGGAAACCCCCGGCCCTCCCATCCCAAGGGTTCGGTTGCTTTAGCAATGCACAGTCCCGGTGGGAGCACAGCAACAGTGTCCCCCCCCCCGCCCTCTCCCAGCTCCGGGATTGCAGTAAGAGCCATATATTAGTAATTATAGCTCCGCAGGGAGCTATACATTATGGTATGGCTCTAAACGGAGTGTGAGCTGGCCCAGTTTTGCTTGGTCCATCACTCGTCCCCCTGCGCTGCATCCTAATCCAGGCAAAACCCCTCTCTGCTAGCAGTCACCACCTGTGGGTGTAAATAGGTACGGAGATGTAAATAGATAAGGAGGTGTGTGTATATACATATATACACATATATATACACACTACCTTGGGTTGCTGAGAGGATTGGAGGCAGCTTTTTGCACTGAGCATTCATGGTGATGCTACCCGGGCAGGCAGACGATGCACAGACCCCTCTGAAATTCAGCAGTTCCCTCGTACCCAGAGGATATAAATGTAGCGTGTAACCAGTATCCAAAGGGCAGGCGCGGACTCTAGAGCTGTTTTTCTTTCAGGCCGCCCGTCTCCAGGCTCCTATCTCTCCAGAATGGATATCTACACAGCTGTGATAAAAGCCTGTTGTTTTGCCTAAGCATCAAGGCGCAGGCAGGACTCGGGGTACTTTGTCCCCCAGCAAAGGGAAGTGCGCCTGAATTCAACCTCATATCCGGGCGGTAAAACGGTCTGTAGAAATCGGTTTTTTACGTAGCCTGGGGTTTCAAGGTGCTTCCGCTGGGAAAAAAGGCCCCTCCTCGCTCTCACTGTTCACCTACACCGTACGGCCGAAGGCACCGTCACCAGGAAGTCCCTGCAGCGGCTTTGACTGAGAATCGCTCGCTCCATTAATAAACGGCCTCAGAAAATTCTCTGCAGGCTGCGATCAGTTTGGGTTAGAAATTAAAATGAGGAGTTAAAACACCCCCAAATGCACTGGCAGATTCCCATCCTCACCACCTCTCAGCGAGATGATCTCTAACACACGTCTCCCTGCAGAATCTAAGCACCAAGCTTGTATTTTAAGACAGACCTGCAAAACATTGCCACGTAAACAAAAAGTCCTCAAAGCCCGAGAAAAAGGCAATGGGAGCAGGGGTGAGACATCTACTGGTGCTTTCTGAGACACAATGGTGGCATTGGTCAGCGTCACCCTCAAGAAGTGACTTTGCTGTCCTGCTCGGTAGCAGCCTCTGCCGCTGGATCACTCCCTCTGTGCTGGTGTAGATATTCGTTGCGGTTATGGGTTTCTGGGGTCAGATAGCAGGGTGCACTGACACCGTAAAGTGAGCAGCGGACAATGGCAGATAACAAGACAGGAGGCTGCCGTCTTAAATGTAAGATTCATATCAGATCAAATTAAATTTAAAAGCTCCCATCTCCAATTATGCTCCTGCTGCACCTCCCAGGCATGACAGATCCAAGCCCTGGGCTTGCCTTTCTTCAGCCTACTTTCCCTAAGCCTTTCTGATCTGGAAGGTCGTCTTCTGGGTGAACTCTCCTCTCCCTCTCCCTCTCCCTCTCCCTCTCCCTCTCCCTGTCCTCCTCCATTCCCTCCTTCCACCCCAGCATAAAGGGAAAAACACAAACCCAGATCACTTCCAAAGAGGCTGGGGGGAAAGAAGCAAAACAGAAGAGCAAGGCCTCCTGCTTTGGGACATCCCACATCACCTCCTCTCCGGCTTTGACATGTGCCACGCTGTCACCTAGGGAGCCCTATGAGCCCCCGTGGCAGTCCCCCAGGCCTCGGTGCCGCGGCATCTTGAGCCCCGTGTTTCCCCTTGAGATGTCCGTGCTCGCTGCTTAGCGGCGCTGAGCTAAAATTTGAACATTGCTACCATTTTATTTTTCCATATAAGCTCCAACCTTAGCGCAAGCTAAAAGCTGTGGGAACCGACCCCCCCAGGGACTCCCGAGCGCAGGGTCCAGACCGGCGGTGCCCCGCCAAACCACCACTGTGGTTTGAGAAACCAGGACAAAGGTCTCAGTGTCATTAAGAGCCTCAGAGCTCATCAGGAGAAGAAATGCCATAAAATTTACCTTGGAGTAGATATTCTGGGAAGTGTCCACTTCAGGACAGGGTGGGTGCAGCCGCTGCCTGACCCCAGGCTTTCAGCAGCAGGGTGTGTAGCACTTAGCATCGCCAAAGCACCCGATAAACTGTTCTCTAATTGACAGCCCTGGTCCTGTCCGCACAGTCACTCCCCAGCACCGCAATCAGCATCTCCCAACAGAGATGCCTCTCCTGGACACAGGGGCTTTGACATCCATTAGTGCTGAGCAGCCTCGCAGCCGTGGTGACCGCAGGCAGACGGGAGGCCAGCGGATAGACCCGGGGGGGCGAGGAGAAAGGCACCTTCCAGCTCCTGAATACAGCACGGGCCGCCGGCTGCTTCTCTGCGCTGACCTGAGCACCCACCGCTCACGACTCGCAGGATGGGGTCTAACGCTGCCTTCCTTTCTTTGGGCAAGCAGGAGACCCGGAGTGAGCAAGGCACCATGGAGTGAGGAAAGCTAAGGCTAGGGAGAGTGTCCTTTAAAATCCATCCCTGACTGGTGCAGGATGGAAGGGCTTTCACCCACGGGTCTCATCTCACTTCAGCCCCCCGGGTAGCATGTCCATCCTCAAGAACAGTGCATGGTCCTTGGGCTGCGTGATGCCAACGCCGGTGTGTGCTCGCTGGTACTGGGCCCACCACTGCACGACACCAGCACGACACACACAGCCAGATGTTTCTCCCCTGCGTAATTTAGGCAAGGAGCAAAGCCAGCCTCGCCTGGGGCCCAGGGTCTTGTTGCTCTTCCACCCTCTCCATCCCCAAAGCAGCAGCGTGGTGCCAAAATCCGCTGCTGCTGTTGGCAGATCACTGTGCTTCCCAGAGCAAAGGGAGAAAGCAGAGCCCTGCTTTCCCGCAGGAAGGCAGCCAGCAAAGCCTCTCCCTTACATAAGGCTGGGACTTTCATGGACATGCTCCCCAGGACATGCTGATGGGGCTGGAGCTGCCCAGCCCTTCGAGTTCTCTTTCCGAAACCTCCAACAGGCACTCCAGGCATTGCGACACCCTCACCTGGATCCCAATTCATACACCCGATTTGTACACACTCCTCAAAACCAGTGTGTAACAGGCAGAACAAACAGGCGCAGTGTTCTCCCTTCAGAGCCACTCCCTGCCAAACCTTTCACAAAAGCCACTTTTTTTTTTTCCCCCTTGTAGCGATTCTCCGCTTCAGCTAAAGCGTTGAAATCCAAAAGGGGAAAAGCAAACAAACAGCTGGTTTGGAAAGCAAGAGCAAATAGGGAGATTTATTCCAGGCTGTGGGGAATGCATCATATGAGCTGAAGGAATATTTTCCATAACTCTTGGGCAATATTTGAGTTTTAGGGCCTGGGGAACTAGGCAGCGTTTGCAGGCACTAAGTGTTTACAGGATCCTCGGCACCCACATTGACCATTTTCCTGGGAGATGTGCAAACACTTTGCAACCATACAGCAATTAACCCACCAGCACTCCCCTACACCGAGATTTCCCGTTCCCTCCAATGCGCCTGTGCTAGGGGCAGGGGAAACTGAGGCACGGAGACGCCATCAGCCTGCAGGAGGGCTGAAGTCGGGAGGCTGTACACCACCCAGCTCCCCACCACAAAACCGCCCTTCCCTTCGCCAGCGTGATCCGCGGTGACAGCGTTTCCGTCCGTCGGGCGCTGCCCACCCCATCCCGGAGGATGGCATGGGCGGCTCAGCTCAGAGAGCCTCCGCAGCAGAGGAACAGAGGGCCAGTGTGTTTAACGGGCAGAGCAGGCGGGCGGGAGCGGGGTGGCAAGCAGATTAGCAGCCGTATCCGATTCTCTGCACGTGTGACAGGGCTGCGGAGCATGGCCAGGTTGGGAAAGGGTGAGAAGGGGCATTTTAATCAGTCACATGGAGGGAAACACAGAAGATGCTGGACCTCTGTCAAGCGCCAGCAGGTTATTAACCTATTAACCATTGGGAGGGGGGATAAAACCCACTACAGGCTCCTGGGAATCCAGTTATAATGAGACTGCAACAATCCTGGATGGTTTCATAGTCAACAAAGCATCTCAGCCTGGCGCTGAGACCAGCGAGTGGCTCAGGGACCGTTTCAGCTTTGCTGTTCCCTCGCCAGCCCTGGCTAGCCCCGGAGCAGGGTCCCGGCTGCAGAGCTGCTGGCAGACCCTTTTTGTGGTGGGAATTCTCCAGCCATTGCTTGCAGGGCTCCCGGTGGTGACCCCCTGGGACCTCTGTGCCCTGCGTTTTGGGATGAGAGCTGTCAGGGAGGAGGTGATGCTCACCTGATGGCCCAAGCCTGGCTGGGATGAGGTGAGGAAGGAGTGGGCTGCGATCGTCTCCTACGCTCTGCTTGTGGCACAGCGATCCAGCTGGGCACGTCACCACTCACGGGGAGCCACGCAGATCTCCAGTGTGCCGCCGTCCCTCTGCTTCCTCGCACAAGGCAACCTGCCGGGATAAAGTCAGGCAGCTGCCTGTAACTGCTTTGCTAGGGGGCTGAGGGCAACAGGGACTCGCTGCCAGCAAATGAGCAGCCCTGGGGGAAAACCTGCCAGGAGAGGCGGGGAGGGGGGGGGGCAGATGGGCCCCACTGCCTCCCCACACCCAGCATCCCTCCTTGCTGGTATGCAATGGTGTGGCACCGCTTTCCCAAAAACACTCGCAGACCCAATGAGCAAGCACCCGGAGACGGGGCAGGGAAGGGCCTCAGCCCTAAGCGCCTCCAGCCCAGCGGCAGGGCCGTGGGTGTTTTCCAGCTGGGCAAGCAGAAACAAACCCCATTGTCCGCCAGACGGGAGCAGCTCAGCAAGGGGCCGGGGGCACCCACAGGGCTCCTGGGGGTTCGTGTGGGTGGTGGGGTCCAGTCAAGCTCCAGCCGCTCTCAGGAGGGGAGGACCTGGTGCCCTGTGGGGCAGCAGCATCTTTCGGATGTGGGGCATCTCCCAGGTGGCAGGCTGGGGGGACACAAACCCCTGCCCAAGCCACTGCTGAGGGCCTCCCATCCTCTCCACGTCCTGGGCACAACCTCTCCCTCCTCCATCCCCATCTCTCTGCCTCCCTCCTCACACCCTGGACATCTTCCCTCGCCACCTCGCTCTGCTGCTGCCCTCGCCTCAGCTTCAGCCAACCATTTGCTTACTCTTACAAGTATTTACTGCCTAATGACATCAATTAGCTGTGGAGTTGCTGGGTGGCTAGTTATTGAGTGACAGCCGTGGAATTTCACACGGGTGAAATATTATCCCTGCAGCTGGCAGTTTCCACCTGCCAGGGGCCGAGCTGAGACCTGGTAAACTCAAGACACACTCGTACCCAAGGAGCTAGGGTTAACCCCTGCCACAGCAGTGGGCATTCAGAAATGGCAGCCCTGGGCCACCGGCCACTCCGAGCATCCAGTGTCACCCTGTCATGGTCTCACGGCGGGTGTCCTTGGCAGAGGATGGAGCTGGTGTGGGCGAAGGGAGCCACAATATAGTCAAGGTCATCCGGCCCATTGAAGCAGTGCAGGGGACACATCCCGCTCCTTGGCTGGCAGCACCAGCCTCCCGCGATGGAGCAGAGCCATTGAGGAAGGAGACGGCTGGCACCCAGCCACCCTCGTAAAACAACATGGGGGAGCTGCAGGCAGCTGGGAATGAGGAAACCTGGCAGGAGGAAGGCGGTTGGCAGCATCGTGTGGTCCTACTCCCCCCACCAAGTCCAGCGCCGAGCCAGGCAGACCCAGGTGCCCAGCAGCTCCCTGGATCTCCAAGCACCATCTAAGAGGCAGAAGCAGCCTTTCCAGAGGATGGGTTCCTCCAAGGGATTACCTGAAGCCATGGCTCCCCATCAGCCTTCCCAAGGCACCTTGGTGGCAGCGGGCAGAGTCAGCTCCAGCTCCTGGGAAGTTCTGCTGCGGCCGGAAGCTGCCCACCCTTGGGCACAGCAAGGCGCCCGCCTGCTCTCCCAGCCAGCCTGCTCCCTGGGCGGGATCCATGGCCACCAGCACCACTGAGAACATGGCACATGGCCACCTGCAGACACAGGGCTTCAAACACAACCCCCCGGCGCTCTCACGGCTGTGCTGGCCCCCATCTGTGCCCGGCCCAAGTCCGCTGGCTGGTGTGGAGGAATTCAGCTCTGTGCAAACGTCTGGCACGGCTGACTAAATCCTGTTTGGAAACTAAGCCCAGCCCGTCATGCTTTCCCCCTTGGGCGAATCGGCAGTGGAGCTGTGGCTGAATGCTCCCAAACATTCCCAGGGAGGTCTCCAGGACGTCCCTTTCCCACAGCTTCCAACAGTACCAGCAGTTCATCGTTTCCTCTCCCTGCCAGTCATGCTTCCGTGGGTTCCCAAGCCGAAACGCAGTGTCGGAGCGCAACCATGAGACATCAAAAGAAGGGCAGGCCGAACCCATGACCGGCAGCCAGGCCATTGTTGGGTATCACTTGGACTGCCCTCCCTTCCCTCTGCAAATCCGAGCGTCCACCCGTGGGCAGCGGATGTTCTAACAGGGCCCAGGGAGAAGGGAAACCCTCGGGGGGGTGGTCCTGCGCCCCTCACGTGTGGGGCTGGGGGTCATGGCCGGGAGCCCGCAGCGCCCTTTGCTCACGCTGCCGAGGGAGGCGGGGGGGTCTGGCAGGGTTTGGCTGCCCCCGGGGAGGGGGAGACACCCGCTCCTGCCCTCGCTGCGAAGCCGCCTGACCCCGAGAGGGGCTCTGCGGGGACCCCCCTGGGAGCACCCGCAGAGCACCCACAAACTCATCGCCGGGAGGCGCGCGTGCCGGTGCTGCCCCCTGCTGGCGGCATCCCTGCACGGCGCCCCCACCCCCGGCCCCTTTCGGTGGGCAGGGAGCGCGGCGGCCCCCGGGGGGGCGGCGGGCAGTTGTGGGCGCCCCCCGTGACCGGGGAGCACGGGGAGCCCACGGGGAAAGGCTTAGCCGGCCTATGGGCTTAAGGGGCTGCGCGGCATGCGGGAGGGAGGGGGAGCGCAGCAGGGGCGTGCTCCCAAGCGAGGAACTGATGGGTTTAGCCTTTCCGAGCCGGGAAGCATCCCACGATGTCCCCCCCCGGGCAGGGGCATCGGGAAGGGCAGGCAAGGGTCCGAGCGCTGGGACCTCGGGCACACCGAGAAGGCTGGAGCAGGGATCTGGGAGCACCACTGTCACTGGGAGCTGTGTGTGCAAAAGTGGGGCCAGAGCCCCCCTCCAGTATGGGCAGCAAGCCGGGGCTGCCTGTGTGTGCGGGGTGGGGCTGGGGATGAGCGAGATCCAGGAGATCCTGGGGGTGAGCAGGGAAATCCGGGAGCAGAAGCGCCAGCTCCTGGTTTGCAGGGAGCGTAAGGGAGCAGGGCAGCATTTGCCTGGAGGTACCGCACCGTGCCAAAGGGCAGGGATGGTGTCAGGGTCCTGCTGTCATCCAGGGTGGATCATGTGAGGACACAACACAAGGGACAGTCACCCCAAGCACAACACCTGACCTGCGGGACTGTGCTCGCAGGGGTGCTGGCTGGCCCTCTGAGAGCCCTGAGTCTCACAGGGAAGGGGATCGCATGGGGCAGGAAAAAGCACAAGACGCACCTCCTCAGAATAGCTCACTTCTCAGACGGCAGGTTGCCTGCTCTTCCGACTATAAGGCAGCCAGGATCATCCTTGTGCCACTGCCAAAGGCTGCAGGGACAAGAGGAGCTCCTGGCGCTACCTTCCCAGGGCTCATGGCCTGGGACTGGCTCCACATATCCATCCTCAGCTGGACAGGACTCAGTCTCCGGGGAAACACAGCCTGCTCTGCTAACACTGCGACCCAGACCCAGTAAATCTTCCTGGCAAGCAAGAGGAGGAAAGCCAGGCCTGGCTGGCTTCCCACAAAGACCCCCCATTCTGAGGAGGAGCTGTGGGCATCACCTACTTCCTGCCTTGAGAGTGGAGACTCTCCTCGTGGGACTTGCCGTCTCCAGTGGGCACAGGTGAGTGGAAAAGCCCCTCCTGGTTTTGGCTAGTGCTGTGTCTTGGGGTGGCAGAGCTGGGAAGCCTTGCAGCAGGGCTGAGCTGCTGCTGGTCCTGCTATGTTGCTGTGGTTATGGAGGCGCTGGGATCCCTGCAGGTACCGGAAGAGCTCCACAAAAGCCTGGCTGCCCAGTAAGGCCCAGAGTGGCTCATTGCTGCCAGTGGCTCCGGTCAGGGCTGCCCACCCTGACACAGGACAGGCTACCCTGCTGCTGCTGCCCGCATCCCCTGTCCTGCTGCTCCCAGTGCTGCCCAGCTCGCCTTCAGGGATGCTCCGGCCACTCTTGGCAGGGAGCAGGGGCTTCCTTATATGTCTGTGCAGCACAAGCAGGCCAGCAGTGGCACGTGGCCGTGCTTCTCCACCGTGTCCTTCACCACCTTTCCTGCACGGGCCTGGGATGGTAAGCAGTGAGTTTCACTATCTCCTACCACCTGGCTGTGCCAGCTTCCCTTGCTGCTTGTCTTTCCCCATCCATCGCAGCCCTACAGCGCGTGCTCCCTCCCCTAGGCAGCACCAGGGCAGGGGGGAGATAGGGGCAGCGAGCAGTGGCAGGGACCCTGTTTTTTCACCTCTCTCACGGACCTTTACCGGAGCAGCAGAGCAGCACAGTGACCTTGAGCGGCCCCGTGGATGTGGGGGCAAGGGCCATGCCATGAACCCTACACTGCTCGTACCTTCATCTCTCTCGCCCTGCATGCAGGGTCAGGTTCCTGCAAACAAGCCGAAGGCCCCGGGTGGCCTCTGCACCAGGCTAAATTACCCCGAGGGAAGCTGGGGAATGGTGCCTGGGGAGAAACGAGCTGGATGGGGAATGGTGCAAGGGCGGAGAGTGGGCTCCTGGCTCCCAGCGGTCAGCCTACAAATAGAAAGGGTCATGGGAGAGTGCCCTGCCATGGGAACAAAGGGCCTGTGAGAGGCACGTGGGGCTGCAGAAGAAGACCCGTCAGAGGCACAGGGTGGCACAGTCCCAGGGCTTCCAGGAACAGGAAGAGCTCCACAGCGGTGTCTCCTGTCCTGCAAGCACCCCTGGGGCCCTATGGGAACATATGGAACAGAGAGAGACAGCGAGGGAGCCACAGCACTCAGGGAAGACTGGGACTGACACAAGAAGGTGACAGGGGCCAGTAAAAGGTGGCCATGCCAGTCCTGGGGTGACACCCCCCCAGGCAGGCTAGCCAAACACTGTACCTGGCTGGCTGGGGATGGGGGGCGTTTGCTGCCCCATGGCACTGTCCTGGTGCCAGCCCTCTCCTGGCACAGCTCCCCAGCCCAGCCCCAGGGGGGAGTCCCTGGGGGGAGGGCAGCAGCACTCAGTACAGGCAGGAGCGCAGGAGGCAGCGCGCTGGGGTCAAAGCACTTGTCGGACGGCCTGTCACCCCCCAGCACCCAACCCCGGCTGCCCCGCACTGCCAGGGCACGGGGTGCCAGGGCTTCCCTGACACGCTGCCGGGGTCCCCGCTCTGCCCCAGCGACCACCCGTTCTCGCGGCAGCCGACACCGGCCCTTAGCACCGTTGCCCTGTTTACAGCCCGCGACCGCAGTCCCCGGCCCTCCAGCCCGTGGGACGTGGCACAGGGAACTCCTGTCCGTCCCGGGTTGGCCCAGGGCACGGCCACGCGTGCTTACATGTTTTTTTTCCGGAGCTGGCAGGCTGCTTCCCGCGGATCTGCCGGCTGATCCTGCACCGTTCGGGCAGAGGGCTGCCAGCAATGCCTGCCTGGGGCTCACCAGGTCCTAGCGCACTGCCTGCCACGTCAAGGACACAGCACAGACGGGTGCAGGGCAGCCCTCAGCCCCGGCCCAGGGATGGCCCCGGTGCCGTTGGCACCGCAGCCGGGTGCTCCCACCCCTGCCTAATCCTGCCTCGCACCCCGCTCCTCCCCGGGCCCCCCAGCTGCGAGCAGGATGCTGCTGGGGGTCACCCGACTGCTGCAGCCCCGGCATAGGGATGCTCCATGCTCTGGCTTTTCCCAGTGGAGGGCTGGCCCTCCTGCCCCTGGGGACCTTGCCCTGGGGTGGGGGGCTGCCCTGGGAGGGGGGCATTGCTTCGCTGTGCATTTGCCCTGGCAAGGAGGGCAGAATGCTGCTCCCGCCGGCTCTTCCACTCTCCCCGGCAGCAGGGCCAGGCTCCCAACTCTCCTCGCAGCCACGGGGCTGAAAGCCCTGGGTTGGGCTCCCAGACCTCTGTCCCCCCCCGGGGTGGGGGAGTGAGGTGGCGGGTGGTGGCTCCGGGAGCTCAGCGCAGGTCCCTGGCTGCGGGGTGACCTTGCAGCAGTACTGTCATACCGCCAGAACTGGGAGGGAATCCCTGCTTGGCACGGGGAAGGGGGATGCGAGCCGGACCCCTCCCCGGTACCCTGAGCAAGGCACAGCAGGGCCAACGCTTGCTCCTCTCGCCGCCCCTTACCTCGAGGGCTTTGCCTTCCGGTCGTGCCGCCTCCTCGCCGCCCGGTGCCGGGAAGGACCGGGGGTTCCGTGCGGGAAGGAGCGGTGTGCGGAGGCTCCGCTGCCCCACGGGCTCCGCGTCGGAGCGTGTTGCGGAGCCCCCGGCGCTGGCTGGGGCAGGCTGAGCACGGCTCCCGCTGGCTCAGCAGGTGGAGGCTGCATGCACGGGCGGATTAGCTGGGGGTGGGGGTAGGGGGGGGAAGCGGCTTCTGCCATAGGAACTGCAAGCGGGATTCGTCAGCGGGTTGCGGCGGGGCCGAGCGCCAGCGCCGGGTAGGAGAGAGGGGAGGCTGCGCCCGGGGGGGAGGACAGGGCAGCCCGTGCAAGGGGGACTGCCCTGGGTACCAATGGGGGTGCTGCGGGTGACAGCATCATCCCTGGGATGGGGGCACCTCGCTGCTGACACGTCACCCCACGCTGCTGTGCTGGACTCGGGCCATGGCAGGAGGTCGGGGAACCCCATCCCATCACAGGCTGGCTTTGGGCTCCCCACCTCCCCAGGTCAGTGTGTGTGGGATCCTTCCGGAGCACCCCACACCCGCTGGCCCCCTCCGCCGGGCCCCTCAGCTGCTCAGGAATGAACTGGCGCCTGCCCACCGGCTGCTCTCCTGGTATGTGCGGCCAGAGCCCTGAATGCCGTGCCTCGGCCTCCTCCTGGTCAGCCAGGGCTGGCCCCCTCCCAGGGCATCCACCCCCAGCCCCGGCCGTCCCTCTTGACTCTTCCCATTAAGGCAGTGCCGGAGGAAAACAGGTGCCGGAGCCAAGAGTGATGGAGCCAAGCAGAGGGTGGGAAGGCGCAGGGGGAGCACAAAAAAGCGCACCCCCCATAAGCGCAGCAGTACACCTTGCCAGAACTTCCTCCCACTCATTAGGAGCCTGGAGAAAGCCCCTCTGTGGGTGATGCTGGCGTGCCCACTGCCAGCTTGCTGCTGGTCCCCAGCCTGAGGGGGGACACCGTGGCAGGGGAGAGCCCCGTGCCCACATTTCTCTCCCCGCCCTTGCTGCAGAGCTGGGCTGCAGCCAGCACTTCTATTTTAAGCCTCATACTGTGCCTGAGGAGGCGAGGGGTGTGCACGGCCAAATCTTGCAGCATGCCAGCCCTGCTCCCCACGGCCCCAGAAACTTCCCTTGCTTCCCCTTTGGGCTGGGGTGTGCTCGGGGATAGTCTGAGCCAGCTGCTCTTCCCAGCGCAGGCATGAACCGGGGCAGCTGAAACCGGTGCAGTGTGGTGAAGTTACTGCAAAATATCTGGGATGCAGGAAGGCCCGGGGGGTCCAACCACACTCTCCTGCCCCGCTTTGTGGCACACAGCATCTGCCTGCCGTGACCCAGGCTGGCAGCGGAGCTGCATGGCTCTGCAGGCAGTGGCTTCTCCACTGAGCTCCCACTGCAGGGAAAAGGGGCCCGTGTGTCCCGTGGAATTAGCTGGGCTGGCTACAGGCAGAGGAACCACATGACAATGTGGTCTTGTGAGATGCATTGGACAGCTCAGGCTTCTTGCCGAGCCTCCTCACTGGAAGTTCTCCCCTCACCATAGCAGAGACCACCTTGCAGAGCCCCCTCCTCCTGCACCGGCAGATGCTGCTGGAGGAAGAATCTCCCAGACTCAGCATCTGTGTGTTTTTTTATTAAAAACAACCCCCACCCCTGCCTGTGCTGCTTGTGAGCCTGGGGAGCAGGCAGCACCCACAGGGAGAGCACCCAGGAGGCAGGCAGGGAGGAGGGGTGCTCAGCGCTGGGCTGAGGCCGGCGGCGGCTGGGGCACGGTGCAGCCCCGGGGCCGGCTGGAGCGGAGCCACTAGCTGAAGCCTCTTTCCCCCGGGGAGGCGGCGAGCGGTGAGCTGGTGCTGGGAGCAGAGACCATGCCGGGATGGCACCCAAGAGGAGGGCGAAGGGCTCACTCCTTCTTCCCGAAGAACTTCTTGAAGACGGATTTGTTCTTGGTGCGAGGGGGGGCGGGGGTCTTGTCCCTCAGGGTGTCCCGCGGGCTCACCGTCCGGGCCACAAAGGAGTGGCAGCGTGCCCGTGGCACAGCCGGCGCTTGCTCCCCGATGTACAGCGTGACCGAGTAGCTGCTGCCGGCCTCCACTGGCTCCTTGGGCACCGCCACCGGCGTGATCTTCTGGTAGGTGGCTGCGAGAGGGAGCAGTCAGTGGGGAGGGCAGGGTGCCAGCCCCCCAGAGCCCTCCCCGACTTGGGGCTACAGCCCAGGGATGTGGGACCGAGTGGGTGCACCTGCCCTTGGGTGGCTGTGGGGACAGGGGCAGTGGTGCCACCTCCTGGCAGTGACAGCGAAACCCGCGCCATACCTGAGGTGAAGGAGTAGGACCTTCTCTTGTTGGCCACCAGCCCGTAGTCATCTTCTTGGCAGCTGTTGTCCCACAGCCCAGGTGATGCTTGGGGCGACCACTGCTGCTCCCTGTGCCCGGCCGTGTGAGCATCCTCTGAAGCAGAATGGAGACATGTCACAAGGTAAGGCCACCACAGGACATGCCTGTGTCAGCCCCAAAGAGGACAGGGAAACGTGTGGTTTTCTCAGTATCCCAGGAAGCTAAGGGAGGTAACGGGTCCTTCCCCCAACCCCATTCCAGGCTCTGGGAATCTTGGCCCAGACCCCACCAGGTTCAAGACTGACCGACAGCCTCCAGCTTCCCCACACCAGCTCCCTTGCACCCCTCCAGGCTGGGGAACAGAGCTGGGGGACAGCAGGAGCCCAACTAGGCAGGAAAGTCACCTGCTGCCGCCGCAGTCCCATCAGCTGGGCCATCCTGGCTGCCCAGAGCCCGCTGCAGCTGGGCATTTGAGCAGGGTAGCACCACGACCTCTTGGCTCTTGGTGGCCGTGACCTGATGAAGTCCCTGAAGGTGAGAGCTCCCAGGGCTGGGGACCTTGCTGAAACTGGAACGTAGCAGGGATTTAGCAAACCATGCCTGCCCACCAATGCCCTGCCGGAGCAGCACACGCTGGCTAGCGTGGGAGAGTGTTGTAGTAAGAAGAACCGTCTGGCCGGCTCCTGGCTACTCACCCTCCAGCACTGCCGGTGCCCTCGGCACGTTGTGCCGCCGCCTGGAAGTAATCCACTTCGGGGAAACCTGGGGGCACAGCAAACAACCCACAGTGCACAGGACCATCCTGCAGAGCCAGCCACTGCTCCGGCCAGCTGAGCCGCCCGGGTGCCTGCGCTGCCAGACTGGTACTTCTGACCTCCTGCTGTAGCCCTTGGTCCTGCCAACCAGTTTAGGACTTCACAGCAGGGCCTGAGCCCCCTTGGGTATGGCTACAGCAATGGGAAGACCCCATTACCACAGATCTCCACGCCTGGAGGGCAGGCACGGGGTTTCCAAGCCCTGCAGAGGAGATGGAGGAAAACCGAGGCGCAATTCTAATTCTCCTGACACTGGCTTTTTGCTGCTGAGGCTCCACTGACGTCAGTTGTGCTATTCCTGATTTATAACTGTGTATGTGGTGTGAAAACAAAGCCTCCAAATCCTGCCTGGCAGAGAACCACCATTCCCAAGGCAGGTTTGGAGGATGCATAAATCACAGACAATGCCGAGCTGCTTCTCTTCTTACTCTCCATGTATCAGAGGGCTCAGCAGGGGCTGCATGCCCGTGGCAGTTAAATACACCCAGCCCCTGCTCCGCCAGCGAGGGCTGCTCACCTGAGTTTTGCTGCAGCTTGGAGACCCACTCGTTCATGAGGGGCTGGGAGGGGGCCCTCAGGAGGTACTCGGAGCCATCCCGCAGCCTGTGGCAGGGAGAAGACGTCAGCAAGGAGACAGGGGTGGGGGTGCAGACACCACAGCCCCTGCCAGCCTGGGAAAGAAGGGAAGCAGGAGAGGATAAAAGGAGGAAATCCTCATTTAGGCACTGGACAGAGCTGGCCCTGGCTTGGGGTGCTGGTGTGCATCTGCCCAGCGGTGTGAAGCCCTTTCCACATGGGCGGCGGGGGAGGGGCAGGTTGTGGCTGTGAGACCCCAGCTGCCCCGGGTCGGGGTGACTCACTGTAGCCTGAAGCAGTTGGTCTTCTTGGTGTACTCGGTGTCTGGGGTGCAGACCGCTCCGGAGAGGTTCAGGGGAAGGGCCACCACGGAGCTCTGCAGCACAGTGAACGGAGTCGGCGGGGTGTAGGGAAGGACACTGCTGCTAGCCCCCGAACCCGGTACCCCCCCAGCGCACCTTGAGGCTGTCCCTGCGGTCCTGGTAGAAGCAGAGCGTCTGCCTCATCAGCACGGCGTGGAAGAGGCCCCAGGCCCGGCAGTTGGCCTGCGGGACACAAGAGGGGGACAGCCGTGATGCCAATGGCTTTGGGAGAAGACAGGGAGTCCCCTGCCACTGAAAATGCTGGGGGGTCCCAGTGGGCTTTGCTGTCCCACTGCGGCCAGTGGCACCACCATGCTAGCGCCAGGAGCACCCCTGGATTTACTCCCACCCTCAAACCCGGATCCCACCCGCCATGTCCCAGCATCCCAGTCCCAAAGGAGCCCTGCAGCCATGCCCATACCTTCCTCCCTCCTGTCTGCAACACGTGCTTCCTTTCCAGTGTCCCCTCCATCATCTGAAACTCCGTTTTACTGGGGGAGGCCTGCAAAGAGACAGGGGCCCATCTGACCCACCCACGGCAGGCAATGCCAAGGTGGGAATGGGACAAGAGGAGCAATATTCTGGTGTGGGCAGGGACTGGGTTTTCGGGGTGAAGCACTGCCTTGCTGGGGGATGGTGGGGGAGTGCCATGCTGCAGGGACCCCCAAATTCAGCACCAAGCTCTCCCCGCCCCCCCTCAGCTGGAGCAAAGGGGCCACCCGAGTTGGGGAGTCCCTAAACACAGGTCACCTTTGCTGGAGCAGGTAACCCCCCTGGCCCCCTGCCTGACCCCAAGGGAAAGGCCCTGGCCCACCACTCTCACCTTGCTGCCCTCTCTGTCCTCTGCCCCATGCCTTCGCCGATCCCAGGCACCTGAGCCATCCGAGGGGCCTGCGGACACCAGCTCCTCCGTGTGAGAGGATGCCCTGTGCCCCCTGGGGCTGCCACTGCTGCTGTGCCTCACCCTGGGGCTCTTCTCTCCTGCTGCTGGGCTGTGGAGGAGCCGGGCGGCGGTGGGAAGGGTGAACTTGGCCACCAGCATGTTGTTGGCTGCAGAGAGGATGAGGGGCCCGCCGGTGGTGGTGTCAGGGCTGGACACACCACCTGCCCCGCTCCCTGGCCGGCGGCGGGCACGGCTGCCTGCCGGTGGGCTAGGTGCCCGCTGCTCGCCAGCTCCATCCCAGATGGCCTGCAGCTCTTCCTCCTCTTCCTCAAACTGCCCGTGGGCGGGATGGCAAACCTCCCCCCTGCCTGGCACTTGGCTGGGGGCCTGCGGCGACTCCAGTGCCCACTCGAAGACGGAGAGTTGGGTGGGGGCGGTGGGGGAAGCCGGTGATTCCCCGGGCTGGCTGCTTCCAGCTGGCTGCTGTGTACGGGCTGTGCCAGGGGCGGATCCTGCCCTGCCTGGGATGCTGGCAGGGGACGACCTGAGCTCCAGCTGAGCAGCTTTGCGATGCCTGGCCCTGCCAGCGGCACCAGGGCTGCCGTCCTGGCCCAGACGGGCAGCCAGCTTATCCCCCTCCCGGCCGACCCGCTCGTGCAGCACACCCACGGGTGGACGCCTGAAGTCCCGGAGGTCATTGCCGGTGCTGCCAGGTCGCCGTGGGCTCCAGCGCTCCTCCCCGTCACCGTGTGCCCTTTGCCGGCTGTAGCTGGGGTTGAAGCTCACCTCCTCGAACCACGTTCCTTGGTCACTCTTGGGGGACATCCCCAGCCCCTCGCCGGGCCCCTGGGGACTATGCCCACGTGCATCCACCTCCTCTTGCCAGCCAGCCCCAGGCGTGCCCGCAGGCTCCCACTTCCTCACCCCCACGCCATGCCTCTGCTCCTGCCCCCTCGCCTCCTCCCGCTGTGCCCCGGCTCCTCGGTGGCACCCCAGGACCGCCGCGTCCCGGGGCAGCTCCAGGCTGAGCACAGAGCCCAGGGAAACGCGGGGGCACGCAGCTTTGGCGGCACTGAGGTGAGGGTCCCGGGGGGCCGCCCCGCACTCATCGTCGATGTCCCGCACCAGTGGGTTCCTGACGTAGAGCAGCAGCTCCCCGAGCGGGGGTCCGGCGGTGGGCGCCCCCGGTCCCCCCTTCCTCCGGCCACACTGCTGAGGCCAGGTGTTGCTGGGGCCATGGCACTCCTCCGGGGCAGGATGCAGGGAGCTGGCGCCCATGATGCCCTGCAGCGTCAGCAGCTGGGCCTGCTCGGCCCGCGCCCGTTCCCGCCGCTGCAGGCTGTTGAAGAGGGAGCTGGCCCCGGATTTGGGCAGGGTGTGCGAGGCGGCTGGCGTCCCGCTGGCAGATGTCAGAGGGTGGTGGGTGGCTGGCCGCTTCATGATGGAGATTTTCCCAGCTTCCACCTGTGCCTGGGGACACAGAGGAGAGAGGGGTGACCCCCATGGCCTGAGCCTCCACCACCCGGTGCTGAACACTCACCCCTGTGGTGTGCCTGGGCAAGCAGGGAGCCGAAAACGCTCACCAGCACATGCAGAGCTGGGAGCGGCACAGCTTCACCCCGGCCCCCCGGGGGGCTGCTCCCATCTTGGCATAGGCAGGGGAACCCCTGCCCATGATGGGGTCCCCCCAGGTGTGGTGCAGCAGGGGCTGCCCACGCCACACGGCTCTCCCCCTGCCCCACTGCCCTCCACTTTTGGGTGGCAGACTCTGTGCGCCAGGCAGCAGAGCTAGCGAACCCAAGGGCAGGGGTTGAGCACAGCCCCTTCCCCGCAGACACCCTCTCCAGCCCACCCGCAGCCCCTCTCCTGGTTTCTGCAGCTGCAAGGATGAAAGTGAAGGGCTCTGCCTGCTGTATCTCTTAGGCTGGAGGGTGCCCATCACCCAAGACCTCCTGGCAGCCTGGCAACCCCTCGCCCTACTTAGATGCTCTCTGACCCCCGCACTTGCCCTTGAGCTGCCCAGTCTGGCTGCAAGGTGGGCCTGGTCATGGCCACCCTTTGGGGTCCTCACACACAGCCCTTTGCACTGGGTCTGGAGCAATGAACGGATGCAAGTGCCAACAAAACACTGGGCTCTCAGCCCCAGGATTACGTGCCATGCAACATGGAGTGACACCTCCCCAAAACATGCACCCTCACATGCCCCCATCCACCCTTGCCCCCTTCAGTTGGCTGTGCAAGGGACTGCTGCTGCCCCCCAGCAACGGTGGGGGGAGGCTTTCCCACCAGCCGCCAGCTCACAGTGCCTCCCACGGCCACCAAAACCACTTACCCAGGGGGCCAAACTGTGTCCAGCCCCATCCAATCCCCCTCCTCACATGCCCCAGCACCCACACTCCGAAGCCCATGGCACTGGGAGGGTGTCCCCTCTCCCAGGGGACCACCACAAGCACGGTGGCGTGGCCAGGCGGGTTGGTAGCAGGCGGGTTCACGCCATGCAGCCACTCTGCCCGGCATGCAGCCTCCCCGGGAGACGTTACCTCTTCCACCAGCTGGTGAGGCGGCTTTCTCTTTCGCTTTAAACTACCCCAAGTGTTTCCCAAAAGCCCCTGGCAACGCTTCCAAAAGGTTTTACAGCCTGAGGGTTTAGTGGTTGGGAGCTGAGCGGAGGGAGAGAGACACAGAGAGTTGAGGGCAGAGCGGGTGAGGAGCCATGGCAGGAGAGCACAGGCAAAAGGGGGGTGGCTAAAGCTGGTCGTCAGCCCTCAGGCATCGCTTGGCATCAGCACAGCCAAAGGTCCCTTCTCTTGAGGCTGACACAGCCCCAACAGCTTGCTTGGAAATGGCCTGGGAGGTCCCCAGCACGGGAGCTACCCCGCAGCCCTCAAAGCCCGCCAGTCTGTGTGGGGTCACAGTTCCAGGGATGGGCCCTGGGTGTTTACCCATGGTTCTGCCGAAACTGCGTACCGTCCCCCACGTACCGTCCGCAGGGCCTCCTCCCCTGGCCGCTCGCCGCCGGCCACCGGCTGCACCTTCTTCTTCTCACCCTTCTTGCCGATGCTGAGGATGAGGTTGACTGTCCCACCCAGCCCGCCGGGGCCCCGCGGTGGCAGCAGCAGCGTGGAGGTCTCGGCAGGATCCCAGACGACAGCCTCCTCAGGGAGTTCCACCCCACGGGGTGTTGGGCTGCTGGGCTCCCCCCAGTTCCGCTCCGCTCCCAGTGGGTCAGCCGAGAGGGGCGATGCCGGTGGGGAGATGGCCGTTCCCACTGTCACCCGCGGCTCTGATCCTTGCATGGGCTCAGGGAGGGAGCAGGGCATGAACCCCGCTGGGCTGCGGATTCTCTCCAGCTGGGGCCAAGCACCTGGGGCACACTGCTCCTGGGGAGCGAGGCAGGAGAGGGAACATGGAGAAAGGGCTGCTGGGGCCAGGCACTTTCTCATTACAACCTTCCCTTTGCCTTGCCCACCCTGCCTGTACCTCAGCGTCCCGGGGCACATCCCTCCCCTACTTCTGCACCACCTGCTCCATCCAGGGCCTCTGCTACCCTCAGCCTCGAGGCCAGTCAGCCTCCCCAGAGGTCTCAGCACGACTGGGTACTCACTTGGCCAGTCGGCGATGCGCCCGAGGGGCTCTCCAGGTCTCTTCTGTCCTCCTGCTTGCTCCCTGGGTCCCGCTGGTGCCTCTGTGCTCGCCAGCGCACCAGCACCCAGCCCAGCATGCTCTGCAGCTCCTCCAAGCGCTCTGTTATCTGATGGGAGTGAGACAGGGACAATGGTGTCACCTCGGGTCTCAGCATCCGCTGCTGGGTGAAACCCCTTCCTGCTCTGAGCAGCCAGAGATGCACGGCCAGCCCCATACGGCACGCTGGGGCTCTGTGCACGTGCCCCTCTCTCTCGGGGGATTTCAGGGGCTGCAAGGGTGGCTCCCCCACTCCCCCCCCCTTACCATTGCGCTCAGGTAGTGCTCCTCGGACACCAGCTGCTGCCCTGCTGCTGCCAGCGCCTCAAACTCCTTGAGCTTCCCTTCGATTCTTCTCTCCAGCTCTCCACACGGAGTCTCCTGGAAGCCGTGGTCGCTTGGGCTTTCAGAGAAGATCTGAGCCCGCGTGTCCTCTGTCCAGGAGCTGTGAGCATGTGAAGGACAGGCTGAGGAATGACCCGGCCCCTCCTCAGCCCTGCAGGCCACAGGGAAGCCATTCCCAATGCGCAGGGATGGCTGGAAGCAGCTTGCTGGGGTAGCAACAAGTCTGGTGGGGCAGGGACAGACACCATGGGGCTGCCCCACAGCAGGCAGCCCCAGCACACCCCATTGTTCCAGGCTCCCCGTGAACTCCGGCACTGCCCACATAGTCACCAGCACCCCATGGTCTCACCAGCTTCTCCCCTGCTGCTGCAGGGGCAACCCCGACGGCTCATCGCCACTTACATCATGGCTAAGTAGTCCTTGAAGAAGTGCCGCAGCCGGCTGGCCCGCTCCACGCCGGCCCGGGTCTCCCGCAGCAGCTCCCGCAGCCCTGTCCAGGCCCGCAGCGTCCCCTGCACCTCCCGGCTGATGGGGCACAGCCGAGCGGGGCAGAGATCTTGCACGCGGGCAGCTGTCCTCTCCAGCTCCTCCAGCTGCCCATGTAGGATCTCCGACACCTCACACTAAAGGCGGAAAAGGTTCAGGATGCATCCAACCCCTCTGCACCCAGGCTGGGCTCCCCTGTATCCCAGGATGCAGGGATGGAGGGGAAGATGCTGGCACCGGGGCTGCAGGGAGGTGGCAGAGCCACCCTCGGCAGGGAGGACTGGCAGAACGGAGGGCTGCCTGGTTTCCCAGTTCTGCCCGCGTGAGTCACCTCCCTGCTGTCGGGAAGATGAGCGAGGTGCTGGCAGCCAGGCGCTGGCGCACAGGAGCTGACGCAAGCTTTCTCCCCTTGCCTGGCCCGTGCTGGCGGAGGGGAGCGGAGCAGGGCAGGGCTCAGCTGTGCTGGAAAATTCCAGCCTGGCCCGCTGCAGCGTGCGAAGGCTTACAACACCTGGGCCCTCAGGGCACCTTCCCGGGACAGCCCCAGCCAGCCAGGACACATCCCTGCCATGGGCACGGCTGGCCATGGTGCTCCCCGGGTCTCACCTCCATCTCCTGCTGCCGGCTCAGCAAACCCTGCAGCCCCTGGAGGTCCTTCTCACTCTTCACCGCAGTGAAGCCGCTCTCTGCTTGGGCAGTGTCCTGAGCCAGCACCTCGGCTCTGCACCGAAGCGCCTCCAGGCATGGGGACACCTCTGCCACCTGGATGGGCGGGGGGGAAGAGAGAGATGAGCTGTGGCGTGGGACCCCTGTGCCACCACTCACCATGTGGCCCTAGCCCACCCCAGCCTGGAGGCACCCTGCCACGCACCTGCAAAAGGGCAGGGAACACCAGCCATGGGAGGGGTGGGGATATCAGCCTCACAGGGCAGTCCCCATGTATCCCAACACCCTGGTGTCCCGCTGGCACCAGCCGAGGTGCATGCCCTGTCCCAACTAGTCAGCATGTCTAGCTGCAGGTGGATCACCTGGCTGCATCCCCAGACCCACCCCATCTCCATTCCCTACCAGGCGCTCCAGGCTCTCCGTCTCTGCTGCCACCTCCATGACCCGCTCCCGCTCCTTGGCTGCATCGTTCAGCATCTCCACGGCCTCCTGCAGCTCTCCCAAGGGGCGGCTCATGTCCTCAGTGCTCGGCGGCTGCCTGTCCTGAGCCAAGAGCAGGGGAAAAGATCCCTGCGAGCTGCAACGCCCGCTCCCTGTCTGAAGCCAACAGAAACACTGGGCATGAAGGAGATGGGGAGCGAACCCCCCACCAGCAGCTGGGCCGGAGGAAGACACCCATAGGGTCCCCCCTGCCAGCCACAGACCAACCCTTGGTCTGGTCCCAGGTGCTGGGCGATCCCAAGGGATGCCTGACCCGGCTGCTCACCGCTGCAGTTCCCTGCCGGCTCCGTGCCTCCTCCTCTTGCAGGTCCTGCAGGAACTCCGACAGCACCAGGGAGTCACGCAGGTCTGCTGCCCGGTGCCGCAGGGCTGCCTGCACACGTGCCAACCTGCAGGGAGAGATGCCGTCATGGGTGCCAGCGCCCTCTTCACCTCCTCGGGTGATCACCTTCCTTCCTGCACCGACTTGGGGCGGGGAGGAGGGTGCTCGCACCTCCTCGGGGCAAGCATTTTCCTGCCTACCCTTCCCAAGGACCAGAGAGAAGGCAGCCTTCCCCAGGACTCACTTATCCTCCACCATCTCCACCTTCCTCTGCATCTTCCTCGCACCCTCGTGCTCGGTGGGCGACTCTCCCGCCGCCTCCTCCCGCAGCGCTTGGAGCTTGAGGCCGCACAGCAAGAGCTGCCTCTCCAGCTGATCCGTCTCCTCCAGGTCCCGGCGCAGCTCTGCCGGGCTTCTCATGGTGGCTGGCTCCGAGAGCGACCCGGCCACGGCTTGCAGCCACCGCTCGGCCCGATCCAGCTCCCCCACCAGCCTCAGTGCCTGCAAGGAGAGCAGGGAGCCCGTCAGCCTGGCTCTGAGCCACGCAGGGGAGGCAGGAACCGTGCTGTCACCCCGGGCGCTCGGGGTTGGAGCAGCACACAAAGCCAGCTAGCGCCAACGCTGTGGATCCCATCTCTGTGGGCACCGGCCTTGCTCGCCGACCCCCAAGCAAGCTGCTGCGATCGGGGCCATGCCCCTGCGCCCACCGCAACCCTGCTTCCACGCACCTTATCGATTTCGCGCAGCACGGCACCGTTCTCCTGGTGCTTCCTCTGCAGGTCTTCCCACAGCTCCCCCAGCTCCCGCAGCATGGCCTCCACCTGCGGGCTCCCCGGGGCCCTCCCCATCACCGGCTCCTCCTGGGAGGCGGGAAGGGTGGTTAGGAGAGACCCTGCCTGGTGTGTCCCCCCTGCAGCCCCACACCTAAAGGTGCTCACCAGTTGCACAGCCCCAGGGCTGGAGCTGGGGTTCAGGGGCTCCCGCTGCATCCGTGCTGCCTCCAGGCTCTCTCTGTCTCCCACTGGACATGGGGGGGTGTCAGGATCCGTGCTCTCCTTGTGCGGGGACGCAGTCTGCCGAGGAGCAGGGAGACGTGGTGCATTAGTTCCCAGACCTGGGATGGGTGTGCGTGCAAAAGCGTGCATGCCCACAAACAGCAGGAGGGGGTCAGGGAAGGGAGTGTGTCATCCGCCCTCCGACTCCCTTGGCTGGGCTGGGAGCCAAGGGGACTCCCAGGGAGACATTACCACGTTCACCGCCTGGCAGACACCCTGTGTGCCCTCTGGCTGCTGCGTTCCCCGCTCAGCCTCTGCCTCGCGCCTCCTCCTGCAGAGAGGGGGACAGTCAGGTCAGCCTGCTCCTTGCATGGGGGACCTCCATCCCCTCCAGCTCTATCCCACCTCCATGAGCTGGTACCTTTTGTTGTCCCCTCCATGATGGGGCTGCCCCGTTGCTGGGCTCTCCTCCCTTTTCCCACGCTCCGCCGTCTTCCCCTGCATGTCCTTCAGCACCTATGGCACAAAGGCTCCCATTCCTCCTTTGCCAGCCCGAAGCGTGCATCACTTTGCCCCAGGGCCTGGCACTTAGCGTGGTGAGGCCAGGTCACGGGCGAGCTCAGCCTGGGCTCTGCCCAACACTCATACCCCTTTCCCACCAGCTCCCACCTATTCCCGCGGCAGAGGTGCTGGAGATGCCCAGAGGAAGGCAGACACCCGTGCTCACCTTGCTCCCAGGGCCTCTTGTCCATTTGTCTCCTGCTTCCTTCCCCATGGCCCCATGGCTGCTATCATCTCCTCGGGGCTCCGTGCTTGGAGTCGCAGTTTCGCCCCTCAGGGAGCTGCTCGCCAGCGCCGGAGCCTTCTCCATCCTGGGAAAGGGGCACAAGAGAGGCCCAGGGGAGAAGAGGATGGAGAAAAGGAAGACCTTGAGTGGAGCTGGTGCCCTAAACAGCCTGCCAGGGGCTAACCCAGGTCTTTCCCCAAGCCGCTGGCTCCAGCATTGGGGCTCAGGGTTGAGGACCTGGGGCTCCTGTCGGGCTGTGCCCTACCTCAGCGCCTGCTGGAGCTGCGCCCAGCTCTCCTTGACGTCTCGGTGCTTGGGGGTGACTCGGGCAGCCAGGCTGGGCTGCAGGCTGAGGAGCTGGGACACGGTCACATCCAGCATCTGGAGGAGAAAGCGATGACAGGGCTGGAGAGGGATGAGCCACTGCAGCCACGGTACGAGCACGTGGTGACCGCCCAGTGGCTCCTCCATCCATCACACGGCCCCAGCCACCCCACTGACCCACGATGCTCGCCAGGGCTCAGAGAAGGAGGCAGAGCTTTGCACTTACCATCACCTGGCTAGCTATGTCCCTGACGTCCCGATCCCGGCATGGCTCGCCCTCCCCTGGCTTCCCCCCACTGCAGACACTCCTCTGCTGTAAGGAGAAGCTGCAGTCAGGGCAGGAGGAGGATGGGGCCCTGCCCTCAGCTCCAGCAGGAAGGGATGCTGCAGAGCTGAGCTTGCTGCTCTGGCTCCCCATCCTACATAAGGTCCCATCCCCCAGCTCTCTCCCCAGGCTGAGGTGCTGGGAACACAGCAGTCCCCATGCAGGGAGACAAGAGCCCCGCACCAGGCTTCCCCTGGCTCCAGTGCTGGTACCTTGGCGTGGATGGCCCCGAGCAGGGTGTCTGCTTGCTGGAGGAAGGCGGCTACCTCCAGGGCCAGCTGCAGAGCCTCGTGGTGCTCCTTCAGGGTCCCCTGCAACCGCAGCCACCTGCCCGGGTGGAGAGGGAAGGATGAAGGGCGGCCCACGTCCAGGCAAAAGGTTCAGGGTGTCCTGCTTCCCAGTCTGTCAGCTCCCGGTTCACCCCTGCTCCGCCCGCGTGTCCTCCACTCACGTTTTGTTGAGGTGCTTGCGCCGGGCAGAGATGCTCCTGCTCTCGCTTTTGCCCTGTTTCTCCAGCTTCTGGGCCAGGCTGTTAAGCTCCTCGTGCAGGCTCTGGAACTGCTGCTGCTCCTGGACCGAGAACAGAAACAGACATCAGCGTACCCCAACTGTCTGTCCTGCCCCCTCTCAGGGACCTGTGCCATGCCCTAGCCTCAGGACTGCTGGGGTTCGGGGTCCCTGGCACACCAGCAGCCCCCCAGCAGCCTCTGACCTGCTTCAAGTCGAGGATGCGGCGGGTGAGCTGGATCTTGTCCGGACTTTCTTGCAGGAGGGCTTCCAGGGAGGGCTTCTCCTCCTGGGCCAGGGGAGGGCGTGAGAAGGTGGGGAGACAGCCAGGCTGTCCCCCTGCCCGGACCGCACTCCCCGCATCCCGTACCTTGTGCCTGATCCACGCCTCCAGCCGCTCAGCTTTCCTGTTGAAGTCCTGCAGGCTCCGCAGCCCGCCCAGGGCTTTGCTCTGGCTGGCGGCTGTCTGCTTCAAGAGCTGCCACTGGTCCCGCAGGGCCAGCAGCTGCCTCCGCACGCCCTCGGCACTGGGGCTCGCCCGCCACATCAGCTGCTCGCCCATCTGCAGGGTCGAGGGGCCCTGTCAGCGGCGGGGGCTCTCCAAGTCCCCACTCCCACCCCGCAGAGAGCCCGGTCACATGGGTGCTGCAGGGAAGGGGAGCCGGTGCCCGGCCTCACCTGGTTGAGCTTTATCAGCGTGTTCTCAAAATCCTTCATATCCCACTGCAGGGTCTGGGCCACGTCCTCCCAGTCCTGGAGGTCGCAGCCGTCCTTCAGGTCCCGCAGCTTGCCTCGCACCCAGCCCTCTGCCTGCACGGGGGCGAGAGCCATATGGCTGGGGGGCCTCCGCCAAAGCCCTGAGGACACGGCTTCGGGGACCCAAGCCCAGATGCCAGGGTCAAAGCCACAACAGGGACCGGAGGGCACCCTTTCAACTGACAACCCGTTTGCTCCGAGCAAGAGTTGGCTGGCAAAGGGGCTCGGGGGACAGCAGCGGGGGCGATGGGGAAGTGAGTGGCATCACGCCTCTTTCCAGCATCCGCCTGCCTGGGGGTCTCGGCGCAAGACATCCCTGAACGAAGCACCTCCTCTCTCCACGCTCAGCTCCCCTGGGCAAGCACCCATGCACCCACCCCAGCGTGGGATGGAAGCAGCCCCCCCACCCTGCGCCATCCCAGTTCCCACGCCACTGGGGAGGGACAGGGAGGAGGAGGATGGGAGGAGCATGCGCAAGCGGGGAGGAAGCAAGGCCCTGGTGCGGGCTGACCCCCTCTCCCGGGGCCGAGAGCCAGGGAGAAGCGGCCAAACATGATCTCATGCCACAACTACGGCTTCGCTCGGGGCCGGGTGTTCAGCCCTCCCCGCCGCGCACCCCACCCCGCAGCTCACATGAAAGGCTGCCGGTGTCCTCCCCCAGGTCCCACTCCCCACACAGCCCCTTGGGTGGGCACCCCTCTGGCCTCACCTGCAGCATCTCCCGGTTGAACTGGGCTACCAGCGGGCTCGGGTCGGGGAGGGAGGCTGCTCCCACACCACTTCGCCCACCACATCTTGGTGCCACGGCAGGCTCCTTGCCCTTGGGGGTCTCCTTCCGGGGTGATGATGCCGGGGGTCCTGCCAGCTGGGGTGGGCAGAGACAGGGGGGTCAGTGTGAACTCCAGGGAGCCCTCCCCATGACCTCCCAGGAGCGTTTGGAAGCCATTATGTCAGCCTGCCTTGTCCCCGAGCCCACTGCTTCACTGACATACGCGGGGGACTCAGCACCCTGAGGCTCCTCTCTACTGAGGCTGCACCGGTGGCTTTCGCAGTCCCGGCAGGGGATTGCCAGGCTGTCCCTTAGCCCTGGGCCACTCCAGATGGGCAGGCTGGCATCCAGGCTGGTCCCCACTCTTCTCCTTCGGAGGCACCCAGAGACCCCCATCCCAGGCAAGCAGGAGCAGAGGGCAGGAAGCACTGTATCTCCTCCGGGGCTTGGCCTCACAGGCAGCCGGCGCTGACGAAACCCTCTGTCAGGGCTCCAGCTCCGCCGGGGGTGACAGCAAAGGTCAGCCAGGGAAAGCGCTGGCCCCTTTCCATGCTCAGCCTTGGGCCCAGCTGCACGCAGCCCAGGGGACAGCACGGGCACTCACTTCCCATCCCACTGTCCACAGACAGGGACCTGACCAGTGGCGAACGGGAGCCTGAGCATCTTCAGGAGGCACAGGGCTCCTTGCCTCATCTCACCAGGCAGGAATTGCCCTCAGGGCTGGTGGCCTGGGTCAGCCCTCCCTCCCCGAGGGGGCCGGTTCGAGCTGCCCCTATCAGAGCACAATCTCCGGGGAGCCTGCGGAGCCAGGGGGGTCGGGCAACTGTTTCAGGCTCTCTAAGCACTCTGGCATGTGCTGCCCCGCTGATGGCATGGGAGTCGCTTTTCAAAGCCGTTCTGCCTAACCACAAGAACTAGAGAAATCCTTTTTTTTTTTTTTTTGACTAGCAACACAGATTCTCAGGCCCTCCTGCAACTCTGGGATGTTCAGTCTCCTGACACAGCCAGGACTGGAGGAGCCTGTAATCCAGCTCCCTTGGAAGCAATAAAACCCCTGGGCACTATCCTCAAGCCCAGCTTGGCCTCTCGCTCTTTTAAAGCGGCAAAGCTCCATCCACGCCTGCGCCCAGGCAGAGCATCAGCGGCCGCTGTCGCCTGCTTGGCCCCAAGCTGTGCCCCTGGGTCAGATCCTCCAAATGGTAAGGGTAGGTGTCGTACCACATAGAAGGGGGAACTTCTGTCCACTGGAGAGCAGAAAACACCGGACTGGGGGCTCCCAGCCTCACGTTGCTCGTCCTCTGCATCCACGTCCTTCCTGAGGAAGACCTAGAGACGGGAAGGCGTAACGGTGAGCCTGGCTGACTGGCCCCTCGGGCCAGAGGAGGCTGCCGGCAGGACCTAGCTGCCACTTGGATGGGCTCATGCCTGTTCCTCCTTACACACCCAGGCCAGGCTTCTCCGGGCAGCATCTGCAGCTCCTGCCACACGCTCAGCAAGCAGCACGAGCTCCTAAGTGGGCTTTACTCAGCGCCTTCTCCATTTTAGCAGACACATACACACCCTTTTTCCCCTTGAATTGCCTCCAAAGCCAGCAGAAACCCATCCAGGTGTCACCACTGGCCCCTGGTCATCTAAAGATGCTCAGGGTCAAACCCCCTGCCCATCTTCAGACAGCAGGGAAGAGGGGCAAGGGCACCAACCCCACCACCACGAACCTGAACCCTCTCGGCTGCTGATCCCTGACCTCAGCCTGGGGGGTGGCTGGCTCACGGGGAAGGGCTCCCGCAGGACTGGGGGCGAGGGTGGGAGCAGGAGAGGCAGAAGGAAGAATTCCAGGACCTGTAGCCAGGCACAGAGAGGAAGTCCAGGATGAACTCCACGTTACCTTATCCTTAATGGAGCCCAGCCCCGGGAGGAGCGGTGCGTGGGATTGCTTGGATCATGCACAAGGGCAGTCATTCTCATCCTCTGCGGATGGATCTTTTCTTGGGCTGTCAGATATAGCAGGCCAATTTAGGGACCTCCTTCCGCCCCTTGCCTGGGGCCACCTTGCTGTCTCTGCAGAAGCCATCCAAGCATGCACAGGGAAGCTCGAGGTGGTGGGCAACACATGCTGCCCCAACACCCCCTGCCTGGCATCCTCTGAGACCGCAACAAAACGGAGTGATGGATCGGCCAGAGCCGGACCCAGCCCACCACTGCTCGGACCACTCCAGACTGGGGACAGTGTCCACGGGGAACCTTCCCAGGCAAAGCAGGACTCCCTCCCTGCACAGAAAGTGGTTTCCTACTGTCTCTGCAGGACTGAAGAAGAGTCTCAGCATGGATGGCATCTCCCAGCTCTAAAGCTGCTGCCACCAGAAAGGCTCGGAGCCCCACAAACAGCCCAATGACCCCATAAACCCTGGGAGACCAGCACCACTGTGCCCATCTGGGAGCTGCAGAGCCTGGCTGGTGGCCGTAGAGGTCAGACCATGGCACGGTGCCACAGCATCCCATCCCGGGCAGGAAGAACGGGCAGGGAGCAAGGCTGAGTCACGGCCAGCAGGCGCAGCGAGAGGTCAGCGCCTTTGACAGGGGGGTGCCAGATGGAAAAGGCACCATCCTGCCCAACCGCAGGGCCAAGAGGTTTGGATTCCCATTTAGGGAATGGTGGGGAGCTAAATGTGAAGTGCTTGCAGGGAATAAGATCCTAGGAAGTCCCCCTTCTAGGCAGCAGCTTCCTGAACACCGTCTGCAGCTCCCTGAGCCAGGGCTCAGCCGTGGGACACAAGCCTGCAGGTGACGGGAGCTTTATTTAAAGTCTCCTGATCTGTCAGCCAGAGGAAAACAGGGCTGCCGGCACAAGGATGACTTCATCCTTCCCGCAGAGCTGCTCCACCGGGACTGCCCCTCCTCCCCGGTCCCTCTGGCCGGAGCTGGGTCCTCTCTCTGGCAAAACAACTAACTGTCGCAGCAACTGAGGGCTGGGAGAAGGAGCTGTGCCTTCCTTGGCATCCGTGAGGTGCCATGCTAACTGCTCCCCAGTGGGACCCCAGGCTTCCAGACATAAGCAAAGCCACACATGAAACGAGTGCAGCGGCCTCAGCTGCCCCCTCTGCGAATGCGCTCATTCCGGAGGAGCACCCAGCTCCTATGGGATAGGAGCGAAGGGCAGAGCTAAGGACTGGGGGGTACGCTTGGGAAAGCTCTAACGTGCCCTGTGCAGGGAGACAGCGTTCCCTTCTCTCCTCCAGCTGCCATCCCTCTTAACACACGCTTTCCCCTGCATCCCGGCTCCCTCTCTCCCTCCCAAAGCTCCATCTTGCAGCCTGCTCCCCCCTTCCAGCTCCACCCCCCCATGCCGCACAGGGAGGAGAGGCTGATTCTGGCACCGACACCACGGTGCCGAGCACGTGTCCCTACCTTATATGAAAGCGGGGAGCCCTAATGCAGGTGGCCCCCGGGCTGCGCAGACTCTGGCCGCCCAGTGAGGAGCAGGCTGCGTGCCGGAGGAAGCGGCAGCCCTTGCGAGGCCGTGCCTGGCCTTTATTGGCAATGAAGACGAGGGTTTTGGCAGTGGGCTGTGCGGCTCACCCAAGCGCTATCCCATCGGGAAACCAGCTGTTGCGGGTTGGGGTTAAATCCCAAGGAGTTCCTGCCTGCTTTTGCCAGCGAGGTCTCCGAGCTGCCTTCAGCTTCATCCCAGCCACACAGGGGGTCTCACGGGCTGTGGCACTGATGGATTTGGACCTCCGCGCCTGCTAGTGCTCAGACTCGGGGGGCAGGGTGCTGGGAGCCCTGGATCCTGCTCCTAGCCTTGTCCTAGCTCTGCCTGGCTGTGTCATTGCCCTTCATGAGTCACTTCCCCTCTCCCAGCCTCGGTTTCCCCTCCGGTAAACGGGAGAGTGAGTTCCAAGCTCCTGCGTTACCACGGGCATCCCAAGAGATGAGCCCTCCACGGCCGGGCTCGGGGGCAGAACTTTTGCGGGTCCCCTTAGCCCTCGGGAAAGCTCATCTCCAGCTGCCCCGCAAAGACCTGGAGTGGAGGGGGGGTCGTGGGATGAAAAGCACCTACCCGAGCGCTGCCCGGAGGGCACGGGGACCAGGCAGCCTCCCCAGGACCTACCCATCCTCGCGGCAGCCAGGAACGGCAGGGAAGACGGGGAGGGCGCAGGGCACGGGGAGCGCTTACCTTGAACTGAGCTTTCCCGGGCCTGCTGTTGTTGTTGTTGTGGTTCCTCTCGCCGCCGGTCCGGGCAGGGTCCCCGTGTCCCCCCACCCCAGCCTCCCCGTGCCAGTTGGACAACGTGATCTTCTTAATGGAGCGGGCGAGGGAGTTGCGGTTCAGCCGCTCCTCGTCCGTCGCTCCATCCTCGCCGGGGCTGGGGGGGCTGCGGGGGCTGCGGGGCTGACCCTCGAGGGCGGCGGGGTTGGCCCGGGCTTGGGCCAGGTAGAGGGAGATGCGCTCGTTGAGGGTGCGGCGGATGCCGCGGTGGTTGTCCAGCGCGGAGGCGAGGGCGATGCCGGCGTCCGCGGGGAAGTCGGCGGCACACTTGGGCAGCGAGAGCTTGGTGCTGATGGTGAACGGCTGCACCTTCCTCGCCGTGCTGCCGGACATCCTCGCCCTCCCCGCCGCCGGCGGGCAGGGGGGCAGCCGGGGGGCCCGGCGGCGCGGGCAGCGGGTGATGGAGAGCGGCCGGGCGGGCGCCGGCTCCTTCCCCGGGGGCGCTCAGCGGGGCGGCCCCGCGGCGGCGTGGGGCGGCCCGGCTCCCATGGCCGGAGCGGCGAGGCGGGGGCGGCCGTCCGGCCTTCGGCTGCCTTGGGCGGGCCCTCCGCCCCCGCCGGGGCGCGTCCGCTCCCTCCCTCGCCTGCCCGGGTCCCTCCTCCCACGGCAGGGGGAGCCGCCGCGCCCGACCCGGCCCGGCCCGGCCCGGCTCGGCTCGGCTCGGCTCAGTCGTCCGCCCGCTTGCGCAGGTTGAGGAGGCAGAGCAGGCAGGTGAGCAGGGCCTGGCGGCTCTCCCGGGAGCGCAGCCGGCGACCCAGGCGGCGGAGCGGCGGCAGGAGGCGCTTGCGGGCCAGCGGCAGGAGGCGCTTGCGGGCCAGCGGCAGGAGGCGGGCGAGCAGGGCGGCGAGCGGCGGGGCGGGCATGCTGCCCCCCCCCCCGAGCCTGCGGGACCACCGTCAGCACCCGGCACCGTCCGCCAAGGTGCCTTGGGGTGCCCGAGCGCGGTGCTGGGGAGGGTCGGCTGCTTGGGGGATGCTCAGGGGAGAAGCACTGGGGGGGACCGCTCTCCTCCTCACCTCTTCCCCCATCACACTTACCCTCCTTGGGATCCTTCCCGCTCCGGGACACCGCTCTGCCCTTTCTCCCAGAGGAGCCTGTGGGGTTCAGCTCCCCCCGCGTGGACCTGCCACCGGCCCAAATGGCAGGAACAGGTCCAGAGCAAGCGACAACAACAAAGAGGAAAATAATCCCCAGCTGTCCATTTAAATGCCTCCTCCTCCCCGGCCAGACACATGCCCCCTGTAAGCGATACTGCTCCTCAGCGGGACCCCATTTGTCGGGGTGGCAGCGCTGGGGGAAGAAGGGGGGCAAGGGAGGAACAACATCTGCCCACCACAGAAATGTGGGCAGGCAGGATGGGGTCCTGTTTCACTACAAGGCTTTGCTGAAGCCTCTGAGCAGGCACAGCGTCCCAAGTACACGTGCCTGTCATTGTCAGCAACTGCCACCCTGCTCCCGTGGGGAATAAAGGCCAGGAAAGGGATGCCCTGGTGCACGAAGCATCACGGCTCCCCTGGAGAAGCGCTGTGATCTGGGTCCCGGCTGGTAACCCGTGTCCCACGCTTTCCAGCTGCGCTCCCAAGCCGAGCCTGCCTGGGGCGAGCAGCCAGGGCACTGCAGACCAGGGGAGCGCAAGCTAGCCAGGGTGAGGGCGCAGGCAGGAAGGTCCGAGGGTCACGTCTGTGCCCTTCCGCTTCCCTCCTGCGCCTAACCTTTGTTTTGTTCCTGGTGGCTGTCTGGCTTCATTTCCTCCCCTTGTTGTTCCCTTCAAAAACCCTGCCAAGGCCCTACTCTTGGCTCTCCCTCAAGCAGAATTCAGGGGAATGCACAGACACAAGGGACTGAAAGCTACTGCTCCATCTTCCAGCCTGCCTGATGCAAAGCTGTCCCTTGCCCAGCGAGTCCCATCCAAGGATGGTTAGTTCAGCCAGGGTGACCTTTCCCAGCCCCACGAATTCCT